>CM062816.1:148703584-149979209 GCA_031772625.1 Pinus tabuliformis
CCTTTATCAAGAGCTTTAGATTTACAGTCCCTTTTGTAGTGCCCTTCCTTTCCACCTTTCCAGCACACCACCTTTACAGGTTTTCCTGGAGATTTAGATCTCCCACTTGATGACTTATTTTTGTTTTTGTTCTGGGACCATCCTCTTACAGACAAGGCATCACCATTCTGGCTCTCCATATTTTTCCATCTCATCTCCTCCGTCAGTAAGGATGAGACTATTTCATCAAACTGCAAGGAAGTTGCATTGCTACCTATTGCAATAACCAGACTATCCCATGAATCTAGTGGAGAACACAACAAACTGATGCACCTATCTTCATATGAAATTTTAATATCAACAGATAATAATTGACATACCACAGTATTAAATGCATTCAGATGCTCTTTCATTGAGTCTCCATCTTTCATCCTCAGGTTATATAGCTTTTTCCACAGGAACAGTGTATTCAACAAAGACTTAGATTGGTACAAAGTCCCTAACTTGTCCCACAAAGCCTTCGTTGTAGCTTCCCCTGAAACATTCAACAATAATGAATCGGAGACACACAATCGTATTGTGCTCTTTGCCTTCCGATCCAACTTCTTGCATTCTTCATTAGACACTTCCATTGGTTTAGTACGTGGATCTAATATGATCCACTAATTTTTATCCACCAACAGATCCTCCATCTTGAGTTTCCACAACTCAAAACTCTGACCATTAAATTTCTTGATCTCTATCTTTCCACTGCTCGCCATCTTCTTTTGCCACTCGAATCGATCTCAGAGATCTCCCGCTGAACAAGGTCTACCACAAGCTCGAGCAAAACCCCTCAGCAACAAAGGCATCCCCTTGAAGCCAAAATAGCTCCGATACCAAATGTAGGTTTTAACCTCGTATCGAAATTACCTGCATATGAATTCTAAAACATAGAAAATAAAAAATGGGAGAGCATAACACATAAAACACACATACATAGAGATTTCCCCCTAGATACCAAAATCGGGACTACTAGCTTTATTTTTTCATTATTTTCTTTCAATATTACAATATGTATTTATACATGTGGAAGCATCTAACCAAAAAACCATCATGTCCAAAACCATGGACCGAAAATCATCGCGTCCAAAACCATGTGCGAAAATCATGCACAAAACCATAGGTAGGTCTGCCCAACCTAATATAGGGTCTAAAAACAAAATTTTCCAGGACACTGCCTCAGACCCCATAGAGTGGGGTTACCTACACTGCTCAAACCCCTTGTGACTCCCCCCACTATGCAATCAACACAACGAAAGGGGGGCTCCTGCCCCGTTCTAATTCCCTGGTTAACTATGTGGGCTAGTCATGGAAATAATATAACACAACCCAACATAGTTGTATGCTTTATCAAATATTATTTTTAGATCAGAGTAGCTATTTTTTCTCATGTTGAGCCATTTTGAGGGCCCAAATTTAAAATGCATGAAGCGTGGTTCACATGGAGGAGTTGGAGGTATAGAGAATTCATGCTTGTGGATATGAGAAGACAATTATTACAGGAGGAGAATCTCAATCCAATGGTAGTTGCATAGTCCAATGGTTATTGGGTGAGGCTTTTTGGTTGTGGAGGCTTCCAATAGATTTTTATTTGTAGATTCGTGTGAGTAGGTACTTCCTGGCGGATAGATTTCAACACATAGTTGTAGGAGTTGAGTCTTCTAGCTAGTGTGTTTTTGCTACCCCATGTACAATTTTTTTTAGCTATTAACAGATGATTTGAGCAATAGTAGCAATGGGTGGCTTTTTCCCTGGACATGGTTTTCCACTAGAAACAATTGTGTTCTCTTATGTGCATGCATTGATATTGTTTATGGTGTTTTTATGTTGATTTTCCATGCTCTTAATTATTGATTTCATGTTGGTTTCATAAGTTTTACTGATGGGTTATTTCTTTGGTTAGAAAGATAAAATTTATATAATTATAGTCAATATTGATTCATCCCCCGCCGGCCCCCACCCGTACTAAGGCCATTCCCAATAATTTGTATCAGAGCTAGATTATCTTGGTGAAGCTTGGTTGCTTGAGAGAAGATCATGGGGCATGGCGAAGAATAAGAGGAAACAATATCAAAAGAAGAGAAGCTGAAATCAAACCAAGAATGGAGAAAAACCTCTTCTACTGGTAAAAGGTACGGAAAACAATATTTTTTATCATGGAAATTTTCTTTGACAGTCTAGTGATGATGCTTTTGGGGTCACTGAAGAAATTATTGATCAATGTTTTTAAGTTAATTCCTCAAGAGGTGAGGAAGATGTATTCCCAGTGCAAGAATCTAAAGATGAAGATGTTAAAAGATTAGTCACCCTTGAAGCATAAAACAAATCTAAATTAATATTAATTGAGAAGCTCACTTTAGATAATAGAGATCTAACTAAATTTCTCTAGATTCTTCAGGAGAGAGAGCTTTCACTCAAGGAAGAAATTTCAAGAAGACTAAAGTGGAGATTGGAATTCATCTTAAAGATTAGATCACCTATTGTAAAAAAGTGGAGGATGAAATATGAGAGAGAAGATCCAAGAAGGTTATTAGTGAAAATCCTAAAGCAGAAAGTTCAAGTAGTAATGAAGGAAACCACCAACAATATCAAGTGTTGAATCAAAATCTGGAAGAAAAGAATAGAATGAGAAGAGTTATGAAAAATGTTAAGTGCTGTTGTTGTCAAGAAGTTGTTCACATTTCAGTTAATTGCAAAAGTAAAAGGATCAATTCTCTCTAGCAAAGCAAGAAGTTGTTCACATTTTAGATAATAGCAAAAGTAAAAGGATCAATTCTCTCTAGCAAAGTAAGCAATCAAACAAGGAGAATCCTCAAGAAGACAATCGAAGGAATGCAGTCCCATCACTCTCCAAGTATAGAAATGCATTTCATGGGTATTGTTATTTTTGTAGTGGTTTCGGGCATAAATATGTTGATTGTAGGTTTTATGTCACATGTAGAAAAAGGCATATCAGAAAAACATTTGAGCCCATTCCACCATTTGTTTGGCACATAAGATTTTTTACTTGCGATAATTTTGAGCATAAGGCCAAAGACTACAAGCTTCTCTTTTCCCCCATGGAATGTAGATGGAAGAAAAGGAATTCTAGATCGAATACTTCCACCATGCATCAAAACAATCAGCAAGTGAAAAACAGGATAGTCTAGAAAGGAAAGGAGTGAAAAGACAATTGAAGCCAGCTTGGCCTCAGGGGGGGAAGTAGAAATTCAGGGGGAGCTCCTCCAAGGAATGAAGCATATGTTTAAGGTTTGTTTTTAGAACATTTTTTTGTAGCATGTTTGGCTAAATATGCTCATATTCAGGGCATGCAATGATGAGGAATTAGTTGCACAAAAAAAATCAATAATCAATGTTTAAAAAAAAAACGTTCACCATGAGAAGAATCCTTGTGTACATTGGTGTTATGAGCATATTTTCTTGAGTTATGTTCTATATTGAAATTGAGTTCATCTTGTCTAGCCTCGACATTTGTGATATTTTGGTTATTATGTAAGGATTGATTTCATTATGGGTGAGGGGGGTTGATATGGTCATTAAGCTTGTTGATTTGGTCCCAAAAAACTTTCTTTTTTCAAAGGAAATGGTTTTTGTCAAAATAAAATATAGTGGAAATAATCTATTAGTTTCTAGACTTGATATAAGTGGGAACATAACCATGGGAGTCGCATAGTGAATTGAATTAAATATGAACTGATTTTATCGACCATAAAGGCGTGAATTTGGTATAAGAAACCTGATTTCATTATGATCTAGTCAAGTTCGTTAATTTATTGATGTGAACTTTTGTTAAATAGTGGAGAATTTGTTGTTCGGCATGGTGGAGCATTAAGGTGCAAGATGTAATCATAACCATGTTGAAGTGTAGCTGGAGTCCATCGCACATGGCTTCCATGGGCATTGATCTAAATTGGATCCAAGAAAAATTATCAAAGTATCATGACTGTATCAAATCAGGATAGACCTCAGAAATTTATGGACAAAGAGTGATCAGGAAGACCTCTGGACAGTGACAGTTTGTAGCCAGCAAGGAACGACGAGGACCTCGGTCAAAGTGTGCTGACCGAGGCCCATGGAGACTGTGCAAGAGGCAAAACTAGTAGTTGGGAAGCCCAGATGAGGAAACGGAGGCCATTTCTGATGCGTGAGGCAAAACCCCTCGAAAGGGAAAGGCCCCGAGTGCTCAGTTGCATGGGAAGCTGGCAAACCGTGGGGAAAGTGCTAAGGTGAAAGGTGGGTCCCATGCTCCAAAACCGGCGGTATATCTGGGGCATCCTTGGGCAGTAAGAAGATTTGGCTGAAAACGAGCGATTCCATTCAATGCACGATGTGTGTCCAGCGGAAGAGAGAGAAAACTGCCTCTCATCACGCGCTAATGGTTGAGCAAGTCAACTATGCGAAATGAGCAAACATCGTAGGATCTGCGGGCTCTACATCTGATAACGAAGATTGCATCCGATGGAGAAACCGGATTTGACAGGGGAATTAAGCCATGGCATGTAAAATTCTGATGTTCGATTTTACCACTAAGTTAGTGGATGAGTCATTCCACAATGTAACTGAATTACCGAACCGTCGAGGAAGAGATGGTGCAGTTCGTGAGAGGACAAGTGGCCACTTCCATGTGGATGATGGCAATGACGTAGAGGCAAGGAAATCCAAACGAATAGCAGTAGGTGAACCAAAGGGGCAGAAGAGGAATCGAACAATCAAGGATAGATTGGCTTTAAGCCATGAACAAACATAGAACAAAACATGAAGAGAGAAGACAAAATATGAAGACAGAAAGAGCGAGAGTAGAGAAAAGATAGTGCAGCAAGAAGCAGGAAACAGAGAGCTGAGCTAACCTAAGGTAGCATTGAGCAGACAGAAGGCTTGGGAGGTTCAAGTAAATCCTATGAGGATCTGTCGGGAATTGAGCACCACATTGGGCTCCTCCCATTAAAGACCAGAGAGGTCAAGACTTGGAAAGGGGAAAGAGTTTGTGCACTCTAGTGGCTTGGGGAATCCAAGAACCACCCTACCAAGCATTATCTGTTTCAGGAGACTCAAATTGAGCTCCTCATTGTAAATCTTTGCTTTAAAGACACAATAAAGGAAGGACATCACTGAACGCTAGCCCGAAGACGTAGCCCTGGAGAATAGGGTGAACTCCCTATTAAATCCATTGTGTTCTTGCATTTGCTTATTGTGTTTCTCCTACTATTTTCAATTCTTCCAGTGTCTGTGTATTTTTCAATCTGATTGATCCATTGCCGAAAATAACATAGACACACACCAACACATGATTTTTTAATACCTTCATTCATTAATTAACTAACTGAGGTCACTCACGAGCTATTTTAAATCAAGTGGTATCAGAGCTTTAGGCTATTAAGGTTAGACAAGCTTGTGTTGGTTTAGCTGTTGAATGCTAACTAGATCAACGCTCAAATTAGGAGAAGGAGAGTTGGTCGAAACTAATCCTGATATTGGGAGAGTCTATCCTCGGAAGACAATGTCAGAGGAAGGTTCTATGGGGCTAGACCCTCAATTCATAGATAGTTTCCTACCCATAAATTCCATGGTAGAAGAAATGTATAGGGACTTTAGAAAACATAAGGATGAAGATTCATCAGGCTCTAAGCTAAACAAAGGAGAAGATGAGTCACATTCCCATGACCACTCAAAAGGCAAAAGGAAAGAGGAAAGCTTTCTCACACCTCTTGACAGCCCTAAAAAGAAAACATGTTTGATCAAACTAGATGTTAAATTCAATCTACCTATAAATGATGGAGAGTTGAATGCAAAAAAGTTGGATAATTAGATTAGACAAATTGATGTTTATTGTAGAGTGCAAAATATCGATTTAGACAAGAGCAAGATTCAGCTGGTAAGCCTATCCCTTGGAGGCACTGCCTTGGTTTGGTGGGAAGGTAGGACCCAATCTAACATGAAAAGACATGGTAAGACTATCTCTATCTGGAGTGAGTTTGTTTATGCAATCAAGAAGCAGTTGTATTCATTGACCTACATGCAGCAAGCCATGATGAGTTGGAAAACTCTTCAATAGTTGGAAGGGCAAAGTGTGCAAGGGTACACTCAAGAATTTAGAAAGTGAGCATTGATTCTAGGAATCTCATTAGACTCACCTGAGACTCTATTGAACTACATTGGTGGTCTACACAGCTACATGAGGCTCACTATCTCCATTTTTAATCCCACTAGTATAGATGAGGTATCTGTACAAGCTACTCATCTAGAAGCTAGAGGAAAGAATGGAAATCCAGAAGTTGGAGGATCATCCCAACCCATTGCAAGAAAGAGAAGGAGAAAAGAAAGCAGAAATGGAAAGCAAGGAAGGCTAATGCTGCACAGAAAAGCAAAGCTTCATGCACTCACTGTAAAAAGGATGGGCATGATGATAAGCATTGTTGGATTTTGCATCCAGAGCTTATTTTCACTACTGGATTAGTCACTATTGACCAGCTGATTAGCTCACTATCAAACTGAATAGCTGATTAGGGGAGGGGTGCGCAATCGGGATATACCCCTTTCCCTCTATTGATCCAGCAACTAATATCTTCCCTTGCCTCTTCGATCAACAAGCAACATGGTGGGATCATTCCAACCCAATCTTCACCTCTACCTTCGATCTAACCCATCATTTTGATCAATCGGGTCAATCCCATCCATCACAAGAAGGATCCAGTCCTTCGATCAGAAGAGGGGAAGATAGCCCGTCACAGTTGCTTGCCCCTATCAATCCATCGGAGGAACTCGGAGCACAAACTTACATGAAACCGTTCCTTGCTAGTATCCCTATTTTTCGGAGTTCACGTCGCAGCGACAAAGGGTCCGTCGCAGTGACAATTAGGGGAAATTTTGACGGAGAATAATCCACTCTTTATAACAAGCAAGCCTCACTTTTGTGTAGCAAGCCAGCCCATATCCCTTCCATACTTTCCGTAAGGACGGGGCTAAACCTAAGAAGTTCGAGGGCAAGAAGAAGAAGACTGTTGTAGCTATTCAGAAAGATTTGGGGTCAGACTCAGGAGATGAAACAACCATTGTAGCCACAGGTATAAGAGGTAAGAATTCTGAAGCATCTACTAGTAATGCTGCACAATCTACTATTGATGAAGAAAACGAGAGGAAAAGACATGATCTTTTCCATATTTGAGTTATTTCGAAACATCAAAATATTGATATTTTGTTCCATAGTGGCTCACAAGTAAATTTGATTCTCTGAAGCAATTGTAAAGAAGTTGGGATTAGTAACTACACCTCACAAGAAACCATACCCATTAGGATGTTTGAATGATCAAGCACAACTACAAGTGACTAGACAATGAAAACTCAAGTTTTCTTTTGGGTCAACATTTGTAGATGAGGTTGAGTTAGACATAATTCCCTTGGATATATGTGGAATTGTTTTAGGAAGTCCTTACTTGTATGATAGAAAAACTATTTTCTATAGAGCTGAGAAAAAGTATCTACTTGTTAAAGATGGAATCGAATACTTTGTAAGAGCTCATAAGCTCAAGAATAATTATACTCTCATAAAATCGAGGCAGATGAAAATAATGATAAATTCCTGCAAAAAATTCTTATTGATGGTTGTAAAGGAAAATAAACTTGACAAAACCAATTTACTTGAAGGCTGTAATGCTAAACAACAAGCTGATTTAGAAAAGGTTGTTTCAGAGTATGATATCTTGTTTCAAGAACCTAAAGGTCTACCACCCAAAAAGGAAATAGTACATGATATTATTTTGCAGCAAGATGCTCCATTGCCTAACATTGGAATATATATATTGTTTGCTTTAGAGAATGCTGAAATCAAGAAGCAGGTGTAAGAGTTGCTCGAGGAAGGGTTCATCAAACCTAGCACATCACCATGTGGGTCACCAATCGTTTTGGTGAGAAAGAAATATGGCTCATGGAGAATGTGCATTGATTACCGAGCACTGAATAAGATAACCATCAAAAATCGTTATCTCCTTCCTCACATAGATGATCTTTTAAATCAATTGAAAGAAGTCGTTTACTTCTCCAAGCTAGACTTGCACAATGGATACCATCGGGTCAGAGTTGTAGAACAAGATGCATGGAAGATTGCTTTCAAAACAAAGCATGGATTGTATGAGTGGCTGGTTATGCCTTTTGGCTTAACTAATGCTCCTGCTACTTTCATGAGAATAATGAATGATGTACTCAGACCTTTTCTTCATGATTTTTTTATTGTGTATCTAGATGACATTCTGTTTTTTAGCAAAATGTGGGAATAACACTTAAAGCATGTTAAGAAGACACTAGATGTTTTGAAAAGAGAAAAACTTCATGTTAAACTCTCAAAATGTGAATTTGGAAAAACATCTCTGAATTATTTGGGTCATATAGTAGGGGTGGTGAATTGAAGATAGATCCCTCTAAGGTGGAAGTCATTGTAAACTGGCCTAAACCCAAATCTGCTATAGAAGTTAGAAGCTTCTTAGGAGCAGCACAATATTGGAGGAAGTGCATTTCTAAATTTTCCTTAATTGTAGCTCCCTTACATGCTTTAACAGGATTGAACAAGGTATTTCAGTGGGGAGGCAAACAGCAAAAAGCCTTCGACACCTTGAAAGAAAAGATTAGTACAACACCTGTACTAGCACTTCTTGATCTTCAAAGACCATTTGAGATCCAAATAGATGCCAGTGGCTATGCCATGGGAGCAGGGTTGACACAGCATGGTAAACCCATATGTTATCATTCTAAGAATTTTAATCCTGCAATAGTTAACTATCCTACATATGATAAAGAATTGTATGCATTAGTTCGGAGTGTGAGAAAGTGGAAACATTACTTAATGGGAAAAGAGACAGTAATACATACTGATCATCAACCACTCCAATATCTACACTCCCAAACTAAGTTGCAGTAATAAAGTCACTATAGATGGATGGGTTTTCTACAACAGTTTCATTTAGTCATCAGATATAAAAAGGGAATACACAATAAAGTTGCAGACATGTTATCTAGACCCATTATAAATGCATCTACTATACTTAAGCATAATTCTGTGGTACATGAAAGCTACATTGAACAATATGCTCAAGATATAGACTTTAAGGATGTATATGCAACTTTAAGTCAAGGCAAAAGAGTAGAAGAATTGGATTATCATGTAAAGGACCAACTCTTATATCATTGTGGGAAGCTATGCATTCCACAAATTGGAAGAGTAAAGATAATTAGAGAAGCACACACTTCTATGATATTAGGTCACTTTGGTGTAAGTAAAACAGTTGCACAGCTACAAAGCTTTTTTTATTGGCCAAAAAAGAACGAGATAGATTCTAGATATGTAAGAGGGTGTACAATGTGTGCTAAAAGCAAGCCCAACAATAGTAAACTAGGCTTGTACACTCCATTACGAGTTCCTTCTTACCCTTGGGAAAGTGTTTCCATGGATTTTGTTGGAGGACTGCCTAAAACTAGGAAAGGCCATGATTATCTATATGTTTTTGTGGATAGGTTCAGCAAAATGTGTGTTTTGATACGTTGTAATAAATAGATTACAGCTGAACAAACTCCAAAACTATTCTTTGAACATGTATGGGTTCATTTTGGATTACCCACTTCCATTGTATCTGATCAAGGCACCCAATTTGTGGGGAAGTTTTGGTCAAGTCGGTGGGAACTGATGGACACCAAACTAAAGAAAAGCACAGCTTTTCATCCACAAACTGATGTCTAGACAAAAGTAGTTAACATGACAGTGATCTAGTTACTCAAAGGATATTGCAGCAAGCATCCTAAGCTTTGGGATGAACATTTATGATATCTGCAACATGCTTATAATAGAGCAAAACATTCTTCTACATAGAGATCTCCTTTTGAGACCTGTTTTGTTTTTACACCAAGGTCTCCTTTGGATTTTGTCTTTGGTAAAGATACCACAATTGATGGACATAGTGATGTGGATAGGGAAACTATGTTCATTGAACAGATCCAAGAGATCCACCAAGCAGTACAGAAATAGCTGGAAAAGAGCCAAGCCACATACAAGGCAAGGCATGACAAGCATTGGATGGAGCATAGTTTCCAAGTCGGTGGCCAAGTCTAGCTATATATCAGCAAGGACAGGATGCAAGGTGAATGTAAAATTCTAAAGCCTATTAGGTATGGAACCTTCAAGATAGTTGAGAATATTGGTGAGAATTCTTTTCGCCTTGATCTACTAGATTACATGCACATCTACTGTCGTAAATGCAGATTGCTTGAGATTGTTTGAACCTTCATTAATTGACGATCCTGAAGAGCAGATTCAGTTGCCTTCTATTGATGACCTGCTACCTAAATATCTCAATGAATTATAGGAAGACACAGTTCTGGATAGGAAGGTGAGGACAACGCGTAGAGGAGATGTTGAGTACCTCAGAATTGGGCACAAGGGTTCAAATTTGAGCAGTGCAAAGTGGCTAGAGGTTGGACAAGTGAGACAATTGTACCCTCTCTTAGTCGATGCTTGAAAACCAACTTTTGGTGGTCCAAAATCTTTTTAGTGGGAAGACCGTGATCTGAATTGGTTCCATGAAAATTTATCAAAGTACCATGACTGTATCAAATCAGGATAGACCTCAAAAATTTATGGACAAACAGTGATCAGGAAGACATCTAGAAAATGACAATTTGCAGCTAGCAAGGAACGATGTGGACCTCAGTCAACGCATGCTGACCGAGGCCCATGGAGACCGTGTAGGAGGAAAAACTGGTAGTTGGGAAGCTTGGAAAACTAAGAGCATTTCTGATGTGCGATTAGCACTTATCACTAATCACGGATCGCTGGGCGAAACCCCTCGAAAAGGAAAGGCCCTTAGCTCTCGGTCTCATGGGAAGCTGGGAAACCATGGGGAAAGTGGTAAGGTGAAAGGCGGATCCCGCACTCGAAAATCGGTGGTATATCGGGGCCATCCTTGAGCGGTAAGCAGATTTGGCTAAAAACGAGCGATTCCATTCAGTGCACGATGTGTGTCTGGTGGATGAGAGAGAAAATTACCTCTCATCGCGCACCAACGGTCGAGCAAGTCAACTGCGTGAAACGAGCGAACACCGTAAGATTTGGGGGCTCCAGATCTAATGGTGGAGATTGCGTCAGATGGAGAAACCAGATTTGATAGGGGAATTAAGCCGTGGCATGTAAAATTCTGAAGTCCGATTTGACTGCTGAGTTGGTGGATGAGTCATTCCACAATGTAACTAAATTACCGAACCATCGAGGAAGATCTAGTGCAGATCATGAGAGGACAAGTGGCCACTTCCCTGTGGATGATGGCGATGACACAGAGGAAGGGAACTCCAAATGAACAAAAGTAGACAAATCAAAGGGGCACAAGAGGAATCAAATAGTCAAGGAAAGATTGTCTTTAAGCCATGAATAGACAGAGAACAAAACACGAAGAGAGAAGAGAGAAGATGAAGATAGAGAGAGCGAGCGCAAAGAAAAGATAGTGAAGCAAGAAGCAGGGAACAGAGAGCTGAGCTGACCTAAGGTAGCATCGAGCAGACAGAAGGCTTGAGAGGTTCAAGCAAATCCCTGTGAGGATCTGTTGAGAATTAAGCACCACATTGGGCTCCTCCCATTAAAGACCAGAGAGGTCAATACTTGGAAAGGGGAAAGAGTTTGTGCACTCTAGTGGCTTGGGGAATACAAGAACCACCCTACCAAGCATTATCTATTTCAGGAGACTCAAATTGACCTCCTCGTTGTAAATATCTGCTTTAAATACGCAATAAAGCAAGGCCACCACTAAAAGCTAGACTAGAGACGTAGCCCTGGAGAATAGGGTGAACTCCTTATTAAATCCGTTGTGTTCTTTCATTTGCTTATTGTGTTTCTCTTACTATTTTCCATTCTTCCAGTGTCTGTGTATTTTGCAATCTGATCGATCCATTTCCTAAAATAACATAGGCACACACCAACACATGAGTTTGTAATACGTTCATTCATTAATTAACTAACTGAGGTCACTCACAAGTGATTTTTAGATCAGGCATTCCTTGAAATTAATACTGAACTTAGCATTGATAAAAAAATGTGGTCAGGAGTTCGAATGGGTCGGATGCAAAGTGAAGTTGAATGATGCATCAGGTGATTTAAACATTTAGTATGCCTGTGTGTATGAACAATATGAATATATGCTCATGAATGGAGCTCATGTTAATTGGAGTAGCAATTTTTTTGTGTGTTTAGCCGCATACTTAAAATGTGTTTTTTCTCATACTTTTTCCCTTCAAAATTTCCGAGAAGACCACCGCATCCTGATCCAGTTATGGATACACAATCTTTGTCTACAGCTGTGAGAAGTTTTGGTGTGTTGATTTTCATGTGAAGAAATTTGTGTAGAAGGAAAAAGAAAAAGTTATAAAAGAGGTTGAAGGAGAAGAGGTGATCACACCTGTAGCTACGTTTTGAGTAAACAACATTTGATGAAATGCTTTTATGAACAATGTATTAAAATATGCATTCTTTCTATAAGAAATGGTAAGAAGGCTCTATTCCCTTAGTTCTGATTACTTTAAAAAGTTTTCATTCATTACAACGAAGGTGCTAAGATCAAGTCAATCATTCATATTATGGTAGTTGTCACTCCTAATAAAACCCTAGCTTCATTTATTTCCTCGACTTATATAGTTTTATGGATGTTAGAACGAAATGGAATCGAAATGGATCTGTTGAGATCATTACTTAAGAAGTCCAAAGAGGATGTGGTTTCCTAGGTGTGTTATGGTATGATGATGTGAACAAAGAAGTGAGCCAACATTCTTGTTGCCTATGAGAACAACCAATTTTTTTTATTATCTAACAAAGAGATTTTTGACCTTAAAGAAGAGATTTAGTGTATGGTGTGCATGGAACCCGAGAGGTTGTTCCATGTTGTTGAAGAAGTTGTTGGAATAGAGATTGTAGCTAATGGATTGATGAAAATAATGTATTATGGCATTCTTGGCTAAAACTGTGAAAAATCCCAACTTTGTAGCACAACTCGTTCAACATCCTGATAATATTTCTCATATTAGTATGACAAAAAAGAAAATACATCTGCTAAAAGAAGACAACGTGTTGGAGATTAACGAAAATGGATGTACCAGTAGTGAAAATGTAAGATATTACCCTACGGGTCCCTTTTTGTGGACTAATTCAAACAAAAACAACAATTTTTTTATGTCCAAGTTCATCTAAGACTTGAAAGCAAACAATAGCCTAAAGAAAGTCAACTCAATGGAAATATGACAAGATAATGATTCTTACGGTGATTCATACTCATCGTTGTGGGGCGATAAAAAGGTGTCCTTTGAACCCCTAATTACCTTCACATTAATTATCAACCCAGGGACGACTTTTTATTTCAAGAGTGTACTCAGTCTGAGGCGGCTATTTACTCAAGAGTAATGTTTTGTAGTATAGTGCTTAAAATGCAAAAGTAAATGAAAGCTGGAAACAAAATCTAATTTGAATAGCAAGAAACTAAATCATTCATTCAAATAACCACCAATCGAGGATACAGTAGCAATAACTCATTCCTCTAGAAATTGATGAAGGAAAAGGAATTAGAGTATGGATCATGGATCTGGGAGCATAATAGTGTCTGTTGTGTCTCACAACAGCCTTGATCCTCCTCCCACACTAAAATAGTAAATGCAAGTAAATGGAATGGAAATTAGAGCATGGACCAAAGATCTGGGAGCTAAGCAGCGACTTGCTGACTCACTACAGCTTTAGACCTTCTCTCACACGAAAGCAATAAATACAAGTAAATGGGCAGCAGAAAATAAATGGAACAGCAAGTCTAAAATGGAACGGCCGTAAATGGAATCAGCAAACTAGAATTAAAGGAATCTGAACAGCAAACTCTGTTTTAATGAAAGCAAACAACAACCAAGCCAAATCAAATAAATCAGACAACAAAAGGAAATAGAATGGAAACTAATTGGAAATGAAATATGGAACAGCCTACGGTACTAAAATAAATAATGCACACAGTGTACAGCGATATTAAGAAATGGTAATCTGAGTCTGATACGCAAGTATTAATCCTGGTTGGAAAGGGTAACGATTGCAATTCATAATGGAACCACAATGTCATTTGAACAGCAATCGTATGAAGTATAAACCATGGACAAATACAATAATACCAGCTTAAGAAGGTTACAACTTGATTACTCCGTAGTTAAATCATTCTGTAGAGAACATTAATGTTACATTAACGACTTTAAAGAGATAGCAATACGTTATAAGATCAGAATGCACATTACGACTTTCTTGTTGCAGAGAGCGATATATGAAATATAACAGAACTGCAATATAACATAATAAATCACACCAGATTACCAATTCAAGCTGATAATACAAACCACGCATAAACCAAAAAGATAATATACAGCAGCAGCAGCGTACTCCACCAGAGGCTGGGCCCTTAGCCGCCAGCGGATGCTGCGGGGTCACTTCAGAATGAGAAAATTGAACAACACTCCCAAATCATTTATTAATCAGCCAATTGTGGAATCATTACAATAGCAAAGCTTAAGAATTACAGCATGAATAATCCACCATTGTTGTCCATCATTTCTCATTCCCCAAATCCATCATCACGTCTCACTCAAAATCATTCCCATCTCTGATCTCTGTTTTCATTTAAATAGAGAGAGATCAGAGAGAAGTTACAATAAGGATAAGTACAACATAATTCCTATTACAAAATTGGTTTGCCTCTAACCATTTGATCAACAAGAACAAGGCGAATTTGGCTTTGCAGCTGAGATTTGGAGGACGGTCACAACTGCAAATTAGAGAAAATCATGCTCAAAGAACCCTGCGTTTCTCTTAGTACAAGTCGAATTTGGGCAAACGGTTCATAATGAAGATAATTGGGCCCGTTCTGGACAAAACCCATGTTCCTGATTTTCCAAATTCGTCTTCATTTGCTCAGAATCTCAACCGCAAAACTGTCACTCCTTAAACTAGCGAATTTCTGAGTTGGCAGATTTGAAAATCAAATCTTCAATCTGGAAGTTACCTTGGAGGCTAAAAATGGTGAATAATGTTATAACCAACTTATTAGCACTATCATCGGTAAAATAATGCATAATCATCAATTTATTAGAAATAAAGGAGAATAAATAATATTTATTCATGAGAGCATAAATAATTAATAAAATGGATTTAAATGATAAATTATAATAAATGGCATGATGAAGAATGGTAGAAATGGGTGGAATAAGTGTTCAAAAGTCATAATAATAATGGCATATTAACGACTCTACAATCGTCAACAACATAATTTTTTATTATTAGAAATTTTCTAGCATAATGATGGTTCTAAATAGATTTTGGACGTATTAGATGAAAATTGAAAGAAAATATGCATTCCTTCCTTTTGAAGTCATATTAATTGAATTGAAGCATAGGATTTTGAGTGCATTGGGCAAGCTTGTAGAATGCACACACACCAAACAACCCAGGAATAATTGAAAAAAAATGGTTCATGAAAATTTGCCTAAAGGGGTCTTAATATACTTTTCGTATTTGTATGACACAGATGGCCAACAGAAAAGTGTAGTTTATAGAGAACATGTTAAATTTTTTGGCACTATTGTAAATCTACATGGGGATGGTATTGCTTCACATTGTTGGACAATTGCCATTACGTGCATGGAAAGTGTCCTAAAGAAGCCATCTACAAGTGTTTTGGCATTGATGTCAACAGTCATGGTGTGGAGATGTGTTGGGAAGTTGGCAGGCCTAACAGTTGGCAGGAGTGTTAGCATTGATATCAAGCAGATAAGCTTAGTTTCTTGTTGCAACAGATGGTGGTTGTGATGGCTTAGGAGGAATCTCTTGGTAGTTGCATGTTTCATGTAGAGAATCATCACAGCAGAAGGCTTATTCGAGCATCCATGAAATGATGATTACAGTGATGGTCTAGGATGGAAGTCGATGGTTGTTGTAGGCCTCAAGCTAAGGACACATTGTGGATGTGATTCCTAGTTGTTTGAAGAGTTCAAGAGAAAAATATTGGTGGTCAAGTTGGAGCCATATTTTGAGGAATAATATGGGATCAATGGCTAATTAGACTCTTTCCATTGGAAAGTGCTCTAGAAGAAATTTCCAATGATATGTGAAAGTCCAAAAATGGACTTGTGGGTCAAACATTATGACCTGCTAAAGTTAAGGGTGTTAAAGCCTTACTCACAGAAGAATCCCACATATCATAGGCCCCAAAAATCGGAGGTCCCGATAATTGGAAATCAGAGGTTCTAAGGTGCATCACCCAAAAAATGCAATTTTCCGATTAGCGATTAGAGATCCTGCATATCGAAACTACAGACGACTCGGAGGTCATGAAAAATCACATATTGGAGGTCTCGATGAATCGAAATCAGTGATCCTTGGTGGCTTGCATCGGTGCACCAAACAAAAAAATGTTGGGATTTGAACCTCTAGTGTTAAATTGTCGGAAGAGCAAAAAATATTTTTACAAAAAAAAAGTACTGTAAAACCAAGCATGTTGGGCCTCTTTCTCTCTCATCTTGGAGGACACATGGAGGTATTTGGTTGGCTTCGATAAGGATAGATGGTAGCATCTCGTAAGCTCTGATAAGGATACATTGCTGCAGGTTGTGAGCTTTGATGAGAACACATGGTAGGATCTGATTGGTTTTGATAAGGCCAAGTGGTCGTTGACGTCAGCATGATGTGGCGGTACAAAAGGACACACGGTAGGCATATTTGACCGTTTTGGGTGGCCTAATGGACCACATCTAGGTGACAAATGTTGCCACTCAGGGAGTTACACACTGTAGTGATAACATCACATTGGCAATCAGCGATCGAAAGTTTGCAGTGGTTGGCTCATGTGCCACAATGAAATTTCACCGTGATGTGTGATGCTGGATAGCAGGTGGTCACGGACGCTTAAAGAAACTAAGGGCACACTACTTTATAAAGCGAAAAGGCCCCAGGACAGGAGTCTATAGGCCTTAGAGTCTTGAGGCTAATCCTTCAGTGACAACCTTTGTTCTTGTGGTGATAAATGTGCGACAAGGGCTAAGCAAGAGGGAGCAAGGAAATCGGAGATGAGCAATCAATGATGTATGGCTACTGGCATATGTACAACAAGTGAAATAATCCAATAAGGGGCCTCTAATGTGGTTAGTTCTCGGTATAGGAGAAACTTAAAAAACCAAGGGTGTAGTGCATAACAAAGGGAGTGTACCCCCCTCCCCCCCACCTGCGGGAGTCTAAAAGCTAAAGAATCTTAAGGCTAAGTGACTAGTCACAACCTTCAGTCCAATGGCGAGAAATAAATGGTAAGAGCCTAAGCCAAAGGATGTAGGAAATCAGAGATCGATGATTGACAACCTGTGGTTGTTAACATATGGGAAACAGATGAGAATCAAGGATAAGGGAGGTGCGATATGGTTGGCACTTGGTCACAGCACCCGGTCCTATGGATGAGATACATCAGGGATCTAATCGAAAGGGGCTTGAATATTGGAGTTCAAAAATCGACATTGTATAACATTGAACCACTATAAAGTTGTGATGTGGAAGCTCTGATATAACACTATAGTGTAAATTCTCCAATAGCACAGTACAAGACATTGGAGGTTGGATGGATCGGCAGCTGAAGAGTAAATGTAGAGGCAGTGGAGTTGGTCGTTGGAGATATCCCATTCACACATTATAAAAATAAATGAAAAAGATAAAATCCATGTCGAACTACTATAATCCATGAAGAGGCATAGAGAGTCTCAGTGGAGTGTGCAAGTGGACTAAGATTAAATTATTAGCTTGAAGAGACTTAGTGATGGGGGGGCTGCATCATAGAAAGGATTGTCCCTAGTTTGAGTAAGTAGGTGGACTGAGAATTAATTATCAGTATGTAGAAAAAAATTACGAGATCCAGAGGCCCATTCTCAAGTGAACAAGGAAATTGTGGCAGCATCGACTCAGGTGAACAACAAAGGAAAGAATCGAGGAGCTCGATTGAGCATTGTGGGGGAAAGAAACATATATTCTAGAGATCGAAGAGGAAATAGCTTTGAGTGTGAGCAGTGTTCTATGAGGTTAAGGAAGATTCAGTTATGCAGAGAGGCTGAGAATTCCTATGTAGAGGTAAAGAGACCTCGAGAGCAGTGAGTTGGGTGTGAGAGGTGAGAGTTGCATGTACCCTGTGTAAGAAAGGATGAAGGTGCCTATGCACTATGTAAGCAAGGATGAAGGTGCTTATGCACTGTGTAAGCAAGGTTGAAGTTATTTTGCTCTGTATTTAAGGTTGAAGTTCTTTTTTTTTGTGTGGAAGGTCGAAGGTGCCCGTGAGATGCTGTGAGCAGAAGTCTGAGAGTTAGGCCTATGTTGTGTGAAGGAAGGCTGAGAGCATATTTTATGTTGTGGAGATAAAATTGGCAAAGAGAAGAGTGCTTATTGTTGAGAGTAGAGAGGACAGGGCTGAGAGTGACTATTATTGAGAAAATCACACTGTTGTTGGAGAGAGTTGTAGAGAGCTGCAAAGTGCAACAGAGTGAGTAGAGATCAAAGATGAGATCGGGCGGAGTCGATGCCAAATCAGAGATGACATTAATTTCCTATATGAATGTGGGTTGGTGCCTACAGACAGGAAGTTCGTGCTTCCATCTCTAGTTGATCTTCGTAAGGCTTTAGGGTTGGTGCCTCCTGCAAGTTGGTGCTTGCAACAAATCCATGAGGTCGGTGCCTCATATGCTTCTTTTGGTAAGCTAGAGGGGTGTCTACAAATAGAAGGAGTTGGTGCTTCCTACTAGTTCATGCTAGCAAACAAATCAAAGGGAGTTGGCGCTTCCTGTGAGTGGGTGCTCACAAAATATATTGATGTAATAGAGTGTGTTATCTTAATTTACATCAATAAGAACAACAAGATTTGTGGTTTTTTCTCGAAATAATTTCCACGTGAAAAACATTTTGTCTATATGTATGATGCTTATGGATTGTTTGCTTGTGTGCTGAGTTTATGGTGCTGCCATATTATATAAGCTATTGGTTATATGGTTGGATTCCAAGTTTAAATAATAAATGTAAAATGGCATAAAGAAGTAAAAAATAGCCTTAATATTGATTCATTCCCCCCTCAATATTATCATTTTTTCCCAACAATTGGTATAAGAGACAAGTTCCTTCAGAAATAGCTTAATCTCTAGAAGGTAGATCAAAGGGAAACAATATCTAATCAATTTTGGCTAACAAAAGTAGGAGTTCCATCTTTAAATGAATCAGACCATGGGCTCAATTATGAATTATGGGAGGTTTTAATGATGGAATGTTTACTAGCCTTGAATGTTGACATGGTGCACTTTGTTCAATATAGAGAGAAGAATGAGCAGAATGTAAATCCAAGGAGGTCATCATGAGAGGGATATCTAAGCTAGATGGTGACAAAGTGAGGCATTGTAAGTCAACAACAGATGTGTTAGACAGTCTCGAATGTATCCATAGTGTAGATATCCATGTGGCTCAAGGAGAGGTTGAGGATCCCTGCTACTCTAGCAACGAACCGGAAAGTGGAGAAGTTGTTTCTCCTCACACTTTCATTGATGAGGTAGAAGTATCAAAGGAGAGATCATGCTTCTCAGAAGGTATGATATTGCCTTGTGATAAATGCAAATAAGTAGGTCATCGATTATCTAGATGTTCATGTGAAGATAAAGACAACCATGCATCTACTAGCTGTAATGAAGATAGACCTGATCTAGTAGCAATAAAAAATAAGAGATCCTCATACGAAGAAGAAGGAATAACGCTTAGACCTGTGGAAGACACAATGAACATAGATATGGGCTTAGATCTCTATGATAGCTCATCTAGCACCTCTGATAGATAAGGGAAGGATCTGAATGAAATGATATTTTCTATAAAGAAGTTGATCTCTACTCTAAAGGAGATCAAGGACCTATCAAAGGAAAATCTCAAGCAAAAGGAGAAACTATAAGTTTATGAGCTTGAGAATGAGGAGTTGAGGAAAACAATAGTAAAACTTGTAGAAAATATGTGTAGGTTAGACCGATAATGCATTATAAATCAAAGCAAAATACTATAACCTACTTCTACTATCAATTTGTGGAATCTTAAAGATCAAGCTGAACAATATAGCTAGAAGAAGAAGATTCAATAGCACAATACACATGAAAATACTTTGAGGAAAGCCTCAGCTAAAAACCCCACACTATTGTATTATCATACATTGTGGAAATACATAGGAATTATGCAAAGCCTTAGCTCTCACAGCTAGCCAGCTCTCAGTACAATCCTCACAGATGCTCACAGGAAATCTTGGCTTCTCTCCGACCTTCCTCTCTGCCTTCCAAGCTCCTATTTCCTTGCGATGTTCCTTATGGATGATTCACCTATTACGAAGTGGATAATCTCCTTTCAAACCTGCACAATCGTCAAGGATTTATCCTTGATTGCATGCATGCGTTTTCTCCATGAGAAAACACATGCAACTTATAGTACATAGTCCTTGAACTTTAATCTCAACTAGGTCTTTCTCAGAATAGACATGCATGATTTTCTCATGAGGGAATCCTCAGTTAACTAGAGTAGCACTAGTTGAGTGCATGAATGCATCAACTGACTGTTAACTCACTATTAGTTCCTCAAACAGTTTGGAAATAATTTAACTGGACTTAACTCAGTAAACTGAGTTAACTAATTATAACTCAAATATAACTCAATCTTATCTCCTTAATTTAAGGGATAACTCTTGCATGACTTTAGAAAGACTTCTAACTTGAATTTCTCCAATTAATTAATTTAAAATAAATAAATTATTTATTTCCAAGTAGCTATTAAGACTAAATTTGATTTTAATTCACAATTTAATTCAAGGACAATTTAAATTGAAATATTCTTGTTGCCATATTTCAACACTCCTTCTCAACAAGAAAGAGATTATTTGCCACCTTGATCCTGTCTCTATGGAACTCGAATTTACACATTGACAATGCCTTTGTCAAAATGTCAGCATGTTGCTCCTATGTCGAAATATATTGCAGCAACATGATCCTCTCGACCTGTGACAAGCCACGGGCAACAATCTTGCCTTATGCTTCTCCACACTACCATCAAGAACTTGGTTTACCTTGTAAAGCCAACAAGAACTCAAAACTGACTTGTTCTCCGATCTCGGAACCACGTCCCAAACACTGTTACAAACTATGGAGTCATACTCCTCCACCATAGCATCAACCCAAATCGGCTACTACACTACTTCCTCAAAAAGACGGCTCGGTCTTAACACATTCCCCAGCAAAGGCCATGTATCTAGTGTACCTCTCAAGTGACCTCCTCTGTCTGCACTAAGAAGATGGTGCTCTCACATTCTCTCTCACATCCTCCAACAATCTACCAACTTCTCTTGTGTGCTTGCATCCATCTCTAGAAGACTCTGCTTGAGTGGATGTCTCCACTCCTAGAACCTCTGCATGCAGCTGTTCTACATCAGTCTGATGCTCCTCCTCCTTAGGAACCAACTATTCCTCCGCAGCTTGTAGTTGGAGCTCCCTCTCAAGAGAAACTTGCATGACCTTCTACTAATCAAACTTGATATCTCTACCAACCATTGTCCTTCGGCTGGTAGGATAGTACACCCAGTAGTTGTGAGGTGTATTAGTGTACCCCACAAATATCCCCAACTTTGTTGTTGGCTTAAGCTTCTTCCATGCATCCTTTGTCACATGGAAATATACCAATGAGCCAAAGATCTCGAAGTGACCCACATCTGCTCTCTTATGGGAGAAAGCTTCCTCTGGTGTATCCATCCCAAGTATGCGATGCCAGCTTCTATTTTGCAAATAGACTGTTGTGTTGCATGCGTGAGGGCACAAGTGAAGTGGTAGGCCTTTGTCATGCACCATTTCTCGTGCTACTCCTACAATAGTTCTATTATTCCTCTTAGCCACCCCATTCTGCTGTGGGTTATGAGGTGTTTTCAACTCTCATTTAATTCCTTCCATTGCACAGAAGTCCTTAAACTCTTGAGAGACATATTATCCACCATTTTCGCTTCTCTAGGCCTTGATCTCCTTCCCTGACTCTTTCTCGACCAAAGCTTTGAACTCATAAAACTTTCTGATAGTTTGGTCCTTCTTCTACATGAAATAGATCCAGCATTTATGAGAATAGTCATCAATGAAAATCACATAATACCTTTTCTTCACTACGGATGCCATCAAGAATGGTCCACAAAAATCAGTGTGAACTTGCTCTAAGATAGCCTTTGCTTGACTGTCTCAATCATGAAAAGAAGACTTGGTGTACTTTCCCAAGGTACAACCTTTGCATGTGTCAACTTGCTCAAGTTTACCTTTGGGAACTCCTGTAGATATCTCCTGCATTATCTTTAAAGCCCCATGATGCAAATGACCCAATTGCATGTGCCACAACTAGCCAATGTCTTGGCTTTTCACCAATTCTTCTTTCATACTCAATGTTGCACAATCATATACCTCTAGTTTATAGAGATTCTTCATCTGAATCCCTATCCTCTTGGTTTGTCCCATGTCTATGTGTCTTAGGAACACTTTTCCTTTACTAAAGACAACATCATAGCCTTTGTTCTGCAACATCGTGACCGATACCAAGTTCTTCTTCAGTCGAGGCACATACATCACATCCGTCAAGGTGAGAGGAGCTCCATGCTCCCTCTGAAAAGCAACCATGCCCACTCCTAAAAAACTAAACTTTTTTTCATCACCGATATCTATGTGCATCTTGAGGTCTTTCTCCTCCAAGGCATTGAATAAATTTTTATCACTAGTCATGTGGAATGAGGCTCCACTATCAAGATACCAGACATAACCCATCATCGATGACACCATGCATGTAATGAGGGTAAAGTCCAAATTTTCGAACATTCGATCCTTTTAAGGATCCCTTCTTGGACTTCTTTGATGGGTAATTAGTGCCATAATGTCCCATCTTATGACAATTAAAGCATCCTACTTTAGACATGTCACTCTTCTTCCCTCCATGAGAGGAATTCGATTTGAAATGGGAAGCCTTCCCCTTCCCTTTCCTTTCCTTACTTGCTAAGGCCAGATTTTCTTCATCATCATTCTTGGATGAAGAACCATCTCGTGTGCTCCTCTTGGTCTCCTCTTGCATAATGTCCAACCACAGTCATTCCCAATTTGGAAGTTTCTCCCTTCCATTCACAGAGTCCTGGTAGCTATTCCAACTCTTTGGAAGGCCAAGGAGAGCGAGGCTCACCATATAATCCTCGACAGTACTTACTCCCACACTGCCAAGCTCATCTCTGCAGGTGGTGAGCTTTTTCAGATATGTGGAAATAGTATTGCCCTTATCCATCTTGATTCTTCGAAGCTTATCCTTGAGTTCCAATTTCATCTAGTCGCTATTGTTCTGGTAGAGGTCCTTCAATGTCTTCCACATAGAAAATGGAGTATCCTTCCCATGGAGAATCAAGACAATATGGTCTCGAACTCTCTGAAGGATGATCCGTCTTGCCTTTGCCACACAATTCTTCCACTCAACCAATTATTGTGCATTAGTAGAAGTTGGCTTTGGGATTTCTTGATCAATGAATTCCTTCAAGCCTTATCTTCTAATACAACCTCCATTCTATCTTTCCATGCTATGTAATTCGAGCTACCTTCCAAGGCATACTCGAGTCTCAAGCCACAGAACACCATTGGCCAACCTTGAAGCATGATATGAATTTGATATGCACCTACAACCCTGAACTTCAAGCTTCGAATTCTTTTCTTAGTATATTGTTCACATCTCCAATACCATGAAGAAAATTTCTGTAGGTTAATCTGATAATGCAATATAGATCAAAGCAGAATATTATAACCTACTTCTACTATCAATTTGTGGAAGCTTAAAGATTGAGATGAACAATATAACCAGAAGAAGAAGAATCAATAGCACAATACACATGAAAATAATTTGGGGAAAGCCTTAGCTAAAAACCCCACACTATTGTATTATCATACATGGTGGAAATACATAGGAATTATACAAAGCCTTAGCTCTCACAACTAGCCAGCTCTCAGTACAATCCTCATAGATGCTCACAAGCAATCTTGGCTTCTCTCTAGCCTTCCTCTCTACCCTCCAAGCTCCTATTTCCTTGTGTTGTTCCTTGTGGATGATTCACCTATTACCAAGTGGATGATTTCCTTTCAAAACTGTGCAATCCTGAAGGACTTATCCTTGATTTCATGCATGAGTTTTCTCCATGATAAAACACATGCAATTGATAGTACACTATCCTCGAACTTTAATCTCAATTGGGCCTTTCTCTGAATAGACATGCATGAGTTTCTCATGAGGGAATCTTCAGTTAACTAGAGTTTCACTAGTTGAGTGCATTAATGCATCAACTGACAGTTAACTCACTATTAGTTCCTCAAATAGTTTGGAACTAATTTAACTGGACTTAACTAAGTAAACTAAGTTAACTAATTACAACTGAAATATAACTCAATCTTATCTCCTTAATTTAAGGGATAAGTCTCGCATGACTTCAATAAGACTTCTAACTTTAATTTCTCTAACTAATTAATTTAAAATAAATTAATTAATTATTTCCAAGTAGTTGTTAAGACTAAATTCGATTTTAATTCACAATTTAATTCAAGGAGAAATTAAATTGTCATATTCATGTTGCCATATTTCAACAGAACTAATTTCTCAACAAGAAGAGGCTAGCATTATGACTAGGGGGTTAACCAATCAGCTGAGTATAAAGGATGCTTGCTACAAGAGACTACAAGTTGAGGTAGTCTCATGGAGAGATGACTTAGAGAAGTCAAATAAAGAGTTGTATCAATATCAGGAGCTCAAAGGTTCCAGCAATAACAAAAGAAAGGTTGTTGGACAAAAACAACAAAAAATAAAGAGGCTACAACAAGAGAATAAAAAGCAACAAGAGAAGGATAAAGAGAAGCAGCCTTTAGTGCAGCAGAAGGCTAAGAAGCAATAGCTAGTGGTGCAACAGAAGCCCAAGTAGAAACAACAAGAAGTGAAACAAAAGAAGGTATGGAAGCTGCAAGGGAGGGTGAAAGATTGCAAATATTGTTGTCATGAAAGGCACAAGAAGAGCCACCAGAGGACCCATCCTCCTCAATAATAAAGCCTACAAAGAAAAGGTAATGTCTATCAACAAAAGCCTTTTCATGGATATTTTTTTTCTTGCAATAAGTTTGGACAAAAAGCCATAGATTGTAAATGGCATGCAAGAAAATAATATGTGTTGGGTAGAAGCAACCCAAGATTTCATAATAAGGCTAGAAGTAGGAAAGTTTGCCATGATACAAGTTTTAAAAAGAGAGTTATCAAAAATGGTAAATCCTTTGCCCTGGTCATATGCCATGTTGAATGCTCCAATAGTGAAAATCTTGGGCACAAAAGAGCTGACTGCAGAAATAAGAAGAAATATAATTCTTCTTAGCATATGCCTACAAATGCAACAACTTAGAATTTCAAGACAAGGAGAAAGAATAGAGTAGAAACATACTCATATGTCTTCAATGTTCTGTGTGAATAGAGAAAGGTGCATAGGCAAGGAAGAAGTCAAAAGAGTGATCCTCCTACTCTTGTAGCTGACCCTTCTGAAAGGAAGCGAGGCTCCAAGTGGATTTGGGTGAAGAAAGAGTAGTTGAATGTAAAATTACATCTACCCATGTGTAGCCAATGGATGAACCAACCATGGGAAAAGAAGAAGCAAGATGGGAATGCTTTTGTTAGGTATTGACCTTTAAATCTCTGGAGAAGGAAAGGGGATGATCTGCTTAGGGGGAGTAGATCCTTTGTTTCTCTCCAATAAAGGAAGATAAGCCTCAAGGGAAGCCAAGTAAGTCATATCTAGGAGAGAAAGAAGATGAACATAATGGTGCATCTGATGGATGAAGGTGGAGTGCAGCCAGCATGAGGAGTACACAACGATATCTCTTGTTCTAGGAATAATATGAGCTGCAGTGGAAGTGTGGAATGATAGGAAGCTCACTTTCATGTTAGGTCCATAGGATTAGTCCCCGCACAAGGGCATGGAAGATTTGTAGGACATCAGGGAGCATTGTCTCATGGGGAGCTTCTTTGATAAAGAAGTAGTAGGAAAAATTGGGCAACCTCAAAAAAGAAGATTGCTAAGCAAAGGAAAGGTTTGCATCTTTGTTCAAACACTCGTATTTCATTTAAGTTTTAAGTGTATAATGTATTGCATTCTTGTGTTCATGAAACACAATTGGTGTATGATTTTTCATGTTCCTTAACCCTCAATTTGTATAGCTATGTCAATTGGTTGTAATGGACTCGTGTTGAGAAACTTTGTGTGCAAATGCACATTTCGTTTTGAGAAAAGAAATAGAAGAGTTTGCCTAGAACAATGTTCCACTTGTATCATTTATTTTGATGCAATTGGTATGAACTATGAAGCAATACCCATAGTATGAGAATGATCTCAAGGGGAGAAGTGGAGCTGCTCAATAAAATGAGAGTAGTCTTGGAATTAGCAGTGACAACGAAGAAGGTAGAGCCGAAATGCATCATTATAACTTGGTATTTGCAACAGTAACAATAACATGCATATTTTAATGAGTATTAATATTTTTGGTACAAAAATATACATTGGTGGATAGAGTGATCAGTTAACAACCATAAGGTGTCCAAAACTAGAAGGAAAAATTAGAGACAGTATATGTTCAGGGGGAGCATATCACATTTTCCCACTTTACGGAGCAACAATAGTGGCATTGCTAGTAGAGAGGTATGCAAGGCATAATGCAAATCCCGACAACTAGTCTCTAGTCCTCACTGTCAATGAGAGAATGGGGAGAGAAAGGCATCTTGTAGCCCGTTGCCATTGATTTCAAATGGGGAGAAACATTGTGGAGAATTTGCGATGAAAAGGTCATTGGTGACTCATTCCATGGGATGTGTGGAAGAAGCTTGAGGTGAGGACATCACTTGGAGAAAGGGAAGGTGTGTTGCTGTTAATGCCAAAGGGGGAGATTGTGGGATAGTTGGAATTATGTGCATGGCCAATGACTGAGAGAAGGCATCTGTAACTGTGTTGGCATTGATGCCAACAATCATGCTGTGCATATGTGTTGGCAAGTTGGCAGGAGTGTTGGCATTGATGTCAAACGAACAAGCTTGGTTGCTTGTTGCAGTAGATGCTGGTAGTGATGGCTCAGGAAGAATCTCTTGGTAGTTGCATGCCTCATGTAGAGAATCATCATGGTAGGAGGTTTATTGGATAAACCATCAAATGATGATTACAGTGATGGTACGGGATGGAAGTCCATGGTTGATTTAGGCCTCATGCTAAGGACACATTGTGGATGTGATTCCTAGCTGTCTGGAGAGTTCAGGAGAAGAATATTGGTAGTGAGGTTGGAGCCATACTTTGATGAAACATCTGGGGTCAGTGGTTAATTGGACCCTTTCCATTAGAAATTTCTCTAGAAGAGATTTCCAATGATATGTATAAGTCTAGAAATGGACTTCTGGGTCAAACATTACGACTTGCTAAAGCTCAGGGTGATAAAGCCTTAATCAAGGCAGAATCTCCCATATCATAGGTCTCGACAACCAGAGGTCCCAACAATTGGCAATTGAAGGTTCTAAGGTGCAACACACAGCGAATGAAATTTTCTAATTAGTTAATAGAGATCTTGCATATCAGAACTCTTGACAAATAAGAGTTCCCGACAAATCACATATCAAAGGTCTCGACGAATCACAATCAACAGTCCTTGGTCACTAGCATCGGTGCAACAAACAAAAAAATGTCTGGATTTAAACCTCTAGTGTTAAATCAAGAATAGATCCAAAACTATTTCTACAAAGAAAATTGTTGCAAAACCAAGCATGTTGATGCTCTTTCTCTCTCCTAGAGGGGGACACGACGAGGTGTCTGGTTGGCTCTGATAAGGACAAATAGTAATGTCTAGTAAGCTCCAGTAAGGGCACATTGAAGTAGGTGTTGAGATCTAATGAGGACACATGAAAAGATTTGATTCGTTCTGATAAGGCCAAGTGCGAGCTGACGTGGCAGTACAAAAGGACATGTAGTAGGCATATTCAATCATTTTGGGTGGCCTAACAGGCCATATCAGGGTAAAACATTTCACCACTCTAGGAGTGCCATGTGGAAATGATGACGTCACATCAACAATCCATGATGAGAGATTTGTAATGGTTGACTCATTTTCCATAATGAAATTTCACTAGGATGTGGGATGTGTGATAGTAGGTGGTCATAAAGACTTAAACAAACCAAGTGCGTGGTGCTTTATAAAGGAAAAAATGACCCCAGATAGGTGTCTATAGGCCTTAGCGCCTTGAGGCTAAGCCTTAGGTCTTTGGTCCTATGGTGAGGAATGTGTGGCAAGGGCTAAACAGCAGGGAGCTAGGAAATATGAGATCAACGATTGGCGATGTATGGTTGTTGGCATATATATAACAAGTTAAAACATTGATAAGAGGGTTCTGATGTGGTCATTGATTGGTCTAGGAGAAACTTAGAAAACCAAGGGCACAATGCATAACAAAAGGAGTGTAGCCCCGATGGGAGTCTAAAAGCTTAAACACCATAAGGCTAGGCAACTTGTCATGGCCTTCGGTCCGATGGTGAGAAATACATGGTAAGAGCCTAAGCGAAGGGAACTCGGAAATCGGATATCGATGATCGACGGTCTATGGTTGCTGACATATGGGAAAATTTTGAAAATTTCTGATCAGGGGGCTTCAATATGGTTGGCGCTTGGAAACTTCACCCGGTCCTATGGCTAAGATACATCAGGGAGCTCATCAAAAGGGGCTTGAATATCAATGATCAGAAATCAGAAATGTGTAACATTGCATCACTATAAGGTTGTGATGTGGAAGCTCTAATATAGAACTATGGTGTGAATTATCTGATAGAACAGTACATGACTTTGAAGGCTGGATGGGTCAGTAATTGAAGAGTAAATGCAGAGGCGGTGGAGTTGGTTGCTGGAGATATCCCATGCATGGATTATAAAAATAAATGAAAAACATAAAAGCCATGTTGAAGTACAGTAAGCGATGAAGAGGCATGGAGAGTCTCAGTGGAGTGCACAGGTGGACTAATATTAAATTATTAGCATGGAGAACCTCAATGATGCAAGAGCTACAACATATAGAGGAATGTGCCTAGCTTGAGTAAGAAGGTGGACTAAAAATTAATTCTCAGTATGGACAAAACAATCAAGATAGTCAGAGGCACATT
The DNA here is from genome assembly GCA_031772625.1 of Pinus tabuliformis. Taxonomy (NCBI): domain Eukaryota; kingdom Viridiplantae; phylum Streptophyta; class Pinopsida; order Pinales; family Pinaceae; genus Pinus; species Pinus tabuliformis. Next base: position 148,732,891 of record CM062816.1, read on the forward strand.
CTCAAGTCAATGTAGTGGCACATGCAAAGGCCAATGTAAACAACAGAATGTAGGGCCATGCCTAAGTACAGTACGTAGTGTTAAACAAGGATTGTGTGACAACATCGATTGGGGTGAACAACAGAGCAACGAAACCCAGGAGCTTGATTGAGAATTGCGGGGGAAAGAAACATAGTAGCTAGAGAGCCAAGAGGAAATAGCTCTAACTTTGAGCAGTGTTGTGTGAGGCTAAGGAAGAGCTAGTTTTGCAGAGAGAGGTTGAGAGTGCCTATGTAGAGGTAAATAGACCCTGAGAGTAGTGAGTTGTGTGTGACATGTGAGAGTTGCATGTGCGCTGTGTAAGCAAGGCTAAAGTGCATGTGATTTATGTTTAAGGTTGAAGTGCATGTGTGTTTTGTGGAAGGTCGAAGGTGCATGTGAGATGCTGTGAGTAGAAGTCAAAGAGATGAGACTATGCTATGTGAAGCAAGGCTGAGATTAGACTGCATGTCGTGGAGAGAAAAGTGACTTCTCTTGAGATCAGAGTGCAGAGGGATGAAAGTGACAATTGTTGAGTAGATCACAAGGTTGCTGAAGAGAGATGCAAAGTGCAATAGAATGAGAAGAGATCAAAGATGAGATTAGGAAGAGTTGTTTCCAAATCCGAGAGGACATTAATTACATATTTGAATGTGGGTTGGTTCCTAGAGATAGGAATTTGGTGCTTCCATCTCTAGTGGATCTTCATTAGGCTTAGGGATCAGTGCCTCCTAGAAGTTGGTGCTTTCATAAATCCAAGGAGCTGTAAGTTGGCGCTTGCAACAAATCCATGAGGTCCATGCTTCATATGGTGCTTTTGGTAAGTTGGACAAGTGTCTACAAATAGAGAGATTTGGTGCTAGCAAACAATCAAAGGAGGTTGGTGCTACCCATGAGTGGGTGTTCACAAAATAGATTGATGTAATAGAGTTGGTGCTCTTTATTTACATCAATAAAAACAAGAAGTTTTTCTTTTTCCCTAAAAGGGTTTCCACGTGAAAAACCTTGTGTCTATGTGCATGATTCTTATGATTTTTTTGGTTTTTTGTTTAGTTTATGCTGCTGCCATATTATAAACTAATGTTGGTTATATGTTTGGATGCCAAGTTTAAATAAGAAAAGTAAACTGGCATAAATATGTAAAAATTATCCTTAATACTTATTAACCACCCCTCTCAGTATTACCATTGTTTCCTAACACACATATTACAAAAATTATATGTAACATTGTTAAGGATTGAGATTCTAATGTTCAGGATGCCTGCTAAAAAATAATGGGTATTTTTGCAGCTCAATATATGTCTTCCAATTCAATCATTATAGATACTAGTGGTGTTGTAATATTTACAAAACCTTTTGATTAAGTAATTAAACTTCATATATGTCACATAATTTAAAACATTTTGGCACTAGAGTATTTGATTATATGGTTAGTTTCCAACATAATGAAGGTAAAATGGACAAGCCAGTTTGATGGAAATATTGTAAGCTCTGAATATTGTGCACATGAAAGCTCCATTATCTATGTTCATAGATATACCTGTCCATGAAGATTATGATTATAGCAAATATTTAAGCCAACATGATCTCCAAATTGTGTTGCACACTTTTGAACTTGAGATGGACTAGAAAGTGCAACTCATTTAATTATTGTGCATAGTTGTACATGTTTCACATGCTAATATGAATGTTTGAGTGACATATACCATTGTATTTGACTATGATGGTCATTTGGAAAACGAAAAAAGAGTGTTGTTGAGTGTCGATAACGATATTGATGCTATGATACATGCATTGGGAATTTGTTGTATGGGTGATATATTGTAAAAAATAATTTTTATTATGTTGTGTGAGTCCTTTGGTCATGAGGAGAGTATGTTGTTGGATAAGTGAGTCTTGTCATTGTCATTAATTTCAAAAGCCCTATAAAAGTTGAGAGTCCTTATGTAGGAGCTTCATTTGGTGGTCTTGGTCATGAAAATGTATATTTAGTAATGTAAGCACAACTTAGTGCTAATCATTTGAATTCAAGAGCCTTGTAAAATACATATGAAGCATCATAATTAAGTAATCAAGTTATCGAGTCCATGATGTCATCGTTCGGTGATAGAAGAGTCACGTATTAGTTATGTGCACTTAACAACCTTATACAACATGATCAATAGTCATTCCTTTGGTTCATGCAGTATAGCCTTCAACAAGAAGCCATTTATTATAGGTAATGATGATGCTCAGGGGGAGCATGTCCAATATTTTGTTATTGTTAGATATGAGTTTGCTACTGCTAAGCTATTTGATTTGTTGATCTATTTCTCCGCTACTTCCATGACATGGAGACTGTTGCTGATTCCGATCACATGCTTGCCGATATTGCTTATGGTTATGCTCTATTGTCGGTGATGTTGATGGTGAGATTTTCTCATGATATATTGTTGCTTCTTTACTTGAGAGTGAGTTTGATGTACTTGGTGATATTAATCAATTTTTCTTCTACCATGATACATATATTTGTTGCTATTCGATTGAGTGATGTGTTTGATGGTGGTACTTATGATGTTGTTTCTCCTTTTGGAGTTAGGAGAGAGTATTTTTTTTTTGCCTTGGTTGGGAGTGAGATTGATGTGGTTGGAGCTATTAAGTGAGTTTGCTACTATTGGTGTTATATGATGGTGCTCAGATTTGCTGCTACTTTCATATCTTGGAGATCTTGCTTTGCGGCTTCAGGATAGAACGATTTATCGTTACTGTTGTTTGATCAAGATATTGTGCTGCTATGCTATATATATATATATATATATATATATATATATATATATATATATATATAGATATATATATATATATATATATATATATATATATATATATATAAATATATATATATATATATATATATATAAATATATATATATATATATATATATATATATATATATATATATATATATATATATATATATATATATATATATATATATTTATATTTATATATATTTACTACTTTATGTTGGTGGTCAACTTTGATTGGTTGTTATTGATTCTCCTCTTGTCATGCACTAATAGAGGAGACATAGAGTATTTTCTTGGAGATGTATAGTTGTTAGATTTGGCTACTATCAAGGGGTAGCTATTGATTTTTCAGTTATTGCTACCGTTGACGATCTTTTTAGCCCTCTTCCATTGATGTCAAAGGGGGAGTGGTTGACGAGATCAATTGTTTAGATGACATAATTAGTTGGATGATTTAGCAGGGGTTTCCATCAATGCCAAAGGGGGAGACTATTGGCATTGATGATATAATTGTTGATGTTGTTTTTAGTTCCAGTGATTGATGGTTGGAATTGATGTCAAATTTTGCATGTGTTGATAGTTGTAGAGGAGTTCTGGTATTTACATTACCCTAGTATTTGGCACTTGGTATTTGTTTGAGGTTGAGTGCTATATGTTTGTGTGTGGTCTAGGTCAGAATTAGGTATTGGCATTATAGGTATTGACTTTAACATGGTATCCACCTATGGTATTGTCTTGGAGATTACCATGATACAGGGTTCTATGGTATTGGATAACCATGGTATTGGCATGTGGTGTTCACTTAGATATTAACATGGTATAGGTGTTAGTGGTATTGGTATAACCATGGTATTCACCTATGGTATTTACTTAGACATTACCATGGTATAAGTTACCATGTTATTGGGATAACCATGGTATTTTAATTTGGTATTAGTATGGAGAATTGTTTAGAATAATTTGACATATAATTTGGTGAGTGTGTTGAGTTATGGAATTTTAGTTGGTGTGATGGGATTGATGGTGAGTGAGTGTGAGAGTATGCTACAATGTTTTATCTAAAATATTATAGATCTGTAGCGATGTGGAGTTGTATGCTTTATCGTATTTTCATTTTAGAGTAGTTGTTGTGTTGCTCACATTGAGCAAGTTTTAAAGTTTGAAAATGCATGAAATGCGGTTCACATTAAGGAGTTGGAGGCATAGAGACTTCATGCTTGTGATGACAAGAGGAAAGTGAGTATAGGAGGAGAATTTCAATCCAATGGTAGTTGGATAGTCCAATAGTTGTTGGGCAAGGCTCGTTGGTTGTGGAGGATTCCAGTAGATGTTTATTTGTAGAGTAATGTGAGTAGGTACTTCTCAACTGATGGATGCCAACACACAGTTGTAGGAGTCAAGTCTTCCAGCTAGTGGGTGCTAGTTACTCCGTGTACAAATTTGTTCAACTATTAATAGAAGGTTTGAGTAGGAGTAGGAGCGAGTGATTTTTTCCCCTAGAGAGGTTTTTCCATTAGAAACAAATTTGTTCTCTTATGTGCACGCATTGATATTGTTTATGATGCATTTTTGGTTTCATAATTTTTTCTAATGTGTTATTTCTATGGTTAAAAAGAGATATGTTTTGTATAATTACAGTGACTACTGATTCAACCCCCCACCTCTCAATAGTTAGGGCATTTCCAATATAAATCTGATGCACTATGATGAAAAATTTAATTTTTGAACCAACAATAGTGCATCATATGTAGGTGTGCACCATTCTTGGTATGATTGTGGTTGACACCGCACTAGAGCTAGTGCATGACTATTTTTTGGGTGCATAGATTATTTTTATTTATTTCTTTAATTGAAATTTATGTTTCCATATTTATAAATACATTTGTATTTAATATATATATATATATATATATATATATATATATATATATATATATATATAGATATATATATATATACATATATCTATATCTATATATATAGATATAGATATAGCTATATGTATATACATATATCTATATCTATATATATATATATATATATCTATATTATAGAGTTTTGATATGATGTTAATGTATGTTATATGTCAATCATGTAGTGAAGAGGGAGTAGTAGCAGGAGCAAGTGAAAATGGTGGAACTACACAATATGGTCCGACCATGCGAGGCCAGAGAGAGGGAGAACATCTAATTTTTGTCCTACAATACACACTCCAAGTGTCTTATTTTTATCTTGGAGGTTCTTCCTACAAACCCCCATGGCGTCATGGATTTCAGAAATGGAACTGTGAAATGTTTATACTTTTTTAAACACTTCTAGTTCATATGGTAAAATAAGAGTGAAATGAGAAGGAAGTGGTACGGAGAAAAGATATTAGATTAGGGTTTCATGAGTCTTATCAGTCACACACCTAACACTGTGAAAACATATAGGCATGACATTCATGCCATTGCCGTATCGTATAGTTTATGTCCTTCAAACCAACGACATGATGCATATGGCTTAGGCTCATGACTTTCAATGGCATGATATGACTTGGGCTCGTGACCTTCAATGATCATCCTGGGTGGGATAGAGTTTAATAATGTATCACACACAAGAACTTATTATGTAGCCTTATCACATTATTACTGAACTTTTGTATATAATATATTCGTTTTAGCATTGTGGTAATACTCATCGTACTGATTGAAATATATTGAAAAAAAACCACAACCTAAATAAGCCAATTACAATTTTTCTAAATATTCAGATCAATATTAATATAATTTTCAACTTAGAATCTTGGGAAATTATTTTTGTGACATTGACAGTGTCCTCCAAATTTGAAAACATTTTTTAATATTACTGTTAGACCATGACAATATGCTCCCAATTTGAAAGAGTTGTTGAATAGTGTATTCTAATTATTTGTCGATTTCATTCAATGGATTTGGTTTTAAATGTTGTGGGAAATTGTTGAAATTATAACTTTCAAATGTCTAATTTGTATGATTTGAATATTTTAAATGTTGTTAAATATATTTATATATTACAAATAAATAATCAGAGTTATAATTTATCCTAATTTATGTTCTCCAAAAATAAAAATATCAGAAAGTGAAGTTGTGCAAATACATAGTGCCAGTCTCCAAACGATCCTCAAATACAATAATATTAAAACATAATGAGCTCAAAGCTTGAGATAATATAAGATTGCAGTGTAATTAAAAGACATTTCACTATGCAAAGGAAAAGTAAAAGATGAACGTCAATGTCCACAACATCAAAGGTATGCTACTCCTGATAAGACCTTCGAATGTTTTTGAAATAGAGGAATATTTTCTACATATGAACTCAATTTAGAATTAGGATCCTACAAACTTGGACACATTTTTATTCAAATTGACATGGATTTAAAAAAAAATATATATAATCAAAATATAAATAAGATCAGAAGTTTTTGGAGATGGAAAGGGAGAACTTTGTGAAGGGATTTGATCATAAATATGGAACAAGTTGGAATTTGAAGAATTGGTTGTTTGATATTATTAAGATTTTGTCCCTTCATTTGAGAAAAAACAGAAATAAAATTTTGTGTGCATATCTAAAATTAACCTTGCGAACCATATAACCACAATCTAAATTTCAATATAATTTCCAAACCTTTTTTCAAGAATAAGGAGACTTTCAGTAGAAAATGTATACTATGAAGTAATGTAATTCATGTGGATGTGTCCTAAAGGACATTTTGAGATTAATATGCCATTTTATGTTGAAATAAAATTTCAAATAGATTTTAAACACCACTGGTCCACTTATCAGAACTAAGTGGATCGATGGATTTAAATAATACGAAAACCAATGCTTTCAAATAATATCCACATCTGTTTCTCACATTCTAAAAAAAATAAATGTTATCATATCAATACTCTTCTACAAAAATGAACCAATGCATTTCAAAGAAAAATGACATCGGTACACACTTATTTCTGGATTTTAGAAAATAAAAATGAATTCAACCATTTGAGTTCTCTTATAACAATTACATCATAGATGATTTTAAATACAAACTGCATTTTTGTGTTAAAGAAATTAATCTCATTGTTTTGAGACATTGAAAATAAAAATGAATTCTATCATATCGGCGTGTTGAAAAAATTTTGCGCCTCGGCAATTCAGTGCAGTTTTCTTATAAACGTGCGAGTGTGCTTGACTATCAAATGTATCGATGTTCAGATAAATGAATGAAGAAACGTGATTTGTTTTCTTCTTCTAAAATTAAAAAACGAGCAGTAATTAGTTTTTTGAAACCTAATTTCATAAAGTCTTTTAAATAGTAATTCATTTTTCACTATTTCATTATTTATCCCAAAATTTCAATGGGATGATTTGCAAGAGAGACATATCAAGAGCACTATGCAGTAGTAGAATACTTTGGAGCATAAAAACTTTTCAAAAGTTCAGAAGCTGAAAGGTATGGCGATTCACTCATAACTATGTATAGTAAAATTTTTAAATTTTATTGTTTATTTTACTCATAAATTTTCTTACAATTTCTCTTAGGGTTTAATTAAGAGAGAGATCATTTTCAAGAGAGACATAATGGGGTCATTGTGGAGAAAAAAAATATTTTGCAACCACATAAAGATTAGAATTTGAAAGGTGTGCTGATTCACCCAACCCCTAGATAGCAAAAAAAAAATTGTATTGTTAAAATATTTTATAATTTCTATTAGATTTATTCACAATTTAGAGAAAAAAATCAAAAATCTTTTATAATAAAAAATTACTATTGATTTTACTAAAAAAAATTATGATCTCTATTCCTATTTAAATTTAACTAAAATTCAGAAAAAAAATAAAATAAATAAATAAATAAATAATAAGTAGATAAATAAATAAATAAATAAAATAAAAATAGAAATAAAAAATAAAAAATAAAAAATAAAAAATAAAAATAAATAAATAAATAAAAATAAAAATAAAAATAAAAATAAAAATAAAAATAAAAATAAAAATAAAAATAAAAATAAGTAAATAAATAAATAAAAATCAATGCTTACCTTAAATCGTTGCCACTTCCTGCAAAATTTCACCTACCATTTCACAATTATCACTTTTCATTTTCAGCATTTTAGATTTAATGGGTCTGTGTACTTACTATATCTAGGTTGTTTGACATGTAAAGTAAGGGAATCACTTCTTGAATTAGATCCAAACACTGTCGACCATATCAAGTCTTTTAATAAATGGATATATGTTCAGCGGTGTGCCCTATGTAATAAAACACATTGGTGTGCACACTGGTCTGGGAAGGTGTCAAGTAACAAAAACATTGATTGACACAATGATAGAACATAAAAAAACTAGAGAAGGCAATTTATTTGTAACTTCTTTACAAAATTAATATGTTTGAACTATAAGTAAGTTTAACTAATATGTATTGGTTTGTGTGTGTCACACAGAGCCATAAAGTGAAGAAGGTCGATAACAATATTTCTAATATAAGTGCAGAATATTAGATAACATGTTTAGAAAAATCTATTAATTCATATATGTTTATCTCCCTACAGGAAGAAATAATGAAGCAAAAGATTAATGTCGTTCTAAGAAAAGAAAAAATATAGAACATGTAAAGGACAATGAATTTGTCCTTAGCTCATCGGGAGTGTGCTCAAGGTTAATGAAAGTGGGAGATTTTTTTTCAAAACTATGAGGGGTCTAGTGGAATGAATATATAGACATACTTTCCACCTACAATATAAAAATAAATCCAATGATTCTAGGAACCAGATTATATCTAAACTACAGGAAGCATTTCTAGAGCGATGGTTAATGAGACATGTCAAACTTGTAATACCAAAAACATACTACAAAAAAAAAATCAAAACATATTATTCCTAATTAAATTATTTTATAGAAATATATGTATATATTAAAACAAACCATTCATTTTTTAATATCAATTTCGATATATTGATTTTCGATATATAAATATAAAAATAGTTTATTACTTTTTTCGGAAATCATGAATATCCCAAATGATCAACGAGCTGGTATGTGAAACATGCCAGTAGGAATGTCCAAAAAAGTGTACAAGGACATGGTTAAAAAAATGGACATACTTACATCACAGGAGGAACCATCTCAACGAAAACACACTTCAAATGTATGTAATCATGATTCACTTTGTACATATAAAAAAATAATTTATCATTAACTATTAATTTTTCAGGTATTTTATTGCAGAATAGAAAACAAAATGCAAATCATTCAACACATAGAACAGGAAAACAAGGAAGAATAGAGTTGATCTCAAGGTTTGTGATTAATTATTAATATGTATGTATAACAACTCAATATTTTATTTTTGTATATTTTAAGTTTTTTTATAACAATAATTCTTGAATGTCTTCAAACAGGTGCTAAGATACAAAGAAGAGCCATCAAAAGAATTGATTGAGATTAGGTTGAATATGGGTTGAGAGTATATGTTGGCATATCAAAAATTAATTTTGAAAATTGTAATTTTCTATGTTGTTTTACTTCGCTGCATTTATAATTAATGGAAAAAATAAATCCTTTATATTAAATCTATGATTTATAATGGGTCTTAAAACATGAAAGAAACAAAGTATGGAACTACGCCAATAGAAGAGTTGTTGAAACAAGGCATGAGACATGGTTTTGAAACCGTGTGCATAGTTTATGAGCCACTTATTTCTATGGTATATTGTTATTCTATTTACATTGATGTGTATTATTTATTTCAATTTTCATTATTCTCACCAATGTAGATACACTCATTACAACTTAATTTTATGTTTGCATATGGAACAAGATCAAGAAGAAGAAAAAAATCTATGCAATCAAAAAAACATTCCTCCAAATAACCCAATTCATGGAAGTAGCTCGAGCACAGATAACAGTTCTAGTGAAGATATATGATCTATATGGAGATCAATGCAAACTGTTGTGTTTTTTGAAATAATTGTTGTGAAAATAAGACATTTTGTTTAATGTAATGGACATAGTGTCTCAATTGAAATACAAGGGGTTACCAATAACAATCCCATTTTGTATGAAAAAGAGCCTCTTATTGATATATAATAAAATACACTTTAATTTATTCTATCGTGTTATCCAATGTCACTGTGAAATGTTACACCACTATTTAAATATATGGATGATTAAATATTATAATGAAGAGATGTGAAATATGATAATATGAAAAATTAATCCAAACATCATATACAAATTCATTAATCAAATTTTAATTTATATGAATAATGTTGTAAAATAAATGTCGATTTTTTATGAACAATTAACTTAAAAAATTATAATAATTACATTGTCTGTAGATGATGTTTCTGAAAAGATAGAATCTCATACAAAAAACAGATGCGTCCATAATATAAAAATGCACTGGTGCATTATGTTATATAAAATCATCGTGATGACATATTTTTGCATGATCAGTGCCTTTTTCAGAAAATGATAACAACGAGGCATTGTTTTCTTCAAGCACTGGTATTTTTTGCAATGAACGGACCAATGCTTTCTTAGAACTAACACCTTGCTCCTACATAATATTACTTCCAACTCCATTGCATTATTAAAATTAACAGTACTGGTCCTTTTAGATCCCTAATTTACTAGTGCATTTATATAAATAATATGCATCGGCGCTCTCATTTTAAACAAAAGCACCAAAATTGAAATTATTTTTTGCGTGCCCTAGTGTCATTCTTTACAAGAATGCCCCAGGGCATTTTTTGATCGATAAAGACTGTAGCAGTATACATTTTAGGCTCCAGTGCTCTTTGTGTTCAACGTCTCTATGCTTTTAGTTATGTACGCAACCCAATGCTTTTATATCTATAGCACATCGTGGTACTTGTTCCACGAAGCGCACAACAAAAACAAATCTTCTAAAACCTCTGGGCACCCATATTTTTTAGAGGTGTTTAAGTTATGTTCTAATATCTACTAAAACATTAGCTATCATAAGCAGATTTTTTAGCAATTTTTTTTTTACAATTTTTTTCCAATTTTATAACACTAAAAACCTCCGTTATAACCTACGTTAGAAGATATTTTCCTTGTAGTGAATTCTTTCTATGCTTCTATGTGTCTTTACTATAATAATACTATTATTTTTCTCTTAAGGGCTCACACGTTCTACTATGTTTGTGGAAGAACCTTATATACATTGAAAGTGTATGATTCAAAGAGTCAACTTCTTGCTTACCTCAAATTCTGTCTATAATATCTTATGTTGATAATTGCAACCAAGGAAAATATCTAAGAATAATGGTGGTCGGGCTTACTATCTAGATGGGGCTCCTACTCTAAACAGTGTGATGTGTAGTTGGGAATTCATAGCAGGGAGACCCACTAATATTGGTGGTATCCAACACCATCAACAACTTTGGTGTTAAAAGGAGGGCCATATGTCAAGTTGATCCCTTTGAGTCTATTTTCAATCTCTCATCTAGAATGGTTCATTCCAAAAACTTATTTTGATGGTGGGTTTCGAGAATATTAATCCTTCACTCAATGCACAATTAATAGATGACTTATCACATCTTAATTTTGATGGCGAGGGTAAAACATCTATTCCAGAGCATACACTTATGTTTTTCAATTTTTCTAATTTTGATGAAATAAATTGTGAAGAGGTTGATTGTACACTCTTTACCCTCACACTTGAAGGTCAAGTTAAACAATGGTGTCATATATTTACAATCACTTCCATTGACTCGTTAAAAAAATTCTTTAAGGAGCTTCATCAAGCCTTTGACAGGTATTATTACCAAGACATTTATAAATGGATAAAACAAATTAGAATGAAACTCGATCAATTAGTAGAGGATTTCGTTGATAGATTTCTTCACCTGCGTTTTACGTTTCTTGAAGAAGATGTTGATTGGTATTTATTCAATAAATATTTTTAGCACTTGGTTCAAATCTTATTGAAAAAATGTGAACTTGAATCCTTGGATGATTTCACTCTTCTATCTTTCCTTGACAATGAGGCACCCTAAACTTCAGAGGAGGAATCTACTTTTGCTTTTGTCCCTTTACCTCATCCTTTTTCATTGCCAAACAAGGTGGACTCTCATGCTCATGTTGAAGTTTCAAAATATGAAAATCTAATTGTTGATCCACTTATCCCAACATCATATTCTTCACATGATAAAGGTCTTATCCAGAAGAACTTTGAATTTTCTAACATCTTCATAGAGCCTAATGTGAAGGTTGATCCCTTGGTTTCCAAATATAACATTAATGTACACAATCTTAATCTTGAATATAATTCAATTGAAATTCTTGTTTCTTCAAGGGATACTTGTCATCCTCTATCATTTACACCTCATGACCCACTGTACCTTAATTCATTTGATCAATATGATCCACCAATAATTGTTCCATATACTCTTGTTTCTCAATTTGCTGGTTCACATGGTGATCAAGCACAAGGTGGCTATGTCTCATAGTTAGAGGAGCAAAAGAGCGAAGACAAATTATATATTTATTCCCTCTTTCAAATTCCTCTATGTCAATATGATGCTTCTACATTTTTGGCTGACCAAGGATATTTTGATCTTGGAAATTAGTTGAATGAAACCAAATCTCTTAACTGAGATGAAGTCTTGGACAACCATGACCCTGACATCAATGACTCCACTAAACAAAGTGGTGAAAAATTCCAAAGTCCATTGGATGATCTCTTTATTTTCCAAAAACACTTATATTTGAAAAGCCTTGATCTAAAATCTAATATGATCATAGAAAAGTTTCTCAAACGAACATCCTCCATAACTCACCATCCATTGTATCATGATGCACATAATGAAATAGTTGATATCCCATGTTCTTAAAAATTACAATCTAATGAATCATATTTGAAATTAATAGAAGTTTCAAAGTCTCCCCATGATGAAGAAGATGATGTGGTTAGACATCTTTCTTACAATTTCAGTAGTCTATTTGTTGGCACTAATACATTCGATGAAAAAATTGATCCCAAAAATCTACCATATGATTCATAATGATCTTGTTTAAATAATTTTTTATAATTGTCTTCACACAAATGCTAATTTTACTGTACCCTCAAATTTTCATCATTCAACATTTGGAGGTTCTAGGACTCATAAAAAATTTGAAGTACTTCAGCTCCCACTGATGTTTATGTTAGGTTCTTGCGATCTTGATGAGGTCCCAAACAAGGTAAGACCCAAATATTCTCACTTAATTATTTTATTAGCATTATTTCACTCGATGTAAGCTCACTCTTGAAGGATTTTCAATGCTTTCAAGTTGATTTTCTTAGTCATCAAGATAAAGATTCTAATTTGGTGATATATACTTGTTTGGTTAATTCTTCTTCATGAAAATCCATTATGTCTAATCTAGGGTTGGAATGAATGTCTTTCTCGAATGTACAAAAATTTGAAGCCTCTAATTCTAGTTATCAATATAGAGATTATCATCAGTTGATATATTCCTTCCTACCAAATTCTTCCATGAGAAATCAATTCATTGTCCTTCTTTTCTATGTTTCGGAGCTAGCCATTTTTGATGCAGTACAATTTACGCTTTCCAAGGCTGGTAAATTCTTGAGTCATTTGGCAGATCAAAACCATTATGCAAATATAAATACCATATTTCATTGGCATATTCTTCAAAATATTTCATTAGATTGGTATCCTAATTTGTTTCCCAAATTTGTGATGCCAACAATTGTTTCCAATTCCCCAGTATTTCATGTTGTTGGTCTAGCTTGTAATCAAATACAAACGAATTCAATGGAGAATCAAGAATACTATATTTTTATCCACCAATCTGATTGTAATATTGGCCTTAACAATTATCTTTCAGCTAATCATTTCCCTATCGGTGTATCTGATGATAGTTATTTTACATTTTTTGATCCCACCAAGGCCATAAAATTCTATGATTCATCATTACATTGTTGATATACTTGTTGGATAGTTTACGCACTTTAGCTTTTTTTGATGGTTATGTTAGGACCTCACTATCTAGATAAGGTTTTTTCACAAGATCGTGTTACGTTTTCTTTGAAATATTCTTTCCATGAATCAATTATGTTGATTGAAATATCATCCTTCCAAGAATTTTAGGGCCTTCAAATTTGTTTTTTCGAATACCTTGATCCGAATCTATGATTAGCAGAAGAATATTACATGGAAAGCTTTGTTGTTAAAAATAAGTTCCAATCATACATGATGTTTTCCAAGATTGAAAACAATGTTGAATGTACATTCACAAGAAACATTCAATGTGTGTATAATCATTGTCCTAATAAATATTGTAAAATTACAAATTTGTTAAAGAAAGTTGTTACATCATAATTTTCTGCCTTTGTATGTTCTCTCTTTCATCACATATCATGTTTTCTTTTATGTCTTCCCCATGTCTTGTTTTAATAAGATCGTGTATAAAATAAGATTTAATTGGCTCTAAGGTAATATGGTGAAAGGCTAAAAGGGAATTGTGACATCTAGCAATGCCTGTATTACTTTATGTATACTTCTTTTTTTTGGCTTAAATATCGTCGAAGGTCAATGATTCATGTACGAAATATATCATTCATCCTAAGTAAAAGCTCAAACGGAATTACGATTCTTTTATCCATAATGGGATATTTTGTCGTTGAATCAAACTCTTCTAATAATCAGTTATTAACACGCTAAATCAGTTAAGTAGATAAGACAAAGTATAAAAATTACACAAGAAATTTTATTTCAGAGGCATATACTTAAGAGTCTCTGCAACCTCTCTTTCTCATAAAATAAGTTGGGATCTATCTTCCTACCTTTGAAAAATGGACTTCGATAAAATGCACATGAGCACAAAGTAATAAAATGAATAATTACCACATAGAAGGGTGAAGCAAACAACTTCACTGCAGAATAGGCTCTTAGTATTGAAGAAATGCTTGTCATTCGTTGAAGTGACTCCAAAGGGGCACTAAATAGGCATGTTGGTAGCAGAGAAACACTATAGAAGATATTAAGACTTAGAACATCTTAAACTCATGGAATTTATGTACCCCTACTCCTTGATCGAAACCTTTGATGTTTGGCTAGTACTGTGAAATGTGTTAAGCTTACAAGGGGAATAAAAGAGACTACATATATTACCTGTCTAAGTAAGGGAGATAGGGTGGTCAATAGGATGAGACAACACTTCTAACATTTTACAACCTATGCATATAGATAGAACTAAACAGAGAATTTGGGGTTCCAGTCTACCACTAAGTGTTGTGACTACTACAACACCTATTAAATTTGGCCTACATTTAAATTTTAGAGCCTCATGATGATCATGCATTCCATTGTTTCAAACCCTTAATGTCATGAACAATCATAATTTTTAAGTGTTCAAGTCTTCCTTTAGGAATCTTAAGTGTCAAACTCATTTTTTTGACATACCCCGGTCTTGAGGTCTTCACAATCACACTTCTTCCAAGCAATTAAGATAGCACATATCTTGTTGAGAGACAACAATTCCACATTCTATAGAGACAATGATTATGAAATCCTTGCCAACAATTATTATGCAGTTTCTAGTGATAGTCACTGTGTAACCCTTGCTCATAGGCACCACACAATCCTTTCTCACAGTCACTGTGCAATCCTTGCTCACATTGACTACACACTTTCCACTAACAGTATAAAGGCATCCTCTATAGAGAGTGATTGCACAATATTTATTGATAGTAAGAGTTTAATTCTTCAACTTAGTACTATCACATCTCTTAGTGGAAGTCAATTCACTCTTAACTCATAATATCCTTACATGCACTGATGTCACTCAGAAATCGTAACCCAAACTACATGACTATTTTCCCTATATAAAAAGTCTAGTTCAGAGCTAATTTTCACATTCATCTTTCACTTCTGATCTCCATGCACATTTTGAATACAAGGAGCATTCTCACACTCATGACTGTAAATGCCCCATCTTACAAGTGAGGTTTCAACCGTTGATTTTTCTTTTGTAAGTATCACTTTTGCTCTCTTTTTCCCTTACATGTGTATCTTTTTCTTGTCTTCATTCTTTCATATGTCTCTTCCGTTTTGTGTTGTTTTCTCATGTGTTGTAATAACTCTTGCATGTGTCACTTTCACTTGTTTTCACATATCCTAAGAGAACTATGGCATACATTATAGAGGTAGATTCAACACACTCTCTTGCATTACTTGATGCTATTTATCATTACAACACATGCCAGACACATTCCCATAGCATAAGATACCTCTTGGTTACAATTGACAATTTTGTCGTAAAGGTATATCTTAAGTGTCACACTTGGAGACAAGTGTCGTTTTACTATTGTTTCACTGTATAAATTTTGACTCTAGGTATTTTATATCTTATTTTCATTTGGTTTATCATATAAATTTATGTTATCATGTTCAAGACTTGTTGTATTCTTTTACTCTTTAATTTCTTGTCTCACCGATCTCACACTTAGTCAATTTCGTAGTTTTCTTTGTCCCCACAAGTTGTGTAATCAATGATCAATCATCAACATTTAGTTGTTATGTACTATCCATTCCTAAGCCACAATGATGAATAACTTACCCCCTAGAATTGTGCACTATGCAAACCTAGGGGACAACCTCCTTCAAGTGTGCATTGAGCAACCTTAGATCTTTCTCACTTAGCCTTGGTAGTTACACTTCCCCATTCCACAATTTCGATCATCCCTTCATTACATTACGTATTGCACACTTTCGATGAAAAATGGGTTCATTTATGAACCATTGTAGAAGGAAACCACCCAATTCCTAACCCTCATCCTCAGTGACTACACAATGCATAGTCATAGTGCCAAAGCCTGCCTGTATTTTCTCCTGAACTTTCCCATTGTGTGATTCCTTGACGAACCTTGCCTCCATTCTAAACTACACACTTTCCTCTCCCTTTCCACTACACATTGCACAATCATAGTGCCCAGTCCCTTGATCCTTTCCTCTTGACACCACACATTGCATGCAAGAAACCTCCTCTCTATGTTCTTGCACACTCTCCCGTGATAGCCAACATCTCACATGAAAATACACGATATAATAGGTGATTTCAGGACTGATGTTGTCTTGTCATGAGTAAAGTTCATGTATAGGTTTTACCATCCTATTGATGGTGTTGGACACACCAACCTTCAAAGGGTCTCCCTGATATGAGGTCCCAATTAGACCTCACAACATTTGGAGTAAGAGTCCCATCTTCAATATGAACTGGTTGCAAAAATAATGGGTTACAGTGGTATGCCTTGGATGTGCTAATGCATAGAATTATGTACTTGTGAATTTGGTGAAACAAGTGTATAACTTTGTGAAGATTCAAATGAAATGCATGAGAGGTTATAACACAACAAGGGGAAAGTGAGTTAGCCCCCTTAGAATCCTATAATAGTACGCAACTTGAAAGGAATATATGAGCATAAAAGGAATCATAAGTTAGACTGCAAGAAAGTTCATAAGATAACCATGATTGAAATATACAACAACATACATTCAACAAGATTCGTACTAATGAAAAATAAATAGTTCATAAGCGTAGCATACATGAAATAACATATATTGCAAACATAACAAGAATAGTCCTACTATATTCACAACATATTCATGAAAGTGTGCCGGCTCTAAGATTTTGTTAAAGTGAAAGTCCCAAACATTCATAAACAATTAACAAACCACTAGTCCCAATAGTGGAACGTGAAGCAATAAACTACTCCTCCAAATAAGGATACTCCCTTTATGCTAAGGAGAAGCTAAGGCCGCCAAAAACTCTCCCTAGATTTCGATCCTAAGCCAAAATCTTGGCCAAAAGTTCCTTTACATGAGTTAGGAGGTTATATTTATAAAAAAATGAGATGACTAATCATTTCCTTTTTGTGAATCTTGGACTTCCCTCATGACTCTTTGACTTCTTTCAACCATGACATTTGGGCTTGATTACTAAATTACTTTTAACATTCCACAATTGACACTTGGAATTTAACTTGCAATTAATTACAAAAAGAATATTACAATATTTATCATACCCATATAAGAGAAAATGTAGTAGGGTCAACTAAAAAAGCCTAATAGGAAAAAAACAAGTCAATCATGATATTGGGGAAACTCCAACCCATCCAATTCAATTTGTAGTTTCTTGGTCACAAAGTGGTTCCAATATTTGTACTTTGCGATGTCTTCCCCAAACTTTTGGATAGGATCAAGATGGATGCAGACTCTTGCCTCCATCACATCTGGGTACACGGTCTTGAAGAAAATTTTCATTTCCTTCTTTAATAATAACATCATGGTGATTATCTTAGTAGGGACACCAATGTACTTCTGGATATCATGGTTATTCACCTATATGTCTCCCTTAGTGGAAATTTGTTCGTACTCATCCAAGTATTCCTCCACTTGCTATCTGACCTTGTTCATGGCTTTAGCTTTGGTGAGTAAGTCAAATTAAGGGATTTGGTGTGACTTCACCATGAAATCCACGTTGGTGTATAACTATTCATAAGAGGCTTGAATATTCACAATGAATGAGCCTAGTTTTTTTTTCTTTAGATAAGCATATAAACCTCTGCTTCCCCAAATCAGCCTATCTTCTTCACCAACTTAGGAGGTGCACCTCTATATTCCCCACTCATGTACAATAACGATGGCTATATGAAAAACATTGAGAGCTTTAGGATTATCTTTTCACTTCTATTGCATGCCTAAAAGGAATAAAACTTCTTTGTGCATGGTGAAAATATCCTCATTTTGTCTCCAGATGTTGATACTTCAACAAGTATGCCTGCCTTGATTTCTTTTATATAAACCTTTGTTGGAGCTTCTTTCTAGACCTCTGTCTGAATTTGTTCAATTTGTTGCATTGTATCCTATATGTTCTTAGCCATATATCTATTCTTAGTGATTAAATATTTTGTATTTGTCTCGGAGGCTCTTATGAAGGCCGACATGGCTGTAGCAATGAATTCTAGATTCTTGTCATTGTCCACCAATATCACCTTTTCTTTGTTAAAAGCAGGATGCACGAGATTGTCCAGAAAGTGTTTCTTCCTTTCATGTATGATCCTCTTTTGTATATCAGTATAAGTCAAGATATATATATCCATCGCTAGACATTCATTAAGAGAAGTAATTTCCTCTTCCTCTTGTGGATCTTGCTCTGTGATCAAAGGAGGGGACGACTAAGTAGTAATATGTTGCCTCGAAGGCATGAGATCAAAATCCTACTTTTGTTGCTCTAGTTCTACATCCATATCTTGGATTAATATCAGATCTTCAACTTCTTGAGCAAGTTCCTTATCCTATAATTTCTTTCTCTCTTCTTCAAGTATCCAACTCTATTCCTCTTTCCTGGATTGCTTTAGTGCTCCTTCTTCTTCTTTTCTCTAACTTTCTTCTCATTCCTTTTGTTCTTGTTCTTCCTTCTATTTTACTTATTCCTCCTACTTCCTTTTCTTCCTCTTTCTTTTTTTTGCTATGGATGCTTTCATGATGATTGGATCTAATTTGCATTTGTGACTTTTTTATTCCACTCGACTGCGCAGAACTTTCTTATTACTCACTTCACACACTGATTTGTGTCTTATAAATGGTTCTGCTTTCGGAGTTTCTTCCATTTGCGGAGTAGCCTGTGATGTAACTCTACATATGACTTGTTGGTGGGGCTTATATGAATTGTATCAATTCTTTATCCTTTCCTCCTTAGGCCTGAAATAGGTTGTGCTCGTCCAAGTGAAATGTATCTTTCCAAAGTGTTATTTTCATACATTCCTAGGATTGTATAGATTGTAAACAATTTGATCGAATGGAAATCTCTCTATCTCTTTACCTTCTGTGTTAGAAACCTTCAGATTCTTGATCTCATATAATCTAATTTGTAAAGGAAGAGTGGGCCAAGGTGGTTTCTCCTTCCTCTCCAACACTCCTAATAAACTTGTAGAAAGATGATAAGCTAATTCTTGCATGACCATCTTGTTGGTCAAATACCATAGTATACGATGTGGATGCTTGAGACTACCAAATACTCTGAGGTAAGTTTCATTCAGTTATAAAATCCAATCAGATAATTCTGACATTGCTTCCATTACCTCACGTGACATGGAAGGTCACTCTTCCTCAAAGATCATCTTGTACAATGTGATGAGGAAGTGATTTGTCGAGTTCCGCATGACTCCTTTGTAGCTTCCCTATGAAAGCAAATTGCAATAAATGTGTACAACATGTTCCTTTGGTGACCAAGTCCAACTCATGCCCGAAAAATAGTTATGAGCATAGATTTTATCCAACAAGTAAGCATACATGTAGAACCTGGCTTTCTTACCCTTAAGAGGTTTCTTGACATAATCTACATGGGTCCTCAATTGTTTGGTGAACAGGTCCAACCACATAAATGGTTTTACTTCTTTCACAATCTGATGTTGCAGGAATGCCTAACATTCAGGAAAGGTCTCAATACTCTTTTGACCATATATATAGAAACATAGAATTATCAATTATTGAAATGTCTTCATGTTTGGTAGAATTTGGATGGCTCCTTCACCCAACCTCTCATGACATCTTTTCTGCTTATGTAACTGGTGACTGTATGGAAGTGGTAATATTTATTGGTTTTTGGCAATGAAAAATGATAAATACATTGAAAATCATGTGCCATAAAAGAGGTAAGCCTCTGTCCATTAGAACTACTAAGGTTCATGGTCTTTTTGTTTGTGTGTGACAAGATCCAGTTGATAATTCTTTCCCAAGGAAAGGTTGGATACCTACATGCGAACTTACGCAATCTCGACTTTTGGAAATTGATGTAAACATTCATGTCTTCAAGATCTATTTTATAGTTGGTTTCCATGAATGCATCTTTCACTTTGTGCCATGTAATATATGAATATTTCTCAATGAATAGTTGAGTGTTTGAAAGAACTGGCACAATGGTTGCAAGGACACTGTTAACTATTTCACTAGTGCTACTCTCTATGGTGTTTTTTGAGGCCTACCTCTTGGGTGCCATGATGATAACAATTGATGGAGAGAGGTAACCTCAAAGGAAGAAATAATTCACTCATGGAAAACACACTAATCAAGGTAAAAACTCACACACTTAAAGGAAATATTGTGCAATTCGTAGGTTGAAGGTGCGAGGCTAGGATCCTAAACTATGCATTGTGCAGTCTCAACAGACAAATCGACATCTAGAGGCTTAAGATTTCATAATGTGTAGTCTCAATGGCCATGGATGAGGGCTAAGAACTGTGACTATGAAATGCACAGCTGGGAAAGATAGTGACTCCACATTGAATAATCTCATATGCCAAGTTCAAATCTTGCCTCTTGGAGATGTGAAATGTGGAGTTGGGGAAGAAACATGCTGGCCAAGATTGCGTAGATCTACTTGGGAAGGAGGAAAATTATTGATAGATCTAAGTGTTGGGGAAAGATATAATGTAGATATAGCTAAGTGTAGGATAGATTAGTGAAAATTAAGTTCCAGAAATAAGAATACAAAATAAAAACGAACATGCACAAAGTGTCCCACTAGTGGCAACTGCTAGTGGTGAAAAAGAAAGATGTCAATGCGAAACTTGGAAACTATGAATGATGGACTTAACCAAAACTTGTAGTAGCTAATATAAGTTAAAATTATAGCTAGTATGAAAATAAATAGGAAAAATAGTGCTCATAGAAGTAAACATTACAAAAGCGGCAAAAAACGACACATGCGAAACATACCATAAAAAGTGTCGCAAACTTGACTGAAATTTTCTTGATCTCCTTAAGAAGGCTAGAGCTCCACAATTGAGTGTGAAAATGAGCACTAGGGGGATCATTAAATAGATCTATGTAGATTAGGGTTTATCAAGCACATGCCTAAAATCAAGGACAAAACGCGACTTGTTTGAAAGTCATAATTAGCATCTTAGTGTACTTAATAGAACATTAATTGGGAAAATCTTCTTTTTTAAGGATTCCAACTCTAGTTTTTTTGGAAATTTCCCATTCATACTAACATACAGGATTTCACAATTCCCAAGCTGAAGGGCTTGTTCAATTCCTTTCCCTAGTGAAATGTAAAGTCTCTGAGGAGAAGATAAGCTCTAGCATAGTTTCTAATCTTAAGACTGACCTTCCTTCCATGATTGCATAGTTCAGATCCTCAAGGTCCAACATAATTTTGAGAGATAGTGGATTGTGTAGTTCCAAGAGGGAAGACCGATAATGCTGCAGCGTTAAGGCAATAGATGACTTGTGTTAGAAAAGTTTCGGATTGGGATCAAAATAATACATCACAAGAACTACATGGAAGGATAAGTTTTCAACACTGGAATGAATACTTTATCATAGTAGAAAATGAGTCCTTGTATATAGAAGGTAGGCTTCAAAATCAATGCATGGTCAAAATGTTTGAGGGGTGGTTGTAGTAGCTACAACACTTGGCAACACATAGGTCGAACTCTAGCTCTCTCTATGGGCCTTATCTCTTATAAACGAGGTCTAACTCTTCAAGAAGTATTTCTTATTTCATCAATCACCATAGCTTCTTTACTTAACTTGAGTTATAAATATAGCCGCTACCATTCTCTTCATCGATGACACACTAGCAAAGACAAGTCAAACTTAGCTGTTTCAACTAAGGAAAAGGATTTTATAGATATACAAATGGGAAAGGATTATCATAGTCTTGGTTTTCATTATTGGTGTTGATCCACTTCCACTAGGCCTGAACAGTATCCCGATGGAGTCACTTTAGGGACATAAGCATTGCTTTGCTACCAATAAGCCTGGATAGTACCCCAGCGGAGTTGCTTCCTTCACCTCCCTATGTAGGAAGCCTTTCTCTTCTTTCACAACCTATTGGAAGTAGAAGAGGTTGTCCCTTCAAAGAAGGATATTTATATTCCTATGAAATATAGTCCACTTTTTTATCTTTTCTCCCCTCCTTACTCTACTCGACCTAGTTGATAAGATGAAATTGAATAATCATAAAACCAACTAGAGCATGTGGCATAGTTATCGATTCAAGAATCGTGATTCCACTAAGGTTCTCTCAGAGAAATAACATATTTTTGATCATGGTATCATTGAATAAAGGGTGCAAGGTCCATGCAAAGAGATGGAATAAATAGGTAACCAAGCATTGAGAGTTGTAGAATTTCCTCTCAAACTTCACCAAGCTTTCCTCGGAAACCAAACATGCACTCATGCAGAACTTTAATATAGGTAAAATGAAGTAAATGAAGTGTAATAAACAAAGAAACAACAAAAAAATTAAAGTAAACTATTCCCACTCCTAAGTAACTGAAGCTAGGCCAAGCTTACGTGAAATCAAACTTCCAATGTAACCACCAAAGCATTTGTTATAACCCTATTTTCCGGTCCATTATAGTGAGAGAAACCCAATATCAACTTACCTCGGTTGTTTGGCTAAAATGCACCCATTTTCACCTTTTATTTTACTTATCTAAGATTTATCCCATAATAAAAGGATGAAATTACATAATTGAACAATTTCTCATAATTAATTTTCCAAAATATTATAATTGTGAGATAAAAAGTATTTCATAATTGAGATAATTGAGAAAAAACTCATAATTGTGAAAAAGGTTTCTAGAGTTTTCCATTCCCAAGGAGATCAACTTGACCCACGTGGGTATGAGTTGGTTAGGGGTCCATTATTGTAGACGTTTTGTAACTTCTCAAGCCCCTAGGTGTCTACATAAATTCTCCTGGACGATAGAATAAGCCTATATAATCCCACCAAGAGGAAAGGGGGCAAGGGGGAGAGTATCCAAAATATAGCAAGCGAGCTCTATCGTATTGGGAGAGGATACCATACAAAAATCTAGACGAGAGTATATTATTTGTTCAAGGTATAAATTTGACAAACTTTCATTTATATGGTTAAGACAAATCTATGTTCCTTCCCCTTATGTCAGTTTTGTAGTAATTTATATGTGTGATTTCTATATGTTTTGAGTTGAGAATCTTTTGCATAAGATCACTTGTGGTCTTTGTTTAGTTGTGTTTGTGTGTAGGCTTTGGATCGGGAGTGGATATAAGAGATCACTTTATTGGAGCACAAATATTCTGCATCAAGACCAAAACCCTTCACCAACCTGCGAGAAGGCAAGGTACTTTCTCACACTTTGTAGAATCAAAAGTTGCATCAAAAATACATGCATGAAAATCTGGATTGGGGATTGCTATTAGATTGTATTATCCATTCTCTTTTGTTGTCTAGTGATCTCAATCAGGCATGAGATCTTCGATCAATATATCCTTCAATTTTATTCTCTTATTGGAATCCCTCCTTTTGACGCGGCATGAGCTAGAATTTGAGCCACACTTCCTATTCTTCATCTCATTTTTTGCTTTACCCCAGGAGGATTCCACTATCTTACCCCTTTTGATTGGCACATTTTATCATCCTACTTTTGCATGATGAACCTTGGTTTCTTTCATCATCAGCGTCTCCTTGGCCTACTATTCACTTTCACTTGGTGTTTACCCTTTCTTGGAGGAATCACTGCGATGAGTCATCCTATTATCCATCCTCTTGTGATCATTATGTAATGAGTAGTTACAACATTAATAGAACCAGTTACTATCCTCTATACCACTCTTTCCTCCAAGGCGAGTATTCTTTAAGCTCTTTTCAATGTCCTGTTAGTGTCGGTATCTTCATCCCTTCGTCAGTGATCAAATTATCTTGTTGCATTGCATGTTAGGCGTCTCATCCGATTAGCTGCATTCCATTAGGATCATGGATCATATGATGGTAGTGGATTATTATAAATTTTCCCTCATTTCCTTTACCTGCTGGACCATTTTCATTCATCTAGATCATCTGTAGTCAATTTTTGTCTTTAAATCTGCAAAAGTCATTTTTAGGGTTTTTAGTCCCATTAGGTCTAGGGTTTCATCAAAAAGGTCTTCAAAATGCTCAATAACAGTCATCAGGTGCATGAGGAGGTCAAATAAAGTTCCAGTAACTATCAATTCTATAATCACATGCTCATAGACTGATTTATCCTCAAAACCCTGTTTTGAGGAAAAACAGAGTATTTTATGTTTTCATGTATAAATTTGATGTAATTTCAGTTTTTTCATATGTAATAGCTTCAGTGGAAACCCTGGTCACCTTGCCAAGCTTCAACATCTCCATCACCTGCAAGGCAAAAAAAAAGTCAAAGCATTCAGTTCATTAAAGGCAAAAGTAAAGAAAACTGCCCAAAACAGAGTTTGAAAACCAAGTCAAATGCAAACATTAGAAACTGGGTTTTTGATAAGTGAAAAATTAAAATCTTTTGTATATAAACCATTTCTTATGTTTAAAGAGCTCATTTGCATCTAAAGGAGAAGAGGGAACAAGAGAAAGGTCACATTGGAGAAAAAGAGGCAGAACTATAGCAACTTTAGCAAATTTCAGGGGTGCGGCGCATTGGGTCGTGGGCGCGGCACATTGGGCCACCCTCTGCAGTGTTAAACTTACACTGGCACGGTGCATTGAAGTGGCGTGGTGCATTAGGTTTATGGCGCGGCACACTAGGTTTCAATCCCGATTTCACCCACAAACTCATCCAAACTACCAAATTTTCTCACTTCTCACTTGTTCAAGTAAGTCAAGCATTCTTCCACTCTCAGTGAATGAGTTTCTCTTAAATTTTATGGTGATTTAAGGAGAAAAGCTTGAAACCCTACCTCCTTGCAATTTTTTCCAAAAATAGTTGCATAGGGTTTATAATTGGTGTTTTTGCTGCCAATTTCACTCCATCACTGCCTCACTCTTTATTTCCCTCATTCATTTTCTAGTTTCATCGACCCATTCCCTAATCCCCATATCCTCAAATTTACTATTCCCATATCCCTAACTCCCACTATCCCAAACCCTAGCTAAAAATCCCCAAACCCTAATTGTTGTCCCAAGAGCCTAAATACTATTCTCTAAACCCCCTATTCCCCAAAATCCTGTCAACAACATTCCCAAAACCCCTCATACACTCTCCCTCCACAGTCCCTTATACATTCTCATCCTTGACAGTAGAAAACTAAAGACACCATAAATCTCTTCATACTCATCTAAGAAAACTCAAACATTGGCAAACATAGAGTCTAATCCTTCCTATGACCGAGATGAAGAAACACATAGTGATTCTTCTAGAGAAATGCATGCACCAAGGAGATCTCACAAGGGAGGTAAACATATACAAGATGAGCCTACTTCACTTGCCGAGCTGCAGGCCTGCCCTCTTACTGTCACATGCTTTCAACACCAATCTTGTTATCAGTTTTGTGAGATGGTAGAGAGAGTCCAGTACCATCATGAGTTGGCTAGGTTGTTTGTGCTCCATCTTCAAAATGGCCAAGTCACTCTAGCAGGTGTGACATTCACCTTGACACTGGAGTCTATTTCTCTAGCAATTGGCATTCCAAATTTCAGTGAGCAGTGGAATAAAACGTAGTAGATTGACAGAGAAAATTATGAGCCTTACATCAAGGTTGGTTAACAAAGACATCTCAGCAGAGTTTTACCCTTCCGGTATTTGAAGGACACATATGCTCCCTTGATGAAACTTATAATTAAGTATTTCAGGTGTGAGGACCGGCTTTCTCGCCTATATGCCTACCACATCAGATTGTTGATGCACTTTATTAGGGTGAGAATGATGAATCTCCCCTATTTTATCTACTGAAACATTGAGAATATGACCACCTTAGTGCACAGGAAGTCTCCTCAGCAGCAGTATAGCAACATATATCATTTTTCACTAATTAAAATTGTGGTCTTGCATCAGCCTGGTTTTCAGAACATCTCATGGGAGGATTTCATTGCACATGAGGTCTTCACAGGTCCTCAAGTACCTCCAGCAGCTTTTCATGAAACATGTGGACCTTCACATCAACAGGAGATTCATGAGACACAAACCACTAGTGTGTCAGTGTTTATCACCTACGAAAAGGGCACTAGAAGGTTGTTTGCAGTGGCAAAGCGAGTATTATCTCCACCTGGGGTGGAGGGGGTCTCGCTTCCTCCATCAGTAGAGAAGGTACAAGACAAGGGAAAGTGGCCATTACATGATGAGGGGCCTTCAGGAGGGTAGGAGATAGATTTCATTGTTATTTAGGATGATGACACCGATTTGGGCTCACAAAGCTCAAAGCTCAAGGAGATCATTCAGGAGAAACAAGTAGACATTAATGATTTGTCTCTCAACCTAGAAAGAGCCAAGTGGATAATCAAATACCTAGAGAAAAGAAACAAGCAGCTAGAGGATCAACAAACCATTATGGAGCTACAAAACATACGAGAAAACTGGCAAGCTGCCAAGAGGAGGAAAGTGAAGCTCACACCACTTGAACAAGAAATCAATTTTGATCATGAGTCTTGGCTTGAGAGGGAAAATATCCACTTGGAAAAGTTGCTAGAGAAGGCCGATAGAGAGAAATCTATGTTGAGGCACATGGCCTACCATTACTTGGTGAGAAACAGAAGTTGCAAGGCAAGAATCAAGAACTTGAAGGCCAAGTTGAAGAAGGCATCGAGGAAACAAAAAGAGCAAGATAGACTTCAGATCTTAGATGAGGCTTACTTGGCCCAACACAACACTTAATGGAGGACACTCAGCCCAAATTTCAAGAAATTTGGGACATTGTTTGCAATTTTGGAATTTTTGGCCCAAAAAACGAGTTTTTCTGCCCGATGCGTCGCGCCACCTGGCGCTCGCTTTTGATGGGGACCTCCTTTTGAGGAAAACTCAGCTTTTTTGGATTTTTCATGGAAAAATATGCATGGCCACAAATGGCCAAGGAATTTTAATAGGTTTTGAGCTTCCAAAAAGGTTAAAAACACTTCAAAAATGACCTTTCTACCCCTTTTTAGACACATAGGAAGTATTGCTGCGAGAACTCAGTTTTGGAGGGGCAAATGGAGGCCAAATTCAAAAATTCTACTTGCTTTGGAAAGTAGACAGGCAGATCTTTCCAGCAAGCACACGTGGAGGAAATTTGGACACCAGGAAGTCCTCCAACATCAGCTTCAAAAAGGCACTACACACAGGGAAATCAGCGCAGCGCATTGGAGGGATTTTGCTCAGTTTGACCAAAATACTCTATTTTTCGCCTAGTTTCTTAACAGTTTGACTTTTCTCCTTCTAATTGTCAAACTCATGATGTAATTTAATGTGACTTGATGGATTTTGATGTAATTATGCTAAATTTTCACTCATAGAGGTAGATTCATCCATGAAAAGGTAGTTTGCAACTGAATGAATCAGTTCCCTAGTTTTTAGAGGCAAGTTGTTCCACTGCCTACTTTTTAGTTCTCAGTTTAGAATTTGTTGGAACAGCTCCTAAACTCATGAGCTCGACCCCTAGAGGCTAGGATGAGTTGTTTTTTTCCTATATCTTGTGACTCTTTAGTCATTAGAAAAGGTTGGACTTTTGGGAAAGCTTGGAGCTTCATTGTATATTCATTTCAACAGTTTGGCTAAGGAATTGATCAGGGTTTGCAACACTTTATGGGATTCATGTGGAATCTTGCTTTGGTATTGTGTTTCCTTTTGTAATTGTAAGTTTAGATGTGTTTTATGTATGCCATCATCTCTCTTTGCTTCATCTTAACTAAATCAAACAAGGATAAAGGTAGAATTCATTGATTTGCAGTGCTCTACCTAGGGATTGTTTAGGTGTTTATATTTTTAGTTGTTTGAAGAGGATCCCTGAGGTTTTCTTGCCCTCTTCAACTCCTCACCTATCTAAAAGCTCTCCATTTAATTCAATTTGAAGTACCAAACCATTTTCTTACCTTTCCCCATAGAGATCTCTGCAAAACTGAGCCTCATTCCCCAGACCCAAATCTGCCCTTTCCATTTAGGCAGCAAAAAATCACCAAATTTAATCAAACTATTTTGCACACATACCTAGCCTAAAATCAGTCTTCAAATCAGTCATCTCAAGCCCTCATTGATCATATTTTGCTAATATTGACAAGGAGAGAGCCCTATCCTGACCTGGTATGGCTAGCTACCAGGTTAAGCATGGTTTGATGTTATCCTAGATCCTACCTTTCTCAGCTTGAGGTAGATTTAGGCACTAACATAGTGGTGACCACACTAGGGAAGAAATTGTTTGTTTGTTAGTGTTATTCGTTCTATAAACTACAGACGAAGCCTAAAGTTATGCGAGGTAGCCTTCGAAGCACTTTTGCTTTGCATTAGCGAGAGTCAATAAACGTTGCTTCAGTCAATCTCCGATCTTGTCTTATAAATGGAACATCTGACATGAAAATTGCCCCAATACATCTGATAATTCTAAAATTTTGGATGATAAGTTTAGAATTTGATAGGCTGAATAAGTTGATAATGTCCATTTGATTTCTTGGAAGTAATAACACACTTGCTTCCAAAAGATATACCAGAGAAAATCCTAATCTTTATCCACCCCCTGTGTACGAAAATCCCAATCTCATTCTGAGAATCCTTCACCGAGAAAGTTTTTTTATTCCTGTGTTTAGATCGCATTCATGTCCGATTGTTTTTTAATATCTTGAAGATCTTGAGTTTGATAAACATTTTGATTTGTCATTGTTTGAGACTAAATCTAAAAGGGTTGTTGGTTCTACTGTCCTCAATCCAAATTTTGTCAAAGATCTTGAAACTAAAAGGGCCAATAAATCAATTGATGATTATATCTTGAAACTTCAAACTTACATTGTGGCTACAAGCATTCTTGTATTCTTAGAGTCTGCATCTACAACTCTTGTGTCATCCGCTATTGCATCTAGTTCAGAAATTCCCACCGAAACTCCTTTCATTCCCACAATTCCCGTGCAACCTTCTATCTCTGATCAAAAATCTGCAGTGGTGTCACCTCCATCCACTCCTTCTACCCCTCAAACATCAAAAATTTCTTCACCTCCATCCACACCTCATACAGCCCATACATCAGCTGCACCAACTCCCTCTACATCCCCAAGACCAGTTGTAAATCCACCTAGAGCAATGGTTGCCCGATTTGCACCCCTTGTGTTGCCTCAAAATTTGGATGACATGCCTGCCGATTATCAAAGCAAAATTCCATTGTTTGATGGCACTCCTCAAGGTATTATAGCTCAATAACATGTGGATAGGATGGAAGATCTCTTTGACTTTGATGAGATTGATGCGGAAAATGTGACAATGAGACTGTTTATACAAACTTTTGGAGGTCAAGTGAGGAAGTGGTTCAGAGCTTTGCCGGCTGCAGGTATCACTACATTGCCTAATCTTCAGATACAATTCTTGGATCACTGGGAAGTGAAGAAAATCCCTCTTCAGATCCTTTCTGAACATGAGAACATCAAGTGGAATGTTGGTGAGTCTGTACAAGATTATTGTATTAGATTCAATTCGGTTTACAATGCAATTCCTGCTGATATAAAGCCACCTATGGGGTTGGATTTGATTAAGTTTCTAGATGGTTTCGATCCTGAGATGGCCTATCAACTAAGAGAAAGAGATCCGGCCACTTTGGAAGACATGCAAAAAATTGCAATCAGCGTTGAAGCTAATCTTCTTGCCAAGAGAGCTAGAACAAAGGCTGAAAAGAAGGTAACAATAAAGGAAGAGGTTTCCACTTCAGATCAAGTGCTCCGTAAGATGGAGAAGATGTTTGACAGATTGAGAATTGACAAGCCTGAACCACGAGTCAGAAATCCCAACTTCCATGGTTAGCAACAACCACAATTTAGAATCAAGCAAAGAGAGCAACGAGCACATGACCAAGTAGCACAGCAGCTGCTGAAGACACCCTTACAGCATAATTTTGTACATGGTCTAGAATCAAATGATGAGGAGAAGGTAGTTGGAGAGGAGAATCATCTCTTTACACTTGATGATATGCCAATTTTTATCACTGAAGACGAGGAGTATTCTAAGAACTTAGCTGTACAAAGAGACGAAAATCTCATCTTAGCAAATGAAACAGTTCTTGAAGAAGTCTCTGATGATTATCAGAGAGGGTACATGAATGATTGGATAGCCCAGTAGCAACAATATTCACTCAGAAGTAGAGATGTGCCCATAAATCCAATTTAGAAAAGGAAGGAAGCGAAACCGCCAAAGAATGATCCTCCCATTGTGCAGAAAACGGGAAAGGAGATAGTTGATCCTACCACCAGCAAAACACCATCAGCAAATGAAAGATCCAATCAGCCAAGTGTATCAAAGGAGAAAACTGAAAAGAAGGACGTTTCAGCTAAAGAGGTAGAGAAAACTTCAGTTTTTAACTTAGAAAATGAAATTGCTAAGTTAAAAGTATCTATTCCTTTGACTGAGTTGATGAAGAACAATAGCTATAAAGGTCAGGTGTCTAAGATTTTGAATTTAGATCCATTATCTGATATGGTAAACGTGGAGGGTGATCAGCCTGAGTTGATCTTTGGTCTAACATTAGAAGGTCAATCTCAAGATAGTGATGTAGCTCTTTTTTACATCAGCCTTAGGGTGCATGACTATGTGTTACACAATCCTTTGTTCGATTCCGGAGGCTCTCATAATCTAATGCCTAAGGAAATCATGGAGAAATTGAGATTGGATATCACCAGAAAGTATCATGACCTTTACTCCTTTGATTCTGGTAGAGTAAGATGCATTGGTCTTATCAAATATTTGGTGCTCAGTTTGGATTAGATTATGGCTAAAAATGTTTTGATGGATGTCGTTGTGGTAGATATTCCTCCTAGATTTGGTATGCTTATTTCCATATCTTGGGGAGCTAAACTTAAAGGGACATTACAGCTTGATTTCTCGTATGCTACTATTCCCGTGTTCAGTCAGATGAGGAAATTATACCGGGAGCAAAAGATGAAGTACATGATCACTAGCAAGGAGAAACTAGTAAATCATCCAATCAACTATGTACATACAAATTTAGAATCATTTGTTTTATATTTAGATAGCTTTAATGATGTAAATAGCCAAGTAGTTGAAGTAGAAGACATTCCAGAGATCACTGAAAATTTTAGAGAGGTCTTAAAGAAAGAAAGACAAAGACTTGATAGTATTGCTGAGTAATCAGCCTTCCGACAACAACAACATATTGATGGATAGCAAGGAAAAGTAAAAGAGAAATTAGAATTTTAGCATTTGGAAGAGGACGAAGCTGGTTTGTGGAGCATGTATTTCGATGGCACGGTAAGAACGGAAGGTTCTGGAATTGGCATTTGGATACACAACCCTATTTTCGCCCCAAACAAAGTGCCAAGTAATGTAAGGGTCTGTTCTTATATATTGGCTTTTGACTGTTCAAATAATGAGGTTGAATATGAGGCTTTAATTGCTGGTTTGAAAATTATTAGAAAGTTAAATGCTAAAAGGATTTTAGTATATGGTGACTCCGATTTAGTTATCAAGCAAGTGAAAGGGGAATACCAAGATAATCATCCTCGAATGCGGGCCTACCGCAATGCGGTATTAGATATCTTGAGATTGTTTTCAGATTACACTTTGACATGTGTCCCTCGTGTTCATAATGTCATTGCAGATTCACTTGCAACAGCAGCAAGTAATTCGAAAATTCCGATGAATTCAAATAATAAGTTTGAAATTCATGTGAAAAATCGCTCGGCTATTATTGATAATCAAAGGTATTGGCAAGTGTTTCAAGATGATGAAGAGATTGATGAATTTCTGCAAAATGAAGGTAAATTCAAAGACACTTCTATCGATGTGGAGTATGATGATGGTGAGGCGGATATAGAAGTAAATTAGATGGAAGTTTTGCAGCTGAAGGGAAATGTCATTCCTAAAGGTCTAATACCTTTAGAGGAGTTGTTCGATCAAGATGATGTAGCCCGAAAACCTAGCTTGCTGCCGACCGAGAAAGGAGTTGAGGATGTGAACATTGGATCAGCAGAAAATCCCAGAATGGTAAAGTTATCAAAGGCATTGCCTCCACAGGTAAAAGCAAATTATATCAGTTTATTATCTTCATTCACTGATGCATTTTCATGGGATTATTCAGATTTAAAGGCATATGACACAAGCATAATTCAGCATATCATTCCGATCAAGCCAAATCAAAATCCTTTTCGTCAGAAGCTAAGAAGAATAAATCCAAAGCTGCTGCCCTCAATAGAGAAGGAAGTGAATTAGTTGTACAAAGCTGGTATCATCGTACCCATGAGATTTTTAGATTGGATTTCGAATTTGGTGCCCATGCACAAGAAAACACGTGAGATTCGGTTATGTATTGATTTTAGAAATCTAAATAAAGTATCTTTGAAAGATAGCTATCCATTGCCCAAGATGGATCACATACTCCAAAAAGTAGTTGGAGCATCCCACATGTCGCTACTTGATGGGTATTTGGATTATAACCATATTCTAGTCCATGAGGATGACAGGGATAAAACAACGTTCACCACTCCGTGGGGAACTTTTCATTGTGCCAAAACGCCTTTCGGATTAAAGAATGTTGGTGGAACCTTTCAGCTGGCAATGGATATTGCATTTGCTAATGAAAAAGATGTCATTTTAGTTGTTTATCTTGATGATTTGACAGTTTTCTCTAATTCAGATGAAGAGCACCTTTATCATTTGAAGATCGTATTTCAGCGGTGTAGAAAGTATGGTATATCTCTCAATCCAAAGAAGAGTTTGTTTGCCATGGATGAAGGCAAGATTCTTGGTCATATTATATCAAAGGAGGGAATCTGCATCGATCCAGCTTGGGTGGAAGCCATTCAGAAGATTGATTTTCCATGAAGTAAGAAACAGATCCAATCATTCAATGGTAAGATGAATTTCTTACGTTTCTTTGTGCCCAATATTGCAGAACATTTAAGGGAAATCACAAACATGCTCAAGAAAGATAGT
Organism: Pinus tabuliformis; assembly: GCA_031772625.1. Taxonomy (NCBI): domain Eukaryota; kingdom Viridiplantae; phylum Streptophyta; class Pinopsida; order Pinales; family Pinaceae; genus Pinus; species Pinus tabuliformis. Next base: position 148,766,579 of record CM062816.1, read on the forward strand.
GTAGTGAAGTGGACCGAGGAAGAAATTAAGTCTTTCAATTTGGTGTAATTAGCCCTTTCTTCAACTCCGGTTTTGATCAACCTGGATTATACTCAAGATTTCATTTTTTTTTCATTTGCCTGGGATCATACTATGGTAGCTGTCTTGATGCAGAAAAGAGACCAGCTCGAGAAACCAATTGCATTTTTTAGCAGAACCATAAGGGATGCAGCTTTAGAGTATAATATTATTGAAAAGCAAGATCTTCCTTTGGCAAATGCATTGAAATATTTTTGAGTCTATATTCTGCATTCTCACATCCTTTCTTATGTCCCTAATGTTGTTGTTAAAGATGTCTTAGTGCAAAAAGATCCAGAAGGGAGAAGAGGCACATGGATTGCTGCCTTGTTGGAATATTACATGGAGATCAAACCAACAAAGCTCATCAAAAGACAGGGGCTGGCCAAGATAATGGCTTGTCACACGGAATCTGTCAAGGGTGCGGACACGACTGACCTTCCTAGAAGTCTAAGACATTCTAATGACAAACAAGACAAAATGGAGTGATCTTTCTCTAAATACACCTTTTACAACATGAAAACTACAAGTGTTTAGGCTTACCTTATTCCAAAACGCTGTTGTTGAAGTCCGTTCTTGACGATCCGGATGAGCTCCTCCTTCAAGTCAATTCCTGCAACCACAAACAATCAAACAATTACCAAGCACTTGCATTTCATATAATAAAACATATATTCAACATGCAGACCAAGGAACACATGAAATAACTCATTAACACAAGCTATTGAGAAAAATAAACCAGTTTGTATTAATAACGAAACAAAGAAACTCTTACAACCTGGCCTTGGTGTTGTGCAAGTTCCTCCCAGGGTCCATCAAGGGTTTTCCTCTACTTTGACAAAGCTCACCCTCTCCCAAGTAGAATCAAGTGAAGACAATCTCTCCTCACAAAGGCTCTAATGGAAGACCTAAATCCTGCAGCATTTACCCAAAGAAAATGTATAGCTCCAACCTCCCCTCCTTCTGGCTCAATGCCTTCATTTATAGTGCTGTAAAGAGGTTATTCAGGTCCACTATCAATGGGATCATCCCCCTCTATGGGTGGGATAGTTCCCATATTCATGGGATAAGTTCCCCCTTAATAGAGATACATGAACCAACTGGAGGCGCATCCATTTCATCAAACCGACCTCTAGAATGTTCTAGAAGTAACCACAAGTAACTTTTTCAAGATAAAACTCGCGCATTTTGCCTTTTACAGAGGGACGCACCTGTCCCTTAACATACAGAGCGTCTATGGACGCAGATTTTGTGAACATGGTCAGCGTCCCCGCAGGTAAGGCTAGAGAGAACCTGCGACCCCAGAGATAAACATGATTTTTACAAGACTTTCTCTCTTCTTTGAGTTTGAGATGGATAACAGAGGCATGAGACTTGCCTAAGAGGGTAGCATGACTTGTTGATTTGAGCCATACTAACTGTAAGTAGTCAAGGTGACATTTTTTAGTGTAATAGATTGCCCCCTAAAGTGCGAAGCCTGGAATAGAATAGGGTTTTGTAATTCTAGGAAGGGTGAAGCGCTTTATCATTTCAAGGATTGCCTTGTGGATGGCCTGGTTGGAACCTGCAATTTTCAACACAAAATACATGGATAAGATTATATCATCACTGAGGTAGGCATTCCCATACTCAGATTCAAAACTTTAACTAATGGACTAACTATCTTAATACAGGAATGATTTTGCAGTACATTATTTTTATAGACTTTTGTAGACACAGTATGGACGCAGCCATCTGTTTATGATAAGTCTACATAGACAATGAATACAAAACTCCTCGCAGCCTGGATGGTAGAAACTAGATCCAGGGTCTTCACTTCTACTTCCCGAATTGGTACGATTCTAGTCATGTGATTAAATGATTCGATGTCGAACATGGTAGAAACCACTTGATTAGCAGTCAATGATGTAAACTGTTAACAAGTGTGAGAGAAACCACCAGTAATGTCAATGGTTCTCAAAGTACCAAGCACAACCCGTGAAATGTGAATAGATGTTTTGATGTCGAACACTTCACGGAATCCTCTGATCGAAAGTCAATGATGTAAACTGACGTCAAAGGCGAGAAACCTGCCATTGATGCATGCAGACTTCAAGGTACTGTCGATTCCTAAGTCATCTTTCTAGATAATGTGTCGATGTCGATAGAAAGCGACCCGTTGCAGGCAAGCCCGCAACACGAAATCATTGTTCAAGTTGAAGAAATGTTGCTGTAAGGACTGACTCAGGGATGGTCAATGGATGACAAGTATTTTGCAGATGAAAGTTTTGCTTGCAGACCTCTTGAACACATAACGACACAACAGATGGTTTGGTGACGAATAACTCAAAGTTGATCCCTGAACCCGGTTAAAGATTTTCAAAGTGATTTAGTCAACTGTGAGGTAAAAGATTTCCCAACCCAGGTGAATGAAAAGTGTCGTGTTCAAGAGCGGTAATAAAGTTTCTTCTGAGGCAAAAGGTGACAAATAGGTTCATTCTTCTCTTTTTTCCCCCACCATTTCTGGCAAGTACCTCTTTATTTTTAACAAGCTTGAGGAGGATAACATATGCTTGATTATAAGCTCATCCTTCGGACGAGTCCAACCTAGTTTAAATGCGAACCCTAGGAAGGAGTGGTTCGTTCCTGTTTGTAATTGAACAGGTCCTTTACTGTAAAAGTTTAACGAGCCCAGTATAGGAGAAACTCGGCGTTTTTCAATTTTAGAGAGTCTGAAAAACTTAAGGAAACTCCACGTTGAACTTTTTCGTATATTTGTGTCCCTCAAGCCCGAAAAAGTATAAAATAATACCTGGGGGAACCGCTTGATCTTGCGACCAAGGAGTACATTCATAATAGTATCGTTGACCTGAAAAGTAAAAAGCGATCAAAGACACGTCGTTTTATTTCCTTATCGAGTTTGAAACGACAAAAACCCGGTAATCTTTTCCTGATTTTGCGGTCAGAAAAGAGCTAAAAGGGGACCGTCTTTTAATTCCGTTTTAACGAGTGAAAAAGAAACACTCGGCGATCTTTTCATGTTTTAGGAGTCAGAAAAGGGCTTAAAAGATGACTCTGAAATTTTGTTTGTGAAAAATTACAATTTCCCTTGAAATCCCTTCGTCCTGCACAAAAGCGACACATTACTCATACCTGTTTAAAATAGGCAAAAATACATTTGAAAACATCTTTTCATGGTAAAAAATGAACTAATTCATCCAAAAAACCTATAAAAAGACCTTTTACCATGTCATTTTTACCGTTTCACTGTTGAGGTTGAAAAAGGAGCTTTTGACAAGAAACTTCCCGTGGTTGCTGCGGAAAATCTGACCGTCGGAATCGAACGCCGCTTCACCGAGGTATTTTACACATCCCACTCTTCATTTTTATCCGTTTAGTTTTTTGTTTTTGGTCTCTGTTTCATTTTTTGGGGGGGTTTTGGGTTCAAAATGCGCCCCTCGGCGGACGCAGGTGCCCTTCGGGTGAGCCGCGTCCCCCGACTTTTCTCACACGGGAAAAAGGTCTGGGGACGCAGTCCGCCTTCAGGCGAGCTGCGTCCGGACGCCCTGTGCTAAAAAGCCGGGGTGCGTCTTCCGCAAAGGGCGGATTTCAAAACCCTAACTCTCTCAAAAAACCACCAAATTTTCTCAAATTAATTTCTAATTGACTCTTTTGATGTGCAGGGCCCAAAACATGTTAGACTGGAGAGAGAGAGAGCACGTAGAAGACGATGAAGCTGCGATTAACCACCAACCCTCTCTGGATGCCTTAAGAACATGTGGATTGTACAAATATTGGACCATACCGGGCATGAGGGGCCAGGTAAGATTTTTGGAATGGCTAGTTGAGCGATGGAACGTTCAAGATCAATGCTTTTACATTGGAGGGCACCAGCTCGAGATAGAGCCCTCGGATGTATACTTTCTCACTGGCTTGCCAAACAGAGGTGAGCAACTCAACCTTGCGGGGACCAGGCCGGGTGGCCAATCCCTTGATGATCTCCGCGAGGAGTGGTGCAGACCAGGGACTCGCCATAAAAAAGGCGTGGAGATAAAGCACATCGCTCTGGCGGAACTTAGAGTTATTGCATTTACGGTCACTAGGATTTGTGGCGCGGCCGCCTTGCACATTGCCTCCGGATCCCAAATGCGGATGGCAGTTGACTGTTACCAAGGCACCATCTTCAACTGGTGCGAAGCTGTGTCGGCTCATATGAAGAGCCAACTAACCAAGGCAAAGAACGGACGACTAAAGACTTTTGGATATGGGCCTCTAGTCGTGAGCTTTGCCTTGGAGAGAGTTCCTATGCTGATCCCTCAGCAACTCACTGTTGATGACTTGGGTCCTCGGGAGCCAAAGCTTGTTCGATGGGTTGCGGTGATGGCCCGGCATCCTGACGAGGGTGCTGCAGTGGTTCGATTCTCAGACAGTTACTTCGACTGGCTAGAGGGCCAGCTTTTTGTGATACAAGATTTTCCATATGCCGGAATGGATTTCAGAGGTGATCCGGACATGGTTCTTCCACAGGGAGAACAATGGGATGACAGAGGTACTTTCATTTTCACAAGTTTTCTAATTATGTATTTTTTATTTTTCATATATATCGTCTCAAAGTAACAGTAAAATTTTAAAAATGCAGATGTTGGACCACAGCGTCCAGCCAATCTCCGGCCTTACGACAGACGACATCCAGCTGCACCGGCACCGGCCTTACAGGATGCGACAGCAGAAGTACTAGCCGATTTGGAGCATGATCTAGAGCGTCTCACGGCAGATATACCTGAGACTACTATGGACGATATTCCAATGAGGCTTCAGCGCTTCGTGGTTGCAGTCCCTGGACCGTTTAGGAGATTTCTGCGCAAGATAGCCCGCGCAGTGGTGTCGTACAGAGAGCACCACCAGTGATTGACTAGTCACTTTTGTAGTCACATGTGACATTTTTGACTTTTTGCACTATCATTTTGCCGATCATAAGGTGTGTTAAACCTATGATCGAAGACGATGTATATATTTTTGGACACACTTCTATCTATATCTATATATCACTATTATCGGCTTATCTTGTTTAACATGTATGATAAAATGTCTTTAAATTCACTTGCATGATTATTATAAATGTCTGTCCAACACTTGAGAAGCAATTGCATCTGCTAATGTATTCAAAGACCTTGGAATATGTTGATATTCAATGTAATCAAATTCACGTTCCAAGAGACGCACTCTCAAAAACAACCTTAATAACACAGGATTTCTAATGGCATAAACTCTATTAAGCTGTAATACAACAAGTTCAGAATCTAACCTCACTATCAAACGTCGAATTCCAAATGAAATAGATTCGGATAATAATTCAACCACTGCACTGTATTCTGCAATGTTATTCGTTGTTTGACCGAGGCTTACCCCATGCATAGAAACTAACTCGTCAGAGGGCGAATAGATAACCCAAGCTGCGGAAGAGATATTCCGTGTACTACGACAAGCACCATCAGCAAATCCAATGTATGTTTGGAGAGGCGTCGACATCTACAATATCAAGAGTAAAACCAAGATGAGCCAAAATAATGACGAAAAACCACACTTGCTAAGCTAAGCACACTGACTAAACTAACACACTTGCTAGCTAGAAAGGAAATCTAACCTATCTAAAAATTTCTCCATCCATCATTTTAAGCATAATACCTCTTTAGGTAAAGTCCATTTCTGGGTTTGCCCAAAGAGTCCCCATCAAAATCAACTAACTCATAAGCCCCTTTTGCTAGCTTTCGCTTTACAATGTAGGGCCCATGCCACATGGGAACGAATTTTCCAGCACCTAGCTTATCGTTCGCTTGATCATATAATAGTACTAGGTCTCCTTCCGAAAAACTTCGAGGGGTTACGTTTTTATCGTACTGAGCTTTCATTCGTTTCGCGTGAGTCTCGATAGCTAAAGTAGCGTCACGTCGAGTCTCATCTAATTTAGCTAAGTATAACAACCGTTTCTCCTCTTCGGAAGTAGCTGAAAGTAATTCGACAGCCATTTGAAGTGATGGGATTTTGCACTCAATAGGTAACACAGCTTCTAAGCCATAAACTAGCTGAAAAGGGGTGAAACCTGTTGAATTTTTCACTGAAGTTCGATATGCCCATAGTGCCGAAAATAACATGTTATGCCAATTCGTTCGATGGATACCAATGATCCGTCGAATCATGACGACTAGAACTTTGTTGATTGACTCAACCAAACCGTTGGCTTGCGGATAATAAGGTGTAGAGCTATCGTGGCGCAAACCAAGCTGGCTTGTAAGTTCAGTCATCATGACATTTCGAAAATGGCTTCCATGGTCCGTAATGATTGCTTGTGGGACACCAAACCTAGTTATGATATGATTGAATACGAAAAGTGCAGCTGTCTTGCCGCTTGCGTCGAATGTAGGCATCGCCTCGGCCCACTTAGTAAAATAATCAACCGCAAGGATGATATACGCATGCCCCCCGGCCGAGTGAGGGTTACAAGTAATAAAGTCAATGCCCCATTTGGCGAATGGACCAGCGGCAATTATAGGGTGGAGAGGAGCAGGTGGAGCGCGCATCTTGCGATCAAACACTTGACAGTTGTGGCATTTTCTGACGGCAAGGATACAATCTTTAAACATAGACGGCCAGAAATAGCCAGCGCGCAACACCTTCTGAGCTGTGGCATACCCAGACATATGACCGCCACATGCTCCAGAGTGACAATCATTCAAAACTCTCTCAGCCTCATCGTGAGTTAAACAACGTCGAAAAACTAAGTCTGCCCCCAGGCGATAAAGTGTATCTCCAATAATTCTGTATTGCTGGGATTGAAACCGAATTTTTCGACGGTTTTCCTTGGAAGTTTCAGGCCGAAAGGTTTGGGTTTGGAGATAGATGATTATATCCCCATACCACGGATCTACAGTGCTAATAAGAAACAAGGATTCGTCCGCAATGGACTCCTCTGCCACAGTCTCTGTGTCAGCACTCGGGAAATCACACATCAATTCCGCGAAGACTAAAGATTTCTTAGATTTGGACTTCTCAAACTCCAAGTCGAACTCTTGCAGGATGACGATCCATTTAGAGTACTTGCCCCCTAGCAGTTGTTTTGTCAAGATATAAATCATAGGGTTGCAATCCGAAATAACAGTAGTTTTGCGGAGAAGAATGTAGTGACGAAAACGCTGGACAGCTTGAACGGCTGCCAGGGCCAATTTCTCCACATGCGAATATTTTAACTCAGTTGGATTTAAGGTTCTGCTAAGGTAATATATCACATGCTCTGCCTTGAATTCATCTTCTTGAACTAACACCATTCCAATGGTGGAATGCGAAGCTGCGAGGTATAAGAAGTAGTCCTGGTTGTAGTTGGGAGGATGCAATAACGGTGCATGGGTCAACGCGTGTTTCAGTGCATCAAAAGATTGTTGAGCAATCTCGTCCCAAAAGAATTGTACCTTCTGTTTCAACAACCGTGTAAAACCTTTAGTGACCTCGGCGTAGTTAGGGATGAATCGGCGTAAAAAGTTTGCTTTCCCTTGCAAGCTTTGGAGTTGGCGCAAACTCGAAGGAGGAGGCAATTGGATGATAGCCTCGAATCCTTAACTAAACCTACACCAATGTCCCTATAAGGGATCGTCGTTTTACCAACATGCTGGATAGTTTCTAAAGAGGTTGGGTCGGATGAAAAGTATGTCAGCTGATCAATAGTCACGATCTTACCGTTATGTGGAAACTTAATGACTCTGAAGACCGATGAAACGACCGCTGTCATAGCATATGACCAACTTCGACCCAAAAGAAGGTTGTAGTCTAGAGGGGCATCAACCACTTCCACATCCAGACTAACGGTTTTACCTTCGACCCCTATAGGCAATTCTTGTAGAATACCAAACGGACGGAACCCACGGCCATCAAAGGCCTTAAGGATGGTGGGGGATTGGTTCAACGAAGGAGAACCAAGCGATCTCCAACATTGAATCGACATAATACACGTAGAAGCTCCCTCATCAATCACAGTCCGATGAATAGGTCTGTTTTTGACTATCACTGGAATTTGGAAAGCCATTTGATGGGGGAGACGCGGTGTACTACTTTCTAGATCAAAGATCATTAGGTTCGGGTCCTGAACATCGACAGCTCCAATAGCCGACAAAAGCAATTTTCGTTGCGCTGGACATGATTGCAGCACTTCGAGTGCCGACATTGCTGAAGGTGAAACAGCTAAGTCTTCAACAATGTTGTAATTCTGGGCTGCTCTCGCATGTGGATTGAAAGCAGACCTTCGAAGTACACCCTTGGCAGGCGGCTTAATCACTAAGTCTGGGTTAGGTTTTTCGATCTGTAGTGGATCGGAACCAGGAGCTGAGGTTGATGGGTTAGAGTTAGAAGATTCTGCTTCTTTACCATCAATAGGAGCCTTACTACCATAATCTTGCAATCGAGTCGCAATCCTGACATGAGACATCATCAAAATGGGTTCTTCACTGGCATTCGAAGAAGAACCTATCATCTTATTTTCCTGCTCAGGGAATGGATTCTTTAACACAGCAGGAGTCGGAGAACCTTTAACTATTTTCACGACCTCGGCCCGATGAGGGCAGTCTCTCGTAAAATGATCTTCTTCACAAATGAGACAAGGATAACGAGGTTTGCGCTTTTCGTCATTAGTTTCCGACTTTTCCGTTTTCTCCTTTGGAGCCTTGTCTGCTTTAGCCTTCTTCTTTCCTTTCTTCTTTCCACCGTTTTTGGATTTGGCCGTAGATGACTCTACAGTGTGAATGTCGGCGGTAAGTTCAGGAGGAGAAGACTCTCCTGTCGGAGAATCAGGCAAAGTGATAATTGGAGTATTGGAGGTCTTGGAAGACTTCTTCTTACTCTTCGTAGTCACGATACTGATCATACCATCAGCGGCATGAGATCCCGAAGGAGCAGCAGCGATTTGGTTTGACTTTGGAAGATTCAGAATTTTCTCGTGTAACGTACCCAACTGAGTGTAAACTAAGTCAAGGTATTGTGCCTGAGCAATGACTTGCTCCTCAGTAACTACGCCGGCCTTAGCTACATCTTCAGTAATTCTTGGTAATAATGATTTTACAAACCATTCAGCTAAAATTTGGTCCGGGATAAAAACTTTCACTAATCTCCTTCGACGTCTCCACTCATGGATGTGATCAGAAATGTACGTGGATGTCGATTGTTTTAGCGAAGTTAATAATTCCGTACCATTATCGTATCTGACTGGTAACTGAAAATGAGTTAAGAATGAAGTAGCTAACTGGCTAAAGTTGTAAAAAGAAGCCCGTGGCAACTCAATGTACCACTTGGCTGCGAGACCAATGAGTGTACGCTGGAAAAGACGTAAGCGGATAGAATCATCTGAGATGGAATTTGATGCACACCAGAGGTGGTAAGTCATCACGTGATTAGACGGATCCTCTCCAGACTTACCTTCGAACTTGGGTATATCGCTGGGCAACTTATTTGGCATTGGCGGCCAGAACGGAAGATATTGAATTGGATCGTTCGTTAGGCGCGTCAAGTCGGGTAAATCTAAAGTCGCAATAAACGGTAACTGCTGGTTAGGATCTCTGAAACTCTGAGTCACAATACCAGCCCCAGGAGGAGGATATCCAGGATAACTAGGAACAGGATTCGCATTGGGGATATTATATCCTCCTGGAAAACCAGGATTAACCGGACCGTACTGGGGTTGTTGAGGTGGTTGATAATTGTACCCAGGATACGGTTGATACTGGTAAACCGGTTGTTGGGCAGCTTGACCAGGTTGATACTGTCCCTGGTACGGAGGTTGAACAAATTGAGGTTGAGTAGTAACAACCGTACTTGTACCAGGTTGACCTGCAGGCATCTGGACTGTGGTTTGAACCGTGGGTCCAGACAACGGTACAGATGTCTGAGGAACGGTTACAGGGACAGTAGAAACCGGAGCTGCCGATACTCCAGATGTAAGCATGGTAGATGAAGCGGTAGCTGCTGCAGCCGTGTGAGGTGGAGTACTCGGTGCAATTGGCGGCTGAGTAACTACAGAAGTTACAGGGGTCTGAACACTTGACTGGACAGGTTGCGGTTGCTGGGGTGGACCAGGAACTGCAGGTTGTCCTGCTTGAGGTATCGACTGTATACTTGGTTGCGACATCTGTTGACCCTGTGACGGATCCCATGTTAACATTCCAGGGTATTGACTCGTAACAGGTTGAGGATACTGAGATCCATAGCCGTATTGAGGATAGGGTTGATAACTGTAAGGTGTAGTCCCATATGATTGCCCTTGAGGTGGTTGATAACCTTGACCAGGGTATTGACCCGTAGGTTGATAACCTTGAGGTAAATACGAATACTGGGGTTGACCTTGACCTTGAGGTTGGTATCCTTGAGGTTGATACCCTTGGGGTTGATACCCTTGGGGTTGCCATCCTTGAGGTTGCCATCCTTGAGGTTGATACTGATACTGAGGTTGACTTTGGGGTACGTATTGAGGCTGGGGTTGATACCCTTGGGGTTGATACCCTTGAGGTTGCCCCCCAGTCACAAATGAAGTACCTTGAGGTTGCCCCCCAGGCATTAACGAAGGTTGCCCCCCAGGCGGTAATTGGCCACCTTGAGGTTGGTTAATGGGAGTTGAACCTGACATCATATAAATTTCACCTATACTCAATGGTACATTACCACTGTTTCCAACTAATAACCCATGATCAACAGGTTGAGGAGATGCTCCCGCAAAGGTACCAGAAAGTGACTGATAACCAGTAGGAACAGAAGGACCGCCATGTAAAAATGATTCAGAACTTTGTGAAAACACAGACGACTGACCAGACATATTTACAGGAGAATGAATTCCTCTAGGTGGAACCGGAGTACGAGGTGTAGAAAAACCTACTGAGTTGTCTAAAAAATTGGTTAATGCAAGGTACCAAGACTCACTTCTAGGAGGACTGTAAAAGATGGATTCACGCTCCCTTAGATCAAGGGTAATTAGATCTTCAGAATCAGAAACGCCTATTTCTTCCTCTGGAACAAGTTCTTCTATAGCAATTAATCCAACAGGAAGATTTTCGGTGATAATTCTTTCTATTCTTGGTGAATCAGGAACACTAGGAGTTGGAGTAACAGGTTCTGAAATTTCAGGTTCTTCGCCTGTTTCACTGGCAGATGAAAAACTACCAGCAAGCTCGGAAACTGTAACAGCTTCGGGATTGTAACCTGTTTCTAATCTTTGGTAATCTGGATGGACTACCAAAGAAGATTCTCCTTCTTCAGGTGAACCTACTCTACTGCCACTAGGAGGAGTTACAAGGACCTTTAACCCTTCTAAATGACCCGGAATGTTTTCAGGAGATTCACCCCGCGATTTACGGAGTTTTCTTAACAAATCTATCCCGGTAACAATCTCAGGAGACTTGCCCCGAAGTCTACGGGACTGTCTCGGTAATTCCGCCACAATTAAAGATTTTAACTACAACACACGAAATCAAAGTAAAAAATTTCAAATCAAACCACCTAAAGTCTTCTAAAGAACCAATCAAATTTGAAGCACACGCCTAAATAATCCAGAGCGTCAAACCACACACAAACAGTAGTCTTCCGGACCAAAAGCGCTAGTTGGTGATTAGGCCCAACCTCGCAGGATTCAGTACAGAAATAGTGGGTGGAACAGTTACCCCGGCAACCTGCTTAATGAATAGACTGGACCAAGTTCCTCCACTTTAACCGTCTCGAAGTGAAGCGAACCCCCCAGAAAATCCAAGTGAGTATAACCGACGTCTGCTCCAGGTACAGTGGGACCTTCCCTCCACCGTCACCTTGGGTAGAATCCTAGATATTATGGCCACTAAGGTTACCAATCACAACAATTACACCTGGGGGAACAGTCTAAACTCCGACAGCACGCAAGGGCAGAGTAGCAAGCTCCAATCCCCTTACCGGCTCCTTGACAACAATCCAAGGTTTACCGATAAGTGACCCCTGGCTCCTCGACAATGGTTAATCCGAGGTTTACCGTTTGTAATACGTACTGCCTGGCGTCGTTCCCAACGAGGGAGGAATGATCCCCTCACTGGTTCGGACACGAGCTCGTGTTTCTCCTTTAAGAGGAGCTTTCCCAGAATGTAACTGAAACAATTGGATTTGTTCTACTCAAGATAGACTATCTGTTTGGTTTTGTAGTCTTGGAGAGTTAAGTACTCACCTACTCCAAGACCCTAGCCTAAGCTATGTTGGTGCTTCAGAGCCCTAGAAAAATAAAGATTACTAGATTGATTTTAATTTAAGCGTTACTTTTAAGGTTGTTTCTTAAGTCAAAAGGTGATGGAAGTGAAACTAGTGGTATGTTGACTCGACTCGAAACCACTACAAAATGCACCTAAAATGATTTATCCACTACTTTACTTTTTCGATGAATTGCTTAACTAAAAAGTTGAGAGAATGCAATCCTTATAAAAGCAACTTCTTAATTGAAGACAATCAAAGAAACAATTCGTTTTTCTTTTCCAAGCATAAAAACATAACTTCTCTTTACATGCACGAAAAAACTCTTTTCTTCTTTTGAAAACAAAAAGCTACTTGAAACAAGACTTTTAAGAAGATGTTTTTGTATTTTTCTTTTAATAAAGCAAATAAATCTAATATAACCCAAAAAACAATCTTAAAAACTCTTTAAAATCTATGAAAATGCACTCATAAGCAAACTAAAGGCAAATTTACTCTAAGCAATCTTAACGAGGCCAAAACTAACAATGATTATTTCTAAGGTGTTTTACTTGATCACAATCAAATCAAGGACTAGCTTATTGCAGAACCAAAAACTAGTCAAAACAAAATTCTAATCTTTTTGTCCTTTTTGAAAATGGAAATCAATACTTTAAAAACAAGCAATTCGAAATTTGACCCAAAACAACTCAAATGACAAGTTGCTCAAACAAGGAGACTTTACGGCAGGCTCAACTTCTAAGAAGGTTGACTAACCAGAGATATCTAAGGCTGGACAACTTTCTAAGCTCAAAGTCACTACAAAGCCTTTCCAAAAATCAAACCCTAGGTCTAAACTTCGTTGAAAACCACTAAAACACTCAAAGCTCACAAAACGAGTTCAGGTGAGAATTCTTGACAGGGTACTAAAGGATCTGGGCGGAAAACACTAAGAAAAAACAAAATCTAAAAGTAATTTAATGCAAAAATGGAATTTTCTTAACTTTTACAGGAAGACACAGGCCAGCAGTTGTCACAGGTGCAGCCCCGCACTGTGCAGTCGACAACAGCGCGTCCAAGGACGCACTGTGCAGCACACAGAGACTGCGTCTTTCTGGAAAAATGAAGAAAAACTAAAGCCAACTAAAGCTACAGCTAAGCCACCCAAATACTAATTCTCACAGTCAAAAACCAGAAAATAAAAATGATTTTCTCAAAGCAAAGTTCATATAAAGGAAAAGACTCTCTCATTAATGGATTCCCCAGCGGAGTCGCCAATTTGTCACACGGAATCTGTCAAGGGTGCGGACACGACTGACCTTCCTAGAAGTCTAAGACATTCTAATGACAAACAAGACAAAATGGAGTGATCTTTCTCTAAATACACCTTTTACAACATGAAAACTACAAGTGTTTAGGCTTACCTTATTCCAAAACGTTGTTGTTGAAGTCCGTTCTTGACGATCCGGATGAGCTCCTCCTTCAAGTCAATTCCTGCAACCACAAACAATCAAACAATTACCAAGCACTTGCATTTCATATAATAAAACATATATTCAACATGCAGACCAAGGAACACATGAAATAACTCATTAACACAAGCTATTGAGAAAAATAAACCAGTTTGTATTAATAACGAAACAAAGAAACTCTTACAACCTGGCCTTGGTGTTGTGCAAGTTCCTCCCAGGGTCCATCAAGGGTTTTCCTCTACTTTGACAAAGCTCACCCTCTCCCAAGTAGAATCAAGTGAAGACAATCTCTCCTCACAAAGGCTCTAATGGAAGACCTAAATCCTGCAGCATTTACCCAAAGAAAATGTATAGCTCCAACCTCCCCTCCTTCTGGCTCAATGCCTTCATTTATAGTGCTGTAAAGAGGTTATTCAGGTCCACTATCAATGGGATCATCCCCCTCTATGGGTGGGATAGTTCCCATATTGATGGGATAAGTTCCCCCTTAATAGAGATACATGAACCAACTGGAGGCGCATCCATTTCATCAAACCGACCTCTAGAATGTTCTAGAAGTAACCACAAGTAACTTTTTCAAGATAAAACTCGCGCATTTTGCCTTTTACAGAGGGACGCACCTGTCCCTTAACATACAGAGCGTCTATGGACGCGGATTTTGTGAACATGGTCAGCGTCCCCGCAGGTAAGGCTAGAGAGAACCTGCGACCCCAGAGATAAACATGATTTTTACAAGACTTTCTCTCTTCTTTGAGTTTGAGATGGATAACAGAGGCATGAGACTTGCCTAAGAGGGTAGCATGACTTGTTGATTTGAGCCATACTAACTGTAAGTAGTCAAGGTGACATTTTTTAGTGTAACATGGCTGAGTCAAATTTGCATGCCTTGGACATTAATCTCATTGCTGTTATGTCCGAGGAACATGAAGAAAGTTCACCCGCTCAGGTATTAGAAATTTTTCTTCTTTCTCCTTAGTATTCGGAAATTGTTTATGTGCTCCAAAATCTATCACCACCGCCTGGAATGGCTAAGAACAAAAGTAGGACTCTGAAATTGAAGGCTACCAAGTTTTGTATCATGAATAATGCAGTCTATTGGAAAGATCTCGGTGGTGTCTTGCTCAATTGTTTGGTTGAAGAGGAGGCAAAATAGGTTATGGAAGACATTCACAAGGGAGATTCCAAAGGTCATATTTTCTGGAAGACAACAACCAATAAAATTTTTAGAGTGGGATATTATTGGCCAACTCTTTTTGCTGATGTGTACAAAACTGTAGCAAGCTACCACGAATGTCAGATTTTTCAAGGTAGGTGAAATTGCAGCCTTTACCGCTCAAACCCATTGAAGTAAGTGCTTCAATTTAGCATTGGGGTTTGGACTGCATTGGTGAGATCCATCCTACTTCTTCAACATAGCACAAGTGGATCCTTACAACGACAGACTATTTCACTAAATGGATTGAGGCGATTCCCACTAGGCAGGCCATTGATTCGGTAATCATTTCATTTCTTGAAAACAATATTTTGTCTTGTTTTGGTTGTCCAAATAAGCTGATCACTGATAATGCAACAAATTTTAAATCTAAAATAATGATTGACTTTTGTAATAAATATCAAATCACTTTGGGGCACTCAACTGCATATTACCCACAAGGTAATGGATTGTTGGAATCCTCAAATAAATCCTTGGTCAATATTATCAAAAAGCTGCTGGAAACGAACAAGAAGAGTTGGCACAAAAATATTTTTAATGCACTTTGGGACGACAGAGTAAGTCAAAATAAATGCATAGGCATGTCCCCTTTCGAGCTCGTGTATGGTGTGGACACGGTCTTCCTAACCTCTCTGAAAGTCCCAGTGCTTAAACTCCTACAAGAAGTGGGTAGCAAAGATGATCATTTGCAGCCGAGAATCAATCAAATGATTCATTTGTAGCAAAATAGAGAGGAGGTTTTTCATAACACTTTCAAACTGTAGGATAGGATCAAGAAGATATATGATCGAAAGGCAAAGGCAGACAAGTTTCAAATAGAAGACATAGTGCTGAAATGAGATGCGAGAAACGAAGATAAATGTAAGCATGGCAAGTTTGAGAATCTTTGGAAAGGACCTTTTAGGATTGCTGCATATCAGGGCCAAAATGATTTCCTTTTGAAAGAAATAAATGGAGAAGACTATCGAGGTGGGACAGTCAATAGTCAACTACTCAAACAGTACTATCTCTGAAGTGTTTTCTATTGTCATATGTATCATTGTACATACCTGCTTGTTTAAATTTCATTGCAAGTGTGTACTGTATCATTCTTTGAGTTTAGGGCTCGAGGTGAAGGCTATAAAACTGAGGTTTGATTTCAGTTTTGGTTTGGTTTGTGTTACACTAAAATTTGTCACCATGACTATCTACAGTCAGTATGGCTCTATGAACTGTTATACTATCCTCCTTGGCAAGTCTCATACCTCTGCTCCTCATGTCAAACTCCAAGAAAGAGAGAAAGTCCTTAAAAAGTCAAATAACTCGGGTTACGTAGTTTCTCTTAGCCTTACCCGCGTGTACGCACCCCAAGTTCACAATACCTGCGTACTTATACGCTCTGTCTGTAAAGGGGTGGGTGCGTACTCCTGTAAAGGTCAAAAGGCGCAAGTTTCACTTCAAAAAAGTTACTTGTGGTCATTTCTAGAGCATTCTAGAAGTTTGTTTGACATGTATTGAGCGCCTCCAGATGGTTCATGTATCCCTATGAAAGAGGAACTTATCTCATGAAGAGGGGAGCTATCCCATTGAAAGAGGGGCTTATCCCATTCATGGTGGACTTGATTAACTTCCTCCAAAGCACTATAAATACAGGCATTGGGCCAGAGGGAGAGGGGGTTGAAAGCTGAACATTCCTAAGGGTAGATGCTGCTGGAATTAGGACTCCCTTATAGAGCTTGAGAGGAGAGATTCCCATCCTTTCTTAGCTTCATTTGGAAGTGGGTGAGCTGATCAAAGTAAAGGAGAAATCTTGCTGGACCCTAGGAGGGACCTACACAACACCAAGGCACAGGTTGTAATGGTTTCTTTTGTTTCCACTTAATACAATTAAGCTCATTTTTCTCAACAGATTGTTATACATGATTTGTTTCATATACTCCTTGGTCTCTATGATGAATATGTTTTATTTTATAAGTTATTTAGGTGCTAAGTAATCATTTTCTTGTTAGTAAATGCAGGTTTCGAAGAGAAGGAGGAGCTCATTCGGATCGGCGAGGCTGGACTACTACAAAGCGTTGGACTAAAGGTATGTTATAAACACCTGATTACTTGTATTCTAAATGCATATTTAGGGAAAGGTAGTGTTTAATTGTCTTGTTTGTCACTAGAAAGCCTTAGCTTCTAGGGAGGTCGATTTTGTCCGCAAAATTGACTCTTTCCACATGACAAAATGGCGACTCCACTGGGGAACTCCATTGATGTGAATGATTTTTCCTTTGTGTGAAACTTTGATCTGAGACAAGTCGTTTTGTTTCTGGTTTTTGGCTGTCTGACTGTGTATTTGGGTGGATAACTTAGGGTTAGGTTAGATTTTAGTTTTTCTTTGTTTCGCTAGAAGTACGCAGCCTCTGCATTGAGCACAGTGCGTACTTGTACGCACTGCAGCTTTGTACACAGAGCGTACACGCACCTGTGCAAACAGGTTGCCTGCGTACCCTGTCAAAATTGAGAAGATTTCAATTTTCTCCTTTTTTCCTTTTAGATTTTGTTTATAAGTTGTTTTTACTGCCCAGATCCATTGGTTACCTGCCAGAACTCTTCATCGAAACTTGTTTCATCAGTGTCAAGAGTTTTAGTGAAATTCATAGAGGTTCTAGCCCTAGGGTTTGATTTTTGCATTGGTCCTGTAGTGACTTTGGCTTTAGAAGTCGTAAAACCTTGGATATCCCTGGTCTTTTCAGTCTTCTTAGGAGTCGGACCTTTCATAGAATCCACCCTTGTGAGAAGCCTACCTTTGTGTTGTCTCTTTGCAGAATCTCGAAAAAGTTTGTTGATTAAACTGTGAATTTCATTTTTAAGAAAAAGAACAAAAGATTTTGATTTTTGTTTTTGACTGGTTTTTGATTCTGCATTAACTAGTCCTTGGTTAAATCATGACTGAGTAAAACATCCTGGAATCATACTTAGTAGGTTTTGGCCTCATTAGATTTGCTTTTAGGTGATTTCCTCTTAGATTTGCTTTTAGGAAAGCTTGTTTTGATTGTCATAGATTTTTAAAATTCGATTTTTGATTTTTATATGCTTTGTTAATATAGGGAAAAAATCCAAAAAATCTCTTTTGAAGAAAAGTTTGCTTTAGTAGCATTTGAGTCTTTGAAAAGAAAAGGAATTTTCGTGAAATAATTAGTGGTCATGTGTTGTATGCTTTGGAAAAGATAAAGAGATTGTTTCTTCGATTTTCATTGCCAAGAAATTTGTCTTTATATCAATTTTTCATTCTCCAACTCTCTTAGCTAGGGAATTCATTGAAAAAGAAAATTAGTATAAATCATCCTAAGTGCATCTTTTTAGTGGATTTGAGTCGAGTCTACACACCATCAGTTTCATCTCCGCTACCTTTTGTCCTAAAAAAAAGCCATAAAAATTAACGCTTAAAGTAAAATCAACTTAGTAACTTTTTATTTACTAGGGCTCTGAAACACCAATATAGATCAGGCTAGTGTCTTGGAGTAGGAGAGTAATTAACTCTCCAAGATAGTAAAACCAAAAAAGTAGCTCATCTTGTGGTAGGATAAATCCAACTGTTTCATTTGTACTCTGGGAAAGCTCCTCTTAAAGGAGAAGCATGAGACCGTGTCCGAACCAGTGAGGGGATCAATCCTCCTTCATTGGGAAAGACGCCAGATACGCACGTACTACAAATGGTAAACCTCGGATTATTGTCGAGGAGCCTGGGGTCACTTGTCGGTAAACCTTGGATTATTGTCAAGGAGCCGACAAGGGGATTGAGCTTGTTAATCTGCCCTTGTGTGCTATCGGGTCGTAGACTGTTCCCCCAGGTATATTTGTTGATGTTGGTAACCTTAGTGACCATTATCTTTAGGATTCTACCCGAGGTGACGGTGGAGGGAAGATCCCACTGTACCTGGAGCAGACGTCGGCTAGACTCACTTGGATTTTCCGGGGGGTTCACTTCACTCGAGATGGTTAAAGTGGAGGAACTTGTGTTGGTCTATTCATTAAGTAGGTTGCCGGGGTAACTGTTCCACCCACCACTTCTATACTGAATTCGGCGATGTTGGGTTTCATCACCAACTAGTGTTTTCAGTCCGGAAGGCTACTATTTGTGTATGGTTTGACGCCCTAGATTATTTAGGCGTGTGATTCGAATTTGTTTGGTTCTTTAGAGACTTTAGGCGGTTTGCTTTGAGATTTTACTTTGTTTGCGTGTGCAGTAGTTAAAAGTTTTTAACTGTGGCTGAATTACCGAGACAGTCCTGTAGACTTCGGGGCCAGTCTCCTGAGATTGTTACCGTGGCCGATTTGTTGAGGAAGTCCCATAGACTTCAGGGCGAACCTCCTGAAGACATCCCGGGTCGTTACGAAAGTTTGAAAGTCCTTGTAACTCCTAGTGGCAGTAAAGTAGGTTCACCTGAAGAAGGAGAGTCGTCGTTGGTAGTCCATCCAGATTACCAAGGTGTAGAAACAGGTTGTAATCCCGAAGATGTTGCAGTTTCTGAGCTTGTTGGTATTTTTTCATCTACTAGTGATATAGGCGAAGAACCTGAAATATCTGAACCTGTTACTCCAACTTCTAGTGTTCCTGATTCACCTAGGGTAGAAAGAGTCATCACCGAAAATCTTCCTTCTGGTTTGATAGCTATTGAAGAACTTGCTCCAGAAGAAGAAATAGGCGTCCCTATCCCTGAAGATCAACCTACTATTGATCTAAGGGAGCGTGAATCCATTTTTTACAGTCCTCCTAGAAGTACTACTTGGTATCTTTCGTTAACCAATTATTTGGACAACTCAGGGTCAAGTTTTTCTCCACCTCGTACTCCTTATCCACCCGGAGGTATTTATACTCCTGTAAATATGTCTGGTCAGTCATCCGTGTTCACTCAATCTCCTGAATCTTTCTTGTATGGCGGTCCTTCTATTCCCTATGGGTATCAGTCACTTTCTGGTACTTTTGCGGGAGCATCTCCTCAACCCATTGAACATGGGTTATTAACTGGAAACAATGGTAATAAACCGTTGGGTGTAGGAGACATTTACATGATGTCAGGTTCAATTCCCGGTTCTCAACCTCAAGGTGGCCAGTTACCGCCTGGGGGGCAGCCTCAATTAACGCCTGGGGGGCAACCTCAAGGTACACAAATTGCGTCTGGGGGGCAACCTCAAGGACAGTATGTACCCATAGTGCAATACATTCCTCAAGGTCAACCCCAGCCTCAATATGTACCCCAAGGTCAACCTCAGTATCAATTTATGCCTCAAGGTCAACCCCAGTATCAGTACTTACCTCAAGGGTATCTACCCCAAGGTCAGTACTCGAGTCAAGGTTATCAACCACCCCAAGGTCAATCTTATGTTCAAGGTACGGGAAATGTACCTTTCAATTATCAATCCTACCCTCAATCCGGTTATGGATCTCAATATCCTCAACCTGTCATGGGTCAATACCCTGGAATGAACATAGTGTGGGATCCATCACAAGTTCAACAGGTGTTGCAGCCAAGCGTACAGTTGTCATCTCAAACTGGACAACCTTTAGTTTCGGGTCCACCTCAGCAACCAGTCCAGTCTAATGTTCAAACTTTTGTACCTTCGGTAGTTACTCAGTCGCCCATTGCACCTAGTACTCCATCTCAAACGACTGCTGAAACTACCGCAACATTTGTTCCATCCACCACACTTACTTCTGGAGTATCGACAGCTTTGGTTTCTACTGTCTCTGCCACTACTCCTCAGACATCTTTACCATTGTCTGGATCCACGATTCAAACTACGGTTCAGATGCCTGTAGGACAACCTGGTTTAAGTACGGTTGTCACTAGTCAACCACAATTCGCTTATCAACCGTACCAGGGACAGTACCAATACGGGCCTGCTGTCCAGCAACCAGTTTACCAGTATCAACCGTATCCTGGGTACACTTATCAACAACCACAACAACCCCAGTACGGTCCGGTTAATCCTGGTTTTCCAGGAGGATACAATATCCCGAATGCGATTCCTATTCCAAGTTATCCTGGATATCCTCCTCCTGGAACTGGTCTTGTGACCCAGAGTTTTAGGGATCCTAATCGGCAATTACCATTTATCGCAACTTTGGATTTACTAGACTTGACGCGCCTAACGAACGATCCGATCAATTATCTTCCGTTTTGGCCGCCAATGCCGAATAAGTTGCCCAGTGACATTCCCAAGTTCGAGGGTAAGTCTGGAGAGGATCCGTCAAATCATGTGATGACTTACCACCTCTGGTGTGCCTCAAATTCCATCTCGGATGATTCGATCCGCTTACGTCTTTTCCAGCGTACGCTCATTGGTCTCGCGGCCAAGTGGTACATTGAGTTACCACGGGCCTCTTTTTATAATTTTAGTCAGTTAGCTACCTCGTTCTTAACTCATTTTCAGTTGCCGGTCAGATATGATAATGGCACGGAGTTACTAACTTCATTAAAACAGTCGACGTCCACTTATATTTCTGATCATATACATGAATGGAGACGTCGAAGGCGATTAGTGAAAGTTTTTATCCCGAACCAAATCTTAGCTGAATGGTTTGTTAAATCATTATTACCGAAGATTACTGAAGACGTAGCTAAGGCCGGCGTAGTTACTGAGGAGCGAGTGATTTCTCAAGTGCAGTACCTTAACTTAGTTTACACTCAGTCAGGTACGTTACACGAAAAGATCCCAGATCTTCCAAAGTCAAATCAAATTTCTGTTGCTCCTTCGGGATCTCATGCTGCTGATGGCATGATTGGTACGGTGAATACTAAAAGCGAGAAGAACTCTTCAAATAATTCTTCGCCCATTATAACCTTACCAGACTCCCCGACAGGAGAATCTTCTGCTGAAGTTTCCGCTGATATTCACGTTGTAGAGTCATCTACGGCTAAATAAAAAAACGGTGGGAAGAAGAAAGGCAAGAAGAAGAATAAAGAAGACAAAACTCCAAAGGAGAAAACAGAAAAGTTGGAAACCAATGACGAAAAGCGCAAACCTCGATATCCTTGTCTTATTTGTGAAGAGGATCATTTTACAAGGGATTGCCCTCATCGGGCTGAGGTTGTGAAAATCGTCAAGGGTTCCCCAACTCCTGTTGTTTTGAAAGATCCATTTCCAAAGCAGGAGAGTAAGATGATAGGTTCTTCCTCGAGTGCCAGTGAAGAACCCATATTGATGATGTCTCATGTAAGGATTGCGACTCGATCGCAAGATTATGGTAGTAAAAGTCATGTTGATGGATCGAAAGAAGCAGAATCTTCTCATTCAAATCCATCAACCTCAACTCCCGGTTCTGATCCACTACAGATCGAGAAACCTAACCCTGACTTAGTAATCAAACCGCCCGCCAAGGGTGTACTTCGAAGGTCTGCTTTCAATCCACATGCGAGAGCGGCCCAGAATTACAACATTGTTGAGGATTTAGCTGTTGAAGATCCATGGTATGGGGATATAATCGTCTATCTCCAGACCCAATCATTTCGGCCCGAAGTTTCAAAGTCGGAACGTTGTAAAATTCGATTCCAGTCCCAACAATACAAAATTATTGGAGATACTCTTTATCGTTGTGGGGCAGACTTGGTTTTTCGCCATTGCTTAACTCACGAAGAAGCTGAAAGGGTTCTAAATGACTGTCACTCTGGAGTGTGTGGCGGTCATATGTCTGGGTATGCCACAGCCCAAAAGATATTGCGTGCTGGCTACTTCTGGTCGTCCTTGTTTAAAGACTGTATTATTGCGGTCCGGAAATGCCACAACTATCAAGTGTTTGATCGCAAGATGCGCAGACGACGTGCTCCTCTCCACCCTATAATTTCCGTTGGTCCTTTTGCCAAATGGGGTATCGATTTTATTACATGTAACCCTCACTCGGCCGGGGGGGATGCGTATATCATCCTTGCAGTTGATTATTTTACTAAGTGGGCCGAGGCGATGCCTATATTCGAGGCAGACGGCAAGACAGTTGCAATTTTCGTATTCAATCACATTATTGCTAGGTTTGGTGTCCCACAAGCGATAATCACTGACCATGGGCGCCATTTTCGAAACGTTATGATGAAAGAACTTACAGGCCAGCTTGGTTTGCGTCACGATAGCTCAACTCCTTATTATCCACAAGCGAATGGTCTGGTTGAGTCCATCAACAAAGTTTTAGTTATCATGATCCGACGAATCATTGGTATTCATCGGTCGAATTGGCACAACATGTTATTTTCTGTGCTCTGGGCGTACCGAACCTCAGTGAAAACATCAACAGGGTTGACTCCTTTCCAACTAGTTTATGGTTTGGAAGTTGTGCTGCCCATTGAATGCGAAATCTCGTCACTTCAAATGGTTGTCAAATTACTTCCAGCTACTTCCGAAGAGGAGAAACGTTTATTATACTTAGCTCAATTAGATGAGACTCGACATGACGTTGCATTGGAAATCGAGACTCACGTAAAACGTATGAAAGCTCAGTATGATTGAAATGTGACCCCTCGAAATTTTTTGGAAGGAGACCTAGTGCTATTATATGATCAAGTTAACGATAAATTAGGTGCTGGAAAATTCGTTCCTATGTGGCATGGGCCCTACATTGTCAAGCGAAAGCTAGCAAAAGGGGCCTATGAGCTGGTAGATTTTGACGGGGACTCTTTGGGTAAACCCAGAAATGGACTTTACCTAAAGAGGTATTATGCTTAAATGATGGGTATGGAGATTTTAGTTAGGTTAGGTTTTTCTTTCTAGCTATTGTGTTTGTTAGTATAGACAGTGTGCTTAGCTTAGAAAGTGTGTTTTTCGTCGTTATTCTGGCTTATCTTGTTTTTACTCTTGATATTGCAGATGTCAACGCCTCTCCAAACGTACATTGGATTCGCTGATGGTGCTTGTTGTAGTACACAGAATATCTCTTCTGCAGCTTGGGTTATCTATTCGCCCTCTAACGAGTTAGTTTCTATGCATGGGGTGAGCCTCGGTCAAACAACAAACAACATTGCAAAATACAGTGCAGTGATTGAGTTATTGTCTGAATCTATTTCGTTTGGGATTCGGAGTTTGATAGTGAGGTTAGATTCTGAACTCGTTGTATTACAGCTTAATAGAGTGTATGCCATTAGAAATCCAGTGTTATTAAGGTTATTTTTGAGAGTGTGTCTCTTGGAACGTGAATTTGATTATAATGAATATCAGCATATTCCAAGGTCTTTAAATACATTAGCAGATGCAATTGCTTCTCGAATGTTAGATAGACATTTGCAATAATCATACATGTAAATTTAAAAACATTTAGTCACACATGTTTAACAAGATAAGCCGGTAATAATGATATATATAGATAGGAGTGTGTCAAAAATACATCGTCTTCGATCATAGGTTGCGAAACACCCTATGATCGGCAAAAATGATAAGTACAAAAAACCAAAATGTCACATGTGTCTACAAAAAACGACCATCCAATCACTGGTGGTGATCTCTATACGACACCACTGCACGGGCTACCCTACACAAGAACCTTCTAAAAGGTCCTGCGACTCCGACTACATAGCGCTGAAGCCTGATAGGAATATCATCTATAGTAGTCTCTGGTATATCTGCCGTCAGACGCTCTAGGTCTTGTTCCAACTCAGCTAAGGTCTCTGTAGCCTCGTCTTGTGGGACCGGTGCCGGTGCAACTGGTTGTCTCCTCTCGAAAGGCCGGAGATTGGCTAGACGCCGTGGGCCTACATCTGCATTTTGAAAATTGTCACTATCAGCTTTGAGACGATATAAAAACAAAAAAAATAGATAATTTAAAAACTTGTGAAAAATGAAGTACCTGTGTCATCCCACTGTTCTCCCGGTGGAAGAATCATGTCCGGATCTCCACGAAAATCAACTCCGGCATAAGGAAAATCTTGTATCGAGAAGATTTGGTCCTCCAACCTGTGAAAATACTCCGGTCTAAATCGGACAACCTCCGTGCCCTCGTCAGGATGACGGGCCATCACCGCAACCCATCGCATCAACTTAGGCTCTCGAGGAAGCCCAACCTCAACAGTGAGTTGCTGTGGGATCAACATCAGAACCCTCTCTAGGGAAAAACTCACAACTAAAGGCCCATAACCAAAAGTCTTTAGTTGCCCATTTTTGGTCCTAGTCAGTTGGCCCTTTAAGTTGGCCAACACAGCATCGCACCAGTTGAAAATGGTGCCCCGATAGCAATCAATCGCCATCCGCATCTGGGATCCAGTGGCAATGTGCAAAGTGCCAGCCCCGCAAAGCCTGGTAACTGTAAAGGCAATTACCATAAGTTCAGGTCAGGATATCTTTTTGATCTCTATCCCCTTCTCCTGGTTCTGATTATTGCACCACTCTAGTCGGAGACTAGCAATGGACTGGCCACCCGGCCTAGTCCCGGACAGAGTCAATTGTTCGCCCCTCTTGGGCAAACCAGTGAGAAACTAAATATCTGAGGGCTCTATCTCGAGCTGGTGCCCTCCAATGTAAAAGCACTGATCCTGAACATTCCACCTTTCAACCAGCCACTTTAGAAAGCGCACCCGGGCCCTCACGCCAGGTATGGCCCAGTATTTGTAAAGGCCGCATGCCTTCAAAGGATCAATGGAAGGTTGGTGATTAATGGCGGCCAAATCAACATCTTTGTGTTCTCTCTCGCACCAATCAAGCATGGTGGGCAATCTACACACCATAAAACATCCGTTAGAGTCCATAAAATTAAAATTTTTTGGTTCATTTTGGAGAAATGGGGGTTTGAAAATCCTCTCTGCAGTGTATGCAGCCCGCCTTTAGAGACAGAGCGTGTGTACGCAGGTTCTCTTAAGGCAAGCTGCGTACGCCCGGCATTTTCCCAACTGAGAAAATGTCGGGGTACGCAGGTCACCAGTGGAGCATTTGCGTACCCCGAAAAGCAGACCTTGAAACCCCAAGGCCTCCAAAAAATGAAACTAAAGCTTAAAAACAAATTCTAAACGGATGGAAATGCAAGGGAGGATGTTGTAGAATACCTGATGAAACGACGTTCGGTTTCGACGGTTGGATTCTCCGCAATGACCACGGGAAGTTTCTTGCCAAAAGCCCTTTTTCTCTCCTCAACAGTAAAATGTTAAAAATGAAATGGTAAAAACACTTTTTATAGGTTTTTTGAGTAAATAAATGTTAAATTTGTTTATTTTCCACCGTGAAAAGGTATTTTTCAAAGTATTTTTATCTATCTTTAAACAGGTATGAGTAATGTGTTGGTTTTTGTGCAGGATAAAGGATTTTCAGGGAAAATTGTCATTTTTCACAAACAAAAACATCAGAGTCATCTTTTAAGCCCTTTTCTGACTCCTAAAACATGAAAAGATTGTCGAGCGTTTCTTTTACACTCGTTAAAATGGAATTAAAAGACGGTCCCCTTATAGCTCTTTTCTGACCGTAAAAACAGGAAAAGATTGCCGGATTTTTGTCGTTTCAAATTCGATACTGGAAATAAAATGACGTGTCCTTGATCGATTTTTACTTTTCAGGTCAAAGACACTAATCATGAAAGTACTCCTTGGTCGCAAGATCAAGCGGTTCTCTCAAGTATTATTTTATACTTTTTTCGGGCTTGGGAGACACAAATTTACAAAAAAGTTCAACCCTGGAGTCTTCTTAAGTTTTTTTCAGACTCTCTAAAATTGAAAAATGCCGAGTTTCTCCTATACTGGACTCGTTAAAATTTCACAGTAAAGGACCTGTTCGATTACAAACAGGAATGGACCACTCCTTCTTAGGGTTCGAATCAAAACTAAGTTGGACTCATCCGAAGGATGAGCTTATAATCAAGCATATGTTATCCTCCTCAAGCTTGTAAAAAATAAAGAGGTACTTGCCAGAAATGGTAGGGGAAAAGAGAGAAAAATGAGCCTATTTATTATCCTTTGTCTCAGAAGAAGCCTTATCACCACTCTTGAACACGACACTTTTCATTCACCTGGGTTGGGAAATCCTTTACCTAACAGTTGACCAAACCACATTGAAAATCTTCAACCGGTTCCGGGTATTAACTTTGGGTCAATTGTCACCAAGCCATCTGTCGTGTCGTTATGTGTTCAAGAGGTTACTGTAAATAAACCATTCATCTGCAAAATACCCGTCATCCATCTCAACCATCCCTGAGTCAGTCCTTACAGCTACATTTCTTCAACTTGATCTATGATTTTGTGTTGTGGGCTTGCCTCCAACGGGTCGCTTTCTATCGACATCAACACATTATCTAGAAAGATGACCTAGAAATTGTCAGTACCTTGAAATCTGCATGCATCAATGGAAGGTTTCTCGCCTTTGACGACGGTTTACATCATTGACTTTCGACCAAAGGATTCCATGAAATGTTCGACATCAACTCATTCATTCACATCTCATGGATTGTACTGGGTACTTTGAGAACCATTGACATCACTGGTGGTCTCTCTGACACTTGTTAACAGTTTACATCATTGACTGGTAATCAAGTGGTTTCTACCATGCTCGACATCAACTCATTTATTCGCATGGATAGAATCGTACTATTTCAGGAAGTAGAAATGAAGACCCTGGATTTAGTTTCCACCATCCAGGCTGCGAGGAATTTTGTATTCATTGTATAGTAGACTAACTATAAACAGATGGTTGCGTCCATACTGTGTCTACAAGAGTCTATGATTATGATGTATTACGAAATCATTCCTATATCAGAGCAGTAGTTAGTTTGTTAGTTAAAGTTTTCAATCTGAGTATGGGAATGCCTACCTCAACGATGATATGATCTTATATATGTATTTTTTGTTGAATATTTGCAGGTTCCGACTCGGCTCTTGACAAGATAATCCTTGAAATGATAAAGTACTTCAACCTTCCTAGATGATATGACACCCTAATCTACTATAGGCTTTGCACTTTAGGGGGCAATTTGTTACACTAAAATTTGTCACCATGACTATCTACAGTCAGTATGGCTCTATCAACTGTCATACTATCCTCCTTGGCAAGTCTCATACCTCTGCTCCTCATGTCAAACTTCAAGAAAGAGAGAAAGTCCTTAAAAAGTCAAATAACTCTGGTTACGCAGTTTCTCTTAGCCTTACCTGCGTGTACGCACCCCAAGTTCACAATATCTGCGTACTTGTACGCTCTGTCTGTAAAGGGGTGGGTGCATACTCCTGTAAAGGTCAAAAGGTGCAAGTTTCACTTCAAAAAAGTTACTTGTGGTCATTTCTAGAGCATTCTAGAAGTTTGTTTGACGTGTATTGAGCGCCTCCAGATGGTTCATGTATCCCTGTGAAAGAGGAACTTATCCCATGAAGAGGGGAGCTATCCCATTGAAAGAGGGGCTTATCCCATTCATGGTGGACCTGATTAACTTCCTCCAAAGCACTATAAATACAGTCATTGGGCCAGAGGGAGAGGGGATTGAAAGCTGAACATTCCTAAGGGTAGATGATGCTTGAATTAGGACTCCCTTATAGAGCATTAGAGGAGAGATTCCCATCCTTTCTTAGCTTCATTTGGAAGTGGGTGAGCTGATCAAAGTAAAGGAGAACTCTTGCTGGACGCTGGGAGGGACCTGCACAACACCAAGGCACAGGTTGTAATGGTTTCTTTTGTTTCCACTTAATACAATTAAGCTCATTTTTCTCAACAGATTGTTATACATGATTTGTTTCATATACTCCTTGGTCTGTACGATGAATATGTTTTATTTTATAAGTTATTCAGGTGCTATGTAATCGTTTGCTTGTTAGTGAATGCAGGTTTCGAAGAGAAGGAGGAGCTCATCCGGATCGGCGAGGCTGGACTACTACAAAGCGTTGGACTAAAGGTATGTTATAAACACCTGATTACTTGTATTCTAAATGCATATTTAGGGAAAGGTAGTGTTTAATTGTCTTGTTTGTCACTAGAAAGCCTTAGCTTCTAGGGAGGTCGATTTTTTCTGCAAAATTGACTCTTTCCGCATGACAGTTTGTTTGAGTCAGGTCTTTCAGTCAATTTCAGTCTTGAATTTGAGTCAGTTTTGAGTCAAATTTCAGTCCTGAAATTGAGTCAAGAGTTTGGTTTTGGTTTGTCGAAGTTATTGACTCCATATCCCAATGGACGAAGGCACTTCCTACTTTCCTAGAGATCTATAGTTCCTGGCACCTCCAAGGAGCTACCATCCCCATTGGAGCCAATGTTAGTGTCGGTATCTTCATCCCTCCGTCAATGATCAAATTCTCTTGTTGCATTACATGTTAGGCGTCTCATCCGATCAGTTGCATTCCGTTAGGATCATGGGTCATCTAACGGTAGTGGCTTATTATACATTTTCCCTCATTTCCTTTACTTGCTGGCCCATTTCCATTCATCTAGATCATCTGTAGTCAATTTTTGTCTTTAAATCTGTAAAAGTCATTTTTAGGGTTTTTAGTCCCATTAGGTCTAGGGTTTGATCAGAAAGGTCTTCAAAATGCTCAATAACGGTCAAAAGGCACATGAGGAGGTCAAATAAAGTTCCATTAACAATAAATTATATAATCACATGCTCAAACATTGATTTTTCCTCAAAACCCTGTTTTGAGGAAAAACAGAGTATTTTATGTTTTCATGTATAAATTTGATGTAATTTCAGTTTTTTCATATGTAATAGCTTTAGTGGCAACCCTGGTCATCTTGCCAAGCTTCAACATCTCCATCACCTGCAATGCAAACAAAAATTTAAAGCATTCAGTTCACTAAAGGCAAAAATAAAGTAAATTGCCCAAAACAGAGTTTGAAAAGCAAGTCAAATGCAAACATTACAAAGTGGGTTTTTGATAAGTGAAAAATTAAAATCTTTTGTATATAAACCATTTCTTCTGTTTAAAGAGCTCATTTGCATCTAAAGGAGAAGAGGGAACAAGAGAAAGGTTGTAGTGGAGAAAAAGAGGCAAAATTGTAGCAACTTTAGCAAATTTCAGGGGCGCGGCGCATTGGGTCATGTGCGCGGCGCATAGGGCTAGCACGGTGCATTGGGCCACCCTCTGCAATGTTAAACTTACACTAGCACGACGCATTGAAGTGGTGTGGTGCACTGGGTTTGTGGCATGGCGCACAGGCTTTCAAGCCCAATTTCACCCACAAACTCATCGAAACTACCAAATTTGCTCACTCCTCACTTGTTCAACTAAGTCAAGCATTCTTCCATTGTTAGTGGATGAGTTTCTCTTAAAGTTTATGGTCATTTAATGAGAAAAACTTGAAACCCTACCTCCTTGTAATTTTTTCCAAAAAGAGTTGCATAGGGTTTACAATTGGTGATTTTGCTGCCAATTCCACTCCATCACTCCCTCACTCTTTATTTCCCTCATTCATTTTCTAGTTTCATCGACCCATTCCCTAATCCCCATATCCTTAAATTTACTATTCCCATATGCCTAACTCCCACTATCCCAAACCCTAATTGTTGTCCCAACAGCCTAAATACTATTCCCTAAACCCCCTATTCCCCAAAATCCTGTCAACAACATTCCCAAAACTCCTTAGACCCTCTCCCTCCACAGTCCCTTATACATTCTCATCCTTGACAGCAAAAAACTAAAGACACTATAGATCTCTTTATACTCATCTAAGAAAACTCAAACATTGGCAAAAATGGAGTCTGATCCTTCCTATGACTGAGATGAGGAAACACATAGTGATTCTTCTAGAGAAATACATGCACCAAAGAGACCTCAAAAGGGTGGTAAACATATATGGGAGGAGCCTACTTCACTTGCTGAGTTGCAGGCCTGCCGTCTTGTTGTCACATGCTTTCAACACCAATCATGTTATCAGTTCTGTGAGATGGTAGAGAGATTCCAGTACCATCATGAGTTGGCCAGGTTGATTGTGCTCCATCTTCAAAATGACCAAGTCACTCTAGCAGGTGTGACATTCACCTTGACACCAGAGTCTATTTCTCTAGCAACTAGCATTCCAAATTTCGGTGAGCAGTGGAATAAAAGGCAGAAGATTGATAGAGAACATTATGAGCCTTACATCAAGGCTAGTTATCAGAGACATCTCAGTAGATTTTTTCCCTTCCGGTATCTGAAGGACACATATGCTCCCTTTATGAAACTTATAATTAAGTATTTCAGCTATGAGGGCCGGTTTTCTTGCCTATATGCCTATCACATCAGATTGTTGATGCACTTTACTAGGGTGAGAATGATGAATCTCCCCTATATTATCGGCCATAACATTGAGAAGATGACCACCTTAGTGCACAGGAAGTCTCCTCAGCAGCAGTATAATAGAATATATCATTTTTCACTAATTAAAATTGTGGTCTTGGATCAGCTTGGTTTACAAAACATCTCATGGGAGGATTTCATTTCACATGAGATCTTCACAGCTCCTCAAGTACCTCTACCAGCTTTCCATGAGACAGGTGGACCTTCACATCAACAGGAGATTCATGATACACAAACCGCTAGTGTGCCAGTGTTTATCACCTACGAAAAGGGCACTAGAAGGTTGTTTGAAGCGGCAAAGCAAGCATTATCTCCACCTGGGGTGGAAGGGGTCTCGCT
Organism: Pinus tabuliformis; assembly: GCA_031772625.1. Lineage (NCBI taxonomy): Eukaryota > Viridiplantae > Streptophyta > Pinopsida > Pinales > Pinaceae > Pinus > Pinus tabuliformis. Next base: position 148,798,030 of record CM062816.1, read on the forward strand.
TCCGCCATCAGAAGAGTAGGTACAGGACAAGGGAAGCTTTCATTACATGATAATGGGCCTTCAGGAGGGTAGGAGACAGATTTCATTCTTATTCAGGATGATGACACCTATTTGGGCTCACAAAGCTCAAAGCTCAAGGAGATCATTCAGGAGCAACAAGTGGACATTAATGATTTTTCTCTCAACCTAGAAAGAGCCAAGTGGATAATCAAATACCTAGAGTAAAGAAACAAGCAGCTAGAGGATCAGGAATCCATTATGGAGCTACAAAACATATGAGAAAATTGGCAAGCTGCTAAGAGGAGGAAAGTGAAGCTCACATCACTTGAACAAGAAGTCAATGCTGATCGTGAGTCTTGGCTTGAAATGGAAAATATCCACTTGGAAATGTTTCTAGAGAAGGCCAACAGAGAGAAAACTATGTTGAGGCACATGGCCTACCATTACTTGGTGAGAAACAAAAGTTGCAAGGCAAGAATCAGGAACTTCAAGGCCAAGTTGAAGAAGTCATCGAGGAAGTGAAAAGAGAAAGATAGACTTCAGATCTTGGCTGAGGCTTTATTGGTCCAACACAACACTTAATGGAGGACACTCAGCCCAAATTTCAAGAAATTTGGGACATTTTTTGAAATTTTGGAATTTTTGGCCCAAAAAATAGGTTTTCCTGTGTAGGAATTTACAGGGTAAGTTCCACAGAAAGAATACCAAAAGGACACCGCTCACAACCAGATCTCAAATCAATACACCAGTATTTTTGACGTGGTTAAAACCCTCAAAGTGCAAGGAGGGAAACAGTCCACGGCCTGTCCCAACGTGGGTACTACAGGCAATTTATTAATCAAAGAATGAAAATTTACATAAGCTTCTCTCATGCACGGATTACCCGAACAATGACCCTCCATGCGCTTTAAATAGAACTCATGGACCAATTGGGTGTCAAGCCACGGATCAAGTGTCGGTAATACCGAGGTGAGAGTGAACCGTCGGATCACTACATATCGTGACCGTCGGATTGTAAGTTACAAAATGTACAACGGTAAAGAAACACACTTTACCTAACTCTAACCTAACTCTATACTAGACCAAGTTGAACTTAACTATATCCTATGTGTTGGAATATCCTAACATCCCCCCTTAAGAACAACTTGGGATAGGATTGAAGGATTTACAAATATGACACAATAGGAGAAGGAAGGAGGCACTAGAGCCTATCCCCCCTTAGTGACAACTTCCTGAACTCCAAGTATATATCGAAGTTTAGTGAACTTCGCCTCTGTGAGAGCCTTTGTGAAGATGTCTGGACTGTTTCCCTCCTTGCACTCTGAGGGTTTTAACCACGTCAAAAATACTGGTGTATTGATTTGAGATTTGGTTGTGAGCGGTGTCCTTTTGGTATTCTTTCTGTGGAACTTACCCTGTAAATTCCTACATGGTATCAGAGCTATTTGAGGGCCGCGTCCGTTGGTGATCCAAATCTGAAGCCGGTAGAACTGCATGCGGCTGTCGTTTCCTAGATCTGCTGTTTCTGACTGCTTTCGGGCCGAGAGGACTGCTCTGTTGCGTTCGGAGCATCTGTTCCAGTGAGGAACCCCTTTCGTTTCATGCGAAAAGGTTTCCGGTAGCCCTAGTTGCGTCATTGTTTTGGATCGGGAGGTATACAGTGTTTCTTTTGCAGTTTACTGTTATTTTCTCTCTGCTTATTTCGGTCTCAGTTTATTTAGCCTTTTTTTTAACCAGATCTATACCTTTCATTTCTGCATATGCTCTTTGCCCTGTGACTCTGTGCGATCTGGGCAAATCAGAAACAGAAAGGAAGGATTTTTCTCATGCATATGCTCTTTTCCCTGCACCTTAGTGTGATCTCGGAAAATCAGAAACATTGAGAAAAATATTTAGTTTTTCGGCTAAAGCTAACTTTAAGATTTTTTTTTTAAATTTCTAGTTTTTTGGCTAAAGCTAACTTCGAGCCGCAAGGTTCGTTTTTCTTTGCATATTCGTGTTGGGTTTTGTGTTTTGTGTTTTGTGTTTTGTGTTTTGTAGGGAAAAAGAGCTTTCTCAAGGCAAGCACGCAAACCAACGCCCCCCCCTCTCTCTCTCTCTCTCTCCCTCAAATTTTTTGTATAGATCAATTGGTTCAAAGCTATTTTAAGAGAGTAGAGGTCTTGGGTTCAAGTCTCCATTTTGTGGGGGCGGATTTTTTCATTCCCGCACATTCGCGCACCTTGCTGGCAACGTCAACAATTTTTCTTCAAAAAGCCATAACTTCTTCATCCGGAAGCCTTTTTCAGAGCCGTTTTTTTTAAAACCGCCTATTTTTTCGAGATCTATCCGTTGGAACATTTACTTTCTGCATATCATTTTCAATCATCTCAGTCTGGTTATGCATTAAATGTATCTTCTTCTTCTTCTCATTCTCATGAGTGGCTCATTGATTCTAGAGCCTCTTGTCACATGGCCAAAAACCAAGCCATGTTTTCTTCTTTAAATGATTGTAACACCAAAAATATATATATTGGTGATGATAGATCTCTTAATGTTGTAGGGACTGGAACTGTTCATCTAGACAATGGCCAGTTTAATGATGTATTATGTGTTCCAACCTTATCCTGCAACCTTCTATCTGTCTATCAGATAACTCACTCAGGTGAAGGTAAAATTGTTGAATTTTCACCTCATGATGTTGTAATCAAGGATCTAAAAGATCCTAAACAGATTCTAGCTACTGGTCTTGCTGATGATTCCAAAAGGTTGTATAAGTTTCACAACTTTGGGTCATCCAATCTTCCCTCAGTATTTGTTGCTCATAATGATGAAGTGAGCAAACTTTGGCATGAGCGATTTGGTCACTTAAACTATCGCTCCCTTCAGCATCTATGTAAAGAAAATATGGTGACAGGTCTTCCTATGGTATCTTGCAGAGATGGTGTTTGTTCCGGATGTGTACTCGGAAAACATCATCGGGACAGTTTTGACAAACGTGCCTCTTGGCACGCCTCAGCCCCTTTACAGCTTGTGCACAGTGATTTATGTGGTCCTCTTCCTGTTGCTTCATTCTTTGGCTGCAAGTACTTCTTAACTTTCATTGATGATTTCTCCAGACGCACTTGGGTATACTTCTTAAAACTCAAGAGCGAAGTATTTAACACTTTTTTGGCCTTCAAAGCCTTTGTTGAAAAACAATCTGGACATCAAATTCTTAAGCTAAGAACTGATAATGGTGGAGAATATGTTAAAAACACATTCATCAACTTTTGCACCGAAAATGGAATTCAAATGAAACATACTGTTCCATAAACTCCAAAACAAAATGGTGTAGCTGAAAGGAAAAATCGCACCTTAAAGGAAATGGCTAATTGTATGCTGCAATCTAAAGGACTCAGTCTTAGTTTTTGGGCCGAAGCAATTAATTGTGAAAATTATATAATCAATCGCACTCCTACTAAGGTTCTAGAGAATATCACTCCAGAAGAAGCTTGGAGTTCCATTAAACTAGATGCAAGTCACTTTCGTGTGTTTGGAAGTGAAGCATGGGCCCATATGCCAGATGAAAAGCATAAAGCTTTAGAACCTAAGAGTGAGAAATGTACTTTTGTTGGATATTCTGAAGATGTAAAAGGTTATAGACTTATTCCATTTAAGTCCAAAAATGTTATCATTAGAAGAGATGTAAAATTTGATGAAAATAAATCGGCCTGCGAGCCTAGTCCGGCGGATGTGCCACCTCTTCCTATCTCTTCTATTTTTGAAAACCTTTCTTCTTCAGATGATGAAAGCGAGGATGATAATCCTCCCCCACCTTCTCAGGATCATCAACTTCCAAGATGGGTCCGTGCTACTCGGGATGCAGCAGGTGATCTTGCCGGTGATCCTACAGATCAGCGACGTACACGTTCTCAGTTTGAAAGAGCCTCTTCTTTACTGGCTCAAGCTCCAGTAAATCATGATCCTGACACTTTTGCAGAAGCCTCAGGCCATCCACATTGGGAAGCAGCTATGAATGAAGAATATCATTCATTGATGACAAATGATACATGGGATCTTGTTCCTCTACCAAAGGGACGCAAACTTGTTAGATGTAAATGGGTTTATAGAACCAAGTATGGACCAGATGGGAAAGTTGATAAACATAAAGCTCGTCTCGTTGCTAAGGGCTTTTCACAGGTTGAAGGCATTGACTATACTGAAACCTTTTCCCCTGTTGCCAAAATGAACTCCATCCGCCTTGTTCTTTCCCTTGCTGCCTCTTTAAAATGGGAAGTCCATCAGATGGATGTTAAATCTGCCTTCTTGCATGGGGACTTGCAGGAAGAAATCTATATGGAACAACCCATTGGCTTCATACAAACAGACTCCAGCCTTGTTTGTCGACTTAAGAAATCCCTTTATGGCCTCAAGCAAGCTCCTCGGGCTTGGTATGCCAAAATGGATAGCTTTCTTTTAGAATCTGGCTTTTCTAGGTGTCATTCTGACAATACTGTCTACACCAAGAAAGTGGGCAACTCTCTTATCATCCTTGTTCTTTATGTTGATGATCTTATTCTTACTGGTAGTGATCCCAACCTTATAAACCATGTGAAGTCCAGCCTTAAAAAGAAATTTGAAATGACAGACTTAGGACATTTACACTATTTTCTCGGTCTTCAAGTCTTGCAATCCCAAGAGGGTATTTTCCTTTCCCAATCCAAGTATGCTTGTGATATTCTTCGTCATTTGCACATGGAAGACTATAAGCCAGCCCCTTCTCCCTTTCAGTCTGGAGTCAAACTTTCAGTCTCTTGTACTTCTCCTGAAGTTGATGCTACCTTATACCGTCAACTTGTCGGAAAACTCTTGTATTTAACCCATACTCGTCCTGATCTTTCCTTTGTTGTTGGCCTTGTTGCTCGTTTTATGCAAAACCCCCGTGAAAGTCATTGGAAAGAAGCTAAAAGAATACTTCGTTATGTTCGAGGTACAATACAGTTTGGGATTCATTACAGTGCCAAAGCAGCTCCTCTGTTAGTTGGTTTCACTGATTCTGATTGGGCTGGTGACCCTGATGATCGGAAGTCTACTGCCGATTATGTCTTCACTCTTGGTTCAGGACCTATTACATGGGCATGTAAGAAACAGGCTTCCATTTCTCTTTCGTCAGCAGAAGCAGAGTATCGTGGTGCCATGGAAGCTAGTAAGGGAGCCTTGTGGCTTCGTCAGATCCTATCAGTGTTTGGCTTTGAGCAGCAGCATTCAACCACACTTTGGTGTGATAATCAAAGTGCCATTCAGCTATGCAAAGATCCAGTCCAGCATCAGCGCAGCAAACACATTGAACTACACATGCACTTCATCAGAAAGCTCATTCATGACCATGTTCTTGAAGTGCAATATTGTCCAACAGATGATCAGGTTGCAGACATCTTTACAAAGGCTCTCACAGAGGCGAAGTTCACTAAACTTCGATATATGCTTGGAGTTCAGGAAGTTGTCACTAAGGGGGGATAGGCTCTAGTGCCTCCTTCCTTCTCCTATTGTGTCATATTTGTAAATCCTTCAATCCTATCCCAAGTTGTTCTTAAGGGGGGATGTTAGGATATTCTGACACATAGGATAAAGAAACACACTTTACCTAACTCTAACCTAACTCTATACTAGACCAAGTTGAACTTAACTATATCCTATGTGTCGGAATATCCTAACATCCTGCCTGATGCGCCCGCCACCTGGCGCTCGCTTTTGATGGGGATGTCCTTTTGAGGAAAACTCATCATTTTTGGATTTTTCATGGAAAAATATGCATGCCCAAAAATGGCCAAGAAATTTTGACAGGTTTTGAGCTTCCAGAAAGGTCAAAAACACCTCAAAAATGACATTTCTACCCCTTTTTGGACACATGGGAAGAAGTGTTGGGAGAACTCAGTTTTGGAGGGGCAAAGGGAGGCCAAATTCAAAAATTCCACTTGTTATGGAAAGTAGACAGGTAAACCTATCTAAAAAACACACTTGGAGAAAATTTGGACACTGGGAAGGCCCCCAAAAGTAGCTACGAAAAGGTGTTATGCATAGGGAAATCAGCGCAGTGCATTGGAGGAATTTTGCTCAGTTTGACCAAAATACTCTGTTTTTCGCCTAGTTTCTTCACAGTTTGACTTTTCTCCTTCTAATTGTCAAAATCATGATGTAATTTAATGTGAATTGATGGATTTTGATGTAATGATGCTAAATTTTCAATCATAGAGGTAGATTCATCCATGAAAAGGTAGCTTCCAATTGAATGAATCAGTTCCCTAGTTTTTAGAGGCAAGCTGTTCCACTGCCTACTTTTTAGTTCTCAGTTTAGAGTTTGTTGGAATAGCTCCTAAAATCATGAGCTAGACCCCTAGAGGCTAGGATGAGTTGTTTTTTTCCTATATCTTGTGATTTTTCAGTCATTACCAAAGGTTGGACTTTTGGGAAAGCTTGGAGCTTCATTGTATATTCATTTCAGCAGTTTGGCTATGGAATAGATCAGCATTTGTAGCACTTTATGGGATTTATGTGGCATCTTGCTTTGATATTGTGTTTCCCTCTATAACTCTAAGTTTCCATTTGTTTTATGTATGCCATCATCTCTCTTTTCTTCATCTTAACTAGATAAAACAAGGATAAAGGTAGAATTCATTGATTTGTAGTGCTCTACCTAAGATTTGTTTAGGTGTTTATATTTTTAGCTGTTTGAAGAGGATCCCTCAGGTTTTCTTGCCCTCTTCAACTCCTCGCCTATCTAAAATCTCTCCATTTCATTCAATTTTAAGTACCAAACCATTTGCCTACCTTGCGCCATAGAGATCTCTGCAAAACTGAGCCTCATTCCCCAGACCCAAATCTTCCCTTTCCATTTGAGCCAACAAAACATCACCAAATTTAATCAAACTCTTCTGCACACATACCTAGCCTAAAATCAGTCTTCACATCGGTCATCTCAAGCCCTCATTGATCATATTTTGCTGAGATTGACAAGGAGAGAGCCCTCTCCTGACCTGGTAGGGCTAGCTACCAGGTTAAGTGTGGTTTGATGTTACCCTAGATTCTACCTTTCTCAACCTGAGGTAGATTTAGGCACTAACAAGTCCTTAATTTAGAGAATATTGTCGAGTGAATGTTTCTAGTTCACGCTCGTTAAAGTAATTGAAGTGTCATCACTCGTCTACCAAGTATAATTTTAACCCTTTTCCAGACTGGGATAGACTAGTTACGAAAAATAAATACCCTAGTCTACTTCAGCTAGGAGGTTCCCACTTGTTTACTTTTATCACTTTTTTGAGCTTGTGGGACAAATTTATGAAAAAGGAACTTATAAAAAGAGAAGGGAGGGAACATACTTTTCCATTAGTCATCAAATGGCAATGTCAGTTGTGTCACACTTGAACGTGGCATCTCTTTGTTTCATTATCTCACAGTTGGGGTTTAGCTTGCCTAGGAGTTGTACAATCCATATGAGTTTGTCTACTCCTCCGGCTAGTTACTGTTTGAGTCATATGGAGCATGCTTTTATGCCTCCTATACCATTGCATGATATCACATGGTGTTCATTAGAAATGTTTCCAAGTCACTCTTGTTTCGTGTCACTATGTGTTGAAGGGAAGTCTCATCTTGTGTTAGCCATCTCTAGTAGCCAGTTGACATTTTTGAATCGGACATCCCTGTGTTAGTTATAATTAATCTCATGAATTCATCCATTCATTAATTCATCTTCGTCTATTCTATGTCAATTGATGGGGGATACATTAAGGCCCTCCTTTGATGAATCTTCTTCTGTCGACTTCAACTCATTATGCAGGAGCTTGATCTAGAAATCGATAGTACCTTGGATCTTGTAGACCTTAGTGGTAGGCTTCCTCACAATCGACAATGGGTTTATATCGTTCACTTCTGATTGATCGAGTTCAACTGTGTTAGACATCATCTCATCTATTCACACTTACTGTATTGTACTAGGCACCTTGGGGTCCATTTTCCTCATTGATGTTCTCCCTCACATCTGTTACTGATTTACATCATTAGATAGTAATTAGGAAGTTTCTACCATGCTCGAATATAGCTCATATATTCACATGATGTATATTTTTACCTTTGGGGTTTTGTTGAAGACCCTAGGTTAGAGACATTTCACTCTTATATGGCATTCTTCCTAGGTTGCATTGTAGTTATGTATCATTCATGTACTTTGAGAACTAACTTGAAACACTTCTCTATCTATCATGTGTTCATATTCATACTGATGTATATTGTGACATAGATCCATGATTTTATTTGATGTTGGCTATGCTCTATCTATTGAGTCACAAGGATCCACTGTGTATGTATTTGTGGCCATTTTATATAATTTCATGTCATGGACCTGCAATGTATTTTATGGTGGCCATGTTCAGTATCTTCTTTTGACCAAGCATGGGTATGCCTGCCACAGGTATGTTATCAATAGATTTAAAACTTCATCACTTGAGTTCCTTCAATCCAACTTCATAATCTTGGCTCCTTCCTCCCATTTTGAGCATTGAGTCTTATTGTAATGCATTTCAGCCATCAATTTCTCTTCTGACCCCATGCATTAGGGGGCATCTATTATAACCCTATTTTCCACTCCATTATAGTGAGAGAAACCCAATATCAACTTACCTCAGTTGATTGCCTAAAATGAATCCCTTTTCACCTTTCCTTTTACTTGTGTGAGATTTATCCCATGATAAAATGGTGAAATTACATAATTGAGTAATCTCTCATAATTAATTTTCCAAAATATTATAATTATGAGATAATAATTATTTCATAATTGAGATAACTAAGAAAAAGCTCATAATTGTGAAAATAGTTTCTAGAGTTTTCCATTCCAAAGGAGATCAACTTGACCCACTTGTGTATGATTGTGCTAGGGATCTTGTTACACAGCAATTTGTCACCGTTTGTCACCATCCCTGTTACCCCTCTCCCGCACACTGGAGGACTCATTTCGGGACCTATGAGAAGTGAAATGACCTGAAACCACTTGCATCATATTCCTCTAATTATGAGCTTCATATGCCCTGAAGACATCTCCTGTAGAATACCCATGAAAATAGCTCTTTTTGCATTAGCGCGGGCCCACAGTGTACTGCCCGCGCCAATGAGGGAAATCCTCTAAAGAGGGCGCGCCATTGGCGCTCTGTCTCAGAGTCACACTCGCGCCAACCGAATTGAGTAAAGTTTTTAACCAACAAGCTTCCAAAGGTTCTCGTTAACCCATTCACCAATTGAATCTATGTTGAGCTAGGATGGTTTGGCTTCGAATCTCCATAGAAGGGAAGTGGTTTGCCACCTTTCATGGAAGTTTCTAAGTGATAAAGCCAATCCCATGAATAATGTGGTTGATCCTATCTCTTTACTCTCTGTCTATAAAAGCTTGTCTCTATGCCTTGAGCAAGCTAGTTCCAGCTAGTGCTAAGATAGCAAGAATTCCAGGAGTTCAAGAGTTTGAAGTTGCAAGAGCCTTCTTTGCATCCATAAGGCCAAATCTAAGTGAGGAGATTCTTGTCACCAAAGAGAGAGAGGCTTGTTTCCCATCCCAACAAGCTTTGCAAGACTTGTGTAGCTGATCACCCAGCCAAAGGAGGATTTGACGTCAGAACTATGGTTGTATTCTTCTTTGTTATTTATCAATAATAGATGACTATCATTATGGTTCCACTCTCATTGTCTTTGTAATGATTGATGTTGAGTTATATCTTTTCTGACGGATATATAATTGCATCTATTGGATTTTATGCTTGTATTTGTGTTGTTCTTTGCATGTGCAAGTGTCCAATCATGAAGATCGTGGGGATCGTGACCGGCCGAAGCAAAGGAATGAGAGCGAAGTCTCTTCTAAAAATATTAGCATTGGAATCCAAGTAGGTTCTCATCATCCACTTTTTATTTGCAATTAGGAACTTGCGTGATAGCATTGCTAGACCCGGTCTGGGCTAGTAGGGATCGTCTCTGTCCGCGAAGGGGATTTACCTCCACAACAGGTCGATGATTGTCTAAGTTTTCTAACTTCTCAAGCCCCTATGTGTCTAGATACATTCTTGTGGAGGATAGAATGAGCCTATATAATCTCACCAAGAGGAAAGCGGGTAAGAGGGAGAATATCCAAAATATAGCACGAGAGCTCTACTATATTGGGAGCGGAGACCATACTACAAGCTAGAGGAGAGGATCTTATCTTTTTAAGCTACATAGTTGAAATACTTTCATTTATATGCTTAATAAAAATCTATGTTCCTTCCCCTTTTGTCAGTTTTGCAGTAATTTATATGTGTGATTTCTAGATGTTTTGAGCTAACAATCTTCTGCGGAAGATCACTTGTGGTCTTTGTTTGTTTTGGTTTGCGTGAAAGCTTTGAATAGGGATTGGATCTAAGAGATCACTTGATTGGAGTGCAAGGATTCTAAAACAAGCCCAAAACCCTTCTCCAACCTGCGAGGAGGCAAGGTACTTTCTCATACTTTGTAGCACTATAAGTTGCATCAAAACAGAATGCTAGCCATCTAAATTCGGGATTGTTATTAGATTGTATTAGCCAATCTATTTTTTTGTCTGGTGACATCGATCGAGCATGCGATCGTGGAGAAATATATCCTTACATAATTAAATGCAACAACATTACCTAACCTGTGTGGGCGAGGGAATAAATAATAAGAAATACAATTATGGATAACAGATCACAAGAATGATGAGATGTGAAATGTTGTAACATTCGAAGATTGAAAATGGAAGAAGAAAAATACAACAAGAAATAACATGTGAAACTTTTTCTAATGCATTATGGTGTTTCTGCAAATCACAACAAGATGTCATGCTAAAGCATTCTTCCAAACTTTCAAACTTGGAAAACATGAAGAAAATGGAAAACTTAAGTTTTGCAAACAATCCTGCTAGGTATGACTCCTCCAATGATTGAGAAAAATAATCATGGAAAACAAGTGAACGATGTGGGAACTGTAAGATAGATTGATTTTCATATTTTTCAATTAACTCATGAGAATTCTTGAGAGAAAGAATACTATTATGATCATGCTTGGGACTAGCAACAAGACTGTGAAAAATTGACATAGCCATTAGCGTAGGATGAAGTGCCTCGACCGCTTAGTGTAGTTCAAAGAGATTATAAGGTAGATTGTCAAAAATCAATGGCTTAGAAAAATCAATAATAGATTGTATAGAGTCACACATAGATTAGTCAATGAATAAATCATGACAACCCTAATCATAAATTTCTTATATGAAAAAATGGAATCCTCATGATTCGATGAATCATAGAGGAGCGATAATTGATAACAAGAAATTTCGCTGTCTATTTATGAAGACTGATAAGATGATAGATGAGAGGGCTCACAAACAAAACATTCCTCCTTGCCCTATTCAAATGTAAAACTAACATTCCATGAGTCCTAAGTGTGATCATAATTAATATCGTCAGAGACTAATTCTTCTAAGGATACAACAAGTATGAAAAAATCGTGGAAGACGTAAGGATAATGAGGGATAGGTGGGAAAGGAGAAAAATCAACTTTTGTTGAAGATTCTTCTTCAGAAATAGAATCCTGTACATAGTCATTATCAATGATGTTGCAATTCTCTTGGTTAACAATGACTCTATCCCAAATATGATCCTCATGAAAATCAAAAGAAATTATTGAAACAAACAATTGTGACAACTCAAACTTAGGAGGATCAAAGGAAACCATAACTTCGTGATGGGAAGAAATAATATCATTTATCAGACCAACTTCACAATAGAAACATGCACTAATATCTTGGACATGTGAGCCAAAGGAGGATAATGGTGGATCAATAGATGAATTTTAAAGTTCTCCAACTGCAGCCTACATACATGGAGTTGTTTGACGAGGGGAAGACAAAGGGTCACTTGGGACAACAACTTCGTTCATTGTTGATTCAAGATATCTATAAACATTATATGTTGGGACACTTTCAAAGGATTCATATTCTCCTAGATTCATTAAAATATGGACAAGAAATTCAAACTTCTCTTTCATGAAATTCCAATTGATGTCATCCTTGGAAAATTCATAACATAAGTGAATGAAATGATCATGAAAATACATGATAGGTTCATCAGGTTATTTTCTAAGATGTATAATTTTCTTATAAACATATTTATAGTCATATCTATCAAAGGCATGGTAAATCTCCTTGACAAAATGTTCCAAAGAGTGAAAGAAAGCAGTTGGAAATATGTAACACCATTATTTAACGTGTGCTTCGAATGTGAGGAGTAACAACCTACAAGAAGTGTCTTCACAATGAATTTTATGGTGAGTGAAAAATTAAAAAGAGAGAGCTATGTGATTGAGAATGGTTGTTCCACCATTGTTGTCAAACATTAAATTAGACAAGTGATTGATTATTCTCATAGGAACTTTAATATTTACAGTTCTAGAAAAAAATGATTCGGTTAATATTTGGGAAGAAGTTGTTTAATGATAAGGAAAGTTCAAGTAGACTTCATGGGCTCAACTTCTCATCTAATTATCCTTATAGTGCTGGAAATGTTGAAGGTGCCAGACCCACAAACAATTAGGGTGTCTCCTCAATATTAAGTCCCAATTAGACCTCACATCATTTTCATTAGGAGCCCCATCCAGAATATGGCTTGATTGCCAAAATAATGAGTTTTAGTGGTATGCCTTGGTTTTTCTAATTCATACCATGATGTACTCATGACTATGGTGAAACAAGTGTATAAATCTGTGAAGAGACAAATGAAATGCATGAGAGGTTCTGACACAACAAGGGAAAGTGAGTGATCCCCTTACAAGCCTGTAATAATTCACATCTTAAAAGTATTACACGAGCATAAAAGGAATCATAAGTTAGCTTGAAAAATAGTTAACAAGATAACCATGATGTAAATACAAGAACACACATTCAAAAATATTCATACTAATGCAAAAAAATAGTTCACAAGTGTAGTTTAAATGAAATAACATATACCGCAAACATACCAAAAATAGTCTTACTATATTCACAACATATGCATGAAAATGTCTCGGCTCTGATCCTTATCAAAGTGAAATTCCAAAACATACATATAAAATTGACAAAACACTAGTCCCAATAGTGGAACATGATGTCAACACCTGCTCCTCCAAAGAAATATACACACTCTATGCTAAGGAAAAGCCAAGGCTCTCAACAAATCTCCCTAGCTTTCTATCCTAAGACAAAATATCACCCAAAATTCCCTTTACATGCATTATGAGGGTATATTTATAACAAATGAGATGACTAATCATCTCCTTTTTGTGACTCTTACAATTTGATCATGACTCTTTGAATTCTTTCAACCATGACCTCTGGACTTCATTACAAAATGACTTTTCACATTCCACAATTGACACTTGGAATTTCACTTAGAATTAAATACGAAAAGAATATTAAAATATTTATCATAGCCATATAAGAAAAAAAAATTTAGAGCCAACTAAACAAGCGTAATAAGACAACAAGAAGTCAAGCTTAACTTAGGGGAAACTCTGACTCAGCCACTTCAACTTGTATTTTCTCAGTCACATAATGTTGCCAAGCTTTGTTTTGTGTGATGACTTCCCCAAACTTTGTGATAGGATTAAGCTAGAAGCGAACTCATTCCTCCACCACATCTAGGTACATGGTCTTGGACCTAGTTTTCATTTCCTTCTTTAACAATAACAACATGGTGTTTATTTCAGTAGGGCTGCCAATGTTTATGCATATCATTTTTGTTCAACTCTATATTTTCCTTAGTGGTGATATGCTTAAACTGGGCCAAGTATTCCTCCAATTCCTGTCTGACCTTGTTCTTGCCTTTAGCTTTGGTGAGTGATCCAACTAAAGGGATCTTGTGTGAGTTCACCATGAAATCGACGTTGTTATATAACCTTGCAAAAGAGGATTGAATGTTGGTGATGAATGAACCAAGTCGTTTTTTTCTTTGCATGAGCATCTAAACCTTAGATTTCTATAACTCATCATGTTGTCTTATCTTCTTCACCAACTTAGTAGGTGCACCTTTGTACAACATTCCCCACTCATGCATACCAATGATGGTTCTATGAACTATTACAAATTAATTAATGGAACAATGGAACACACAAAATATTGTAGAAATACAAGTACAAAAACGCATAAATAAGAGAGACATAGATATATGTGGTTCACCTAATTTCAGCTCCATCTATGGAGAAAGAGCCAGTCCTTCATTTTAAATTACCCATCAAAATGAAGAGATACAACCTATAGAAGATTCACTATAATTTCCTCTTCTCTCTCAAACAACCTTCTCTCTCCCTCTTGCTTAGAATAATCATCCATAACTGCAATACAATTCCCTCATATAAATCGATGGTTCCCTTCTAAGATAAAAAAACCTAAATTAACATAAATTATATCGTTAGATAATTCACCTTATGAATGACCCAGATTGACTATGAAATTACAATATTTTGGAAGGGAAATTTTCATCTATTTTTAGCTTTTGGGGGTGTTTCCCTCGAACCCCAGCCAGAGGGGGGTCTTTAAAAGTAGTCGTCTCCCCTCGCTAGACCCCACTAGTGGCTACCCTATGAGCTGCATTGTAGCCCCATTTAGGAATTCAGGTCCAATGTAGCTAAGACATCTTAATCGAGAATATAATCAATCTCCAGACCTAACATGAACAACCTTGAGATTTTTAGCATTATCTTTTCGCTTCAGTTGCATGTTATGCAGGTGGAAAACTACTTTGTGCATAGTGACAAGTTCCTCGTAGTCTATCCCAATGTCAATAATTAACAAAGTATGGTTGCCTTGAGTTCTTCTAGATAAACCTGTGCGGGAGTTTCTTTCTGGAACTCTGCCTTGTATTGGCATTGCAGGTATTGGTTTTAAGATGATATCCGCCTATGGTATTGGCTTGGATATTACCATGGTATGGCAGTCTATGGTATTAAATAACCATGGTATTCGCACATGGTATTGACTTGTAGATTACCATGGTATAGGTGTCAGTGGTATTGGTATAACTATGGTATTCACCCGTGGTATTGACTTAGAGATTACCATGGCATTTTCCTCTTTTAATAGCGTGGAAAATTGTTTAGAATAATTTCACATATACTTTTGTGAGTTTGTTGAGTTATGTACTTTTAGTTGGTGTGAGGGGATTGATGGTGAGTGTGTGAGAGTATGCTACAATGTTTTATCTAGCATATTGTAGATTTGTAGTAGTGTGGATTTGTATGATTTATCATATATTATTTTCATATCAGAGTAGTTGTTGTGTTTCTCATGTTGAGCAGGTTTGAGAGCCTAGTTTGAAAATGCATGAAATGTAGTTTGGATGGAGGAGTTGGAGTTGTATAGATTTCATGCTTGCGGAGACAAGCATACAGTGATTAGAGGAGGATAATATCAATCCAATGGTAGTTGGATAGTCCAATGGTTATTGGTCAAGGCTCATTGGTTGTGGAGCATTCCAGTAGATTTTTATTTGCAGAGTCATGTGATTAGGTACTTCTCAGTTGATGGATGCCAAGAGACATTTGTAGGATGCAAGTATTCTGTCAAGTTGGTGCTAGCAACTCCATGCACAAATTTTCAAGCTATTAATAGAAGATTTGAGTAGTAGAAGAAATGGGTGATTTTGTTCCCTGGAGAGGGTTTTCCACTATAAACAATTATGTTCTATTATGTGCATGCATTAATATTGTTTATGGTGTTATTATGTTGATTTTACATGCTCTTCATTATTATTTTCATGTTGGTTTCATAATTTTTTCTAATGTGTTATTTATTTGGTTAAAGAGATATAACATTTATATAATTGCAGTCACTACCGATTCACCCCCTACCCTCTCATTAGTGAGGCCATTTATAATATAAATGTGATGAATTGTGATGAAAAATTAAATTTTTGAACCAACAATAGTGCTTCATATGTAGGTGTGCATTGTTGCTTGTGTGGTTGTGTTTGATAGTACACCGGCGCTGGTGAATGACTGTGTTTTGGGTGCACCGATGATTTTTTTTTTAATTGAATGTTATGTTTCCATATTTATAAATACATTTTTCATTTAATAAAAAAAAGTATTTTTTGTATGATGCTAATGTATGTTATATGTCAATCATGTAGAGGAAGTGCTAGAAGAGGGAGAAACAATAGGAGAAAGAGAAAATGGAGGAACCATACAATATGGTCTGACCATGGGAAGCTACTGAGAGGGAGATGACCTAATTGTTACCCTAAAATACACACTACAGATGTCTTACGTGTATCTTAGACATACCTACTACAAACCACCATGGCGCCATGGATTTCAAAAATGGATCTATGAAAAGTTTATACCTTGTTAAACACTACTAGTTTAGATGGTGAAATAAGAGTGAAATGAGAACGCACTGGTATGGAGAAAAGATATCAGATAAGCATTTCATGAGTCTTATTAGTCACACACCAAACACTGTGAAAACTTACAGGTGTGCCTTTCATGCCACTGCCGTATCGTATAGTTGAGGTCCTTCAAACTAGCGACATGATGTATATGGCTTAGGCTCGTGGCTTTAAATGACATGATGTATATGGCTTGGGCTCATGACCTTCAATGATCATTCTGGTGTTATAGCTCCAAATCTCACTCTTATGGTTTGTGATGCTGCATTCATGGCCTAGGGCAACCCCTCCTTCCAGACCTGCTCCAAAAATTTAAAAAACAGTGTTTTATCCCTTATACGCAACATTGCCTTGAGTTAAACGCGTGTATACGCAGGTAGGCATATACCCAACCCGCGTATATGTATTAAAACACTTAAAAAAATATAAAACTCAATTTCAGGCAGAGATCGCGGGTTTTACCTGCTGATCACCTGTTAGTGCCCACGGCCCAACTGTTCCCAACCAACTCCCAACTAAAAACTACTTTGGGAGAGGTATAAAAAGACCTCGATGGGAAGGCCTAAAGAAGGAGAGAAGAGAGAGAAAGGTTATTATGCTGAGAGTTTTCCCCTAACCAGGTCTGAAGACCCTTGTGCCTTTTGCACTTCCCCCATTTGTACAGGAAAACCTTGTTTCCTTGTGTGTTGATGTTCATCCACTACTTGTGACATCACGGAGTAAGTCATGGAAGGAGTTTGTTAAAGGCTTGAGCCTAGATGAATCCGGAAGGAAGCTTCACTTGGAGCCTACGAAAGGTGACTCAGGTGAAATTATTCCTTCTCTATACTTTATTTGTCTATAATAAAAGAAACACATGTCTTGGTTCCTGATATAAATCTTCTTTATGTTTATGATATTCATGTTGGAATTCATATGTGAATGGTTGTTTAAAGTTCATGACTAACTACCTTTCTTTATAACATGAAGATGGTTTCTTTATAAGGTTTTGTCGATATACTGCTGTGCTCTCCGGAATTGGTTTTTTTGTAGGACAAAGGAGCAAGAGGAACTCGAAGAAGGGTTTGGACCCTAAAGGACCTTCTCAAATGTAGGACCTAAGGTACACCCCCTTATCATAGAATTTGCTTATAATAGCATAATGGCTGTGTGAATGTGTGTTTCTCTGTATAGACAACTTTTAGTCTGCTAGGGTTTCAACCCAAAAGCCCTAGGGGAACATTTCCCTTAACAGAATTGGCGACTCCACTAGGGACAACACTCTTGTTGTTCCTAGTTTGGGTGTTTTCAAGCCAATCAGGGCTCAACTACCTCTTTGCTTGCTGTTGCTGTGTGGTCTGTTCTTGAATTCTAAGTTTTGTCAGTTTCTTTAGTTTTTTTTTTATTTTTCTTGAAATCTTTTATATATGCTATTTTTCTTAGTTACAGAAGCATATATACACATGTTTCCTTAAGTAAATCCACGTATATGCAAGTTTCCTTAGGCACAGTCGCGTATACACGCAATCTGTACATAAGTACAGTCGCGTATACCTTGCAATTTTCAAGATTTTTAAATCTTTTTATTTCTGAAGGTCTGTCTGCTGGTTTGATTCAGTCTGAAATAGTCATTGTCCAGTATCAGTTGTTAGTTTTACAGCAAGCATCTTGTTCGAAATTCTCTCTGATTGTAAGGAGTATTGGTCTTGTTTTTGTTGTTGCAAGCGTCATCGTTTTTGTTTAAGCACGCAAGATTTCTTGTTGGGAATCTTGGCTGCTCTGATTCATCAAGGCAGGAAGATTGATCTCAATATTTGTGTTAAATTTTGCTTTTGGTGACTTTTTGTTTGCTTGACAAAACCGCTTTTTGTGACCATCCACTTCTTTGTTTCATGAAAGTTGTTGATTGATACTTTCTTGAAATTTGTCTTTTTGATCTTTTTGGTCTTTGTTGCCAAAGCTTTCATTGCTTCTTTTGGTTCTTAAGAGCATCTTTAAACACATTTCTTTTCATTGAGTTTTCATCCATTGGGTGGTGTCAACTTGCAAAAGTGTTTGTTGCCTATTCTTCAATCACAAAGTTACAGTCTTGTTAAGAGAATTTTTGAAAAGACTTTTTTGTTGTTTTTGAAGAAAACTTTTTGAAAACCTTAGTTTTGCTTTCTTGAACTTTGTTTTCATTTGGTTTCCTTTTAGTGAATGAAAGTGCTTTATGTCTTGTATTGGAACTTGTTTTTAGTGTTTAGACGAAATGAATGGTAGCATATCATATTCCATCTGAACATCTTAAGTGGCAAAATAAAAATAGATAAGCAAGCAACTTTCATTTCTTGATTTTAGAGTAGTTTTGAATCTTGCATCAGCATATATTTGTTGTATTAGGATAGATTTTCATATCCTTTTAGGCATCCATAGCTTTGTTAACTTTTGTGAGTGTGAAGCATGAATTAACGAAAATAAAATAAAAATTTGTTTTATTAGAAGTTCCTTTGAACCTTGTAGAAATTGCTTTTCATCGAAAAACGAAAACAAGTGCATGTGCATGTAGTCAGGTTTTTATTAATTTCTTTTGCATCAGAACACCACTAGTTTCACATCCGTTTATCCCGTGACTTAAAGAATAGCCTATTTTAAAATCAAGCGCTAATTAAAATTCACTAATTTTTTTTTTTTTAAGTTAGATACACCAACAATTTTTAGGATTTTAGGGCCTTCGATTAGGCGAGTGGAGAGTTAACTCTCCAAGGCCATTTAAACTGTCAAACATAGGAGTCTGAATAGTGAGTGAAAATCCAATAAAGTTAGGAATACTAGGAAAGCTTCGGACCTGGGAGTTAAGCACGAGGGTCTATGAAGACAGGGAAGAGAGATACCCCCTCTCCTACTTGTCCAAATTTACCTCACGACTATTCTAGCTGGCTTCTGCGACGAGTTGGTATCCATAGTTGCTACTCCTAGGGATCTACACAGGCGGCTGCAGAGGGGAATCCCTTGGCACCTGAGGTCGATGTTTCATCACTCTCAATGGTACTACTAGAGGGCACCGTTGCGAAGCTTGGGGGCTTGCAACAGCGCAGGTTGTTGTTAGGAGGTCAGCATAACTTCCTCTATTACCTTCGCTGATAGGACTGGGCCCTCATCATCCCAGACTATCTTCAGAAGGCCCCTTAATTCACTTTCTTGTATTTTGGTATCCGGTCCTAATCACCCAGAGCAGAAATACTTGGAAGCCGTTTGACTGGCTGATATATTTAGGGACTTTATAGTGTGTGCTCTGTGCTCTTAGTTGGCCTAGCTTTCAATTTTTTGAGTCTTTAGTTAGATCTTAACAAAATTTCAAAGTGGTTGACCGATCTCCTAGACGGTCTCGAAGACTTCGTGGTCTTTCGCCACCAAGTTTAGAGCCTTCTCCTAGAAGGCGTAGAGGTAATACTGCTGTTGCGTTTCGTCCCACGATAGTTGATGCATCGGGGATTGACCCTCCTCTAGGGGGCATTGTTGTTCAAGCAAGGCCTGGCACTTCCGCAAAACAAGAGAGGAACACTCCAGTTCTTTCTCGAGTTCTCTTTCAATAAGAGAATAACATAGAGGTAGAAGAACTCTCAGAGTCGTTAGCGGCTCCGAATTCTCCCCTACCATCTAGCCATCCAGACGTATTACAATACGTTGGGACTCCGACGCATAGACCGTCAAGTCCAGGTTACGCTACGTGCTTACCATCGATGACCACTACTGGAAGCATGGCTTCTACTACAAGTGCTACAACTATGTAGACTCCAACATCAGTACAAGGGGGAGGAACAATTTCCATCTCCTCTGCTTCTTTGTTTGGATCTTTTGCTAGCACATCTTTAGTTGGGTCTACCTCCATTCCGTCCATGAGTGGAAATTCCCAAACCAATGCTTTTGGTTCTGGATTCTTCCCATTTGGCACCCATTCACAGGGTATTCCATAAGTTCCATTTAGTGCCTCCACGTCCATGATGGGTGGATCAGATTCATTACAGGGTTTTCCTTTCGGAAGTCGTCATATACCACATTCCAACCCTACGATAGGATCCATGCATTTTTCTTCTATAGGACAAAGCAGCAATCCTTTCCAAGGTTGGACTAACCCTGGGGTTAGTGGCGCGGGAACTGGGAATCCATTTCTCGGCCAACAAGGGACTAGGTCGTACTCCACAGTTAGTTCGTTTCAAAGTATTACTCCCTTAGCTTTGGCTTGGAATCTGTATCAGGCGTTATCAACTCTTTATAATCCTTTAGGAGGAAACTTTACTGGTTATGGAGGTTTTGCGGCTGGATTTGGTCAAACTCCGATTTTTGATGGATCACAAGGCTTGCCTTCTCGCTCAGCTGGTTCTGCTGGTTACTTCGGGTAGCCTGGTGCCTTCCAAAATCCAGGCCAATCTTTTCAGAACTTTGGGAGCTCCGCCCAGTCTGGGTGGAATCCCCAAGGTCCTCCTAGGCTTCCGTTTCTAGCAACTTTGAACATGCCAGATCTCACTAAGTTAACAAATGATCCAATCAAGTAAAATCCGCCCTGGCCTCCAGTCCCAACCAAACTCCCTTCGGACATTCCAAAATTCGAAGGGAAGAGCAGTGAAGACCCAGGCGACCATGTAACCACATTCCATTTGTGGTGCTCATCAAACTCCCTTATCGATGACTCGATTAGGTTGATACTTTTTCAACGCACCTTGACTGTTAATGCGGCCAAATGGTATATAGAGTGGCCAGGGGGCAGCTTTACATCTTTTGCTGACTTAGCTAATATTTTCTTAAATCATTTCCAGTTGCCTGTCCGTTATGATGCCGGAACTGAACTTCTGGCCACTTTTCGTCAGGATAAGGTAACTCACATTTCTGACCATATTCAGGAATGGGGACAGAGAAAAAGGCTCATTAAAGCCGAAGTCCCTCCGGAGTACCGTCTTGAATGGTTTTCGAAATCGTTACAACCCGAGATCTCTAAGGATATCTCCATGTCTGGAGTCTATTCTGAGGAGCAAGCCATTTTTAGGGCCCAGCAATTAGAATTGATCTACTCTCAATATAGGATCCTACAAAAATACTTGCTGGATGCTCCTGGGTCTAAGGTTGACATAGCTAAGTCGAAGCCAGGTCCCCATGCAGATGGTATCGTTGGGTCGGTAGACACTAATGCGGTGAACTTGTTGAACCAATTGCAACAGTTGTCTTTACAAACTACTTCTAACAACCAAGTCACATCGTCTAACCCTACGGCTTCCCAAACCTCTTCAATTAATGCTGTCCAATCTGATAACCCCAAAGGAAATCAAAATTCCAATGGGAAAAAGAAAGGACGATGTAAGAAAAAGAACCAGGATGGGAAGGCTGACGCAAATAAACCCGGCAATAATGCTGGTGGTGGTAGAAATGAGTCTAGAAAGAAAGTCAAGTTTCCATGCAAGTTGTGCAGTGGAGACCATTTAACTCACCACTGCCCCAAGATTGGAGACGCTCAGCACTTGTTAGGGCAGCAAAGGACTTCTAGTTCTTAGGCTGTGTTAACCAACCCTTTTCCCCAAGGGCAGCAAATTCATGCTGGCGCGAGTTCAAACCCTGGAACCTCCGCAGGGGGCAACCAGGAAGGGGAAAAATCATCAAATTTTTTCATGATGGGTTCTAACATTTATGTGGCTACTCGGTCACGTGATTACAGTGAAGCTGAAACTTCCAAGGAAAAGACTGCTCCCAGAAATACCGACCTTCATATTGAGTGACCCCCAGTCGAGACTATACCACGGATACCGAAAGGTTCCGCTAAACGTGCGACTATTAATCCTAATACTAGGGCCACCCAGAATTACTCCATTGTTGAGGATCTGGCTCAGAGTCCATGCGCCATGTCTGCTTTAGAGGTTCTCCAGTCGTGTCGAGCTCAACTAAGTACTTTACTTTCCGCGATTGGGGCAGTCGATCCAACTAACTCTTTAGTGCTCATTTTTGACATGTTAAATGTCAAAAAGCGACTCCCTCATCATATGGCTTTCCAAATAAAGTCTACATACAGGAAAATTAACATTTTTTGTACCGTTATCGATGAAGGAGCTTCCACATGCGTCATGTCGATGTCATGGTCGAAGGTTATTGGATCGCCTTCGGCTGTTCCTTCACCTACCGTCTTGACTGCATTTGATGGTCATTCTCATAAGCCGCATGGGATTATCCCGACCTTTCCTATATGTGTTGGGGGGAAGGTCGTCAATATTGAAGTAGAAGTCATAGATGCTAACCTAGACTACAATCTCCTCTTAGGAATGAACTGGGTATACGAAATGGACATTGTTGTTTCGACTCTGTTTCGGGTCATTTTATTTCCTCATGAGTGGAAAATCGTTAAGGTTGATCAATTGGATTATTGTCTAGTCGATCCTCAAGCAAGCTATGACTCTACTGTTCCCTTAGTGGATAACCCTCGTCCGCCTACTTAGAATTTAGGAGTCGGGATGTATTCCTCATTGATGGGTACCTTTGATCTTCCCTTTCCTTTCGCTAAAATCCATGTTGTTTCATCATCTAAGGAGTCTCCTCAAGAAGAGTTCTTCCGAACTTGTTATTTCTCAGACCCTTGGACCTTGCCTTCACCTACGACCACATTAGTTGAAGGACAAGTAAATGGAATGGCATTCCCTATATCTGCAGCGGAGCTTAGATATTAGTCTGTCATCAACTTTGCAGACGACCACTCTACTCCTTTTTCCGAAGAGGAGGTAGATGGTGATGTGGCCCCGGACTGGAGCCTTGATTCTACCTCTGCCTTGGACTGCTTAGATTCGGTTTTACCTTCTGAAGAAGCGATCCTCGAAGCAATGATGGGTATAGATCGACCTTGGGAAGACTTACACCATCGTTCATACTTTCTTCCTCCATTGCAAGAAGCAGAATCTATATTCTCTGAGCTCTTTACTAGTGATGTTTGTATGGTGTCAAATCCTTTGGCTCCAGCACACGTTCGTGCTAAAGGTAATATGTTGGTGATTTCAAAAACGATACCTATAAACATCTCTAGGGACCCTAACATGATCGAGAATCTCTTCATCGGAATTGAATGTTCCCCTGAAAAAATTCAAATGTACACCGACCGTTTTAAGGAATTTCGAGATGTATTTGCTTGGTCTTATGAAGAAATGCCTAGCATTGATCCTTCTATAGTTCAACATGAGATCAAGACGTATGAGAATGCCAAACCTGTTCATCAAAGGCTTCGGTCGGTTAACCCTAGGAAAGCAGCAGCTATCAAAGATGAAGTTGAGAAGCTGCTAAAGGCGGGTTTCATATACCCTGTTCCTCTTACTAATTGGGTTTCTAATCCAGTCCCTGTGGATAAAAAGAAAGGAAAAATCCGAGTATGCATCAATTTTAGGGACCTAAACAAGGCTTGTCCGAAAGATAATTACCCCACGCCATTCATTGATCAGATTATCGACGAGTGTGCGGGTAATGAGATTTTTTCCTTCATGGATGGTTTTTCTGGTTATAATCAAATTTTTATCCATCCTAAAGATCAACATAAGACAGGCTTTATATGTACCTGGGGTACCTTTTCATATAAAAAGATGCCTTTTGGTCTTAAAAGTGCTGGAGCCACTTTTCAGCGGGCCATGTCATATGCTTTCCATGACATCAAACATTTCATCGAGGCATACTTGGATGATCTCACTGCTCATTCTCGAAAGAGAACTGATCACCCTAGTCATCTTCGAATGGTTTTCGAGCGATGTCGTTTTTATAAAATCCGGTTGAATCCCAACAAGTGCATTTTCGTAGCTACGTCCAGTCTGTTGTTAGGGTTCATTGTGTTAAATGAAGGGATTCATGTTGATCCCTTCAAGGTTGAGGCAATAGTTCAGTTGCCTCCCCCGTCCTCAATTCGACAACTTCAAAGCCTTCAAGGGAAGGCTAATTTCTTAAGACGGTTTATAGCAAACTATGTCGAGATCACTAAAGGTTTCATGCGTTTTCTATGGAAAGGAGTTCCATTTGTTTGGGACGACTTTGCGCAGCGTTCGTTCGATGCTTTGAAAAACGCATTAGTCTCTGCCCCACTTTTGAGTCCATCGGATTATAGTAGAGACTTCCTTTTATATAACGCTGCAGCAATATCAACCATTGGTATGGTCCTCGCTCAGGAGGACGATGCTCTCACCGAGCATGTGATTTATTATTTGAGCTGAGACTTAGTAGGTCCTGAACTTCGCTATTCTCTGGTTGAGAAGTTGGCCTTGGCAGCTGTCCATGCTGTCCAGCGGCTCCGTCATTATATCCTGCTACGCAAAACTTTTGTCTTAGCGGTGGTCAATCCATTTTAGTTTGTCCTCAGTAGGCGAGTGATTGGGGGCAAATATAATCGATGGATAGTCATTTTGCAAGAATTTTATCTCAAGTTCTTGTCTGCCAAGTCTAAGGAATCCATGGTTTTCGCTGAGCTAATTTCTGTGCTGCCTTGTGGAGAGGATACTGTTTATCAAGAAAGTTTTCCTGACAAACATTTATTCCTCATCTCTTCACTCGACCGTTGGTATGGAGATATCATTGTCTATCTCTACACTTTGAAGTTTCCCTCTACTTTCTCTAAGGATGAACGTCGAAAATTACGTCACCTGGATAAAAATTATGTTATTATCGGTGACACATTATACCGTCGAGGGGTTGATTCAATCCTTCGGCGTTGTTGAACCTTAGAGGAAGCAGAGTTAGTGCTAAATGACTGCCACAGTGGAGCTTGTGGTGGTCATCTATGAGGGCTTGCTACAGCCCAGCGCATCTTACGTGCCGGCTATTTTTGGCCTTCACTCTTTAAAGACTGTGTGGAAGCGGTCAAACGCTATCACCCCTGTCAAATTTTTACTCGGAAGATGCGTGCGCATCTAGCTCCTCTTTTTCCCATTGTCACCGTCGGTCCCTTTACTAAGTGGGGTATTGATTTTACAACTTGTAATCCACCTTCAGCGGCGAATCACAGGTACATTATCGTGGCCGTAGACTACTTTACAAAGTGGGCCGAGGCCATGCCCACTTATAAAAACGATAGTGACACGGCAGCGTTGTTCCTTTTTAATCAGGTTATCTCAAGATTCGGTATCCCGAGAGAGATTGTCACTGATCATGGCAGTCATTTCCAGAATCAACTGATGTCTGAATTGGCCCTCAAATTGGGTTTTCTGCAGGAGCATTCGTCTTCCTATTATCCTCAGGCTAATGGACAGGTTGAGGCAGTCAATAAAATTCTTAAGACGATCCTCCAACGGACAATCGACAAAAATCGGTCCAATTGGCACGTTATGTTGTATTCGGCTCTTTGGGCATACCGAACCTCCGTAAAGACTGCTACTGGTTTTACACCTTTTTAGTTGGTTTATGGGATGGAATCTATCTTTCCAGTTGAATGTGAAATTCCATCTCTTAAGTTAGTTGTTGAGCTCCTTCCAGAGACATCGAGTCTCGAAGAGCACCTCCTTCACTTGGAACATCTCGACGAGCAGCGTCGAGATGTCGCCACGATGAATGAGGCTCATAAGAAAAGGGTTAAAACGCAGTATGATAAATCTGTCCTTCCTCGAGTCTTTTTTGAAGGTGACCTTATCTTGGTCTATGACCAAGATAAAGACACCTTGGGGACAGGCAAGTTTAAGCCTATGTGGTACGGTCCTTTCATTATTAAACGAGTTTTAGAAAAAGGGTCATATGAGTTAATCGATTTTGAGGGAAAGAAGCTGGCGGAGCCCCGAAACGGACTCTACCTAAAGAAGTACTTTGCTTAAGTAGGAGTTAGGCAATGGCTTCTTTGTACATTATGTATATTTGTACATATATCATCGAGAGTTTGTTTTTGATATCAGCACTTTTTGGTCTGCTGTGGCAGGTGTTGATGGATGACTTGGTCTATTTTGGATTCGCCGATGGTGCTAGTCGACACACTCGGAATCTCGCTTCCGCAGCTTGGGTACTCTATTATCCAACTGGTCAATTGATGGTATCAAGAGGTGTATGCATCGGTCCTGCCTCAAATAATATGGCTGAGTATACTGCCATTATTAATTTATTATCCGAGGCAATCTCTCATGAGATCAACTCGTTTGTAGTTTATCTTGATTCTCAATTGATAGTGTCACAATTAAGAAACATTTATCGGGTAAGGGATCCATGTTTATATCGCTGATATTTAAGGGTGAGGTTGTTGTAAAGATCATTTACTTATATTAATTATTTGCACATTCCAAGATCTCATAATTGGTTAGCTGATTCTATCGCTAATCAAGCATTAGACTGGCACATCAATCATTCATCACAATAAAATCAAGCATAAAAAAGTCGAACTGTATATATATATATATATCATAAAGCATCTTGAGTGTACATATGTTTGTCCAAAAAGTATACAAAATTGGGACTCAAATGCCCATAATCATGTCCGGCATATCTAATGCCCCGGATCAGGATGAGTGGATAAGTAGGTAACTATTGCATTGGCCACACGGCGAAAAGTGCGAACCCAGTCACGTGGCATGCCAACCACATGATGTTGCATATCCTCAGGAAGGTCCTCTATGGTAGCCATTGGTACTTGGCAGCTCAGTCTTGCCAGGTGTTGCTGGACGTTATGTAGAGTTTGTTCTGTATCAGCAGTCGCCTCTTCGGCTCCTCAGCCGCGCTGTCCATGCCGCAGGAACCCATCTGGTCATACCGGCCCAATATCTGGAACATGATCATCATATTAGTCATTTGAATCCGATCAAAAATAATTTTCAAAATTCATCATTATATTTGAATAATCCAAAAAAAATCATAAAACCAAAAATTCTTACCAATGTCACCCCATGTTGCGTTCGGTGGTAATGCTAGATCAGGATCTCCTCAGAAATCCAACCCAGCATACGGGTAGTCATCTACGGCGATGATCTACTGATCCCACCAGGTGAAGAAGTCATCGTCAAAGGTAGTCCGTGGGACCTCACCACCCCCTAGACGTTTCATCAAGTCAGCCCACCGGCCCATGCGTGGATCTTGTGGGGTGCTGATGGAAACTGCTACCCTAGGGCAAAGTGAGGGAACCTTCTCGAAAAAGAAAGAACACAGGATAGTCCCATACCCAAATTTTTTGGTCTGTTCCCTCTTGATAGAAGTGAGCTGGCTCTTCATGTTAGCCAGAAGAGGAGTACACCAGTCAAATACAGTGGTGAGACAGTCAACTGCAAGACTCATGGTTAGTCGTGATGCCTGATGCAGAGAGGCCGATCCGTTCACTCGAGATATGGTGAACAGGATTATCCTCAGTGATAAACTAGCCACATGTGTGATGGAAATCTGGCTACGAACCTTCTTGGGATGTCTCGGGCAATATATCTGTACGTAGTCCTCTATCGTGAGATTGCTCCGTGTCTTGCCCCGGGAATGTACTACCTCTCCCCTTCGGGAAAGGTCCGTTATGAAATATATATCCTCGACTTCTATCCTGAGTGGCATCTGGTCAATCATAAAGGCATCCTCCTCGACATCCCAATAATCAATGAGCATCTCAAGCAGACGTTTGTTTGCTTTCATATTCGGCAGTTTGAAGAATTTAAGCAAACCACATCCCCATAGGGATTCCAAAGCATCAAGATCATTCATGACTTCATTATCCACCATTGCATGCTCTCTTTCTTGCCAGGTGACTGGCATTCTGAGCAAAAAATGATTTTCAACCATTATTTTTTTGGTTAAAAATGTTCGCGACGTATACGCGGGTCCCTGTGCACACAGTCACGTATAGGGCCTGCGTGTACGCGGGTTTCATATTACCAACCCGTGTATATGCCGCGGTGAAATTTTTGGGAAAAAATTCAACGATGATACATCAATTAAAAATATTAAAACCAGTCGCAATCAATTGCAAGCTAAGTATAAGAGTTACCTGGAGGTTTTGAAGAATTTGAACGGTTGAATTTGGCGTACGGAAAGTTTGCTCCTTTTGCTCCAACTCTTTTCTCTCAAACTCAAATGGTGAAAATGGTGAGTCCAAAATCCCTTTTATAGGTTTTGAAAATGCAAATTTTTTTCAAAATTTTATTTTGTTTGGCCTCATGTGACTTTTAACTTGGGAGCTTGGAATGTTGAGAATGGTTTATTTTTCAAGACATTCTGGATGTTTCTTCGACAGTTTCGAGACGGTTCCATGACTGCTGGCTCGTCATGGTAGGTATCATTTTCTCACTGGCATATAGGTTAGGGACACCATTTTTCCGTTGCATTATGAATACTAGCCTCCATTTCCCGATACATCTGCCATAGGGTCGACCCCATCGTGTTATGGTTCGTCATCCATCTTCACTCGCCAATTCTTTAAATCATGACACGATGGTAGAGCCATCCTTTACATGGGCATCGTAGTTAGCACCTCACTGACATTTGTTGCCCATGCGGCTCCGATTTGAGTAGGCTCGGGAGTCCTCTGTAGGCCCGCCATGACTTATGCGTTGAAGACTCATTCCTCTTAGCTTCTTCACTTCGTTCTGGCCTTATACCCTAGAGGCTCCTTTGTGTTGAGTTGTACTACTGCATTGCATGTTGACCACTTGCACCTTTTGGCCTAGAGCCAGCTTCACTTGGACTCATGTTTAAGCCAACTTTTGACCATGATGACTGCAAAATCAACCTTGCATACCTTTGACTTCTGCAGCTTGAAACACCTTGACCCATGGAAGGAACGCACCTTTGAGTGTCACTGACCAGTTTTCACCTCCCTGCATTGAGCATAGGAACATTCCATTCCCAAGAACTAGATCATTTGTTTCACAGACACTCATTCTTTGCACTATACCATAGCATTATTTTATTCTTTTTCAAGCTTAACAGAAAAAGACAAAAAAATTAAATATTCCAAAAAGAGCGAGAACGGGACAGTATTTCCATTTATTGTTGGCAGCTAGAGTCAGTCGTGTCGCCCTTGAACAAAGCACTCAAAGCAAAGTCTCCTCCGTTTGGGCGGGATTTAGTTTGACTTAGGTACGCCTTAACCTTGTTATTGAGTCAGTTCTCCCCCAATTGGTTATCTCTTCCAATCATATGGAGGGTTCGTTCGTGCCTCTCGCATGACGAACTTATACAGAGTCATGATATGCTGCCACATAGTCACATTGAATCGTGATTTTGTTCAAGGGAAGTTAGCCTGATTCGGCCTCTCTGCGGTGTCTCTTGACTCATTTTTCAGTCGGCCATCCCTGGTTGTCAGTATCATGTCTATCATCACATCAGCTATATTGGTCCTTTACTCGTGCCGGTTTGAGAAGGTCTCCATTGACTTCTTGCTGGCGGGTCTTGTCCTTATCGACGACGACATCTTGCTCTAAGGATAGGCCTAGAGCTGCACCCTGGCCCTATTTTCATTATTGATAGGTCACCTTGTGCTCATCATCGATCAGTATCATGGGTCTTTGACTGAGTGTTTTCCCTTATGTTTGACATCAGCTTACATTATCACACATTGGGATTCGTGCAGTACCTTGGTTTCCATTTGACCCTATCGGTGGATACCTCGCCTCTATGACAGCTTCCATTATTGGTTGGTTCAGAGGGTTTCTGTCGTGCACTAGCCACATCTTGTGTACGCCAGAAACGTACTTTGGTTGGGTTACTACATCTCTTTCGTCCGATTCCTTCCACATTATTGGCCTGCGTGTTACACTCGCACTAGATTGATGAAGGATGCCTTAATTCCTTCCTTCTAGCGGATCTTTCCCTATCGACTCCGACTCATTGCTCTGGGGCAAAGATCTAGAGTCCATTTGGTAGTACCTTGGGGTTTGCAGTCATTAGTGGCAGATCCTTCACTATCGACAGTGGGAAACCATCATTGTCTCCTGATCGATAGATTCTTACAGGTGTTCGACTCCAGCTCATCTATTCACACTTGTTGGATTGTACTGTGTACCTTGACGCTCATTATCATTATTAGTGAGTAGTCTCTTGTTTGTTAACGGTATAAATCAATGACCGGTAATCAAACGATTTCTCACATGGTCGACTTCAAATCATTTATTCCCATGGTGTAGAAATGTACCACGACAGTCGGTGAAGATCTCAGATTGTATCAGCATTCATTGGTTCACTTGACAGTTGCTCCTGTTGCTGCTAGTTGATACCACTCCACCTTATATGTTGTAGTCAGTCATGGCGACATTCTATATGCTGGCACCTGAGTTTGCAGTGTAGTACCATCCTATTCCATCATGTTCAGTTGGTACGTTTTGGGATCAGTCTTTGATATCAGTGATCCGTTGCATCTTTCAGCATCATTGACAGTCTTATATGTGATATTCAGACATGTACTTGTTCAATCATGATCAGATGATCCATTATGTATTTTCCAGTCATTTATACTTGTATACTTAGTGGATCTGCTTGTACTTGATATGCGGACATGCTTTACTTTTTCCGAGCATGGGTATGCCCGCCTCAGACAGTGTTTCTTTTTGATCTCCTTTTGTGGCATGGCAGGCTGAATTCTGGTGAAGTCCTCATCAATTTTTGACAGATTTCCTTTCCATGTACTTGCTTAATACATTTCGGCCATGATGTACCCCTTCTGAGCTCATATATTAGGGGGCATCTGTTACAGCTCCAAATCTCACTCTTATGGTTTGTGATGCTACATTCATGGCCTAGGGCAACCCCTCCTTCCAAACCTGGTCCAAAAATTTTAAAAACAGTGTTTTATCCCTTATATGTGACATTTCCCTGAGTTAAATGCATATATACGTGGGTAGGCATATACCCAACCCGCGTATATGTATTAAAACACTTAAAAAAATATAAAACTCCTTAATTTCAGGCACAGATCGCGGATTTTACATGATGATCACCTGTTAGTGCCTGTGGCCCAACTATTCCCAACCAACTCCCAACTAAAAACTACTTTGGGAGAGGTATAAAAAGACCTCAATGGGAAGGCCTAAGGGAGGAGAGAAGAGAGAGAAAGGTTATTATGCTAAGATTTTTCCCCTGACCAGGTCTGAAGACCCTTGTGCCTTCTGCACTTCCCCCATTTGTACAGGAAACCCTTGTTTCCTTGTGTGTTGATGTTCATACACTACTTGTGACATCACGGAGTAAGTCATGGAAGGAGTTTGTTAAAGGCTTGAGGCTAGACGAATCCGGAAGGAAGCTTTTCTTTGAGCCTGCGAAAGGTGACTTAGGTGAAATTATTCCTTCTCTGTACTTTATTTGTCTATAATAAAAGAAACACATGTCTTGGTTCCTGATATAAATCTTCTTTATGTTTATGATATTCATGTTGGAATTCATATGTGAATGGTTGTTTAAAGTTCATAACTAACCACCTTTCTTTATAACATGAATATGGTTTCTTTATAAGGTTTTATCCATATACTGTTGTGCTCTCTGGAATTGGTTGTTTTGCAGGAAAAAGGAGAAAGAGGAACTCGAAGAAGGGTTTGGACCCTAAAGGACCTTCTCAAATGTAGGACCTAAGCTACGCCCCCTTATCATAGAATTTTCTTATAATAGCATAATGGCTGTGTGAATGTGTGTTCCTCTGTATATACAACTTTCAGTCTGCTAGGGTTTCAACCCAAAAGCCCTAGGGGAACATTTCCCTTAACATATGGTTAGGATATATTTTAATAATGTATCACACACAATACCTTATTATGTATCTTTATCACATTATTACTGAAATTTTTTATATAATATACTCCTGTTAGTATTGTGGTAAGCCAATTACAATTTTTCTAAATATTCAAATCAATTTTAATTGAGTTTTCCACTTAGAATCGAAGGGAAATATTTTTGTGACGTCGGCGATGTCCTCCAAAATTGAAAAATTTGTTGAATATTATTGTCAGACCACAATGGCGTCCTCCCAATTCGAAAGAGTTGTTGAATCGTGTATTCTAATTATTTTTCGATTTCATTCAATGAATTTTGTTTCAAACGCCATAGGAAATTGTTGAAATTATAACTTTGAAATATGTAATTTGTATGATTTGAATATTTTAAATGTTTCTAAATATATCTATATATTATAAATAAATAATCAAAATTATAATTTATCCTAATTTATGTTCTCCAAAAATAAAAATATCAAAATGTGAGTTGTGCAGATACATAGTTCTAGTCTCCAAATGATCATCAAATACAATAGAATTAAAACATAATGAGATCAAAGCTTGAGGTAATATAAGATTTTAGTGTAATTAAAAAACATTTCAATGTGCAAAGGAAAAGCAAAAAATTAATGTAAATTTCCACAACATCAAAGATATGTTGCTCCTGATAAGAGCTTCTGATGTTTTTGAAATGGAGGAATATTTTCTACATATGAACTCAATTTAGAATCAGGATCCCGCAAATTTGGATACATTTTTATTTAAATTGACATGGATTAAAAAAAAACAAATTAGATAATCAAAATATAAATAAATTTTGAAGTTACTGGATGTGGAAAGGGGGTAATTTGTGAAGGACTTTGATCAACAATATGGAACGAGTTAGAATTTAATGAAGTAGTCATTTTATATTATTAAGATTTTGTCCCTACATTTGAGAAAAATTATAAATAAAATTTGGTTTGCATATCTAAAATTAATCTCGAGAACCATATAAATTTCAATATAGTTTTCAAACCATTTTTCAAAAATAATGTGACTTTTAGTGGAAAATATATACTATGAACCACTGTAATTCATGTGGATGCATCCTAAAGGATAATTTGAGATTAATATGCCATTTTATGTTGAAATAAATTTTCAAATAAATTTTAAACACGATCAGTTCACTTATCAAAACTAAGCAGATTGATGCATTTAAATAATATTAGCACCAGTGCATTCAATTAATACCCACATCGGTTTCCCACATTCCGAAAAAAAATGTTATCATATTGATGCTCTTGTACAAAAACGCACTGATCCATTTCAAAGAAAAGCAACATCGGTATGCACCTATTTCTTGATTTTAAAGAATAAAAATGAGTTCACCCATCTTAGTGCTCTCATACCAATTACATCATTGATTCTTTTAAATAAAAACTCCACTGTTGTGTTAAAGAAATTAATCACATAATTTTGAGACTTCGAAAATAAAAAAGAATTGTATCATGTTGGTGTGTTGAAAAAATTTGGTGCCTCTACAATGTCGGTGCACATTTCTTATAAACACACCAATGCGCTTAACTATTGAATGCACAGATGTTCGGATAAATTTTAAAAAAATCATGATTTTTTCTTCTAAAATTTAAAAATAGCAGCAATTAATTTTTCGATATCTAATTTCGTAATGTCTTTTAAATTTTAAAAAGTTTTTCACTATTTCATTATTTGTCCCAAATTTTCAAGGGAGTGATTTTCAAGACATATTAGGAGCACTATGTAGTAGCAGAATACTTTGGATCAACAAAAAAAAATTTAAAGATCAAAATCTAAAAGGTATGGTGATTCTCTCAAAACCCTCCATAGTAAAAATAAATTTCTTACAATTTCTCTTTGGGTTTAATTAAGGGAGAGGTCATTTTTAAGAGTGACATACTTAGATAACTATGGAGGAAAAAAATATTTTGGAACCGTATAAAAATCATAATTTAAAAGGTATTGTGATTCAGTCAAAACCCTAGATAGCAACAATTTTTTATTTTACTGTTAAAATATTTTACAATTTCTATTAGATTATTTCACAATTCAGTGAAAAAAATTAAACGCATTGTACAATAAAAAAAATTACTATTGATTTTACCAGCAAATTTTTTACGTTCTCTATTCCTATTTAAATTTAATTGAAATTTAGAAAAATAACCAAAAAATTCAAAACTTACCTTAAACCCTTGCTACTTCCTGCAAAATTTCATCTTAGGGTTTAACTTCCTCTACCATTTCACAATTAGGGATTTCCATTTCAGGCATTTTAGATTTAATCGTTTTGTGTACTTACTATATAGAGGGCATTTGACATGTAATGTAAGGGAATCACTTATTAAATTAGATCCAAACCTTGTCGACCTTGTCAATTTTTTTAATAAATGGATATATGTTCTATGGTGTGCCCTATGTAATACAATGCATTGATATATTATAACACTATTGGCCTTGTCAATTTCATCGTTGCTTCTGATGTAATATAATGCACCGACGTGCCTCTTCCAAATAACACCGTTAAATCATTATGGTGCGTTGAATGTTACAAATTGCAATGTAAAAATTTGAAATTATTAAAAAAAAATAATTTTCCCTTACGGGGCTGAATAACTAAATGGAAAGTGCATTTAATGAGATAAACACACCAGTTCATTTATTTAGATAAAAACACTGGTTACCAGACCAATTTTTGGTTGAAAATTATCTCATTCATTTATAAAATATATTCAATGTCTTTTGTATTGAACAATACAGGTTGTGTATTGACTAAAAAATGCCTAATAAGGTGTCAGGTAACAAAACACTGATTGACACACCAATAACACATCGAAAAAACTAGAGAAGGAAACTTAATTGTAACTTCTTTACAAAAATAATATGTTTAAACTATATGTAATATTAACTAATATGTATTGGTTAGTGTGTGTCACGCAGAGCCACAAAATGAAGAAGGTCAATAATATTATTTCATTTATTTAGATAAAAACATTGGTTACTAGACCAATTTTTGGTTGAAAACTATCTCATTCATTTATAAAATATATTCAATGGCTTTTGTATTGAATAATACAGGTTGTGTATTGACTAAAAAATGTCTAATAAGGTGTCAAGTAACAAAAACACTGATTGACACACCGATAACACATCGAAAAAACTAGACAAGGAAACTTAATTGTAAATTCTTTACAAAAATAATATGTTTAAACTATATGTAATATTAACTAATATGTATTGGTTAGTGTGTGTCACGCAGAGCCACAAAATGAAGAAGGTCAATAATATTATTTCTAATATAAGTGCAAGAAAGTGTAAAAGCCTTATAGAAAAACTGTGAAAGGATGAATCAGGTGAATGAAAAAATACTATTCAATATGAGCTTTTTGTTTTGTTTTCAATTTTCATCAATAATATAATTAAGAATATTAGATAACATGTTTCAAAAAACCTCTTAATTCATATATGTTTAATGTTCTATAGGGATACATAATGAAGGAAGAGATTAATGTCATTCTAAGGAAAGAAAAAATATAGAACATGTAAATGATGATGAATTGGTCCTTAGCTCATCTGGAGTGGTGTTGGAGGTTAATGAAAAGGGGGGGATTTAAAAAAAAACAGTGATGGATCTAGTGTAATGAATGTATATACATAATTTCCACTTATAATACAAAAATCGGTTGAATGATTCTAAGAACCAAATTATATCTAAACTACAAGAAGCATTTCTAGAAAAATGGTTAATCAAACATGTGAGAATTGAAATAGAAAAAACATATGAAAACAGAAAAGAATCATTCAAAACATAATATTCATAATTAGAATGATTATATATATATATATATATATATATATATATATATATATATATATATATATATATATATATAGATATAGATATGAAAACAAACCATTCATTTATTAATATCAATTTTATTTTATTTTTATATTTATTTTCCCTATATCAATATAAAAAGAGTTTATTACTTTTTTTCATGAAGATTATGAAAATCCCAAATGATCAACAAGTTGATATGTGAAACATGCAAGTAGGAATGTCCATAAAGTGTACAAGGACATTTTCAAAGAACTGGACATAATCGCATCACAGGAGGGGCCATATCAACAACAACATGTTTCAAATGTATGTAATCATGATTGACTTTGTACATATAAATTTTTTTTTTTCATTAAATATTAATTTCCAGGTATTTTCTTGGATAATAGAAAACAAAACGGAACTCATTCATCACATAAAATAGGAAGAAAAGGAAGAAAAGGGTTGATATCAAAGTTTGTAAGTAATTCTTAATATTTCCTTGTAACAACTCAATGTTTCATTTTTGTATATTTTAAGTTGTTTTACAACAACCATTCTTGAATGTCTTCAAATAGGTGCTACCATACAAAGAAGAGCCATCAAAAGAATTGATTGACATTGGGTTAAATATGGGTTGTGAGTATATGTTGACATATCAAAAATTCATTTTGAAATTTGTGATTATCTATGTTGTTTTAGTTCTCTACGTTCATCATTAATACGAAAAAAATCCTATATATTAAATCTATGATTTATAATGGAGTTTAAAATTGATCTGAAAATGGGGCTCCTAGGCTTCTTATCTAACTTACAAGAACCTCTCCCACTTCCAAAGCTTTAAATTTTCCCAAGTCTTAATGATTAACCAATGCGGAAATAGGAAATTCTTGAAAATATGGTTGTATGCTTGCATTAGTTTTCAACTGATTATTTACTTTAAAATCTGTTGTTTGTGCTAATATGGAAACGTACTTAAACTGATATACAAATGCATATAACAGTAGTTAGAGCAGCAGTAAAAACAAACACATAAGACAACAAGATAATATGGAGTTCACCCTGATATCTTGGGCTACATCTCCTTGAGCTCTAATCAACTCGATTAGGCTCTCTGGGATTATGGAAATGGTTCTTTTACAAGTGCCTACACTTAACTCCAATGTTGTATACAAGAACATTTGGCTCAGAACACCATATTATCCCTTGGCTCTTGGAGCTCTTTGGCTTTCTAGCTCTGGCTCTGGGTTCTAGCTCTGGCTCTTGCTCTTGCTCTGGCTCTGGCTCTGACTCTGGCTCTAGTTCTATGGCTCTAGTTCTTAGCTTTGGCTGTGGCTCTGACTCTAGCTCTGGCTCTATGGCTCGGGCTCTAGTTCTAGCTCTCAGATATGGCTTTTGGCACTCGCTCTGACTCTTCGCTCTGGCTGTTTTAAGTTCTTTCACTTGGCCTTTACATGCCTCTTTCAATCTCTCAACCTCCAAGCAACTCCAACAATAATATCTTGCGGTCAATTGAGCTCTCTGGCTTTTCGACTCTACCTCCAACCTCTGGTGGCTCTGCCTATTACAGTGAGCTCGGCTCTGGTTTCCCTACTTCCACGCCTGCTTTACTGCTTCTTCGACAACTCTCTTTTTTTCTACTTTCACTCTCTGTTTGTTCGTGGCTTAACGCCAGTCCATCTCATGATTGTTCGCTTCCTCTCCTAGCTCTTCGGATCACCTGCCTTTGTCTGTTGGAATTCCCTGCTCTGCGTCATCATCACTGTAATGCTTCATAGAGAGGTAGCCACTTGTCTCCTTACGAGCTGAGCTAGTGCTTCCTCAAGTAGTTCGTTACTTAGGTTACTCTGTAAAACGATTCATCCACCAACTCAATGGTCCAATCGGACTTCAACCTTTATGTGCCGAAGCTTATTTTCTCCATCGAATCTAGTTTCTGATTGGGTGCAATCTCTGTTATTAGATTTGGGACCTCCAGATCCTACAGTTATCGCTCTTATCACGCGGTTGAATTTCTCGGATGTTAGCCCACGATGAGAGCGGTTTTCTCTCTCATCCATCAGACACGCATTAATCACTGCATGACATCGTTGGGTCCTCTGATAAACCCGCTCACTGCCCGAAACGCCTCAGATATCTTGCCAGTTTTGGAGTGCGGGAACTGCCGTCTGTTTACAGTGCTTTTCCCACAATTCTCTGGCTTCCCTTGTGACCGAGTGCTCGGGTCCTTTCCATTTCAAGGGGTTTTTCTCAGCGATGCGTGATTGCGCTAATCACGCATCAGAAATGGCCTCCGTTTTCTGGTTTGAGCCTCTTAACTGCCATTTTTGCACCATGCACAGTCCCCATGGGCCAACAGTCAATGTGCTTTAACCGAAGGTCCTCGTTGCTCTATGCCGGCTGCAAATTGTCATTCTTCAGAGGTTATTTCTAATAGGCTTTGACATCTACAAGAATTTAAACTTTGGTATGAGGTTTTACAGAGTTCGAGTAGATTTAAGAGAGTTTAAGGATCCAAATTTAGATCACGCCTTCCCATTAAAAGAACTTTTGGTCCACCAAAAGACTGATATACTGATTTGAGTAGTAAATGATAGTAACAACACCGTCCTTTTTTTAGCCTCCCTACACTTGCCTTTGCATAGTGCCTCTGAGCCAAAATCTTTAACCACTTCCCTTCTTGGATGGGTTGGTCATTTCTGAAGAACTTTTTTCCTCTTTCACTTCATGCAAAACTTCTACTATGAAGTTTACAAAAGGTACTTTGAGCTTCTTTGCCTTGATCCTTGATCCAAGGAGGCTCAAACAAATGCGAAGTACATCTGCTCCACAAAAATTTCATTTATACTTGCTTGAAAAGTTGTCAACAACAACTGTTAACAATAGCAGGCATAAAGACAACAACTGCATGGGCTAACTCTTGCTTCAACGAAGAAACAGATTTCACATCTTGTGAATTCTTCCATGTCATATATATACATACAAATGATTGACTAGATAACAAGCCAATAAAACATGTCTTTACAACAAATGACCCTTTAAGTCAAGCATGTAGGAAAAATACCTTTAGGACTCTTTTCCAAAAGATGGAACACTTTATCCTTATCTCCATTTTGGAGACCAAGTTAACTTCTCTCAAGCAAACATTACATGCACCTCATGCTCATGAATTCATTCCATTTATCAACTTTCACTTAACTACACTGTACTTTCGAAGCTGAAATGAACATATTGTTGCAGCAATAAAGTGAGTTTCCTACTCAACCTCTTTCCATTTACCATTTGGTAAGATCCTACAACTTGTATTTATTCCACATAGAAATGAAAATAGATGCATCACTAGACATGCAACCTTAATTGGATAAGAATTCTAACCACTTCTTACCAATCCATTTCAAAGGTACCTCCTTCGTTTGCACATCAACATCAATATGTGAATCATCTTGAACCAGATCAATCATGGAATCTTTATTTCTACCATTTTATTTTTCCACCTTCTCCTTCAGCTTTGGTGGGAGCAGTGTTGGATTCAAAGTCCAACACCTTTCATCAAGATGCCCTTTCTTATGGCAGTAAGTGCAACACATGTGCATCCTTTTGACAACATGATTTGCCTTGTCCTGTGGACCTTTGGCTGCTTGCTTGTTTTCTTTCAAAAGTTTCCTGTATGTGGCCATTCTCTTCCAACATCTAGAAACATAAGGGTTATCCAAACCACAAAAGGAACATGCAATTATTTTTCCATGCTTTATGAAATCAAAAGGAATGTTTTTAGAACTAGATTTACACCTGCCTCTTTCACCTTTATTGCCTTCATGAGGAGGTTAAGAAAATGAAGAAGTGGCTCCCTTTGGAACACCATCACTTTCTTCAAGGTTGTAGAGTTTCCACAACTCTCTGGTTCAAGTGTGTGCTTCTGAACACCTGCATCATGTGAATGATGTTTCGAGCTATTTCATTCCTCCTTAATACAATCCTCACACTTCTGAGGTAGAGGACCTGCAATGAAACTCCTTTTTGGAACTGTTTCAATGGCCTTCATGGGAGCTTTGGAACTCTCTCCATAAGACTATCCATAGCCAAGACCAAAATACTTAGGCCTTTCCTCAACCATTGTTAGCTCAACAATACCTTGTGCATGTTTGCCCAATGCTTTTCCTTCATACCCCATCTTGGACATTAGCTTGGAACCTATGCCTCTGGTAAGTTTTTCAAAAGAACCAACAAAAGCATTCTAAGAAGAATTTGAAGACAAATAGGAATGGTTTGCCTCTTCTTCAAGCTGATACTTGGCCAAGGCTTCTTTTGCAACAAAGAGTTGTGACTCCAACTCATGCATCCTTTTCAGGTTCATACTTGCAATATGAAGTTGCCTCTCCATTTCCTGCAATTTGCCAGAAAGCATCTGCTTCTCTTCCTCTACAGAATTGAACTACTCTCTAAGTATGCTACTCTTCCTTCCATCCTCTTACATTTCTCTAACCATATCCATCATGGTGGACAAGTCTTTCTTCATGTCTCCATTAAAGGAACTTTGGGAGCAAGAAGAATTTGAGAACTCACTTGTAGAAGTTGTAATTATGCAAATGAACAAAAGAACTTCAAACAAGATTATTAAAG
Source organism: Pinus tabuliformis (assembly GCA_031772625.1). Classification (NCBI taxonomy): domain Eukaryota; kingdom Viridiplantae; phylum Streptophyta; class Pinopsida; order Pinales; family Pinaceae; genus Pinus; species Pinus tabuliformis. The sequence continues at coordinate 148,838,502 of CM062816.1, forward strand.
AGCTTACTCAAGAAACCTTTTGTGACAAACCTCTTGTGCTTCAAGGGTTACTTTGAGGTGCTTTGGGATAGAATAATTCCTTCAATAGCTTTCCCTTAGCCTCTGCAAACTCAAACAATAGTCAATCTGCAACCAAGCATACAATCGATGAGGCAATCAATCCTTGACTGTCCAAATGCGTTTCAGACAAGAAATCTTTTCCCTGTTAATCAAGAATTCTGTTACAACCTTCTTTGAAGGTGGGGTTAATCAATCTTAAGCTCTGATACCACCTGATCTGAAAAGGGGGCTCTTAGGCTTCTTGTCTAACTTACAAGAACCTCTCCCACTTCCAAAGCTTTAAATTTTCGCAAGTCTTAATGATTAACCAATGCGGAAATAGGAAATGCTTGAAAATATGGGTGTATGCTTGTATTTCTTTTCAGCTAATTATTTAATTTAAAATCTTTTGTTTGTGCTGATATGGGAAGGTACCTAAACTGATATACAAATTCATATAACAGTAGTTAGAGTAGCAGTAAAAGCAAACACATAAGACAACAAGATAATATGGAGTTCACCATGATATCTTGGGCTACGTCTCCTTGAGCTATAATCAACTCGATTAGGCTCTCTGGGATTATGGCAATGGTTATTGTACAAGTGCCTACAATTAACTCCAATGTTGTATACAAGAACATTGGGCTCAGAACACCATCTTATCCCTTGGCTCTTGGAGCTCTTCGGCTTTCTAGCTCTGGCTCTTGGCTCTGGCTCTGACTCTTGCTCTGGCTGTGGCTCTGGCTCTAGCTCTGGCTCTGTGGCTTGGGCTCTAATTTTGGCTCCCAACTTTGGCTGCGGCTCTGGTTGTGGCTCTGGCTCTAGCTCTGGCTCTGTGGCTCGGGCTCTGGTTCTGCCTCTCAGCTCGGCCTTCTGGCACTCGCTCTGGCTCTTGGCTATGGTATTCTAAGTTCTTTCGCTCAACCTTTAAATGCCTCTGTGAATCACTCGACCTCCAAGCAATTCCAACAATAATATGTTGCGGTCAATTGAGCTCTTTGGCTTTTCAGCTCTGCCTCCAACCTCTGGTGGCTCTACCTATTACAGTGAGCTCGGCTCTAGTTTCCCTGCTTCCAGGCCTGAGTTACTGCTTCTTTAGTAGCTCTCTTTCTTTCTACTTTTACTCTCTGTCTGTTCATGGCTTAATGCCAATCCATCTCATGACTGTTCGCTTCCTCTCCTAGCTCTTCGAATCACCTGCCTCTATCCGTTAGAATTCCCTGCTCTGCATCATCATCAATGTAACGCTTCACAGAGAGGTGGCCACTTGTCTCCTTAAGAGATGAGCCAACTCTTCCTCAAGCGGTTTGTTGCTTTGGTTACTCTATGAAACAATTCATCCGCCAACTCAGTGTTCCAATCAGACTTCAACCTTTATGTGCCGAAGCTTATTTTCTCTGTCGAATCTGGTTTCCCATAAGGTGCAATCTCTGCTATTAGATCTGGGACCTCTAGATCCTACGGTTATCGCTCTTATCGCACAGTTGACTTCCTCGGACGTTAGCCCATGATGAGAGCAGTTTTCTCTCTCATCCACGGGACAAGCGTCAATCACTATATGGCATCGCTGGGTCCTCTGACAAACCCACTTACCACCGAAAACGCCTCTGATATTCTGCCAATTTTGGAGCATGGGAACCGTCGTCTATTTTCAGTGCTTTTCCCATGGTTCTCTAGCTTCCCTTGTGACTGAGCGCTCGAGGCCTTTCCATTTCGAGGGGTTTTTCCCAGTGATGCGCTCTATTTTCTGGTCTGAGACTCCTAACTACCATTTTTGCACCATGCGCAGTCCCCATGGGCCAACGGTCAATGAACTTTGACCAATGTCCTCATTGCTATGTGCTGGCTGCAAATTGTCACCTTTTAGAGGTTATTTCGGATAGGCTTTAACATCCATAAGACTTTAAACTTTGGTATGAGATTTTACAGAGTTCGAGTAGCTTTAAGAGAGTTTAAGGATCCAAATTCGAATCAAAAACATGCAAGAAACAAAGTGTGGAACTACGCCAACATAAGAGTTGTTGAAACAAGGCATGAGACTTGTATTTCAAACCATGTGTATAGTTTATGAGTCACTTCTTACTATGGTATACATTGATGTATATTATTTATTACAATTTTCATTATTCTCGCCAATGTAGATACACTCATTACACCTTATTTTTATGTTTGCAGATGGAACAAGATCGAGGATGAGAAAATCAATGAAATCAACAAAATATTCCTCCAAATAACCTAGGTAATGGAAGTAGATCGAGCAATGACACTAGTTATAGTGAAGAATGATGATCTATATGGATATCAATGCAAACTATTGTATTTTTTGAAATAATTCTTGTGAAAATAAGACATTTTGTTTAATGTAATGGGCATGGTATCCGGATTGGAAGGAAAGGGAAAATGAATAACAATCCCATTTTTTGTGACAAAGATCCTCTTATTGATATATAATAAATACATTTTAAATTATTCTATTTTGTTATCCAATGTCAGTGTGAAATGTTATACCATTATTTAGATATATGGATGAAAAAATATTATAATGAAGAGATGTAAAATATGATAATATGAAAAATTAATCCAAACATCATATACAAATGCACTAATCAAATTTTAATTTATATGAACACTGTTGTAAACTATATGTTGAATTTTTTATGAATAACAAATTAAAAAAATTACAATAATTGCATTGTGAGAAGACGATGTTTCCAAAAAAGATGAAATCTCATACAAAAAACTGGTACGTCCATAACATTAAAATGCACTTGTGCATTATGTTATATAAAATCACCATGACAACATATTTTTTCATGACAAGTTCCTTTTCAGAAAATGATAACAACTGGGAATTTATTTCTTCAAGCACTAGTAATGTTTGGAATTAACACACTAATGATTTCATAGAACTAACACCCTGGTCCTACACAATATTACTTCTAGCATCGTTTCATTATTAAAATTAATAGCACCGGTCCTTTTATATCACTAATGCACCCATGTATTTATACAAATAATACGCATCAAAACTCTGAGTTTAAACAAAAACACCAAAATTGCAATTAGTTTTGCGTGCCCTGGTGTCATTCCTTAAAATAATGCCCCAGGGCATTTTTTCCTACATAAGGACTAGTGTAGTATACATTTTAGGATTTCATCCTCTTTGTGTTCAATTCCTTTGTGCTTTTAGTTATCTATGCAACCCTATTCTTTTATATATGTAGTGCATCAGTGCTACTTGTTCCATGAAGTGCACCGCAAAAAAAATCTTCTAAAACCTGTAAGTGCCTAGATTTTTTTTAAGATGTGTTTAAGTTTTGTTCTAATCTCTTCTAAAGCATTAGCTATCACAAGAAGATGTTTTAGAAGATTTTTTTGCAATTTTTTAACAATTTTATAGCACTAAAAATCTATGTTATAACTTCCGTTAGAAGGTATTTCCCTTGTATTGAATTAATTATATTCTCCTGTTTGTCTTTACTATAATAGTACTATCACTTTTCTCTTAAAGGCTCACTTTTTCTACTATGTTTGTGGAAGAACCTTATACACATTGAAATTGTTTGCTTCAAAGTGTTAACTTATTGCTTATCTCAAATTTTGCCTATAATCTCTCATGTTGATAATTGTAGCCAAAAAAAATATTTAAGAATAATGGTGGTTGGGCCTATTATCCTTATCGGGTTCTGTCACACGGAATCTGTCAAGGGTGCAGACACGACTGACCTTCCTAGAAGTCTAAGACATTCTAATGACAAACAAGACAAAATGGAGTGATCTTTCTCTAAATACACCTTTTACAACATGAAAACTACAAGTGTTTAGGCTTACCTTATTCCAAAACGCTGTTGTTGAAGTCCGTTCTTGATGATCCGGATGAGCTCCTCCTTCAAGTCAATTCCTGCAACCACAAACAATCAAACAATTACCAAGCACTTGCGTTTCATATAATAAAACATATATTCAACATGCAGACCAAGGAACACATGAAATAACTCATTAACACAAGCTATTGAGAAAAATAAACCAGTTTGTATTAATAACGAAACAAAGAAACTCTTACAACCTGGCCTTGGTGTTGTGCAAGTTCCTCCCAGGGTCCATCAAGGGTTTTCCTCTACTTTGACAAAGCTCACCCTCTCCCAAGTAGAATCAAGTGAAGACAATCTCTCCTCACAAAGGCTCTAATGGAAGACCTAAATCCTGCAGCATTTACCCAAAGAAAATGTATAGCTCCAACCTCTCCTCCCTCTGGCTCAATGTCTTTATTTATAGTGCTGTAAAGAGGTTATTCAGGTCCGCCATCAATGGGATAATCCCCCTCTTTGGGTGGGATAGCTCCTTTATTGATGGGATAAGTTCCTCCTTAATAGGGATACATGAACCAACTGGAGGCGCATCCATTTCATCAAACCGACCTCTAGAATGTTCTAGAAGTAACCACAAGTAACTTTTTCAAGATAAAACTCGCGCATTTTGCCTTTTACAGAGGGACGCACCTGTCCCTTAACATACAGAGCGTCCATGGACGCAGATTTTGTGAACATGGTCAGCGTCCCCGCAGGTAAGGCTAGAGAGAACCTGCGACCCCAGAGATAAACATAGTTTTTACAAGACTTTCTCTCTTCTTTGAGTTTGAGATGGATAACAGAGGCATGAGACTTGCCTAAGAGGGTAGCATGACTGTTGATTTGAGCCATACTAACTGTAAGTAGTCAAGGTGACATTTTTTAGTGTAACAGATTGCCCCCTAAAGTGCGAAGCCTGGAATAGAATAGGGTTTTGTAATTCTAGGAAGGGTGAAGCGCTTTATCATTTCAAGGATTGCCTTGTGGATGGCCTGGTTGGAACCTGCAATTTTCAACACAAAATACAAGGATAAGATTATATCATCACTGAGGTAGGCATTTTGCCTTTTACAGAGGGACGCACCTGTCCCTTAACATACAGAGCGTCCATGGACGCAGATTTTGTGAACATGGTCAGCGTCCCCGCAGGTAAGGCTAGAGAGAACCTGCGACCCCAGAGATAAACATAGTTTTTACAAGACTTTCTCTCTTCTTTGAGTTTGAGATGGATAACAGAGGCATGAGACTTGCCTAAGAGGGTAGCATGACTGTTGATTTGAGCCATACTAACTGTAAGTAGTCAAGGTGACATTTTTTAGTGTAACAGATTGCCCCCTAAAGTGCGAAGCCTGGAATAGAATATGGTTTTGTAATTCTAGGAAGGGTGAAGCGCTTTATCATTTCAAGGATTGCCTTGTGGATGGCCTGGTTGGAACCTGCAATTTTCAACACAAAATACAAGGATAAGATTATATCATCACTGAGGTAGGCATTCCCATACTGAGGCTGGGGTTGATACCCTTGGGGTTGATACCCTTGGGGTTGATACCCTTGAGGTTGCCCCCCAGTCACGAATGAAGTACCTTGAGGTTGCCCCCCAGGTATTAACGGAGGTTGCCCCCCAGGCGGTAATTGGCCACCTTGAGGTTGGTTAATGGGAGTTGAACCTGACATCATATAAACGTCACCTATACTCAATGGTACATTACCAGTGTTTCCAACTAATAACCCATGATCAACAGGTTGAGGAGATGCTCCCGCAAAGGTACCAGAAAGTGAGTGATACCCAGTAGGAACAGAAGGACCGCCATGTAAAAATGATTCAGTACTTTGTGAAAACACAGATGACTGACCAGACATATTTACAGGAGAATGAATTCCTCTAGGTGGAACTGGAGTACGAGGTGTAGAAAAACCTACTGAGTTGTCTAAAAAATTGGTTAATGCAAGGTACCAAGATTCACTTCTAGGAGGACTGTAAAAGATGGATTCACGCTCCCTTAGATCAAGGGTAATTAGATCTTCAGAATCAGACACGCCTATTTCTTCCTCTGGAACAAGTTCTTCTATAGCAATTAATCCAACAGGAAGATTTTCGGTGATAATTCTTTCTATTCTTGGTGAACCAGGAACACTAGGAGTTGGAGTAACAGGTTCGGAAATTTCAGGTTCTTCGCCTGTTTCACTGGCAGATGAAAAACTACCAGCAAGCTCGGAAACTGTAACAGCTTCGGGATTGTAACCTGTTTCTAATCTTTGGTAATCTGGATGGACTACCAAAGAAGATTCTCCTTCTTCAGGTGAACCTACTTTACTGCCACTAGGAGTTACAAGGACCTTTAAACCCTCTAAATTACTGGGGTCGTCTCGAGGAGGTGAACCCCTAAGTTCACGGGATCTTCTCAACAATTCGGCCACAGAAACAACTTCAGGAGACTGGCCCACAATGCGACGGGACCTTCTCGGTAATTCCGCCACAATTAAAGATTTTTAACTACAACACACGAAAACAAAGTAAAAAATTTCAAATCAAACCACCTAAAGTCTTCTAAAGAACCAATCAAATTTGAAGCACACGCCTAAATAATCTAGAGCGTCAAACCACACACAAACAGTAGTCTTCCGGACCAAAAACGCTAGTTGGTGATTAGGCCCAACCTCGCAGGATTCAGTACAGAAATAGTGGGTGGAACAGTTACCCCGGCAACCTGCTTAATGAATAGACTGGACCAAGTTCCTCCACTTTAACCGTCTCGAAGTGAAGCGAACCCCCCAGAAAATCCAAGTGAGTATAACCGACGTCTGCTCCAGGTACAGTGGGACCTTCCCTCCACCGTCACCTTGGGTAGAATCCTAGATATTATGGCCACTAAGGTTACCAATCACAACAATTACACCTGGGGGAACAGTCTAAACTCCGACAGCACGCAAGGGCAGAGTAGCAAGCTCCAATCCCCTTACCGGCTCCTTGACAACAATCCAAGGTTTACCGATAAGTGACCCCTGGCTCCTCGACAATGGTTAATCCGAGGTTTACCGTTTGTAATACGTACTGCCTGGCGTCGTTCCCAACGAGGGAGGAATGATCCCCTCACTGGTTCGGACACGAGCTCGTGTTTCTCCTTTAAGAGGAGCTTTCCCAGAATGTAACTGAAACAATTGGATTTGTTCTACTCAAGATAGACTATCTGTTTGGTTTTGTAGTCTTGGAGAGTTAAGTACTCACCTACTCCAAGACCCTAGCCTAAGCTATGTTGGTGCTTCAGAGCCCTAGAAAAATAAAGATTACTAGATTGATTTTAATTTAAGCGTTACTTTTAAGGTTGTTTCTTAAGTCAAAAGGTGATGGAAGTGAAACTAGTGGTGTGTTGACTCGACTCGAAACCACTACAAAATGCACCTAAAATGATTTATCCACTACTTTACTTTTTCGATGAATTGCTTAACTAAAAAGTTGAGAGAATGCAATCTTTATAAAAGCAACTTCTTAATTGAAGACAATCAAAGAAACAATTCGTTTTTCTTTTCCAAGCATAAAAACATAACTTCTCTTTACATGCACGAAAAAACTCTTTTCTTCTTTTGAAAACAAAAAGCTACTTGAAACAAGACTTTTTAAGAAGATGTTTTTGTATTTTTCTTTTAATAAAGCAAGTAAATCTAATATAACCAAAAATCAATCTTAACAACTCTTAAAATCTATGAAAATGCACTCATAAGCAAACTAAAGGCAAATTTACTCTAAGCAATCTTAACGAGGCCAAAACTAACAATGATTATTTCTAAGGTGTTTTACTTGATCACAATCAAATCAAGGACTAGCTTATTGCAGAATCAAAAACTAACCAAAACAAAAATCTAATCTTTTTGTTCTTTTTGTAAAATGGAAATCAATACTTTATAAACAAGTAATTCGAAATTTGACCCAAAACAACTCAAATGGCAAGTTGCTCACAAAAGGAGACTTTACGACAGGCCCAACTTCTAAGAAGGTTGACTAACCAGAGATATCTAAGGCTGGACAACTTTCTACTATCAAAGTCACTACAAAGCCTTTCCAAAAATCAAACCCTAGGTCTAAACTTCGTTGAAAACCACTAAAACACTCAAAGCTCACAAAACTAGTTCAGGTGAGAATTCTTGACAGGGTACTAAAGGATCTGGGCAGAAAACACTAAGGAAAAACAAAATCTAAAAGTAATTTAAAGCAAAAAATGGAATTTTCTTAACTTTTACAGGAAGACGCAGGCCACCCGTTGTCACAGGTGCGGCCCCGCACTGTGCAGTCGACAACAGCGCGTCCAAGGACGCACTGTGCAGCACACAGAGACTGCGTCCTTCTGGAAAAAGGAAGAAAAACTAAAGCCAACTAAATCTAAAGCTAAGCCACCCAAATACTAATTCTCACAGTCAAAAACCAGAAAATAAAAATGATTTTCTCAAAGCAAAGTTCATATAAAGGAAAAGACTCTCTCATTAATGGATTCCCCAGCGGAGTCGCCAATTTGTCACACGGAATCTGTCAAGGGTGCGGACACGACTGACCTTCCTAGAAGTCTAAGACATTCTAATGACAAACAAGACAAAATGGAGTGATCTTTCTCTAAATACACCTTTTACAACATGAAAACTACAAGTGTTTAGGCTTACCTTATTCCAAAACGCTGTTGTTGAAGTCCGTTCTTGATGATCCGGATGAGCTCCTCCTTCAAGTCAATTCCTGCAACCACAAACAATCAAACAATTACCAAGCACTTGCGTTTCATATAATAAAACATATATTCAACATGCAGACCAAGGAACACATGAAATAACTCATTAACACAAGCTATTGAGAAAAATAAACCAGTTTGTATTAATAACGAAACAAAGAAACTCTTACAACCTGGCCTTGGTGTTGTGCAAGTTCCTCCCAGGGTCCATCAAGGGTTTTCCTCTACTTTGACAAAGCTCACCCTCTCCCAAGTAGAATCAAGTGAAGACAATCTCTCCTCACAAAGGCTCTAATGGAAGACCTAAATCCTGCAGCATTTACCCAAAGAAAATGTATAGCTCCAACCTCTCCTCCCTCTGGCTCAATGTCTTTATTTATAGTGCTGTAAAGAGGTTATTCAGGTCCACCATCAATGGGATAATCCCCCTCTTTGGGTGGGATAGCTCCTTTATTGATGGGATAAGTTCCTCCTTAATAGGGATACATGAACCAACTGGAGGCGCATCCCTTTCATCAAACCGACCTCTAGAATGTTCTAGAAGTAACCACAAGTAACTTTTTCAAGATAAAACTCGCGCATTTTTCCTTTTACAGAGGGACGCACCTGTCCCTTAACATACAGAGCGTCCATGGACGCAGATTTTGTGAACATGGTCAGCGTCCCCGCAGGTAAGGCTAGAGAGAACCTGCGACCCCAGAGATAAACATAGTTTTTACAAGACTTTCTCTCTTCTTTGAGTTTGAGATGGATAACAGAGGCATGAGACTTGCCTAAGAGGGTAGCATGACTGTTGATTTGAGCCATACTAACTGTAAGTAGTCAAGGTGACATTTTTTAGTGTAACAGGTTCCTAGTCTAAACAGTGTGAGCTATGGTTGGGAATTCATAGTAGGGAGACACACTATTGTTGGTGGCATCCAGTACCTTCAACAAATTTGGTGCTAAAAGGAGGGCCTAACAACAAGTTGAGCCTGTTGAGTCTATTTTGAATCTCTCATCCCTAATGGCTCATTAACAAAACTTTTTCTCATGATGGTTTTCTGAGAATTTTAATATTTCAATCACCATGGAACTAATAGGTGACTTGTCACATCTTAAGTTTGATGGCAAGGGTAAAACATCTATTCTAGAGCATACACTTATGTATCTAAAATTTTGTTATTTTAATGAAATAAATTGTGAAGAGGTTGATTGTACACATTTTACTCTCACTGTTGGCTTAGGGGGTCCTGAACTAGGTTTAGAGTTAGCAGTGCTAGCCAAAAAATCCCTACACTAATAGCCCTTTCGGAAACAACCCACATAGTGCAGCTGCAGTCTCACCCGAAGCAGTATGGGGGGATGCTATAACCAAGTTTGTGCATCCAAAGAGGAGTGTGATGTCTTTCAGTGCCTCAGATCTTCCTTCACGCAAATCAATAAGCCCCTGGGGATTGCTACTGTAACTCTATTAGAACAACCTTCAGACCTTCGTGAAGGTCTACAATTAGCCTTTGCGGACCCTTAACAGTTGATTTATCCACGTATGCACATTGGAGAAAAATCCTAAATTAGTGTTCGCGTAGATCTACTTAAGTTACGTAGTAAACATAACAGAATTCATGATAGTCTTCATGAAAATACTTGACATGCATTTTGTACATTTATTAATACTTATTCAAGAGAATTGTGTATCATTGGATCAATATTTCATAAACACATTATTCATCCACAACATATATCATAAACAGAAGTAAACAGAGATAAACACATATACACAAGATTTTTTCGATAACTATATTTATTTATCTTCAATTCATCTTTAGAGACTCAAAACCACGTTGTGCACTCAGCTGTAGGGTTCCGCGCACTCAACTGCAGACTCTACCTAGGCCTCTACACACTCAGCTACAGAGCCTTTCTCTCCTATCTGACTCACTTCTCTGTGCTATCACTTCTCTTCTATTAACCCATTACATCCAGTATATCTCATTACATTTCCTCTTCCGTAGACTCCCTAAGACACACCTATTTAAAACCTTTTCCATACAATTCCATGGTCTGCGGACCATGGGTGGGTCTCAAAATGGACTCAAACTTTACAAAAACAAGGGGCTAAAACCCCCTTGACTCCTAATCATATGCATGCTCCACATCCAAAAATCACGGAGACTTTACATTACTTACAAAAAATACATCAAAATTTGGGTTATTTTAACACCAAAACTGACCCAGGGGAACCCATCCCAACACGCCCCCAACAAAAGGATCGTGACTCACCCTTGAGTCACTTGGCTGGCTCTATGATATTACTACAAAGACTCCCCCAGCTCTACCTGAATCATGATGACTTTGACAGCGCTCTGAGTGGCTACCTGCTTGACTTCCTTAATGAAATTCTCTGTAGTTGGTCCTTCTGTGGCCAGCCTCATTATCTGTTGTCTCTGCTACAAGCGTTTAAGCTTGTCCTAGATGGTGGTCGTGACTTGATAAGCCTCTTCCAACCATGGCTCAAACCTGGCCTTTAACAAGGCCTCCTTCTTTTGTGCTTCCTCTACCCACGCTAGAAGCTTCTTACCCTCCTGTAATTTATCTAGGCACTGCGCTAGTGCGATGGAGTGCATCATTGCCCTAACTTCATTATACTATCACTGCAGCTCCCTGACCTCTGTATTTAGTGTCTTTAGGTTCGGATCCTCCTACAGATTTGTCACCAACTCCATTGCTTTCTCAAATAATTTTGTGCAATCAGCAACTGTGGAATCCAAAGTGAACATTCCTTCCTTGATCACGGCTCTGTGCTGCTCCTGGACATTTGGCAGAGTCGTGGGCTGCAACTTTAATTGTAGCTCATAGATCTTGATATTGAGTTCAAACTGAATTTGGCCAACCTCTTCTTTGGCGTTGCGCACACCAACGACTAATTTTCTTATCTTCACTTCTGGTTGTGCATCCTTAGGAATATGAAGCTCAGGCATAGTCATGCATGCCTTTGCGACTGCTGACTCTAGTCGTGAACTTTTCGCCTGCAAAATCTCTTTTTCCTTTAAGGCTTGTGTTTTCTCAGCAAACTTTTGCTTGATGTTCACTTTGTATTCGCTGGTGAGATTGAGAATGCGCTGCTCCCGAGCTCTCAATTTCTATATCACCCCTGCATGTAGCACATGGAGGATCTCATTGGGGAGCATTGCTATGTTTAGCTCAATGTTCTTGATTGTGCTCATGATGACATGATCATCGGCTGACTCCCCATGAAGGGACCCATCCGGTAATGTAATAGTCGTAAGTTCTAGGGTCCTTACCAACTTGATTGCTTGACTCATCCTAGATGATAGGCTTGCTTGTTCTACACTCGCTTGTCTAGTGCCCACATGTATTCTGCTTGCCTAGATCTGCAACTCTCATAGATGATTTTGGATTCTCCCCAGTGTCTGTTCTATATTCTACTCAAACAACTATAGCACTTCAGTCGTGGTATCCCTGATCTTATCCCGGATCTCATTGAGATGACCCTCTGTCAAGACCATGAAATCACCCTGCAACGTATCTGATTTATGCTTCTTTCTTGAGCCTCCCTATTGTTCCTTTCCAAGTCCCTTCAGAATAAATGGGGTGCTCTGCCCCTCATCTCCTCCACCTCCTTGTTCTAATATTTCTTCCTCCTCTGTTTCTAGTGAAGGTGACTTGCCACTTCTTTGTGACTAACGTTTCTCCTTTTCTGCCTGCTCCTTAGCAGTGCAATATTTTTCCACGCGAGCCTTCTTTGCGACTTCCTACTTATTTTGTTGTGCAAGTGTGCGTGAAGCTTGTTTAGCTACCTCCTTTCACTTCTACGTTGTAGGACATGCTATGCCCTTGGTTGTTCTAGCATATAAGTCTGAGGGGGTGCACCACTCTGCTAGCCATCGCATGATCATCTCCTTCACATCTATCTATCACCAAATATGCCTAGTGATGCCATTTTTGTTGTTGATCCTTCCATGCTTAAATGTATACTCTGTGGAAGTCAGCCTTGAATGCTGCATAGGCTAATAGTTGCGTGTACAAGGTCGGGGACAACCTTGGCTACTAATTGATGGCCATGTGGAGAATCATTTCCATCAAGAGCAAAAACATCTTTATCTCTATGATCCACGCAAAGTCCTTTGTAGCACATAAGGAATTGAATTGTGCTTCTTTTGATAATCCTTCTTCAAGTGGAGGAAACTGGTAGTCCTCCGGAAATTCCCACGTGAACAGTATAATGGAAAATAGCAACCAAGCGTAGTGAAATGACTTGGTGTCATCCTGGGCCTCATAGAAATTCACAAGGAATTCCTGGCATAGGTATCTGGACCAATTGAACTGTACGCCTTTCATGTGCTAAGCAGCCAAGGACATGATGGGCACCAGAACTTCATCCGCGCAACACTTTCTCATCACCTTCCGTGCTAAGATTCGAGTGGAAATTATAACTATTGGGTATGTTATTGAGGTGATGGAATACCCTCTCGCCTTCTTCACTAGGTCATAATCTCTCTTCATTCTTTCTGCTAGGTCCTTTTCCCCTGTCTTTCCATCAAACTCCTTTTCCAAATTTAGTCCTTCGTATGGAAAGTTCATGATACTATGGATTAGCATGCCAGTGATGGGGAAAGGCCCTCCTAGCCATAAACACCATCATGCACCAATGTGAGTATCTTGCGCACACAAACTGTGTTAATTGCAGTGCAGTGATAATGCGGCACCCACAGTAGATTAAGTAACCCTGAGCTCTCCACATCGCAGATCGATTCCACCATCTCTAATGTAGTAACACCTGACTTTGTGTATTATACATGCTTCATGTACTTATTTTTTGATAAGTGTGGAAACATAGCATGATCTATGAGGTCCCAATCCTCCATTTCTAACAGTGGGATCTATGAAAGTGCAAACCTTCAAAGGGAACCTGCTCAGGAAGTAGGGGTGTAGAAATGGAAAACTTCTCTAAATCTAGGTCCTTTGTAACCTTCACCTTTCCCTTCCATAGAGGGATATAGTCAGGTAGATTCATGATGGGCTCCACTCCCTCAGCATCTATGTCTTTTGTACCCTAGCCTTCTTCAACCTCCAGCTCCATGACATTCTCTGGCTGCTTATCTTTCTTTTCTTTATGTGAGGCAGAATGATTTCTTGGTGATTTGTGCACCAGTACTAGCTTTTCCCACCTTCTTCGGTTTAACAATTTGGATTTCTCTAGTAGGGGTAGGCTTTGGCCTAAGCACAGGAGCCAGAGGTTCCATACTCATAACTTCTGTGGCAGCTCGTTAAGAGGATACATCACCACTAGTACTCACGGTTTCTGCAGAGCTTGCTCCAAGCATTTTTTCAATTATGAACTTATGATTCAAATCATAAAACTTAGCAAATGTAGTTCTCACAACTAAATATCCCAATATGATCAGTCCATAGGAGACATACAACAAATCTCACTAGTAATTTTGAGAGGGAAAGGTGTTCTCTGTTGGACCAGCACAGGTAATTTATAGGGTTCTTGAATTCAAATCTGACCATTCCCACCAAATTATGATAATTAATGTCATTTTGGCAGTAGATCTTAAATTTTTTTTTCCTTAAATTCCGTCAGACCACTCCCATTAACCGCCTTCTGGTTTTCAAGTCATGAATAGTGACTCCAATGGTCACTTTTCTACTGTCTTGCGTGGGACCTCCCTCCATGGTGCAGCTGCCTATGTGCAGCCCCCTGGATTTCATAGTTTTCATTGTCTGTGCAGCTCACCTGCTGTGTAGTCCTTTGACCCTGGCAGTGTAGTTTATAGTCCTGCGCTCCCTTAAAACTACATGGAGCACTAAGACTATCCTATCGCCATATAGTCATTGTGTATGATCCCCTATATATAGCTTCAATTGTCTCCCATTCACTCTTCTCAGAAAAGGTTCTCCATTCACCTTTGCAAGATGAACTGTAGCTCCATTTGTAATCTCTTTGATAATATATGGCCCTAGCCAATGCATTTGAAATTTCCCTGGAAACTTATTGAATTTACTATCATATAACAAGACAAGATCATTTACCTTGAATGTGCGAAGCTTGATGTGGCGATAGTGCCATTATTTCTCACATTCCTTCTGCACTTGCTGATGAAATCCTTCCAAAAATCTGTCCTCTTCGGGCTCCATTAGTTGGGAGAGTCGTCCTTCCAAGGCCTCGCGATCTGCCATACCTGTGAGAGATATTATGCATAGACTGGGCATAATATGCTCCATTGGCATTACAACTTCTACACCATAGACCAATTGGAACAACATTTATCTCGTCAGCTTCTTGCAAGTAGTCTTATAGGCCCATAGTACTATGGGTATGTGCGCATCCCAGTCATTTCACTATGCATTATAGATCTTTGTCAGTGCGTTCTCCAATTTTTTTTGCAAGATTCAATACTTCCATTGGCTTGTGGTTGATATATTGGGGTACTCTTCTGATGGTAGACCTAAAATTCACTAGTCAATGCACTGATCGTTTCATTTAGAAAGTGCGTACCCATGTCACTCATCAATACTTTTGGACAACCAAATCTGCTAAAGACATACTCAAACAAAACTTTGTTGTTGTAGCCCCTGCACAATCCTTAACCGGTTGTGCTTCCTCCCATATAGTTAGATATTTTGTCACGGTGATGATATAGTGTGCACCAGCTTTCTTCCCTAGGGGCTGAATTGGCCCAACAAAATCAATCGCCCATTTTTCAAATGGAATCAAAGATACTTGAGATTGTAATGGAAATTCATCCCTTTGTGATGGTCTACCCATTCTCTGACATGCATCACGTTCCTTGCAATACGCCTTGGAATCCTTGTGTAGTGTTTGCCACCATAGACCTGCGTGCAAAATCTTCTGCATAGTTTGCTTTCCTGCATAATGTCCTCCCATAGCCTCTCCATGAGCTTTAGTGAGAATGATATCTCTCTTAAAATATGGCGCATATCTTCACAATATTTCATCTACACCCATCTGATAAAAATTTCCCACAATAGCTGAAAAATATGTCCCATGCACGATGAGTTCCTTCTTTTCCTAACTTGTATACACTTCTAATGCCATCCCCGTAGTCAAGAAGTGAATAATGTATGTAAAATGATTATCCTCTATGTGCACCTCGAAGAGTTGTGCATATGGCAACCCTTCCTCCAAATTATTAGGCTCCTCTCTTATTTCAATCCATGACAAAGGGTCACGCCCTGCATTTAACCCTCCTAGCTTCACAATTACTTCAAAGCCCTACTCCTCGAATAGTAGCAACCATTTGTAGATCTTCCCCCCCAACACGGGTTTATTGACCAAGTATTTCAAAGCAGAATGATCTGTGTACATCTTGAAATGCCCTCCTAACAGATAGTGCCTGAACATCTGTAGTGCATACACCATGGCCAATCCTTTGCACTCAGGACATGAGTAATTCTTCTCAGCCTTTGATAATTTCTTACTCACAAAGGCTATAATATGGTCCATCTCTCCTTCACGAATTTGTCTTAACACTGCACCCAACACAATGTAAGAGGCATCCATGTGTACGTGAAATCCCTTCTTCCAATTCAAGAATACCAGGATCGACGCGGTGACCACATTTTCTTTCAAGACATCTAAGTTGCACTGACATTCCTCGTCCCAACAGAATGTTGCATCCTTCTTCAGAAATTTCTCAATGGGCATAGTAATTTGAGCATATGCTTTGATAAATTTTTCTTAATATCCCTATTGTCCCAGCGTTGTGCGCAACTACTTTATGGTCCTTGGGGCCTCCAGATTCACTATCACTGCAAAATTTTTAGGGTCCACCATCAACCCTTTCTTGCACACCACGTGACCCAACAAAATTCAAAAGGGAACATAGAATAGGCATTTCTTCAAATTTAGCATGGTCTGGTATCTTCAACACATATCTAGCATTAGGAACAAACTTGCTACATGGCCTTTTACTAATCCAAACATTGTCCAGTCATCAAAGTATACTTCCAGGAACTTATGAATGAACTCCTTAAATGATGCGATGACTATGCGAGAAAATATCACAGATGCATTCTTGAGCCCAAATGACATCACAATGTATTGAAAATATCCCCATTCCGTTGCGAAGGTCGTTTTTCTCCTATCCTCTAGCGCAATCTTGATCTGATGATACCCAGAAAATCCATCAGTAAATGAGCAGGGATCCTGACCTCCAACATTTTCTAGCACTTCATCCGTAAACGGTGTCAGGAATGGGTCGTGAACACACGCATCATTCAGCTTCCTTAGATCTAACCAAATCCTTATCTCACCCTTCTGGGTCTTCTCCTGAACCACCATCTGGCTCACCCAATCAGATTCTTCAATTGGTTCTATAATTCCTACTTCCAACATCTTATCTAACTCCTAGCAAACCTTTTCCTTGTATTTATGGTTAAGGGGATACGACATTTGTTTAATAGGCTTTGCATTTGGTTTCAGAGTAATCTTCATAACACCCAAATTTCCAATTATGCTCTTCAAATCTGAAAACTTGGTAGGGAACAAATCCTAATATTAGCAGACTAATCGAACAACTTTATCCATAGTAGCATCATCCTAATAATCTCCAATCTTTTCAAACTTTGGTTCTACTTCAATACCAATTATTAGTTGCTTTGTCTTCAATGATGTGATGATGTCTAGGTTGCCTATCCACATGCCCTTGAATTCGCGATGCCCTTCTACCTCTGAAATGTTAATATTTCTTGGATCTTCATCCTCCTCTTCATTGGTCGCATTGTAACATTCTAGCACATGGTGCAGCTGGGTGCTCTAATCTCATTGGGCCCACTCCATAGGTTCTTGCAACATTCTGATGATAACTACCTTAATCTACTGTGGGGCTTCATCGATACTGGTGAAGCCGTCTTCAAAACTGAAGGTCAATAAGAACCCTTCCCTCAAAATATGCCACTCTGCAGTGCCATGTCGGAGCTCCGTTTCTAGATACCAATTCATGGGAATTGTATCCAAAGTGTGGTAGAATAGGTGTACCCACTCTGGTTGTGGTTCTATTCCCCATGCTTTAGTCCATTTTTTTAGGTTATCATGCAGATCATCCTTCCTGCTATACTTCTCAGTCAACCTAGTATTAGGTCACCCAAACCATAACCTCATCATTCTTCTGTAATCCCGCCATCCATTAAAGTTATCCTTGTGCGTACCCCACCATCATACAGGTGTAGCACATAGTGCCAAATCTAAGGCTTGAAAAGTGGTGATCCTCAGGGACTTGATGCTCAAATGCATCCAAAAAATCATCCACGTCAGTTAAACCATCATAATAAGGTAAGTTCCTTACCTATGACGAAACACAGTGCAACGATTTCTTCATCATATTGCATTGCAGCGTGGATACTTCATGCAAACAATTCTGCTAATGTTCCAACTCTTCATCTGAATCAGAGGTATAGGAACTCTCCCGGTCCCATGTAATTGGTCCATCTACTGTCAGATTGATCCAGTCCTAGTCTCATGCTATTATTTTATAGATCTGTTCCATTTCATCCTCACTTTCTTCATAGCCATGGACTGGTCAAGTGTAGTATGTCCCTTATGCAAGGTCCAATGGTACTACATCCCGAAGTGATTTTCTTTCGAACAACATTGTCCTCTTTTCCAGATTAATAACCTCATTCATGTCAATGGCCTAGTCAATTACCAAGAGCACGAGGTATGGATTGTTGTCATCAACGATCTCTATCACCTCAAAGTCGACCATCACACTCGCACCTTCTATATCAATTTTTACTCCATATAATCATCCCATAGGGATGATATTCTGTTGGTTTTCCATTTTGAGATGAACCGAAGACCACTGTAGCACAGGTTCCCCATTCTTTCCCATGATTCCTTTGGAAAAATGTTCGCATCAGATCCCAGATCCAAAATGACCTGATCCATCTCATAGTCCCCTATCTTTGCAGTGAGCATCATCTCACACCCTGTTTGTGCCTTATGTTTGCCAATTTTTCTGACTACATGGCATCCATCATTAACCTTCTCTTTTTTGGTGCATTTGTTTATTAACTCCTTTAGGCCTTCCACAGCTTTGTTATCACGGAACAGTTTTATGCAAGTCTCCAAAAATGTAGTAAGCATAGAGGGATCAACCTCTACAAGCCTGCTGGTTTCTTGCACCTTGTCCCATTCTTGAGGTGGATGCCTTAGCGAAGCTTCTCTTGGCCTCCATGAATATTTCCTTCATGTGATTCAAATCACAACCCACTTCCTTCTCTGGGGCCTTGTGGACCCATCTATCCTCTTTAGGTTGTTTAACTTTATCCTCGCCAATCATTATTCTGGTTCTCAACACTATATTCGGCCTTTGATCTTCTTCGCGGGGCTCAACTCTCATCATTTGTAAGTTTTGCATAGGTTACTGAGGTTGCACCTTCTTCTCCTGCATCTTAGCTACCAGTACCAGGCATTCTTCTATAGTGTGGTCAAACTAGTTGCAGTATTGACATGATGGGCGTGTCTGATTCTCACACTCCTGCGTTTAGTGCCCTAGTGTTCTGCGGTTGTAACAAATAGATTGTCCCTGACCTATATCAGGCCATCCTACTCCTCAGCCCCATCCTCATCCTTGATAACCTTTTCATGCTCCTCCCATGCCCTTCTTTGGAGGCCAAGTTTCTACTTGCATCTGATATGTAGGTTTTCTTTCCATCATCAATTCATGGCTGCGACAATGGTGCTCCTCGTGGCCCAGCGATTTGTAGAAGTTACAAAACAATTGTTGAGGGGTCTAGATGAACTTTTGAAGCATATGGAAATTATACATTGCATGTTGTCTAACAACATGACAAAAAGTGCACCATAGGATAGCCCCCCCGCTCGGTCCTGCTAGAGCTTCTGGCCTCAGAGGAGTTGCCCCCCCTCCTGTGATATAATTGGCGAATACAGGATAGTGGTCTTTATCGTGCCCCTGGCTCTTACACTTTAGACACCAAACTTCCGCATGCACCTATGATTTAGTCTCCCTGTCTTTCCTTAAGCTCTTTAATTCTAAGCAGAGGCTCTGTAACTGAGAGTGAATATGTTGTACCCCCAAGGTCGCATCCAGAATGGGCATTGCATGCAACCTCATCATGATTTCCAGGCCTTCTGCCTGAGTTCCTATCTTCTATTGCAATAGAGAAATCCTCAAGTGGGGCATAAGTGAAGCTATAAACCACTCGCGATGCTAACCATTTGTGAGCTTCATGTCAGCTTCTTGAGCTACACATTTCAACCTTTGATCTAATTCCCAAGGTGTCTCATCAACCCTCATCATGATTGCCTTGAATCCAACTACTAATTGTGAGTTAGACATAGGATTACTAAACTCTTTATTTAAAGAAGCCTTAGTCTCTGCTAGCGATGCCAGAGTATTATCAAAACATTACTTAATTTACCAAGTGAGCACATGATCCTGCAGAGTGGTAACCAATTGTGCCTTATTTATATTGTCATCAGTAATCTGCTGCGTTGTACACACAAATTCGCAACAAACCAAAACTGCTTTGTATCTTCACTCCCAATGTCTTTGAAGACCGGTAGCTTCATCGTATTCGCCATGGCAGATGGTGGTGGTGAAGGTGGAGGTGTGGGTGAAGGTCTATGTAGTAGGAGTGGAGGTGGAGGTGGAGTGGTTGGATGATTTATTCGAGGGAAACCCTGAGTGATTAGCTAAATAGTGCTCTGTGGAGGAGTTCGTTCTTCCCCTTCGTCGTCACTTACAGGAGGTCCAATCATAGGACTATACTCTCATCCTGCTCTTTCTCGATCTCTAAGGAATCGTCCACTTCACTTAGATCCGAACATCATGGCAATGGCATAACTGGTTTTTCACATAAAAACATTTTAATTCAAGTATTTAATGATCTTAAATACTTATCTCATGGTCCTTTCAAAAATCTCTGCTCCACTTTGCTCTAGCTAACTGAGCTATCAACTATGAATTCTGTAACAAATCCCCCTATGATTTAATCGAGCCAGTGATCGACAACACACGCGATCTTGTCTTCAGAGGCTTCTAACCATCGCAGTAATTTTGGAGTCCAGACTATCGTATTATCAAGCTTCGACCTTCCTGGGCTATCTGTCAATCTATCTAACCACTCGTATAGTTCAATGGGAAAGGTGCAAAAGAAAATATCGTGTATCTTTATATACAGATAACTATTCAACCATTGTTCCTTTGACAGGTGTGGATTCCTGTTTTCTTGTGCCACAAACTCATGAATCTTCTAATCTAACCACTTTTAAATTTCGTTCTTGGTCGGATTCTAGTGATGCGACATCACACATCTCCTTCGAACAGATCTTGGTCTTGACAACAAAACCAATTGTTGGCTTAGGGGGTCCTAACCTAAGTTCAGAGTTATTTTGGCCAACCAACAAATCCCTACACTACTGGCCCTTTCAGCAACAACCCATGTAGCATGGCTTCTGTCTCACTCGAAGCAGTATGGGGGGATGCTAGAACCAAGGTTCTGCATCCAGAGAGTGTGATGTCTTTCAGCGCCTCAGATATGCCTTCACACAGATCGATAAGCCCTTGGGGCTCGGTACTACAACTCTGTTGAAACAACCTTCATACCTTTGCAAAGGTCTACGATAAGCCTTTGCAGACCCTTAACAATTGATTTATCCACCTACGCAGATCGAAGAACAATCCCAAATTAGTGTTCGCATAGATCTACTTAAATTATTTATTAAACATAATAGAATTCATCACAGACTTCATGAAAATACTGAACATGCATTGCATACATTTATTAAGACCTATTCAAGAGAATTGTGCATCATTAGATCAATATTTCATAAACAAATTATTCATCCACAACATTTATCGTAAACATAAGTAAACAAATATAAACAAATAATCACAAAATTTCTTTGGTAACTTTATTTATTTATCTTCAATTTAGCTTTACATACTCAAAACCGCCCTGTGCACTCAACCACAGCAGTCCACACACTCAGCTGCGGACTCTACCTAGGCCTCTGCGCACTGAGCTACAGATCCTTTCTCTCCTATCTAACTCACTTATTTGTGTTATCACTTCTCTTATATTAACCCATTACATCCAAGATATCCCATAACATTTCCTCTTCCTTATAAGGCACACCTATTTATAGCCCTTTCCATACAATCCCATGTTTCATGGACCATGAGTGGGTTTCAAAACATTATCAAACATTACATAAACAAGGGGCTAAAACCCCCTCGACTCCTAATCATCTATGCACTCTGCATCTACAAATTGTGGTGACTTTACATTACTTAAAAAAATACATCAAAACGTGCGTTATTTTAACCCCAAAACTAAACTAGGGGATCCCATCCCAACACTCACACTTGAAGGTCAAGTTAAACAATGGTGTCATACATTTACCATCACTTCCATTGACTCATTCAAAAAACTCATCAAGGAGCTTCATCAAGCCTCTGATAGATATGCTTACCAAGATTTTTATAAATGGATAAATCAACTTATAATGAAACCCGATGAATTAGTAGAGGATTTCGTTGATAGATTTCTTCACCTACGTTATGAGCTTCCCGAAGAAGATGTGAATTCGGAATTATTGAATGAAAAGTTTCATTGTTTGGTTCAAATATCCTTCAAAAAATTTGAATCTGAATCCTTGGATTACTTCACTCTTTTAGCTTTTCTTGACAATGAGGCACCCAACCCTCAGAGGAGGAATCTACTTCCCCTTTTTTCCTTTGACCTCCTCCTTTTTCATTACCAAACAAGGTGGCCTCGCATGCTCAGGTTGAAGTTTTGAAATATGAAAATAAAATCGTTGATCCACTTATCACACCTTCATAAAATTCCCATGATAATGATCTTATCCAGGAGAATTTTGAATTTTCTAACATCTTCATATAGCCTAATGTGAAGGTCGATCCCTTGGTTTCCAAAAATAACATTAATGCACACAATCTTAATATTGAGTGTAATTCAATTAAAACTATTTTTTCTCCAAGGGATACTTGTCATCCTCTATCATTTACACCTCTTGATCCATTGTAGATTAATTCATTTGATCAATATACTCCACCATCGATTAGTCCATATACTCTTGATTCTCAATTTGTTGATTCAACATGGTAATCGGGTACAACGTGGATGTGTCTCATAGGTAGAGGGGCAAAAGAGTGAATAAAATTCCATCTTTCTTTCCTCCTTCAAATTCCTCTATGTCAAGATTATGTTTCTACATTTTTGGTTGACCAAATAGATTTTTATCTTGGCAATAAGTTGAATGAAACCAAAGCTCTTAACTAAAATCAACTTTTGGACAACCATTACCCTGACATTAATGAATCCACTAACATATGTGATGACAAAATTCCAAATTACATTGGATGTGTTAGCTCTACTATGTAATGTTGATTTTCTAAGGTCGGAAAGGATCATGTTCCATCTGTTTATGATCAAAGGGAGGCTCTCATTGTTCTTTGTTTCCTTTTTTCCTTCATCTCACTCTTCTCTAAATCCTCCTCATTCCTTGAATAAGCCTTCCCAAACCCAACAAAGCCCCTTTTTTCCTTAGCCCCAAGAAAAAAACGTCAAAGCCCTCATAAAACCTTACCATATGCCTTCGCGCTTTCATAACCCATCGCACCTCACCTCCACCGTAGATCACCTCGCCGATCCAACAGTTCCCGCCGCACCCGATAAAGTGGCCCATTCTGCCACTTTCCACTGTCAGATCATCTCCACCAAGATCTGATGGTTTTCGCTTTCATCGTGCTAGCAACTTGATCGAATGATAGCACATGATGAGAGCAACTTTTCTCTCTCATCTGCCGCTACATGTAGATCACTGGATGGAATTGTGCGACCTCGGGGATTTACCGCTTAGTGCTCGAAACCGGTGCGATGAATACGATTTACCGCCTGACCAATCCACCCTGCCCTTTAAACAACCATGCAGCTCCGTTGACTGATGATCATCTGATCTGTCTGCTGTAGATCTAATGGCCCGAACTCACCCCGCACTCACCTCAATCGGTAACATCTGTCAAGCCATCTCCACCATCGGTTTCCTCGATCCCACAGCCATTTTTCCTGCTCATCCTGACTATCTGTTTGCCCATGCATTCCACGTCCCTGACCATTCTGTTTTCCCGAAGAAGGTGATAACCAGTTTGCCAGTATCAGTCACTGCCAGAACCCCCAACCACCATATTTAACAGAAAGAATGGCCAAAAATAGAAAAGGACAAGCATGACTCTGTAACTGAATCCATCAATTATGGACT
Organism: Pinus tabuliformis; assembly: GCA_031772625.1. Classification (NCBI taxonomy): domain Eukaryota; kingdom Viridiplantae; phylum Streptophyta; class Pinopsida; order Pinales; family Pinaceae; genus Pinus; species Pinus tabuliformis. Next base: position 148,862,378 of record CM062816.1, read on the forward strand.
CCACTGGTACAAGCACTCCAACAGCTAAAAAGGACAACATAGCACCTGAACAAATCAGATTCACCCACTGAAGCAAGCAAACATGTTCAAAGACTCCATCAGGCAGTTAAATGCAGTTGGTGGTCAATTATGACCCCTCCATACCTAGAATTGGTCATGTTCCATAGTATTGAAAACTTATAAATACCAAAAAAAAAGATGCAATCAAGGTTGGCATTTGATGTAAGGTTCAATTTCTGAAGACTATAGATATTTTGTCACCTGCAGTGTCTCATCTTAATTTTCAGCTAATACAAGCTTCTTTTGTTGTTAACTACTCACTTTCCATTTCCCTCTATTCAAAGCTTGTCCCTGATATGCTGTGTTCTTGATCTTTTGTGGTTTAGTACTAGAAATTGTCATGTTATCTCTGTGTTAGATTGTTGAATGCATCATTGAATAGGTTACTTAGGTTTCTTTCTATCTAGTTCAAGAGAGTTCTCATCCTGTCTGCGCATTAGTAGAATAGATTTATAGGTTTCTTTACTAGTTGCAGCTGGTCATCACATGGTCTTGTGCATCTGCTGGTGTGGTTAGTATTCTCCATATTCACCTAATACCTCAAACTGTGAGCATTGGTGGTCTAAAGCCTTGTAGTCTGAGGGTGCTCACACATGTCCGGAGTGAAACAAAGTAGAAGTGGTTATCTGGCTTGAACCAAACCATCATCCCTTCCATTAAACCTACAACAATAGTTGAACTTATATGTTACTAGGCATCTCCGAGCTACAACCTAGGAGAGTTTCTTGGAATTCTAACATAATTGGCGTCGTTTTCAGGGAGAGGAGATTGAAGCTCAATTTCCCTGGGAGAATGACACAGATCCAACTTTGATTATAGACAAGGTCTGGACACATTTTTGGTTCTTATCATCTATCTGGCGACTCTACTGGAGGCCGAACCTCTTGGTGAGTCCACATTATAGTTCTGGCTCAGTTTGTGAGACATACTTAGAGAAATCCTCAGAAATCACCAGCTAACCCAGTGCCTGACCCTGAGAAGATTTTCAAGTAGATAAATACATCACAAAAAGGAGCATCAGGATCAGGTAAGCCTAAACAATCTTATGTATCTCTGTAAGAAAGGCTTGTAACTGAACATGCACATGTTGAAAATATAGAGCTTATCACTATTAGTGAAGAAATACTCTCAGAGATTCATAAAGCTCCTTGTTCAATAAGTTCCCATTTGGATCTTAGTCCAAAGGAAACCTCCCCTCCTGTCCATCACATTCGTTTAGCCCTGTCAGTGATTTCTCAACTCCTACCTTTCAAGCTACAAGTATCCTTCCATCTACCCCAGTCATGGCAAGCCCACAAGCACCCACAAAAATGGAAAGAATCATAGCTGCTAGGTATGGACCCCTTGTCTTCCATGCTCCTCTGAATGCCATGCCTGTAGGAGAATATCAAAAATACATGCCTAAGTACACTAGTACAGAGGGAGTAATAGTGTAAGAACACCTTGAGTCTTTTTATAGTTATGTTGATAACCTAGATATTAGTGAAGAGGATGTGTGGATGAGAGTATTTGTCCAAAGCCTTGATGGAGAGGCTAGGAAGTGGTTCAGAGAGCTGACCCCTAGGTCTATAACAGACATTGAAGCATTAGATTATGTGTTTTTAAAGCATTAGGGAGATAAGAAAGATCTGCTATACTACCATACTGAGTTTGGAAACCTCAAGAGGGAAAATGGGGAGTCATTATCTAATTTTAATAAAAGGTTCAATCGTATGTATAGCAAGATACTAGTTGAAGTGAAGCCTACCCCCACCTCTGCAAAACTCACCTATGCCAACGCCTTTGACTCTGATTTCTGCCTACTATTAAGAGAAAGAATATGTGCCACTCTAGCTGAAATGCAAGATGCAGTCTTGGAGGTGGAAACCAATATCATGGCTACAGAAAAACTCAAAGGTCATGCTAATAGAAGGAGGTAGAGAGGTGAGGCTTCTTCTTCTTCTTCATCCTTAGAGCCCAAGTTTGACAAAATGACAAAAATGATTGAGTCATTGTCTGCTGAAATATCCAAACTTAAGGTTGAGCAGAGTTCTGGGAAAGCAAGGCTTCCTAATACATTAGCTCCTAGAAATCCAAATCCATTCAGAAGAGCAAATGAACAAATGTAGATCATTCAGAAGGGTAAAGAGACCAGTGAAGACAAAGGGTTAAGGCTCCTTTCCAGAATGTAGTCATGGAGGAAGAACATTTTGATGGAGAGGATGAGATTCACTACATGGAAGACAAGGGCAGTGCTGTGTTTTTGACATTAGCTGCCTATGAAGAGTCATTGCTCCATGACCAGACCAGTCAAGAGTGGGATAGAGAAGCCATTCTATAGACTAAAGACTAGGAAAGATATAACTTGAGGTCAAGAACGAGTAATGTCAAAGAGAATCCTACCCAAAGAGTTGTTGTTCCAATAGAGCAGCAGATCAGCAAATAGAAAAGACCAGCAGCTGATCCTATCATCCTCAAAGCACCAGCTCAAGAGGTAAGAGGCCCTGACAAGTCCCCTTCCCCTTTCAACTTTGAATCAGAAGTCCAGAAGCTAAAAATATTTGTACCTTTGATAGAACTTGTAAAGAGTGAGGCCTTTAGGAAGCCCATCCTTGATGCCCTTTAGCTAAAAGCCACACAAGCCTCGACTGACTATGTAAATTTACAAGATGATAAGCCTATAGTTGTGTTTAGCCCAATGACCAACCCTGCTGACAAGAATTCCCCATCGTTTTATGTCTCCTTGACCATTCATGAAAAAATCCTCCACAACTTTCTGTTGGACACAGGCACTAGCCATAATCTAATGCCGAAAGTTGTCATGGAAGAGTTAGGCCTTGACATTACCAGACTGTACCATGACCTATTCTCCTTTGATTCAAGAATGGTGAAATGTCTGGGGCTAATCAAAGATTTGGCTATCACCCTGACTCAGTTGCCCATGAAGAGCATGATGATGGATATTGTAGTTGCAGATGTTCCCCCTAAGTTTGGCATGCTACTTTCTAGAGGATGGATTAAGAGATTGGGTGGGACATTACAAAATGACTTATCTTATGCCACTGTCCCAGTTTTTGGAGGAGAGAGGAGGAGACTACATAGGGAAGCCCAACTAGCCTATATCACCAGTGATGAGAAGAATCCCTCTAATCATCCTATTTATGCGGTGGACACTGATTTTGGAGCATGTATTATCCAAATTGAAGAATCCTAGAGGTTCTCGATGTAGATCAAGGAACCAGTAGGCCAAGATATGAAAGTGGAAGGGACACAAGCTTGGGACATGTTCTTCGATGGAGCCTATTCAAAGGAAACTGCAGGAGTAGGAGTGGTGCTGGTGTCTTCAAAGCAAGAGAGCACACATCTGTCTTTCAAATTGGTTTTTCAAGTCACCAAAAACATAGCAAAATAAGAAGCTCTGATATTGGGCTTAAACGCTGCCAAAGACAAAGGAATCAGAGACACAAAGGTGTTTGGAGATGTTGATCTCATCATTCAACAAGTAAACAAAACCTTCTAAGCAAGGCACCCGAGGCTAAAGGCATGTAGAGATGAGGTATGGAGACTCAAAGAATCTTTTGACAACTTTCGTTTCTCATATATTCCTAGAGTCAAAAATCAACTTGTTGATTCCCTTGCTATGTTTGCTAGCATGTTCTTCCTTCCCATGCCCCCTAAGTTGGTTTATGAAGCCCAAATAAAATATAGACCATCCTTGATTGATAATGTCCAGCACTGGAAAGCCTTTGAGGATGATGATGAAGTAAATAGGTTTCTACAAGTCATTGATGAATTCTCTAAAATGCAAATTGATCAAGAGAATGAAACCTTGGAGGAATGTCCCCAGTCACAACTAAGGAATAAAATTGGCCAAGACAGTATTGTACAACTACCTAGCAATCATATACCTAAAGGGCTAGTGCCCCTAGAGAAGCTATTTGACCAAAATGATGTGCCTCATAAGATTGCCCAAAAATAAAATCAGTCTGCAGTCCATAGGCATAGCATAGGGAGTCTAGATCATCCAAAGTATATCAATCTATCTACCCATTTATCTGTTGCCTAAAGTTCTCAGTACTGCACCTTAATGAAGAAATTTGCTGATGTCTTTACCTGGGAATACAATTACCTCAAAACTTATGACAAAAAGATCATCCAACATAAGATCCCATTGGAAAAAGACACCATCCTTTCAAACAGAAGCTGAGACCCATTAATCCTCTACTCCTCCCTCTGATTGAAAAGGAAATCAAGAAGTTGTTGCCTGCCAAAATCATAGTCCCCCTAAGATATTCAAAATGGGTAGCCAACTTGGTAGTGGTGAGGAAGAAAAGTGGAGAAATCAGGTTGTGTGTTGATTTCAGAAACCTGAACAAATGCTCTAAGAAAGACAATTATCCTCTGCCCAAGATGGAGCATTTGCTACAGAAAGTCTCACGAGTTGAAGTGATGTCTTTCCTGGATGGATTTTCAGGGCATAACCAGGTTGCTGTACATCCAAATGATCAAGAAAAGACTACATTCACCACTCCCTGGGGCACTTTTATGTACTCCAAGATGCCCTTTGGGCTGATGAATGCTGGAGCCACCTTTCAAAGAGTTATGGATATAGCATTTTTAGGAGAGAAGGATAAGTTTGTCCTTGTCTACCTAGATGATATAACAATATACCCCAGCAACCATCAAGACCATTTGCAACATTTGAAGAAAGTGTTTCTGAAGTGCAGGAGGTTTTGGATATCAGTGAATCCTAAAATGTCACAGTTTGCTCTAGAAAAGGGCAAGCTTCTAGGACACATTGTCTTTGCTGCAGGTGTCAAAATTGACCCAGAAAGAGTGAAAGCAATACAGACCTTGTCTGTCCCAAGATCAGAAAAGGACATCCAATCCTTTCTAGGAAAAATTAATTTTGTAAGGACTTTTATTCCTAATTTTGCAGAATTGGTAAAGCATATCACCTCCATACTAAAAAATGGATCAGAGATCAAATGGACTGATGTAGTGAAAAGATCTTTTGAAGCCATCAAAAGAGATATTATGGAAGCTCCCACTTTAATCAACCCAGATTATAGCAAGGAGTTCCATATCTTCTCATTTTCTTCAGGTGACACCCTTGCAGCAGTCTTATTGCAGAAGGATGATGAGGGTTCAGAGCATCCAATGGCATTGTTTAGCAAAACATTAAGGGATGCTGAAGTAAGGTATGATATCATCGAAAAATAGGCTTATGTTCTTATCAAATCTTTAAAAGCTTTCAGAATATTCATTCTACACTCCAAGGTAATTACATATGTTCCCTTTGCTTCAGTAAAGGATGTCTTAACATAGCTAGATGTTGATGGAAGAAGGGCTAAATGGATTGCAAAGCTCATTGAATTTAACATAGAATTGAAGCCCACCAAGCTTGTCAAAGGTCAGGGCCTTGCCAAGCTAATGGCTGACAAAAATTGCATGATGTTGGCCTTGAATTCGAGAAGCAAAAACTCAGATGACAGACAAACAGGGGAATAAATAGTTGAACCAAGGCAAAACCAGCCATTGGTTGAAAATCTAGCTTCTTGCCAATGGTATTCTACAACAGATCAATTTTTATTGAAGCTAGAAGCTCCTTGAGGCCTTAGTTCAAGCCAAGCTAGGACTATTAAGCTCAGAGTAGCCAAGTTCTACATCCATGAAAACTTGTTGTATTGGAGGGATCCATCTGGAATCCTTTTAAGATGTCTGGGAAAAGAAAAATCCATGGAAGTCATGCATCAGTTCCATTCCAGCATCTGTGGAAGACCTCACTATTGGAAAACCACAACCCACAAAATCCTCAGATCTGGGTATTACTGACCCACTTTGTTTTTTGATGTCTTTTCATTTGTAAAATCTTGTGAGAGGTGCCAGAGGTTTGAAGGAAAACAACAGTTGAAGTCTTTACCCTTGAAACCAATACATTCTAATGGCCCTTTCTAGTAGTGGGGCTTGGATTTCATAGGGGAAATTAATCCACATTCCAGTGGCCAGCACAAATGGATCTTAGTAGCCACGAACTACTTCACTAAATGGATTGAGGCCATCCCTACTAGGAAAGATGATCATCATGTGGTCATGAAGTTCTTGACTGAAAACATCTTCACCAGGTTTGGATGTCCACACAAATTGATTACAGATAATGCAGCAACCTTCAAGGCAAAAGAATTGATGGACATGTGTGGCTCAATGGGCATTAAGCTAGTTCATTCCACCTCATATTACTGTCAAGGTAATGGTCTGGCAGAATCATCCAACAAGAGCCTTATAAGGATAATCAAAAAGCTACTAGATGACAATAAAAGGAACTGGGATTCCAAGCTGAAGTATGCATTGTGGGCTAACAGGGTGACCACCAAGAGATCCACAGGGAATTCTCCATTCAAGCTGGTATATGGCACTGAGGTTGTATTCCCAATCCAATTGACCATCCCTATCGCCAAGTTCTTGCAGGAAGAGCAGAATGCGGAAAATGACATGCAAAAAGAATTAGTGACTTGGATGAAGCACATCAGATCAAAGATCAACTGATTGAAAAGTCTACAACACACCAAAAGAGAATCAAGGAAGCCTTTGATAGAAAGGCAAAGATGGACAATTTTCAAAGTGGAGACTTAGTTCTTAAATGGGATGCACTGAAGGAAAAGAGAGGCAATCATGGGAAGTTCGATGCTCTGTGGATTGGATCCTTTCTCATTGCTCAGATCCAGGGGAACAACTCTTTCATGCTACAAAGTATGGAAGGAGAAACAGTTTTGGATGACTCAGCTAATGGGCGGTTTTTGAAAATTTATGTTAATTGAGGCTTTAGGCCTTAGCATTGTAAATATGTTCTTTTTACAAGTTTTAGTGTAGGCTTAATTAGACTGCACGCCCAATGGAACACTAGGTATTGCTGATCGTGTTTTGTATGAAAGGTAGTGGTCTACAGTTCTTGAGACCTCAGAGGGAGGATATCATCCCCAAAAGGAGCCAGTGTTAGCTCTGCTATGTAACGCTGATTTTCTAAGGTCAGAGAGGATCATGGTCTGTTCTATTATGATCAAAGGGAGGCTCTCATTGTTCGTTGTTTCCTTTCTTCCTTCATCTCACTCTTCTCTGGACTCTCCTCATTCCCTGAATAAGCCTTCTGAAACCAAACAAAGCCCCTTTTGGCCTTATCCCCAAGCACAAAACCCCAAAGCCCTCATAAAACGTTACCATATGCCTTCGTGCTTTCATAACCCATCGCGCCTCACCTCCACCATAGATCACCTCGCTGATCCAATGGTTCCCGCCACACTCGATAAAGCGACCCACTCTGCCACTCATCACGCCGACAACTTGATCAAACAATAGTGCATGATGAGAGTGGTTTTTCTCTCTCATCCACTGCTACATTTCAATCGTTGAATGGAATCGCGCGACCCTGGGTATTTACCACTTAGTGCTCAAAAGTGGTGCGATAAATACCATTTACCGCCTGACCAATCCACCCTGCCCATTAAACAACCATGCAACTCCATCACTCGATGACCGTCCAATCTGTCCGCTGTAGATCTGATGGCCCCAACTCACCCCGCACTCACCTCAATCAGTAACATCTGTCGAGCCATCTCCATCGTCCATTTCCTCGATCCAACGGCCATTTTTCTTGCTCATCCTGATTATCCGTTTGCCCATGCATTCCACGTCCCTGACCATTCTATTTGCCCGAAGAAGGAGATAACCAGTTTGCCAGTATTAGTCACTGCCAGACCCCCTAACCACCATATTTAACATAAAGAATGGCTGAAAGGAGAAAAGGAAAAGTATGACTCTGTAACTAAATCCATCAGTTATGGACTCCGCTGGTATGAGCACTCCAACAGCTAAAAAGGACATCAGAGCACCTGAACAAATCAGATTCACCCAATGAAGCAAGCAAACACATTCAGAGACTCCATCAGGTATTTAAATGCGGTTGGTGGTCAATTATGACCCCTTCATACCTAGAATTGGCCATGTGCAATAGTATTGAAAACTTATAAATACCCAGAAACAAGATGTAATCAAGGTTGGAATTTGATGTAAAGTTCAACTTCTAGATACTGTAGATATTTTGTCACTTTCAGCATCTCGTCTTCATTTTCAGCTAATACAAGTTTTTTTTGCTATTAACTACTCACTTTCCATTTCCCTCTGTTCTAAGCTTGTGCTTGATATGTTGTGTTTTTGATCTTTTGAGGTTTAGCACTCGATAACTATCATCTTGTCTTTGTGTTAGATTGTTGAATGCATCACTGAATAGGTTACTAAGGTTTCTTTCTATCTGGTGCAAGATATTTTTCATCCTGTCGGTGCATTAGTAGAATAGATTTACAGGTTTCTTTACTAGTTGCATCCGGCCATCACATTGTCTTGTGCATCTGATGGTGTGGTTAGTATTCTCCATGTTCACGTAATAACTCAAACTGTGAGAATTGGTTGTCTAAAGCCTTGTAGTCTAAGGGTGTTCACGCATGTCTGGAGTGAAACAAAGTAGAACTGGTTATCTGGATTGAACCAAACCATCATCCCTTCCATTAAAACTGCAACAATAGTTGAATTTATATGTTACCAGGCATCTCCGAGCTACAACGTAGGAGAGTTTCTTGGAATCCTAATAGGATGATCTCTTTCTTTTGAAAAAACACTTGGATTTGCAAAGCCTAGATCCAAAATATGATCTGATCATAGAAGGGTTTCTCACAGGAATTTCCTCCATAGTTCACCATCCCTTGTGTCATGATTCATATAATGAAATAATTGATATCCCATGTTATTCAAACTTACAATCTGATTAATACAATTCTAAATTTACACAAGGTTGCAAGGTTACCCATGACGAAGAAGATGACATGGTTGAACATCTTTCTTACAATTTGGGTAGTCTATTTGTTGGCATTGGCACATCCGATTAAACTATTGACCCTAAAAGCTACCATATGATTCATAATGATCTTGTTGAAATAATTTATTATAGTTGTTTTCACACAAATGTTGATTTTACCATATTCTCAAATTTTCATCATTCAACATTTGAAGGTCCTAGGACTTGTCGAAAATTCGAGGTACTTCAGCTCCCATTGATTGTGATGTCAGGTTCTTGCCACCTCCATGAGGTCTTAAACTAGGTGAGACCCAAATATTCTCACATAATTATTTTCTTAGCATTATTTCATTAGACATCAGCTCACTCTTGAACGATTTTCAATGAGTCTATTTTATTAGTCCTCAAGATAAAGCTTCTAATCTAGTAAAATATTCTTTTTTGGCTAATTCTTCTTCATGCAAATCTATTATATCTAACCTAGGGTTGGAATGCATATCTTTCTCGAATGTACTCAACTCTGAAGCCTGTAATTCTAATTATCAAGATAGAGATTATCATCAGCTGAAACATTCCTTCCTGTCAAATTATTCCATGAGCAATTAGCTCCTTACCCTTCTTGTCTATGTTTTGGAGCTAGCCATTTTTGTTGTCATACAATCTATCATTTTCAGGACAGATAAATTCTTGAGTCATTTGGTAGATGAAAACCGTTATGCAGATATAAATACCATATTTAATTTGGTGTATGCTTCGAATATTTCATTAGATTGGTATCCTAATTAGTTTCCCAAATTTTTGATACCAACAATTGTTTCCATTTCCCCAGGATTTCATGTTGCTGGTCTAGCTTGTAATCATATAAAAAGGAACCAATGGAGAATCGAGAATCGTATATGCCAATCCACCAATATGGTCATAATATCCACCTTAACAACTATCTTTCAGCTAATTATTTCCCCATCTGTATATCTGATGATAGTTATTTTACTGTTAGGCCCCTATACTACTAGTGTAACCCCTTATTGTTATCAGTACAACCCCCTTACTATATTGATGTACCCATGTAGTGCCCATATTGTTACTATTGTGCCCCATAGAAGCCCACTATTGTTATTATTGTGCCCTTACATTATTATTGTTATGTCGGCTCTCATTATATTATGACCCCTTAGACTCCTATATATAGAAAGGAGATCTTTTCATTTGTATCATCCAAGAATTGTTCATTTATGTAATGTAAAGGAGGTTGCCCCCCTAAGAGGCTGAATTCTAAGGCGTTGATCTATCTTTTCTATCTTTTTCTTGAGCTAGTTTCATAACATTTGGTATCAGAGCTTTGAATTTTGGGGTTTCACTGCTTCAAACAGGTCATTGTGGAATTTTCGCTATAACCTTTTTTTTACGACATTTCAGAAGCTAAAAAAAAATCCATTTGAGAAGAAATTGTGCGGAATCTCGGGTCCAAATTTCAGAGCTTTTTGCACTATATTTTCGGAGATATGATCTGAGGAAGTTGGTCTTTGTTCACACTCTTGAATTACATTCCAAACAGGTGACCTGGGGAAAATCATCATAACTGTCTCTCTGAGCATCAGATTGAAATTTCATAAGAAGGTACAGAAAGAGGACAGATTTTAGTTTTTTGTATATATATTTTCAGAGCCAAAGGTCGAAATAGTGAGATGTGGCACTTCATACAAGTTCGCTCTTCTGGAAAGGTCTATAATCAGGTCATCTTGGGAGATTGTGCATAACTCTGTCTTGTGGAATCTAAATTCGATCAGACTGGTCGCATTGGAAAGAGGACACAGAGGGCTACTGCAGGTCGTAATTTTAAAACTGGAAGAACCAAAATTACAGAGTTATAGTCATTTCAAAATCGAGCTCCTAAAATCAAGAAAAGGCGATATGAGGGAGTTTGATGGCAAGGATCCGGTAAATTGGATACTTCAGATGGAGAAATATTTTGATCTACATGGTGTACCACTATTACAAAAGGCATGTATTGCATCTTCACATTTAGAACCGGAACAATTTTTATGGTATAAAGGGCTTTGTTCTCGTAAACAACTTGTTACGTGGTCAATTCTCACGAAGGAAATGATAGCACATTATGACGATACAAAGAGCAACACCTTCTTTAGAGAAACACCACAAAAATTGGAAAGAGTAAAAGGACTTTGTGGCATAGTGGAAAGTAAAATTATAGCAACAAGGAAGTCTACCCCTCACAACTATAAAGATAGAAGTGTTGTTTCTCCTATCCTTCCACAACCTACAAGTGTTACACTACAACAATTAGAAGAAAAAAGAGAAAAAGGGCTTTGTTACAATTGTGATAGCAAATGCACTAAAGGTCATAAGTGTGCTAAGAAGAAATTATTTTACATAGAGTATGAAGAGGAGGAATAAGAGGATCAAGAAACATCAAAAGAAGAGGATATACGCCAAAACCCAACCCCCGAGAAAGAAGAAATGAATCATACCATATCTTGTAAAGCATTGGCAAGAATTACCACTCCTCAATCTCTCAAGATAGAAGGACATATCAAGAAGAAAAAGGTGCAAGAAGTCAAAGATCATATCGATAAAGAAGAAATGAATCCAACCATATCTTATAATTCATTGGTCAGAATTACCACTCCTCAAACTATCAAGATAGAAGGACATATCAAGAAGAAAAATGTTCAAGAAGTGAAAGATCACATCGAGCATCAAGAAATGAATCCGACCATATCTTGTAAAGGATTGGAAGAAATTACCACTCCTCAAACTCTAAAGATAGAAGGACATATCAAGAAGAAAAATGTTCAAGCAATGAAAGATCACATCTAGCATCAACAACAAGCTCTCCAACTTTTAAAGGATAATGCCACTTTGGTGCACAATCGAATGAAACAACAGGTAGATCAACATCGTAGTGAAAAAAATTTCATATAAGTGATTGGGTATTTTTACTTCTACATCTAAAGCAAGCTATTTATGAGAAGGAAATGTTGGTAATACTACATGCACTTAAGAAATGGTGACCTTACCAAATGGGAAGACACCTCAAGGTAAAAATGGATCATGATAGTCTTGAATACTTTTTAGAACAACTATTAACTTCAGAAGAACTGAAAAAATGTGTCACAAATATGTTGGGTTATGACTTTGACATCATCTATAGAAAATGGAAGCAAAATTTTGTTGCAGATGCACTCTCAGGAAAGGATGAGGATGGGGAAGCATTGTTTTGTATTATTTCTATTATCCAACCAGATTGGATAAACGAAGCAAGGGATGAATGGAAGAAGGACGAAAAAGTATTGCCACTTATTCAAAAGTCGCAAAAGAACTCAATTCAAACAATATTGCTAGAAATTGAAGAGGAAGGAAAAATCATATTGGAACCTGGAGAAGTCACAGAAACAAGAACCCAATAGCTACAAAATCAATCAATTTCAGAGTATCTCATCAAGTGGAAGAACTTACCCGCTAAAGATTCCACGTGGGAGGACAAGAATTTTATACAGAAGCATCAATAACTACTCAAGTGTTGAGGACAACACTTTTTGAAGGAGAGGAGCATGTTAGGCCCCTATACTACTAGCATAACCCCTTATTGTTATTAGTACAACACCCTTATTATATTGATGTACCCATGTAGTGCCCATATTGTAACTATTGGGCCCCATAGAAGCCCACTATTGTTCTTATTGTGCCCTTACATTATTATTGTTATGTCGGCTCTCATTATATTATGACCCCTTAGACTCCTATATATAGAAAGGAGGTCTCTTCATTTGTATCATCCAATAATTGTTCATTTATGTAATGTAAAGGAGGTTGCCCCCTCGAAGAGGCTGAATTCTAAGGCATTGATCTATCTTTTCTATCTTTTTCTTGAGCTGGTTTCATAACATTTACATTTGTTGGTCTCATCAAGGCAATAAAATTCTATGCTTCATCATTACATTGTTTATATACTTGTCGGATAGTTGAGGCACTTTAGCTTTAGTTGATGGTTATGTTAGACCTTCCTATATTGAAAAGGTTTTTGAACAAGATCATGTTACATTTTCTTTGAAAGATTCTCCCCATGAATCAATTGTGTTGATTGAAGTTTCATCCTTCCAAGAATTTTAGGGCCTTCAAATTGGTTTTTTTAAATACATATGATCGAATCTATGATTTGCTAGATGATATGAAATTTGCGGGAGAAGATTGTTCTCTAACACTTGACAAGATTGAAAATGGGTCTTTTAGAACATCATGTTAATTTGAGTTCCTTCAGGCACAAATTAATTCACATGTAGAAATTAACTATTAAGAACATTACACAAATAATCACGCAAACATCAGGAACAACAACATGAAGTTTGGTGACGGAGTTCACCCCTCCTGGGCTACGTCTCTAGGCCCTGCTCAAAAGGCTAGATTGCTCATATTTCAATATTTGAAAATAAGTACATCAATTTTTTGTTTACAATTGTGGCTATTTCCCTTGCAAGGAAATGTTATCCTACAGAGAAATCTCACAATAAACTTGATAATCTGTAATCAACGTGTCATATACAACAAAACAAAGAGTCTCTTGCAAGGACTCTAAACCTCAACTAAAATTGAGCTATCATGCATCAACAATACATCATTCAATTACCTATCTCAACTTGACTTGGAGGGACAACGGTTCATGTATTGATTTATGAAGAATTAGATGTTGCAAATGAGGAGCAAGCTCTGCCGATGAGTCTAGAGCACACCAAAATCCCCTTTTTGGTACTTCAAGTGCCTAATTTGGATTATGAATTACTTTCTGAATTCCAATTACAAAATGAGCTTATAACATAGCTCACACCATCAACAAATTCGAGTTGCACAACTCCCTTCTCATTTTGATGGCGCAATGGCTCAAGACCTTCTTGCTAACAAAGCTAGACTTCAACATCATTCTGGGCTTCACTTTCCTCTCACTTCGAATGGCTTCACTTTCCTCCAACTCTGAATGGCTTGTCCTCTGCCTCTGATATCGAATGGCTTGTCCTCTACCTCTGACTTCAAATGGCTTGTGCTCTACCTTTGACTTTGAATGGCTTGTGCCTTTGATTTCTCTCTGAATTTGAATAGTTTGCTGGGCACCTTTTATAAGGTTTTCGAACTCTAAGCTTAGAGTTTGGATTTAGTACCAAAACAAACATAGAAATTAGTTTTAACAAATATGAAATTCGTGCATTATGGTTCGCCAACATTACAACATAGTTTTAAATATGGTGCATATACAACATTTGGTATTAATGTTATAGTATGGTGGATATTTGAATATCCACATGGTGCAGTCAATAGTTTTGAAACCTTTGGTGGTGTCATATATATTGTAAACATATCAGCGGTGGAAATACATTGTAACCTGTGGCACTTTTTGTTGACAATCATGGCATGTGACCACCTACTCCCCGGCAGTTACTCCTGTGCTACATAACCATGCCACCTTCGTGCCACATACTCTGTGTCATTTGAGTATAACCATATAACATATCAGATTTTAATTTGGCATTTTGTATTTAATACATGGCATATCTAAATATGTATTAGGTTGGCATTGATGGTAAACAATGTAACAAACTTTGGTGGTGGTATTGCATTGAAACTCCATGCCACATAACCATGCCACCTCTATGCCACATATAACACTCCTCCACACCATTTCGGATTTCCAACTGTGCTCATAACCTTTACTCTGCCACTTGACTGTTGCCACATATCAATATACCACAATACCACTAGTCCATGATGTTTTGATTCCATAACTCCAAGGTTGTAACATACATATCAATTCTTTGATGGTTTGTTTGATAGTGTCAATTTAAACCATTTCCTTTGGGTTGGCAAGGCCACTAGATGCGACGGGCTCTGCTACCCTATCCCCACTTGCCATTTATCACAACAATATATATACAATGCACCCATAGTTGTAACAAGAACCATCGGTGGTGTAGTGGTTAAGGTTTTTGTTTCTTTGTGCTAGGTCATGTGGTCGAACCTCCCGGAGGCCCTATACTCATAACAAATTTTTAGCATGCCAAGAGGAGGCCACATGGCATCCAATCATTGGCCCACGTGGCACTCCGTTATTGGTTAAATTAAATTAAACCAGCCAATCATAAATATCAAAATTCGATAAACCAGAAGGAGCCACTTCATGGAATCTAAGCCCACCAAGTGTCCAATTGCAACCACCAGATTTGGTCATAACTTGCATTTACTTTGACCTGCATTGACTTTGGCATTTTTTACAAGTTTGGAGGAAATTTTCAAAATGCCTTTTCTTCCTCATACAGAGGCCATTTCAGAAACCAGATATACCACTGGAATCAGCACGACAAGCTTTTCGACTTTTTACTAATTTCATATGCATATAAGAATATAAAATTATGATCATGTTGAGAAATGTTTCGATCTATGGCCATATTTGGTCTTTAATCATTACATAGAAAACTACAACTAGATTCTACAAGATCCATCCTGATTCATACCTCCCCACAAAAGGGAATTTTGGACCTCCAAAAGTGTAGTACAATCATGAGTTTATTACATTCAAGCATCACTATAAAAACCGTCTAGACCTTATTAAAGAATAAACTTAGCCTACTAATTCGATGATAATTCATAAACACACAATTACACATATGACATGAAATCCACTGAGTTCAAAGTAGGAGATTTCTATGGAGGCTTACATTTTTCCTCTCCAGTTTTATTTGCTTCCTCTAGCTCTACTTGGGCTGGTGTCAACTCATTTGGTTGCATTTTGATAGGTTATCTTAGAATGTCCTCTCAGCTTGCATTGTGGACAAACACTTTCTCCTAAGTTTGTATTGGTTGTCTTTTTCTTGCATATTTCCTAGCTCTATTTTGATGATGTCGAGATTTTTCCTGATTGTCTCAAAGTTTTTCCTAGACTTTTCTTTACCTACAATGTCACGTCATTCTTCCACGAATGACTCTGTGTAGCATGCACCTTCTTGCTGTAAACCTTATTCTTCCAAAATTCCTCTACACAATGCGTGTTACTCCCACAAAAAAGTACATGCGTATATCCTTTTAATGACTTTCAACATAAAATTTTGATTGTAAGACACACCTTCTAAATCAATGCTAGAATGATTCTTTTTGATCCCGAATCTTCTTTTGCATTTGTTTAGGATGTAAGGACCAAAATCAGTCTGCAATGTGACCTCTCTTCCCACAATAGTCACAAGTTGACTATTCATTTGCCAATCCTTCGTATTTAGGCCTTTCTTGCACTGAGATTGGCTAGAGTCTGCCTTGGCCATGCTTTCTGAGGCCTTGTCCTTGATGATATGCCATCTTGTTCATCAGCATCATACCCATTTATTTGGTATGCTTCTCGAATGCTCCAATATTAGGATATCTGGAAGACTCTATTTCAAACAAAAGAAATTGAGATGATGGTACATAAGGAAATTCCTCAGAAGGTGAGGAAAAAGTACCTTTGGCTTCTTCCACTGATTTCTATTTTGGAGTGGTAAATAGAGGTGAAATTTCTTCATCTTCCTGATGAAGGGGAGGTACGTCATTCTCTCCTACTTTGGATTGACTTTCAATTGAAGGACTGCTCCTCTTTTGATTCTTCTACAAGCCTTCAATCTTCGGTTGCAGTCTTTGTTTGTCTTCCTGTAAATCTTGTACCATGCATCGAAATGTAGTGTTATGTTGTTCATATTTCAGGTTGAACTCTTTTAGTTCTTGCAATCAAATATCTCTCATGCTTTTACCCATTCTTACACTTTGGTGAGAATTGGCTATGATACCATAAAATGATCAAAAAATTGTGGAAGAATATCGTTCTCTAACACTTGACAAGATTGAAAATGGGCCTTTTATAACATCATGTTAATTTGGATTTCCTTCAAGAAAAAATTAATTTACATGTGAAAATTAACCATTAAGAACATAACACAAATAATCATAGAAACATTAGGAACAATGACACAAAGTTTGGTGAGAGAATTCACCTCTCCTAGGCTATGTCTCTAGGCTCTACTTAAAAGGCTAGGCCACTCATGTTTCAGTATTTGAAAAGAGGTACATCAATTTTCTATTTAGAATTGCAGCTATTTCGCTTGTAAGAAAATGTTCTCCTAGAGAGAACTCTTACAATAAACTTGACAATCTGAAATCAACGTGTCATCTATAGAAAAACAAAGAGTATCATTTAAGGACTCTAAACGTCAACCCAAATTGAGCAATCATGCATCAACAACACATCATTCAATTACCTGTCTCAACTTGACTTGGAGAGGCAACAGTTAATGTACTAATTTTTGAAGAATTAGTTACTGCAACTAACGAATAGTCTCTACCGATGAGTCTCGAATGCACCAAAAACCCTATTTCGGTAATTCAAGTGCTTAATTTGGACTCTAAATGACTTTTTGAATGTCAATTACAAAATGAGCTTATAACATGGCTCACATCAAAAACTTCAAGCTGCACAACTCCCTTCTTGTTCCGATGGCATAATGGCTCAACACCATCTAGCTAACAAAGCTAGACTTCAACGTCATTGGGGGCTTCACTTGCCTCTGACTTCGAATGGCTTCACTTGCCTCTTACTTCAAATGGCTTCTTCTCTTCCTTTGACTTCGAATGGCTTGTGATCTACCTCTAACCTCAAATGGCTTGTACCTATGCTTCCCCTCTCACTTTGAATGGCTCACTGACCACCTTTTATAAGGTTTTTGAACTCAAAGTTTAGAGTTTGCATTTAATACCAAAGAAAACATGGCAATTTGTTTTAACAATTATGAAGTTGGCACATTATGGTTTGCCAACGTTACAACATAGTTTTAAATATGGCGCATATATAAAATTTGGTTTTAATGTTATAGTATGGTGGATATATGAATCTCCACATGGCGCGGTCAATAGTTTTGAAACCTTCGTCGATGTTATATATATTGTAACCATATCGGAAATTGAAAAAAACTGTAACATGTGGCATATTTTGCTTACAATCATGGCATGTGACTACTGGCTCCCCAGTGGTTACTCCCATGCTACATAACCATGTGACCTATGTGGTACATACTCAACACTTTCCGAGTATAACCATATAACATATCGGATTTTAATTTGGTGTTTTGTATTTAATACGAGGCATATCTGAATAGGTATTAGGTTGGAATTTATGGTAAACAATGTAACAAACTCTGGCGGTGGTATTACATTGGAACTCCATGCCACATTTGTGCCACATACAACACTCTTCGGTGCCATTTGGGATTGCTAACTATGCTCATAACCTTTACTCCATTATTTGACTATTGCCATGTATCAATATACCACAATACCACTACTTCACACTTTTTTGATGCCACAACTACAGGGTTGCCACATACATATCAATTTTCCATCGGTTTTTTTGATAGCACCAATTTAAACCATTTCTTTTGTGTTGGTGGGGCCTCTCGATGTGGTGGGCTCCACCACCCTATCCCCACTTTCCATTTATCACAACAATATATATACCATGCGCCCATAGTTGTAACAAGAACCATCAGTGGTGTAGTGTTTAAGGTTGTTGTTTCTTGGTGCTAGGTCATGAGGTCGAATATCCCGAAGGCCATGTACCCATAACAAATTTTTAGCATGCCAAGAGGAGGCCACGTGTTAGCCAATCATTGGCCCACATGGTGATCCATTATTGGTTAAATTAAATCAAACAAACCAATCATAAAAATCTAAATTCGACAAACTAGATGGAGCAAATTGGTGGAATCCGAGCGCGCCAAGTATCAGATTGGAACCTTGAGCTTTGACCACAACTTGCATTTACTTTGACCGTTTTTACCTGTTTGGAGGAAAACTTCAAAATGTGTTTTCTTCCTCATACAGAGGCCATTTTCAATTCTAGATATACCATTGGAATCAATGTGATGAAAAATTAAACTAGGTGCTAATTTCATATGAATCTGAGATTGTAAAATTATGAGAATGTTGAGAACTATTTCCATCTACGACCATCTTGGTCTTTAGTCATTACATAGCAAACTATGACTAGACTCTACAAGATCCATCCTGGATAACTAGAGGAATCTTACTTGGCAAGATTTGTTGTTAATAATAAGTTCCAATCATTATGTTTTCCAAGACTAAAAACACGGACGAATGTACATTGACAGGAAACCTTCAAGGCATGTACAATCATTGTTATAATAAATATTTTAAAATTACAAAATGGTTAAAGGAAGCTACTACATGATACATTTCTACCTATAGACGTGACCTTTAATTTCTTGTGCAAGGTATTCAAGTTGTCATCTTTATTTATACACATTGATTCATCATGGTGCTAATTGCTCCTATCTTTCTACTTGTAGGTTAGAGGAAACTCTCATGGCTACATTTGAAATTTCATTTCACATAATCCTAACCTGCTACTTTAGATAGATTAGGATTTAGGTTTATTCTTTTTTTCTTCTACTTTTTTGGATTCTAGTTGCTTTTGCATTGCATTATAACACTCTTCCTTCATTCCCCTGTTCATTTTATTTTTGTTCTCTGCATGCCCTTTACTTGTTTTACATGCTATTTTTCTTTTGTTCGTTCTATCCTTCATGACATGTCATGTGTTCTTCCGTGTCTTTTCCCATGTTTTTTTTAATCAGATCATGGATGAAATATGATTTATTTGGATCTAAGGTAATATGGTGAAAGGATGAAAGGGAATTGTGAAAACTAGCAATGCTTGGCTTAGCTTCCGAATACTTCATTTCTTGGGCCTAATCATTTAAGGTCAATGATGCTTGTATGGAAAATATGATTCATCCTAAGCGAAAGCTCAAATGGAATTATGATGCTTGTATCCATAATGGTATCTTTTGTCCTTGAATCAACCTCTTATAATAGTCAATTATTAACATTTCAAATCAGTTAAGTAGAGAAGAGAAAGGATAAAACTTATGTGAGAAAACTAATTTCAAAGGTATATACTTAAGATTCTTTGCAAAAAAAGGACCAACCTCTCTTGGTCATAAAACAAGTCAGGATCCCTCTCCCTACCTTGGAAAAATAAACATTGATAAAATGCACAAGAGAACAAAGTCATAAAATAAATAAAGGATGAAAGAAGAGAAAGGATTCCCACATAGAGGGGTGAAGCAAACAACTTTGATGTAGTGCTAAATAGTCTCATTGGTATTGAAACAATGCTTTTCATTCCTTTAAATGACTCCAATGGGGTAATGAAAAGGCTTGTCAGTAGCATAGAAACAATAGAGATGTTATTAAAATTTAGAACATCTTAAACTCGTGGAATTTATGCACACCTACTCTTTGATCGAAACCTTTGAAGTTTGACTATTATTGTCAAATATATTAAGCCAAAAAGGGGAATATAAAAGACTACATCTGTAACCTAGCTAAGTAAGAAGGCTAGGCTAGTGAATAGGATGACACAATACTTCTAGAAGTATATGCCGTCTGCATATAGAAAGACCTAAACATATAATTTAGGTTTCTTCCAGTCCGTTGCCAAGTGTTGTGACTACTACAACACCTTCCAAATTTTGCCTACATTGAAATTTTAGTGCCCCCTAATGATCATGGGATCCTTTGTTTCAAGCCATTAATGTCATGAACAATCATGATGTTTAATTGTTCAAGTCTTCCTTTTGGAATCTATAGTGTCGAACTAATTATTTTCACATACCGAGGTCTTGATGTCTTCATGAGCACACTTCTTCCAAGAAAGCAAGATAGTACCTCTCATGTTGAGAGACAGTGATTGCATTGTCCATAGAGATAATGATTATGCAATCCTTGACAACAATGATTATATAGTTTCTAGTGATAGTCATTGTGTAACCCTTTCTCATGGTAACTACACAATCATATCTCAAAGTAACTATGCAATCCTTGCTCATAGCCACTGTGAAATCCTTGCTCACAGTGACTGCGCATTTTCTAGTGACAATATAAGGGAATCTTATGTAGACAATGATTGCACAATATTTTTTTATAGTAGGAATGTACTTCTTCATGTTAGTACTGCCACACCTCTTAGTGGAATTCAATTAACTCTTGACTCATAGTATCCTGACATGCATTAAGCGTACTCACAAATCCTAACCCAAATTGCATGTCTATTTTCCCTATATAAAGAGTCTGTTCCAAAGCTCATTTTCACATTCATATTTTGCTTCTAATCATTGTGCACTTTTGGAGTACAAGGAGAATTCTCATAGTCATGGTTATAAATTCCAATCTTCTAAGTGAGTTTTCAACTATCACTTTTTTTTTTGCATGTGTCACTTTTGTTCTTTTTTTCCCTTACATGTATAGATTTTTCTTGTCTTCATTCTTTCATGTCTCTTATGTTTTGTGTTGATTTCTCATGTGTTGCAATAACCCTTTCATGTGTCACTTTTGATTGTTTTCACATATCCTAAGAGCACTATGGCATACCCTATAGAGGTAGCTTCAAAACACTTTCTTGCACTAGTTTCAATGTCATTTATCATTAGAACACGTGCTACACACATCCTCATAGCATAAGACACTCTCTTGCACTAGGGAATGTGTATATTATTGTCATGTTGTTGATCATATATATGTGTGTGATGATGTTCAATACTACTTGTATGCTTTTACGCTTACTTTCTTGTCTCACTGATCTCATAAATTAAATTTTGTAGTTTTCATTGTCCTCATAAGTTGTGCAAACCTAAAGGACAACCTACTTGAAGTTTGGATTGAGAAACCTGAGTTCTTACTCACTTATCCATGCTAGTTACACTTCCCCATTAATAATTTTGATCATCCATTCATTACATTATGTACTACACATTTTTGATGGATAATGGGTTAATTTATGAACCATTTTAGAATCCAAATGCATAATTCCTAAGCCTCATCCTTAGTCACTGCACACTATGTAGTCATAGTGCCCAAGCCTGCCTCTATTTTCATCTGAACTTTCCCATAGTCTAATTCCTTGATAAACGTTTCCTCAACTTCACACTACACACTTTCATTAGGAAGTAGGATAATCTTTTAGCCCTTGCAGTGCTTGGTTGTGCAACACCTAGACCGCTCCCTTCAAGAACCGCACACTACACATTCTATATGAGCATGTAGGCCTTTCTTTCCTCTTGAACTCTTCCAATGTGAAATCCACGAATTTCCTCTCCATTTCCACTACACATGGCACAATAAAAGTGCCCAGTCCGTCACTCATTTCTTCTTGATCCCATGCACCACATGCAGGAAGGATCCTCTCTCAGTTCTTGCACACTCTCCCATGATAGTCAGCATCTCACATGAACAAACAAGATAGAATAGGTAATTTTGTGACTGATTTTTTCTTTTCATGAGTAAAATTCATTTACAAGTTTTACCACCATGTTGATGGTGCTAGACAAGGAAACCTTTAGGGGGACTCCCTGATATGATGTCCCAATTAGACATCACATCGTTTGGAGTAGG
Source organism: Pinus tabuliformis (assembly GCA_031772625.1). Taxonomy (NCBI): domain Eukaryota; kingdom Viridiplantae; phylum Streptophyta; class Pinopsida; order Pinales; family Pinaceae; genus Pinus; species Pinus tabuliformis. The sequence goes on from CM062816.1 coordinate 148,884,756, forward strand.
TGTCCCATTCAAAATATGAACTGGTTGCAAAAATAATGGGTTTTAGTGGTATTCCTTGGATGTGATATTGCTTAGAATTATGTACTCGTGACTTTGGTGAAACAGGTGTATAACTTTGTAAATATTCAAATGCAACGCATGAGATGTTCTAACACAACTAGGGGAAAGTGAGTGAGCCCCTTAGAATCCTATAATAGTATGCAACTTGAAAGGAACACACGACCATAAAAGGAATCATAAGTTAGCCCACAAACTATTTCACAAGATAACCATGATTGAAATGTACAACAACACACATTCAACAAGATTCATACTAATGCAAAAGAAATAGTTCATAAGTGTAGCTTAATGAAATAACATATCTTGCAAACATAACAAGAATAGTCCTACTATATTCACAACATATGCATGAAAGTGTGTTGTCTCTAAGATTTTATTAAAGTGAAAGTCCCAAACATACATATACAATTGAAAAACCAGTAGTCCCAATAGTGGAACATGAAGCCAAAACCTGTTCCTCTAAATAAATATACTCCCTCTATGCTAAGGAAAATCCAAGACTGTCAAAAAATCTTACTAGCTTTCGATCCTAAGTCAAAAGCTCAGCCAAAAGTCCCTTTACATGAGTTAGGAGGGTATATTTATAAAAAATGAGACGAATAATTGTCTCCTTTCTGTGAATATTGGACTTCCATCATGACTCTTTGACTTCCTTCAACCATGAACTTTTGACTTCATTACAAAATGAATTTTCACATTCCACAATTGACACTTGGAATTTTGCTTACAATTAATTAGAAAAATAATATTACAATATTTATCATACCTATGTAAGATAAAATTCGGAAGAGTCAACTAAACAAGCCTAATAGGACAAAAACAAGTCAATCTTTAGATTGGGGAACCTCCAACTTAGCGACTTCAACTTGTAGTTTCTAGGTCACATAGTGGTGCCACGCTTTGTACTATGTGATGATTCCCCCAAACTTTGGGATAAGATCAAGCTGGAAGCAGTCTCCTACCTCCATCGCATCTAGCTACATGGTCTTGGGGCTAGTTTGTGTTTCCTTCTTTAACAAGAGCATCATGGTGTTTATCTTAGTAGGGCCACCAACGTACTTCTACATATCATGTCTATTTGCATCTATGTCTCCCTCAGTGGCAATCTTCTTGAACTGGTCCAAGTATTCCTCGATTTCCTATCTGACCTTGTTCCTACCTTTAGCTTTGGTGAATGAACCAATTGAAGGGATCTTGTGTGACTTCACTAAGAAATCCATGTTGTTATATAGCTATGCTTAAGAGGCTTGAGCATTCACGATGAATGAGCCTAGTTGTTTGTTTCTTTAGATGAGCATATGAACCTATTGTCGTATCTTCTTCACCAAATTAGGAGGTGTACCTTTGTACTTCATTCCCAACTCATGTACAACAACAATGGCTATATGAATAACCTTGAGAGATTTAGCATTATATTTTCACTTCCGATGAATGCTTGATAGGGAGACAATTTCTTTGTGCATGGTGAAAATATCCTCATAGTGTCTCCCAATGTCAATACATCACCAAGTATTGTTGCCTTGAGTTATTTTAGATAAGCTTATGTTGCAGCTTCTTTCTAGACCTTTGTCTGGAGTTGTTCAATTTGTTCCATTGTAGGCTCTATTTTCTTAGCCATCTTTGTATTCTTAGCCATAAAATATTTTATATTTGACATGGAAGCTTCTGCAAAGGTGAACATGGTTACAACAATGGATTCTGGATTCTTGTCGTTGTTCATCACGATCACATTTTCTATGTTAAAAGCATGAAGCATGAGATAGTCCAAAACGTGTTTCTTCCTTTCTTGTATGATCTTGTTTTTCATCTCATCATAAGTCAAGATGTATATATCCATCACCAGACACTCATTAAGAGACATAATTTCCTCTTCCTCATGTCGAGCTTTCTCTGTTATCAGAGGAGGCGAAGACTAAGTAGTGATCTCCTATGTGGAAGGCATGTGATCAACATCCTAGTTTTGTTGCTATGGTTCTACCTGCATATCTTGGATTACTATCATATCTTCAATTTCTTGAGGAATTTCATTATCCTACAACTGATTTCTCTCTTCTTCAAGCATCCAATTATGTTCATCTTCCTTGGCTTACATTAGTGCTACTTCTTCTTCTTCTTTTCTCTTCCTTTCTTATTTTTCTCTCTTCATTTCTTCTTGTTCCTTCTGTTCTTATTCTACCTTCTATTTTAATTCTTCCTCCTACTTCCTCTACTTCCTTTTTTATTTCTTATGTTATTGCCACTTTATAGATGATTGAATTTTCTTTCCATTTATGAATTTCTTCTTCCGCTGGATTGTGCACAACTTTCTGCTTCCTCCTTTTGTCCTCTGGGTTAGGTCTCACTAATGGTTCTACTTTCGGGGTTTCTTTTGTCTAAGGAGTAACTTGCAATGCACCTGCAAAGCTGACTGGTTAGCAGGGATTAGATCCATTGTAGCAATTCTTTATCCTTTCATCCTTGGTCCTTAAATACATCTCACTCTTCCAACTGAAATGTATCTTTGCACAGTGTTATTTCCGAACATTCCTAGGATCGTACAGATTGTAAACCATTCGACCAAATGAAAAATTCTCTATATCATTACCTTTAGCGTTAGCAACCTTAAGATTCTTGATCTGTTACAATCAAATTTACAAAGGAAGAGTGGACCAAGTTGCTTTCTTCTTCCTCTCCAACACTCTTGATAAACTTGTGGAAAGATCATAAGCTACTTCTTGCATGACCATCTTGTCAGTGGCATACCTCAATATAAGATGTGGAGACTTCTGATCGCCAAACACTTTGAGGTAAGTTGTATCCAATGAGGCAAACCAATCAACTAATTCTTACACTTCCTCCTTACCTCACGTGACATACAAGGTGTCTCTTCCTTAAAGATCATCCATTATAATGGGATGAGGAACTGATTTGTCAACTTCTCCATGAATCCTTTGCAGCTTCCCTCTAAAAGTAACTTGCAATAAATGTGTACAACAGGTTCTTTTGGCGACTAAGTCCAAATCATGCCAAAAAAAGAGTTATGAGCATAGATTGCATCCAAAAAGTAAGAGTAAATGTAGAACCTAACTTTCTTACCATTAGGAGGGTTCTTGGCATTAGCTACAAGGGTCCTCAATTGTTAGGCAATTAGGTCTGACCAGTTAAATGGTTTTCCCTCCTTCACAATTTGATGTTGGAAGAATGCCCAACCATCAAGAAAGGATTGAATACTCTTTCAACCATAGATGTAGCAATATAGAACTATCAACTACTAAAATTTTCTTTGTGAGATGTTTGGTCTTCTAAGTCTTTCTAGGTGTTTGGTGGAATTTGGATGGGTCTTTCACCCAACCTTTGATGACATATTATGTGCTTACATATCTAGTGATTGCATGGAAGTGGGAATCCTTATTGGCATTTGGCAACGATAAATGATTGATCGAGGTGGATGTTGGTGGCCACCCAACTATCCCATTTGGACCCCCACAACTATCTCTTTCAGTCTTTTTAGTTTCCTAAATTGTAGAACAATTTACCATTTTTAGCATTTTTTCGGGTCCTGAACTTCCGGAGCCGTTTTGAGGCCCTAAATGACATTTTTTTGGGAATCTGAGGCAAAATCGGTTCATGGACCTATGTTGCCTCCCAAAGTTGTATTGCTAAGATAGATCTTTCTAACGAGCTATTGTATGCATCAAACGGAGATCGTATGCCAAAGTTACGACCCCGGGAAATTGATGTACCAATTTACCCAAACGGGGCCCACAATTTGGCGTTTCATCTTCTAGTGTAAGATTTTGGAATGTTAAGGGTTTTCCATTGTTCATCAACAATAAATAGGCCTTCGAGCCTCATTGTAACACAGTTCGAAACAGTTCAGAGGCATGTAGCCGACACATCTCTTCTCAAAGATAAGCTACCATCGCCCTAGCTGGGTTATTTCTATTTGTAAGCATATTTCAGTATTCTCCATTAATGAAATGAAGTATTATTTCAGCTGCATCTCTGTTTTTATGGTTATCGCATCTCTGTATTTATGGTTATCTCTGTAATCTATTGCATTCCTGCTTAAATCCGGATCAGTGGTATCAGAGCGGTCTGCTTTTTCTCTGTTTTTCTTTGCATGTCCCCAACGACGTCGGGATATAAGGAGTTAGGGCTTGAACTGGTCGAACCTTTGCAAGACCAGCCTCGCAAATCCCGACGGCCTCCCATGGCGGATGAGAAGAAAGATGAGGGGGCAGGAGATCCTATCAAATTCTTGCTCGAAGAAGCGCTCAAGCGGCAAAGGAATGCGATGATGGATAGCTTTGCCCAGATCCTTCAGCGGCTACCCAAAAGTGACGCATCGGCTTCCAACAGCAACTCTGGAAATGCCACGCCCTTTAAGGTACAAGTTAATTTTGAAATCCCCATCTTCGAGGGTCAAATAGACGCAGATGCCGTAGATAAATGGTTAAATTTGCTAGATGGGTATTTTTCTGTTCATGAATTTTCAAGTCGGGAAAAGATTGTTTTCACTCTTCTCAAAGCCGCTCCCCACGTCAAGGACTGGTGGGAAACCTACTGCGAGCAGAAGGATGAAAGTACAGGCTCACTATTTTCAGCCGCACCCACTTGGAATGACTTCCGGGATGCCATCAAGGAGCAGTACTACCCTGTCGGAAGCTATGAGGACAAATACATCAAATGGACCACACTGCGGTAGGGACGAGACCAAGATGTACCGGAGTTCACAAACATTTTTCATACCCTTCGCACACAACTGGGTATCAAAGATTCTGAGCTGCATCTGGTACTCAAATACCACGGCTGCCCACACAGATACATCCAGGAAGAGATGGGGTTCTTGAACATCTCCTCACTCGGCACAACATACCAATACGCTGTCAAAATCGAGCAAAAGTTCAAATAGAAGAAGCGGGACTTTGGATCTACAAATCTGAAGCCCAAAGGACAAAGCCAAGGCGGGGTGACCCAAGACAACCCGTCGAAGCCACAAGAAAAGAACAACACCACGAAGCCAAAGAAGGACACAGGAAAGTGGTGTGAGTTCCACAAGAGTCCCACTCATAACACAAGTGAGTGTCAAACCAAGCAGTCGCTCGTGGCCGAGTTAAAGGCTTCTGAATCAGATGCATGTTTTGACCCTGAGCCCAAACCTGACAAGGGGAATGGCAAAGGGAAGCAGATCATTGATGCGGATCCCAGCGCCACTGTTGCCACTGCAAAGATCCAGAAAAATGAGCCCAAAAATCCAGAGGAAGGGGAGTGCCTTTTCCACTCACAGATGTGGGTGAAGGGTTCGCCGCTGCAATTCATTATCGACAGTGGCAGCCAAAAGAACCTCATTTCAGCAGAGGTCGTGAAGCGGTTGGGCCTACCGACTACACTGCACCCACAGCCGTACAGTATCGGGTGGCTTCACGAAGGATGAGATTTGAAAGTTCGCCAGCAGTGTCGCCTTCCCTACAGCATCAAACCCTTCACAGACGAGGTACTGTGTGATGTTACACCTCTGGATGTTTGTGATGTATTATTAGGTGAACCATACTTATGGAGGTGACATGCTGTGTATGAGTCCAGGCCTCGCGCTGTCATTATTTCTTTGAATAATTCATTATACAGGATACCGGAGGTAGCCCCACCTACCACCACATCTTTGATCACTGCAAAGAAAGGTAGCAAGCTCATCTCCCAAACTAGGAAATTCATCTGTCTGGTTCACTCCCAAAGTAAGGGGAAGATCGTTGCTACATTCATGACCCCCGCAAAGGGTTCCTCCACGCAGCAGCAACAGCAAAGGGACACGGTCATGACAGAACACAGGAACAACTTCTCCTCACCTACAACGGTACCACACAAGTTTCAAGTGGGCAACAAAGTTTGGTTACATCTGCAAAGAGAATGCCTTACCAGAACCCATCAGAAACTCAGACCACTCCAACATGGTCCTTATAGCAGTACCAAGGCTGTGGGGAACAATGCTTTGGAGCACATCATTCCTCCATTCCTTCGCCTGCACCAAGTGTTCAATATGGACCATCGTCGACCATGCTTCTCACCATTACTGGAAACATCAGAGATTGCAGGACAAGTTCAGCAGATGGAGGAACTCAATGCAATGGGGACCATTGCTTCCTAAGGGGGGAGGAATGATCCAGGTGGATGTTGGTGGCCACCCACCTATCCCATTTGGACCCCCACAACTATCTCTTTCTGTCTTTTTAGTTTCCTAAATTGTAGCACAGTTTACTATTTTTAGCAGTTCTTCGGGTCCTGAACTTCCGGAGCGGTTTTGAGGCCCTAAACGACGTTTTTTTGGGGAATCTGGGGCAACATGGGTCCATGGAACGATGTTGCCTCCCAAAGTTGTATTTCTCGGATAGATCTTTCTAGCAAGCTATTTTACGCGTCAAACGGAGATCATATGCCAAAGTTACGACCCCGAGAAATTGATGTACCAATTTACCCAAACGGGGCCCACAATTTAGCGTTTCATCTTCTAGGGTTAGATTTCGGAATGTTAAGGGTTTTCCATTGTTCATCAACAATAAATAGGCCTTCGAGCCTCATTGTAACACAGTTTGAAACAGTTCATAGGCATGTAGCCGACACATCTCTTCTCAGAGATAATCTACCATCGCCCTAGCTGGGTTATTTCTATTTGTAAGCATATTTCAGTATTCTCCATTAATGAAATGAAGTATTATTTCCGCTGCATCTCTGTTTTTATGGTTATCGCATCTCTGTATTTATGGTTATCTTTGTAATCTATTGCGTTCCTGCTTAAATCCTGATCAATGATACATACAGTGAAAATCATGTGCAATAAAAGAGGAAAGCTCTTGTCCACTAACATTACTGATCCAGGTATGGGCGTGACAAAGGACCCTTCCAAGACATTTTACGTTCGTGATGTGTTAAATTGCATTTTTAAAAGAACATAAATGAATACATCTGCATGTTGTAAGGAAGAGGAACATGAAATTCATCAACACATGAAAACGTAAGCCGTTAATAATGGAGTTCGTCCAAGAGGGACTAAGTCTCTAGACCCTGGTGTCACGATGGTGTAGGATGTTGCATTAAGTGTTGTCAATAGTGATGATGTACATAAGAGGTGATGTCGCTATCATACAAGGAAAATGCCCTCACGCAGGAGTGGCTCCCAAAAATGTTCCACTACAGGAATCTCAGTCAAAAGGACTCCTCTCACTATGACACAAACTCATGCATGATGATAATCAGCATCCCGCCAACATGGTAGAAAAGGGATCTCAATTCAAACATGCACGATGACAAAGCATCAACATAAATACAAATGGATCTCAAACAAAACATGACGAATCATGACAACAAGTACATCACACAGATGATTCCGCATCACATCAAGCACAAATCATGAAAACAAGTAAGAAACAAGATCCCACATCAAGCATCAAACAGGGATTTCTGTAGCACAATGCATAGAAAAAGAAGTATATGAATACACTACATATACCTCACATCCAGGGGCCATCTGAAGAAATATGTCAAGCTGTTGAAGCTGGTCGCACTTCAAATCTCACGGCCTCGAATCTCATGAAATGGCTTCTCACACATGAATGCTGACACTTGCACTCCATTTAGAAAATTAGCTGAAAAATAGAATGAGAAAATGGAAAATCTAAACACACCATAAGATGTGTGGTGTCAAATAGTGTAAAGTCGACTATCCAATTTTTGAATTCTACGAAAGTGAAAATCTGGGGCTCAAGGAATCTTTTAGATTCCCCCTAGATTCCTCAAAGATTCACTCCTCCAGGTCCTCTCAAATCAGCTTCTCAGATCAGGAAACTAACTATACCATCAAATTCGTGTCACTAAGAAGTGTAAGATCGACATAAAATTTGTCCAATTTGGACACTGTAAAAATTTCACCCTTCTGGAAATTTCACTCAGTCATGGTTCTACTTGCATTAAAAATTAATTTAAAAAAAATCCACCTCATTTTCCGTGCTTGCTCCTGGTTCCTCCATTTGTCTGCTAGTGCACTGTTCAAATGAGGGTTTATATTAATTCTTGGGTGGATTTAATGAAGAAGTAGTTTGGCATGTTGGCAAAATTAGGCATTAGTTGAGGAGGGGTTGGGTGGTCAAACCCCACCCCTCTCATTTTAAGACATTATTTTTTCAAAAAAAAATCCGCCTATATTTTGGAGGGTTGGGTCCACATTGAGCGGTCCTCCCCCATACCCATCACAATTCAACTAGGGCATTAAATGGCATGTTGTATGGTTTAATGGTTGGTACTTGTATTCATGGGGCTGCTCGCTTGGGGGATGGCCACGTGGGCCAAGCAGGTTCGACCCCTGCCGACACTCTTACTAAAATTTTGGCGTTGTTGATTGGTGCAGAGTTTGTTTGGTGTTGGTTGGGTGTGGGTCAGGGCCACTGGAGGTGGCCCATGTCCACCCCATAATTATATGCAATATTGTTATGTTTAACAGAGTTTGGAGAAGGGTCTGACGGGGTCATGGTCACTGGCCCATTTAAAACATTAATATATATTTTTTGTTGTGGTTTGGGGGTCGATGGGGGTCATGGCCCGTCGGCAAAATTTAAATATGGTTTTTGTATTTTGGTTGGGGGGTGGCGGGGGTGGTGGCCTGCCACCTCATAATTATTAATTTTTTTTTTTTAATAATAAGATATTTTTTTAATTTTTCTAACATAAGGGTTATTAGACAAATTAAAGAGGCCAAAATTTTGCCCGCTTTTGGGAGCTAATTTTCATTCCCTGGGGTTGGTCAAATTGTAGGACACTTAAACCTGGCCCCCAACCCAACTTTGACCAAAACTTTTACTGCTTCGTTTGCCGTCATACGAGCTCGGATTGATGAACCATTCACACTGTTGCGATTAGGACAACGAGATCTACGCTCTGGTCCTAGTTTGAAATAATTCTGATCACTTTGATTTTCTATCTTTCATAAGCCCTCTTTATCCTATGTGTGTCTCTGGAGCCACCTAGATCAATCCTCCCCATTGAGGATCTTTTGGTCCTCCAAATGCAAAGAACATAATATGCAACTTGTTTGTACCTTATCTACATCACAAACATCCTGAAAGGCCTCGCTTCCATCTATTTCACCTTTGTTCTTCAGAGCCTTATGCGATGAGCCAACACCTGCAACCTTTGCAACAGGTAGTACATTGTTTTGAAATTTACATGCTTGACTTTCATGACCAACTAATGACCCAAGCGTCCCACACTTGCCACGAGTTTATAACACATACTCAGTGGTTAAGTTTACAACAAGATGGACACAATACCCTAGCTATGAAAATAAGGCCAACATATCATTATTTCTCCAACAAGTGATGGAAAACACATCACAACTGCAACACATGATTTACAGCAATAAGGCCAAACACTATTTTCTTTGACACATGATGGAATTGTGACATCACTTTCAGAGTTTAAAATGCAACTCAAAGTAAGACGAGACATCATTGTTGCTAAATAAGTGATGGAAGACACATCATCACTTTTACATTTAAAAATGCTACAAATGATTTACGAAAGTACACCCATGAGATGCTAACATATCTAGAAACCATTTTTCACTTATCAAGGTGAATGGCTTGCCTCCTTGTGGAGGTTTTTCTTGTCGAACAACTATTTCACCTGGTTCATGCACCGTCGCTTTGTCTTTAAGGCGCTACTCTGGATGGAGCCTCCAACAAGTGGTTCTTTGATGACCACCTCTACTGCAATGACTACAATAGGTTTTTTTCCTCAAGATCTTCTTAACATGTTTCTTTACCTGTTGTTGACAGGGTCTTTCATGCCTCATCCTTTTGTGTGCTTTGATTCTTTTCCAACACTTCGAAAATGTATGGTTATGTAATCCACAAAAGGTACATGTTTTTTGATGCCATGTTTTACGTTTATCCTTAACAACGTGATCATAATTGAAATGAAAATTTGAATGTAAAAGGTGGTTATACCTTTCCTTGTTGTCTTTGGTGTAATTATGGCTATGAGAGCTTGCCTCAACTCCTTCCCTACAATGGACATTGCCATGGGATGATGGGGATGTGTTCCCATCATTCCCTTTCCTCAATGATTTCGATGATGTCTCGGAAGAATCTAACACCTTTGAGCATTCTCCTTTGGTGTATCCCACGCCTGTAAATTGAGGTCTATGCACAACCTCCAATGGTTGAGTGATGCCTTGGTTAGTAACACTAAGCTCTTTTTCCTCCTTGTGTCTCGTCTTGGTAAGGAGCCTCATGTTTGTCCCTGTAATTGGGATCTCAACATCTCCAACAAAATTCATACTATGTGAAGATGAAACCAAAAGGAAATCAACATCTCTTACCTCCTCTATCAGTTTGGAAAGAACTGATGAGCGCTGCTTATCATCTGTTGTTGGTGGTTTGCTAGTTGTCTCGACGCATTCCCAAACTTCCTTTCTCACATACCCAAGTCCTTCCTGACGGGGTAGTTTTTCTTCTTTGATGGGGCTGACAATGCCTTGGCTATGCGAAAGCCTTTTCCTTCATACCCCATTTTCTTCAACAGTTTGGAGCCAATTCTTGTGGTATGATTTTCTAAAGCAGTGAAATCATCATTAGGACACATACATGAATTCAGAGAATTACATTTTACCTCACATGGGTCATGCTGCAACTTTTCCAAGGCCTCGTCCTTAGCTTGTAGCTTTCGTAGAAAACTATGTTTCTCCTCTTTCTCTTATTGTAGAAGTATCTTCAATTCAATGCTCTCTATTTGAAGACTTTGGTTGTTGTACTTTAATCCTTCCAGGGCCTCTCTGCTGGCTCGCAACTAAAGTTGCAATTGCTCCTTTTCATCTCTATCTTTTTGTAGAGCTTCATACATTATTTCCACCCTTTCGGAAGTTTTGAGCATAGTCTCGTATATTGCTTTTTCATCCTCTGTCATTGCACATTCCATTATTCATGCTTGCAATTCACATCCATGCAAAGACCGCTCTAATACCACTTGATATAGGTCCGAATGTGACAAAGGACCCTTCCAAGACCTTTTACTTTTGTGATGTTTTAAATTTCATTTTTAAAAGAACATAAATGAATACATCTACATGATGTAAAGAAGAGGAACATGAAATTCATCAACACAAGAAAACATAAGCCGTTGATAACAGATTTTTTCTAGGAGGGACTATGTCTCTGGGCCCCGGTGTCAAGATGGTGTAGGCCACTGCATCAAGTGTTGTCAATAGTGATGGGGTACATAATAGGTGATGTCACTATCATACAAGGAAAATGCCCTCACGTGGGAGTGACTCCCATAGATGCTCCACTATAGGTACTCTCAGTCAAAAGGACTCCTATCAGTATGACAAAAACTCATGCATGATGATAATGAGCATCCTTCCAACATGGCATAAAAGGGATATCAATGCAAACATGCATGATGACAAAATGTGTATGCCATCAACATAACGACAAAGGTATCTCAAACAAAACATGACGAATCATGACAACAAGTACATCACACAGATGATTCTGCATCACATCAAGCAGGAATCATGAAAACGAGTAAGAAACAAGATGCCACATCAAGCATCAAACAGGGATCTTTGTAGCACAATGCATGATAGAAAAATAAGTACATGAATACACTGCATATACCTCACATCCAGGGGCCATCTGAAGAAAGATGTCAAGCTGCTGAAGATGGTCACACATCGAATCTTGCGGCGTTGAATCTCATGGAAATGGCTGCTCCCACATGAATGCTGACACCTGCACTCCACTTAGAAAAGTAGCAGAAAAACAGATTGAGAAAATGGAGAATCTAAATGCACCATCAGATTTGTGGCATCAAATAATGTAAAGTCGACTATTAAATTTTTGAATTTTGAGAAAGTGGAAATTTGGGGCTCAAGGAATCTTTTTAATTCCCCTAGATTCCTTAAAGATTCCATCCTCTAGGTCCTCTGCAAATTGGTTTCTCAGATAAGGAAATTGACTGTGCCACTGGGTTCGTGTCGTTGAGAGGTGTAAGATCGACATAAAATTTGTCCAATTTGGACACTACAAAAATTTCACCCTCTTCGAAATTTCGCTCAGTCATTATTCCACCTACATTAAAAATTAATTAAAAAAAATTCTACCTCATTTTCCGTGCCCACTCCTGGCTCCTCCGTTTCCCCCCTGGTGCACTATGCAAATGAGGGTTTATATTAATTCTTGGGTGGATTTAAGCAAGAAGTAGTTTGTCATGTTGCTAAAATTAGACATTAGTTGAGGAGGGGTTGAGTGGTCAAACCCCGCCCCTCTCATTTTAATACATTATTGTTTCAAAAAAGAAAATCTTCATATGATTTCGGGGGTCACGTCTGCATTGGGTGGCCTGCTCCCATACCTCGTGCAATTCAACTAGTGCATTAAACGACACATTGTATGGTTCAATTGTTGGTATGTTCTATTCATGGGGTCACCCGCTTGGGAGCCGACCACATGGGCCAGGCGGGTTCGACCCCCATTGGCACCCTTACTAAAATATCGACGCTGTTGATTGGTGCAGAGTTTGTTTAGTGTTGGTTGGGTGTGGGATGGGTCCACCAGAGGTGGCCTGTGCCCACCCTGTAACTATATGCAATATTGTTATGTTTAATCGAGTCTAGAGAAGGGTCCAGTGGGGTCATGGCCGCTGGCCCATTTAAAACATTAATATATATTTTTGGTTGCAGTTTGCGGGCTGACGGGGGTCATGGCCCATAGGAAAAATTTAAATATGGTTTTTGTATTTTGGTTGGGGGGTGGTGGCCTGCCACCTCATAATTATTATTTTTTTATTTTTAATAATAAGGTATTTTTTTTTTAGTTTGTCTAACATACGGGTTATTAGACAAATTAAAGGAGCCACAATTTTTCCTGCTTTTGGGAGCTAAGTTGCATGCCCTGCGGTCGGTTAAATTGTAGGACACTTAAACCTAGCCCACAGTCGAACTTTGACCAGAACTTTGACTTCCTCTTTCTCCCTCATACGAGCTCAAATCGGCGAACCATTTGTACCGCCATAATCAGGATGATGAGATCTACGTCTAGTCCTTGTTTGAATTCATTCTAATCTTTGTTATTTTCAAGCTTTCATAAGCCCTCTTTGTCCTGTGTGTGTCTCTAGAGCCACCTATATCAATCCTCCCCACTGAGGAGCTTTTGGTCCTCCAAAAGAAAAAAACATAATTTGGAACTTCTTTGTATCTTATCTACATCACAAGCATCCTGAAAGGCCTCGCTTCCAGCTTCTTCACCTTTGTTCTTCAGAGCCTTAAGCAATGAGACGACACTTGCAACCTCTGCAACATGTAGTACATTGTTTTAAAAATTACATGCTTGAATTTCATGACCAACTTATGACCCAAGTGTCCCACACTTGCCATGAGTTTATAATACATAATCAGAGGTCAAGTTTACAACAATATGGATGCAATACCCCAATGATGAAAACAAGGCCAACATATCATTGTTGCTCCAACAAGTGATGGAAAAAACATCATCATTATAACACATGATTAACAACAATAAGGCCAAACACTATTTGTTTTGACAAGTGATGGAAACATGACATTACTTTCAGAGTTTAAAATGCAACTCAAAATAAGACCAGACATCATTGTTGTTGAACAAGTGATGGAAGACACATCATCACTTTTACATTTTAAAATGCAACAAATGATTTACAAAAGCACAAGCATGAGATGCTAACATATCTAGAAACCATTTTTCACTTATCAAGGTGAATGGGTCACCTCCTTGTGGCAGTTTTTCTCGTCGAACAATTGTTTCACCTGGTTCATGCACCATCGCTTTGTCTTTAAGGTGTTGCTCTGGATGGAGCCTCCAACAAGTGGTTCTTTGATGGCCACCATTGTTGCAATGACTGCAATAGTTTTTCTTCGTCCAGATCTGCTTAACATGTTTCTTTACCTATTGTTGTGATGGTATTTCACGCCTCATCCTTTTGTGTGTTGTGATTCGTTTCCAACAATTAAAAAATGTATGGTTATGCAATCCACAAAAGGTACATTTTTTTCAATGCCACGTTTTATGTTCATCATTAACAACATGATCATAATTGTAATGAACATTCAGGCATCGAATGTGGTTATACCTTTCCTTTCTCTCTTTGTTGTAATTACAACGATGAGAGCATGCCTTTGCTCCTTCCCTGCAATAGACATTGCCATGGGATGATGGGGATGTGCTCCCATCATTTTCTTTCCTCAACGATTTCGACGATGTCTCAGAAGAATCTGACACCTTTGAGCATTCTCCTTTGGTGTATCCCATGCCTGTAAATTGAGGTCTATGCACAACCTCCAATGGTTGAGTGATGCCTTGGTTATTAACACCAATTTCTTTTTCCTCCTTGTGTCTCATCTTGGTAAGGAGCCTCATGTTTTTCCTTGTAATTGGGATCTCCACATATCCAAAAAAAATCATACTAAGTGAAGAAAACACCGAAAGGAAATCAACATCTTTTACCTCTTCTGTCGATTTGAAAAGAGCTGATGAGGGTTGCTCATCATCTATTTTTGGTGGTTTGCTAGCTATCTCGACGCATTCCCCAACTTCCTTTCTGACATACTCAAGTCCTGTCTGATGGGGTAGTTCTTCTACTTTGATGGGGTTGACAATGCCTTGGCCATTAATTCCCGAGCCTTTTCCTTCATACCCCATTTTATTCAACAGCTTGGAGCCAATTCCTATGGTATGATTTTCAGAAGTATGGAAATCATCATCAGGACACATGCATGAATTCAGAGAATTACATTTTATCTCACATGGGTCATGTTGCAGCTTTTCCAATGCCTCATCGTTAGCTTGTAGCTGTCGTAGCAAACTATGTTTCTCCTCTTTATATTCTTGTAGACGCATCTTCAATTCAGTGTTCTATGTTTGAAGACTTTGGTTGTTGTGCTTTAGTTCTTCCAAGGACTCTTCTGTGGCTCGCACTCGAAGCTGCAATATCTCCTTTTCCTCTGTCTCTTTTTGTAGAGCTTCATACATTATTTCCACCCTTTTGGAAATTTGAGCATGGTCTCATACATCACTTTTTCATCCTCTGTCACTGCACATTCCATTGTTCACACTTGCAATTCACATTCACACAAAGACTGCTCTGATACCACTTGATCCAGGTCCGGGTGTGACAAAGGACTCTTCCAGGGCATTTCACTTTCGTGATGTGTTAAATTGGATATTTAAAAGAATATAAATGAATACATCTGCATGTTTTACATAAGAGGAAAATGAAATTCATAAACACATGAAAACATAAGCCGTTGATAATGGATTTCGTCCAGGAGAGACTATGTCTCTGGGACCTGGTGTCAAGATGGTGTAGGCCACTGCATTAAGTGTTATCAATAGTGATAATGTACATAAGAGGTGATGTCACTATCATACAAGGAAAATTCCCTCATGCAGGAGTGGCTCCCAAAGATGTTCTGCTATAGGAACTCTCAGTCAAAAGGACTCCTATCAGTATGACACAAACTCATCCATGATGATAATGAGCATCCCGCCAACATGGCATAAAAGGGATCTCAGTGCAAACATTCAAGATGACAACATGAGTATCCCATCAACATAACGAAAAAGGGATCTCAAACAAAACATTATGAATGTAACAACAAGTACATCACAGAGATGATTCAGCATCACATCAAGCATCAAACAGGGATCTGTGCAACACAATGCATAGCAAAAGAAGTACATGAATACACTGCATATACCTCACGTCTAGGGGCCATCAGAAGAAATATGTCATGCTGATGAAGCTAGTCGCACGTCGAATCTCACGGCATTGAATCTCATGGAATTGGTTGCTCGCACACGAATGTTGACACCTGCACTCCACTTAGAAAAGTGGCTAAAAAATAGAATGAGAAATTGGAAAATCTGAATGCACCATCAGATTTATGGCATTGAATAGTGTAAAGTCGACTATCAAATTTCTGAATTCTAAGAAATTGGAAATCTAGGGCTCAAGGAATCTTTTAGATTCCCCCTAGATTCCTCAAAGATTCCCTCCTCCAGGTCCTCTGCAAATTTGTTGCTTAGATAAGGAAACTCACTGTGCCATCCAGTTCGTGTCACTGAGAGGTGTAATATTGACATAAAATTTGCCCAATTTGGACACTGCAAAAATTTTACCCTCCTGGAAATTTCGCTCAATCATGGTTCCACTTGCATTAAAAATTAATTAAAAAAAATTTCCTCATTTTCCATGCTCGCTCCTGGTTCCCCCTATCTGCCCCCTAATGCACTTTGCAAATGAGGGTTTATATTAACTCTTGGGCTGATATAACCAAGAAGTAGTTTGGCATGTTGGTAAAATTAGGCATTAGTTGAGGAGGGGTTGGTTGGTCAAACCTGCCCATTTTATTTTAACACATTATTGTATCAAAAAAACAAATCCGCATATGTTTTGGGTGGTCGATTATGCATTGGGCAACCTGCACCCATACCTCTGGCTATTCAACTAGCGCATGAAACAACGCGTTGTATGGTCTAATGGTTGGTACGTTGTATTCATGGGGCTGCCCGCTTGGGGGCCGGCCACATGGGCCGGGTGCACCCTTACTAAAATATCAGCGCTTTTGATTTATGTAGAATTATTTTGGTGTTGGTTGGGTGTGGGTCAGGTCCACTGGAGGTGGCCTATGCCTACCCCATAACTATATGCAATATTGTTATGTTTAATGAAGTTTGGAGAAGGGTCTGGTAGGGTCATGGTCACCAGCCGATTTAAAACATTAATATATATTTTTGGTTGTGGTTTGGGGGCCGACGAGGATCATGGCCCGTCTACCAAGTTTAAATATGGTTTTTGTATTTTGGTTGGGGGGTGGCAGGGGTGGTGGCCCGCCACCTCATAATTATTATTTTTATTATTTTTAATAATAAGGTATTTTTTTTAATTAGTCAAACATAAGGGTTATTAGACAAATTAAAGAGGCCACAATTTCTCCTACTTTTGGGATTGAAGTTTCGTGCCCCCGGGTCGGTCAAATTGTAGGACACTTAAACCTCACCCACAACCCAACATTGACTAGAACTTTGAATGGCTCGTTATCCCTCATATGAGCTCGAATTGATGAACTGTTTGCACCACCACAATCAGGATGACGAGATCTACACTCTGGTCCTAGCTCAAAGTCATTCTGATCATTTTTATTTTCGAGCTTTCATAAGCCACAAGGAAATGTTGGATACCTGCATGCGATCTTATGCAATCCTTAATTTTGGACATTGATGTAAAATTTCATGTCTTCAATATATTCTTGATAGTTGGTTTCCATGGATGAATATTTCATTTTGTCCCATCTAATGTCTGAATATTTCTCAATGAATAGTTGAGTGTCTGAAAGAATTGGCATAGGGACAAGGACACTATCAACTATTTCATCAGTGTTGCTCCCTATGGTGTTTTTTGAGGAATATCTATTGCGTGCCATGATGATAACAACTGATGGAGAAAGATAACCTCAAAGGATGCATTAATTGCATGAAAAAATGGACTCATGGAAAACAAAAATTAGCTCAAGAAAAACAATATATTTAGCAATATCAAGGTAGCATCTCACACACTGAGAGGAAATATTGTGTAATTCCTGGGCTGAAGGTGAGAGGTGAGGATCCTGAACTGGGAATTTCGCAGTCCTAGCAAAAAATGGGGCATCTATAGGTTTGAGATTGCACAATGTGTTGTCCTAGCTAGGTAGACTAAGGAAAGGAACTACGCATAATGTAGTCCAAGTGGCCAAGACTGAGGGCTAAGGCTTGTGACTGAACATTGCGCAGTCTCCCAGGCCAAGCTCAAATGCAGTGTTGGGAAAGCTAGTGACTACACATTTGGTAGTCTTAGAGGTCAAGCTCAAATGCAGTGTTGGGAAAGCTAGTGACTACACATTTTGTAGTCTTAGAGGCCAAGCTCAAATATTTCCTCTTGAAGATATGAAATGCACAGTTGGGAAAGGAAAATGTTGGCCAAGATTGAACAAATCTACCTAGGAAGGAGGAAAAATAGTGTTAGATCTGAGTGTTGGGGCAAGAAAGAATATAGATCTAGCTAAGTGGAGGATAGATCAGTGAAAATTAATTTCTAGAAGCAAGCATGTAAAAGGAAAAATTAGCATTCACAAAGTGTCCTAGTAGTGGCAAGTACTGGTTGAAAAAAGAAAGATCTCAATGCAAAACTTGGAAAAATTTGAACGATGGACCGAACCAACACCTGTAGAAGCTAATATTAGTCAAAATTCCATATAATGTGAAAAAAATAGGAAAAATAACACATGTAGAAGAAAAAATTACAAAAGTGACAACAAATGACACATGCGAAACATACCACAAAAGGTGTTGTAAATTTGACTGAAAGTTCCTTGATCTCCTCGAGAAGACTAGAGCTCTAAGATCAAGTATGAGAATGATCTCTAGGGGCATATATTAAATAGATCTAGGAAAGTTAGGTTTTATTATGCACATGCCTAAAATCAAGGAAAAAACTCCACTTGTCTGAAAGTCATAATTAGAAGCTTAGTGTACTTAACCGAACATTAATTGGGAAAGTCCTATTTTTTTGGGATTCTAACTCTTCTTTTTTGGAAACTAGACATTCACACTCGCAAATGGGATTACACAATTCCCAAGTTCAATGGCTTGCACAATTCCTTGCCTCAGTGAAATGGGAAATTTCTGAGGAGAAGATAAGATCTTGCGTAGTTTCTCAGCTCAAGACTGACCTACCTTCCATGATTGCATAGTTTAGATCCTAAAGGCCCAACACAATTTCTAGATACAATGGATTGTGCAGTTCCAAGAGGGAAGACCAACAATGTTGCAAGGTCAATGCAAGATATGACTTGTTATATAAAAGTTTCATATTTGGATCAAAACAAGATATCAAAAGCATTACATGGAGGGATAATTCTTCAACATTGGCATGAATACTTGACAACGGTAGAAGATGCATCCCTATAGACAGAAGCTTGGCTCCAAAATCAATGCATTTTCAAAATTTTGGAGGGGTGGTTATAGCATCTACAACACTTGGAAACACATTGTTTGAACTCCATCTCTCTGTATTGGCCTTATCCATTGTAAAGCAGGTCTAACTCTTCAAGAAGTATTGTTCCTTTCATCAATCACCATAGCTTCTTTAATTATCTTGAGTAATATATATATATCCCCTACCATTCTCTTCATCGACGACAGACTAACAAAGATAAGTCAAACTTAGTTGTTTAGACTAAAGAAAAGGCATATATAGGTACAGAAGTGGGAAAGTATTATCAAAGTCTTTCTTTTCATCGCTAGTGTTGATCCACTTCCACCAAGCTTGAATAGCACCTTGATGGACTCACTTTAGGAACATAAGCATTGCTCTACT
The DNA here is from genome assembly GCA_031772625.1 of Pinus tabuliformis. Lineage (NCBI taxonomy): Eukaryota > Viridiplantae > Streptophyta > Pinopsida > Pinales > Pinaceae > Pinus > Pinus tabuliformis. Next base: position 148,904,232 of record CM062816.1, read on the forward strand.
ACCAACGAGCCTAGATAGTATCCCAGTGGAGTTGCTTTCTTCAGGTCCCTACATAGGAAGCCTTTCTCTTCTTTCACAACATCTTGGGAGTACAAGAAGTTGTACCTTAAGAGAAGGATATTTATACACCTTTCAAATATAGTCAACGTTTTTATGTTTCCTCCTCTCCTTACTCTACTCAACTTAGTTGAAAAGACGAAACCGACCAATCATAATCTGATTAGAGAGGTCGCATAGTTATAGATTCAAGCATCATGATTCCACTAATATTCCCTTTGATAAATAATGTATTTTCCATCACATTATCATCGAATAAAGGGTGAAAGTTCCATGAAAAGAGAGGGAATAAATATATAACCAAGTATTGAGAGCTGTACAATTTCCTCTGAAGCTTCACCATGATTTCTTCAAAAACCAAACATGGACTCATGCATAACTTTATTATAGGTAAAAGGAAATAAAGTGAGCAGAATAAACAAAGCAACAACAAAAAAACTAAAACAAACTAATCCTACTCCTAATTAAATGAAACTAGGCCAGGTTCACATGAAATGAAACTTCCAATGTAACCACCAAAGCATTAACTGACCTATGCGGGCGAGGGAATCAACAACAAGAAATATCGTCATAGATAACAACTGACAAGAATGATAAAACATGAAATGCTACAACATCCAAAGACTAAAAATGAAAGAAGAAAAATACAACAAGAAATTACATGCGAAACATTTTGCTAATGCATTATGGTGTTTTTTCACATTAGACGAAGTTGTCATGATAAAGTGTTCTTTCATAATTTCAAGCATGGAAAACATGAAGGAAATGGAAGATGTAAGTTTTTCAAATGAGCTTGTCGGGTATGACTCCTCCACTAGTTCAACAATGGGATAATGTAAAACAAGTGAACAATGTGGGGACTATAAGAGAGATTGATTTTCAACATTTCTAATTAACACATTGAGAATTATTGAGAGAAAGAATACTATTATAATCATTCTTGGGACTAGCAATAAGACTACAAGAACTTGACATAACCATCATCGCAGGATAAAGTGCATTGACCGCTTGCAGTAGTTCAAGGAAATCATAAGGTATATCATTGAAAAATGATGGCTTAGAAAAATCTATAGTAGATGGTACAAAGTCAGACATAGATGAGTCAATCAATAGACCATGAGAACTCTAATCATAAATGTCCTTATCTGAAAAAAAATGGAATCCTCGTGATTTGATGGATCATAGAGAGGTAGTAATTGAAAACTAGAAATTTCACTCTCTATTTCTGAAGACTGGTAAGATAAGAGATGAGAGAGATCATGAAGAGAAGCTTCTTCCTTTCCTTATTCAAATGTAAAACTCACATTCCATGATTCCTATGTGTGATCATAATTAACATCATCGTAAACTAATTCTTTGAAAGATACAACATGTATGAGAGAACCGTCGAGGATATTAAGATAATGAGGGATAGGTGGGAAAGGATAAACATTAACTTTCATCGCAGATTCTTGTTCATAAATATAATCCCATAAACAGTCATTATGAATGATGTTGCAAGTCCCTTGATTAAAAATGAATCCATCCCAAACTGTATCCTCATGAACATCAGAAGAAATGATTGAAACAAACAATTGTTAAAACTCAAACTTAGTACGATCAAAGGAAACTGCAAGTGGGGGATGGGAAGAAAGAATATCACTTATCAAAGAAAATTCATAATCGAATTGCACTAAGATCTTGGAAATTTGAGCCAAAAAAGTATAATGGTGGATCAACAAATGGATTTTGAAGTTCTCCAACCTCAACTTGCATGCATGTAGTTATTTGAAAAGAGGAAGACAAAGAGTCACTTGCAACAACAACTTCCTTTGTCATATATTTATGAGCTCTATAACCATTATATGTTTGGAGACATTTGAAGGATTCATATATTGTTGGATTCATTGAAATATGGACAAGAAATTTAAACTTCTCTCTCATGAAATTCCAAACAATGTCATCCTTGGAAAATTCAAAACAGAAATGAATGAAATGATCATAAAAATTCTTGAGAGATTCATCAGGTGCTTTTCTTAGACGCATTATTTTCTTATAAACATATTTATAATCATATCTATCAAAGGCACGATAAATATCCTTGACAAGATGTTCGAAAGAGTGAAGGGAAGGAATGGGAATGTGTAATACCATTATTTAACATGTGATTTGAATGTGAGAATGAACAACATACAAGCATTCTCTTCACAATGAATTTAATGGTGAGTGAAAATTTCAAGAAAATGAGCTATGTGATCAAGAATGCTTATTCCACCCTTGCCATCAAACTTTAAATTAGACAAGTCATTGATTATTCCCATAGGCACTTTCATATTTGCACTTCTAGAAAAAGAAATTGGGGTTAAGATTTGGAAAGAAGCCATTTAATGATAAGGAAAGCTCAAGCAGACTTCATGGGTTAAGCTTGTCATCTAGCCATCGTTGTAGAGATATAAATGATGATGGTGTTGGATCTGCAAATATTTAGGGGGTCTCCCTGATATTAAGTCCCGATTAGAGTTCACATCGTTTGCATTAGGAGCCCCATCTAGAATATGGCTCGATTTCCAAAATAATGAGCTTTAGTGGTATGCCTTGGTTTTGATGATGCATATAATGATTTACTCATGACTATGGTGAAACAAGTGTATAAATGTGTGAAGATCCAAATGCAACACATGAGAGGTTCTAACACAAAAAGGGGAAAGTGAGTGATCCCCTTACAAGCCTGTAATAATATGCAGCTTGAAAGGATTACAGAAGCATAAAAGGAATCATAAGTTAGCCTACAAAATAGTTCTCAAGATAACCATGATTAAAATATACAACAACACACATTCAACAAGATTCATACTAATGAAAGAAAATATTACATACACATAGCTTAAATGAAATAACATATATTACAAACATAACAAGAACAGTCTTACTATATTCACAACATATGGATGAAAATGTGTTGGCTTTGAGGTTTTATTCAAGTGAAAGTCCCAAACATACATATATAATTGACAAACCACTAGTTCCAATAGTGGAACATGAAGCCAACCCCTACTTCTATGCTAAGAAGAAGCCAAGGCTCTCAACAAATATCCATAGCTTTCTATCCTAAGCCAAAATCTCACCCAAAAGCTGCTTTACATGAGTTATGAGGATATATCTATAACAAATGTGATGAATAATCATCTCCCTTTTGTGACTCTTGGAATCCCCTGATGAGTCTTTGACTTCATTCAACCATGACCTTTGGACTTCATTACAGAATGAATTTTCACATTTAATAATTGACACTTGGAATTTCACTTACAATTAATTACAAAAATAATATTACAATATTTCTCATACCCATATAACATAACATTTGGTAGAGTCAACGAAAAAGGCATAATAGCACAACAACAAGTCAAGCTTGAGTTATGGGAAACTATAGCTCAACCACTTCAACTTGTAAATTCTCGGTCACATTGCAATGCCAAGATTTGTTCCAGGTGATCAATTCCCCAAACTTTGCAATAAGATTAAGCTAGAAGTGGACTCTTTCCTCCATCACATATGGGTACATGGCCTTGGAGCCAATTTTCATTTCCTTCTTTAACAAGAACAATGTGGTGTTTATTTTAGTAAGGACAACAATGTACGTTTGCATATCATGTTTGTTCACCTCTATATTTCCCTTAGTGGCGATCTGCTTGAATTGGTCACAGTATTCCTCCACTTCCTGTCTGACCTTATCCCTACGTTTAGATTTGGCGAGTGATCCAACTGAAGGGACCTTGTATGACTTCACCATTAAATTGATGTTTTTATATAACTGTGCATAAGATTCTTGAATGTTTGCGATGAATGAACCAAGTTATTTGTTTCTTTCGATGAGGATATGAACCTATGATTTCTCCAACTCACCTTGTTGTCTTGTCTTCTTCACCAACTCTATAGGTGCACCTCTTTACTTCATTCCCTACACATGCAGAACATCGATGGATGTATGAACTATTAGAAATTAATTAACAGAGAAATGGAATACACGAAATCTTGTGAAAACACAAGTACATAAATTCATAAATAAGAGAGACACAAATATGCGTGGCTCACCCAATTTGGGCTACATCTGTGGAGAAATAACTAGTCCTTCCTTTTATACTATCAATCAAAATTAATAGATACAACCTATAGAAGGTCCGCTGTAATTTCCTCTTCACACTCAAACAACCTCCTCTCTCCCTCTCGCTTAGAATAATCACCCACAACCACAATACAATTCCCTCCTACAAACCAAGGGTTGCCTTCTAGGGAAGAAAAACCAAAATTAATATAATTTATACTGTTAGATCATTCACCTAATTAATGAACCAAATTGACTACAGAATTACAATATTTTACAAGGAAAATTTTTGTATATTTTTAGATTTGGGGTTGCTTCCCCTTAACCCCAACCAAGGGGGGCGGTGGGGGGGTATCTTTAAAAGTAGTCATCACCCCCGTCTAGACCCCCCTGGAAGCTATTATACAGGTAGTGTTGTAGCCCTATTTAGAAATTAGGGTCCAACGTAGTTGAGACCTTTGAATCAAGAAGATAATCAAGCTCCACACCCAACATGAGCAACCTTGGGAGCTTTAGGATTGTGTTTACAGTTATGTTGCATGTTATGCAAGCAGAAAAATATTGTGTGCATGGTGATAAGATCCTCATAGAGGTTCCTCATAGTGTCTCCAAATGTCAATACTTCACCAAATATGGTCTCCTTGAGTTATTTTAGACAAACTTGTCTGGGAGCTACTTTTTGGAACTATGCCTGGATTTGTTCACTTTTTTCATTGCAACCTCTAAGTTATCAGCCATAAAGCTATTCTCAACCATCAAATATTTTGTATTTTTCTTGGAGGTTTTAGCACTCCATATTTTTCGTAGGCTGAGGAGGAAAATTACAAAGGTAACCACAAACCACTTTCAAAGTTGGGATCTATCCCTTCAAGCTTCAAAGAGGGCTCTCTCTATATGATTTAATTTATGCTTTAGATTTTAGGCCAAGTATGGAAGGACAATGTAGATTTTAAAATTTTTGGTTGTAAAATGGAAGAGAATTCCATTGGGCATGTAGTCATAATGTTTTTCATTGATCAATTAAAATAAACAGAGAAGGAAATAGGGCAAGGTAGGAAAACTATTAGATCTCATAGAGTTTTTGTGATGTGAATGAGATGAATGAGAATGAAGTTCAATTAAATATAGATCATACACAAATGAATTCTATAATTAATATCATAAATAAAACATTGATATTGTTTAACAAACCATAGAAAAGTATTGAAAGTAAATTCAGCACTTAATATTCTTGTAAATAGTTTAGGAAAGAAAGCACTCATGTGAAACATGAAAGGGAACATATTTACAAAGAAAGAAACATCACCATTTGCTTGACAAAACAATCCTGAAACCAAACTACCTTTGTATTACTAAATTGATTACTTCAAATGTATTTCACTATTTACAATTGCAGAAAAATACTTTCTTCTTACATAATCCTGCCCTTACTAAGTCTTATTACAAAATATTTATAGACTTTCTATTGAACTAACTTCATATTCCAAAAAGGAATTTATTACAAAATAAAATCTAATAAAATTATAGATGTTTCTAGAAAAGAACTAAATAATAGGAATTCAGGACAAATTTGGTTGTTCTGTTGAATCTTTGAAGGAAATCTATTTCTGACTTTAGCTATTTTCGGGCTCCTTTTGTTTGTCTTTTCGCAAAAATTGTAGGTTTTTTGTTTGTGCTCATTCGACCAACACAAATAATTGGCCCCATTGCTCTTCACCTGGGATAGAAAAATTTACCATTTTTTTGAATCTTTCATGTACCTCTGTGTAGGTCTAGAAAGTTTCATTGTTAAAAAACAGATGATGAATCTCATGCTAAATGTTGAGATCAGATTGTAGGCCTTCCAAGAAATCTTCTCCACTAATAGCTTTGTTTGCCTTTGCAAATTTAGATGCATCTACAACTATCTTGTATAAATGATGATGGTAATTTTCTAATGGAATCAATTTCCATTACAATTTCTTAGAGTTGGAAGTCCTTTCCCCTGCAACAAAATAAACTTTATGTTACATATTTTTACCTGTATCTCCAATTATTTGCACTTATTTTCAAACTGCACCACAAGGTTTTTCTTAGTCAATACTCTTTTGACTTCCATTCCCGTTTCTATCCTATCTTGAATATTGAGATCTTCTAGCTCATCTCTAGTCTTGAAGTTTAATATCCTTATAATTTTACGTGCTTCTGTTGGCCTGTGCTCGTTACAAACTTTAGTTTTTTCAATTCCTCCTTTAACTCTCTATACCAATTATTCTTGTTCAAAAATAATATGATTACATGGCCACAATTCTATAACATTTGCATTGCTATTGTGCCAAATGTTGTGTTTGGATTTTTCTAACATCTCAATTATGAGGTATTGGTCCTCATACTTTTGAATCTGATGAATTAATTTAAAATTCTTCTATACCTCTGCCAAGTATGCATTGTGAGCATTAATTTTTCTCTCTTCCATGTTGGTCAGTGTTGCCATTAATTTTTCATTTTCTTTATTAGTTAATGATAGTTATCCTAAATATTGAACTAATCTCTCAGAGGAATCTGAGGTTGATGCTTGGGTTGTTGGTTGTTCTTCTGATTGTGTTGAAGTACATGTTGCTACTAATGTACGTGTTTTTTCTCATGTACATCCTATTATTGATGTACCTTTTGTTATCCACTGTTATTTCTCTTTCAATAATGATTCTATGTCTATCTCCATCCTTTGAATCTGAACGCTCTGTTCAACAAATAACTTGAACATATTCTCTTTCTCAATTTCTAAATTTGTGATTTCCTTGGCCCAGGATGCTCTATGGTTCGAAGTTTAAGTTATTTTGTGACGACTTGGATATTTTCATTCTTGTTTTTAGTCATCTCCTCTGTTGCCTTGGCATTGCTAGGATCATATCCTAGCTTGATAATCAAGTATTTTAAGTCTTTTATCCTGGTGTGTTTGGCAAGAGAGGACATTCACTCTATCTTTCACTGTGAATGCATATTGTTTAGAGATGCTTTCAATTTGGAGGTAGCCATGGACGAACTAGTGAAAGTTGAGTAAATCATTTCTCTTATTTGTTTATGAAAATTGATTTGATCGATTGCACAAACTTTCTTAGCATCAATAAAAAACATGGAGGCTTTATAATCTTCAGCACTCCTAGGCATTGGAACTGTAGGTTCCATAAAAGCTAACTAAAACTACCCTTTCTCCGTGTCAAATGTTGATGGTAGCCTATGATGTGTAGTGGTAGTCTCTTTCCAAAAGTTTGAATAAGTTGTAGATTTGAGGGCTTCATTATTCTTCTTAATCTACTTGTCCCTAAAACAAATAGTTGGTTGTTGTGTGGCCATTTGAGATGAGGAAGACACAGGTGACTGTGTGATTTCTTCAACATTAGGAAAAGGAGTGACTATCAAACCTGTTAAGACCATTGTAGCTTGATCTGGGGTCTCCTTTTCTTCTGACGACTCTTCTTGAGTAGTGGCCTATGTGTCATCTTTAATATAAATGACAATTTTGTCTTTGGGATTAGTCTTTTTTCTTCTCTTCAATACTTGAAAATCCAGTGATTCTAAATTAGTGGGGGACATGCTTTCCCTTATCCTCTTGGTGTCTTTGTCCTTTGGAATTGGAGTCTGTAGAGAATTTTGGCTGACAATCTACTCTTTGGCATCCTGCAAATTGCTTTCTATCCATTTCTACAAATTTTCATGTTGTTCTATCTCTAGTCTGGGTGTGTGTGCATAAGGAGTAGATTTCTTCTCAACTCTTAGTTTAGAAATGATTCCCAGTGGGTCATAGGACCATGTGAAACTGAGTTTAAACTTCATCTGCTTGAGTAGTTCATCAACTTCTTTGTTTGTTTCCCTGTTGTTTACAATATATGGCCCCACATATGCCTTTAACTTAAACTATGCTTTCTTCTTATTTGAGACAAAGTGAAAATCATCCATGTTAAGCATTTGTCTGATGTATTCGAGAGAAAAAATTATCACTTGCACAAACTCTGGTAATCTATAGGGAGGAATTTCATACCCATATATTCTGATCTCTGTATAATTCTGGTATAAATACCAGTATCCAACTTTGGCCTGTTCGGTGAGATGTTGAAGATTTTCTATCTCTAGTGAAATCCTTGGTATAACATCACTGTTGAGTAGACACAAGGATGCATGTAGAAACTCATTCACAAAATCAGTGAATGAATAATCCTATGAGATTATTTTAATTAAAGAATTCCAGTGAATGAATGATAATGGGGTACCTTGATCATCCATATTCTATAATAGGATCTTGAACCTATTTGACTAGTAAAATAGCATCATATATACTAAAATTGATTGGTTTTTGAACGCACCTTTAGCTTTAAGCTTCATAAACTACTCATGAAAGATATCTAATAAAAATTGACTATAATTGAATAAAATTGAAGGCTTTTGTCCAACTATGAAACCTAATAGAAATCCTAAGACAACCTCAACTACCCATTGGTTTGAATGATAACCTAACTGGCATGTAACCACGAAAATTCCTTGCCTTGACATTTTAGGAAAAATGGAGGCAGAGTAAGGAGGGTTGCTTCTAGGTAATTCAAAGTTTTCAGGTAGGAAACATTCAAATATATGGGCTCTTTGGGCAAAAGTAAGTTTCTGGTATATCTCTATAAGAGCATCAGCTGAAAAAGGATGTAGAGAGGCTTGAGGATTGACTTGAAGGGCTTGGAAGATACTCTCTGGGGTTATTGAGAATAAAACTTGGTTATTTTGGGCCACAATGGCTTTATGTTTGGGAAGGTATCTCATATGAAACTAGGTGAAAAATTTAGGGAAGAAATGGGTTTGGGGAAAAATAAACTATGATAAGAGGGATTCCCAAATGCTAAAATCATCACTGTTATCTAAAAACTTTTGGTTTTCCCAATTTCTAAGCTCATACAGGTCAAATTCACACTGAGTCTCAACTATTTTGTAATGTGTATTAATTAATGGGGACCTATCTAGATCAGGCATGAGAGGGATCATCGAGATTTCCTCATCTTTCTTCCCCTTTCCCTTATGTGATGACATTTTCAATTTCAAAGAAAAACTGAAGGAATGGTGTTAGTCGATTATTTTATGGTTGAAATTGCAGAGGGGGGTGGCTTGCAGATGGCACTGGTAACTTCAAAACACTTCAAGTTAGACCTGCACAACTCAAAGGACTATCCAAAGAGAAAATTTGTAGGTTACTCGAAGATTATTATAATGGGATTTGTAGGGGTTGCAATGAAATTATTACCATTTTTGGAGCAAGGTATTAGTTAGGAATGCACCAGTTGGAGGGAGAGATTAATTTTCCAACATTTATTTACTGTTGGAAGGTTTTTTGAATGGTAACAGTCAAATGTAATAGAGGGGAGGCGACATGGATTGCGGGATGAATGACAGGCGGCATGAGCAGATGGTGCAGGGGTGACAGGGTGAAAGGAAGCACACGATGGAGACTTTCTCGTGGGGGTTAGGAGTGGTAAGTTGTATAGGGAACAAAAACCTAAAAATGATGTGGGATGGACATCTAATCAAAGTGGTATATTCAAAAACCATTTTTTGCACACCCCCTCCTTAAGTCCTGAAGTGTTGGGGGACCCCGAAAATTGGCCCTCGTCATTGATATGGGTGGTGAAAATCATCATCGTTGACACATGAAAAGTTTTTATGGTAAATGACAGAAGGTCATTTCACATCACATCAAATTTTTTAAAATAAAAAATTTAATAAAACATAATTTGGTAGCATTTAGACTAGCTTACCTTACAAGTTCTTACACACACACACACACACAGAGATATATATATATATATATCTATATATATATATATATATATATATATATATATATACATACATATATATATATATATACATATATATATATATATATATATATATATATATATATATATTAAATTCCCCTTTTTATTTTTACTTTTATTTATTTATTTTTCTATTTTTTCTTTTTATATGATAAACAATTTAAAATGAAAAATAATTTTTACAATATCCCTGTGGGATAAATGGCTAAATAACCATATTGGACTACTATATTTATAGGACCTTAACAGAAGTCTCTTACAAAGGATAAGTTAGCTACAACAATGGCTTTTGGATTCTTGTTTGTGTCCATCATGATCACCTTTTCCTTGATAAAAGAAGGATACATGAGATCATCTAGAAAGTGTTTCTCCCTTTCCTACATAATCTTCTTTTGTATCTCGTCATAATTCAATCTATATATATCCATCACCAAGCCTTCATCAAGAGGAGTAATTTCGTCTACCTCACTTGGATCTTGCTATGCTGTCGGAGGAGGGGGGCACTAGGTTGTGATTTGTTGTGTAGAAGGCATGAGATCAACATCTTAGTTTGGTTGCTCGAGTTCTACCTCCATATCATGGATTACTATTAGATATTCATTTTCTTGAGTAATTTCCTTATCTTGGAACTTCTTTCTCTCTTCTTCAGATAGCTGACTCTGTTCCTCTTCCTCAACTTGCTTTAATGCGACTTTTTCTTCTTATTTTCTTATTCTCCTCCCCGTTAGGACTCAGAAATGTCACTTTTTCATCCACCTTTCCCTTCACTATTCCTCACACTCCATTGTCCTATTAAACCCTTCATCATATCATTTTCATAAATTCATTTGGGTTTCATATTATTATTTTCCAATTTATTCATTTTAGTATTAAGAGTGAATTTATGATTAATATTAGAAAATATACATGTTTTCATATATATCTCAAATATGGTTGAGCTTTGTAATGTGTAGGAATATGAGAATGATTAATTCAAAGAGACTTCTCGAATATCTCCTCCACCATTTCAAGGAGATAGTTATTCAAGCCTATTCTTAAGGAAAAGACCATGGAATATTTGGTTGGCATATCTTATCTAAGATATGTGAAAGATGTGTGGAGGATTTGAAGGAACTATATTTTGTAATAATGGGGAAAGTGGTTAAGAGTAGTTGAGATAATAGTGGGTATGTAATTAATGCATTCTTATCTTCAAATACTCTCATGTATAAAGGAGAGTGCTCCCTCTTCATTGGGGGGGAGGAAAGTTGGATGTTGGAAGAAGATTGATTAGTCTTAGATTCTTTCATTGTTATGCTTTCATGTTTGTCATTTGATTATTGTAATATTGATTTATGGATGTGAGCTCACATATGTCATTTGTTGTTAACTCTTCAAATGTTGTAATGCTTTTCCTTCATGCAAATCTCCATTCATAGATTAAGTTTATTTCAGCAATGTAGATTAGACTAGATTAGTTCTACTTCAATCCTGCATATATAGTGCACATGTTTCATCAGCTTACGTGCCCCAGATTGACAAGTAAATAGTTGGGCAACTGTACTACAATGCTATTATTACGACATATATTTTGCCTAACATTTTGGTGCCATTGTCGGGGAAACACAAGGGATTGAGGTATCAATTTCTTTTTCATGCAAATATGATTAATCATGCTCCTAACTCTGAGGTGACATATGTATAAGGGCATGTAGGGTAGTGTAATTTTCAATTTCTGCAAGTGTGTCTGCATGTGTTGGTAAGAGGTCATAGCAGCTACTTGAGTGGAGACTCCTCATGTTCTCCTTGCCAACATGTTACTCTGAGGTGAGACGTCAGCCTTATTTAGAACAAAGCATGCAGAGTGTGAGTGTGACTTTCAATTTCTGCAATTTCAATTTCTACAACTGTGAAGAGTTTTTTTGTGTGTTAGCAAGTTTGATTCTCAGTTTTTTTTTTTTTTTAAGATTTGGGTGTTTGTATGAACCCCATTTTGCAATATGATTTAACTATGAGTGTCAGCTTGGAACAACTCGCTCAGATCCTTGCGAAAGTTGGGATCTCCTCTTCTCATGAAAAGGAGATCTTGACAGCGGTCTAGAACTTCATTATTCCTCCAGCAATAAACGACGAATCTTGCATGTTCAATGAAGAACAATTAAGCGAGCAAGAAGTCGAGGAGGACAATGAGGCACTACAACATGATCTGAGCGAGGAAAGTTGGGCCTATGAAAGCTATATCGAACGATGGTTTCAAGCGAGCACCAGGTTAGACACATTTAATTTTTCTTTTTATTTTGTTAATGTAGAGTTTCAGCAACAGATTTCGCATATTTTCCTATATTTACGATTATCATTATTTGCGAAAATGAAAGATAACACATTCGTAATACTGTTGTGTGGATGGTTACATTGGCTATTTGAATACACGTAACTATTTTTTTAATTTTTAATTAACATAAGGTAGATAGGTTAATGAATAAACAATGATTTTTTCTCTCTCTAGTTTTAATAAGTATGCTCTCCTCCGAGCTTCGTGCGATCGCAAGGATCAGAAAATAAGGATGATGAAGATCTTTCTCATATTGGATTAACTTGCTTGAATGCAACTAACCCCTATGGATGCCATTGCTATCCTATGTCGGCAGCATCAATTACATGCATTTTTGTGGTAACAATCAACTCCTTACCTTTTATGGGTTTGTCTCACCACTTGCTTCCTTTTGTTGTTGTAAATAAATGAATCAAGAATAGCCACTAGTTTCATATCTGCATGAGAGGTTTGCCTCGAGTTTCATTCTAAAAAGAGGAAGTTACCCCCTATTATTGTTTGCATCAATGAACTTTGAGGTTTAGCTACTCCTTTCCACCCTCCCCTTTAACCTTTTATTTTAAAGAATGACCTATGCCCCATGAAAGTCACATACTCGCATGATATGAATTATGCTTCAACCTTTATTTCAAACCTCCCTGGATGTTGTTCATCCACACATGGAGCTTTCTGAGAACATTAGAGGTCTGCAACAAAGGACCGCAATGGAGGGCTGGCCTTAGACATGGAATAACTATATTTATTGAGTGGATTGATTGATAACCAGTTTGTCTTGTGCTCAGATCCCTCTCATTTCCTGTGCTCGGATCTCACTCCTTTAGCCTTTTTGAAAACATATTGATATGAGCGTCACTATCAGGAGCTTCCGCCATCGTGAATCTGTATTTCAGGAATATGGTTGACATTCTGATTATAATCTCATTCTTTAGATGTCCAATCACAGAGAAAATCTTGGGTATGAGGTGAAAATCCAGCAGAAATATCATCAGGAAAATCAAGAAAATCAAGAATATATTGGACCAGTGAGGAAAATTGCACCATTCGATATTGTCAATTGGCCCAAGAGGGAAGACAGTTGCGCGATTTATGTCTACGTCCACAAAGCTTAAAATGGTTGTGCAATTTATGTCTACATCCTTTTCCTATTGATGCTTTGGCACTCTTCATGTTTCATGTTCTTCAGCGAGTTAACCACCCGGGTAGTCTGGATATGTTGGCTATGTTCTACTCATGTTTTACAATCTCTATGAGGGGAAGAGTAGGAGTGAATTTGAGACAGAACTGCATGAACGTTTTGGCCTGCTTGTTAAGATGCCTTTGTTAAAGCCTGACATGGATCCTTTTCCTGATTCAATTAAAGGTATCTTGGATGAAAGACTAAACTTATATAAGCTTCACACTAACAGGCATGGAAAGTTGGACTGCGCTAAGGGTTCCTACGCAAAAGAGTGGTCCAGGTGGGAACGACAACTCAGAGAAATCTTATTTGCAAATGCAGATTATCTCACTGTGATTGAGGTCCCATTTGAACATGTTGTGAACCATGTGTTGGACAATCTGCAAGCTATTGAAAAGGGATACTATCAAGTTGTTGTACAAGAGAAACGTAAGCCTAGGAAAATTGTTTTTGTTGCAGTTTCTTCAGTGTCGGATGAAACCAAAGCATTGTTTGACAAGATACCTGATCTTGATTCACGTGCTAAGATGTTTCTTGAGGAAAATAATGTTAAGAGAACTCTTAATAGTGCCCATGTGACACTTGCTGACAAGAGGTATCATGGTGTCACTGCAGTTGCTAGTTTTGGTGTTTGATGTGGACAGTAGGTCCTTGTTGAATTTACTGCAATCTTGTTTTCAGATAAGCTTTATGCACTAGAAACGCATTTGGGTTGCATTGGAAATGAAAATATATCTTCGAAAAATGAGTGGACTCATTTAATGATCTGGACATGAGCTGGAGCTACTCCAAAAGAAGCGAACACATTACCCCAACTAGTTTCGATATTGGCTCAGAAAGTGAACACAGAACCATCATTTCAAACAATATCATACTATGATTCAAAGTTATCAATTAGTTTTTGGAAAGGAAGCATCTCCTTGCCATTAAAACCTTCAAGGTATTGAGGAAAAGCAGTGAGATCACAATAAAAGATCTCGTTCATAGGGTCACGGCTTCCTGTAATAGATAAAAAAAATACTTTCCGTCTTCAGTTATTTCAGAATCAACTGTCCACTTGGGATTTTCTGATTCTTTCCAGTTGAGAATATCTTCAGATTGATGGGTGCCCAAGAAATGGTAAAATAGTTGATGATCAAGATTGATATTCATTTCTATTTCTTCAAGGAACCATCGACACTGGTTCTACATGGATCGAGGAACAATCATTAGAATCCTATGCCCCCACACATGGGCAAAGGACTACACTCACCACGAATAGCGTGGTTGATGGTTTAATGGGCTACATTTATTGCTTCTTTTATTTGACCTTAGATGGAGTCTATGCTTAGAATCAGAAAGAGATTTGATTTTCTCTCAAATCTCCTCAAGCTACAAGATGATGAAACACAAGTGCACAATGGCAACAGGTACAAACACATTTTATTTTCTTGCCATATTCGTACTTGTTCTCTAGACATGTTATGTTTTTTTCGATTTTCTCACAAGTTTTAATGTAGGATCTGTCTTAAGCTTTTTCACATGCACAGATGATCAATTCTTATGCCAAAGAGATTCTTCTGAATCATAAAGTTTTTCAGCGAAAAAATAAATAAAAACATGACTTGTTGATAGCTGGAAGGAGTTGATTCTCACGCATGTCATGACATTTTCCATTACAAAAAAAAAATTCTACGTCATGATTTTTTACCCACATTTCTCCTTCCAAGCATATTGATCATCCCCATGTTGAAGCCCATCTTCCATTACCTAATCCATCATGACTTCACATACGCCTATTTTTCTGAGTAGCATACATCATTTCCTTTATCTTTTTCAGTTCATCTTTGCCTTTCCAGTTTTCCTTTTGAATAAAACAAACTCCCTTTCCATGATTCCATTGCCTCAATTCCCTTTCCATAAACTATGTTGCTACTAAGATCTTTCTTATAGTCCTACCAACTCTTTTTATAAAAACTTGCATTGACTAATGTGGGATTCCTTAAGGCCCACCTTTCAACCAGTCTTGCCCCATCGACCTCAACACCTTATCTAGGATATAGACTAGAGTCCATTTTGAGTACCTAGAGGCTTGCATGCCTTAATGGCAAGTTCTCTCGCTAACGATCATGGGAATACATCAATGTCCCTTGATCCTCAGATCTTGCAAGTGGCTCGACCTCAACACATCCATTCGCACTTCGCAAGATGTACTCAGGTACCTTGGCACTCATTGACATCAATGGTGAGTTTCCTCGCATTGGTTAACAACATCCATCAATGGTCAGTAATCCAATGATTTTTATTCATGCTCGACATCGACACATTCATTCGCATGATTAGAATTGTACCATCGGGTTTGTAGTGGGTGAAGACTATACACTTTTTCCTGACTCCCTCAGCAGTTCCAGCAGTTGCAGTTACAGCAGTATGACTTTATATATGAGAGTACTCCAATCCACTTTCATACTCTCTCTTTTCCCTAATTCATTAGCAGTAGTTTAGGTCCCTCCACTTCACATTCTTGGATATAGTAGTTCTTGCAGTTGCAGTTATGGCAGTTACAACAGTTGCTATTACAACAGTTCCAGCAGTTGCAGTTATAGCAGTTACAGCAGTTTCTATTACAACAGTTCCAACAGTTGCAATTACAGCAGTGCAGTTACAGCTCCCACACTAGTCACATTTTCTTGATCCAACAGTTGCAACAACCCCATTCCTATTGCATAGTTCATCTAATTTTTGGGTGAGTGGAGGTATGTTATTTTCTAAGATTTAATCACGCAATTCCTTATATGCTGACTTGAATATTTTGGAAAATTTCCTTGCCATATTCCATTTCCTTTTCCCTTCCATGACCTACACTATGTTGCACGATGACATGCAACAACTTCAGTTGGGGGGGAGGGGGAACTATATTCATAGTCACCACATATTTACTACCATCATTCCATTTTCATCCCATTTACCATTCACCAAATTTTTTTTTCCAACAATCCTCTCTTGCACTTTGCTTCATATGCATTGATATACATATTGGCATGATTCATAAAAGACAAAAAAATGACTTTCTTACACTCAGTGATGTTTTCTAATGCACATTGATAGCTTATGATTTCCAATGAAGTTTTTGGTTACATTATTATTCCAGCAAGAAAAATAACAAAATGAATGTTGTTAACACAAGAACCAACATTCTTATATTCATGGTTGTTACACAAGAACCAACCATAGGAAAGTGCCAGCTGTTACTCACAATCTGTTACTCACATCTTTCACATATCCTAGAAACATTCATTATTAAAAAGACATCATCAATCAAAGCCAAAGTTTAGATGCCAAAAATTCCTCATACGATCCATGCATGGTTGCATGAGGACATGCAACAACTTCAGTTGGGGGGGATGTTAGGACTCAAAAATGTCACTTTTTCATCCACCTTTCCCTTCACTATTCCTTACATTCCATCGTCCTATTAAACCCTTCATCATATCATTTTCATAAATTCATTTTGGTTTCATAATACTATTTTCCAATTTATTCATTTTAGTATTAAAAGTGAATTTATGATTAATATTAGAAAATATATATGATTTCATATATATCTCAAATATGGTTGAGCTTTGTAATGTGTAGGAATATGAGAATGATTAATTCAAAGAGACTTCTCAAATATCTCCTCCACCATTTCAAGGAGATAGTTATTCAAGCCTATTCTTAAGGAAAAGACCATGGAATATTTGGTTGGCATATCTTATCTAAGATATGTGAAAGATGTGTGGAGGATTTGAAGGAACTATATTTTGTAATAATGGGGAAAGTGGTTAAGAGTAGTTGAGAGAATAGTGGGTATGTAATTAATGCATTCTTATCTTCAAATACTCTCATGTATAAAGGAGAGTGCTCCCTCTCCATTGGGGGGAAGGAAAGTTGGAAGTTGTAAGAAGATTGAGTAGTCTTAGATTCTTTCATTATTATGCTTTCATGTTTGTCATTTGATTATTGTAATATTGATTTGTGGATGTGATCTCACATATGCCATTTGTTGTTAACTCTTCATATGCTGTAATGCTTTTCCTTCATGCAAATCTCCATTCATAGATTAAGTTGATTTCAGCAATGTAGATTAGAATAGATTAGTTCTACTTCAGTCCTGCATATATAGTGCACGTGTTTCGTCAGCTTACATACCCCGTATTGACAAGTAAGTAGTTGGGAAATTGTACTACAACGCTATTATTACAACATTTATTTTGCCTAACACTCCCCGCCTTTCTTCTCGTTCTTTTGGTTCTTCTTCTTCCTTTTGTTTTAATTCTTCCTCCTTATTCCTCTCCTTCCTCTTTCTTTCTACTACTATGGCTACTTTTAAGATGATTGGATCTACTTTCCATTTACGATTCTATTCTTTCGCTAGACTATGCACAAATTTTGACTTCGTCATTTCATGCGTTGGGTTGCGCCTCACTGATGGTTCTACTTTAGGAGTTTCTTTTGGTTAAGGATTAACCTGCAATGTACCTATAAAGCTAACTAGTTGGAGGGGCTTATATGCATTGTATCAATTCTTTATCCTTTGTCCTCAGGCCTAAAATAAGTCCTGCTTAGCCAACTGAAATGTATCTTTGCACAGTGTTCTTTGAAAACATTCCTAGGATCGTAGGGATCAAATCCATTCAACTAAATGAAAATTTGTCTTTCTCTTTACATTTAGTGTCAACCACCTTCATATTCTTGATCTTGTATAATTCAATTTGCAAAGGAAGAGTGGTCCAAGGTGTTTCTTCTTCCTTTAAAACACTCCTGATAAACCTGTGAAAAGATGATAAGCTACTTCTTTCATGACCAACTTTCAGTCACATACCTTGGTAGCAAATGTGGACACTTTTGATTGTCAAACACTCTGAGGTAAGTTCCATCTGGTGAGGGAAACTAATCATCCAATTTTGAAACTGCTTCCATTGCCTCACATGACATGCAAGGTGGTTCTTTCTCAAATATAATCATGTACCATGGGATGAGGAAGTGATTTGTTAGCTTCTCCATGACTCCTTTCTAGCTAGACTCTGAAAGGAACTTGTAATAAATGTGTATAGCAGGTCCCTTTGTGACCATGTCCAAATCATGCCAGGAATATAGTTATGAGCACATGCTACTGATGAGCCTCATCATTTATTAATTATATGGGGCTTAATTGACCTTAATTCACCTCCTAGCTTAGTCAAACCAACTATTCTCACAACTTATTGCATACCTTTGATTATATTTTGTTTATGAGATGAGTAGAGTTGGATATTTTTCTTTGTGGTCTAACGTGCATGTAATGCAGGAATAAAGGATAAAAGAAAGGAAAATGCAGGGATAAAAGATAAAAGCAAGGAACTATGGTAAAGACCTTGGTAAAAAATCGAATGGGACAAGGGAGAGGAGTTACAGGAGGTAAATCCTCCTCATTTACTACCCCTCCATTTGAATATCCCTCCATTAGCTAAAAGTATAAACAGCCAAATCAGGAGTACTAGAAGATAGCAAAGCAAGTAAAGGTGCAAACGAGCCAAATCATGTGTACTAGAAGGTACCCAAGCAAGCGAAAGTATGTGTTTATCTTGAGTTGGGAGCCAAGCCTCCCGACTAGAAGGTAGTTGAGCTAGTGAAAGGGACAACACTAGTTTATCATTGAATTGGCAGCTATGCCTCCCTAATATTGAAGGAAGTCATTGGAGACTTCAGATGTATAAGTAGAGAGGCTTAGGACCTCAGTTTTCTTAGTCACCAGTAGTTACCAAGAGTTAGGAAGAATTCAGACATCTCATTGTAGAACTCTACTTTGTTTTCAAGCTTCAAGTCTTGTAATAGTTTTTGATTTATAATGAAGATGAGTTTTGTTTTGAGCAAGCACTAAGTTAACTTAGAGGGCTGAAGCTCTTGGGTAAGGGCCTGACCCTAGCAGCCAAAGCTCCTCTTTATTGTATTGTTATGCTAGCATAAATTCCTATTTTCTCTTCATTTGCTCAATTAGACACATTTTCATTACAGAAGTAGTACAGATTCATGGTTTCTTGTTCATTTACTTCACTAGCTCATTTCCATTGCAGAGGTTTATTGTTTAAATATTTATTTGTTTAAGTATTTGCAGTCTCATTACAGTAGTGTAGAGTAGATTAGATGTGTTTCAGTTTTCTTCATTTATGCTTTCATTGAATTAGCAGGTTAGCAAAGAAAATATCCACAAGGTTGCCCACTAGTGTCTTGGCCTCACCTCGTCCCTTTCAGAAAAATGACGTGAGGAAGAAACCCTGCAGCAACCCCAAAAACATATAGTTTCAGTTTTTCATGGAGTTTGTTGTTTGATGCAGTTACATGGTTCATTTCATGGTCACTCATTCATTTCCCAGTCATTTGTTCCTTCACACTCTTCTTGTGATTTGATCTTCCTCATATCCCTTTCATTCTCCCTCAGCATGAAATACTTAGGTGGAAGTTGTTAATTCACAGTTTAATGTTTTTTACCCATATATTTCCTTTCACATTAAAACTCAACCAATCACCACCTGATTAACTTTTAACGCTGCCTTTTTGCACTTTAAATCCCCACCGTCGATCCACTTCGTCAGATCTAACGACTATCATGCACCTTCTCACTAACTAGCTTGGTCAAGTCTCCACCATTGATCCGCCTAGACAGATCTGATGGCCATCATGCCATATCGTGTGGATTTATGTCTGATCGTTATCTGCCCAAGGGCACTTGATAAGAGTCGTTTCCCCGTGCTACATGTCATTCAGGGAGGCTAATCATGTAAAATTCTAGAAAAACACTTACAACTTTAAGGGCATGCGATAAAAAGCTTGCCACCTCCGCCATCCCGGTACCATTTCAGCATGTTTCTTTTGCCCACAATCTAATCTCCACTGTCTATCTGTTGATTAATCCTGTCCTTCCATCTCTTGACTTAGCCTCTGCGATATAATCTCAGTCGTCCTTCCTGTCGGTTAACCTTGTTCGCCCATCTATGTATGTACCCTCCTGTGATCCGATCTCAGCCATTTGTTTGCCTTTCACCCGCCTAATCCAACGGTCCTTATGCACTGTCACTCCATTACGCCCTCTTTTGACCAATTTTTATCTCCAAATTCTCTTCCTCTTAAACCCAAACTTATCTTAGTTTCCTTTGCTTACCCCCTCAGTCTAGTTTTAATGCTTTTACTTCGATAACTTAGAGAATTAGCTTTATATTAGTGATTGATCTAGTAATTCTACTTAGCATAGTTGTTTAATTGGTTAGCTAGGGTCTAGTGCGATTTTAGAATTACATGATTGCTTTCTTCATGAGTGCAGTAGAGTAGCTCTCCCTTAGAATAGATTTTCTCCTCTTCCATCAAAATCAAGCTTCTTCTGACCCTATAGAAGTCTAGTTTGGAACCCCTGGGGTCTCTTGCCAGATGAGCAGTGACAATAGGAAGTACCTTCCCTTCTACTTGTGCATATAGCATTGTCACCTCTAAGTTTGTATGAACCTCTGGTTGATAAGTAAAGCTGGTAGCCCTGGGAGTTGCAACATTCTTGCTGCAATACCTAGGCTCATCACTTTTTGGCACCGTTGTAGGGGAGGTGTCAGAGTAGGATGTGAATTACTTCTCCTTCTTCTATTTCTGGTCTCTAACATTCTCTTCTTCTACCTCTAGTCTTAACTTTTCTTCCATTAGGTTATTTCTACAAAGTTAATCTGGTTTCTTTCATTCATTTGTCATTTATCTGCTTTCCTTTCCATTTTGCAATCGGAAATTTCAATTCAGTAAGTAGTTTCCTTTTTGTTAGTAGTTTTTCATTCAATTAAGCAATTTCATTTTTAAAGTAGTTTTCTTTCTATCAGAAGTCTTTCCATTCAATCAAGAATTTCATTCTACAAGTAGTTTTCTTTCTGTCAGAAGTCCTTCCATTCAATCAACAATTTCATTCTACAAGTAGTTTCCATTCTGTTAGTATTTTTTCATTTAATCAGCAATTTCCTCTCTACATAGTACTTTCCAGCTTTAAAGAAAATCTTACAAAAACCAACCCAAAAACATTTCCTTTCATGCCTCGTAGGAATAGGGATAATTCAGGAAAATTCTTGCCAAATACCCCCACTACATCCAACAGTCAACCTTCTCTCTTCTTCAGTGACTATGAATTGGAAGAACCTTTAGGTGAGCAACCTAACATATTGGAAGAACCTATAGGGGAATAAGAAGAGGAAGAACCCATTCCCACTAAACCAATCACCAAAAACCAAGATGAAAGAGGAGATAGAGAGAGAATTTAGGGTGCCTTACCCATTAGGCAAACTAGTGGGGACACTAAAATGAAGAATATAAACCCCTCTGCTCTACCTCATTTCCATGGCTTGACCATAGAGGGACCTGACACTTTCTTATTTGAGTTTGTTGTTATATGCTGAACCTATGACTATACAAAGAATGAGCAAAAGTTAAAATTCTTTCCATCTACTCTCAAGTATGCAACATTGCGTTGGTTCATGGTTTTACTTGGAGATACTATCATAACTTGGGCTCAGATGTAGCAGGACTTCAATAACAAATATAAGGACTACTCTAGGTCAAAGGACACTAAAGAAGAGATTTTTAGGATGACTATAGGCCAGGAAGAATCCTTAGAAGACTATCAAGAAAGATTCCAGCTCAGTTACAAAAGGGTCAGGTGCACACTTGACCCTGAGTCACTGAAGCTGGTCTTGCTTAGAGGAGTAAGGGAGGATATCCTATATACCTTGTATTTGTTAGTAGGAGGCGATATCTACCAACTACCCTATGAGGATATCATGACTATCTTTAGAAACCATTCTAGGAAACCAGAAAAAAGGGTAGCAGTAGTCAACCTATGGCCATTACATCATCTTCCAACTCATCCATCAAGGGTGAAATTGGAAATATGTTGGAGGACTTCAAAAGTGAGATGTTGAAAACCCTTGCCTTACAATTGGATACCATGAATATCAAAAGGAAGCAAGAGGAAGCATAGAGAGCCTTGGCCATCTTTTGTCCCAGATGCACCAGGAGGCATCCTAGGAATGAATGCCCATTGAAATGTATTGAGATTTGCTCAGTCTGTGAAGAAAGCCACTCCACAGACAAGTGCCCTTCTTTACCTCGACTCAAAGTTGCATATCAAGGAGTTGAAGGGGTCACTGAGCATCTTTGCTACATCAACCAAAGGAGACCTCCTCGGCCTAGACCATACCAATAGCGTATGCAAGGATTATCCCATGCATATTACGGACCCAACCAAACCACAGTTATACCTTCTTGGGCACCCCCTGCTCATCCTTGCTGGTCTACACCACCACCTTAGTCCTATGCACCTCGCTATCATTCCCAGCTAGCCAACTAGTCATTTAAACCTTACATTCAACCACAACATCAGTGGAATACCCCACCTTAGGGGTGGAGGCCCCAATTCAACAATGTTCCATCCCTATTGCCTCCACCACCTACCCAACCACAACTCCTACACTCTGCTCCACCTAAGAAACTCCATATGTTTGCCTAGCCAAATCCGAACCCAAATAATAGGCAGGCTCAACAAGGACTCAATGGAGAGACATCATACCCAGCTTATGCTATAGAAATCTAGGAGATTGACCTAAGATCTGGGAGAATTCTCCTAGATAACCAACCTCCCTCTCCACATAGGGAGGTTGAGGAAGAAAGACAGGAAAGCAACCTTAAAGCAAATCCACCCTTTCCTGAAAGATTAGCCCAACCACTCCAGCCTACCCCCAAAGAAGCTAAACTTCTGAGAGAATTGAAGAATCTATGTGTAAAGATCCCCCTTCTCCAGGCAATCAAAGATGTTCCTATCTACAATACGTTGATTAAGGATAAGTGCTTCAAGCATCCAGGAAGAACAAGAAGGGATGCCCTTCCATTAATGTCATTGGGCAATTATCTGACTTAATGTTGGGGTAGGTAATATGTCCAAAATACTTAGACCCTGGAAGCCTTGTATTAGTTGTGCACATCAATGGCACCATTGTCCCACACACTCTGATTGATCTTGGGGCTGCCATTAATGTGATGACCAAGGACACCATGCTCAAGCTTAACCTCCAAGGGTCATTAAGAAAGACCACAACAGTTTTGTAACTTGTAGACCATTCCATAGTCACCCCTGAGGGAATTGTGGAGGATGTGATGGTCTCCATTGACTCCTGGGAGTACCCTGCAGATTTCCTATTTCTCCAATCTAAGGCTAAGCTTACTGGTTACCCTCTCATCCTTGGGAGGCAATGGTTGGCCACAAATGATGCCTACATTAGCTACAGAGCTAGGAATATGGCCATCAAGAATGGGCATATGTCCAAACAGTTAGTCTTATACCCTCCCACTCGACCCTCCCTAGAACATGATTTACCTTTATTGTTGGAGGAGGAGTAAGAAGACGAGCTTTATTTTTCCCAACTTTACACTTTGGAAGCAATCATAGGAGGAGGACAACAAGAGTAGGATGACTTAATTGAACATATGCTCCAAAGTCCAACTACTAGTTAATTACAATTAGAATAATAAGTAAAGGAAACACTGAACAATCATCAAATTGACTTATGCTTGGCCAATTCCAACCCACTTTAAGTCAAAACCATAGAATCTAGCCCAGAGAAAACTTTGAAAATCAACCCTTCTCTGTCTACTCTTGAAGAGGAAAATCCATGCAATATGTTGAAAGAAAACCTAGAAGCCTTCGCTTGGAGCTACAAGGAAATGAAGGGAGTACACCCCTCAGTGTGTACTCACCACATGTACATCAGGGAAGGTTGCAAGCCAGTTAGGCAACCATAAAGGAGAATGAATCCAGCCCTTAAAGACATAGTCAAAGAAGAACTACAAAAACTATTAGATGCAGGGTTCATTTACCCTATCTCTGACAATGAGTGGGTATCTCCTTTAGTGTTCGTTCCCAAGAAGAATGGTAAGTGGACGATTTGTGTCTATTGTAGGGAGTTGAACAAAGTCATAAAGAAGGATCATTTTCCCCTACCCTTCATTGACCAAGTGCTAGATGGCCTGACATGAAAGAAGTTATTTTCTTTCCTAGATAGATTTAGTGGGTACAACCAAACCCAATTCTTCCCAGAAGACCAGGATAAAACCACATTCACCTGTCATTGCGGTAATTTTTCCTAGAGGGTCCTTCCTTTTGGCTTATGCAATGCTCCTGCCGCATTCTAGAGAGCAGTCTTGAGTATTTTTGTTGAATTAATACATGATTCTATAGAGATCTATATGGATGATTTTACACCCTATGGCTATGATTTTCAAGAAGCCCTTAATAACCTAGGGAAAGTATTACACAAATGCATTGAAATGAACCTGTCTCTCAGTCCATAAAAATGTGAATTCTTAATGACTAAATGGAATGTGCTAGGTCATTCCATATCTCAACAAGGAATACAGGTGGACCCAAAAAAATAGCCATCATTTAAAGGGTCCCGCCTCCACAAAAGCAAAGAGATGTCAAGAGTTTCTTAGGTTAGCTAGATACTACAGAAAGTTAATAAAGGACTTCAGCAAGTTGGCCTCTCCTTTGTTTGGGTTTTTGGCCAAAGATTCTGAATTTATATGGTTAAAGAGTTGTCAAGAGGCCTTAGAAATTCTAAAGGGGAAGCTAACCACAACACCAATTCTCAGACGCCAAAACTAGGCCCCCCCTTTTCATACTCATGTTGATTCCTCACAAAAAGCCATAGGAGCAGCCTTAGTGTTACACAAAAATATCGTCACCATGATTATTTGTAGTCTGTATGGGTCTATCATCACTTGTACTGTCCTCCTAAGTAAGTATCAGACCTAAACTCCTCAAGTCAAGCTTTGAAAATGAGAGAAAGACATTGAAAATCAACAAAGCTCTGGTTCTGCACTTTCTCTCACTGTTGCCTACGGTCCCGCACCCCCTGTTCACAAAAAATGTGGACCTACCCGCTCTGTCCCTAAGGGAGTGGGTGCGAACCCCTATGAAAGTCAAAAAGGCGCAAGTTTATTCTAAAAAACTCACTTTGGGTTAATTCTAGATGATTCTAGAAGGAATTTTGACGTGGATTGGTTGCTCTTAGGTGGTTCATGCATCCCAAAAGAGAAGGAGCTAATCCCTTGATGAGAGGAGCTATCCCTTTGAAGGAGGACTTTATCCCTTTGAAGGAGGACCTAGTAACTTCCCTCCATTGCACTATAAATTAAGGCATTGGGCTAGTTGCTAGGGAGGTTAGAAGCTGAACGTTTTTGGCGGTAAATGCTAGTGGAATTGAGACTTCCTAGTTAAGCTTGAGAGGAGAGATCACATACCTTTTTGGCTTCATTGGGAAGAGAGTGAAACTTGTCAAAGTAGAGGAGACTTCTTGTTGGACCCTGGGAGGAGCTTGTACAGCATCAAGGCACATGTTGTAAAGTTCTTCTTTGATTTGAATTAATACAATCAGATTCATTTTTCTCAAAAAATTATCTTATGTCATTTTTTTCATGAATTCCTTGATCATCATGTTAAGTATGCTTTATGATATTGGCTTTTCAGGTGCTATTTAATTTGTTTGCTTGTTTGTGTTTGCAGACTCGCAACAAGGGAGCTCATTTGGATCAAAGGAGTGAGGCTTCCACGAACTTGAATTGGACCCAAGGTGGGCCTAAACACTTGTTTTCCTTTGCTTATAAATGCATATTTAGAGAAAGATAGTTTTTGATTGGCTTGCTTGTCACTAGATATCGTTAGATTCTAGGAAGGTCTATCTTGTCCACAAGATCGACTCATTCCGTGTGACACTTAGGTCAAGTGGAGGAGAAATTTCCCTATGCCATCTATTTTACCAGTAAAAACCTGTCAAAGGATGAGTTAAGTTATACTGTGACTGAAAAAGAACTCCTAGATGTTGTACTTTCATTGAACAAGTTTAGGAATTACATTATAGGCAATCAGACATTTGTGCATATTGATCATGGTGCAATTAAATATTTAATGAAAAAAACAGATGTAAATGCTAGAATCATAAGATGGTTACTTTTATTACAACAGTTTGATCTAACTGTTGTTGATAATCCTAGTAAGGAGAATGTTGTTGCTGACTTTCTATCTAGGATGAATATTCCTGCAAGTGTAGAAGGAATGGTGGATGATTAGTTACCAGATGAGAATTTTTTTTCTATTTTAGTTCTCTCCCCATGGTTTTTTGATATAGATAACTATTTGATATCAGCACAGTTCCCACCAAACTTGCCCTCCAGAGAAAAGAGAAAGACAATCAATAAAAGTGCCCCCTTCACCTAGATTAGGGGCAATCTGTTCAAACTTTTCCCATATCAAATCTTGAGAAGGTGTGTTAGGGAAGAGGAAGTTTATGACATCCTTTTGACCTCTCATGATGGGCCTTGTGGAGGTCACTTTTCAGCAAAGAGAACAACATTTAGAGTGCTACATGTTGGCTATTATTGGCCTACTCTTCATGAGGATGTGAAAAAGTACATTAGTCAGTGTGATCTATGCCAGAGGATGGGAAAGCCTACTCAAATTCCCCTACAACCTCAAGTGACTTTCGATCCATTTGACAAGTGGGGCATGGACTTCATTAGGCCTATCAATCCTCCTTCAAAGCAAAAAAACCACATTATTGTGTGCACTGATTACTTGACTAAGTGGGTTGAAACCAAGGCAATTAAGGAAGTGACAAAAGAGAAGGTGGCTAAGTTCCTAAGGGAGAATATATTCTACAAATTTGGGTACCCTAGAGAGCTAGTCACAGACCAAGGCAAGTAGTTTACCTCCAGCATGATTGAATAACTGCTCAAGAACCAAAAAATCAAGCATAGGACCTCCACTCCTTATCGTCTACAAGCTAATGGGTAGGTGGAGGTGACCAACAGAGCACTGTAGAACATCCTAACCAAGGTAGTGGAAAACAACAAAAAGGATTGGGAAGAAAGACTAGTTGAGGCCACCTAGGCCTATAATACAACATGGAAGACCACCACTAGATTTACACCCTATGACCTGGTCTATGAGATAAAGGATTTGTTGTCCATTGAATTTGAATATAAAAAATTGAGGATGGCAGCCCAACTAGATTTGGATCTCAGTCATGCACAGAAAGAAATATTGTTCCAATTGAATGACTTGGATGAATTCAGAATGCAAGCCTCCATATAGAGATAGTTCAGCTTCATAGGAAAATTTGGCATGACAATCATATTAAGGAGAAGCAATTTCAAGAAGGACACGAGGCATCTTTATATGACTCCAGGCATAAAGACTTCAAGGGCAAGCTAAGGACAAGATGGGTCAGACCTTACGCGGTGGAAAGATGCCATGACAATGGTTCAGTGCAGATCAGAACTATAGAAGAAGAAGCCATTCCATTACTAGTAAATGGACAGATTCAAAATGTACAAGAGGTGTTTATCTAAACAAGAGTTCATTAACAGTATCAATAAGATAGTGATGATGGTGGAGCAATTTTCAACTCCTCCCTCATCAGGTCACTAGAAAAGAAAGAAAGCAAAATAAGGATTCAGGTGAAAACCTCTTTGCGGCAGCCTAGGTGTGTATATATCTATATATCTATATATCTATATCTATATATATATATATATATATATATATATATATATATATATATATATATATATATATATATATATATATATATATATACATACATATATAATAACATAATTGTTATTTTTAGGAGGATGAGAAAGACAATCAGGGAACGAAGAGAAGATCCAAAGCGAGCCCTGCCTCACATATGTTCATCTCCTCGACTCCTTACCATTCATCCCTCCATAAATTCCATTGTTTCTCACTTCATTGCTCCAATTCAGGTGAAAATTGTGTTTCCTACAGGATCCCTTGACTGGTAGATTGGTTAGATCACCAAAATTCATTCAAGACATGATATAACCCCTCACCTCATCCATTACCATCATCCCTGCATCCACACACACTCCTACTTCCTCTATCCATTCAGAAACATCAGGTCTGTAGTCATATACACCACCAATAGGCAGCAGAGAAGGAAGAAAGATGACCATATAGTAGCATCAGATCTGCAGTCAAGAAACCATAAGCAGATAATAGATGAGGAAGATGAATGACCATCAGCAGCACTTCTGATCTCTGAAAACAGTAGTGTGGCATTAAGGCCATAGGTAAGCATCCTACTAACTCACTCATATGCATCATTTGATCAAAAGCTGTAAACGTTGAGAGGTAGTTGGTTTGTAAGTAAAAAGGTGGCCATTTTCCTTTAGAAAGCTAGTGGATTACAAACACAGCAAACTCTATGTTCTTCTCCAAGGAATTTTCTTATTTCCTCCTCAAGCCTCACAAGCAAGATGCTCATAAAGTATATCTCATGTGAGGGTAGATACAATGTTGTTTATGGCTACCATTTTAGAGAGCTTGAAGAATTAAAATTTCGGGTAGAGACACCAGTTCACTGAAGACTTAGCATACCCTACTTTTTGATGCAATCACTCATGGACTCCAGAAGCAAAGAAAAGACAGGAAATTCCCAATGGTTAGTTCAGCATTGGTTGACCAGAATCCTCATTGACGATGCCCTCCAAAACCTCAAGATCCCTATAACATGGTCAGTCTTTCGAGACTTACCAGCAGAGGATGACACTGAAACAAAAGAGAAAGAAGGCATTGAAACAGAGGAGGAGACAAAGCAAGAAACTGATAGAGATGAGCAAGAAAAAAAAAAGAGGAAGATGAAATTGAAATAGAAGGGGAAGAACAAAAGGAGGAGTCACCTAGGGTTTCCCTAGAGGTCCTTGAATAGAAGGAAATAACTGCCATCACCACTCTCAACACACCAGTGAAGCAAAAAAGGAAAAGAGGGAGGCAAACCCCTCTACCTTTCAGAACAAGAAAGAGTAGCAAGAAACAAAAGAGCTAAGTGGCTTCAAGGACAGAGAAGTAGCTGAACAATCAAATTCCATGGCCCTAATCAGCATCCATAATATAATTGTAAATAATCCTCAACTGGCACCTCGATATCTTGTTGCTCAAGATCAAATAATTTCACATTTTGAGGACATGTTTAGGCTGCTAAGAAATGATAATATACATTCCTACATAAGGAAATGGATAACACTGCCACAAGGATTGAAGATCAGAGAATATCAATGGGAAGAAGTATAAAGGAAAGCAGGCTTCTATAGACAAGAAGTAGAGACCACATTAGAAGCATGAGATGTCAGAGAGGCTACCAAAGCCACTAATTTTCTCAGAGGATGAGCAACACTTTTAGTGGGGGGGTGGTGATGAGCCTCATCATTGAGTAATTATATCGGACTTAATTGACCTTAATTCACCTCCTAGCTTAGTCAAACCAACTATTCTCACAACTTATTGGACACTTTTGATTATATTTTGTTTATGAGATGAGTAGAGTTGGATATTTTGCTTTGTGGTCTAATGTGTATGTAATGCAAGAATAAAGGATAAAATAGGGGAAAATTCAGGGATAAAAGATAAAATAAAGGAACTATGGTAAAGACCTTAGTAAAAACTCAAATGGGGCAAGGGAGAGGAATTACAGGAGGTAAATCATCCTCATTTACCGCCCCTCCATTCGAATATCTCTCCATCAGCTGAAAGTACAAACAACAAAATTAGGAGTACTAGAAGATAGCCAAGCAGGTGAAGGTGCAAAAAACCCAAATTATTTGTACTAGAAGGCAAACAAGCAAGTGAAAGTACAATTTTATTTTGAGTTAGGAGCCAAGCCTTCCTACTAGAAGGCAACCAAGCTAGTGAAAGGGATAGCACGAGTTTATCATTGAATTGGGAGTTGTGCCTCTGTAATTTTGAAGGAAGTCGTTGGAGACTTTAGATGTATATGTAGGGAGGCTTAGGACCTTAGTTTTTTTAGTCACCAATAGTAACCAAGAGTTGGGAAGAATTCAGACATCTCACTGTAGAACTCTACCTTGTTTTCAAGTTGCAAGTCTTGTAATAGTTTTTTATTTATAATGAAGATGAGTTTTGTTTTGAGCCAGCACTGAGTTAACTCAGAGGGCTGAAGCTCTTGGGTTAGGGTTTGACCTTAGCAGCCAAAGCTCCTCTTTATTGTATTGTTATGCTAGTATAGATTCCTATTTTCTGTTCATTTTCTCAATTAGACACATTTTCATTACAGTAGTAGTATAGATTCACGGTTTCTTGTTCATTTACTTCATTACTTCATTTCCATTACAGAGCTTTTTTGTCTAACTGTTTATTTGTTTAAGTAGTTGTTGTCTCATTACGATAGTGTAGAGAAGATTAGTTGTGTTTCAGTTTTCTTCATTTATGATTTCATTCAATAACCAGGTTAGCAAAGGAAATATCCACAAGGTTTCCCACAGGTGTCTCATCCTCAACTCCTCCTTCTGGGACCATGATGTGAGGAAGAAACCATGCTATAACCCCAAAAACACAGAGCTTCAATTTTTCATGGAGTTTGTTGTTTGATGTAGTTACATTATTCATTTCATGGTCATTCATTCATTTTCTCGTCATATATTCCTTCACTCTCTTCCTATCATTTGATCTCCCTCATATCCCTTTCATTCTCCCTCAGCATGAAATTTTTAGACGAAAGCTGTTAGTTCGCAGTTTAATAGTTTTTACCCGTAGATTTCATTTCACAGCAAAACCCAAGCAATCACCACCTGATTCACTTTTAACATTGACCTTTTTCTCTTTAAATCCCCATGGTCAATCCACCTCATTAGATCTGACAGCTGTCACGCACGCACTCGCTAACTAGCTCGGTCAAGTCTCCATCGTTGATCTGCCTAGCCATTTCTGATGGCTATCGTGCCATATCCTGTGGATTTATGTCTGATCGTTATCCACCCGAGGGCACGCGATAAGAGTGGTCTCCCCATGCTACGTGTCTCCTGGGGACACTAATGACGTAAAATTCTAGAAAACCACTTATAGCTTTGATGGTATGCGATAAACAGCTTACCGCCTCAACCAAGCCGCTACCATTTCTGCATGTTTCTTTTTCCTGCGATCTAATCTCCTTCATCCATCCACTGATTAATCTTGTATGTCCATCTCTTGACTTATCCTTCGCGATATAATCTTAGTCGTCCATCCTGTCAGTTAACCCTGTTTTCCCATCTACCTACATACTATCCTGTGATCCAATATGAGTCGTTCGTTCCCTTTCACACACCTGATCCAATAGTCCTTATGCCCTCTCTCTTCCTTGTGCCCTCTTTTGACCAATTTTGATCTCCGACTGCTCTTCCACTTAAACACAGACTTAGGTTAGTTTCCTTTTCTTACCCCTTAGTCTAGTTTTGATGCTTTTACTTCCGTAACTTAGAAAAATAGCATTATATAAGTGATTGATCTAGTAATTCTGCTTAGCATAGTTGTTTAATTGGTTAGCTAGGGCCTGGTGCGAGTTTAGAATTACATGATTTTTTTCTTCATTATTTGAGTAGAGTAGCTCTCCCCTAAAATAGATTTGCTCCTCTTCCATCAAAATCAAGCTGCTTTTGACCCTATAGAAGTCTAGCTTGGAACCCCTGGGTCTCTTGCCAGATGAGCAGTGACAACAGGAAGTACCTTCACTTCTACTTGTGCATATAGCACTGTCACCTCCAATTTCGTACGAACCCCAAGTTGATAAGTAAAGCTGGTAGCGCTGGGAGTTGCAACATTCTTGCTGCAATACCTAGGCTCATCAATTACATCCAACAAGTGAGCAGACATGGACAAGATGAATTTGTTACCCTTAGGAGGGTTCTTGGCATTAGTTATGTGGGTTCTCAATTATTGAGCCAACAAGTCTGACCAATTAAATGGTTATCCTTCTTTCACAATCTGATGTAGCAAGAATGCCCAACCTTTGAGAAAGGTCTCAATACTCTTTTTACCATAGATTCGAAAGCATAGAACTATTGAGTACTGAAATTCCTTCTTGATAGATATTACCTTGTAAGTGTTGTTGCGTGTCTAGTGGAATTTGGATTACTCTTTGACCCAACCTTTGATGACATATTTTATGCTCACTAAACTAGCGACTACATAGAAGTGGGAATCCTTGTAAACTTCTAGTAATGGAAAATGATGCATACAATGAAAATCATGTGCCACAAATTGGGAAAGACTTTTTCCACGAGCACTATTAAGGGTCATGGCCTTTGCATCTATGTGTGACAGGATCTAGTTGACATTGTGTATGCAAGGAAAGGCTAGATACCTAAATGTGATCTTATGTAATCCTAACTTTTGTACACTTATGTAAACCTTCCTATATTCAATATATTCTTTATACTTAATTGTTGTGAATGAATATTTCACTTTGTGCCAAGTAATGTCTGAATATTTCTCAATGAATAGTTGAGTGTCTCAAAGAACCAGCATAGTGATAGGAACACGCTCAAATATTTCATCGGTTCTACTCTTTGTGGTGTCTTTTGAGGTGGATCTCTTGGGTGCCATGATGATAACAACTGAGGGAGAGATAAAATCAAAGGCTGAAGTACTTGCATGACATAATTCAATCATGGCGAACACAAATTATCTCAAGCAGAATAATATATTCAGTGAGATAAAGGCATAAACCCACACACAAGGAGCAAAAATTGTGTAATTCATGGGTTGGATGTGGGAGGTTGGGCTCTTGAACTATGAGTTACGCAGTCTCAACAGATAAGGGAGAAGTTAAAGTCTTGATATTATGCAATGAATAGTCACATGTAGGTAGACTAAGGGAAGGAACTGCGTATTGCACAATCCTATTGGCCACGGCTGAGGGCTAAGGCTTGTGACTATGTAATGCATAGTTGGGCAAGCTAGTGATTTCACATTGTGTAGCCTCATAGGCTAAGCTTAAATTTTGCCTCTTGAAGATGTAAAATGCGCAGTTCGGGAAGGCAACTGCTGGCTAAGATTTTTGAAATCGACCTGTGAAAGGAAAACAAATAGTGATAGATATGAGTTTGGGGAAGGAAAGAATGTACATATGGCTAAGGGGGGGATATATTAGTGAAAATTAAGTTCCATTAATAAGCCACAAAACAAAAAATGAACATGCACAAAGTGTCCTAGTAGCGTAACCATTGGTGAGAAAAAAAGAAACAACTCAATGCGACACTTAGAAAATGTAAACAATGAACCAAACCAACACTTGTACAAGGAAATATAAGTTAAAATTCTAGCTACTATGAAAGTAAATAGCAAAACTAGCAGTCATAGAAGAAAAAATGACGAAAGTGATAGAAAAAGTGATAAAACATGACACATGCCAAACTTACCCAAAAAATCACAACTTGATAAAAAGTTCCTTGATCTCTTTGGGAAGGGTAGAACTCAAAGATCGAGTGTGTAAAGGAGATATATGGGCATATATTAAATAGATATAGGAAGGTTAGGGTTTATGACACACATGCATAAAATCAAGGAAAAGGTGCCACTTATCTGAAATTCATAATTAGCGGCTTAGTGGACTTAACTCGACATTAATTGGGTAAGTCATATTTTTTAGGGATGCTAATTTTTGTTCTTTAGGAAACTACCCCATTCACACTAGCATATGAGATTCCAAAATTCCCAAGATCAAGGGCTTGTACAGTTCCTTGCCTAAGTGAACTGCGCAGTTTTTGAGGAGAAGATAATCTTCTGCATAGTTTTTGAGCTCAATACTAGCTCACCTTCCATGACTACGCATTTCATATCCTCAAGGTGCAACATAATTTCTAAGGATAGTGGATTGTGAAGTTCCAAGTGGAAAGACTGACAATGCTGCTAAGTTAAGGCAAGAGATGACTTGTGTTAGAAATGTTTCAAATCAAGATCAAAAAAAGACATTAAAAGCACCACATGGAGGGATAGGTCTTCAATGTTCATATGAATACTTGACGATATTAGAATATGAGGCCCTGTAGACAGAAGCTAGACTCCAAATTCAATGCATGGTTAAAAAATTTTAGGGTTGGTTGTAGCAGCTACAACACATCCTCACATGGAAATATGTTGCTCAAGGATTTAATAAAGGAGAGGGTACAAGAGCACACTTATGGAGATGATATACAAATATACCATCATGCAGGAGATAAATAAATCTTGGACCACAATAGAGAGCTGGTAACTCAGGTTGAATTAGAACGTTCCAGTATTCATCTAGTCACTTAGGAGGGTGAATATGAAACACGTCATATATCAATCATCAAGATTTGAAGACATACCAGTGGAGAAAGGAGCCTCACATCAATTCATTTCTATCAATTCTCATGTCACAGTCACTAAATTATGGTCATTCACAGTGGTCATTCAAAGTGTCAATACAAGAGTGTTGTTTGGTCCCACATATTTTTTCCACATTATTGGTGGAATGTAATTTTGTATTTTCAAAATGAAAAAATATGAAATGTGTGGAAACCCAAGGGTCACAGATGAAATGTTAAAATACAATATGAAGTATGAGAGTCATGCAAGGGTTCAAGTGTCATGTAGTAGCTCAAAGTCACATGGGATCTCAAGAATTGGGAGGGATGTCAAGAGTCACATCGGAGATGAAAGGTCACCTTATTTGTTATAAATAAACCCTCATTCCTCAATAAAATGACTTTTCACCTTGGGTTATATAACTTGGCATAGGAGAGGAGGTCATTCTTTGGAGGATCAAGTGGTGACTTAATGTTCCACTATTGGAGCTAGTGTTGCATCATTGTAACTGTGTGTCTTGGAACTTTTACTGAATACTTCAAGCTCTTAGAGCTAGCACGCTTTCATGCATGTATTGTGGAAAGTGTAAGCCTATTGTTTTAATGTTTATAGTATATGTTTATGTTCATACATAATAAATAAAATGTACTATTTCATTGGCTTTGGTATATATCATGTTAAATGTGCATTGCACTTGCTTTCATGATCGTCGTCACTATGTGAAATATTTCGCAGGTTAACTAATGATTCTTTCTATCATCCTATGTGTTATTACCAGAATAGTATTATTCCTTTCTGCTTAAAGGCTTAGTCTTTCTAGTGTGTTTGTGGAAGAAACTTATATACATTGCAATTGTGTGCCTCACAATGTCAACTTACCTGCTTATCTCAAAGTTTGTGTATGATTCTCTTATGTTGATAATTTATGCTAAGGAAATTCTCTAAGAATAATGGTGGTTGCACCTATTATCCAAATGGGGCTCCTACTCTGAATAGTGTGAAGTTTAGTTGGGACTTCATACAAAGGATACCCTTTATTATCTGTGGTATCTAGCACTGTCGACAGAGTCCAATAGTTACAAAAATTTAGAGTAATAGTCATTGGTTTCCATGATGTTTTCATAATATTTTTCTTAGAAGGAAAGAAAATTGAGCTTAGAGGTATCCAAGGGAGACCAATTAAAGTGATAAGCTCTGATAGCATGAAACATTTTCTTACAAAGAGACATGAAGGTGTAGTTGCACAATTGCGTTTGTTAGATGTTCAAACATATTTATCCTCTGCTCAACTGGCTCTTCAAAATTTTATCAAGAATCATGCTAAGTAATTTGGATAAATGCCTAAGGGTCTTCCACCTATTCATTAGCATGGCCATGTTATTCATTTTCAACCTAGAAGTGTACCACCTAACTTTAGGTCTTATAGATATTCACATGCACAAAAGAGTGAGATTGAGCATATGGTTCAAGAAATGTTAAAGGCGGACATCATTTAGCCTAGACATAGTGCTTTACCTTCACTAGTGGTGATTGTTATAAGAAAGTATGGTTCATGGCATATGTGTCCAAACAATAGATAGCTCAACAAAATGACAATCAATAATAAGTTTAATATTCATGTTATTTATGAATTATTAATGGATTGCATGGAGCAATTTTCTTTACTAAACTGGATCTTCATTCAGGATATCATCAAATCAAAATGGGGAAAGAAGGAATTCCCAAGGAAAACCATAGAACACATGAAGGTTATTATGAGTTTTTGGTTATTCTATTTGGACTCAAAAATGCACCTTCAACATTTCAAATCTTGATGAGCTCTATTTTCTAACAATTCCCCACAAAATTTATGCGAGTATTTTTTTATGGCATACTAATTTACATCAGGTATTGGGAAGAACATGTACAACATGTTCAAAAGGTATTGGAACTATTGTTAGAGAAACAATAATATGCAAATCCTTCCAAGTGTGCCTTTGGGGTTCAATAAGTGGAATATTTGGGTGATATTGTATCACATGGTGGTATCAAGGTGTATCTTAAAAAATAAAATCTATGAGGGAATGGTCAATCCTAAATACCCTTATGAAACGTACCAGATTCTTAGGGTTGACAAGATATTACTATAGATTTGTCAAGAATTATGGTGAAATTATAGTACTTTTGACAAAACTATTGAAGAATGAAGCATTTTCTTGGACTAAATAAGAAACCAAATAATTTGGAGAACTTAAAGAGGCTATGTGTACAACTCACTTCTTAATGACACTTTA
Organism: Pinus tabuliformis; assembly: GCA_031772625.1. NCBI lineage: Eukaryota > Viridiplantae > Streptophyta > Pinopsida > Pinales > Pinaceae > Pinus > Pinus tabuliformis. Next base: position 148,941,164 of record CM062816.1, read on the forward strand.
CTTCAAAAAAATATTTATTATGTATTTTGATGCATCAAGCCACGACATTCATGAAGTTTTGTTGCAAGAAGGTAAACCCTTGTCCTTTGAAAGTAGTGAACTTGAAGGAAAGAACTTAGTTAGACCCATCTACGAAAAGTAAATGTTGGCCATATTACAAGTAGTTAACAAATGGTATCCATACCTAGTGGGAAGACATAGATCATGAAATTTTGAAGTATTTGTTGGAGCAACAAAAATGGGTCACAAAGATGTTGGTTTGTGGCTTTCAAATTATATACAAAAAAGGAAATCAAAATTTTGTAGCAGATGCACTCTCAGGGAAAGAGGAAGACAACAATGGATTACTATTTGCTATTTCCATTCCATAATGTGACTAGGTGGAATAATCAAAGATAAAATTGTAGCAAAATGAGAAGCAAGATCATTCAAAAGCTATAGGAGGAACACGATGAAGTAGAAAAAATTACATGGAAAAATTATTAGTTATGGTATCAATATAAATTATACTTATGTGAGAATTCTCAGCTAAAAAAAAGATCATATTGGAATTACGCATTTCACCTATAGGAGGACATTCAAGGTTCTTGAATACATAACATAGGATGATCCGTAAACTGTCATAGATATCCACTGGAGATTTCGTCCCAACATATCTAATAAGAATATATTAAAATACTCAAATTTTACACTATTACAGTTCTATTTAATTTCTGGATCTGTAGATTTTACTGTAATTGGTGCATGCATGTGAATGGAAGTTATGTAGAAAAGTAGCGAATGATAAAATAAACTCATGCACACATAAGGCACAAGATATGATATATGGGAAAACCTTTTGGGAGAAAACCCAGCTGGAAGGTGTGGCTTATTCACTATCTTTCTTTGTATGGAAATATGGTTGCATGTACAAAGAAGTAATTTTTGTGGCTTGTGGGATGCTACAGTGCATAAATCCTCTCTGTGTGCTCTAACTTCTATCGCTCCAGGATAGCTTTTCTATACCTTGGAACAAAATTCTCTCAAAAGAATGCAATGCCTCTTCCTCTTAGTGGCCTGGTTATAACACAACCCGATTGCCTACTACTGGTTAATTTTGACTACATCAACTCTGAACTAGAGTTACAAAATGGACTCCTATAGAGTCTTTTACATCAAAAACATGTGGCTAGCCCCTTTTCCATGAATAATGGGGGTTGATGTGACATCCTCCCGAACTATAGGTGTGATAACAGGAAGGTCAACTTTTGAGTGGAAAAACGTTTGCATAGGGTGTGCTTCTTATGTTGTTGGAAAGATATTAGTGTGTATAATTGTTGGATTATATGGGCTTGACCCAGGTTGGGAAGAATTATTTAGCCAAACAAATCCCGTAGCTACCAGCCCTTTTGGCAATAGTCCGCAGAGCGCGAATTGAGGTCTCACCCGAGGTAGCAGGGGAGGGTGCTAGAACCAGGTTTCCACACCCTTGGGATGTCTAGATGTGGTCTGGAGGTTTCACGCACCTTTCTGCAATGTTTCTCTACTCTGTTTTGTGCAGATCCAAAACCAAAATATTATTTACTAATTATTAGCACGCTGTTTAAAGATCTAATCTATTTAATGAAGTATTGTAAATCATATCTACTTAGAAGGGTCTTTAAGCAAACATTTATCAGATTTATCTAGTTCGCGCACTTAGATTAAACACAGATTCACATGTATTCAAGATGTAAGCATATCCGCATAGATCAAATAGTGATATTAATCATACAAAAGTATAGATCTGCGATACTTCAGATTTAACACAAAATTATCAAAGCAACTTATCTTTATTTACTTTCTTCACCAATACATCTAGATCTTCCCTACAGACTCAGCTGCAGGGGTCCGCGCACACAGCTGCAAACTCTTGTAGGCCTCTTCACACGCAGTTGCAGAGCCGCTATCCACTACCCAAACCCCCCACTCAAACTTACAGACGCTTTCAGATTGTTCTCCTAAAAAACCCATTACATTCTAGATCCAAGATCATACAACAAAACTTAGCTTCCTCTGCCCATAGAGCCTTTCTCTATTTATACCTTTCCATGGACCATGATCCACGGGTGGGCTGACTCATCTTACATTTCTTTACATTATTTTTGGGTGGAATACCCTTTGACTTCAACTTATTCAATCACGCTTCGCGCATCCCACAGAGTATTTACCCTATCTTTATCCAAAACTTCGGGATTAGTGCCCCATCAACGTTGTGCGGGCTTCTGCTACCCAACAGTCCCCCAACACAATCATCATGGCTCATCTTGAGTCACTCAACTGGAGCGGGAATATTCGTGCGGAGGTCGATCAACAACTTATGCATATCACTTGTCCCTGCAACAAATTTGGCTGCAAGCCTCTGTACCTTTTCCGAGTGAGCCGCTGATGCATCCATATCACTTGTAGTTGCTTACCCAGTATCACATAATACCTGCATATGCGCTACCTTGCCTTTAATAGTTGTAGATATGCTAAACGCCTCATCGAGCCAGGGCTAGGTACGTTCTTTGAGTACTGCTTCCTGTTGCTGCACTGCGTCAACTTGGGCCTTAAGCGCCTAGGCCTCCTTCATTTTGGCCAACCATTGCATGATAGCGACCATCTATGCAGCTCTGCGAGCGGTGTCGTAGGGCTGCTGTAACTCACGCGTCTCGGTTTCCACTTGCTGTATGGTTGGGTCCTCCTGGAGGGATGTGAGTATCCTGAGAGACTGACCTAGTAGTTTCGAGCATTCACGAATAGCACTCCTCATGGTTTCCAATCCACCTAGAATTTTTCCACGGCAGCATTCCCATTTGGTCAGGGGTGTGTGTTGCTAGGCCTTGAGACGGAGCTCTGCAACTTGTAACATTAGTTCCTCCAGGGCTCTTACGGCCTCTGCTTGGGCTGTGCGAAAGTTGGTGGCTATGTGCTGAATCTTGGTAGCTAGTGGGAGGTCCCCAGGGATTGCTAGCTCTAGTACCATGTTACACGGCTCTGTCACAACTTGTTCAATTTCCTGGTATCATACAACCAAGTCATCATTTTGGAGAGTGAACTGTTCTAATTTTTCCTTCTCCTCTGTCAACATGTGGAAAGCGCGACCTTCCCTGGCTCGAAACTCCTGAGTTACTCCCTCTTGGAGTAGGTATAGTACTTCTCTCAATAAGGCGGCTAGATTTGATTCCCAACTACATTATTCACCTGCGGCTGTGGCTCGGACAACACCTCCTAGCAATGGTAGAGTGTGTGGCGTGTGTGTGTTGACCATATGTTTGTCAGCGTCTGTATCCTCTGCTAGCAGTTGGGTGACCCAGCCCAGGGGGTCACTCTTGTAATTTCTACAACTGCGCTCTGATCTCCCCCAACACAGTCGTCCCGATCCACAGAGAAAGGTACGAGGCAATGACAGAAGATGGAACGCAGCTTCTTCTTCCTCTACCTGTGTGTCAATCTAATCAATCAGGGCTTACAGATCATCATCCTCCTCAGTGGATTCGGTGGTCATTACTTTGCCTTTGTCAATTGCCAAGCATTTATTGAGTCTTGGTGAGGCCCGGATTGTTCTTGCCGTCTACTTGTTCTTCTTGGGTCGTGGGGTATGTGGGGACTTAGGAACTTCGGGAACCTAAGTCATGTCCTAAGGCTCCACCTGATTCAGTTGCATTTCTTCTGTGACCCATGATTGAGTTCTTGCCATGATACTCATGGGGTTCCTGGTAGCCACATACTTGCTGCTTTTTGCTGGTTCAAAGCGCCAAAAGTCCAGTGCCGGCCACAACCTATGAGATTTGAAAAAATCTCTTCCCTTTGTTTTCCGTTTATTAGTGGTGTCGAGTCAGCAGATCTTTGTGTATCCTGTCCAGAAATTTCGTCTTAATGTCCCACCACCCGCTCCTCTCTAACATAATCTAACCTTCCTATCAAGGCCAATGTTGTTAACGATCATATTTTGACTTTTCCCTGCGGTAGCACCATCGTTGGGGCACAGCTGTGATCTTGCGAATTGCCTGACTTGGTACAGAATCCTTTTTCCATGCCCATTTTCCACAGACTGGTTTATAGTCCCACACCTTCTTTCAACTTCTCGAGGCACTAAGGCTGTAGTTTCTCCTGCTAGTTAGGTGCTCACACCTTTGGTGCGAGTGCAGGACTACCCTTCTAGCCCAAGCTATGAGCACCTCTCAAGCATCTGGGTAGCTAGTCAGAGGGTAATGTTCTTCCCTGAATGCGGGTGTAGCCATGATAGCAAGGTCACAGCTTGTTCCTGGTCTATTCTGCTGGATTCGTCCCTTAGTAGCGCACATGGCTTCCTTGGTCGTAACCTCAGTGTATTGATGTTACGGGGCCTGCAGCTACTCTATCTTTTCTAAGCTTCCTTTTGTCATCTATTACAGGCCCAACGAACCCATGGTATCCACAACTTCCTTGAGCCCCTGCTAGCCTTGGCGTCGGCTACTGGAGCACTGGTCTATTGGGGTGGAGTTGGACTGTTAATTCTAAGCTAATTGGAGGTCTGCACCTTAGATACCTATAGCCTATGCTGGCAGGGAATGCTTACTTCGTTTCGCTCTCCCGGCCGTGTGCGCACTTGCCTTCGCCATCTACGCCCTTTCCTTTGCATCTTCGGAGCAACACCCTTCTCTGAAGTAGTGGTTGCACGAGATGCTTGCATAGATATATCTGACTGTTCCTTTTACCCTATTGTCACTATCCTATTACAATTGAGTGTGGTTACTTCATGCAGTCGGTTCTGCCATCATTCAATTTCTTCATCAAAGTCTGACGTGCAAGAACTATCACAGTCCCATGAGAGTCTACCGTCTGTTGTTGGATTGACCCTGTCCTAATCTTGTGATGTAATCTTGTAGATACAATCCAACTCCCCATCATTGTCTTCATTGCTCACGGGCTCGGTATATCTCGCCCCCTCCGCTGGATCCAACAGGACCACTATGCGGAGAGATTTCTTTTCGAATATCATTTTTCGTTTCTTGAGGTTGATGACTCCATTCATATCCATTGCCCAATCTATCCCTAATAGTGTAGGATATGGGTTACTATCATCCAAAATTTCTATGACCTCAAAATTGGTTTGGGTGATGGCGCCATCGGTGTCTACTGTAACCCTGTGCAGTCTTCCCATAGGCAGAATATTCTGTCGGTTATCCATCCGTAATTGTATCGGCGACCATTGTAGTGGAGGCCTGCCCATGCATTCCCAAGTCTTCTTTGGCAGGAAATTCACGTCGGACCCCAAATCTAAAATGACCTGATCCATCTCATAGTCTCTGATCTTGACAGTCAGTCGCATTTCCTGCCCCATGCACAAAGCATGTTTGCATAATTTTTGGACCATTTGCGGTTCGTCTACTCCCGCGCATCGAGTTATTAATTCTTGTAGCTCCTTTATTGCTTTAGCATCTCTGAGTAGGTTCATGCAAGTTTCCAAGAAGATTGTTAGCATGGAAGTACCCTTCTCTGATCCGAATTGATCCTTATTTTCCGACGTAGATGCTTCCGCGAAGTTCTTCTTAGCTTCCATAAAGGTTTCCTTCACACACTCCAAGTCAAATTCTGGCTATTTCGGGGGGGGGCTTACGAACCCACGCATCTGTCTCTGGCTACTTCCCTTTATCCTCTCTGGTGGTGGTACCACTTCAGAGCATCATATTGACATTAGGATCCTCTGCGTAGGGTTCAGCTTTCTTCATTTGGACATTCTGAGTGGGGCTAGCTGGAAACACCCCCTTTTTCCACATCTGAGCAATCAACATGGGCCAATCAATTACTTCGTGGTCAAATTGGTAACAGTAAGGACAACAGGCTCTGGTTGGGTTTGTGCAATCCCACGCGTAATACCCCGGCCCTCCGCAGTTATAACAAATTAATTGTCCTCGTCCCTGTCCAAGTCACATTCCCTCGCGGCCCCGTCCGCGTCCTTGGTACCCTCCCCATAGTATCGGTGTGGTGGGATTCTGCCCACATGCCTCCATTTGCAACCTATAAGCAGGTGTTTGATCCATCAATATCTCATAACTGCAACAATCTCTTTCATTGTGACCCACCATTCTACAAAAGTTACAAAATAATCGTTGAGGAGGGGGTTGTTTTAAGTTTGGCAATAGGTGACAATTGTCTGTTGCATGCTTTCCTCCCACCCGACAGATTACACACTAGAGTGAGGCGCCATCCTTGGCCCAGCTTGTACCTCTGGTCACAATGCTGTTTGTCCCCCTCCAACTGCATAGTTTGTGAAGATCAGATAGTCGTCCTTATCATGGCCCCGTTCCTTACATTTGATACATCACACTTCTTCCCTTACCTCTCTCCTAGGTGCTTGTCCTCGTTTCAAGCTTCGCATCTGTAGACATAAATTTTGTATTTGTGATTGGATTTGTTATACTCCCAACCTTGGATCTTGTATTGGGGTTTCATGCAGCCGCATTGCTACCTCTAATGCTTCAGCTTGGGTTAATATCTTTTGCTACGACAAAGCCAATCTCAGATATGGTTTTAATGATGTGACAAACCAAGCACGGTGTTGCGCATCTGTCAGTGTCATGTTGGCCTCGCAGATGGTGCTCTTCAACCTCTGATCCAAATCCCACAGGGTTTCACCATGAAACATTACAATCTCCTTGAACCCAATAACTGACTGTGTTTCTGAATTTGGTCGCCCAAATTCCTTGTTTAGCGCCTCCTGGATTGTTGTTATTCCTTCATTTGGATGATCACTTGAATATGTCATGTACTAGGTTAGTGCCCGATCCTGCAACGTGCTCACTAAGGTAGCCTTCTTGAAGTTATCATTTGTGATGCCCTGAGCATCCCATACAGACTTGATCACAAACCAAAGTTGGCCCGGTTCCTCATTTCCTACACCTTTAAATGTTGGCAGTTGGACTACACTTGTCATCCCGACTTTTGGTGGTGGTGTGGTTGGTGTTGGAGTGGAAAGATTTGATGGAGGTGAAGCAGGTGGTGGCGTGGATGGAGGTGGTATTAGTGGAAAGCGCCCCCTGATCAACTGGACCGCACTTCTTCATGAGCACCTTGCGAGCTCCTCCTCGCTTTCCCGTGAAATATACACCAAAGGACTGTTTCCTATCCCTCCCACTCCACGATAACCTCTTTCGCTCCCTGTTACTCCAGACATCAATAAACACGCATAATCTATTTTTCACACAATAGCATCTTACACGTATTCAATGATTTGATGTACCTACCCTGACGTCCTTTAAGAAATCGCCTTTCTGCTTCACTGTAGTTCACAGTTGTATCTATCGCGAACTCAATGATAAATCCTTCTATTACCCGATCCAGCCAATGATCTACTGTGCATGCGATTTTATCATCGGTAGCTTCTAGCTTGGAGTCCAAACAATAGGCTTGTCCAATCTGCACCTTCCCACACTGTCAGCTAACCTCGCAATCGATTCATACAACTCTACTAGACCCACCACTCTTCAATCTCTTTCTTGTTAGGTTTCCAATGTCCCAACATCAGACACCCCTTAGGTAGATCCCGATCCCAGCAAAGGAACCATTTGTTGGCTTATATGGGCCTGAACCAATTTCGTAAGAATTATTTAGCCATAAAATCCCGCAGCTACCGTCCCTTTTGGCAACAGTCCGTGGAGCGCGAACTGAGGTCTCACCCGAGGTAGCACGGAAGGGTGCTAGAACTAGGTTTCTGCACCCTTGGGAAGTTTAGATGTGGTCTGGAGGTTTCGCACACCTTTCCACAACGTCGCGCTACTCTGTTTTGCGTAGATCCGAACCCAGAATAATCTTTATTAATTATTAACATGTTGTTTACAGATCTAATCTATTTAATGAAGTATTGTAAATCAGATCTACTTAGAAGGGTCTTTAAGAAAACATTTGTCAAATTTATCTAGTTCGAGCACTTAGATTAAACATAGATTCACATGTATTCAGGATGTAAGCATATGCCCATAGACGAAATAGTGATATTAATCATACAAAAGGATAGATCCGCGATACTTCAAATTTAACACAGAATTACCAAAGCAACTTACCTTTATTTACTTTCTTCACCAATACAGCCAGATCCGCCCTACGCACTCAAATGCAGGGGTCCGCACACATAGTTGCGGACTCTTCTAGGCCTCCGCACACATAGCTGCAGAGCCTCTATCCACTACCTAAACCCCCGACTCAGACTTATAGACTCTTTCAGATTGTTCTCCTCAAAAACCCATTACATTCGAGATCTAAGATCATACAACAAAACTTAGCTTCATCTACCCATAGAGCCTTTCTCTATTTATATGATCTAGGTGGATATTGGTAGCCACCTACCAAGTCCACTCTAACCCCCACCATTGTTTCTTTCAGCTTTCAAGTTTCCTTAATTGTAGCACAGTTTACTATTTTTAACAGTTTTTCAGGTCCAAAACTTCCAGAGCCGTTTTGAAGCCCTAAATGACGTTTTTGGGAAAACTGGGAGAAACATGGATCCATGGACCGATGTTTCTCTTCCCAAGTTGTAGCTCTTGGATAGATCTTTCTAACAAGATATTGTACATGTCAAACAGAGATCATATGCCAAAGTTATGACCCCGGGAAGTTGATGTACCAATTTACCCAAACAGGGCCCACAGTTTGGCGTTTCATCTTCTAGGGTTAGGGTTTTGGATGTTTAGAGTTTTCCATTATTTCTCAACAATAAATAGGCCTTCGATTCTCATTGTAACACAGTTCAGAGGCATGTAGCCACCACATCTCTTCTCAGAGATAAGCATATCTCAGTATTTTACATTAATGAAATGAAGTATTATTTCCGTTGCATCTTTGTGTTTATGGTTATCTCTGTAATTTGTTGCATTCTTGTTTAAATCCTGATTAATGGTATCAGAGCAGTCAATTTTTTCTCTGTTTTTCTTTGCATGTCCCCAACAAGGTCAGGATATAGGGAGTTAGGGCTTGAACTGGTCGAACCTTTGCAAGACTAGCCTTGCAAAACCTGATGGCCTCCCATGGCGGATGAAAAGAAAGATGAGGGAGTAGGAGATCCTATCAAAATCTTGCTCAAAGAAACCCTTGAGCGACAAAGGAACGCGATGATGGACAACTTTTCGCAGATTCTTCAACGGCTACGCAGAGGCGACGCATCAGCTTCCCATAGCTACTCTAGAAACGCCACACCTTTTAAGGTACAAGTCAATTTTGAAATCCCCATATTCAAGGGTTAGATAGACACAAATGTCGTCGATAAATGGTTAAATCTGCTAAAGGGTTATTTTTCTGTTCATGATTTTTCCAGTCGGGAAAAGATTATTTTTTCTCTTCTCAAAGTAGGCCCCCACATCAAGGACTGGTGGGAAACCTACTGCGAGCAGAACGATGAAAGTACTAGCTCACTATTTTTAGCTGCACCCACCTGGAATTCATTCCAGGATGCCATTAAGGAGTAGTACTACCCTGTTGGAAACTATGACAATCAATACATAAAGTGGACCACACTGCGACACAGAAGGGACCAAGACGTGCCGAAGTTTACCAATATTTTCCATAGCCTTCACACAAAGTTGGGCATCAAGGATTCAGAGTAGGATTTGATACTCCAATACGATGGCTGCATGCACAGGTACATCCAGGAAGAAATAGAATTCCTTAACATCTCCTCGCTCGACATGACATACCGATATGCCGTCAAGGCCAAGCAAAAGTTTAAACAGAAGAAGTGAGAGTTTGGATTTGCAAATCCAAAGCAAGGGAAAGGTTCCCTCAAACCGCAGAACAAAGGACAAAGCCAAGGTGGGGTGGCCCAAGACAACCCGCCAAAGCTGCAAGCAAAGAACAGTGTCGCAAAGCCGAAAAGGGACATGGGAAAATGGTGTGAGTTCCATAAGAGCTCCATTCACAACACAAGTGAGTGTTAGGCCAAGCAGTCACTGTTGGCTGAGCTAAAGGTTTCAGAATCAGATGCATATTCCAACTCTGAGTCAGAACCCGACAAGGGGAATGACAAAGGGAAGCAGATTATCGATGCGGGGCCCAACGCCATCGTTGCCACCACGAAGATCTAGAAGGAGGAACCCGAAGATCCAGAGGAGGAGGAGTGTCTCTTCCACTTCCAAATGTGGGTAAAGGGATCCCCACTACAGTTCATTATCGACAGTGGGAGCCAAAAGAACCTCATTTCAGCAAAGGTCGTGAAGTCACTGGGCTTACTAACCACAACACATCCACAAACCGTACACCATTGGGTGGCTTCACCAAGGACAGGATCTTTATGTGAGCCAGTAGTGTTGCCATCCATACAACATCAAGCCCTTCACAAACGAGGTATTTTGTGACTTTTCTCCCCTTGAAGTTTGTGATGTATTATTAGGACAACTATACTTGTGGAAGCAACATGCTGTGTATGAATCAAGGCCCCGTGCTGTTATTATTACTTTGGGAAATTAGTTGTACAGGATATCAGAGGTATCACCACCTACTGCCATCTCTTTGGTTACTGCAAAACAATGCATTAAGCTCATTTCAAAAATCAGGAAATTTGTTTTCCTGATGATATGCCCTCAAGGAAAGAAGAAGATGGTGGCCACGACCTCCAGACAGGGCCCCTCCGCATGACAACTACAGATGGACAAGGTCGTGGAGGAGTATGAGGACATCTTCACCTCCCCCATAGGGGTTCCTTTGCACTGTCAGGTCAAGCACTCCATTCATCTGACCCTAGGTGCACTGCTACCTAATTGACCAATCTATCAGTGCTCCGTTTTGGAAAATGATGAAATCAAGAAGTAGATTAAGGAGTTGCTACAGAAAGTTCACATCCATCCAAGTGCATCGCCTTGTGGGAGCCCGATAGTTTTGGTATAGAAGAAGGATGGGACTTGGAGACTTTGTATTAACTGTCGGGCACTGGACAAGATCACTGTCCATAATAGGTACCCGATCCCATAGGTCGATGACATCCACGACCAACTGAAGGGGGGAAAATAATTTCGCAAGATCGATTTGAAGTCAGGATATCACCAGGTACAAATAAAACCGTCTGATGTGTGGAAGACTATCTTCAAAGCCAAGGAGGGCCTTTTCGAATGGTTAGTTATGCCTTTTAGATTGACGAATGCTCCTGCAACCTTCATGAGGCTAATGGATGACATCTTGTGGCCATTCACCAACTCATTTGTAGTGCTATACTTGGATGACATCCTGATCTTCAGCCACAGTTGGGAAGAGCACCTCCAGCACATCTGGCAGGTTCTCCAAACACTACGGCAACACAAGTTATGTCCCAATTTGGAGAAATGCACTTTTGGCACGACCCAGGTTTAGTATGTGGGATACATTATTGATGAACAGGGGGTGCATATGCATCCAGCCAAGATCCAAGTCATTCAGGATTGGCCCTCTCCAACCACTCTAATGCAGCTCTGCAGCTTTCTAGGTCTTGCCAACTTCTACCGTAGGTTCGTGTTGGGATTTTCTCATATCACTTGGCCCTTGAGTCAAGTCACCAAGGGAGGAGTAAAATAAAAATTCTTCTGGTCTGAATCTCAACAGAAGGCATTCACAGAGTTGAAAGACCGCCCCTGCTTGGCACCGGTGCTCTCATTTCCAAACTTGCAACAACCATTTGAGGTCAAGACGGATGCCTCTGGATATGCTATTAGGGAAGTCCTTACTCAACACAGGCATCCAGTGGCATATCACAGTGAGACAATTTCAGACACAGTCTGGAAGTATCCCACTTATGACAAAGAGATGCATTCCATTGTGCAGGGCTGCCGACAATGGAAACATTACATTTTGAGGAAGGAAACGGTCATCCACATAGACCATTGACCCCTTGAGTTCATACAGACCCAAGGGAAATTACAGAATGATCACCATCAGAAGTGGTCCACATACCTGCAACAGTTCCATATGAATATCAAGTATAAGAAGGGCAACACCTATAATGTTGCAGATTGCCTCAGTCGACCACCGATCATGTCATTAACCACCATGCTCAACTCTTATGGGCACGAGACTTCTGAATGGCCACTTCTCTACAAAAGCGACCCAGACTTTGGCCACACATACCAGACACTCTTGGAGGGTTGGCATGTTCCATATTTTCACCTCTACGATGCCCTGTTATGCCACCTGGGTTAGCTTTGTGTTCCTTCAAGCGAGCATGCCAAGATGATTTGGGAAGCACACTACAGTCGGGCTGCTGGGCATTTCGGGGTCGAGAAAACAGTGGCAATACTATAGAAGTATTTCTACTGGCTGAATCTTCAAAAAGATGTCAAGAAGTACATCAGATCATGCACTGCCTGCCCCATTGCCAAACCGTCAAGAAGCAAGGCCTCTATATTCTGCTGCCTACCCCTAGTTGACCTTGGGAATCCATCTCCATGGATTACATGTCAGGCCTTCCTTCCACTAAGCATGGAAACAACTGTGTTTTTGTGGTGATCGACAGGTTCTCAAAGATGGCCATTATGGCAGCCTGCAAGAAGAATATCACAGTGTAAGCCACTACTAAACTCTTCTTTGAACGGGTGTGGGTGCACATTGGGATCCCACAATCTATCATCTTAGATCGGGATAGTAGGTTCCTTAGTACATTTTTTCCAATCTACGGTCAATGCTGGACACCAAACTCACTAAGTCCACAACCTTCCATCCTCAAACTGATGGCCAAATAGAGGTTGTCAATAGGATGATTGTACACATTTTGTGCATGCACAACTCAAATGATCCACGCACATGGGATGAGAGCCTCCCCTATGTTCAACACAGCTACAATCGGGCTCTCCACATCTCGACTGGCCACAATCCTTTTCAGGTGGGCTTGGGATTCCAGCCACTATGTCGTATTGATGTGGCCATGCCATTTGCAGCTACTCACACAGATTCGGCTAATGTCCAGTCTGAAATAGATAAGGCAAATAGCCTCATTAAGCAGATTCAACATATTCGCTAGAAAGTCCATGACATTTTGGAGAAATCAAATGCCAAGTACAAGCATCGACATGATCAACATCGGGTGCCACACAAGTTTCAGGTGGGTGACAAAGTCAGGCTGCATTTGCAAAAGGAATGCCTTACTGGAGCCTATCAGAAAGTCAAACCACTCCAATATGGGCCTTACACCATTACGAAGGCTGTGGGAGACAATGCATTTGACCTCAACATTCCCCCATTCCTTGGCTTGCACCTAGTGTTCAATGTGGAATGCCTTCGGTCATACTTTCCACCATTACTAGACACATCCGACATTGTAGAACAGCTCACACCCACAGAGTTAAATCCAGATTGCATGGAATAAGATGCAATTGATTGGATCATGGACACACAGATCAAGCACACTCGATAGCACAACATCCAACTGTCCTGAGTTGTCAAAGCAGGCCAACTCCTTCACCAGGGCAAGTGGCTCACCAAGGGTCAAGTTCAACAGAAGTTTCCTCATCTCATGGAGGAACTCAACGCAATGGGGACCATTGCTTCCTAAGGGGGGAGGAATGATCCAGGTGGATATTAGTGGCCACCCGCCAAGTCCACTTGGACACCCAAAATTGTTTCTTTCAGCGTTTCAGTTTCCTTAATTGTAGCACAATTTACTATTTTTAGCAATTTTTTGGGTCCTAAACTTCCAAAGCCGTTTTGAGGCCCTAAACGACGTTTTTTGGGAAAACTGGGAGCAACATGGGTCCATGGACGGATGTTACTCTACCCAAATCTATAGTTCTTGGAAAGGTCTTTCTAATGAGATATTGTATGTGTCAAATGGAGATCGTATGCCAAAGCTAAGACCCTTCGAAGTTGATGTACCAATTTACCCAAACAGGGCCCACAGTTTGGCATTTCATCTTCTAGAGTTGGGTTTTTGGATGTTTAGGGTTTTCCATTATTTCTCAACAATAAATAGGCCTTCGAGCCTCATTGTAACACTGTTCAGAGGCATGTAGCCACCACATATCTTCTCAGAGATAAGCTACAATCACCCTAGTTGTTTATTTCAATTGTCTATTTGTAAGCATATCTCAGTATTTTACATTAATGAAATGAAGTATTATTTCCACTGCATCTTTGTGTTTATGGTTATCTCTATGATTTTTTGCATTCCTATTTAAATCTGGATAATTATACCCTTCCATGGATCATGATCCGCAGGCGGGCTCACTCATCTTACATTTCTTTACATTATTTTTGGGCGGACTACTCTTTGAATTCAACTTATTGCAATTGCGCTCCACACATCCCGCAGAGTCTTTACCCTATCTTTATCGAAAACTTTAGGCTTTGTGTCCCATGACCATTGTGCAGGGCTTCTGCTACCCAACAAGAATAAAATGAAAAGGTGTGGTGCTAATGTGACAAATTTTTACCCCCAAAAAATTCATTTGATGTTTGGAAATGTTCTCGGAAGGTTTCAGACCCCATTTTTCCAAATTGGGTCCCGCTTGTAAAAAATGTCCCATGAGTTTATTCCTCCACATTTTCCACTCCAAATGCATCAATATGGATGCCCAAAAATATAATGATCTAATTTGGATCATAGGATCAAGAAATATTTTTTTTTGGGAGGTCATAAAGTGGATGTGCAAAAATTTATGGCAAAATGTTTGGTATGCCAACAAAATAAAGTAGAGACTATAAAGACCCTAGGGATCCTTTAGAAATTAACCATACTAGGATAGTTCCAATGGATTTTATTACAAGTTTACCAAAATTTGAAGGAAAGAGTGTCATTATGGTAGTGGTAGATCGAATGACAAATTATGCCCACTTTTCCTCTCTTTCTCATCCTCTTAGAGAAAGAATTGTGGCAGAAATTTTCATGGAAATAATCGAAAAGCTATATGGAATACCAAAGATTATTGTAAGTGATAGTGATCCAATTTCCACTGGAAATTGTTGCAATGAATTATTCTCTTGTTTGGGTGCTCAATTGGCTCACATCTCATCTTACCATCCTCAATATGATCAGTAAACTAATATTATCAATAAATTTTTAAAATAATATTTAAGTTGCTTTGCATATGATAAATAGACAAAATGGGTCAAATGGTTCCATTCACAAAATGGTGGTACAATATATCCTTCCATACTTCATAAAAAGATGTCACAATTTATGGAACTCATCCTCCACCCATCACCTCACCCTTGAAACAGACTATAAAGGATCAAAGGGTAGAGGACCACATACAACATGTTAGGGCACTATAATACTAGTGATTCCCCATTACTATTTTCATTGTATCCCTTATTTTTATTATTTTGCCCCTATTGTCCCCATATTTTTATTAGTGTGCCCCATAGAAACCCTCTATTGTTATTATTGTGCCCTTATGTTATTAATTTTAGGCCATCATGATTATGTTCTGAACCCTTAGACTTTTATATATAGAAGGGAGGTTTAGTCATTTTTATCATCCAAGAATTGTTAATTTGTGTAATGTAAAGGAGGGTGCCCCCTCAAAGACTCCAAATTATAAGGTGTTGATCTATCTTTTCTATATTTTTGTGAGCTAGTTTCCTAACATTTGGTATAAAGCTTTGGATTCTATGGTTTCGCTTCTCCAAACAGGTCATCGTGGCATTTTTGCTATAACTATTTTGCTGCAACATTTCAAAAGCTAAAAAAAAAACCCCATTTGAGCTGAAATCGTTCTGAACTTCACGTCTAAATTTCAGAGTTTGTCTCGCTATATCTTCGGAGATATGATATGCAAAAGTTAGGGTTTTGCAAATTCCCGAATTACATTCTAAACAAGTGACTTGGGGAAATTTATCATAACTTTTGCCAAGCATCAGATTGAAATTTCATAAGAAGTTTTAGAAAGAGGACGTCCTATAGCTTTCTGTATATCAGTTTTAGTTACTAAGGTTGAAACAATGACACAGCACTTCGTACAAGTTTTCTCTACTGAAGTAGTCTATAATCAGGTCATCGTAGGAGTTTTTGGATAACTCTTCCTTGGAGAATCCATTCTTGATCAGACTTAAGGGGTTAGTAAGAGGACTCAATGGGCTACATCAGGACGCAATTTCAGATATAAAAGGTCCATAGTTACAGAGATACAACAGATTCAATATTGAGCTCCTACAAAGTGAAGAAAAATGGTGTGTAGTTTTTTTTTTCATAATATTGGTTTAAAAAATTAGTTTGAACGAATTCAAAGGGGAATAGTGAATAATTATTAGCATTAATTGATGCCCTGAAGAAAGAAATTGGAAAGACGTAGTAAGAACCCTGAAAGCTCTAGCATGACTTGCGAAGAAGAGGAAGAAATGCAATATGATATATCAAAATTACAAGACCAAGTACAACAAATTTCACTGCCACAAAAGGTACTGAAGCCAAGATGAATGGTGTGGAAGCTAATATGAATGGCATGCAAGTTAAGATGGATTGCATGGATGCTAAGATGAATGGAATGGACATTAGGATGGAAGAATTGAAGATAAATTTGAATAAGTTGCTACAAGAAATGGTTACTAATGGTGAAAGTGTAGTAAAGGAAACTCATGATGAGAACAAAAGAAATGTTAATCATGATTTCATAGACTGTAATGTTGGATTTAAGACCCACCATGTTCCAAAAATCAATATGAGGAAGTTTGATGGCAAGGATCTCGGAACATGGATACTACAGATGAAGCAATTTTTCGATCTCCATAATTTGTAAACACACAAAAAGTATGTATTGCAACTTTATATTTGGAACCAAATTAGTTTTTATGGTATCAATGGATTTTCTCTCGTAAACAAATTGTCACTTGGGCAATTTTTACAGAAAAAATGATAGCACATTATGAGGATACAAAAAGAAACACCTTTTTTAGCCAATTGATATATCTCAAACAAAAGGATTCAATGATGGAGCACATTGAGGACTTCCAAAAATTTAACATAAGGGTAAAATATATTGCAGTGGAGTATAGAATTGATGTGTTCCTAGGAAATTTAAAGGATAATATTCAACATGAGGTTCGCCTTTGGGAACCTGATGCATTGGAGAAGGCATTCATGTTAGCAACAAAAATGGAAAACAAAATTATGTAAACTAGGAGGCCTACCACTCACAACTATAAAGATGAAAGTGTTGTTGACCCTAGCCTTCCACAACCTGCAAGGTTGACACCACAACAATTGGAAGAAAAAAGAGCAAAAGGGCTTTGTTACAGTTGTGCTAGTGAATACACTAAATTTCATAAGTGTGCTGAGAAGAAATTATTCTACATAGATTGTGAAGAGGAGGAAGAAAAGGAACAAGAAATGTCAAAAGAAGAGGATATTCTCCAAGAAAAAACCCTAGATAAAGAAGAAATTAATCCGGCCATATCTTGTAATGCATTGGCTAGAATTACCACTCAAACTATCAAGATAGAAGGACATATCAAGATGAAAAAGGAAATGTTGATTGATTCAGGAAGTACCCATAATTTTATTCATTGTAAGATAGCCAAGGAATTGAATTGCTTCCTATATCAAGTGCCAAAGTGTCAAGTGATGGTTGCAAGTGGAGGAACCATAAATTGCTCGGGAAAGTGCCATAATATCAAGATATCCATGGGAGAATATGTATTGAATAGCCCAATGCTTTCCATTCCAATGGGTGGTGCTGATGTTGTACTAGGAGTCCAATGGCTACAATCCTTGGGTATAATAGCTTTTAATTTTCAAGAACTTTTCATGAAAGTTTGTGCGGAAGAAAAGGAAGTTGAATTAAGGGGTATTGCAATGAAACTAGGAAAGATAATAAGCTCTAACGGTATGAAAATTCTTCTAAAGAAGGAACAAGGAGGTGTAATTACCCAATTATTTTCGCCAGAGGTTCCCACATTGAAATCTTCTATTTTTCCAGATCTACAAAAAGCCTTGGACAATCATTCCAAGATATTTGAGACCCCCAATGTCCTCCCACCTATTCGTGATCATGATCATGCTATTCATTTGATTCCAGGAAGTGTTCCTCCAAACATCAGGCCGTACAAATATCCCTATGCCCAAAAGAGTGAAATTGAACGTATGGTTGTAGAAATGCTAGAGGTTAGTATAATTCAACCTACTCAAATTTCTTTCTCTGCTTGAGTAGTATTGAAGCACAAGAAGGATGGATCATGGTGCATGTGTACATATTATAGGGAGCTCAACAAGATCACTATTAAAGATAAATTTCCAATTCCTCTCATTGATGAATTATTGGATGAATTGCATGGATCTATTTACTTCACCAAATTGGATCTCCATTCAATATATCCATCAAATCAGAATGAAGAGTGAAGGCATTCAGAAAACAAAAATTAGAAATCGTGAGTGTCATCATGAATTTTTGGTCATGCCTTTTGGCCTTACCAATGCACCTTCTACATTTCAAGGTTTGATGAATTCCATTTTCAAACCCTTCCTTAGAAAATTTGTGTTAGTATTTTTTAATGATATGATAATCTACAAGAAGTCTTGGAAGGATCATGTTGAACATGTTGACAAGGTGCTCAAACTATTAAAGGAGAAACAATTATATGAAAAATTCTCCACATGTTTCTTAGGAGTACAAGAGGCAGACTATCCGGGTCATATTATATCTCATGAAGGTGTTAAGGTAGACCCTAGCAAAATTAAATCCATTAAGGAATGGAAAATCCCCACATCCATAAAGAATCTGCGAGGATTTCTAGGGTTGTTGGGGTATTATCACAAGTTTGTTAAGAATTATGGGAGAATAATAGAACCTCTAACAACATTATTGAAGAAAGATGCATTTTCATGGACTCGAGAGGCAAAAAAGGCCTTCAAACATATTAGAGATGAAATGTGTGAAGCACTAATCTTAGCTATGCTAGACTTCACAAAAACCTTTATTGTGGAATGTGATGCTTTAGGAAATGGAGTTGGTGTTGTTTTAATGCAAGATGAAAGATCCATTTCTTTCGAAAGTCATCCAATCAAAGGAAAGTATTTACACAAAGCTATTTATGAGAAGGAAACGTTGGAAATACTACATGCACTTAAGGAATGGTGACCCTACCTAATGGGAAGACACTTCAAGGTAAAAATAGATCATGATAGTCTTAAATACTTTTTAGAACAAATATTATCCTCTGAAGGGCAACAAAAATGGGTCACAAAGATGTTGGGTTATGACTTTGAAATCATCTACAAAAAAGGGAAGAAAAATGTGTGGCAGATGCACTCTCAAGAAAGGATGAGGATGTGGAAGCATTGTTGTTTGCCATTTCTATTATCCATCCAAATTGGATAAATGAAGCAAGGGATGAATGGAAGAATGAGGAAGAAGTGTGGGCACTCATTCAAAAGTTACAACAACATCCCAATACATCTGATACATTTAGCTAGAAAAATGATTTATTATGGGACAAAGACCAGTTATACCTATGTGAGAATTCCCAACTCAGCAAAAGATTCTTATGGAATTACACACTTCTCCCTTAGGAGGACACTCATGATTTTTAAAAACTTACCACATGGTTAAGAAGGAATCTTTTTGGGATGGACTTAAATCAGATATTCAAAAGTTTATGGAGGAATGTTTGATTTTCCAACAAAATAAAGTTGAAACAATTAAGACCCTAGGTCTATTGCAACCTTTATCCATTCCAAGCCAATGTTGGGAGGAGGTTTCAATGGATTTTATCACAGTTTTACCTAAGTTCGAAGGAAGGAGTGTCATCATGGTGGTAGTTTACAGACTTACCAAGTATGCACACTTTTGTGCATTATCGCATCCATTTAAAGCCAGTACAATTTCTACTGCATTTGTGGAAACAATTCAAAAACTACATGGAAACCCAAAGATTATTGTAAGAGATAGAGATCCCACTTTCACTGGAAATTTATGGACAAAATTATTTTCTTGTCTCGATACCGAGTTAGCTCATAGCTCATCTTATCACCCTCAATCTAATGGGAAAACTGAGATAGTAAACAAATGTTTGGAAGGATATCTTCGTTGTTTTGTATCTAATAAACAGACACAATGGGTCAAATAGTTTCCTCTGGCTGAATGGTGGTATAACACTTCCTTCCATACTGCAGCAAAAATGACCTCATTTATGGCAATTTATGGATATCATCCACCATCCATTAAATCATATTTAAGAGAAAATTCTAAGGTTCAAGCAGTGGAAGATCACATCGAGCATCAACAACAAGTTCACCAACTCTTAAAGGATAACCTCATGTTGGCGCAAAATAGAATGAAACAACAGGAAGATCAACATTGGAACAAAAGAAGTTTTGATGTAGGTGACTAGGTATTCCTACAACTACAACCATATAAGCAAATGTCCCTCAAGCAAGCTAAGAAGGATAATAAATTATCACCAAGGTATTATGGTTTGTACAAGGTGTTGCAAACGATTGGTACTATGGCATACAAATTGGAGCTTCCTGCAACTTCCTGAGTGCACCAGACTTTCCATATTTCATGTTTAAACAAGGTTATAGGTGACAAGCTCCCAGTTCAAACAATATTTTTAGAACTTGATGAGGAAGGGAAAATCAAATTGGAACCAAAACAGTCACAAAACAAGAACTCGACACCTACAAAATCGATCAATTTTGGAGTATCTCATTAAGTGGAAGAACTTATCTGCTGAAGATTCCACATGGGAGGATGAGAATTTTATACAGAAGCATCTAGAACTACTCAAGCATTGAGGACAACGCTTTTCGAAAGGAGAGGGGCATGTTAGGTCTCTATAATAGTAGTGATTCCCCCATTACTATTGTCATTGTATCCCTTATTGTTATTATTGTGGCCCTATTGTCCCCATATTGTTATTAGTGTGCCCCATAGAATCCCTCTATTGTTATTGTTGAGCCCTTATGTTATTACTGTTAAGTCGGCTTGATTATATTGTGAATCCTTAGACTCCTATGTGTAGAAGGGGGGTTTAGTCATTTTTATCATCCAAGAATTGTACATTTGTGTAATATAAAGGAGGTTGCCTCGTCGAAGAGGCTGAATTATAAGGCACTGATCTATCTTTTCTATCCTTTTGTGAGTTGGTTTCCTAACACAACACCAACATAAGGTTCCCAATTATTGAAGGACAACTTGGTTATGGTGTAAAATAAGATGAAACAACAATGAGATAAACAACACAATGAAAGGGAATTTGAAGTGGGGGATTTCATATATTGTGCGACTACAACCATATAAACAGATGTCCCTGAAGTAGTAAAATAAGGATAATGAATTACCTCCGAGATATTATGGCCCGTATAAGGTGTTGTGGAGGATTGGAAGTATGTCCTACAAATTGGGGTTGCTCCATCTTCATGCGTAGATCCTGTATTCCATGTCTCTTTCTTAAAGAATATCATCGGTGATAAGATCCTAATCAAAATTATTCTACCGGAGATTAGTGAAGGTAAAATAATACTAGAACCAAAAATAGTTTTTGGAATAAGGACTAAGCAACAGAGAAATCAATTAATTACTGAGTACCTCATCAAATGGAAGAACCTACCATTGGAAGAAGCGATATCGGTAGATGAGTGTTTTGTGCAAAATATACACATATATTGAAGTATTGAGGACAAGACTTCTTTGAATGGGAGGGGGATGTTAAGCCCTATATAAGCCCCATGTTAACCCAAAAACCCTCATTAAGCCTTAGATATCGAGTGATTACATTTTTATTGTTATATTGTTACGTAGGTTAGAACCCCTCACTATCCCATTTTATTATAATTATATCCTTTGTCTCCTATATATACACTTAGAGAGCGTAGTCTTAAGAATATCAAATATTACCTTGTTCATTCTATAAGTAGGTTTCTCCCTCGAAGTGGACTATAATTATTGGTTTCTTATCGGGGTTAAGGCATAAGGATCATGACAATTTTTTAATAAATATTTCATCATGGAACTTGAATAAACTATTTGAATATCAACACTAGCTAATTTACTTCAATATCAATTTTACATATATGTATATATAGGAAAACAAAGTGAACAAAACAATAAAAGAAAAGTTTAATACTAACCATAACAACATATTCCAATTCCCAAAGAAATGAAGCAATTGAAATTCAAAAATTATGTTATTTCTTAAAAAGAATAGTACAGAGGAAATTTCAATATTCAAGGTTAAGTAATATTTAAATGTACTTAAAATATATATTATTTGAAAAGAACAATCAATCCATGAGTAAAATATTTCAATCGTCATTTTAATTAAAATAATAAAACTTTTGAATCCTCGTTTTAAATAAAATATTTCAAGGGCATAACTACTCCTTTTGTAATAAGTTTTTAGATTTATGATAACTTTCTAAATATCAAAGGCATAACGGTATTCCTGTCACACCAACGAAGGGCTTAGAATTAGTTAAATTTCAAATATAGATTAAGTTAGTTAAGTAAACAAATTTCATATTATTATTATTTTGGTAGTGATATTGTAACTTGAATTTTGGAGAAATAATAAATAATTTGTGTTATTAGAATGGAGGATTAATTTAGGATAAAAATTTCAATATGTGGAGAAACAATTTACATACAGAGCGTTATGATGATTTGCGGCAATAATAATAATAATACTATTTAAATTGTGAATAATCTTATTTCTAATAATAATAAGAATATAGAGATGAATGTCATTATTTTATTAAAAATTTGAGATAAGAAAGAGTGAAGTTATACCACAAAAAAATATTTCCACAAAAAATTCAGAAACAACATGAGAGGAAATACCATTCATATACATATAAAACATAAAAAAGCCCCATTAGCAACGTAATGACGATTTGTCCTTCTTCCTTCCTGTTACTTTCCATGGTGGAACAATAGAACATGAGGTCTTTTGGGTCATGCAGTCCCCTCTTTGGGAGACCATTTGCAAATTTATTAGATTCCCTGAAGATATGTGTCATAGTATAGATTCCAAAAATACAAAGAAAAGGATTGATTTGGTCCCTCCATCCCTGTAGATCTCGAGGGTCAAAGCTTGCAACCCCCTTAAATTCATCGATGATGGTCTATGAATCTCCAAAAATATGTATGTTTTGTATCCCTTTTTCTCTAGCAAAGCCATCGGGGGAAATCGTCTCAGCTTTGGTGTTCGTTGTGTTTCCTGCACTCCAGTGGAGTTTCTAACAAGTTTTCTCATCCAAATGGAGCCACCCCCCACAACAACATTTTCCCCATTGCACCGCACCTTCAAAGTATCTCACTGGTAGAATAATGCAAGGGGATGTGATATGCCTAGACATGTCTCGGACGTGGGTGCACTTTGGTTCCATGTGATTTATCCATGATATAATTTTTGCACATACTTGATGTACGTGGACATGCTTCTCCTGAAAAATATAGTGGTTGCGTTCCTTACATATTTCCCAAAGTATGAATAGGGGAATGTAGGAAATGGTACCACCCCCGACAGCTCCCCATCTCAGACAATGTTCAATAGATTAAAAAATCTTGAAGGGTAACCTGCAAGAAGAATGTATGATAGACCAAACATGTAAAGAAATGCTACAATGAAGGAACAAGTGTGATACCGATTATTCACTCACACGACACAAGACATAGCAACCTGGTCTAGTAAAACTACATTTTCACAAGTTATTTCAAGTAAGCATGCGATCCTACCATAACAGACAACAAAATAAGATGACTTATAAATTTGCAAATGATTTCAATATTGTTTTTTACGAGGATCATGGAGCATATTTGAAACCCTATAGAGAGAACTATCCATAACATTCTGCCACCATCACAAAGTGTTGTTTTAGAGTGCCCTCCCAAGTGAGGAAGTCTCCACCTGAAATTTTGCATAAACCAACATTAATTAAATTGTTTACAAAATCATTCCAAATCTGGGCGTTGTATCCTATCATGCCAAGTTGTGTTGCCTCCTTCCATGTTAGATTTACCCCACGCCGCCCATTGATAACCTGTCCCAAAAAGAACAAAACTCGTTGGTGTATAGCTTCGAAGGTGCATGTCGGAAGTCCTAAATCTGTGTCAAAACCCATGATGTTGTCTCTTCCAACCATCATCTGACTACCCCCTCTAAAATCCCATCTAATGCATTGTAGAAAGGGTAATTTAGCTTTCTAGAAACTCCTCCAGATCTATGATTCATTTTTTTTGGCTTTGGGAAACCAATCCAAAAATGGCTTCCCTTTTAGATATTTGCCGCTGAAAATCCTCTGTATAATACCATCACCGAACAAAAATCTCCACATGAACTTAATGAGAGGAGATTTTCAAAATATTTTAACATTGAGAAATCCCCATTCTTCTGTTGGAGTCACAATTTCCGTTACACCAAAACCTACATGTGTTATTAAACAGACACATCGCTAGTGTTAAGCACATGCCACAAAACACACAGGAGCATTGGATCAACACCGCCATTAAAGGGGAGCGCAACAATCTCCCCCCTCGACATGAGCCAGGTGTGTTTCGAACTCGAGACATTTGGCTCTGATACCACTTATTGGAGTCACAATTGCCTTTACACCAAAACCTGTAGGTGTTAGTAAACAAACAGATAGCTAGTGTTAAGCACATGCCACGAAACACATGGGAGCGTTGGATCAACACCACCATTAACGGGGAGCACAACATCTTCAATGTCTCGTGGCCTGGTGATGTCATCCCATTTTATTATGCAATATTTTATATTCCCTTCCGGTCCTAACCACAGAAAGTGTGCCATTATAGATGTTATATCATTGCAAATGCACGCAGAAAATACAAAAAAGGTGCATCCAATAGATTCCCATCTGTTTTAAAACTGACTAATTTAGTTTGAATATGCCTCCCAAGGATAGAGTTCGATGTGTCCAGCATCCTAATTTCTTCTTGAATTTATGTAGCATCCAATAACAATCATGTACGGGATAATTATTTGGCTTCAGCCTATATCCCAGGCATGTGAAGATGTCTTGAACAGGTTTGTAAGAAACCCCAAACAAGTCCAAAATTTGTTTAATCTCACTGATATTATCGTATGAGTGGATAAGTACCAAGTTATGTCCATTGGAAATCAAGCGAGATGCCAAACCAAAATGGCAGAAAATGTGGAATAAAGCTTCCCATTCAACAACAGACAACATGCCAAAGGTTACTATATCATAAAAAAAAAAAAAAATGGGTAATACAAACCTCTCCGTTCAAGTAAACACCCCGAAAATAGCCTCCCACCTTTGCCTCGATTATCTTCCTATTGATCCTGTACATGATAAGAATGAAAAGGAGCGGCAAGAGGGAGCATCCTTATCTTAATCCCTGAACAGCCCATAAAAAATAGTGAGTAGTCCATTTATGAGAATCGCCAACCATGCATGTGATACACACGACATAATCTATTCAATAATATAAATAGAGAGTCCAATATTCTGTAAAACAATCCGAAGAAAGATCCAATTAACATTGTCATAACCTCGTTGTAAATAAATCTTCATCACCACAACTTCGAGTTTCTTTTTATGAATTATGTGTATACATTCTTGTAATATAGCAATATCATCGTGAATGGATCGATTTGGAAGGAACCCAAATTTATCTCTAGAGATATGTGCCGAAAGGAAAACCTTTAACCTCTTTTTGATGATCTTTGAGATGACTTTGCATGATTTTGTCAGTTAACTTTTCAAATCCAACTCATGATAAATAAATAAAAAAGAATGAAGAGTAAATAGGAAAAAAAAAGATGATAATTTGGTATAGTTAAAAATAAATAAATATTTAATCCAAAGTTCAAAACCTTTTTTTGCAATTGATGTTCCTTCATCCTTAGTTCTTGTTTTATGAAACATAAGCATTAATACTATTTATTTTTCCAAACATGTTGTGCAACATTACATGTGAAAGAATTGTCAATTATTCTATCGAAGATGGTGTGTAACATATTCAATATATTTATACCTCGTCTACAAGTGAGGCACGTAGCAAGTATTCGCTTGTAATAGAGGTACATAAAGGAAAAAGGATAGGTACTTCTTGCCCAATATTATAAATTGGATTTAGGCAATTGCTCCTTTGTTTCTTAAACTTGAGTTACATTTATTTTAGAGTTAGGTTCAACATCATATGATGGGTGGATAGACCCCACACTTAACTTAATCATTTCTTGACAAGTCTTACATAACCTAGTAAAAATGAATGGTTTTTGTAAATGCATGCATTATGAATCACAATATCATGAATATACATATTCACTATAGTTGTTAAGCCTTATATAAGCTCCATGTTAACTCTAAAACCCACTCATATGCCCTAGACATTGAGTTAATAAATTTATATTGTTATATTGCTATGTCAGCTAAATCCTTTAATTGTACCATTTCATTAAAATTCTACCATTTGTCTCCATTATATAAACTATGGAGACCTAGTTATAGGATCATGAAATCTTATCTTATACATCGAATTAATTATAAAACCAGGTTTTTGCCTCAAAGTTCACTATAACAATTGGTTTCCTATGATTTTTAAGGCACGACGTCCATAGCATTTGGTAGTAGTACTATGATCTCAGTGTTTTGTTACTTCAAATGAGTCATATCGAATGTCTTTCTATAACACATTTTTAGGGGTGTTTCACACCATGAAATATGGAATAGACCGAGAAGACATCTTAAGGTATGTTAGTAAAAAAATTAGATTCTAGTTTGTTATACTTTCAGAGATATGACCATGTCGACCATGTGGAAGTTAGGATTTGTAAATGGTCTTGAAATCTTGGGATTTTTCCTATATTCATTTTTTGGGGAATATCTAGATAGTGAAATTTTTGGAATATTGAAAAAATAATTGACATAAATTTTATATGTTGGTTCAGTATAATTTTGGATATATATCCCATGGAACTTATGGTTTTTGAATTGTCTTGAAATTAGTTTTAAAAGATTCATCATGGAATTTTTTCTATAACTTTTTTTTTTGGGACACTTTAAGATTGTAAAAATTTTAGAGAACTTATAAGACATGCCAAAGTACGTTAGATAAAAATTTCATAATCAGATTATAATAATTGGAAATTTTTCATGCTATAAAAAAAATCTCATGTGAAGACACCAAAAACCAACAAGTTTAGGGAAGCTTATCATAATATTCACTTGGGGCAAAGTTGTGGTCATACCTACGCAAAACCAAAGAAAGACACAAGGTATTGTAGGCCAAAACTTCATATTTATAAGGGCTCAAATTTCAGAGGTATAACAAGATGTTATCCATCTAGATAGTCTACAAATTAAGGTTTTTAAAGGTATATAACTTACAATTGGCATAATTGTTTATTAGAAAAACTATATTTTATTATTCAAAATTTGTGATAAATAGAAAAAAGAGGAGCACTATTATTTACTCACATGGTTCCTAAGGGTACTTAAAAAGTTACTTCACCACTTAAGTCTCTAAAAAGTTCATCTATGACTCATGCAAAAATAAAATATCTTTAGTACCAAGTATCAAGTTGGAAGACCAATTTTTACATATGGAGAAAAGGATGAATTAAACCAAGGAAGAAACGAAAAATGTCAAGAATGAAATACAAAATTCCATAGCTAAAAATAAGGAAAATAAAAAAAATGTAGATTGTGCTATCATACAATCTCTCTAAATAGACATCCAAGGAAACAATGATCATGAGGGAAAGAAATATTTTGAGACTCAATATGATCCATATCTTCTGGGGATGCCCCCAAGATCTAAAAAAAATGAAATGGATCTTGAGGGGGAAGCACCCAAGATCTAAAAAGAAAATGAAATGGATCTTTGGGCGGAGATCCCCAAGATCTGAAAAATTGCAATGGCAGAAAGAAAATGAGAGAACACACAATAAAGAAACCACAAAGAAACTTTTTATTAAAATAGATAATAACTATAAGGAATACATTGTGGTGGAAAATCTGTCCTTTTACAAAATGCGACTTGTTACTTATAGCCTTTTTCAGTTACAATACCATAGGTAAATTCCACAGGTGAATGAATACCATGGGTGGATGTCACAATGCTATGGTAAAATACAATCGGTGAATTAATACCATGGGTGAATGCCACTTACAATACTATGGATGGATAAATACCATAGGTGGATGCCACTTACAATAACATGGGTAAATTCCATGGGTGGATTAATAACATGGGTGGATGAATACCATGGGTTGTCAGTTTCCATTCGGATCATTCCTCCCTCCTTAAGAAGAAATGGTCCCCATTGCGTGAAGTTCCCTCCTGCAAAGCCTTTGTTGAATATGAAGAGCCACAGAAGAGAAGGGTTTTATGTGGTTAACTCATAACCATGATGAATGAATATCTGAGGATAGAGATACCTTGTAATGTTTGTGACCAACTTTGATACCAACAGTGTGTGTCCTAACAAATGGACTTTGATGAAGTGTGGGTTTGTGGATGACCCATAACCATGATGAACGAAGATCCGAGGATAGAGATACCCTGTAATGCTTGTGACCAACTATGATACTGACAATGTGCAGCCTAACAAATGGACTTCAATGAAGTGTGGGTTTGTGGATGACCCATAACCATGACAAACGAAGGTTCGAGGATAGAAATACCCTGTAATGCTTGTGACCAACTGTGATACTAACAGTGTGTGGCCTAGCAGATGGAATTCGACGACAAGGATTTTTTGTAGTTCACACATAACCATGATGTTGATTGTTGATGAAGTAACAAGTGCCTACATAGCCTAGGGTGGGAGGGCACGTCTCCAAGGTGAATCCACTCTAAATGTTGCTCCAGATTTAAAATGGACCTAACTCAGTCCATATAACTAGGAATCTTTATTATAACTTGTTTTTGCAAACAAAATGATCATTCTGCATCTCCTCAAGTGTTGGAAATCGTTATCTGGACACTCTGGAATCTCATATTCTTGTTGCAACTGTTCCATCGTCAAAAGAGTTCTAAAAAAGTAGTTGATTTTAAATCAGTGATATCTCCCACTCATCCAACCCATGTTTTTTTTTAAATTGGGTGATTTTTCAAGCAAAGCTCATATCTGAAATCATTATTTTAAAATTCTACACAAAAACTACAAAAAATGATAGGAGATTGACCGTCCACTAGTTGTTGTCAGAAACAATTCTACAACATCGCTGATTTTAAATTAGCGATATCTCCCTCATCTAGACTCTGATTCGGTCGATTTTGTTCTTGAATTTTGGTATTTTTTCGCAATAAATTCAGATATGTTATTTTTTTTTTTGTAATTTTTGCACCAAATGTTCCATATCTCATTTAAAAACGTGCCCTCAAAAAAACATTTCTTGCAAAAAAAATGAAAAAAAAAAAAAAAACTCTTCCTACATTTCCCAAGAAAGTTCTCTGTGGAGGTCTAAGCATGTGCCTGAAGTTTGTTGAATATTGCTGCAAAAATTTGAAACTGAAATATGCATTAAACCATGATTCCCATGTAATCGTAACCTGCTCTGATACCACTAATCCAGATCTTTGGGGGAGGCCCCGAAAGAAAGAAAATGAGAGAACACACAATAAGAAAACCACAAATAATTTTTTTATTAAAATAGGTAATAATTGTAAGGACTATGTTGTGATGGACAATCTGCCATTTTACAAAATGCAGCTTGTTACTTATAACATTTTTTTAGTCACAATAGCACAAGTAAATTCCATGGGTGAATGAATACCATGGGTGGATTTCATAATACCATGGGTGAATTAATACCTTAGGTGGATGCCACTTACAATACCATGGGTGGATTTCACTTACAATACCATGGGTAATGAATAACTTAGGTGTATGAACACCATGGGTTGATGCCATTTTCCATTCGGATCACAATCACACATGGAGAATATTTTAACATAATTAAAGGACACAAATATTAAACCACCAAATTGTAATTATGATTTTTCAATCCATGTTTCACATCATGAATGCTTCAAGTCAACAGCAAGGAATTACTTCATTCCAAAGATCAATGTGAGGAAACTTGATAATAATGATCCTCTAATGTGGATATTCTAAATGGGGAAATACTTTGATTTACACTAAGTGACAACCCCAAAAAAGATAAATATGGCATCAATCTATTTAGAAAAAGATCAATTTGTATGGTATAAATGGTTTCGTGAAAGTGTTGTATCTTCATCCATTTGTACAAAGATGTTGATAACATGGGATATTAAGAAAAATACATTCTCTAGTCAATTGGAAAATATTTGGCAAAAAATTCTAATTATAAAACACATTGAGCAATTCCAAAAAATGAGCCTCAAGGTAAATAAAATTTTAGAAGATAATTTGTTAGACCTTTATATGGGAAATTTAAATGAAATTATCAGCTCTTTGAACCTGAATACCTAGAACATGCTTTTAGTCTACTGAGGATAGTTTAAAGAAAAAATATCGCTACTAAAAATTTAGTCACTAATAACCATAGAGAACATTATGATCTCTCTCCTAAATCAACAAGCTTGACACCTCAACAAATGGATGAAAGAAGAGAAAAAGACTATGTTTTCACTATGATACAATGTTTAGTAAGGACCATAAATGTTGTGAAAAGAAATTATTCTACATAAATTATGAAGTTGAAGAAGATCAACAATTGGAATCGCCACAAGATCTGGAGCTAGAAAAGTATACAACAATATATTTTCATTCATTGGTCATATTAATACTTTTGATACCCTCAAGATAGGAACATATACAAAAGGAAAAAGATAGGAATGCTAATTGACTTGGGCAGACTCATAACTTCATCAATTACAAATAGGAAAAACTTCTTAATCACTTTTTATTTCTAACACCATAATTTTAAGTAATGATTGCATATGGAGGTACCATACATTTTTCATGCAAGTGTCTTCATCAATTACAAATAGGAAAAAGTTCTTAATCAGTTTTTATTTCTAACACCATAATTTTAAGTAATGATTGCATATGGAGGTACCATACATTTTTCATGGAAGTGTCATAATATTATGTTGAACAGGGGGGATTTTTTATAGGAAAAACTTCTTAATCACTTTTTATTTGTAACACCATAATTTTAAGTAATGATTGCATATGGAGGTACCATATATTTTTCATGGAAGTGTCATAATATTATGTTGAACAGGGGGGATTTTTTATTGGATAGTCCCATGGTTGCAGTCCAAATGGGTGGTATTTATGTTGTATTAGGCATACAATGGTTAAAATCATTGGGAATATTGGCCCTTACCTTGCTCAAGATCATTACCTTGCTATTTGTTGCCAAGCTAGGCCTAACTTTGTGCTCTACAAATTCCCATACAAGAGTGATATTAAGTGTATGTTTCACGATGGATAGTTCAAAATTAAGTGTATAAAAGTGGAAGGTTCATGACATATTTGTCTAGATCTCAAACTCAAAAAAGTTACAATCAAAAATAAATTTCGTATTCTTGTTATTAATGAATTATTAGACAAAGAGCAATTTTCTTTACTAATTTGTATCTCCATTCAAACAGGACTCAAATCATATGGGGCAAGAAGACATTCCCAAAAAATATTTAAGACACATAAAGGCCATTATGATTTTTTGGTTATGCCATGTGGACTTACTAATTCACCTTCAATGTTTCAAATCTTGATGAATTTTATTTTCAAATCGTTCCTTAGAAAATTTGCACTAATATTTTTTGATGACATACTATTCTACAACAAACCTTGAGAAAAACATGTACAACATGTTAACAGAATCTTAACACCATGGGAAGAGTAACAACGATATGCAAAGTCTTTCATTTTTTTTCTCCAAAAACTTATCTATCAAGCACAAAGGTAAATACATGTATAACACACACTCCCACACTAAAATCAACTATAAAAATAAAAATCAATTCAAAAACAAAATTCGATCGAAAAACATAAAAATAATGTGTTTATTTTTCCTTTCAACTTCTTCCTTGCATTTTTTATAATTGAACGAAATAGTTATGAAAATGAAATGAAAAATAAAGTCAAAAGGAAAAGTATTAATAATAACTAAATAGTTGTGAAAATGCAATGAAAAATAAAGTCAAATAGGAAAATTATTAATAATCAAGAAAAACAATTCGCAAAAAAAAATGATATAAATTGAGAGTCTATTAAATTGTTGAAAGACAAATAAAACAATAATGTTATCTTTAATCGTCCATTATATGTGAGCATTTTACCAACGGTATGAAAGGATGGTCTTTTTAAATAGTTTCACTTCAAAAAGGAGCTTATGTGTAAGCATAATTGAAGTTTGAAACACAATGAAAACATGATTTTCTATAAATATGGGAGAAGGTATTGTATAGCTTAAAACGCGCCCATAAAGCTTGATATTAAAGAGTCGAAAATTATTTCTAGTAGCATTAATTTGTTGGAAGTAAGATGAAGAAATATGTATTTAAAAACGTAAGCGATTATACATTTTTAATTGGTTTTGTTTATAAAATATCAATTTTTAACTAGTTTCATTCGCCTAAGGCGTTTCTATTTCGACCCCCGGTCGATAAACCCACGTTGAATTTTGAACTGATGGCCATGATTTATACTTGAACATCTATCTATGGTTTCCATGTGAGGAGTGCAAAGAACTAAAAACTAGAATAAATATTTTAATAGAAAACTTGTGACGTGTTAGCTCAGATGTTGTTTGCCCCCCGCCGCTCTGCCAATCATTCCTCCTCTGGTCTCCATTGCACTCAGCTCTGTAATTATGGAGGAGTTCTACCATCAGGAGATCTCACCCATGCACCACAACAACCAAAAATGAATTTCAATTAATCACGTATGTCGGCAAGACGTAACCAAATCCATAGAACAAAAGAAAGCATGCCAAAGGCTCTTCGGAGATGTCTACACACATTCCCCAGGCATTTCTTCTGTCCGATAAGCCAGGAGTTCATGAAAGATCACGTCATCGCTCCTTAAAGTAGGGTTGAGAAGGGACGATATACCTTGGAGGAACCACCAAATTAACCCATAAAGAAACTATCAAAACTATTCGAACAAAATGCCAATTCTAGTAACACGAATCGAACCACTCAAGTGCACACAAACTGCTTCCTAACAAACCAAGAATTGGCACGGGAATTAGAAACCCACTTCCAAAATTGATAGAAAATAAGTACCATAAGTACCAGGAGCCCAATATCCACCTTTCAATATCCACGATTAAATCTCGAGTGTTGAGGATGACAGTTGTATCATCTGGCACTAGGGTGATAACATGGATGCCACGCTTTCCTAAATGCATGTGAAATAGCCACATGGAAATCAACAAGTCGCCCGAACGATACATTGTAGTAACCTAAGTAATAAGCCTTGCAGCATATGAAAATGGAATTCCATATAATAATCGGAAAATAACTATGATAAGTTCGAAGTCCACAAAAGACATGGTTGACTATGTAATTATATTATTGAAGGAAAAATTCATTTTCTGCGAGCATGGTTGACTCAGCTAGGGGCTAGAGAAGGAAAATCAATATATATTCAATAGTTCATATAGAGTGCGATTTACAAATTAAAAGCTTGGATGGGCGGAGAAGATAGTTCCACATATATGTGTAACCATCATACCTATAGGTGTATAGCTACAGTTTCCCATATATTTAACTTTATAAATGTCACATATAGAGATTCCATATCCTATAAGGTTATTTGATATGAAAAGAGAGTTGTG
Organism: Pinus tabuliformis; assembly: GCA_031772625.1. Taxonomy (NCBI): domain Eukaryota; kingdom Viridiplantae; phylum Streptophyta; class Pinopsida; order Pinales; family Pinaceae; genus Pinus; species Pinus tabuliformis. The sequence goes on from CM062816.1 coordinate 148,974,804, forward strand.
CCTAAACTTTGTAACAAGTGATATGTATTTATAAGTGAATAAAACGGTCCATCAAAAATTAATTAAAAATCATATTGTTGCCACTCTAGCAAACAACAGAGCAAGACTAAGCAAATGAGATTATAACGAATTCATTGTTGTTTAGGTAAGAGATATAAAACATAAATTACTCTAATGTTGTTATTGTGCTGGGATAAGGTAGATGTGTAGGTATAATGTAGGTATATAAACAATTTTAAATGTTGATTCAATTAAAAAACAATAAAAAGTTAAAAGTAATATAAATGGGATGAGTGTAAATATTTAAATGTTGTATTAATTAATAATAAAAAAATAAAGTAATAAAAATAATAAAATTTAATTTGTTATATTGTGATTTTGTAATTAACTTGTAAATAGTTTTTGTTACAATACCATGGGATATTACCATGGCTTATTAATACCACATGCCCAAAAAAATAACTTATTTTACAATCAAAATATTTTATAACCATATGACAAGATTTTAACCATGGATATTCACAGGCAATTACCGTGGATGTTATTAACTTGTAAATAGGCTTTGTTACAATACCATGGGGCAATAACATGACTTATGAATAGCATTCCCAAAAAACATAACTTATTTCATAATCAAAATATTTTATAACAATATGACAAGATTCTTAACGATATTTACCTCCACTTTGTCATTGATATTATGAACTTGTGGAAAATGTGGAGGGCAGAGAGAGATACTTTCTTAAACACAATACAATGAGATCAAATTTAAGAGAGAGAGGAAGGGAGATAGCGAAAAATATGGAGGGTGAAGAGAAAGAGAGTGATGGGGGGCAAGAGAGAGAGAGAGAGAGAGAGAGAGAGAGAGAGAGGAGGGGATAGAGGGAGAGAGAGATAGAGTTGGAGGGGTGATAGAGGGAGTAAAGAACAAATACAAAGAGATATAGAGACGGAGAGAGAGAGGGAATGATATGGGAGAGATGGAGAGAGAAAGGGAGAGAAGGGGAAGAGAGAGAGAGGGAGACACAAAGATGGAGGGAAGAGAGAAAAGGAGTGAGGGAGGGAGATAGTGACATAGTTGGAGGGAAGATAAAGAGAACAAGTGATGGGGGGAGAGACAAAGGGAGGTGGCAGAGAAAAGAAGATAGGGAAGGGAGAGAGAGGAGGAGCGCGGGAGGAAGATAGTGACATATTTGGAGGGAAGATAAAGAGAACAAGTGTTGGGGGGGAGAGACAAAGGGAGGTGGTAGATAAAGGGAGACATGGGAAGGAAGAGAGAGGAGAGAGAGATGGAGTTGGAGGGGGACAAAGAGGAAGGGAATAAGAAATACATAAAGGGATAAAGGTGGAAAGAGAGAGGGAGTGACAAGGGAGAGATGGAGAGAGAGAGAGGGAGAGAGGAGAATGGGAGGGAAGAGAAGAAAAGGAGAGAGAGAGAGGGAGAGAGGAGAGTGGGAGGGAAGAGAAGAAAAGGAAAGAGAGAGGGAGAGAAGGGGAAGAGAGAGAGGGAGAGAGAGATAGATAGATATGGAGAGAGATTGTATGTTTGGGGGGTGAATAGAGATAGGGGATAAGAAAGAGACACAAAGATACAAATATAGATATTATATAATATTATATAGCCATCCTAGTTCCATCATCCCTAGACCTATTAGACGTTGAGAGGGAAAAAAACTCTCAAAGTGCAAACCTTTCCTCAAGTTTTGCACTAAAAAAGGAGGCTTGCAACTCAAGAGATTTGATCCCTCTCGATGCTTGATAGATTTGGGTTTAAGATGGATCTAGGCTAGTATATATATATATATATATATATATATATATATATATATATATATATATATAACCACGTAAATGTATAATGTGTGTACCTATACAGATCAATGAGTAATTTCAATAGTTTTCATTGAAAATTAATATGGTTATAAAAAAGTGAGTCATCTTTGTGCTAATCATTTTATATTTATACAATAGATATTAGTAAAATAGAAGATAAAGAATATTATTTAAATTTCAAAATTACAAATTACTATTAAAATATTATTAATAAAATATTTGAAATATTGTTAATTAACAATTATTTTAAAAAATGGCTGTAATTTAAAAAACATATAAAGTTTAATGTATTTAGTTGAATTTAGGTGACATAACCTTTGAAACAATGAATTTAGTTGAAGTATAAGACAAAAGGACAACTATGTTATAAAATTATATATTACAAAGCCATGGTACACATAAAATATGTAGAAACACAAACATAAAAAACACATAAAACAAGAGAGGTATAGATATATGTGGTTCACCCAATTTTGGCTACATCCACGAAGAAACAAAAAGTTCTTTCTTTTATATTATCCAGCAAAATGAACATATAGAACTTACAACAGATCCACTATAATTTTCTCTTCGCTCTCAGACATTATCCTCTCTCTTTCTCCCTCATAATACACATATACACAATCGCAATACATTTCCCTCATATAAATCGATGAGTTTCCTTCTAGGGAAAAAACCCTACTTCTACTGTCAGATCATCTTCTTAATGAATGGTCCAAATTGACTACAAAATTACAATATTTTACAAGGCAATTTTATATTGATTTTATAGTATTTATGGGGTATACATCCAACTAAAACAAAGACCTTTGAATCAGGAAGATAATGAGGCTTTGTAGAGTCTCATGAAAATTTTGTTTTTGACACTATTTTCATCCATTTTTCCTCTTTTTATCATTGCTATCAACACAAATAAATAGAAAACTATATATTTTGAGATGGTAAGGTACTCAGATGTCTTATCTTTCATATTTATTGATGTGCCTTATTATTAAGTTAAAATATTGTAATAGCTACGGAATTAACACGATTCTATAGTTGTTTCATGATTCCGTAGCTATCTCCATGGTTTGTCGGATTCCAGTATGCCAGCCAAGCAAAGAAGCACATGGGAAGATGGGGATTGATCTCCTCATGGATCTCCTCCTATTTGCCCAAGCCAAATCATCAAGGAAATCACCCAGTGGTGCAGTCAAAGAAGCAGGTCAATATGTGGATAAACAAAGCAGCGAGAGTTCAAATAGATCACGAATCTCCAATTTGATTTCCAAATAGAAAATCATCGAGAAACATTATTTCTATGTTAACCAAAAGCGAGGACACATATATGTAATCTGTAATTGACAATATGAAGTTTCATAACTCTGTTCTTTTTAATTGAAGAAATATTCTTATCAATCTCATGCGTAGTTAGCTATTGAATTAAAGTGTTAAAACCTGTTGTTTTGTGGAGGGCCCCTGCAGACAGTCGAGGTTCTTTCTTTTATTTCTAACTCAGTTCATTTCGCTTTCATTATTTCTAGAATTGCATTATCATAACTTCAATTTCTTTGTAATTATTTGTTTACAATATTTTGTTTGTTGTTTGTGAATTTCAAGTCATTTGTATGCTTTCTAAAATAGGACTATGTACATAACCCTCTTCTTTCCATAGCAATTATGTTTGATCGGATCGCATTCTTTCTGTTTTCAATTTATTATTTCAAATAGAATTTTTAATTGCATTTTTTATTTCCTATCAGGTCCATATGGGAGTCAAAGGGGCGTTGAAAAGGTGAACGTGACAGGTTTATGAAGTAGAGTGTTAATTCTTTTGAGTTTTGAAGGTTTGCCATATGCTAAAGGTCATGCAGGTTGAAGAGGCGTGATCAAGTGATAGCTTGATAAGTACGTTGAGGTGTGCTGTGGGGAAGCAATTAGCACGAAGGTTAATTAAAGCTCAACCCCCACAGTTGACCGTGATGTCAACATGGTTGACCAAAATGTGTGGCCAGAAATTACTGCGGGGGTTCAACCTCATTGAAGCTCCCGTACATTCTTTACCCCCGCAGTGAGCTCCCAAAGCCTTCCGCCCCATATCGCTCATTCAACATCTTCCACTGCTTTCATCTATTAATTGCCCACATCACTCACCATACCCCGCCACTTCATCCACTACTCCATTAATGCTCAGCCATCAGCATAACCATAGCCTCATGTAATAGATTCTAACAGTGAGCATCAATCTCCCATCATTCTCTGATTTATATTACTTCTTATTATCTTGTTTTCTTGAAATGAATGAGGTGTTTTTACCCTCAAATGTAATATTTTGTAATGATCTTTACTTCAAAGCAGTTAGAGGATAGTTAGGTAGTTTGACAGTTTTCGTGATTACCAACTGTCTCATAGTGTATAAAAAGAGGAAAGTTTACAAAGAAGGAGTTCGAACTTTGGATAACCTGGATACTAGGCCACTGTATTCCTGATACAACTATTGATTAACAAAGAATTAGAAGTTTTCCATACATTGTTGGGTATGATTTTGTGACTTCTCTATTATGTGTCATCAAATTTTTTCTTCCTTTAAGTATGGTAATGAAGCTACAAGCCTTTATTTTCTTATGTAAATGAAGTTAAAATCCCTTAAAAGATCACTCCTATACTTGAAGTTCCCATCTCTACAATTCTTCTAAGTTAAAAGGTAGTGGTTTATGTGTATGACATCATATTATCTTTAACTTCTCCAAGTGTCATAGATAGTAGATCCTGTGTAAACCAACATATTGTCTCTGATTTCTTCAAGTTTTCTTTATTCATCATTTATATTCAGCAATCAAATGGCATTCTAATATTTTCATGTCACCTAAGTATTGATGGTTAAAAACCAAGTCTCCCACGTCCTTTATTCGAGAACAAAACATACAATTAAGTGACAAACAAGTGACAAGAATCATAAACATTAATGTCTTAAGCACAATTTCTACACAGCAAAGAAATTGGTTTCTTAAGGTACAACAGCAGGCATGCACATCAACATGCTCGCTGTTCCACAAGCGGTCACACCCATGGCACAAACATCGTGGGAGCGCAAGTCACCTGACCGATTACGGTAATCAGCCCCTAACAAGCAGGGGGTTGATTCTCAGAACTAGTCACTACCTACAAGGGGGTTGCTATGCCCCAGGTGGGCATGCCCACTAGTAGGACATCGACCCCCTCCTTGCCATATACTTGACTCCAAGAATCACGCCATGGTAGGAAGGGACACTATATAAGGAATTGACCCCTGACAGTCGAGGGCGTGATTCCGGGAATCACACCCCTCACCTACTGAAGGTTTCTTCCGAGAATGGCCCCCTCGCCTCTCGGGGGTCGATTCTTGGAATTAGCCTCTAGCCTGCCAAGGGCTGATTCTCATAATCAACAACCTACCTACTAAGGGAATCGACCCCTAGCAGGCCATAAGGCTAATTGGATTCCCCTAGAATGTCAGGGGGTTGATTCTCAGAATCATACCCTAGCCTACCAGGGGTTGATTCTCAGAATCAACCCCCTGGCATTGGGGAGGCGTTGTGCTTTGAGCCGGCTGGCCCAAAAGTGGGTGTGCTATACCACACTATAGTTGGCGTACAGGGTAGCATGCCTACTGTGATGTGAGATTGTTCCCCCACCTAGGGCATAGCATCCCCCCACCTAAGAGGGGGTCGATTCCTAGAAAATTAGTATCATGTTCAACTATGCTTTACAAGGGGACTAATGTTTTACTTAAAGTAAATAGATAATGAGATGAAGCCTCCTTGGAATCTATCGTATGCTTCGGTCGTTCCTTGTCTTGAATGCTCCAATCCTAGATTTCATTGTTAACTAGAAACTACATAGTCAAATACCACAAGCCAATGATTCATGGAATCTATGCAACATCATCTAATCACTTCATTTAATAAATAAACATGGTGTTGAAATATATGAAATCATAACATCATATATAAGAAATCAAATAACTCTTTTCATTAACAGAAATGGAGTGAGTTATAACCAAAAATAGGTGTTGATCTTGTACAAGAGCTCCTCCAAGTTGACTTGTCCTTTCCTTGTCACAAAGTGCACCTCTAATGACCCTAATGTATGGAAAAGTATCTCTCACAACAACAGCATAAGGGTAGGATCCCCCTCCAAAAGAAAACCCCTTGCCTATGGATGGAAATAAATATATAGGTGAAGGAGGTAGCTCATGAATTCTTATCATTTTACCAATCTGGACTTGAGATCCACTCTTGATGGGAGGATGAGCTTAAGGGATAAGGGATGAAAACTCCAAGGTAGGATAGGATAGGATTCAAGATTTTTATCTGGCATAAATGGCTACAACATATTGTGGAAGCTTTGAGATTCTTTTTTGTTTTCCTGAATTTCTGGAATCAGCACACCCCCAACGCTGAGAAACCTATTGATGATCAATGCAAGTGCAGAATAGGGAAATCTGGTAGTCAACATTGGCTAGAAAGGGGTTAGGTTGCATTGGTCCTTAAAATCACTGAAGAAAGGTGTTTTGAGGTAGAAACTCAATGATTATAATGAGTTATTCTTAGGGATTTGTGCAAGGATGATGAAAAGGGGTGAAAGGATGTTGCTTGATCTAGTTAAAGGCTTACTGACTAGATGGGACAAAATGGCCTTTAAGAGATATCTCCTTAAAGCACAAAGTTAGAAATGATAGTTGATGACTGAAGTTCTTTACCTTGTGACAAGGCGGGATCAAGAACAACTGATGAGATCATCATTTGTTACAATACAATTACATCATGACATATTTGTTGAGGGATGCATACCCATACTCATCACATAAGCTAACATGACATGTACAATGATCAAAATACACGTCCAGAGATGACTAATGGTGGACTCGTGCATGGATGAATGCCTATATGATCATATCCATCATACATTGTAATCGTGTATTACTCCTAAAAGTGCAGCCCAGATGGATGAAACTAGATTCAGGGTCTTCTATCTCATTCACATGACCAATCAATGTATGAGTCTAACCATGTGAATCAATGAGCTGAAATCAAACATGGATGACACCATCTGATTACTAACCAATGATGTAAGTCATTAACAGATGTGAGAGAAACCACCAATGATGTTAATGTCTTCTCAATGTACTCCAGTACAGTCCTGATGGTGTGAATAAATTAGTTGATGCCAAACACAAGAAAGTATATTTTAGTCGAAGGCCAAAAATATAAACTTTTTGCTGAGAGTGAGGAAACTTTCCTTTGATGCATGAAAGAACCAAGGTACCAAGGGGTGTTTCTAAGTCAACTTCCTTGATAATGAGTTGATGTTGACAGGAAGTGAACTGTCACAGGAGGGTGTTGGTGTATCCCACATCAATGACATGAAACACTAATGATGATTTGAGACAGAATGATCAAAATGGTGTTGATATAGAACTGGATCAGGAAATGCATACATGGAATGGGGCCCAATGCCATAATTGCCACCACGAAGATCTAGAAGGAGGAACCCGAAGATCCAGAGGAGGAGTAGTGTCTCTTCCACTCCCAGATGTGGGTAAAGGGATCCCCACTACATTTCATTGTCGAAAGTGCGAGCCAAAAGAACCTCATTTCGACAAAGGTCGTGAAGTTGCTGGGCTTACCAACCACAATACATCCACAAACCGTAGACCATCGGGTGGCTTCACCTAGGATAGGATCTTCATGTGAGCCAACAGTGTTACCATCCACACAACATCAAGCCCTTCATGGATGAGGTATTGTGTGACATTGCTCCCCTTGAAGTTTGTGATGTATTATTAGGACAAACATACTTGTGGAAGCGACATGTTGTGTATGAATCAAGGCCCCGTGCTGTTATTATTACTTTGGGAAATTAGTTGTACAGGATACCGGAGGTATCACCACCTACTGCCATCTCTTTGGTTACTGCAAAACAATGTAGTAAGCTCATTTCCAAAACCGGGAAATTTGCTTTCCTGATGATATGCCCTCAAGGAAAGAAGAAGACAGTGGCCACGACCTCCAGACAGGGTCCCTCCACATGACAACTACAGATAGACAAGGTCATGGAGGAGTATGAGGACATCTTCACATCCCCCATAGGGGTTCCTCTGCACTGTCAGGTCAATCACTCCATTGATCTGACCCCAGGTGCACTGCTACCTAATGGACCAATCTATCGGTGCTCCATTGTAGAAAATGATGAAATCAAGAGGCAGATTCACGAGCTGCTACAGAAATGTCACATCCATCTAAGTTCATCGCCCTATGGGAGCCTGATAGTGTTGGTATAGAAGAAGGATGGGACTTGGAGACTCTGTATTAAATGTCGGGCGTTGGACAAGATCACTCTCCATAATAGGTACCCAATCCCACAGATCGATGACCTCCTGGACCAACTGAAGGGAGAAAAATATTTCAGCAAGATCGATTTGAAGTCAGGATATCACCAAGTACCAATCGAACCCTCCGATGTGTGGAAGACTATCTTCAAAGCCAAGGAGGGCCTTTTCAAATGGTTAGTTATGCCTTTCAGATTGACGAATTCTCCTGCAACCTTCGTGAGGCTAATGGATGATATCTTGCAGCCATAAACCAACTCATTTGTAGTGGTATACTTGGATGAAATCCTTATCTTTAGCCAGAGTTGGGAAGAGAACCTCCAGCACATTCGGCAAGTTCTCCAAACACTGCAGCAACACAAGTTATGTGCCAATTTGGAGAAATGCACTTTTGGCATGACCCAAGTTTAGTATGTGGGATAAATTACTGATGAACAGGGGGTGCATATGGATCCAGCCAAGATCCAAGTCATTCAAGATTGGCCCTCTCCAACCACTCTAACGGAGCTCTACAGCTTTCTAGGTCTTGCCAACTTCTATCGTAGGTTCGTGTTGGGATTTTCTCATATCACTTGGCCCTTGAGTCAAGTCACCAAGGGAGGAGTGAAAGAAAAATTCTTTTGGTCTGAATCTCAATAGAAGGCATTCATAGAGTTGAAAGACTGCCCCTGCTTGGCACCAGTGCTCGCATTGCCAAACTTGCAACAACCATTTGAGGTTGAGATGGATGCCTCTGACTATGCTATTGGGGAAGTCCTTACTCAACACAGGCATCCAGTGGCATATCAAAGTGAGACACTTTCAGACACATTACGGAAGTATCCCACTTATGACAAAGAGATGTATTCCATTGTGCAGGCCTGCCGACAATGGAAACATTACATTTTGGGGAAGGAAATAGTCATCCACACAGACCATTGACCCCTTGAGTTCATACAAACCCAAGGGAAATTACAGAATGATTGCCATCAGAAGTGGTCCACATACCTGCAATACTTCCATATGAATATCAAGTATAAGAAGGGCAACACCAATAATGTTGTAGATTGCCTCAGTCGACCACCGATCATGTCATTAACCACCATGCTCAACTCTTATGGGCACGAGACTTCTGAATGGCCACTTCTCTACAAAAGCGACCCAGACTTTGGCCACACATACTAGACACTCTTGGAGGGTTGACATGTTCCACATTTTCACCTCCAATATGACCTGTTATTCCACCTGGGTCAACTTTTTGTTCCTTCAAGCGAGCATGCCAAGATGATTTTGGAAGCACACTACAATCAGGCTGCTGGGCATTTCGGGGTCGAGAAAACGGTGGCAGTACTACAGAAGTATTTCTACTGGCCGAATCTTCGACAGGATGTCAGGAAGTACATCAGATCATGCACTGCCTAAGCCATTGCCAAACTGTCAAGAGGAAAGGCCTCTATACTCCACTGCCTACCCCTAGTCAACCTTGGGAATCCATCTCCATGGATTACATGTCAAGCCTTCCTTCCATTAATCATGGAAACAACTATGATTTTGTGGTTGTCGACAACTTCTCAAAGATGGCCATTATGGTAGCCTGTGAGAAGAATATATCAGTGGAAGCCACTACTAAACTCTTGTTTGAACGAGTGTGGGTTCACATTGGGATCCCACAAACTATCATCTTAGATCGCGATAGCAGGTTCCTCAGTACATTTTGGTCCAATCTCTGGTCAATGCTGGACACCAAACTCACTAAGTCCACTACCTTCCATCCTCAAACTGATGGCCAAAAAAAGGTTGTCAACAGGATGATTGTACACATTTTGTGCATGTACAACTCAAAGAATCCATGCACATGTGATGAGAGCCTCCCCTATGTTCAACAGAGCTCAACCGGGCTCTCCACAGCTCGACTGGCCACAACCCTTTTCAAGTGGGCTTGGGTTTCCAACCACTATGTCCCATTGATGTGACCATGCCATTTCGAGCTACTCACATAGATTCGGCTCATGTCTAGTCCGAAACAGATAAGGAAAATAGCCTCATTGAGCAGATTCAACATATTTTCCATTAAGTCCATGACATTCTCAAGAAATCAAATGCCAAGTACAAGCAACGACATGATCAACATCGGGTGCCACACAAGTTTTAGGTGGGTGACAAAGTCAAGTTGCATTTGCAAAAGGAATGCCTTACTGGAGCTTATCGGAAACTCAGACCACTCCAATATGGTCCTTACACCATTACCAAGGCTATGGGAGACAATGCATTTGAGCTCAACATTCCCCCATTCCTTGGCCTGCACCCAGTGTTCAATGTGGAATGCCTTCAACCATACTTTCCACCATTACTAGACACATCCGACATTACAGAATAGATGACACCCATAGAGTTAAATCCAGATTGCATGGAAAAAGATGCAACTGATCAGATCATGGACACACAAATTAAGCACACTCAACAACAGAACATTCAACTGTATCGAGTAGTCAAAGCAGGCCAACTCCTTCACCAGGGCAAGTGTCTCACCAAGGACCAAGTTCAGCAGAAGTTTCCTCATCTCATGGAGGAACTCAACGTAATGGGGACCATTGCTTCCTAAGGGGGGAGGAATGATCCAGGTGGATATTGGTGGCAACCCACCAAGTCCACTTGGACACCCACCATTGCTTCTTTCAGCATTTGATTTTCCTTAATTGTAGCACAATTTACTATGTTTAGTAATTTTTTGGGTCCTAAACTTCTAGAGCCGTTTTGAGTCACTAAATGATGTTTTTTGGGAAAACTGGGAGCAACATGGGTCCATGGACTAATGTTTCTCTTCCCAAAGTTGTAGTTCTCGGATAGGCCTTTCTAACGAGATATTGTATGCGTCAAATGGAGATCGTATGCCAAAGCTACGACCCCGAGAAGTTGATGTACCAATTTACCCAAACAGGGCCCACAGTTTGGCGTTTCATCTTCTAGAGTTGGATTTTGGATGGTTATGGTTTTCCATTGTTTCTCAACAATAAATAGGCATTCGAGCCTCATTTTAACACAGTTCAGAGGCATGTAGCAACCACATATCTTCTCAGAGATAAGCTACCATCACCCTAGCTATTTATTTCCATTGTCTGTTTGTAAGCATATCTCAATATTTTACATTAATGAAATGAAGTATTATTTCCGCTGCATCTTTGTGTTTGTGGTTATCTCTATAATTTGTTGTGTTCCTATTTAAATCTGGATTATTACACCTTTCCATGGACCATGATCCACAGGCCGGCTGACTCGTCTTACATTTCTTTACATTATTTTTGGGCGGACTACCCTTTGACTTCAACTTATTGCAATTGTGCTCCACGCATCCCGCGGAGTCTTTACCCTATCTTTATCCAAAACTTCAGGCTTTGTGCCCCATGACCATTGCGCGAGGCTTCTGCTACCCAACAAGAATAAAATGAAAAGGTGTGGTGCTAATGTGACAAATTTTTACCCCCAAAAAAATTCGTTTGATGTTTGGAAATGTTCTCGGAAGGTTTCAAACCCCATTTTTCCAAATTGGGTCCCGCTTGTAAAAAAGGTCCCATGAGTTGATTCCTTCACTTTTTCCACTCCAAATGCATCAATATGGATGCCCAAAAATATAATGATCTAATTTGGATCATAGGATCAAGAAATATATTTTTTTTGGAGGTCATAAAGTGGATGTGAAAAATTTTATGGCAAAATGTTTGTTATTCCAACAAAATAAAGTAGAGACTATAAAGACCCTAGGGATCCTTTAGCAATTAACCATATTAGGATAGTTTCAATGGATTTTATTACAAGTTTACCCAAATTTGAGGGAAAAAGTGTCATTATGGTAGCGGTAGATTGAATGACAAAGTATGCCCACTTTTCCTCTCTTTCTCATCCTCTTAGAGAAAGTATTGTGGCAGAAATTTTCATGGAAATAGTAGAAAAGCTATATGGAATACCAAAGATTATTGTAAGTGATAGTGATCCAATTTCCACGGGAAATTCTTGGATTGAATTATTCTCTTGTTTGGGTGCTCAATTGGCTCACATCTCATCTTACCATCCTCAATATGATCGGTAAACTAATATTATCAATAAATTTTTAAAATAATATTTAAGTTTCCTTGCATAAGATAAATAGACAAAATGGGTCAAGTGGTTTCATTCACAAAATTGTGGTACAACATATCCTTCCATACTTCATAAAAAATGTCACAATTTATGGAACTTTATGGAATTCATGCTCCACCCATCACTTCACCCTTGAAACGGACTATAAAGGATCAAGGGGTAGAGGACCACATCCAACATGTGAGGCCACTATAATACTAGTGATTCCCCCATTAATATTTTCATTGTATCCTTTATTTTTATTATTTTTCTCCTATTGTCCCCATATTTTTATTAGTGTGCCCCATAGAAACCCTCTATTGTTATTGTTGTGCCCTTATGTTATTAATTTTAGGTCATCTTGATTATGTTGTGAATGCTTAGCCTCTTATATATAGAAGGGAGGTTTAGTCATTTTTATCATCCAAGAATTGTTAATTTGTGTAATGTAAAGGAGGGTGCCCCCTCAAAGACTCTAAATTATAAGGTGTTGATCTATCTTTTCTATATTTTTGTGAGCTGGTTTCCTAACATTTGGTACAGAGCTTTGGATTCTAGGGTTTCGCTTCTCCAAACAGGTCATCGTGGCATTTTTGATATAACTATTTTGCTGCAACATTTCAAAAGCTAGAAAAAAACCCCATTTGAGCTGAAATCATTCTGAAATTCACATCTGAATTTCAGAGCTTGTCTCGCTATATTTTCAGAGATATGATATGCAGAAGTTAGGGTTTTTTGCAGATTCCCAAATTACATTCTAAACAAGTGAGTTGGGGAAAATTATCATAACTTTTGCTAAGAATCAGATTGAAATTTCATAAGAAGTTTTAGAAACAGGACGTCCTATAACTTTCTATATATCAGTTTTGGTTACTAAGGTTGAAACAACGACGCACGACACTTCGTACAAGTTTTCTCTACTAAAGTAGTGTATAATCAGGTCACCGTGGGAGTTTTGGCATAACTCTTCCTTGGAGAATCCATTCTTGATCACACTTACAAGGTTAGAAAGAGGACTCAAAGGGCTACATCACGACGCAATTTCAAATATAAAAGGTCCACAGTTACAGAGATACAATAGATTCAATATTGAGCTCTTACAAAGTGAAAAAAAAGGTGTGTAGTTTTTTTTTTTCATAAGATTGGTTTGAAAAATTAGTTTGAAGGAATTCAAAGGGAATAGTGAAGAATTATTAGCATTAATTGATGCCCTGAAGAAAGAAATTGGAAAGACTTAGTAAGAAAACTAAAAGCTCTAGCATGACTCGTGAAGAAGAGGAAGAAATGCAATATGATATATCAAAATTACAAGACCAAGTACAACAAATTTCAATGCCACAGAAGGTAACAGAAGTCAAGACGAATGGCGTGGAAGCTAATATGAATGGCATGCAAGTTAAGATGGATTGCATGGATGCTAAGATGAACGGAATGGACATTAGGATGCAAGAACTGAAGATAAATTTGAATAAGTTGCTACAAGAAATGGTTACTAATGGTGAAAGGGTAGTAAAGGAAACTCATGATGAGAGAAAAAGAAATATTAATCATGATTTCATAGACTATATTGTTGGATTGAAGACCCACCATGTTCCAAAAATCGATATGAGGAAGTTTGATGACAAGGATCTCGGAACATGGATACTACACATCAAGCAATTTTTCGATCTCCATAATGTACAAAACACACAAAAGGTATGTATTGAAACTTTATATTTGGAATCAAATTAGTTTTTATGGTATCAATGGATTTTCTCTCGTAAACAAATTGTCATTTGGGAAATTTTTACAGAAAAATGATAGCACATTATGAGGATACAAAAGCAACACCTTTTTTAGCCAATTGATATATCTCAAACAAAAGGGCTCAATGATGGAGCACATTGAGGACTTCCAAAAATTTAACATAAGGGTAAAATATATTCCAGAGGAGTATAGCATTGATGTGTTCAAAGGAAGTTGAAAGGATAATATTCGACATGAGGTTCACCTTTGGGAGCCTGATGCATTGGAGAAGGCATTCACGTTAGCAACAAAAATGGAATTTTTTTTTATGTAAAATAGGAGGCCTACCACTCACAATTATAAAGATGAAAGTGTTGCTTCCCCTAGCCTTCCACAACCTGCAAGTTTGACACCACAACAATTGGAAGAAAAAGGAGCAAAAGGGCTTTGTTACAATTATGATAGTGAATACACTAAAGTTCATAAGTGTGCTGAGAAGAAATTATTCTACATAGATTGTGAAGAGGAGGAAGAAATGGAACAAGATATGTCAAAAGAAGAGGATATACTCCAGGAAAAAACCCTAGATAAAGAAGAAATTAATCCAACCATATCGTGTAATGCATTGGTTGGAATTACCACTCAAACTATCAAGATAGAAGGACATATCAAGAAAAAAAAGGAAATAGTGTTGATTGATTCGGGAAGTACCCATAATTTTATTCATTGTAAGATAGCCAAGGAATTGAATTGCTTCCTATATCAAGTACCAAAGTGTCAAGTGATGGTTGCAAGTGGAGGAACCATAAATTGCTCGGGAAGGTGCCATAATATCAAGCTATCCATGGGAGAATATGTATTGAATAGCCCAATGCTTTCCATTCCAATGGGTGGTGCTGATGTTGTACTAGGAGTCCAATGGCTACAATCCTTGGGTACAATAGCTTTTAATTTTCAAGAAATTTTCATGAAAGTTTGTGCGGAAGAAAAGGAAGTTGAATTAAGGGGTATTGCAGTGAAACTGGGAAAGATAATCAACTCTAACAGTATAAAAATTCTTCTAAAGAAGGAACAAGGAGGTGTAATTACCCAATTATGTTCGCTAGAGGTTCCCACATTGAAATCTTCTATTTTTCCAGATCTCCAAAAAGTCTTGGACAATCATTCCAAGATATTTGAGACTCCCAAAGGCCTCCCACCTATTCGTGATCATGATCATGCTATTCATTTGATTATAGGAAGTGTTCCTCCAAACATCAGGTCGTACAAATATCCCTGCCCAAAAGAGTGAAATTGAACGTATGGTTGTAGAAATGCTAGAGGCTAGTATAATTCAACCTACTCAAATTTCTTTCTCTACTCAATTAGTATTGGTGCACAAGAAGGATGGATCATGGCGCATGTGTACATACTATAGGGAGCTCAACAAGATCACTATTAAAGATAAATTTCCAATTCCTCTCATTGATGAATTATTGGATGAATTGCATGGATCTATTTACTTCGCCAAATTAGATCTCCATTCAAGATATCATCAAATCATAATGAAGAGTGAAGACATTCTGAAAACAACATTTAGAAATCATGAGGGTCATTATGAATTTTTGGTCATGCCTTTTGGCCTTACCAATGCACCTTCTACATTTCAAGGTTTGATGAATTCCATTTTCAAACCCTTCCTTAGAAAATTTGTGTTAGTAATTTTTAATGATATAATAATCTACAACAAGTCTTGGAAGGATCATGTTGAACATGTTGACAAGCTGCTCAAACTATTAAAGGAGAAACAATTATATGAAACATTCTCCAAATGTTTCTTAGGAGTACAAGAGGCAGACTATCTGGGTCATATTATATCTCATGAAGGTGTTAAGGTAGACCCTAGCAAAATTAAATCCATTAAGGAATGGAAAATCCCCACATCCATAAAGAATCTATGAGGATTTCTCGGGTTGTCAGGGTATTATCACAAGTTTGTTAAGAATTATGGGAGAATAGCAGCACCTCCAACAACATTATTGAAGAAAGATGCATTTTCATGGACTCGAGAGGCAATGAAGGCCTTCGAACATATTAGAGATGCAATGTGCGAAGCACCAATCTTAGCTATGCTAGACTTCACAAAAACCTTTATTGTGGAATGTGATGCTTTAGGAAATGGAGTTGGTGTTGTTTTAATGCAAGATGAAAGATCCATTTCTTTCGAAAGTCATCCAATCAAAGGAAAGTATTTACACAAAGCTATTTATGAGAAGGAAATGTTGGAAATACTACATGCACTTAAGGAATGGTGACCCTACCTAATCGGAAGACACTTCAAGGTAAAAATGGATCATGATAGTCTTAAATACTTTTTAGAAGAAACATTATCCTCTGAAGAGCAATAAAAATGGGTCACAAAGATGTTGGGTTATGACTTTGAAATCATCTACAAAAAAGGGCAGAAAAATGTGTGGCAGATGCACTCTCAAGAAAGGATGAGGATGTGGAAGCATTGTTGTGCGCCATTTCTATTATCCATCCAGATTGGATAAACGAAGCAAGGGATGAATGGAAGAATGAGGAAGAAGTGTGGGAACTCATTCAAAAGTTACAACAACATCCCAATACATCTGATACATTTAGCTAGAAAAATGATTCGTTATGGTACAAAGATCACTTATACCTATGTAAGAATTCCCAACTCAGCAAAAGATTCTTATGGAATTGCACACTTCTCCCTTAAGAGGACACTCGGGATTTTTAAAAACATACCACATGGTTAAGAAGGAATATTTTTGGGATGGTCTTAAATCAGATATTCAAAATTTTATGGCAGAATGTTTGGTTTGCCAAAAAAATAAAGTTGAAACAATTAAGACCCCAGGTCTATTACAGCCTATATCAATTTCAAGCCAACGTTGAGAGGAGGTTTCAAAGTATTTTATCGCATTTATACCTAAGTCCGAAGGAAAGAGTGTCATCATGGTGGTAGTTGACAGACTTACCAAGTATGCACACTTTTGTGCATTATTGCATCCATTTAAATCCAGTACAATTTCTATTGCATTTATGGAAACAATTCAAAAGCTACATGGAAACCCAAAGATTATTGTAAGCTTGTGATAGAGATCCCATTTTCACTAGAAATTTATGGACAAAATTATTTTCTTGTCTCGGTACTGAGTTAGCTCATAGCTCATCTTATCACCCTCAATCTAATGGGAAAATTGAGATAGTAAACAAATGTTTGGAAGGATATCTTCGTTGTTTTGTATCTGATAAACAGACACAATGGGTCAAATGGTTTCCTCTGGCTGAATGGTGGTATAACACTTCCTTCCATACTGCAGCAAAAATGACCCCATTGATGGAAATTTATGGATATCATCCACCATCCATTAAATCATATTTAAGAGAAAATTCTAAGGTTCAAGCAGTGGAAGATCACATCGAGCATCAACAACAAGTTCTCCAACTCTTAGAGGATAACCTCATGTTGGCGCAAAGTAGAATGAAACAACAAGAAGATCAACATTGCAACAAAAGAAGTTTTGATGTAGGTGACTAGGTATTCCTACAACTACAACCATATAAACAAATGTCCCTCAAGCAAGCTAAGAAGGATAATAAATTATCAGCAAAGTATTATGGTTTGTACAAGGTGTTGCAAAAGATTGGTACTATGGCATACAAATTGGAGCTTCCTGCAACTTCTCGAGTGCACCCAATTTTCCATGTTTCATGTTTAAACAAGGTTATAGGTGACAAGCTCCCAGTTCAAACAATATTGTTAGAACTTGATGAGGAAGGGAAAATCAAATTGGAACCGAAAGCAGTCACAAAAACAAGAACTCGACACCTACGAAATCGATCAATTTCGGAGTATCTCATCAAGTGGAAGAACTTATCCACTGAAGATTCCACATGGGAGGATGAGAATTTTATACAGAAGCATCCAGAACTACTCAAGCGTTGAGGACAACGCTTTTTGGAAGAAGAGGGGCATCTTAGGTCCCTATAATACTAGTGATTCTCCCATTACTATTGTCATTGTATCCCTTATTGTTATTATTGTGGCCCTATTTTCCCCATACTGTTATTAGTGTGCCCCATAGAAGCCCTCTATTGTTATTGTTGTGCCCTTATGTTATTATTGTTAGGTCAACCTGATTATATTTTGAACCCTTAGACTCTTATGTATAGAAGCGAGGTTTAGTGATTTTTATCATCCAAGAATTGTACATTTGTGTAATGTAAAGGAGGTTGCCCCGTCGAAGAGGCTGAATTATAAGGCACTGATCTATCTTTTCTATCTTTTTGTGAGTTGGTTTCCTAACACAACACCAACCTAAGGTTCCCAATTATTGAACGAATTCAAAGGGGAATAGTGAAGAATTATTAGCATTAATTGATGCCCCGAAGAAAGAAATTGGAAAGACGTAGTAAGAAACCTGAAAGCTCTAGCATGACTTGTGAAGAAGAGGAAGAAATGCAATATGATATATCAAAATTACAAGACCAAGTAAAACACATTTCACTGCCACAAAAGGTAACTAAAGCCAAGATGAATGGTGTGGAAGCTAATATCAATGGCATGCAAGTTAAGATGGGTTGCATGGATGCTACGATGAATGGAATGGACATTAAGATGGAATAATTGAAGATAAATTTGAATAAGTTGCTACAAGAAATGGTTACTAATGGTGAAAGTGTAGAAAAGGAAACTCATGATGAGAACAAAAGAAATGTTAATCATGATCTCATAGAATGTAATGTTGGATTGACGACCCACCATGTTCCAAAAATCGATATGAGGAAGTTTGATAGCAAGGATCTCGGAACATGGATACTACAGATGAAGCAATTTTTCGATCTCCATAATGTGTAAACACACAAAAGGTATGTATTGCAACTTTATATTTAGAACCAAATTAGTTTTTATGGTATCAATGGATTTTCTCTCGTAAACAAATTGTCACTTGGGAAATTTTTACAGAAAAAATGATAGTACATTATGAGGATACAAAAAGAAACACCTTTTTTAGCCAATTGATATATCTCAAACAAAAGGGTTCAATGATGGAGCACATTGAGGACTTCCAAAAATTTAACATAAGGGTAAAATATATTCCAGTGGAGTATAGAATTGATGTGTTCATAGGAAATTTAAAGGATAATGTTCAACATGAGGTTCGCCTTTGGGAACCTGATGCATTGGAGAAGGCATTCACGTTAGCAACAAAAATGGAAAAAAAAAATTAGGTAAACTAGGAGGCCTACCACTAACAACTATAAAGATGAAAGTGTTGTTGCCCCTAGCCTTCCACAACCTGCAAGGTTGACACCACAACAATTGGAAGAAAAGAGAGCAAAAGGGCTTTGTTACAATTGTGATAGTGAATACACTAAAGTTCATAAGTGTGCTGAGAAGAAATTATTCTACATAGATTATGAAGAGGAGGAAGAAAAGGAACAAGAAATGTCAAAAGAAGAGGATATTCTCCAAGAAAAAACCCTAGATAAAGAAGAAATTAATCCGGCCATATCTTGTAATGCATTGGCTGGAATTACCATTCAAACTATTAAGATAGAAGGACATATCAAGATGAAAAAGGAAATAGTGTTGATTGATTTAGGAAGTACCCATAATTTTATTCATTGTAAGATAGCCAAGGAATTGAATTGCTTCCTATATCAAGTACCAAAGTTTCAAGTGATGGTTGCAAGTGGAGGAACCATAAATTGCTCGGGAAAGTGCCATAATATCAAGATATCCATGGGAGAATATGTATTGAATAGCCCAATGCTTTCCATTCCAATGGGTGGTGCTGATGTTGTACTAGGAGTCCAATGGCTACAATCCTTGGGTATAATAGCTTTTAATTTTCAAGAACTTTTCATGAATGTTTGTGCAGAAGAAAAGGAAGTTGAATTAAGTGGTATTGCTGCGAAACTGGGAAAGATAATTAGCTCTAACGGTATGAAAATTCTTCTAAAGAAGGAACAAGGAGGCGTAATTACCCAATTATGTTCACTAGAGGTTCCCACATTGAAATCTTCTATTTTTCTGGATCTCCAAAAAGTCTTGGACAATCATTCCAAGATATTTGAGACTTCCAAAGGCCTCCCACCTATTCGTGATCATGATCATGCTATTCATTTGATTCCAAGAAGTGTTCCTCCAAACATCAGACCGTAAAAATATCCCTATGCCCAAAAGAGTGAAATTGAACGTATGGTTGTAGAAATGCTAGAGGTTAGTATAATTCAACCTACTCAAATTTCTTTCTCTGCTCGAGTAGTATTGAAGCACAAGAAGGATGGATGATGGCGCATGTGTACATATTATAGGGAGCTCAACAAGATCACTATTAAAGATAAATTTCCAATTCCTCTCATTGATGAATTATTGGATGAATTGCATGGATCTATTTACTTCACCAAATTGGATCTCCATTCAAGATATCCATCAAATCAGAATGAAGAGTGAAGGCATTCAGAAAACAACATTTAGAAATCATGCGGGTCATCATGAATTTTTGGTCATGCCTTTTGGCCTTACCAATGCACCTTCTACATTTCAAGGTTTGATGAATTCCATTTTCAAACGCTTCCGTGGAAAATTTGTGTTAGTATTTTTTAATGATATGATAATCTACAAGAAGTCTTGGAAGGATCATGTTGAACATGTTGACAAGGTGCTCAAACTATTAAAGGAGAAACAATTATATGAAAATTTCTCCCAATGTTTCTTAGCAGTACAAGAGGCAGACTATCCGGGTTAAAAAAAATGTTGTATATATTATATAAATTAACTGAAAAAATAAATTGCTATGGTTATAACATTTTAAGTAGTCTCACTATTTTACATTTTGGCCCAGATTTTGTCTAAAATCTAATAAAGATTTATTGGAATTGCGAATTTAAATTGTGAAGTTTAAACAAATAAAATGCCTAAAATGATTTTAAAGATATTTATGTGTTCAAGAATGAAATTTAAATAATCAAAAATTACAAGTAGTGTGTGTAGAAAGAGAGACAATATACATCCATCATAATCATTGATATATTAATCATCAAGAGAGATGAAATTTCTTGACACATAATTTGCTTTCAAATTTTATAGCCTAAAAAAGATTTGTACATTAAAAAAATATAATGCCTCTTAATTATTACTAAATCCATAATTAAAATAAATCTATACTAATAAATAATATTTTAAACCTAGCCTATAAATTTAAACCAATAATACGAAAAGAACCTCACATGAGATTACATTAATGCATCACTTTCTTAACTATTTCAAACATTGACTTATATATTTATTTTTTGCGAAAAATAAGAAAGTGCCAGATCCATTAGCACCGTATAGAAATTAATCATTGAATATGAGATAAATAGAGTTAATGGGAAATTTACTTTTAAATGATGGTTGGTACTAGATACCTTTTAAATACGAGAAAAACTACTATTGTAATAAGTTTTTAGATTTATGATAACTTTCTAAATATCAAAGGCATAACGGTATTCCTGTCACACCAACGAAGGGCTTAGAATTAGTTAAATTTCAAATATACATTAAGTTAGTTAAGTAAACAAATTTCATATTATTATTATTTTGGTAGTGATATTGTAACTTGAATTTTGGAGAAATAATAAATAATTTGTGTTATTAGAATGGAGGATTAATTTAGGATAACAATTTCAATATGTGGAGAAACAATTTACATACAGAGCGTTATGATGATTTGCAGCAATAATAATAGTAATATTATTTAAATTGTGAATAATCTTATTTCTAATAATAAGAATATAGAGATGAATGTTATTATTTTATTTAAAATTTGAGATAAGAAACAGTGAAGTTATAGATTTGCAAGCCACATGATAAAAGTATTTTTAAAAAGTATTTTCAAAAGAAGTTAATATATAACTTTCTAAAAACTTCATTACATAAAATTCATGGAAATAATATACCAACCTTATAACCATCAAATGGATGGAAAAAAGTTATCTTTCCAAATAATTTGACAGAAGAAAATATTTATGTATAATAATCCTTAACATTAAAATACATAAAGAAAAATTTTGATTTTATATAGATATTGAAGAAAGAAGTGCATAAACTAAAAACAAACCCTTAAGATTTGATATTCAAGACTGGTCGATTATATATGCCGCATGTTTTTGTTGATACTCAAAATGAACAAAAATAAAAACATAAAAAATAAGAAAGAAAAGAAGAAAGCAAAATCACCAGGTTGAACGAGTTTGAAATGAATGATGTTGGATTAATGCGTTTTTATGTGTGATTAATGCATTTTTAGTTATTAAATTGTTAGTTTATTTGAAATTGAAAAATGCCTAAGATGCAACTGCAGGATGCGGAATATCAATTGGCACAAGGTGAAAATTGATGATGAATGTGAGGCTGATGTGAATGAATAGGAATATCAATTGGTGATGAATACGAAAACCATATTATTGTTGATATTTTATTAAAAGAAAGTTGTAACTGTGGATTTGTCACGAAGCAAACGAATCAAAGCAGAAGGCAAAATGGTGCTACTAACTGTATCTGTCCATGAAGTTTCTCCATTAAAACATTAACAGACGAGACAAAGAAATGATGTCCCTTCTGACTCTTTTTTTCTTTGCATGCATCTATACAAACACTATCAGAACTGGCAAATTGAAGCAAAACTGCTTCTAATAATTAAAGATGGTGACTTTGCCAGCCAATACTCAACGCATGAAACTAACGTACCGGGGTAAAATAGAATCACAATTCAAGATTCCCTCACCACGAGGAAGACTTTTGGAAAGCAAGGAGAGGATCACCTCCATTTTCAGATTGATGTCATTTTCAATGTACTCCATTTTCTTTTATGGCCTCTAGTTTTGCACATAAGGATCATTCAGGCATTACGTAATTTGATCCTGAGATATGAAGATTGGTAACAATTGCAATATAGAATTTTTAACTTACACGGAAGTGATAAAATTTTACGAACAGAGATTCCAATCTAATAATTATTTTCTGACAGAGGAGTTAAATCTGTAACACTTTCGGACGACATCAGAGGCCATAAAGAATATGATTCTTACCTGTCGTGGCCATGATTAATCATAGGATGATTCGGCATAGGATGAAACTGTGGAATAACAACAGTTAAATTTCATGTTTGGAGATAGGAGATGTGTTCAAACTATTAACCACTATGCACTAAGTTAATAATTTTGTTAGTATTTTTTCATGTAGTTCGTTGGATTAAAATAAAATGATAGCATAACTTGAAAAAGTGGTTAGCCAATCATTAACTTAATGGGTGGTACTTAATATTTGGCATTTTACCCTTGCAAATCAAAATTGAATACCTATTGCTCGTTCAACCGGCCAAGAGGAATTTCAAAACTCGGGCAGCCGTCAAATATAACAGTTTTGAGAGTTGCAAAGGCCGTTTCAACACTTTTAAGCAAGAAACTTGATGGATTAATTGAAGTTTTAGCGGATGGGCAAGTCGCTTCGGGACCAACAATTTCTTTAACAAATTTCAATCCTCGACCTGTTACACCATTTCATTACTTGCGCTTCGTAGCCCTTTTACATGCCATGTGCCCTTGAGTACTTTTGAAGTTATGGTGTCTCCCTTAAGTTTTATGGGAGAGGACTAAGTAATTCTCTACTCCAAATTTCGTAGGAGTAGAATGTGTAATTTTTTCCTCTTTTGGGTTGAAAAGCTGTAATATCTTAAAAATTTAAAGTTTTTAGATGGAATTATTTGAAACTTTTTTTTGTTTTTGTTAAATTGTGATTTTTTTCATTTAAAATCTGTTTTCAATTATATATATGGATTCAACACTTGAAGGACCCTAAGGTACTCATGTTATGAAGAGTTCACCACCATTGAAACGTGTGCTTCCAACAAATCACTAATGGATTCTCGGCAAATTCAACTAGAAAATATACATGGTAAAGCTCCAAAATGTAAAAGAGTTAAGCTATGGCAAAGAAGAGACCCTACCAAGAAGTTCTGCAATAATGTCTTTAGAGATGAAAAAGAATTGTAAATGGTATGGATGTTGTCATGCCATATTTAAATAATTAGAAGGGCATGTTAGTATGTTGTTTTTTTGTTCAGAACAAAAAAAGTAAGTGGTTTTTATATTAAAAATGTAAACAAGTTACACATATCCCTGTGCATATAGCTTGATTATTCAACCAAACTGATAGTAACTTCTTAGACATTGTAGGTGAAACTTAAACATATTTTCATCAAGATTAAGACAAAATAGACATTTTCATTGTTCAACGAATATATAACCTGCCGCCTAATATGTCCACAAAAAATTCAGAAACAACATGAGAGGAAATACCATTCATATACATATAAAACATAAAAAAGCGCCATCAACGATGTAATGACGATTTGTCCTTCTTCCTTCCTGTTACTTTCAATGGTGGAACAGTAGAACATGAGGCCTTTTGGGTCATGCAGTCCCCTCTTTGAGAGACCATCTGCAAATTTATTAGATTCCCTGAAGATATGTGTCATAGTATAGATTACAAAGATACAAAGAAAAGGATTGGTTTGGTCCCTCCATCCCCGTAGATCTCGAGGGTCAAAGCTTGCAACCCCCTTAAAGTCATCAATGATGGTCTATGAATCTCCAAAAATATGTATGTTTTGTATCCCTTTTTCTCTAGCAAACCATAGGGGGAAATCATCTCAGATTTGGTGTTCGTTGTGTTTCCTGCACTCCAGTGGAGTTTGTAACAAGTTTGCTCATCCAAATGGAGCCACCCCCCACAACCACATTTTCCCCGTTGCACCACACCTTCAAAGTATCTCACTAGTAGAATAATGCAAGGGGATGTGATATGCCTAGACATGTCTCGGACGTGGGTGCACTTTGGTTCCATGTGATTTATCCATGATATAATTTTTGCACATACTTGATGTACACGGACATGCTTCTCATGGAAAATACAGTGGTTTCGTTCCTTACATATTTCCCAAAGTATGAATAGGGGAATGTAGGAAATGGTACCGCCCCCGACAGCTCCCCATTTCAGACAATGTTCAATAGATTAAAAAATCTTGAAGGGTAACCTGCAAGAAGAATGTATGATAGACCAAACATGTAAAGAAATGCTACAATGAAGGAACAAGTGTGATACCGATTATTCACTCACACGACACAAGACATAGCAACTTGGTCTAGTAAAACTACATTTTCACAAGTTATTTCAAGTAAGCATGCGATCCTACCATAACAGAGAACAAAATAAGATGACTTATAAATGTGCAAATGATTTCAATATTGTTTTGTACGAGGATCATGGAGCATATTTGAAACCCTATAGAGAGAACTATCCATAACATTCTGCCACCATCACAAAGTGCTGTTTTAGAGTGCCCTCCCAAGTGAGGAAGTCTCCACCTGAAATTTTGCATAAACCAACATTAGTTAAATTGTTTACAAAATCATTTCAAATCTGGGCGTTGTATCCTAGCATGCCAAGTTGTGTTGCCTCCTTCCATGTTAGATTTACCCCATGCCACCCATTGATAACCTGTCCCAAAAAGAACAAAACTCGTTGGTGTATAGCTTCGAAGGTGCATGTCAGAAGTCCTAAATCTGTGTCAAAACCCATGATGTTGTCTCTTCCAACCATCATCTCACTACCCCCTCTAAAATCCCATCTAATGCATTGTAGAAAGGGTAATTTAGCTTTCTAGAAACTCCTCCAGATGTATGAGTAATTTTTTTTGGATTTGGGAAACCAATCCAAAAATGGCTTCCCTTTTAGATATTTGCCACTGAAAATCCTCTGTATAATGCCATCGCCAAACAAAAATCTCCACATGAACTTAATGAGAGGAGATTTTCCAAATACTTTAACATTGAGAATCCCCCATTCTTCTGTTGGAGTCACAATTTCCGTTACACCAAAACCCACAGGTGTTATTAAACAGACACATCGCTAGTGTTAAGCACATGCCACGAAACACACAGGAGCATTGGATCAACATCACCATTAAAGGGGAGTGCAATAATCTCCCCCCTCGACGTGAGCCAGGTGTGTTTCGAACTCGAGACATTTGGCTCTGATACCACTTGTTGGAGTCACAATTGCCGTTACACCAAAACCCGTAGGTGTTAGTAAACAAACGCATAGCTAGTGTTAATCACATGCCACGAAACACATGGGAGTGTTGGATCAACACCACCATTAACGGGGAGCGCAACAACTTCAATGTCTCGTGGCCTGGTGATGTCATCCCATTTTATTATGCGATATTTTATATTCCCTTCCGGTCGTGAGCACAGAAAGTGTGCCATTATAGATGTTATATCATTGGAAATGCACGCAGACAATGCAAAAAGGTGCATCCAATAGATTCCCATCTGTTTTAAAACTGACTAATTTAGTTTGAATATGCCTCCCAAGGATAGAGTTCGATGTGTCCAGCATCCTAATTTCTTCTTGAATTTATGTAGCATCCAATAACAATCATGTACGGGATAATTATTTGGCTTCAGCCTATATCCCAGGCATGTGAAGATGTCTTGAACAGGTTTGTAAGAAACCCCAAACAGGTCCAAAATTTGTTTAATCTCACTGATATTACCATATGAGTGGATAAGTACCAAGTTATATCGATTGGAAATCAAGCCAGATGCCAAACCAAAATGGCAAAAAATGTGGAATAAAGCTTCCCATTCAACAACAGACAACATGCCAAAGGTTACTATATCATAAGCAAAAAATAAACGGGTAATACAAACCTCTCCGTTCAAGTGAACACCCCGAAAATAGCCTCCCACCTTTGCCTCGATTATCTTCCTATTGATCCTGTCCAGGATAAGAATGAAAAGGAGCAACAAGAGGGAGCATCCTTATCTTAATCCCTGAACAGCCCATAAAAAATAGTGAGTAGTCCATTTATGAGAATCACCAACCATGCATGTGATATACACGACATAATCTATTCAATAATATAAATAGAGAGTCCAATATTCTGTAAAACAATCCAAAGAAAGATCTAATTAACATTGTCATAACCTCGTTGTAAATCAATCTTCATCACCACAACTTCGAGTTTCATTTTATGAATTGTGTGTATACATTCTTGTAATATGGCAATATCATCGTGAATGGATCGATTTGGAAGGAACCCAAATTTATCTCTAGAGATATGTGCTGAAAGGAAAACCTTTAACCTCTTTGTGATGATCTTTGAGATGACTTTGCATGATTTTGTGAGTTAACTTTTCAAATCCAACTCATGAGAAATAAATAAAAAAGAATAAAGAGTAAATAGGAAAAAAAAAAGATGATAATTTGGTATAGTTAAAAATAAATAAATATTTAATCCAAAGTTCAAAACCTTTTTTTGCAATTGATGTTCCTTCATCCTTAGTTCTTGTTTTATGAAACATAAGCATTAATACTATTTATTTTGCCAAACATGTTGTGCAACATTACATGTGAAAGAATTGTCAATTATTCTATCGAAGATGGTGTGTAACATATTCAATATATTTAAACCTCGTCTACAAGTGAGACACGTAGCATGTATTCGCTTGTAATAGAGATACATAAAGGAAAAAGTATAGGTAGTTCTTGCCCAATATTATAAATTGGATTTAGACAATTGCTCCTTTGTTTCTTAAACTTGAGTTACATTTCTTTTAGAGTTAGGTTCAACATCATATGATGGGTGGATAGAACCCACACTTAACTTAATCATTTGTTGACAAGTCTTACATAACCTAGTAAAAATGAATGGTTTTTGTAAATGCATGCATTATGAATCACAATATCATGAATATACATATTCACTATAGTTGTTAAGCCTTATATAAGCTCCATGTTAACTCTAAAACCCTCTCGTAAACCCTAGACATTGAGTTAATAAGTTTATATTGTTATATTGTTATGTCAGCTAAATCCTTTAATTGTACCATTTCATTAAAATTCTACCATTTGTCTCCATTATATAAACTATGGAGACCTAGTTATAGGATCATGAAATCTTATCTTATACATCGAATTAATTATAAAAGCAGGTTTTTGCCTCGAAGTTCACTATAAAAATTGGTTTCTTATGATTTTTAAGGCACAACGTCCATAGCATTTGGTAGTAGTACTATGATCTTAGTGTTTTTTTACTTCAAATGAGTCATCTCGAATGTTTTTCTATAACATATTTTTAGGGGTGTTTCACACCATGAAATATGGAATAGACTGAGAAGACATCTTAAGGTATGTTAGTAAAAAAATTAGATTCTAGTTTGTTATACTTTCAGAGATATGACCATGTGGACCATGTGGAAGTTAGGATCTGTAAATGGTCTTGAAATCTTAGGATTTTTCCTATATTCATTTTTTGGGGAATATCTAGATAGTGAAATTTTTGGAATATTGAAAAAATAATTGACATAAATTTTATATGTTGGTTCAGTATAATTTTGGATATATATCCCATGTAACTTATGGTTTTTGAATTGTCTTGAAATTAGTTTTAAAAGATTCATCATGGAATTTTTTCTATAACTTTTTTTTTTTTGGGACACTTTTAGATTGTAAAATTTTTAAATAACTAATAAAACATGCCAAAGTACGTTAGGTAAAAATTTCATAATCAGATTTAAATAATTGGAAATTTTTCATGCTATAAGAAACTTCTCATGTGAAGACACCAAAAACCAACAAGTTTAGGGAAGCTTATCATAATATTCACTTGGGGCAAAGTTGTGGTCATACCTACGTAAAACCAAAGAAAGACACAAGGTATTGTAGGCCAAAATTTCATATTTATAAGGGCTCCAATTTCAGAGGTATAACAAGATGTTATCCATCTAGATAGTCTACAAATTAAGGTTTTTAAAGGTATATAACTTACAATTGGCATGATTTTTTATTAGAAAATCTATATTTTATTATTCAACATTTGTGATAAATAGAAAAAAGAGGAGCACTATTATTTACTCACATGGTTCCTAAGGGTACTTAAATAGTTACTTCACCACTTAAGTCTCTAAAAAGTTCATCTATGACTCATGCAAAAATAAAATATCTTTAGTACCAAGTATCAAGTTGGAAGACCAATTTTTACATATGGAGAAAAGGATGAATTAAACCAAGGAAGAAATGAAAAATGTCAAGAATGAAATACAAAATTCCATAGCTAAAAATAAGGAAGCAATAAAAAAAATGTAGATTGTGCTATCATACAATCTCTCTAAATAGACATCCAAGGAAACAATGATCATGAGGGAAAGAAATATTTTGAGACTCAATATGATCCAGATCTTCGGGGGAGGCCCCCAAGATCTAAAAAAAATGAAATGGATCTTGAGGGGGAAGCCCCCAAGATCTAAAAAGAAAATGAAATGGATCTTTAGGCGGAGATCCCCAAGATCTGAAAAATTGCAATGGCAGAAAGAAAATGAGAGAACACACAATAAAGAAACCAGAAAGAAACTTTTTATTAAAATAGATAATAACTATAAGGAATACATTGTGGTGGAAAATCTGTCCTTTTACAAAATGCGACTTGTTACTTATAGCCTTTTTCAGTTACAATACCATAGGTAAATTCCACGGGTGAATGAATACCATGGGTGGATGTCACAATGCTCTGGGAAAATACAATCGGTGAATTAATACCATGGGTGAATGCCACTTACAATACCATGGATGGATAAATACCATAGGTGGATGCCACTTACAATAACATGGGTAAATTCCATGGGTGGATTAATAACATGGGTGGATGAATACCATGGGTTGTCAGTTTCCATTCAGATCATTCCTCCCTCCTTAAGAAGAAATGGTCCCCATTGCGTGAAGTTCCCTCCTGCAAAGCCTTTTTTGAATATGAAGAGCCACAGAAGAGAAGGGTTTTATGTGGTTAACTCATAACCATGATGAATGAAGATCTGGGGATAGAGATACCTTGTAATGTTTGTGACCAACTTTGATACTGACAGTGTGTGTCCTAACAAATGGACTTTGATGAAGTGTGGGTTTGTGGATGACCCATAAGCATGATGAAGGGAGATCCGAGGATAGAGACACCCTGTAATGCGTGTGACCAACTATGATATTGACAATGTGCGGCCTAACAAATGGACTTCGATGAAGTGTGGGTTTGTGGATGACCCATAACCATGACAAACGAACGTTCGAGGATAGAAATACCCTGTAATGCTTGTGACCAACTGTGATACTAACAGTGTGTGGCCTAGCAGATGGAATTCGACGACAAGGATTTTGTGTAGTTCACACATAACCATGATGTTGATTGTTGAGGAAGTAGCAAGTGCCTACATAGCCTAGGGTGGGAGGGCATGTCTCCAAGGGGAATCCACTCTAAATGTTGCTCCAGATTTAAAATGGACCTAACTCAGTCCATATAACTAGGAATCTTTATTATAACTTGTTTTTGCAAACAAAATTATCATTCTGCATCTCCTCAAGTGTTGGAAATCCTTATCTGGACACTCTGGAATCTCAGATTCTTGTTGCAACTGTTCCATCGTCAAACAAGTTCAAAAAAAGTAGTTGATTTTAAATCAGTGATATCTCCCACTCATCCAACCCATGTTTTTTTCTTAGTTGGGTGATTTTTCAAGCAAAGCTCATATCTGAAATCATTATTCTAAAATTCTACACAAAAACTACAAAAAATGATAGGAGCTTGACCGTCCACTAGTTGTTGTCAGAAACAATTCTACAACATGGCTAATTTTAAATTAGCGATATCTCCCTCATCCAGACTCTGATTCGGTCGATTTTCTTTTTGAATTTTGGTATCTTTTCGCAATAAATTCAGATATGTTATTTTTTTTTGTAATTTTTGCACCAAATGTTCCATATCTCATTTAAAAACGTGCCCTCAAAAAAACATTTCTTGCAAAAAAAATGAAAAAAAAAAAAAAAACTCTTCCTACTTTGCCCAAGAAAGTGCTCTATGGAGGTCTAAGCATGTGCCTGAAGTTTGTTGAATATTGCTGCAAAAATTTGAAACTGAAATATGCATTAAACCATGATTCCCATGTAATCGTAACCTGCTCTGATACCACTAATCCAGATCTTTGGGGGAGGCCCCGAAAGAAAGAAAATGAGAGAACACACAATAAGAAAACCACAAATAATTTTTTTAGTAAAACAGATAATAATTGTAAGGACTATGTTGTGATGGACAATCTGTCATTTTACAAAATGCAGCTTGTTACTTATAACATTTTTTTAGTCACAATAGCACAAGTAAATTCCATGGGTGAATGAATACCATGGGTGGATTTCACAATACCATGGGTGAATTAATACCTTAAGTGGATGCCACTTAAAATACCATGGGTGGATTTCACTTACAATACCATGGGTAATGAATAACTTAGGTGTATGAACATCGTGGGTTGATGCCATTTTCCATTCGGATCACAATCACACATGGAGAATATTTTAACATAATTAAAGGACACAAATATTAAACCACCAAATTGTAATTATGATTTTTCAATCCATGTTTCACATCATCAATGCTTCAAGTCAACACCAAGGAACTACTTCATTCCAAAGATCAATGTGAGGAAACTTGATAATAATGATCCTCTAATGTGGATATTCTAAATGGGGAAATACTTTGATTTACACTAAGTGACAACCCCAAAAAAGATAAATATGTCATCAATCTATTTAGAAAAAGATGAATTTGTATGGTATAAATGGTTTCGTGAAAGTGTTGTATCTTGATCCATTTGTATAGAGATGTTGATAACATGGGATATTAAGAAAAATACATTCTGTAGTCAATTGGAAAATATTTGGCAAAAATTTCTAATTATAAAACACATTGAGCAATTCCAAAAAATGAGCCTCAAGGTAAAAAAAGAATTTAGAAGATAATTTGTTACACCTTTATATGGGAAATTTAAATGAAATTATCACCTCTTTGAACCTGAATACCTAGAACATGCTTTTAGTCTACTAAGGATAGTTTAAAGAAAAAATATTGCTACTAAAAATTTAGTCACTAATAACTATAGAGAACATTATGATCTCTCTCCTAAATCAACAAGCTTGACACCTCAACAAATGGATGAAAGAAGACAAAAAGACTATGTTTTCACTATGATACAAAGTTTAGTAAGGACCATAAATGTCGTGAAAAGAAATTATTCTACATAAATTGTGAAAATAAATTATTCTACATAAATTATGAAGTTGAAGAAGATCAACAATTGCAATCACCACAAGGTCTGGAGCTAGAAAAGTATACAACAATATATTTTCTTTCATTGGTCATATTAATACTTTTGATACCCTCAAGATAGGAACATATACAAAAGGAAAAAGATAGGAATGCTAATTGACTTGGGCAAACTCATAACTTCATCAATTACAAATAGGAAAAACTTCTTAATCACTTTTTATTTCTAACACCATAATTTTAAGTAATGATTGCATATGGAGGTACCATACATTTTTCATGCAAGTGTCTTCATCAATTACAAATAGGAAAAACTTCTTAATCACTTTTTATTTCTAACACCATAATTTTAAGTAATGATTGCATATGGAGGTACCATACATTTTTCATGGAAGTGTCATAATATTATGTTGAACGGGGGGGATTTTTTATAGGAAAAACTTCTTAATCACTTTTTATTTCTAACACCATAATTTTAAGTAATGATTGCATATGGAGGTACCATATATTTTTCATGGAAGTGTCATAATATTATGTTGAACAGGGGGGATTTTTTATTGGATATTCCCATGGTTGCAGTCCAAATGGGTGGTATTTATGTTGTATTAGGCATCCAATGGTTAAAATCATTGGGAATATTGGCCCTTACCTTGCTCAAGATCATTACCTTGCTATTTATTACCAAGCTAGGCCTAACTTTGTGCTCTACAAATTCCCATACAAGAGTGATATTAAGTGTATGTTTCACGATGGATAGTTCAAAATTAAGTGTATGAAAGTGGAAGGTTCATGACATATTTGTCTAGATCTCAAACTCAAAAAAGTTACAATCAAAGATAAATTTCGTATTCTTGTTATTAATGAATTATTAGACAAAGAGCAATTTTCTTTACTAATTTGTATCTCCATTCAAACAGGACTCAAATCATATGGGGCAAGAAGACATTCCCAAAAAATATTTAAGACACATAAAGGCCATTATGATTTTTTGGTTATGCCATGTGGACTTACTAATTCACCTTCAATGTTTCAAATCTTGATGAATTTTATTTTCAAATCATTCCTTAGAAAATTTGCACTAATATTTTTTGATGACATACTATTCTACAACAAACCTTGAGAAAAACATGTACAACATGTTAACAGAATCTTAACACCATGGGAAGAGTAACAACAATATGCAAAGTCTTTCATTTTTTTCTCCAAAAACTTATCTATCAAGCACAAAGGTAGATACATGTATAACACGGACTCCCACACTAAAATCAACTATAAAAATAAAAATCAATTCAAAAACGAAATTCCATTGAAAAACATAAAAATAATGTGTTTATTTTTCCTTTCAACTTCCTCCTTGCATTTTTTATAATTGAACGAAATAGTTATGAAAATGAAATGAAAAATAAAGTTAAAAGGAAAAGTATTAATAATAACTAAATAGTTGTGAAAATGCAATGAAAGATAAAGTCAAATAGGAAAATTATTAATAATAAAAAAAAACAATTCGCAAAATAAAATATAAATGGAGAGTCTATTAAATTGTTGAAAGACAAATAAAACAATAATGTTATCTTTAATCGTCCATTATATGTGAGCATTTTACCAACGGTATGAAAGGATGGTCCTTTTAAATAGTTTCACTTCAAAAAGGAGCTTATGTGTAAGCATAATTGAAGTTTGAAACACAATGAAAACATGATTTTCTATAAATATGGGAGAAGGTATTGTATAGCTTAAAACGCGCCCATAAAGCTTGATATTAAAGAGTCGAAAATTATTTCTAGTAGCATTAATTTGTTGGAAGTAAAATGAAGAAATATGTATTAAAAAATGTAAACGATTATACATTTTTAATTGGTTTTGTTTATAAAATATCAATTTTTAACTAGTTTCATTCGCCTAAGGCTTTTCTATTTCGACCCCCGGTCGATAAACCCACGTTGAATTTTGAACTGATGGCCATGATTTATACTTGAACATCTATCTATGGTTTCCATGTGAGGAGTGCAAAGAATTAAAAACTAGAATAATTATTTTAATAGAAAACTTGTGACGTGTTAGCTCAGATGTTGTTTGTCCCCCGCCGCTCTGCCAATCATTCCTCCTCTTGTCTCCATTGCACTCAGCTCTGTAATGATGGAGGAATTCTACCATCAGGAGATCTCACCCATGCACCACAACAACCAAAAATGAATTTCAAATTAATCACATATGTCGGCAAGACGTAACCAAATCCATAGAACAAAAGAAAGCATGCCAAAGGCTCTTCGGAGATGTCTACACACATTCCGCAGGGATTTCTTCTGTCCGATAAGCCAGGAGTTCCTGAAAGATCACGTCATCGCTCCTTAAACTAGGGTTGAGAAGGGACGATATACCTTGGAGGAACCACCAAATTAACCCATAAAGAGACTATCAAAACTATTCGAACAAAACGCCAAAATGCCAATTCTAGTAACACGAATCGAACCACTCAAGTGCACACAAACTGCTTCCTAACAAACCAAGAATTGCCACGGGAATTAGAAATCCACTTCCAAAATTGATAGAAAATACCTGATAATAAATACGGTAGAGACCGAGAAATGGACAACGGACACCTACAAGCGAATACTCAAAATTTATTAACAAAAATAGAGAATACAATACGTCGGTTATTCATAAGAACCTGTAGAATCCTTCCCAAGTTCCTACGATCTCATTTATAAGCAACAACTGCTCAATCTAAACATAAACTCCTAGGGTTTGCAGGAAATTTTGTTGAGCTGACCTCTATAGGCTTCGTGAGAATGAGGTTCTGTTGGCGAGGGTGGGGTATGGTCGTTACCATAACTACCAGGAGCCCAATATCCACCTTTCAATATCCACGATTAAATCTCGAGTGTTGAGGATGACAGTTGTATCATCTGGCACTAGGGTGATACAGTTGTATCATCTGGCACTAGGGTGATAACATGGATGCCACGCTTTCCTAAATGCATGTGAAATAGCCACATGGAAATCAACAAGTCTCCCGAACGATACATAGTAGTAACCTAAGTAATAAGCCTTGCAGCATATGAAAATGGAATTCCATATAATAATCGGAAAATAACTATGATAAGTTCGAAGTCCACAAAAGACATGGTTGACTATGTAATTATATTATTGAAGGAAAAATTCATTTTCTGCGAGCATGGTTGACTCAGCTAGGGGCTAGATAAGGAAAATCAAGATATATTCAATAGTTCATATAGAGTGCGATTTACAAATTAAAAGCTTGGATGGGCGGAGAAGATAGTTCCACATATATGTGTAACCATCATACCTATAGGTGTATAGCTACAGTTTCCCATATATTTAACTTTATAAATGTCACATATAGAGATTCCATATCCTATAAGGTTATTTGATATATAAGGTTATTTGATATGAAAAGAGAGTTGTGCCTAAACTTTGTAACAAGGGATATGTATTTATAAGTGAATAAAACGGTCCATCAAAAATTAATTAAAAATCATGTTGTTGCCACTCTAGCAAACAACAGAGCAAGACTAAGCAAATGAGATTATAACGAATTCATTGTTGTTTAGGTAAGAGATATAAAACATAAATTACTCTAATGTTGTTATTTTGTTGGGATAAGGTAGATGTGTAGGTATAATGTAGGTATGTAAACCATTTTAAATGTTGATTCAATTAAAAAACAATAAAAAGTTAAAAGTAATATAAATGGGATGAGTGTAAATATTTAAATGTTGTATCAATTAATAATAAAAAAATAAAGTAATAAAAATAATAAAATTTAATTTGTTATATTGTGATTTTGTAATTAATTTGTAAATAGCTTTTGTTACAATACCATGGGCTAATACCATGGCTTATTAATACCATATGCCCAAAAAAATAACTTATTTCACAATCAAAATATTTTATAACCATATGACAAGATTTTAACCATGGATATTCACGGGCAATTACCGTGGATGTTACTAACTTGTAAATAGGCTTTGTTACAATACCATGGGGCAATAACATGACTTATGAATAGCATGCCCAAAAAACATAACTTATTTGATAATCAAAATATTTTATAACAATATGACAAGATTCTTAACCATATTTACCTCCACTTTGTCATTGATATTATGAACTTGTGGAAAATGTGGAGGGCAGAGAGAGATACTTTCTTAAACACAATACAATGACATCAAATTTAAGAGAGAGAGGAAGGGAGATAGCGAAAAATATGGAGGGTGAAGAGAAAGAGAGTGATGGGGGGCAAGAGAGAGAGAGAGAGAGAGAAAGAGAGAAAGAGAGAGGAGGGGATAGAGGGAGAGAGAGATAGAGTTGGAGGGGTGATAGAGGGAGTAAAGAACAAATACAAAGAGAGATAGAGACGGAGAGAGAGAGGGAGTGATATGGGAGAGATTGAGAGAGAAAGGGAGAGAAGGGGAAGAGAGAGAGAGGCAGACACAAAGATGGAGGGAAGAGAGAAGAGTGAGGGAGGGAGATAGTGACATAGTTGGAGGGAAGATAAAGAGAACAAGTGATGGGGGGAGAGACAAAGGGAGGTGGCAGAGAAAAGGAGATAGGGTAGGGAGAGAGAGGAGGAGCGCGGGAGGAAAATAGTGACATATTTGGAGGGAAGATAAAGAGAACAAGTGATGGGGGGGAGAGACAAAGGGAGGTGGTAGATAAAGGGAGACAGGGGAAGGAAGAGAGAGGACAGAGAGATGGATTTGGAGGGGGACAAAGAGGAAGGGAATAAGAAATACATAAAGGGATAAAGGTGGAAAGAGAGAGGGAGTGACAAGGGAGAGATGGAGAGAGAGAGAGGGAGAGAGGAGAATGGGACGGAAGAGAAGAAAAGGAGAGAGAGAGAGGGAGAGAGAGATAGATAGATATGGAGAGAGAGTGTATGTTTGG
Organism: Pinus tabuliformis; assembly: GCA_031772625.1. Taxonomy (NCBI): domain Eukaryota; kingdom Viridiplantae; phylum Streptophyta; class Pinopsida; order Pinales; family Pinaceae; genus Pinus; species Pinus tabuliformis. Next base: position 149,011,923 of record CM062816.1, read on the forward strand.
GGGGTGAATAGAGATAGGGGATAAGAAAGAGACACAAAGATACAAATATAGATATTATATAATATTATATAGCCATCCTAGATCCATCATAACCCTAGACCTATTAGACGTTGAGAGGGAAAAAATCTCTCAAAGTGCAAACCTTTCCTCAAGTTTTGCACTAAAAAAAGAGGTTTGCAACTCAAGAGATTTGATCCCTCTCAACGCTTGATAGATTTGGGTTTAAGATGGATCTAGCCTGGTATATCTCTCTCTCTCTCTCTCTCTCTCTCTCTATATATATATATATATATATATATACATTTACCTGGTTATATGTATATATATATATATATGTATATACATTTACCTGGTTATATATATATATATATATATATATATATATATATATATATATATATATATATATATAACCACGTAAATGTATAATGTGTGTACCTATACAGATCAATGAGTAATTTCAATAGTTTTCATTGAAAATTAATATGGTTATAAAAAAGTGAGTCATCTTTGTGCTAATCATTTTATATTTATACAATAGACATTAATAAAATAGAAGACAAAGAATATTATTTAAAATTCAAAATTACAAATTACTATTAAAATATTATTAATAAAATATTTGAAATATTGTTAATTAACAATTATTTTAAAAAATGGCTGTAATTTAAAAAACATATAAAGTTTAATGTATTTAGTTGAATTTAGGTGACATAACCATTGAAACAATGAATTTAGTTGAAATATAAGACGAAAGGACAACTATGTTATAAAATTATATATTACAAATCCATGGTACACATAAAATATGCAGAAACACAAACATAAAAAACACATAAAACAAGAGAGGCATAGATATATGTGGTTCACCCAATTTGGGCTACATCCACGAAGAAACAAAAAGTTCTTTATTTTATATTATCCAGCAAAATGAACATATACAACTTACAACAGATCCACTATAATTTTCTCTTCGCTCTCAGACATTATCCTCTCTCTTTCTCCCTCATAATACACATATACACAATCACAATACATTTCCCTCATATAAATCGATGAGTTTCCTTCGAGGAAAAAAACCCTACTTCTACTGTCACATCATCTTCCTAATGAATGGTCCAAATTGACTACGAAATTACAATATTTTACAAGGCAATTTTATATTGATTTTATAGTATTTATGGGGTATACATCCAACTAAAACAAAGACCTTTGAATCACGAAGATAATCAAGCTTTGTAGAGTCTCATGAATATTTTGTTTTTGACACTATTTTCATCCATTTTTCCTCTTTTTATCATTGCTATCAACACAAATAAATAGAAAACTATATATTTTGAGATGGTAAGGTACTCATATGTCTTATATTTCATATTTATTGATGTGCCTTATTATTAAGTTAAAATATTGTAATAGCTACGGAATTAACACGATTCTATAGTTGTTTCATGATTCCGCAACTATCTCCATGGTTTATCAGATTCCAGTATGCCAGCCAAGCAGAGAAGCACATGGGAAGATGGGCATTGATCTCCTCATGGATCTCCTACTATTCGCCCAAGCCAAATCATCAAGGAAATCACCCAGTGGTGCAGTCAAAGAAGAAGGTCAATATGTGGATAAACAAAGAAGCGAAAGTTCAAATAGATCACGAATCTCCGATTTGATTTCCAAATAGAAAATCATCGAGAAACATTATTTCTGTGTTAACCAAAAGCGAGGACACATATATGTAATATGTAATTGACAATATGAAGTTTCATAACTCTGTTCTTTTTAATTGAAGAAATATTCTTATCAATCTCATGCGTAGTTAGCTATTGAATTAAAGTGTTAAAACCTATTGTTTTGTGGAGGGCCCCTGCAGACAGTCGAGGTTCTTTCTTTTATTTGTAACTTAGTTCATTTCGCTTTCATTATTTCTAGAATTGCATTATCACAGCTTCAATTTATTTGTAATTATTTGTTTACAATATTTTGTTTGTTGTTTGTGAATTTCAAGTCATTTGTATGCTTTCTAAAATAGGGCTATGTACATAACCCTCTTCTTCCCATAGCAATTATGTTTGATCGGATCACATTCTTTCTGTTTTCAATTTATTATTTCAAATAGAATTGTTAATTGCATTTTTTATTTCCTATCAGGTCCATATGGGAGTCAAATGGGCGTTGAAAAGGCGAACGTGACAGGTTTATGAAGCAGAGTGTTAATTCTTTTGAGTTCCAAAGGTTTTCCATATGCTAAAGGTCATGCAGGTTCAAGAGGCGTGATCAAGCAATAGCTTGATAAGTACGTTGAGGTGTGCTGTGGGGAAGCAATTAGCACGAAGGTTAATTAAAGCTCAACCCCCACAGTTGACCGTGATGTCAACATGGTTGACCGAAATGTGTGGCTAGAAATTACTGCGGGGGTTCAACCTCATTGAAGCTCCCGTACATTCTTCACCCCCGCAGTGAGCTCCCAAAGCCTTCCACCCCATATCGCTCATTCCACATCTTCCACCGCTTTCATCTATTAATTGCCCACATCAATCACCATACCCTGCCACTTCATCCACTACTCCATTAATGCTCAGCCATCAGCATAACCACAGCCTCATGTAATAGATTCTAACAGTGAGCATCAATCTCCCATCATTCTCTGATTTATATTATTTCTTATTATCTTGTTTTCTTGAAATGAATGAGGTGTTTTTACCCTCAAATGTAATATTTTGTAATGATCTTTACTTCAAAGCAGTTAGAGGATAGTTAGGTAGTTTGACAGTTTTGGTGATTACCAACTGTCTCATAGTGTATAAAAAGAGGAAAGTTTACAAGAAGGAGTTCGAACTTTGGAGAACCTGGATACTAGGCCACTGTATTCCTGATACAACTATTGATTAATGAAGAATCAGAAGTTTTCCATACATTGTTGGGTATGATTTGTGACTTCTCTATTATGTATCATCAAATGTTTTCTTCCCTTAAGTATGGTAATGAAGCTACAGGCCTTTATTTTCTTATGTAAATGAAGTTAAAATCCCTTAAAAGATCACTCCTATACTTGAAGTTCCCATCTCTACAATTCTTCTAAGTTACAGGTAGTGGTTTATGTGTATGACAACATATTATCTTAAACTTCTCCAAGTGTCATAGATAGTAGATTCTGTGTACACCAACATATTGTCTCTGACTTCATCAAGTTTTCTTTATTCATCATTTATATTCAGCAATCAAATGGCATTCTAATATTTTCATGTCACCTAAGTATTGAGGGTTAATAACCAAGTCTCCCACGTCCTTTATTCCAGAACAAAACATACAATTAAGTGACAAACAAGTGACAAGAACCATAAACATTAATGTCTTAAGCACAATTTCTACACAGCAAAGAAATTGGTTTCTTAAGGTACAACAGCAGGCATGCACATCAACATGCTCGTTGTTCCACAAGCGGTCACACCCATGGCACAAACCTCGTGGGAGCGCAAGTCACCTGACCGATTACGGTAATCAGCCCCTAACAAGCAGGGGGTTGATTCTCAGAACTAGTCACTACCTACTAGGGGGTTGCTATGCCCCAGGTGGGCATGCCCACTAGTAGGACATCGACCCCCTCCTTGCCATATACTTGACTCCAAGAATCACGCCATGGTAGGAAGGGACACTATATAAGGAATTGACCCCTGACAGTCGAGGGCGTGATTCCGGGAATCACACCCCTCACCTACTGAAGGTTTCTTCCGAGAATGGCTCCCTCGCCTCTCGGGGGTCAATTCTTGGAATTGGCCTCTAGCCTGCCAAGGGCTGATTCTCATAATCAACAACCTACCTACTAGGGGAATCGACCCCTAGCAGGCCATAGGGCTAATTGGATTCCCCTAGAATGTCAGGGGGTTGATTCTCAGAATCGTCCCCTAGCCTACCAGGGGTCGATTCTCAGAATCAACCCCCTGGCATTGGGGAGGTGTTGTGCTTTGAGCCGGCTGGCCCGAAAGTGGGTGTGTTATACCACACTATAGTTGGCGTACAGGGTAGCATGCCTGCTGTGATGTGAGATTGTTCCCCCACCTAGGGCATAACATCCCCCCACCTACGAGGGGGTCGATTCCTAGAAAATTAGTATCATGTTCAACTATGCTTTCCAAGGGGACAAATGTTTTACTTAAAGTAAATATATAATGAGATGAAGCCTCCTTGGAATCAACGTATGCTTTGGTCGTTCCTTGTCTTGAATTCTCCAATCCTAGAATTCATTGTTAACTAGAAACTACATAGTCAAATACCATAAGCCAATGATTCATGGAATCTATGCAACATCATCTAATCACTTCATTTAATAAATAAACATGGTGTTGAAATATATGAAATCATAACATCATATATAAGAAATCAAATAAATCTTTTCATTAACAAAAATGGAATGAGTTACAACCAAAAATAGGTGTTGATCTTGTACAAGAGCTCCTCCAAGTTGACTTGTCCTTTCCTTGTCACAAAGTACACCTCTAATGACCCTAATGTATGGAAAAGTATCTCTCACAACAACAGCATAAGGGTAGGATCACCCTCCAAAAGAAAACCCCTTGCCTATGGATGGAAATAAATATATAGGTGAAGGAGGTAGCTCATGAATTCTTATCATTTTACCAATCTAGACTTGAGATCCACTCTTGATGGGAGGATGAGCTCAAGGGATAAGGGATGAAAACTCCAAGGTAGGATATGATAGGATTCAAGATTTTTATTTGGCATAAATGGATACAACATATCGTGGAAGCTATGAGATTCTTTTTTGTTTTCCTGAATTTCTGGAATCGGCACACCCCCAACACTGAGAAACCTATTGATGATCAATGCAAGTGCAGAATAGGGAAATCTGGTAGTCAACATTGGCTAGAAAGGCATTAGGTTGCATTGGTCCTTAAAATCACTGAAGAAAGGTGTTTTGAGGTAGAAACTCAGGGATTATAATGAGTTATTCTTAGGGATTTTTGCAAGGATGATGAAAAGGGGTGAAAGGATGTTGATTGATCTAGTTAAAGCCTTACTGACTAGATGGGACAAAATGGCCTATACGAGATATCTCCTTAAAGCAAAAAGTTAGAAATGATAGTTGATGACTGATGTTCTTTACCTTGTGACAAGGCGGGATCAAGAACAACTGATGAGATCATCATTTGTTACAATATAGTTACATCATCACATATTTGTTGAGGGATGCATACCCATACTCATCACATAAGCTAACACGACATGTACAATGATCAAAATACACGTCCAGAGATGACTAATGGTGGACCCATGCATGGATGAATGCCTATATGATCATATCCATCATACATTGTAATCGTGTATTACTCCTAAAAGTGCAGCCCAGATGGATGAAACTAGATTCAGGGTCTTCTATCTCATTCACATGACCAATCAATGTATGAGTCTAACCATGTGAATCAATGAGCTGAAATCAAACATGGATGACACCATCTGATTACTGACCAATGATGTAAGTCATTAACAGATGTGAGAGAAACCACCAATGATGTTAATGTCTTCTCAATGTACTCCAATACAGTCCTTATGGTGTGAATAAATTAGTTGATGCCAAACACAAGAAAGTATATTTTAGTCGAAGGCCAAAAATATAAACTTTTTGTTGAGAGTGAGGAAACTTTCCTTTGATGCATGAAAGAACCAAGGTACCAAGGGGTGTTTCTAAGTCAACTTCCTCGATAATGAGTTGATGTCGACAGGAAGCGAACTGTCACAAGAGGGCGTTGGTGTATCCCACATCAATGACATGAAACACTAATGATGATTTGAGACAGAATGATCAAAATGGTGTTGATACAGAACTGGATCAGGAAATGCATACATGGAATGGGGCCCAACGCCATCGTTGCCACCACGAAGATCTAGAAGGAGGAACCCGAAGATCCAGAGGAGGAGTAGTGTCTCTTCCACTCCCAGATGTGGGTAAAGGGATCCCCACTACAGTTCATTGTCGATAGTGGGAGCCAAAAGAACCTCATTTCGACAAAGGTCATGAAGTTGCTGGGCTTACCAACCACAATACATCCACAAACCGTACACCATCAGGTGGCTTCACCAAGGATAGGATCTTCATGTGAGCCAACAGTGTTGCCATCCATACAACATCAAGCCCTTCATGGATGAGGTATTGTGTGACATTGCTCCCCTTGAAGTTTGTAATGTATTATTAGGACAACCATACTTGTGGAAGCGACATGTTGTGTATGAATCAAGTCCCTGTGTTGTTATTATTACTTTGGGAAATTAGTTGTAATGGATACTGGAGGTATCACCACCTACTGCCATCTCTTTGGTTACTGCAAAACAATGCAGTAAGCTCATTTCCAAAACCGGGAAATTTGCTTTCCTGATGATATGCCCTCAAGGAAAGAAGAAGACAGTGGCCACGACCTCCAGACAGGGTCCCTCCACATGACAACTACAGATAGACAATGTCATGGAGGAGTATGGGGACATCTTCACCTCCCCCATAGGGGTTCCTCTGCACTATCAGGTCAATCACTCCATTGATCTGACCCCAGGTGCGTTGCTACCTAATGGACCAATCTATCGGTGCTCCGTTCTAGAAAATGATGAAATCAAGAGGCAGATTCAAGAGCTGCTACAGAAATGTCACATCCATCTAAATTCATCACCCTATGGGAGACCGATAGTGTTGGTATAGAAGAAGGATGGGACTTGGAGACTCTGTATTAAATGTCGGGTGTTGGACAAGATCACTCTCCATAATAGGTACCCGATCCCACAGATCGATGACCTCCTGGACCAACTGAAGGGGGAAAAATATTTCAGCAAGATCGATTTGAAGTCAGGATATCACCAAGTACCAATCGAACCCTCCGATGTGTGGAAGACTATCTTCAAAGCCAAGGAGGGCCTTTTCAAATGGTTAGTTATGCCTTTCAGATTAACGAATTCTCCTGCAATCGTCATGAGGCTAATGGATGATATCTTGCAGCCATTCACCAACTCATTTGTAGTGGTATACTTGGATGAAATCCTTATCTTCATCCAGAGTTGGGAAGAGCACCTCCAGCACATTCGGCAAGTTCTCCAAACACTGCGGCAACACAAGTTATGTGCCAATTTGGAGAAATGCACTTTTGGCATGACCCAAGTTTAGTATGTGGGATAAATTATTGATGAACAGGGGGTGAAGAGAAAGAGAGTGATGCCAACTTCTACCGTAGGTTCGTGTTGGGATTTTCTCATATCACTTGGCCCTTGAGTCAAGTCACCAAGGGAGGAGTGAAAGAAAAATTCTTTTGGTCTGAATCTCAATAGAAGGCATTCATAGAGTTGAAAGATTGCCCCTTCTTGGCACCAGTGCTCGCATTGCCAAACTTGCAACAACCATTTGAGTTCGAGATGGATGCCTCTGACTATGCTATTGGGGAAGTCCTTACTCAACACAGGCATCCAGTGGTATATCAAAGTGAGACACTTTCAGACACAGTCCGGAAGTATCCCACTTATGACAAAGAGATGTATATTCCATTGTGCAGGCCTACCGACAATGGAAACATTACATTTTGGGGAAGGAAATAGTCATCCACACGGACCATTGACCCCTTGAGTTCATACAAACCCAAGGGAAATTACAGAATGATCGCCATCAGAAGTGGTCCACATACCTGCAATACTTCCATATGAATATCAAGTATAAGAAGGGCAGCACCAATAATGTTGCAGATTACCTCAGTCGATCACCGATCATGTCATTAACCACCATGCTCAACTCTTGTGGGCACGAGACTTCTGAATGGCCACTTCTCTACAAAAGCGACCCAGACTTTGGCCACACATACTAGACACTCTTGGAGGGTTGGCATGTTCCACATTTTCACCTCCAAGATGCCCTGTTATGCCACCTAGGTCAACTTTGTGTTCCTTCAAGCGAGCATGCCAAGATGATTCGGGAAGCACACTACAATCAGGCTGCTGGGCATTTCGGGGTCGAGAAAACGGTGGCAGTACTACAGAAGTATTTCTACTAGCCGAATCTTCGACAGGATGTCAGGAAGTACATCAAATCATGCACTGCCTATGCCATTGCCAAACTGTCAAGAAGAAAGGCCTCTATACTCCACTGCCTAGCCCTAGTCAACCTTGGGAATCAATCTCCATGTATTACATGTCAAGCCTTCCTTCCATTAAGCATGGAAACGACTATGTTTTTGTGGTCATCGACAAGTTCTCAAAGATGGCCATTATGGTAGCCTGTGAGAAGAATATCTCAATGGAAGCCACTACTAAACTCTTGTTTGAATGAGTGTGGGTTCACATTGGGATCCCACAAACTATCATCTTAGATCGTGATAGTAGGTTCCTTAGTACATTTTGGTCCAATCTCTGGTCAATGCTGGACACCAAACTCACTAAGTCCACAACCTTCCATCCTCAAACTGATGGCCAAACAAAGGTTGTCAACAGGATGATTGTACACATTGTGTGCATGTACAACTCAAAGAATCCACGCACATGGGATGAGAGCCTCCCCTATGTTCAACACAGCTCAACCGAGCTCTCCACAGCTCGACTGGCCACAACCCTTTTCAAGTGGGCTTGGGTTTCCAGCCACTATGTCCCATTGATGTTACCATGCCATTTTGAGCTACTCACATAGATTCGGCTCATGTCTAGTCCGAAACAGATAAGGAAAATAGCCTCATTGAGCAGATTCAACATATTTTCCAGCAAGTCCATGACATTCTCAAGAAATCAAATGCCAAGTACAAGCAACGACATGATCAACATCGGGTGCCACACAAGTTTTAGGTGGGTGACAAAGTCAAGTTGCATTTTCAAAAGGAATGCCTTATTGGAGCTTATCGGAAACTCAGACCACTCCAATATGGTCCTTACACCATTAACAAGGCTATGGGAGACAATGCATTTGAGCTCAACATTCCCCCATTCCTTGGCCTGCACCCAGGGTTTAATGTGGAATGCCTTCAGCCATACTTTCCACCATTACTAGACACATCCGACATTACAGAATAGCTGACACCCATAGAGTTAAATCTAGATTGCATGGAAAAAGATGCAACTGATCAGATCATGGACACACAAATCAAGCACACTCAACAACAGAACATTCAACTGTATCGAGTAGTCAAAGCAGGGCAAGTGTCTCACCAAGGACCAAGCTCAGCAGAAGTTTCCTCATCTCATGGAGGAACTCAACGCAATGGGGACCATTGCTTCCTTAGGGGGGAGGAATGATCCAGGTGGATATTGGTGGCAACCCACCTAGTCCATTTGGACTCCCACCATTGTTTCTTTCAGCATTTGAGTTTCCTTAATTGTAGCACAATTTACTATTTTTAGCAATTTTTTGGGTCCTAAACTTCTAGAGCCGTTTTGAGGCCCTAAACAATGTTTTTTGGGAAAACTGTGAGCAACATGGGTCCATGGACTGATGTTTCTCTTCCCAAAGTTGTAGTTCTTGGATAGGTCTTTCTAACGAGATATTGTATGTGTCAAATGGAGATCGTATGCCAAAGCTACGACCCCGAGAATTTGATGTACCAATTTACCCAAACAGGGCCCACAGTTTGGCGTTTCATCTTCTAGAGTTGGATTTTGGATGTTTCGGGTTTTCCATTGTTTCTCAACAACAAATAGGCCTTCGAGCCTCATTGTAACACAGTTCAGAGGCATGTAGCGACCACATATCTTCTCAGAGATAAGCTACCATCGCCCTAGCTATTTATTTCCATTGTCTGTTTGTAAGCATATCTCAGTATTTTACATTAATTAAATGAAGTATTATTTCCGCTGCATCTTTGTGTTTGTGGTTATCTCTAAAATTTGTTGCGTTCCTATTTAAATCTGGATTTTTATACCTTTCCATCGACCGTGATCCACGGGCGGGCTGAATCGTCTTACATTTCTTTACATTATTTTTGGGTGGACTACCCTTTGACTTCAACTGATTGAAATTTCGCTCCACGCATTCTGCGGAGTCTTTACCCTATTTTTATCTAAAACTTCAGGCTTTGTGCCCCATGACCATTACGCGGGGCTTCTGCTACCCAACAAGAATAAAATGAAAAGGTGTGGTGCTAATGGGACAAATTTTTACCCCCAAAAAAATTCGTTTGATGTTTGGAAATGTTCTCGGAAGGTTTCAAACCCCATTTTTCCAAATTGGGTCCCTCTTGTAAAAAAGGTCCCATGAGTTGATTCCTCCACTTTTTCCACTCCAAATGCATCAATATGGATGCCCAAAAATATAATAATCTAATTTGGATCATAGGATCAAGAATTTTTTTTTTTTTGGAGGTCATAAAGTGGATGTGAAAAAATTTATGGCAAAATGTTTGGTATGCCAACAAAATAAAGTAGAGACTATAAAGACCCTAGGGATCCTTTAGCAATTAACCATATTAGGATAGTTTCAATGGATTTTATTACAAGTTTACCCAAATTTGAGGGAAAAAGTGTCATTATGGTAGTGGTAGATCGAATGAAAAAGTATGCCCACTTTTCGTCTCTTTCTCATCCTCTTAGAGAAAGTATTGTGGCAGAAATTTTCATGGAAACAGTAGAAAAGCTATATGGAATACCAAAGATTATTGTAAGTGATAGTGATCCAATTTCCACTGGAAATTCTTGGATTGAATTATTCTCTTGTTTGGGTGCTCAATAGGCTCACGTCTCATCTTACCATCGTCAATGTGATCGGTAAACTAATATTATCAATACATTTTAAAAATAATATTTAAGTTGCCTTCCATATGATAAATAGACAAAATGGATCAAATGGTTTCATTCACAAAATTGTGGTACAACATATCCTTCCATACTTCATAAAAAAATGTCACAATTTATGGAACTTTATGGAATTCATGCTCCACCCATCACTTCACCCTTGAAACGGACTATAAAGGATCAAGGGGTAGAGGACCACATCCAACATGTGAGGCCACTATAATACTAGTGATTCCCCCATTAATATTTTCATTGTATCCTTTATTTTTATTATTTTTCCCCTATTGTCCCCATATTTTTATTAGTGTGCCCCATAGAAACCCTCTATTGTTATTGTTGTGCCCTTATGTTATTAATTTTAGGTCATCTTGATTATGTTGTGAACCCTTAGACTCTTATATATAGAAGGGAGGTTTAGTCATTTTTATCATCCAAGAATTGTTAATTTGTGTAATGTAAAGGAGGGTGCCCCCTCAAAGACTCTAAATTATAAGGTGTTGATCTATCTTTTCTATATTTTTGTGAGCTGGTTTCCTAACATTTGGTACAGAGCTTTGGATTCTAGGGTTTCGCTTCTCCAAACAGGTCATCGTGGCATTTTTGCTATAACTATTTTGCTGCAACATTTCAAAAGCTAGAAAAAAAACCCCATTTGAGCTGAAATCATTCTGAAATTCACATCTGAATTTCAGAGCTTGTCTCGCTATATTTTCAGAGATATGATATGCAGAAGTTAGGGTTTTTTGCAGATTCCCAAATTACATTCTAAACAAGTGAGTTGGGGAAAATTATCATAACTTTTGCTAAGCATCAGATTGAAATTTCATAAGAAGTTTTAGAAAGAGGACGTCCTATAGCTTTCTATATATCAGTTTTGGTTACTAAGGTTGAAACAGTGACGCACGACACTTCGTACAAGTTTGCTCTACTGAAGTAGTGTATAATTAGGTCACCGTAGGAGTTTTGGCATAACTCTTCCTTGGAGAATCCATTCTTGATCAGACTTACAGGGTTAGAAAGAGGACTCAAAGGGCTACATCACGATGCGATTTCAAATATAAAAGGTCCACAGTTGCAGAGATACAACAGATTCAATATTGAGCTCTTACAAAGTGAAAAAAAAGGTGTGTAGTTTTTTTTTTCATAAGATTGGTTTGAAAAATTAGTTTGAAGGAATTCAAAGGGAATAGTGAAGAATTATTAGCATTAATTGATGCCCTGAAGAAAGAAATTGGAAAGACTTAGTAAGAAACCTAAAAGCTCTAGCATGACTCGTGAAGAAGAGGAAGAAATGCAATATGATATATCAAAATTACAAGACCAAGTACAACAAATTTCACTGCCACAAAAAGTAACTGAAGTCAAGATGAATGGCGTGGAAGCTAATATGAATGGCATGCAAGTTAAGATGGATTGCATGGATGCTAAGATGCACGGAATGGACATCAGGATGGAAGAATTGAAGATAAATTTTAATAAGTTGCTACAAGAAATGGTTACTAATGGTGAAAGGGTAGTAAAGGAAACTCATGATGAGAGAGAAAGAAATATTAATCATGATTTCATAGACTATATTATTGGATTTAAGACCCACCATGTTCCAAAAATCGATATGAGGAAGTTTGATGACAAGGATCTCGGAACATGGATACTACAGATCAAGCAATTTTTTGATCTCCATAATGTACAAAACACACAAAAGGTATGTATTGCAACTTTATATTTGGAACCAAATTAGTTTTTATGGTATCAATGGATTTTCTCTCGTAAACAAATTGTCACTTGGGCAATTTTTACAGAAAAATGATAGCACATTATGAGGATACAAAAAGAAACACCTTTTTTAGCCAATTGATATATCTCAAACAAAAGGGCTCAATGATGGAGCACATTGAGGACTTCCAAAAATTTAACATAAGGGTAAAATATATTCCAGAGGAGTATAGCATTGATGTGTTCAAAGGAAGTTGAAAGGATAATATTCGACATGAGGTTCACCTTTGGGAACCTGATGCATTGGAGAAGGCATTCACGTTAGCAACAAAAATGGAAAACAAAATTATGTAAAATAGGAGGCCTACCACTCACAAATATAAAGATGAAAGTGTTGTTTCCCCTAGCCTTCCACAACCTGCAAGGTTGACACCACAACAATTGGAAGAAAAAGGAGCAAAAGGGTTTTGTTACAATTATGATAGTGAATACACTAAAGTTCATAAGTGTGCTGAGAAGAAATTATTCTACATAGATTGTGAAGAAGAGGAAGAAATGGAACAAGAAATTTCAAAAGAAGAGGATATACTCCAGGAAAAAAGCCTAGATAAAGAAGAAATTAATCCAACCATATCTTGTAATGCATTGGCTGGAATTACCACTCAAACTATCAAGATAGAAGGACATATCAAGAAAAAAAAGGAAATAGTGTTGATTGATTCGGGAAGCACCCATAATTTTATTCATTGTAAGATAGCCAAGGAATTGAATTGCTTCCTATATCAAGTACCAAAGTGTCAAGTGATGGTTCCAAGTGGAGGAACCATAAATTGCTTGGGAAAGTGCCATAATATCAAGCTATCCATGGGAGAATATGTATTGAATAGCCCAATGCTTTCCATTCCAATGGGTGGTGCTGATGTTGTACTAGGAGTCCAATGGCTACAATCCTTGGGTACAATAGCTTTTAATTTTCAAGAAATTTTCATGAAAGTTTGTGCGGAAGAAAAGGAAGTTGAATTAAGTGGTATTGCAGTGAAACTGGGAAAGATAATCAACTCTAACAGTATAAAAATTCTTCTAAAGAAGGAACAAGGAGGCGTAATTACCCAATTATGTTCGTTAGAGGTTCCCACATTGAAATCTTCTATTTTTCTAGATCTCCAAAAAGTCTTGGACAATCATTCCAAGATATTTGAGACTCCCAAAGGCCTCCCACCTATTCGTGATCAGGATCATGCTATTCATTTGAATATAGGAAGTGTTCCTCCAAACATCAGGTCGTACAAATATCCCTATGCCCAAAAGAGTGAAATTGAACGTATGGTTGTAGAAATGCTAGAGGCTAGTATAATTCAACCTACTCAAATTTCTTTCTCTGCTCAATTAGTATTGGTGCACAAGAAGGATGGATCATGGCGCATGTGTACATACAATAGGGAGCTCAACAAGATCACTATTAAAGATAAATTTCCAATTCCTGTCATTGATGAATTATTGGATGAATTGCATGGATCTATTTACTTCGCCAAATTAGATCTCTGTTCAAGATATCATCAAATCAGAATGAAGAGTGAAGACATTCTGAAAACAACATTTAGAAATCATGAGGGTCATTATGAATTTTTGGTCATGCCTTTTGGCCTTACCAATGCACCTTCTACATTTCAAGGTTTGATGAATTCCATTTTCAAATCCTTCCTTAGAAAATTTGTGGTAGTATTTTTTAATGATATAATAATCTACAACAATTCTTCGAAGGGTCATGTTGAACATGTTGACAAGGTGCTCAAACTATTAAAGGAGAAACAATTATATGAAAAATTCTCCAAATGTTTCTTAGGAGTACAAGAGGCAGACTATCTGGGTCATATTATATTTCATGAAGGTGTTAAGGTAGACCTTAGCAAAACTAAATCCATTAAGGAATGGAAAATCCCCACATCCATAAAGAATCTACGAGGATTTCTCAGGTTGTTAGGGTATTATCACGAGTTTGTTAAGAATTATGGGAGAATAGCAACACCTCCAACAACATTATTGAAGAAAGATGCATTTTCATGGACTCGAGAGGCAATGAAGGCCTTCGAACATATTAGAGATGCAATGTGCGAAGCACCAATCTTAGTTATGCTAGAATTCAAAAAAACCTTTATTGTGGAATGTGATGCTTTAGGAAATGGAGTTGGTGTTGTTTTAATGCAAGATGAAAGATCCATTTCTTTCGAAAGTCATCCAATCAAAGGAAAGTATTTACACAAAGCTATTTATGAGAAGGAAATGTTGGAAATACTACATGCACTTAAGGAATGGTGACACTACCTAATCGGAAGACACTTCAAGGTAAAAATGGATCATGATAGTCTTAAATACTTTTTAGAAGAAATATTATCCTCTGAAGAGCAATAAAAATGGGTCACAAAGATGTTGGGTTATGACTTTGAAATCATCTACAAAAAAGGGAAGAAAAATGTGTGGCAGATGCACTCTCAAGAAAGGATGAGGATGTGGAAGCATTGTTGTGCGCCATTTCTATTATCCATCCAGATTGGATAAACGAAGCAAGGGATGAATGGAAGAATGAGGAAGAAGTGTGGGAACTCATTTAAAAGTTACAACAACATCCCAATACATCTGATACATTTAGCTAGAAAAATGATTCATTATGGTACAAAGATCGCTTATACCTATGTAAGAATTCCCAACTCAGCAAAAGATTCTTATGGAATTGCACACTTCTCCCTTAAGAGGACACTCGGGATTTTTAAAAACATACCACATGGTTAAGAAGGAATATTTTTGGGATGGTCTTAAATCAGATATTCAAAATTTTATGGCAGAATGTTTGGTTTGCCAAAAAAATAAAGTTGAAACAATTAAGACCCCAGGTCTATTACAGCCTATATCCATTCCAAGCTAACGTTGAGAGGAGGTTTCAATGTATTTTATGGCATTTCTACCTAAGTCCGAAGGAAAGAGTGTCATCATGGTGGTAGTTGACAGACTTACGAAGTATGCACACTTTTGTGCATTATTGCATCCATTTAAATCCAGTACAATTTCTATTGCATTTATGGAAACAATTCAAAAGCTACATGGAAACCCAAAGATTATTGTAAGCTTGCGATAGAGATCCCATTTTCACTGGAAATTTATGGACAAAGTTATTTTCTTGTCTCGGTACTGAGTTAGCTCATAGCTCATCTTATCACCCTCAATCTAATGGGAAAATTGAGATAGTAAACAAATGTTTGGAAGGATATCTTCATTGTTTTATATCTGATAAACAGACACAATGGGTCAAATGGTTTCCTCTGGCTGAATGGTGGTATAACACTTCCTTCCATACTGCAGCAAAAATGACCCCATCTATGGAAATTTATGGATATCATCCACCATCCATTAAATCATATTTAAGAGAAAATTCTAAGGTTCAAGCAGTGGAAGATCACATCGAGCATCAACAACAAGTTCTCCAACTCTTAAAGGATAACCTCATGTTGGTGCAAAGTAGAATGAAACAACAGGAAGATCAACATTGCAACAAAAGAAGTTTTGATGCAGGTGACTAGGTATTCCTACAACTACAACCATATAAACAAATGTCCCTCAAGCAAGCTAAGAAGGATAATAAATTATCACCAAAATATTATGGTTTGTACAAGGTGTTGCAAAAGATTGGTACTATGGCATACAAATTGGAGCTTCCTGCGAATTCTCGAGTGCACCCAATTTTCCATGTTTCATGTTTAAACAAGGTTATAGGTGACAAGCTCCCAGTTCAAACAATATTGTTAGAACTTGATGAGGAAGGGAAAATTAAATTGGAACCGAAAGCAGTCACAAAAACAAGAACTCGACACCTACGAAATCGATCAATTTCGGAGTATCTCATCAAGTGGAAGAACTTATCCGCTGGAGATTCCACATGGGAGGATGAGAATTTTATACAAAAGCATCCAGAACTACTCAAGCGTTGAGGACAATGCTTTTTAAAAGGAGAGGGGCATCCTAGGTCCCTATAATACTAGTGATTATCCCATTACTATTGTCATTGTATCCCTTATTGTTATTATTGTGGCCCTATTTTCCCCATACTATTATTAGTGTGCCCCATAGAAACCCTCTATTGTTATTGTTCAGCCCTTATGTTATTACTGTTAGGTTGGCTTGATTATATTGTGAACCCTTAGACTCTTATGTATAGAAGGGAGATTTAGTCATTTTTATCATCCAAGAATTGTACATTTGTGTAATGTAAAAGAGGTTTCCCCGTCGAAGAGGCTGAATTATAAGGCACTGATCTATCTTTTCTATCTCTTTGTGAGTTGGTTTCCTAACACAACAACAACATAAGGTTCCCAATTATTGAACGAATTCAAAGGGGAATAGTGAAGAATTATTAGCATTAATTGATGCCCCGAAGAAAAAATTGGAAAGACGTAGTAAGGAACCTGAAACCTCTAGCATGACTTGTGAAGAAGAGGAAGAAATGCAATATGATATATCAAAATTACAAGACCAAGTACAACAAATTTCACTGCCACAAAAGGTAACTGAAGCCAATATGAATGATGTGGAAGCTAATATCAGTGGCATGCAAGTTAAGATGGATTGCATGGATGCTAAGATGAATGGAATGGACATTAGGATGGAAGAATTGAAGATAAATTTGAATAAGTTGCTACAAGAAATGGTTACTAATGGTGAAAGTGTAGTAAAGGAAACTCATGATGAGAACTAAAGAAATGTTAATCATGATTTCATAGACTGTAATGTTGGATTGAAGACCCACCATGTTCCAAAAATCGATATGAGGAAGTTTGATGGCAAGGATCTCAGAACATGGATACTACAGATGAAGCAATTTTTCGATCTCCATAATGTGTAAACACACAAAAGGTATATATTGCAACTTTATATTTGGAACCAAATTAGTTTTTATGGTATCAATGGATTTGCTCTCGTAAACAAATTGTCACTTGGGAAATTTTTACATAAAAAATGATAGCACATTATGAGGATACAAAAAGAAACACCTTTTTTAGTCAACTGATATATCTCAAACAAAAGGGTTCAATGATGGAGCACATTGAGGACTTCCAAAAATTTAACATTAGGGTAAAATATATTCCAGTGGAGTATAGAATTGATGTGTTCATAGGAGATTTAAAGGATAATATTCAACATGAGGTTCGCCTTTGGGAACCTGATGCATTGGAGAAGGCATTCACATTAGCAACAAAATGGAAAACAAAATTATGTAAACTAGGAGGCCTACCACTAACAACTATAAAGATGAAAGTGTTGTTGCCCCTCGCCTTCCACAACCTGCAAGGTTGACACCACAACAATTGGAAGAAAAGAGAGAAAAAGGGCTTTGTTATAGTTGTGATAGTGAATACACTAAAGTTCATAAGTGTGCCGAGAAGAAATTATTCTACATAGATTGTGAAGAGGAGGAAGAAAAGGAACAAGAAATTTCAAAAGAAGAGGATATTCTCCAAGAAAAAACCCTAGATAAAGAAGAAATTAATCCGGCCATATCTTGTAATGCATTGGCTGGAATTACCATTCAAACTATCAAGATAGAAGGACATATCAAGATGAAAAATGAAATAGTGTTGATTGATTCAGGAAGTACCATAATTTTATTCATTCTAAGATAGCCAAGGAATTGAATTGCGTCCTATATCAAGTACCAAAGTGTCAAGTGATGGTTGCAAGTGGAGGAACCATAAATTTCTCGGGAAAGTGCCATAATATCAAGATATCCATGGGAGAATATGTATTGAATAGCCCAATGCTTTCCATTCCAATGGGTGGTGCTGATGTTGTACTAGGAGTCCAATGGCTACAATCCTTGGGTATAATAGCTTTTAATTTTCAAGAACTTTTCATCAATGTTTGTGCGGAAGAAAAGGAAGTTGAATTAAGGGGTATTGCAGCAAAACTGGGAAAGATAATCAGCTCTAACGGTATGAAAATTCTTCTAAAGAAGGAACAAGGAGGTGTAATTACCCAATTATGTTCGCTAGAGGTTCACACATTGAAATCTTCTATTTTTCTAGATCTCCAAAAAGTCTTGGACAATCATTCCAAGATATTTGAGACTCCCAAAGGCCTCCCACCTATTCGTGATCATGATCATGCTATTCATTTGATTCCAAGAAGTGTTCCTCCAAACATGAGGCCGTACAAATATCCCTATGCCCAAAAGAGTGAAATTGAACGTATGGTTGTAGAAATGCTAGAGGTTAGTATAATTCAACCTACTCAAATTTCTTTCTCTGCTCGAGTAGTATTGAAGCACAAGAAGGATGGATCATGGTGCATGTGTACATATTATAGGGAGCTTAACAAGATCACTATTAAAGATAAATTTCTAATTCCTCTCATTGATGAATTATTGGATGAATTGCATGGATCTATTTACTTCACCAAATTGGATCTCCATTCAAGATATCCATCAGATCAGAATGAAGAGTGAAGGCATTCAGAAAACAAGATTTATAAATCATGAGGCTCATCATGAATTTTTGGTCAAGGTTTGATGAATTCCATTTTCAAACCCTTCCTTACAAAATTTGTGTTAGTATTTTTTAATGATATGATATTCTACAAGAAGTCTTGGAAGGATCATGTTGAACATGTTGACAAGGTGCTCAAACTATTAAAGTAGAAACAATTATATTAAAAATTCTCCAAATGTTTCTTAGGAGTACAAGAGGCAGACTATCCGGGTCATATTATATCTCATGAGGGTGTTAAGGTAGACCTTGGCAAAATTAAATCCATTAAGGAATGGAAAATCCCCACATCCATAAAGAATCTGCAAGGATTTCTAGGGTTGTTGGGGTATTATCACAAGTATTTTAAGAATTATGGGAGAATAACAGCACCTCTAACAACATTATTGAAGAAAGATGCATTTTCATGGACTCGAGAGGAAAAAAAGGCCTTCAAACATATTAGAGATGAAATGTGTGAAGCACTAATCTTAGCTATGCTAGACTTCACAAAAACCTTTATTGTGGAATGTGATGCTTTAGGAAATGGAGTTGGCGTTGTTTTAATGCAAGATGAAAGATCCATTTCTTTCGAAAGTCATCCAATCAAAGGAAAGTATTTACACAAAGCTATTTATGAGAAGGAAATGTTGGAAATACTACATGCACTTAAGGAATGGTGACCCTACCTAATGGGAAGACACTTCAAGGTAAAAATGGATCATGATAGTCTTAAATACTTTTTAGAACAAATATTATCCTCGGAAGGGCAACAAAAATGGGTCACAAAGATGTTGGGTTATGACTTTGAAATCATCTACAAAAAAGGGAAGAAAAATGTGTGGCAGATGCACTTTCAAGAAAGGATGAGGATGTGGAAGCATTGTTGTTTGCCATTTCTATTATCCATCCAAATTGGATAAATAAAGCAAGGGATGAATGGAAGAATGAGGAAGAAGTGTGGGCACTCATTCAAAAGTTATAACAACATCCCAATACATCTGATACATTTAGCTAGAAAAATGATTCATTATGGTACAAAGATCAGTTATACCTATGTGAGAATTCCCAACTCAGCAAAAGATTCTTATGGAATTACACACTTCTCCCATAGGAGGACACTCAGGATTTTTAAAAACTTACCACATGGTTAACAAGGAATCTTTTTGGGATGGACTTAAATCAGATATTCAAAAGTTTATGGAGGAATGTTTGGTTTGGCAACAAAATAAAGTTGAAACAATTAAGACCCCAGGTCTATTGCAACCTTTACCCATTCCAAGCCAATGTTGGGAGGAGGTTTCAATGGATTTTATCACAGTTTTACCTAAGTTCAAAGGAAGGAGTGTCATCATGGTGGTAGTTGACAGACTTACCAAGTATGCACACTTTTGTGCATTATCGCATCCATTTAAAGCTAGTACAATTTCTACTGCATTTGTGGAAACAATTCAAAAACTACATGGGAACCCAAAGATTATTGTAAGAGATAGAGATCCCATTTTCACTGGAAATTTATGGACAAAATTATTTTCTTGTCTCGGTACCGAGTTAGCTCATAGGTCATCTTATCACCCTCAATCTAATGGGAAAACTGAGATAGTAAACAAATGTTTGGAAGGATATCTTCGTTGTTTTGTATCTGATAAATAGACACAATGGGTCAAATGGTTTCCTCTAGCTGAATGGTGGTATAACCCTTCCTTCCATTTTGCAGCAAATGACCTCATTTATGGCAATTTATGGATATCATCCACCATCCATTAAATCATATTTAAGAGAAAATTCTAAGGTTCAAGCAGTGGAAGATCACATCGAGCATCAACAACAAGTTCTCCAACTCTTAAAGGATAACCTCATGTTGGCGCAAAATAGAATGAAACAACAGGAAGATCAACATTGGAACAAAAGAAGTTTTGATGTAGGTGACTAGGTATTCCTACAACTACAACCATATAAGAAAATGTCCCTCAAGCGAGCTAAGAAGGATAATAAATTATCACCAAAGTATTATGGTTTGTACAAGGTGTTGCAAAAGATTGGTACTATGGCATACAAATTGGAGCTTCCTGCAACTTCCTGAGTGCACCCAGCTTTCCATGTTTCATGTTTAAACAAGGTTATAGGTGACAAGCTCCCAATTCAAACAATATTGTTAGAACTTGATGAGGAAGGGAAAATCAAAGTGGAACTGAAAGCAGTCACAAAGACCAGAACTCGACACCTACAAAATCGATCAATTTCAGAGTATCTCATTAAGTGGAAGAACTTATCCGCTGAAGATTCGACATGGGAGGATGAGAATTTTATACAGAAGCATCTAGAACTACTCAAGCGTTGAGGACAACGCTTTTCGAAAGGAGAGGGGCATGTTAGGTCTCTATAATAGTAGTGATTCCCCCATTACTATTGTCATTGTATCCCTTATTGTTATTATTGTGGCCCTATTGTCCCCATATTGTTATTAGTGTGCCCCATAAAAACCCTCTATTGTTATTGTTGAGCCCTTATGTTATTACTGTTAGGTCGGCTTGATTATATTGTGAACCCTTAGAATCCTATGTATAGAAGGGGGGTTTAGTGATTTTTATCATCCAAGAATTGTACATTTGTGTAATGTAAAGGAGGTTGCCCCGTCGAAGAGGTTGAATTATAAGGAACTTTTCTATCTTTTCTATCTTTTTGTGAGTTGGTTTCCTAACACAACACCAACATAAGGTTCCCAATTATTGAAGGACAACTTGGTTATGGTGTAAAATAAGATGAAACAACAATGAGATAAACAACACAATGAAAGGGAATTTTAAGTGGGGGATTTCATATATTTTGCGATTACATCCATATAAACAGATGTCCCTGAAGTAGTAAAATAAGGATAATGAATTACCTCCGAGATATTATGGCCCCTATAAGGTGTTGTGGAGGATTGGAAGCATGTCCTACAAATTGCGGTTGCTCCATCTTCATGCGTAGATCCTGTATTCCATGTCTCTTTCTTAAAGAATATCATCGGAGATAAGATCCTAATCAAAATTATTCTACCGGAGATTAGTGAAGGTAAAATAATACTAGAACCAAAAATAGTTTTGGGAATAAGGACTAAGCAACAGAGAAATCGAGTAATTACTGAGTACCTCATCAAACGGAAGAACCTACCATTGGAAGAAGCGATATCGGTAGATGAGTGTTTTGTTATTTCTTAAAAAGAATAGTACAGAGGAAATTTCAATATTCAAGGTTAAGTAATATTTAAATGTACTCAAAATATATATTATTTGAAAAAAAACAATCAATCCATGAGTAAAATATTTCAATCGTCATTTTAATTAAAATAATAAATCTTTTGAATCCTCATTTTAAATAAAATCTTTCAAGGTCATATATATATATATATATATATATATATATATATATGGATATGGCTAAAAAAAATGTTTTATATATATATATATATATATATATATATTATATGGTTAAAAAAAATGTTGTATATATTATATAAATTAACTGAAAAAATAAATTGCTATGGTTATAACATTTTAAGTAGTCTCACTATTTTACATTTTGGCCCAGATTTTGTCTAAAATCTAATAGAGATTTATTGGAATTGCGAATTTAAATTGTGAAGTTTAAACAAATAAAATGCCTAAACTGATTTTAAAGATATTTATGTGTTCAAGAATGAAATTTAAATAATCAAAAATTACAAGCAGTGTGTGTAGAAAGAGAGACAATATACATCCATCATAATCACTATCAAGAGAGATGAAATTTCTTGACACATAATTTGCTTTCAAATTTTACAGCCTAAAAAAGATTTGTACATCAAAAAAAATATAATGCCTCTTAATTATTACTAAATCTATAATTAAAATAAATCTATACTAATAAATAATATTTTAAACCTAGCCTATAAATTTAAACAAATAATACGAAAAGAACCTGACATGAATGAGATTAAGCAGTTGTCTATAACGCGACTTTTTGAAAGCCTTTCCGGCGGGTTTTGCCGGTGAAAATCCGGCAGCAATTTATTGCAATCGCAAGTTTGATAGCTAGTTTCTGCACAATCAAAGTGTCCCAGGAGTTTTTCTTCAGGGTGCTGAATCCAAATATGTAGTTAAATATGTAGTTAAAAAACCATTTTAACTGCAACAAATCATGATTTAATCTCAATTTCTTCGGCCAGATTAATCTCCAAAAAGTCGCATTATAGACAACTCCTTACATTAATGCATCACTTTCTTAACTATTTCAAACATTGACTTATATATTTATTTTTTGCGAAAAATAAGAAAGTGCCAGATCCATTAGCACCGTATAGAAATTAATCATTGAATATGAGATAAATAGAGTGAATGAATACGAAAACCCTATTATTGTTGATATTTTATTAAAAGAAAGTTGTAACTGTGGATTTGTCGAGTCAGGATAACATGGACGGATTTGGGTCCAGACTCCAGACGCTGCAACATGATTTTTTCATCTGCATTCATTGAAACGCTTGGAGTTGGGATCACAGTCAACGCCAGATTTTCCTTGATCTTGATTTGAGTTGTTCTTATCTCATGGTCCCTTTTGAAAGGTTAAGTCAGCTGAAGCATTTTCCTTGATCTTGATTTGAGTTGTTCTTATCTCATGGTCCCTTTTGAAAGGTTAAGTCAGCTGAAGCATTTTCCTTGATCTTGATTTGAGTTGTTCTTATCTCATGGTCCCTTTTGAAAGGTTAAGTCAGCTGAAGCATTTTGTCGGCAGAGAATTTTGAAAACTCTATGTCAGTGGAGTTGGGATTCAGCCCATTGGGTTGATCACGAAGCAAACGAATCAAAGCAGAAGGCAAAATGGTGCTACTAACTGTATCTGTCCATGAAGTTTCTCCATTAAAACATTAACAGACGAGACAAAGAAATGATGTCCCTTCTGGCTCTTTTTTTCTTTGCATGCATCTATACAAACACTATCAGAATTGACTGACTTTGCCAGCCCATACTCAACGCATGAAACTAACGTACCGGGGTAAAATAGAATCACAATTCAAGATTCCCTCACCACGAGGAAGACTTTTGGAAAGCAAGGAGAGGATCACCTCTGGCCCTGGGAGATTGATGTCATTTTCAATGTACTCCATTTTCTTTTATGGCCTCTAGTTTTGCACATAAGGATCATTCAGGCATTACGTAATTTGATCCTGAGATATGAAGATTGCTAACAATTGCAATATAGAATTTTTAACTTAGACGGAAGTGATAAAATTTTACGAACAGAGATTCCAATCTAATAATTATTTTTCGACAGAGGAGTTAAATCTGTAACACTTTCGGACGACATCAGAGGCCATAAAGAATATGATTCTTAAATGTCGTGGCCATCATTAATCATAGGATGATTCGGCATAGGATGAAACTGTAGAATAACAACAGTTAAATTTCATGCTTGGAGATAGGAGATGTGTTCAAACTATTAACCACTATGCACTAAGTTAATAATTTTGTTAGTATTTTTTCATGTAGTTCGTTGGATTAAAATAAAATGATAACATAACTTAATGGGTGGTACTTAATATTTGGCATTTTACCCTTGCAAATCAAAATTGACTACCTATTGGTCGTTCAACCGGCCAAGAGGAATTTCAAAACTCGGGCAGCCGTCAAATATAACACTTTTGAGAGTTGCAAAGGCCGTTTTAACACTTTTGAGAGTTCAAACTTGATGGATTAATTGAAGTTTTAGCCGATGGGCAAGTCGCTTCGGGACCAAGAATTTCTTTAACAAATTTCAATCCTCGACCTGTTACACCATTTCATTACTTGCCCTTCGTAGCCCTTTTACATGCCATGTGCCCTTGAGTACTTTTGAAATTATGGTGTCTCCCTTAAGTTTTATGGGAGAGGACTAAGTAATTCTCTACTCCAAATTTAGTAGGAGTAGAATGTGTATTTTTTTCCTTTTTTGGTTTGAAAAGCTGCAATATCTTAAAAATTTAAAGTTTTTAGATGGAATTATTTGAATTTTTTTTTTTTTTTTTTTTTTTTTTAAATTGTGTTCTTTTTCATTTAAAAATGTCTTTTTAATTATATATTTGGATTCAACACTGGAAGGACCCTAAGGTACTCATGTTATGAAGACTTTACCACCATTGAAACTTGTGCTTCCAACAAATTACTAATGGATTCTCGGAAAATTCAACTAGAAAATATACATGGTAAAGCTCCAAAATGTAAAAGAGTTAAGCTATGGAAAAGAAGAGACACTACCAAGAAGTTCAGCGATAATGTCTTTAGAGATGAAAAAGAATTGTAAATGGTATGGATGTTGTCATGTCATGTTTAAATAATTAGAAGGGCATGTTAGTATGTAGTTTTTCTGTTGAGAACAAAAAAACTAACTGGTTTTTATATTAAAAATGTAAACAAGTTACACATATCCATGTGCATATAGCTTGATTATTCAACCAAACTGATAGGAACTTCTTAGACATTGTAGGTGAAACTTAATCATATTTTCATCAAGATTAAGAAAAAATAGACATTTTCAACGAATATATAACCTGCCGCCTAATATGTCCACAAAAAATTCAGAAACAACATGAGAGGAAATACCATTCATATACATATAAAACATAAAAAAGCCCCATCAGCGATGCAATGACGATTTTTCCTTCTTCCTTCCTGTTACTTTCCATGGTGGAATAGTAGAACATGAGGCCTTTTAGGTCATGCAGTCCCTCTTTGAGAGACCATCTACAAATTTATTAAAATCCCTGAAGATATGTGTCATAGTATAGATTACAAAAATACAAAGAAAAGGATTGGTTTGGTCCCTCCATCCCCGTAGATCTCGAGGGTCAAAGCTTGCAACCCCCTTAAAGTCATCAATGATGGTCTATGGATCTCCAAAAATATGTATGTTTTGTATCCCTTTTTCTCTAGCAAACCATAGGGGGAAATCATCTCAGCTTTGGTGTTCGTTGTGTTTCCTGTACTCCAGTGGAGTTTGTAACAAGTTTGCTCATCCAAATGGAGCCATCCCCCACAACCACATTTTCCCCGCTGCACCACACCTTCAAAGTATCTCACTGGTAGAATAATGCAAGGGGATGTGATATGCCTAGACATGTCTCGGACGTGGGTGCACTTTGCTTCCATGTGATTTATCCATGATATAATTTTTGCACATACTTGATGTACACGGACATGCTTCTCATGGAAGATACAGTGGTTGCGTTCCTTACATATTTTCCAAGGTATGAATAGGCAAATGTAGGAAATGGTACCGCCCCCGACAGCTCCCCATCTCAGACAATGTTCAATAGATTAAAAAATCTTGAAGGGTAACCTGTAAGAAGAATGTATGATAGACCAAACATGTAAAGAAATGCTACAATGAAGGAACAAGTTTGATACCGATTATTCACTCACACGACACAAGACATAGCAACCTGGTCTAGTAAAACTACATTTTCACAAGTTATTTCAAGTAAGCATGCGATCCTACCATAATAGACAACAAAATAAGATGACTTATAAATGTGCAAATGATTTCAATATTGTTCTGTACGAGGATCATGGAGCATATTTGAAACCCTATAGAGAGAACTATCCATAACATTCTGCCACCATCACAAAGTGTTGTTTTAGAGTGCCCTCCCAAGCGAGGAAGTCTCCACCTGAAATTTTGCATAAACCAACATTAATTAAATTGTTTACAAAATCATTCCAAATCTGGGCGTTGTATCCTATCATGCCAAGTTGTGTTGCCTCCTTCCATGTTAGATTTACCCCACGCCACCCATTGATAACCTGTCCCAAAAAGAACAAAACTCGTTGGTGTATAGCTTCGAAGGTGCATGTCAGAAGTCCTAGATCTGTGTCAAAACCCATGATGTTGTCTCTTCCAATAATCATCTGACTACCCCCTCTAAAATCCCATCTAATGCATTGTAGAAAGGGTAATTTAGCTTTCTGGAAACTCCTCCAGATGTATGAGTAATTTTTTTTGGCTTTGGGAAACCAATCCAAAAATGGCTTCCCTTTTAGATATTTGCCGTTGGAAATCCTCTATATAATGCCATCGCCAAACAAAAATCTCCACATGAACTTAATGAGAGGAGATTTTCCAAATATTTTAACATTGAGAATCCCCCATTCTTCTGTTGGAGTCACAATTTCCGTTACACCAAAACCTACAGGTGTTATGAAACAGAAACATCGCTAGTGTTAAACACATGCCACGAAACACACAGGAGCGTTGGATCAACACCGCCATTAAAGGGGAGCGCAACAATCTCCCCCCTCGACGTGAGCCAGGTGTGTTTCGAACTCAAGACATTTGGCTCTGATACCACTTGTTGGAGTCACAATTGCTGTTACACCAAAACCCGTAGGTGTTAGTAAACAAACACATAGCTAGTGTTAAGCACATGCAACGAAACACATGGGAGCGTTGGATCAACACCACCATTAACGGGGAGCGCAACATCTTCAATGTCTCGTGGCCTGGTGATGTCATCCCATTTTATTATGCGATATTTTATATTCCCTTCTGGTCCTGACCACAGAAAGTGTGCCATTATAGATGTTATATCATTGCAAATGCACGCAGACAATGCAAAAAGGTGCATCCAATAGATTCCCATCTATTTTAAAACTGACTAATTTAGTTTGAATATGCCTCCCAAGGATAGAGTTCGATGTCTCCAGCATCCTAATTTCTTCTTGAATTTATGTAGCATCCAATAACAATCATGTACGGGATAATTATTTGGCTTCAGCCTATATCCCAGGCATGTGAAGATGTCTTGAACCGGTTTGGAAGAAACCCCAAACGGGTCCAAAATTTGTTTAATCTCACTGATATTACCATATGAGTGGATAAGTGCCAAGTTATGTCCATTGGAAATCAAGCCAGATGCCAAACCAAAATGGCAGAAAATGTGGAATAAAGCTTCCATTCAACAACAGACAACATGCCAAAGGTTACTATATCATAAACAAAAAACAAATGGGTAATACAAACCTCTCCGTTCAAGTGAACAGCCCGAAAATAGCCTCCCACCTTTGCCTCGATTATCTTCCTATTGATCTTGTCTAGGATAAGAATGAAAAGGAGCGGCAAGAGGGAGCATCCTTATCTTAATCCCTGAACAGCCCATAAAAAATAGTGAGTAGTCCATTTATGAGAATCGCCAACCATGCATGTGCTACACACGACATAATCTATTCAATAATATAAATAGAGAGTCCAATATTCTGTAAAACAATCCGAAGAAAGATCCAATTAACATTGTCATAACCTCGTTGTAAATCAATCTTCATCACCACAACTTCGAGTTTATTTTTATCAATTGTGTGTATACATTCTTGTAATATAGCAATATCATCGTGAATGGATCGATTTGGAAGGAACCCAAATTTATCTCTAGATATATGTGCCGAAAGGAAAACCCTGAACCTCTTTGTGATGATGTTTGAGATGACTTTGCATGATTTTGTCAGTTAACTTTTCAAATCCAACTCATGATAAATAAATAAAAAAGAATGAAGAGTAAATAGGAAAAAAAAAAGATGATAATTTGGTATAGTTAAAAATAAATAAATATTTAATCCAAAGTTCAAAACCTTTTTTTGCAATTGATGTTCCTTCATCCTTAGTTCTTGTTTTATTAAACATAAGCATTAATACTATTTATTTTGCCAACCATGTTGTGTAACATTACATGTGAAAGAATTGTCAATAATTCTATCAAAGATGGTGTGTAACATATTCAATATATTTAAACCTCGTCTAAAAGTGAGGCACGTAGCATGTATTCGCTTGTAATAGAGGTACATAAAGGAAAAAGGATAGGTAGTTCTTGCCCAATATTATAAATTGGATTTAGGCAATTGCTCCTTTGTTTCTTAAACTTGAGTTACATTTCTTTTAGAGTTAGGTTCAACATCATATGATGGGTGGATAGACCCCACACTTAACTTAATCATTTGTTGACAAGTCTTACACAACCTAGTAAAAATGAATGGTTTTTGTAAATGAATGCATTATGAATCACAGTATCATGAATATACATATTCACTATAGTTGTTAAGCCTTATATAAGCTCCATGTTAACTCTAAAACCCTCTCATAAGCCCTACACACTGAGTTAATAAATTTATATTGTTATATTGTTATGTCAACTAAATCCTTTAATTGTACCATTTCATTAAAATTTTATCATTTGTCTCCATTATATAAACTATGGAGACCTAGTTATAGGATCATGAAGTCTTATCTTATACATCGAATTAATTATAAAACCACGTTTTTGCCCCGAAGTTCACTATAACAATTGGTTTCTTATGATTTTTAAGGCAAGACGTCCATAGCATTTGGTAGTAGTACTATGATCTCAGTGTTTTGTTACTTCAAATGAGTCATCTCGAATGTTTTTCTATAACATATTTTTAGGGGTGTTTCACACCATGAAATATGGAATAGAACGAGAAGACATCTTAAGGTATGTTAGTAAAAAAATTAGATTCTAGTTTGTTATACTTTTAGAGATATGACCATGTGGACCATGTGGAAGTTAGGATTTGTAAATGGTCTTGAAATCTTGGGATTTTTCCTATATTCATTTTTTGGGGAATATCTAGATAGTGAAATTTTTGGAATATTGAAAAAATAATTGACATAATTTTTATATGCTGGTTCAGTATAATTTTGGATATATATCCCATGGAACTTATGGTTTTTGAATTGTCTTGAAATTAGTTTTAAAAGATTCATCATGGAATTTTTTCTATAACTTTTTTTTTTAGGGACACTTTTAGATTGTAAAATTTTTAGAGAACTTATAAGACATGCCAAAGTACGTTAGATAAAAATTTCATAATCAGATTTAAATAATTGGAAATTTTTCATGCTATAAAAAAATTCTCATGTGAAGACAACAAAAACCAACAAGTTTAGGGAAGCTTATCATAATATTCACTTGGGGCAAAGTTGTGGTCATACCTACGTAGAACCAAAGAAAGACACAAGGTATTGTAGGCCAAATTTTCATATTTATAAGGGCTCAAATTTCAGAGGTATAACAAGATGTTATCCATCTAGATAGGCTACAAATTAAGGTTTTTAAAGGTATATAACTTACAATTGGCATAATTTTTTATTAGAAAATCTATATTTTATTATTCAAAATTTGTGATAAATAGAAAAAAGAGGAGCACTATTATTTACTCACATGGTTCCTAAGGGTACTTAAAAAGTTACTTCACCACTTAAGTCTCTAAAAAGTTCATCTATGACTCATGCAAAAATAAAATATCTTTAGTACCAAGTATCAAGTTGGAAGACCAATTTTTACATATGGAGAAAAGGATGAATTAAACCAAGGAAGAAATGAAAAATTTCAAGAATGAAATACAAAATTCCATAGCTAAAAATAAGGAAGCAATAAAAAAAAATGTAGATTGTGCTATCATACAATCTCTCTAAATAGACATCCAAGGAAACAATGATCATGAGGGAAAGAAATATTTTGAGACTCAATATGATCCAGATCTTCGGGGGAGGCCCCCAAGATCTAAAAAAAATGAAACGGATCTTGAGGGGGAAGCCCCAAAGATCTCAAAAGAAAATGAAATGGATCTTTGGGCGGAGATCCCCAAGATCTGAAAAGTTGCAATGGCAGAAAGAAAATGAGAGAACACACAATAAAAAAACCACAAAGAAACGTTTTATTAAAATAGATAATAACTATAAGGAATACATTGTGGTGGAAAATCTGTCCTTTTACAAAATGCGACTTGTTAGTTATAGCCTTTTTCAGTTACAATACCATAGGTAAATTCCACGGGTGAATGAATACCATGGGTGGATGTCACAATGCTATGGGAAAATACAATCGGTGAATTAATACCATGGGTGAATGCCACTTACAATACCATGGATGGATAAATACCATAGGTGGATGCCACTTACAATAACATGGGTAAATTCCATGGGTGGATTAATAACATGGGTGGATGAATACCATGGGTTGTCATTTTCCATTCGGATCATTCCTCCCTCCTTAAGAAGAAATGGTCCCCATTGCGTGAAGTTCCCTCCTCCAAAGCCTTTGTTGAATATGAAGAGCCACAGAAGAGAAGGGTTTTATGTGGTTAACTCATAACCATGATGAATGAAGCTCTGAGGATAGACATACCTTATAATGTTTGTGACCAACTTTGATACTGACAGTGTGTGTCCTAACAAATGGGCTTTGATGAAGTGTGGGTTTGTGGATGACGCATAACCATGATGAACGAAGATCTAAGGATATAGATACCCTGTAATGCTTGTGACCAACTATGATACTGACAATGTGCGGCCTAACAAATGGACTTCGATGAAGTGTGGGTTTGTGTATGACCCATAACCATGACAAACGAAGGTTCGAGGATAGAAATACCCTGTAATGCTCGTGACCAACTGTGATACTAACAGTGTGTGGCCTAGCAGATGGAATTCGACGACAAGGATTTTGTGTACTTCACACATAACCATGATGTTGATTGTTGAGGAAGTAGCAAGTGCCTACATAGCCTAGGGTGGGAGGGCATGTCTCCAAGGGGAATCCACTCTAAATGTTGCTCCAGATTAAAAATGGACCTAACTTAGTCCATATAACAAGGAATCTTTATTATAACTTGTTTTTGCAAACAAAATGATCATTCTGCATCTCCTCAAGTGTTGGAAATCCTTATCTAGACACTCTGGAATCTCAGATTCTTGTTGCAACTGTTCCATCGTCAAAAAAGTTCTGAAAAAGTAGTTGATTTTAAATCAGTGATATCTCCCACTCATCCAACCCATGTTTTTTTTTAAATTGGGTGATTTTTCAAGCGAAGCTCATATCTGAAATCATTATTCTAAAATTCTACACAAAAAATACAAAAAATGATAGGAGATTTACCGTCCACTAGTTGTTGTCAAAAACAATTCTACAACATAGCTGATTTTAAATTAGTGATATCTCTGTCATCCAGACTCTGATTCGGTCGATTTTTTTTTGAATTTTGGTATTTTTTCGCAATAAATTCAGATATGTTATTCTTTTTTGTAATTTTTGCACCAAATGTTCCATATCTCATTTGAAAACGTGCCCGCAAAAAAACATTTCTTGCAAAAAATTTGAAAAAAAAAAAAAATCTTCCTACTTTGCCCAAGAAAGTGCTCTGTGGAGGTCTAAGCATGTGCCTGAAGTTTGTTGAATATTGCTGCAAAAATTTGAAACTAAAATATGCATTAAACCATGATTCCCATGCAATCGTAACTTGCTATGATACCACTAATCCAAATCTTTGGGGGAGGCCCCGAAAGAAAGAAAATGAGAGAACACACAATAAGAAAACCACAAATAATTTTTTTATTAAAACAGATAAGAATTGTAAGGACTATGTTGTGATGGACAATCTGTCATTTTACAAAATGCAGCTTGTTACTTATAACATTTTTTTAGTCACAATAGCACAAGTAAATTTCGTGGGTGAATGAATACCATGGGTGGATTTCACAATACCGTGAGTGAATTAATACCTTAGGTGGATGCCACTTACAATACCATGGGTGGATTTCACTTACAATACCATGGGTAATGAATAACTTAGGTGTATGAACACCGTGGGTTGATGCCATTTTCCATTCGGATCACAATAATATTTTAACATAATTAAAGGACACAAATATTAAACCACCAAATTGTAATTATGATTTTTCAATCCATGTTTCACATCATCAATGCTTCAAGTCAACACCAAGGAACTACTTCATTCCAAAGATCAATGTGAGGAAACTTGATAATAATGATCCTCTAATGTGGATATTCTAAATGGGGAAATACTTTGATTTACACTAACTGAAAACTCCAAAAAAGATAAATATGGCATCAATCTATTTAGAAAAAGATCAATTTGTATGGTATAAATGGTTTCGTGAAAGTGTTGTATCTTGATCCATTTGTACAGAGATGTTGATAACATGGGATATTAAGAAAAATACATTCTCTAGTCAATTGGAAAATATTTGGCAAAAATTTCTAATTATAAAACACATTGAGCAATTCCAAAAAATGAGCCTCAAGGTAAATAACATTTTAGAAGATAATCTGTTAGACCTATAGGAAATTTAAATGAAATTATCACCTCTTTGAACCTGAATACCTAGAACATGCTTTTAGTCTACTGAGGATAGTTTAAAGAAAGAATATTGCTACTAAAAATTTAGTCACTAATAACTATAGAGAACATTATGATCTCTCTCCTAAATCAACAAGCTTGACACCTCAACAAATGGATGAAAGAAGAGAAAAAGACTATGTTTTCACTATGATACAAAGTTTAGTAAGGACCATAAATGTCGTGAAAAGAAATTATTCTACATAAATTGCGAAAAGAAATTATTCTACATAAATTATGAAGTTGAAGAAGATCAACAATTGGAATCGCCACAAGATCTGGAGCTAGAAAAATATACAACAATATATTTTCATTCATTGGTCATATTAATACTTTTGATACCCTCAAGATAGGAACATATACAAAAGGAAAAAGATAGGAATGCAGTATACAACAATATATTTTCATTCATTGGTCATATTAATACTTTTGATACCCTCAAGATAGGAACATATACAAAAGGAAAAAGATAGGAATGCTAATTGACTTGGGCAGACTCATAACTTCATCAATTACAAATAGGAAAAACTTCTTAATCACTTTTTATTTCTAACACCATAATTTTAAGTAATGATTGCATATGGAGGTACCATACATTTTTCATGCAAGTGTCTTCATCAATTACAAATAGGAAAAACTTCTTAATCACTTTTTATTTCTAACACCATAATTTTAAGTAATGATTGCATATGGAGGTACCATATATTTTTCATGGAAGTGTCATAATCTTATGTTATAGAGGGGGGATTTTTTATAGGAAAAACTTAATCACTTTTTATTTCTAACACCATAATTTTAAGTAATTATTGCATATGGAGGTACCATATATTTTTCATGGAAGTGTCATAATATTATGTTGAACAAGGGGGATTTTTTATTGGATAGTCCCATGGCTGCAGTCCAAATGGGTGGTATTTATGTTGTATTAGGCATCCAATGGTTAAAATCATTGGGAATACTGGCCCTTACCTTGCTCAAGATCATTACCTTGCTATATATTACCAAGCTAGGCCTAACTTTGTGCTCTACAAATTCCCATACAAGAGTGATATTAATTTCCAATGGTTAAAATCATTGGGAATACTGGCCCTTACCTTGCTCAAGATCATTACCTTGCTATATATTACCAAGCTAGGCCTAACTTTGTGCTCTACAATTTCCCATACAAGAGTGATATTAATTTTATGTTTCACGATGGACAGTTCAAAATTAAGTGTATAAAAGTGGAAGGTTCATGACATATATGTCATGATGTCAAACTCAAAAAAGTTACAATGAAAGATAAATTTCCTATTCTTGTTATTAATGAATTATTAGACAAAGAGCAATTTTCTTTACTAATTTGTATCTCCATTCAAATAGGACTGAAATCATATGGGGCAAGAAGACATTCCCAAAAAATATTTAAGACACATAAAGGCCATTATGATTTTTTGGTTATGCCATGTGGACTTACTAATTCACCTTCAATGTTTCAAATCTTGATGAATTTTATTTTCAAATCGTTCCTTAGAAAATTTGCACTAATATTTTTTGATGACATACTATTCTACAACAAACCTTGAGAAAAACATGTACAACACGTTAACAGAATCTTCTTTCATTTTTTTCTCCAAAAACTTATCTATCAAGCACAAAGATAGATACATGTGTGGACTCCCACACTAAAATCAACTATATAAAAATAAAAATCAATTCAAAAACGAAATTCAATCGAAAAACATAAAAATAATGTGTTTATTTTTCCTTTCAACTTCTTCCTTGCATTTTTTATAATTGAACGAAATAGTTATGAAAATGAAATGAAAAATAAAGTCAAAAGGAAAAGTATTAATAATAACTAAATAGTTGTGAAAATGCAATGAAAAATAAAGTCAAATAGCAAAATTATTAATAATCAAGAAAAACAATTCGCAAAAAAAAATGATATAAATTGAGAGTCTATTAAATTGTTGAAAGACAAATAAAACAATAACGTTATCTTTAATCGTCCATTATATGTGAGCATTTTACAAACGGTATGAAAGGATGGTCTTTTTAAATAGTTTCACTTCAAAAAGGAGCTTATGAGTAAGCATAATTGAAGTTTGAAACATAATGAAAACATGATTTTCTATAAATATGGGAGAAGGTATTGTATAGCTTAAAGCGCGCCCATAAAGCTTGATATTAAAGAGTCGAAAATTATTTCTAGTAGCATTAATTTGTTGGAAGTAAAATGAAGAAATATGTATTAAAAAACGTAAACGATTATACATTTTTAATTGGTTTTGTTTATAAAATATCAATTTTTAACTAGTTCCATTCGCCTAAGGCGTTTCTATTTCGACCCCCGGTCGATAAACCCACGTTGAATTTTGAACTGATGGCCATGATTTATACTTGAACATCTATCTATGGTTTCCATGTGAGGAGTGCAAAGAATTAAAAACTAGAATAAATATTTTAATAGAAAACTTGTGACGTGTTAACTCAGATGTTGTTTGCCCCCGGCCGCTCTGCCAATCATTCCTCCTCTTGTCTCCATTGCACTCAGCTCTGTAATGATGGAGGAGTTCTACCATCAGGAGATCTCCCCCATGCACCACAACAACCAAAAATGAATTTCAAATTAATCACATATGTCGGCAAGACGTAACCAAATCCATAGAACAAAAGAAAGCATGCGAAAGGCTCTTCGGAGATGTCTACACACGTTCCCCAGGGATTTCTTCTGTCCGATAAGCCAGGAGTTGAGAAGGGACGATATACCTTGAAGGAACCACCAAATTAACCCTTAAAGTAGGGTTGAGAAGGGACGATATACCTTGGAGGAACCACCAAATTAACCCATAAAGAGACTATCAAAACTATTCGAACAAAATGCCAAAATGCCAATTCTAGTAACAGGAATCGAACCACTCAAGTGCGCACAAACTGCTTCCTAACAAACCAAGAATTGCCACGGGAATTAGAAACCCACTTCCAAAATTGATAGAAAATACCTGATAATAAATACGGTAGAGACCGAGAAATGGACAACGGACACCTACAAGCGAATACTCAAAATTTATTAACAAAAATAGAGAATACAATACGTCTGTTGTTCATAAGAACCTGTAGAATCCTTCCCAAGTTCCTAAGCATAAACTCCTAGGGTTTGCAGGAAATTTTGTAGAGCTGACCTCTATAGGCTTCGTGAGAATGAGGTTTTGTTGGCGAGGGTGGGGTATGGTCGTTACCATAACTACCAGGAGCCCAATATCCACCTTTCAATATCCACGATTAATTCTCGAGTGTTGAGGATGACAGTTGTATCATCTGGCACTAGGGTGATAACATGGATGCCACGCTTTCCTAAATGCATGTGAAATAGCCACATGGAAATCAACAAGTCGCCCGAACGATACATTGTAGTAACCTAAGTAATAAGCCTTGCAGCATATGAAAATGGAATTCCATATAATAATCGGAAATAACTATGATAAGTTCGAAGTCCACAAAAGACATGGTTGACTATGTAATTATATTATTGAGGGAAAAATTCATTTTCTGCGAGCATGGTTGACTCAGCTAGGGCTAGAGAAGGAAAATCAATATATATTCAATAGTTCATATAGAGTGCGATTTACAAATTAAAAGCTTGGATGGGCGGAGAAGATAGTTCCACATATACGTGTAACCATCATACCTATAGGTGTATAGCTACGTTTCGCATATATTTAACTTCATAAATGTCACATACAGAGATTCCATATCCTATATGGTTATTTGATA
Organism: Pinus tabuliformis; assembly: GCA_031772625.1. Classification (NCBI taxonomy): domain Eukaryota; kingdom Viridiplantae; phylum Streptophyta; class Pinopsida; order Pinales; family Pinaceae; genus Pinus; species Pinus tabuliformis. The sequence continues at coordinate 149,048,854 of CM062816.1, forward strand.
TGAAAAGAGAGTTGTGCCTAAACTTTGTAACAAGGGATATGTATTTATAAGTGAATAAAACGGTCCATCAAAAATTAATTAAAAATCATATTGTTGCCACTCTAGCAAACAACAGAGCAAGACTAAGCAAATGAGATTATAACGAATTCATTGTTGTTTAGGTAAGAGATATAAAACATAAATTACTCTAATGTTGTTATTGTGCTAGGATAAGGTAGATGTGCAGGTATAATGTAGGTATGTAAACAATTTTAAATGTTGATTCAATTAAAAAACAATAAAAGGTTAAAAGTAATATAAATGGGATGAGTGTAAATATTTAAATGTTGTATCAATTAATAATAAAAAATTAAAATAATTAAAATAATAAAATTTAATTTGTTATATTGTGATTATGTAATTAACCTGTAAATAGCTTTTGTTACAATACCATGGGCTAATACCATGGCTTATTAATACCACATGCCCAAAAAAATAACTTATTTCACAATCAAAATATTTTATAACCATATGGCAAGATTTTAACCATGGATATTCACGTGAAATTACCGTGGATGTTATTAACTTGTAAATAGGCTTTGTTACAATACCATGGCGCAATAACATGACTTATGAATAGCATGCCCAAAAAAACATAACTTATTTCATAATCAAAATATTTTATAACAATATGACAAGATTCTTAACCATATTTACCTCCACTTTGTCATTGATATTATGAACTTGTGGAAAATGTGGAGGGCAGAGAAAGATACTTTCTTAAACAAAATACAATGAGATCAAATTTAAGAGAGAGAGGAAGGGAGATAGCGAAAAATATGGAGGGTAAAGAGAAAGAGAGTGATGGGGGGCAAGAGAGAGAGAGAGAGAGAGAGAGAGAGAGAGAGAGAGGAGGGGATAGAGGGAGAGAGAGATAGAGTTGGAGGGATGATAGAGGGAGTAAAGAACAAATACAAAGAGAGATAGAGACGGAGAGAGAGAGGGAGTGATATGGGAGAGATGGAGAGAGAAAGGGAGAGAAGGGGAAGAGAGAGAGAGAGGGAGACACAAAGATGGAGGGAAGAGAGAAAAGGAGTGAGGGAGGGAGATAGTGACATAGTTGGAGGGAAGATAAAGAGAACAAGTGATGGGGGGAGAGACAAAGGGAGGTGGCCGAGAAAAGGAGATAGGGAAGGGAGAGAGAGGAGGAGCGTGGGAGGAAGATAGTGACATATTTGGAGGGAAGATAAAGAGAACAAGTGATGGTGGGGAGAGACAAAGGGAGGTGGTAGATAAAGGGAGACTAGGGAAGGAAGAGAGAGAAGAGAGAGATGGAGTTGGAGGGGGACAAAGCGGAAGGGAATAAGAAATACATAAATGGATAAAGGTGGAAAGAGAGAGGGAGTGACAAGGGAGAGATGGAGAGAGAGAGAGGGAGAGAGGAGAATGGGCGGGAAGAGAAGAAAAGGAGAGAGAGAGAGGGAGAGAGGAGAGTGGGAGGGAAGAGAAGAAAAGGAGAGAGAGAGGGAGAGAAGGGGAAGAGAGAGAGGGAGAGAGAGATAGATAGATATGGAGAGAGAGTGTATGTTTGGGGGGTGAATAGAGATAGGGGATAAGAAAGAGACACAAAGATACAAATATAGATATTATATAATATTATATAGCCATCCTAGTTCCATCATAACCCTAGACCTATTAGACGTTGAGAGGGAAAAAATCTCTCAAAGTGCAAACCTTTCCTCAAGTTTTGCACTAAAAAAAGAGGTTTGCAACTCAAGAGATTTGATCCCTCTCGACGCTTGATAGATTTGGGTTTAAGATGGATCTAGGCTGGTATATATATATATATATATATATATATATATATATATACCATAAATGTATATATATATATATATATATATATATATATATATATATATATATATATATATATATACATTTACCTGGTTATATATATATATATATATATATATATATATATATATATATATATATATATATATATATATATATCTAACCACGTAAATGTATAATGTGTGTACCTATACAAATCAATGAGTAATTTCAATAGTTTTCATTGAAAATTAATATTGTTATAAAAAAGTGAGTCATCTTTGTGCTAATCATTTTATATTTATACAATAGATATTAATAAAATAGAAGATAAAGAATATTATTTAAATTTCAAAGTTACAAATTACTATTAAAATATTATTAATAAAATATTTGAAATATTGTTAATTAACAATTATTTTAAAAAATGGCTGTAATTTAAAAAACATATAAAGTTTAATGTATTTAGTTGAATTTAGGTGACATAACCTTTGAAACAATGAATTTAGTTGAAGTATAAGACAAATGGACAACTATGTTATAAAATTATATATTACAAAGCCATGGTACACATAAAATATGCAGAAACACAAACATAAAAAACACATAAAACAAGAGAGGCATAGATATATGTGGTTCACCCAATTTGTGCTACATCCACGAAGAAACAAAAAGTTCTTTCTTTTATATTATCCAGCAAAATGAACATATACAACTTACATCAGATCCACTATAATTTTCTCTTCGCTCTCAGACATTATCCTCTCTCTTTCTCCCTCATAATACACATATACACAATCGCAATACATTTCCCTCTTATAAATGGATGAGTTCCCTTCTAGGAAAAAAACCCTACTTCTACTGTCAGATCATCTTCCTAATGAATGGTCCAAATTGACTACGAAATTACAATATTTTACAAGGCAATTTTATATTGATTTTATAGTATTTATGGGGTATACATCCAACTAAAACAAAGACCTTTGAATCAAGAAGATAATCAGGCTTTGTAGAGTCTCATGAATATTTTGTTTTTGACACTATTTTCATCCATTTTTCCTCTTTTTATCATTGCTATCAACACAAATAAATAGAAAACTATATATTTTGATATGGTAAGGTACTTAGATGTCTTATCTTTCATATTTATTGATGTGCCTTATTATTAAGTTAAAATATTGTAATAGCTACGGAATTAACACGATTCTATAGTTGTTTCATGATTCCGCAGCTATCTCCATGGTTTGTCGGATTCCAGTATGCCAGCCAAGCAAAGAAGCACATGGGAAGATTGGGATTGATCTCCTCATGGATCTCCTACTATTCGCCCAAGCCAAATCATCAAGGAAATCACCAAGTGGTGCAGTCAAAGAAGAAGGTCAATATGTGGATAAACAAAGCAGCGAGAGTTCAAATAGATCACGAATCTCCGATTTGATTTCCAAATAGAAAATCATCGAGAAACATTATTTCTGTGTTAACCAAAAGCGAGGACACATATATGTAATCTGTAATTGACAATATGAAGTTTCATAACTCTGTTCTTTTTAATTGAAGAAATATTCTTATCAATCTCATGCGTAGTTAGCTATTGAATTAAAGTGTTAAAACCTGTTGTTTTGTGGAGGGCCCCTGCAGACAGTCGAGGTTCTTTCTTTTATTTCTAACTTAGTTCATTTCGCTTTCATTATTTCTAGAATTGCATTATCACAGCTTCAATTTCTTTGTAATTATTTGTTTACAATATTTTGTTTGTTGTTTGTGAATTTCAAGTCATTTGTATGCTTTCTAAAATAGGACTATGTACATAACCCTCTTCTTCCCATAGCAATTATGTTTGATCGGATCACATTCTTTCTGTTTTCAATTTATTATTTCAAATAGAATTGTTAATTGAATTTTTTATTTCCTATCAGGTCCATATGGGAGTCAAAGGGTCATTGAAAAGGCGAACGTGACAGGTTTATGAAGAAGAGTGTTAATTCTTTTGAGTTCCGAAGGTTTGCCATATGCTAAAGTTCATGCAGGTTCAAGAGGCGTGATCAAGCGATAGCTTGATAAGTACGTTGAGGTGTGTTGTGGGGAAGCAATAAGCACGAAGGTTAATTAAAGCTCAACCCCCACAGTTGACCGTGATGTCAACATGGTTGACCGAAATGTGTGGCCAGAAATTACTGCGGGGGTTCAACCTCATTGAAGCTCCCGTACATTCTTTACCCCCGCAGTGAGCTCCCAAAGCCTTCCGCCCCATATCGCTCATTCCACATCTTCCACCACTTTCATCTATTAATTGCCCACATCACTCACCATACCCCGCCACTTCATCCACTACTCCATTAATGCTCAGCCATCAGCATAACCACAACCTCATGTAATAGATTCTAACAGTGAGCATCAATCTCCCATCATTCTCTGATTTATATTACTTCTTATTATCTTGTTTTCTTGAAATGAATGAGGTGTTTTTACCCTCAAATGTAATATTTTGTAATGATCTTTACTTCAAAGTAGTTAGAGGATAGTTAGGTAGTTTGACAGTTTTGGTGATTACCAACTGTCTCATAGTGTATAAAAAGAGGAAAGTTTACAAAGAAGGAGTTCAAACTTTGGAGAACCTGGATACTAGGCCACTGTATTCCTGATACAACTATTGATTAATGAAGAATCAGAAGTTTTCCATACATTGTTGGGTATGATTTTCTGACTTCTCTATTATGTGTCATCAAATGTTTTCTTCCTTTAAGTATGGTAATGAAGCTACAGGCCTTTATTTTCTTATGTAAATGAAGTTAAAATCCCTTAAAAGATCACTCCTATACTTGAAGTTCCCATCTCTACAATTCTTCTAAGTTACAGGTAGTGGTTTATGTGTATGAAAGCATATTATCTTAAACTTCTCCAAGTGTCATAGATAGTAGATTCTGTGTAAACCAACATATTGTCTCTGACTTCTTCAAGTTTTCTTTATTCATCATTTATATTCAGCAATCAAATGGCATTCTAATATTTTCATGTCACCTAAGTATTGAGGGTTAAAAACCATGTCTCCCAGGTCCTTTATTCGAGAACAAAACATACAATTAAGTGACAAACAAGTGACAAGAATCATAAACATTAATGTCTTAAGCACAATTTCTACACAGCAAAGAAATTGGTTTCTTAAGGTACAACAGCAGGCATGCACATCAACATGCTCGTTGTTCCACAAGTGGTCACACCCATGGCACAAACATCGTGGGAGCGCAAGTCACCTGACCGATTACAGTAATCAGCCCCTAAAAAGTAGGGGGTTGATTCTCAGAATTAGTCACTACCTGCTAGCGGGCTGCTATGCCCCAGGTGGGCATGCCCACTAGTAGGACATCGACACCCTGCTTGCCATATACTTGACTACAAGAATCACGCCATGGTAGGAAGGGACACGATATAAGGAATTTACCCCTGACAGTCCAGGGCGTGATTCCGGGAATCACACCCCTCACCTACTGAAGGTTTTTTTCGATAATTGCCCCCTCGCCTCTCGGGGGTCGATTCTCGGAATTGGCCTCTAGCCTGCCAAGGGCTGATTCTCATAATCAACAACCTACCTACTAGGGGAATCGACCCCTAGCAGGCCATAGGGATAATTAGATTCCCCTAGAATGTCAGGGGGTTGATTCTCAGAATCGTCCCCTAGCCTACCAGGGGTCGATTCTCAGAATCAACCCCCTGGCGTTGGGGAGGTGTTGTGCTTTGAGCCGGCTGGCCCGAAAGTGGGTGTGCTATACCACACTATAGTTGGCGTACAGGGTAGCATGCCTGCTGTGATGTGAGATTGTTCCCCCACCTAGGGCATAGCATCCCCCCACCTACGAGGGGGTCGATTCCTAGAAAATTAGTATCATGTTCAACTATGCTTTACAAGGGGACTAATGTTTTACTTAAAGTAAATAGATAATGAGATGAAGCCTCCTTGGAATCTATCGTATGCTTCGGTCGTTCCTTGTCTTGAATGCTCCAATCCTAGATTTCATTGTTAACTAGAAACTACATAGTCAAATACCACAAGCCAATGATTCATGGAATCTATGCAACATCATCTAATCACTTCATTTAATAAATAAACATGGTGTTGAAATATATGAAATCATAACATCATATATAAGAAATCAAATAACTCTTTTCATTAACAGAAATGGAGTGAGTTACAACCAAAAATAGGTGTTGATCTTGTACAAGAGCTCCTCCAAGTTGACTTGTCCTTTCCTTGTCACAAAGTGCACCTCTAATACCCTAATGTATGGAAAAGTATCTCTCACAACAACAGCATAAGGGTAGGATCACCCTCCAAAAGCAAACCCCTTGCCTATGGATGGAAATAAATATATAGGTGAAGGAGGTACCTCATGAATTCTTATCATTCTACCAATCTGGACTTGAGATCCATTCTTGATGGGAGGATGAGCTCAAGGGATAAGGGATGAAAACTCCAAGGTAGGATAGGATAGGATTCAAGATTTTTATCTGGCATAAATGGTTACAACAGTTTGTGAAAGCTTTGAGATTCTTTTTTGTTTTCCTGAATTTCTGGAATCGGCACACCCCCAACACTGAGAAACCTATTGATGATCAATGCAAGTGCATAATAGGGAAATCTGGTAGTCAACATTGGCTAGAAAGGGGTTAGGTTGCATTGGTCCTTAAAATCACTGAAGAAAGGTGTTTTGAGGTAGAAACTTAGGGATTATAATGAGTTATTCTTAGGGATTTGTGCAAGGATGATGAAAAGGGGTGAAAGGATGTTGATTGATCTAGTTAAAGGCTTACTGACTAGATGGGACAAAATGGCCTATAAGAGATATCTGCTTAAAGCAGAAAGTTAGAAATGATAGTTGATGACTGAAGTTCTTTACCTTGTGACAAGGCGGGATCAAGAACAACTGATGAGATCATCATTTGTTACAATACAGTTACATCATGACATATTTGCTGAGGGATGCATACCCATACTCATCACATAAGCTAACACGACATGTACAATGATCAAAATACATGTCCAGAGATGACTAATGGTGGACCTGTGCATGGATGAATTCCTATATGATCATATCCATCATACATTGTAATCGTGTATTACTCATAAAAGTGCAGCCTAGATGGATGAAACTAGATTTAGGGTCTTCTATCTCATTCACATGACCAATCAATGTATGAGTCTAACCATGTGAATCAATGAGCTGAAATCAAACATGGATGACACCATCTCATTACTGACCAATGATGTAAGTAATTAGCAGATGTGAGAGAAACTACCAATGATGTTAATGTCTTCTCAATGTACTCCAATATAGTCCTTATGGTGTGAATAAATTAGTTGATGCCAAACAGAAGAAAGTATATTTTAGTCGAAGGCCAAAAATATAAACTTTTTGCTGAGAGTGAGGAAACTTTCCTTTGATGCATGAAAGAAGCAAGGTACCAAGGGGTGTTTCTAAGTCAACTTCCTCGATAATGAGTTGATGTCGACAGGAAGCGAACTGTCATAGGAGGGCGTTGGTGTATCCCACATCAATGACATGAAACACTAATGATGATTTGAGACAGAATGATCAAAATGGTGTTGATACAAAACTGGATCAGGAAATGCATACATGGAATGGGGCCCAATGCCATCGTTGCCACCACGAAGACTTAGAAGGAGGAACCCGAAGATCCAGAGGAGGAGTAGTGTCTCTTCCACTCCCAGATGTGGGTAAAAGGGATCCCCACTACAGTTCATTGTCGATAGTGGGAGCCAAAAGAACCTCATTTTGACAAAGGTCGTGAAGTTGCTCGGCTTACCAACCACAATACATCCACAAACCGTAGACCATCGAGTGGCTTCACCAAGGATAGGATCTTCATGTGAGCCAATAGTGTTGCCATCCGTACAACATCAAGCCCTTCATGGACGAGGTATTGTGTGACACTGCTCCCCTTGAAGTTTGTGATGTATTATTAGGACAACCATACTTGTGGAAGCGACATGCTGTGTATGAATCAAGGCCTTGTGCTGTTATTATTACTTTGGGAAATTAGTTGTACAGGATATCGAAGGTATCACCACCTACCGCCATCTCTTTGGTTACTGCAAAACAATGCAGTAAGCTCATTTCCAAAACTGGGAAATTTGCTTTCCTGATGATATGCCCTCAAGGAAAGAAGAAGACAGTGGCCACGACCTCCAGACAGGGTCCCTCCACATGACAACTACAGATAGACAAGGTCATGGAGGAGTATGAGGACATCTTCACCTCCCCCATAGGGGTTCCTCTGCACTGTTGGGTCAATCACTCCATTGATCTGACCCCAGGTGCGCTGCTACCTAATGGACCAATCTATCGGTGCTCCATTCTAGAAAATGATGAAATCAAGAGGCAGATTCAGGAGCTGCTACAGAAATGTCACATCCATCTAAGTTCATTGCCCTATGGGAGCCCGATAGTGTTGGTATAGAAGAAGGATGGGACTTGGAGACTCTGTATTAAATGTCGGGCGTTGGACAAGATCACTCTCCATAATAGGTACCCGATCCCGCAGATCAATGACCTCCCGGACCAATTGAAGGGGGCAAAATATTTCAGCAAGATTGATTTGAAGTCAGGATATCACCAAGTACCAATCGAACCCTCTGATGTGTGGAAGACTATCTTCAAAGCCAAGGAGGGCCTTTTCAAATGGTTAGTTATGCCTTTCAGATTGACGAATTCTCCTGCAACCTTCATGAGGCTAATGGATGATATCTTACAGCCATTCACCAACTCATTTGTAGTGGTATACTTGGATGAAATCCTAATCTTTAGCCAGAGTTGGGAAGAGCACCTCCAGCACATTCGGCAAGTTCTCCAAACACTGTGGCAACACAAGTTATGTGCCAATTTGGATAAATGCACTTTTGGCATGACCCAAGTTTAGTATGTGGGATAAATTATTGATGAACAGGGGGTGCATATGGATCCATCCAAGATCCAAGTCATTCAAGATTAGCCCTCTAAAACCACTCTAACGAAGCTCTACAGCTTTCTTGGTCTTACCAACTTCTACCGTAGGTTCGTGTTGGGATTTTCTCATATCACTTGGCCCTTGAGTCAATTCACCAAGGGAGGAGTGAAAGAAAAATTCTTTTGGTCTGAATCTCAATAGAAGGCATTCATAGAGTTGAAATACTGCCCCTGCTTGGCACCAATGCTCGCATTGCCAAACTTGCAACAACCATTTGAGGTCGAGATGGATGCCTCTGACTATGCTATTGGGGAAGTACTTAATCAACACAGGCATCCAGTGGCATATCAAAGTGAGACACTTTCAGACATAGTCCGGAAGTATCCCACTTATGAAAAAGAGATGTATTCCATTGTGCAGGCCTGCCGACAATTGGAACATTACATTTTGGGGAAGGAAATAGTCATCCACATAGACCATTGACCCCTTGAGTTCATACAAACCCAAGGGAAATTACAGAATGATCGCCATCAGAAGTGGTCCACATACCTGCAATACTTCCGTATGAATATCAAGTATAAGAAGGGCAGCACCAATAATGTTGCAGATTGCCTCAGTCGACCACCGATCATGTCATTAACCACCATGCTCAATTCTTGTGGGCACGACACTTCTGAATGGCCACTTCTCTACAAAAGCGACCCAGACTTTGGCCACACATACTAGACACTCTTGGAGGGTTGGCATGTTCCACATTTTCACCTCCAAGATGCCCTGTTATGCCACCTGGGTCAACTTTGTGTTCCTTCAAGCGAGCATGCCAAGATGATTTGGGAAGCACACTACAATCAGGCTGCTCGGCATTTCGAGGTCGAGAAAATGGTGGCAATACTACAGAAGTATTTCTACTGGCTGAATCTTCGACAGGATGTCAGGAAGTACATCAGATCATGCACTTCCTATGCCATTGCCAAACTGTCAAGAAGAAAGGCCTCTATACTCCACTTCCTACCCCTAGTCAACCTTGGGAATCCATCTCCATGGATTACATGTCAAGCCTTCCTTCCATTAAGCATGGAAACAACTATGTTTTTGTGGTCGTCGACAAGTTCTCAAAGATGGCCATTATGGTAGCCTGTGAGAAGAATATCTCAGTGGAAGCCACTACTAAACTCTTGTTTGAACGAGTGTGGGTTCACATTGGGATCCCACAAATTATCATCTTAGATCGCGATAGCAGGTTCCTCAGTACATTTTGGTTCAATCTGAGGTCAATGCTGAACACCAAACTCACTAATTCCACAGCCTTCCATCCTCAAACTGATGGCCAAACAAAGGTTGTCAACAGGATGATTGTACACATTTTGTGCATGTACAACTCAAAGAATCCACGCACATGGGATGAGAGCCTCCCCTATGTTCAACACAGCTCAATCGGGCTCTCCACAGCTCGACTGGCCACAACCCTTTTCAAGTGGGCTTGGGTTTCCAGCCACTATGTCCCATTGATGTGACCATGCCATTTTGAGCTACTCACATAGATTCGGCTCATGTCTAGTCCGAAACAGTTAAGGAAAATAGCCTCATTGAGCAGATTCAACATATTTTCCAACAAGTCCATGACATTCTCAAGAAATCAAATGCCAAGTACAAGCAACAACATGATCACACAAGTTTTAGGTGGGTGACAAAGTCAAGTTGCATTTGCAAAAAGGAATGCCTTACTGGAGCTTATCGAAAACTCAAACCACTCCAATATGGTCCTTACACCATTACCAAGGCTATGGGAGGCAATGCATTTGAGCTCAACATTCCCCCATTCCTTTGCCTACACCGAGTGTTCAATGTGGAATGCCTTCAGCCATACTTTCCACCATTACTTGACACATCCGACATTACAGAATAGCTGACACCCATAGAGTTAAATCCAGATTGCATGGAAAAAGATGCAACTGATCAGATCATGGACACACAAATCAAGCACACTCAATAACAGAACATTCAACTGTATCGAGTAGTCAAAGCAGGCCAACTCCTTCACCAGGGCAAGTGTCTCACCAAGGACCAAGTTCAGCAGAAGTTTCCTCATCTCATGGAGGAACTCAACGCAATGGGGACCATTGCTTCCTAAGGGGGGAGGAATGATCTAGGTGGATATTGGTGGCAACCCGCCAAGTCCACTTGGACACCCACCATTGTTTCTTTCAGCATTTGAGTTTCCTTAATTGTAGCACAATTTACTATTTTTAGCAATTTTTTGGGTCCTAAACTTCTAGAGCTGTTTTGAGGCCCTAAACGATGTTTTTTGGGAAAACTAGGAGCAACATGGGTCCATGGACTAATGTTGCTCTTCCCAAAGTTGTAGTTCTTGGATAGGTCTTTCTAACGAGATATTTTATGCGTCAAATGGAGATCGTATGCCAAAGCTACGACCCCGAGAAGTTGATGTACCAATTTACCCAAACAGGGCCCACAGTTTGGCGTTTCATCTTCTAGAGTTGGATTTTGGATGTTTAGGGTTTTCCATTGTTTCTCAACAATAAATAGGCCTTCGATCCTCATTGTAACATAGTTCAAAGGCATGTAGCGACCAGATATCTTCTCAGAGATAAGCTACCATTGCCCTAGCTATTTATTTCCATTGTCTGTTTGTAAGCATATCTCAGTATTTTACTTTAATGAAATGAAGTATTATTTCTGCTGCATCTTTGTGTTTGTGGTTATCTCTATAATTTGTTGCGTTCCTATTTAAATATGGATTATTATACCTTTCCATGGACCGTGATCCACGGGCGGGCTGACTCGTCTTGAATTTCTTTACATTATTTTTGGGCGGACTACCCTTTAACTTTAACTTATTGCAATTGCGCTCCACGCATCCCGCGGAGTCTTTACCCTATCTTTATCCAAAACTTCAGGCTTTGTGCCCCATGACCATTGCGCGGGGCTTCTGCTACCCAACAAGAATAAAATGAAAAGGTGTGGTGCTAATGGGACAAATTTTTACCCCCAAAAAAATTCGTTTGATGTTTGGAAATGTTCTCGGAAGGTTTCAAACCCCATTTTTCCAAATTGGGTCCCACTTGTAAAAAAGGTCCCATGAGTTGATTCCTCCACTTTTTCCACTCCAAATGCATCAATATGGATGCCCAAAAATATAATGATCTAATTTGGATCATAGGATCAAGAAATTTTTTTTTTTTGGAGGTCATAAAGTGGATGTGCAAAAATTTATGGCAAAATGTTTGGTATGCCAACAAAATAAAGTAGAGACTATAAAGACCCTAGGGATCCTTTAGAAATTAACCATATTAGGATAGTTTCAATGTATTTTATTACAAGTTTACCCAAATTTGAGGGAAAAACTTTCATTATGGTAGCGGTAAATCGAATGACAAAGTATGCCCACTTTTCCTCTCTTTCTCATCCTCTTAGAGAAAGTATTGTGGCAGAAATTTTCATGGAAACAGTAGAAAAGCTATATGGAATACCAAAGATTATTGTAAGTGATAGTGATCCAATTTCCACTGGAAATTCTGGGATTGAATTATTCTCTTGTTTGGGTGCTCAATTGGCTCACATCTCATCTTACCATCCTCAATATGATCGGTAAACTAATATTATAAATAAATTTTTAAAATAATATTTAAGTTGCCTTGCATATGATAAATAGACAAAATGGGTCAAATGGTTTCATTCACAAAATGGTGGTACAACATATCCTTCCATACTTCATAAAAAATGTCACAATTTATGGAACTTTATGGAATTCATGCTCCACCCATCACCTCACCCTTGAAACGGACTATAAAGGATCAAGCGGTAGAGGACCACATCCAACATGTGAGGCCACTATAATACTAGTGATACCCCCATTAATATTTTCATTGTATCCTTTATTTTTATTATTTTTCCCCTATTGTCCCCATATTTTTATTAGTGTGCCCCATAGAAACCCTCTATTTTTATTGTTGTGCCCTTATGTTATTAATTTTAGGTCGTCTTGATTATGTTGTGAACCCTTAGACTCTTATATATAGAAGGGAGGTTTAGTCATTTTTATCATCCAAGAATTGTTAATTTGTGTAATGTAAAGGAGGGTGCCCCCTCAAAGACTCTAAATTATAAGGTGTTGATCTATCTTTTCTATATTTTTGTGAGTTAGTTTCCTAACATTTGGTACAGAGCTTTGGATTCTACGGTTTCGCTTCTCCAAACAGGTCATCGTGGCATTTTTGCTATAACTATTTTGCTGCAACATTTCAAAAGCTAGAAAAAAACCCCATTTGAGCTCAAATCGTTCTGAAATTCACATCTGAATTTCAGAGCTTGTCTCGCTATATTTTCAGAGGTATGATATGCAGAAGTTAGGGTTTTTTGCAGATTCCCGAATTACATTCTAAACAAGTGAGTTGGGGAAAATTATCATAACTTTTGCTAAGAATCAGATTGAAATTTCATAAGAAGTTTTAGAAAGAGAACATCCTATAGCTTTCTATATATCAGTTTTGGTTACTAAGGTTGAAACAACGACGCACGACACTTCGTACAAGTTTGCTCTACTGAGGTAGTGTATAATCAGGTCACCGTAGGAGTTTTGGCATAGCTCTTCCTTGGAGAATCCATTCTTGATCAGACTTACAGGGTTAGAAAGAGGACTCAAAGGGCTACATCAGGACGCGATTTCAAATATAAAAGGTCCACAGTTACAGAGATACAACAGATTCAATATTGAGCTCTTACAATGTGAAAAAAAAGGTGTGTAGTTTTTTTTTTTTTTCATAAGATTGGTTTGAAAAATTAGTTTGAAGGAATTCAAAGGGAATAGTGAAGAATTATTAGCATTAATTGATGCCCTGAAGAAATAAATTGGAAAGACTTAGTAAGAAACATAAAAGCTCTAGCATGACTCGTGAAGAAGAGGAAGAAATGCAATATGATATATCAAAATTACAAGACCAAGTACAACAAATTTCACTGCCACAAAAGGTAACTGAAGTCAAGATGAATGGCATGGAAGCTAATATGAATGGCATGCAAGTTAAGATGGATTGCATGGATGCTAAGATGAACGGAATGGACATTAGGATGGAAGAATTGCAGATAAATTTGAATAAGTTGCTACAAGAAATGGTTACTAATGGTGAAAGGGTAGTAAAGGAAACTCATGATGAGAGAAAAAGAAATATTAATCATGATTTCATAGACTATATTGTTGGATTGAAGACCCACAATGTTCCAAAAATCGATATGAGGAAGTTTGATGACAAGGATCTCGGAACATGGATACTACAGATCAAGCAATTTTTCGATCTCCATAATGTACAAAACACACAAAACGTATGTATTGCAACTTTATATTTGGAACCAAATTAGTTTTTATGGTATCAATGGATTTTCTCTCGTAAACAAATTGTCACTTGGGCAATTTATACAGAAAAATGATAGCACATTATGAGGATACAAAAAGCAACAACTTTTTTAGCCAATTGATATATCTCAAACAAGAGGGCTCAATGATGGAGCACATTGAGGACTTCCAAAAATTTAACATAAGGGTAAAATATATTCCAGAGGAGTATAGCATTGATGTGTTCAAAGGAAGTTGAAAGGATAATACTCGACATGAGGTTCACCTTTGGGAACCTGATGCATTGGAGAAGGCATTCACGTTAGCAACAAAAATGGAAAACAAAATTATGTAAAATAGGAGGCCTACCACTCACAATTATAAAGATGAAAGTGTTGTTTCCCCTAGCCTTCCACAACCTGCAAGGTTGACACCACAACAATTGGAAGAAAAAGGAGCAAAAGGGCTTTGTTACAATTATGATAGTGAATACACTAAAGTTCATAAGTGTGCTGAGAAGAAATTATTCTACATAGATTGTGAAGAGGAGGAAGAAATGGAACAAGACATGTCAAAATAAGAGTATATACTCTAGGAAAAAACCCTAGATAAAGAAGAAATTAATCCGACCATATCTTGTAATGCATTGGCTGGAATTACCACTCAAACTATCAAGATAGAAGGACATATCAAGAAAAAAAAGGAAATAGTGTTGATTGATTCAGGAAGTACCCATAATTTTATTCATTGTAAGATAGCCAAGGAATTGAATTGCTTCCTATATCAAGTGCAAAAGTGTCATGTGATGGTTGCAAGTGGAGGAACCATAAATTTCTCGGGAAAGTGCCATAATATCAAGCTATCCATGGGAGAATATGTATTGAATATCCCAATGCTTTCCATTCCAATGGGTGGTGCTGATGTTGTACTAGGAGTCCAATGGCTACAATCCTTGGGTACAATAGCTTTTAATTTTCAAGAAATTTTCATGAAAGTTTGTGTGGAAGAAAAGGAAGTTGAATTAAGGGGTTTTGCAGTGAAAATGGGAAAGATAATCAACTCTAACAGTATAAAAATTCTTCTAAAGACGGAACAAGGAGGCGTAATTACCCAATTATGTTCGCTAGAGGTTCCCACATTGAAATCTTCTATTTTTCCAGATCTACAAAAAGTCTTGGACAATCATTCCAAGATATTTGAGACTCCCAAAGGCCTCCCACCTATTCGTGATCATGATCATGCTATTCATTTGTTTATAGGAAGTGTTCCTCCAAACATCAGGTCGTACAAATATCCCTATGCCCAAAAGAGTGAAATTGAACGTATGGTTGTAGAAATGCTAGATGCTAGTATAATTCAACCTACTCAAATTTCTTTCTCTGCTCAATTACTATTGGTGCACAAGAAGGATGGATCATGGCGCATGTGTACATACTATAGGGAGCTCAACAAGATCACTATTAAAGAAAAATTTCCAATTCCTCTCATTGATGAATTATTGGATGAATTGCATGGATCTATTTACTTTGCCAAATTAGATCTCCGTTCAAGATATCATCAAATCAGAATGAAGAGTGAAGACGTTCTGAAAACAACATTTAGAAATCATGAGGGTCATTATGAATTTTTGGTCATGCCTTTTGGCCTTACCAATGCACCTTCTACATTTCAAGGTTTGATGAATTCCATTTTCAAACCCTTCCTTAGAAAATTTGTGTTAGTATTTTTTAATGATATAATAATCTACAACAAGTCTTGGAAGGATCATGTTGAACATGTTGACAAGGTGCTCAAACTATTAAAGGAGAAACAATTATATGAAAAATTCTCCAAATGTTTCTTAGGAGTACAAGAGGCAGACTATCTGGGTCATATTATATCTCATGAAGGTGTTAAGGTAGACACTAGCAAAATTAAATCCATTAAGGAATGGAAAATCCCCACATCCATAAAGAATCTACGAGGATTTCTCGGGTTGTCAGGGTATTATCACAAGTTTGTTAAGAATTATGGGAGAATAGTAGCACCTCCATCAACATTATTGAAGAAAGATGCATTTTCATGGACTCGAGAGGCAATGAAGGCCTTCGAACATATTAGAGATGCAATGTGCGAAGCACCAATCTTAGCTATGCTAGACTTCACAAAAACCTTTATTGTGGAATGTGATGCTTTAGGAAATGGAGTTGGTGTTGTTTTAATGCAAGATGAAAGATCCATTTCTTTCGAAAGTCATCCAATCAAAGGAAAGTATTTACACAAAGCTATTTATGAGAAGGAAATGTTGGAAATACTACATGCACTTAAGGAATGGTGACCCTACCTAATCGGAAGACACCTCAAGGTAAAAATGGATCATGATAGTCTTAAATACTTTTTAGAAGAAATATTATCCTCTGAAGAGCAATAAAAATGTGTCACAAAGATGTTGGGTTATTACTTTGAAATCATCTACAAAAAAGGGAGGAAAAATGTGTGGCAGATGCACTCTCAAAAAAGGATGAGGATGTGGAAGCATTGTTGTGCACCATTTCTATTATCCATCAAGATTGGATAAGCGAAGCAAGGGATGAATGGAAGAATGAGGAAGAAGTGTGGGCACTCATTCAAAAGTTACAACAACATCCCAATACATCTGATACATTTAGCCAGAAAAATGATTCGTTATTGTACAAAGATCGCTTATACCTATGTAAGAATTCCCAACTCAGCAAAAGATTCTTATGGAATTGCACACTTCTCCCTTAAGAGGACACTCGGGATTTTTAAAAACATACCACATGGTTAAGAAGGAATATTTTTGGTATGGTCTTAAATCATATATTCAAAATTTTATGGGAGAATGTTTGGTTTGCCAAAAAAATAAAGTTGAAACAATTAAGACCCCAGGTCTATTATAGCCTATATCCATTCCAAGCCAACGTTGAGAGGAGGTTTCAATGTATTTTATCGCATTTCTACCTAAGTCCGAAGGAAGGCGTGTCATCATGGTGGTAGTTGACAGACTTACCAAGTATGCACACTTTTGTGCATTATTGCATCCATTTAAATCCAGTACAATTTCTATTGCATTTATGGAAACAATTCAAAAGCTACATGGAAACCCAAAGATTATTGTAAGCTTGCGATAGAGATCCCATTTTCACTGGAAATTTATGGACAAAATTATTTTCTTGTCTCGGTACTGAGTTAGCTCATAGCTCATCTTATCACCCTCAATCTAATGGGAAAATTGAGATAGTAAACAAATGTTTGGAAGGATATCTTCGTTGCTTTGTATCTGATAAACAAACACAACGGGTCAAATGGTTTCCTCTGGCTGAATGGTGGTATAACACTTCCTTCCATACTACAGCAAAAATGACCCCATTTATGGAAATTTATGGATATCATCCACCATCCATTAAATCATATTTAAGAGAAAATTCTAAGGTTCAAGCAGTGGAAGATCACATCGAGCATCAACAAAAAGTTCTCCAACTCTTAAAGGATAACCTCATGTTGGCGCAAAGTAGAATGAAACAACAGGAAGATCAACATTGCAACAAAAGAAGTTTTGATGTAGGTGACTAGGTATTCCTACAACTACAACCATATAAACAAATGTCCCTCAAGCAAGCTAAGAAGGATAATAAATTATCACCAAAGTATTATGGTTTGTACAAGGTGTTGCAAAAGATTGGTACTATGGCATACAAATTGGAGCTTCCTACAACTTCTCGAGTGCACCCAATTTTCCATGTTTCATGTTTAAACAAGGTTATAGGTGACAAGCTCCCAGTTCAAACAATATTTTTAGAACTTGATGAGGAAGGGAAAATCAAATTGGAACCAAAAGCAGTCTCAAAAATAAGAACTCGACACCTACGAAATCGATCAATTTCGGAGTATCTCATCAAGTGGAAGAACTTATCCGTTGAAGATTCCACATGGGAGGATGAGAATTTTATACAGAAGCATCCAGAACTACTCAAGCGTTGATTACAACGCTTTTTGAAAGGAGAGGGGCATCTTAGGTCCCTATAATACTAGTGATTCTCCCATTACTATTGTCATTGTATCCCTTATTGTTATTATTGTGGCCCTATTTTCCCCATACTGTTATTAATGTGCCCCATCGAAACCCTCTATTGTTATTGTTGTGCCCTTATGTTATTACTGTTAGGTCGGCTTGATTATATTGTGAACCCTTAGACTCTTATGTATAGAAGGGAGGTTTAGTCATTTTTATCATCCAAGAATTGTACATTTGTGTAATGTAAAGGAGGTTTCCCCGTCGAAGAGGCTGAATTATAAGGCACTGATCTATCTTTTCTATCTTTTTGTGAGTTGGTTTCCTAACACAACACCAACATAAGGTTCCCAATTATTGAACGAATTCAAAGGGGAATAGTGAAGAATTATTAGCATTAATTGATGCCCCGAAGAAAGAAACTGGAAAGACGTAGTAAGAAACCTAAAAGCTCTAACATGACTTGTGAAGAAGAGGAAGAAATGCAATATGATACATCAAAATTACAAGACCAAGTAAAACACATTTCACTGCCACAAAAGGTAACTAAAGCCAAGATGAATGGTGTGGAAGCTAATATCAATGGCATGCAAGTTAAGATGGATTGCATGGATGCTAAGATGAATGGAATGGACATTAGGATGGAAGAATTGAAGATAAATTTGAATAAGTTGCTACAAGAAATGGTTACTAATGGTGAAAGTGTAGTAAAGGAAACTCATGATGTGAACAAAAGAAATGTTAATCATGATTTCATAGACTGTAATGTTGGATTGAAGACCCACCATGTTCCAAAAATCGATATGAGGAAGTTTGATGGCAAGGATCTCAGAACATGGATACTACAGATGAAGCAATTTTTCGATCTCCATAATGTGTAAACACACAAAAGGCATGTATTGCAACTTTATATTTGGAACCAAATTAGTTTTTATGGTATCAATGGATTTTCTCTTGTAAACAAATTGTCACTTGGGAAATTTTTACAGAAAAAATGATAGCACATTATGAGGATACAAAAAGAAACACATTTTTTAGCCAATTGATATATCTCAAACAAAAGGTTTCAATGATGGAGCACATTGAGGACTTCCAAAAATTTAACATAAGGGTAAAATATATTCCAGTGGAGTATAGAATTGATGTGTTCATAGGAAATTTAAAGGATAATATTCAACATGAGGTTCGCCTTTGGGAACCTGATGCACTGGAGAAGGCATTCACGTTAGCAACAAAAATGGAAAACAAAATTATGTAAACTAGGAGGCCTACCACTAACAACTATAAAGATGAAAGTGTTGTTGCCGCTAGCCTTCCACAACCTGCAAGGTTGACACCACAACAATTGGAAGAAAAAAGAGCAAAAGGGCTTTGTTACAGTTGTGATAGTGAATACACTAAAGTTCATAAGTGTGCTGAGAAGAAATTATGCTACATAGATTGTGAAGAGCAGGAAGAAAAGGAGCAAGAAATGTCAAAGGAAGAGGATATTCTCCAAGAGAAAACCCTAGATAAAGAAGAAATTAATCCGGCCATATCTTGTAATGCATTGGTTGGAATTACCATTCAAACTATCAAGTTAGAAGGACATATGAAGATGAAAAAGGAAATAGTGTTGATTGATTTAGGAAGTACCCATAATTTTATTCATTGTAAGATATCCAAGGAATTGAATTGCTTCCTATATCAAGTACCAAAGTGTCAAGTGATGGTTGCAAGTGGAGGAACCATAAATTGCTCGGGAAAGTTCCATAATATCAAGATATCCATGGGAGAATATGTATTGAATAGCCCAATGCTTTCCATTCCAATGGGTGGTGCTGATGTTGTACTAGGAGTCCAATGGCTACAATCCTTGGGTATAATAGCTTTTAATTTTCAAGAACTTTTCATGAAATTTTGTGCGGAAGAAAAGGAAGTTGAATTGAGGGGTATTGCAGCGAAACTGGGAAAGATAATCAGCTCTAACGGTATGAAAATTCTTCTAAAGAAGGAACAATGAGGCGTAATTACCCAATTATGTTTGTTAGAGGTTCCCACATTGAAATCTTCTATTTTTCTAGATCTCCAAAAAGTCTTGGACAATCATTCCAAGATATTTGAGACTCCCAAAGGCCTCCCACCTATTCGTGGTCATGATCATGCTATTCATTTGATTATAGGAAGTGTTCCTCTAAACATCAGGTCGTACAAATATCCCTATGCCCAAAAGAGTGAAATTGAACGTATGGTTGTAGAAATGCTAGAGGCTAGTATAATTCAACCTACTCAAATTTCTTTCTCTGCTCAATCAGTATTGGTGCACAAGAAGGATGGATCATGGCGCATGTGTACATACTATAGGGAGCTCAACAAGATCACTAGTAAAGATAAATTTCCAATTCCTCTCATTGATGAATTATTGGATGAATTGCATGGATCTATTTACTTCGCCAAATTAGATCTCCGTTCAAGATATCATCAAATTAGAATGAAGAGTGAAGGCATTTAGAAAACAACATTTAGAAATCATGAGGGTCATCATGAATTTTTGGTCATGCCTTTTGGCCTTACTAATGCACCTTCTACATTTCAAGGTTTGATGAATTCCATTTTCAAACCCTTCCTTAGAAAATTTGTGTTAGTATTTTTTAATGATATGATAATCTACAAGAAGTCTTGGAAGTATCATGTTGAACATGTTGACAAGGTGCTCAAACTATTAAAGGAGAAACAATTATATGAAAAATTCTCCAAATGTTTCTTAGGAGTACAAGAGGCAGACTATCCGGGTCATATTATATCTCATGAAGGTGTTAAGGTAGACCCTAGCAAAATTAAATCCATTAAGGAATGGAAAATCCCCACATCCATAAAGAATCTACGAGGATTTCTCGGGTTTTCAGGGTATTATCACAAGTTTGTTAAGAATTATGGGAGAATAGCAGCACCTCCAACAACATTATTGAAGAAAGATGCATTTTCATGGACTCGAGAGGCAATGAAGGCCTTCGAACATATTAGAGATGCAATGTGCGAAGCACCAATCTTAGCTATGCTAGACTTCACAAAAACCTTTATTGTGGAATGTGATGCTTTAGGAAATGGAGTTGGTGTTGTTTTAATGCAAGATGAAAGATCCATTTCTTTCGAAAGTCATCCAATCAAAGGAAAGTATTTACACAAAGCTATTTATGAGAAGGAAATGTTGGAAATACTACATGCACTTAAGGAATGGTGACCCTACCTAATCGGAAGACACCTCAAGGTAAAAATGGATCATGATAGTCTTAAATACTTTTGAGAAGAAATATTATCCTCTGAAGAGCAACAAAGTTGGGTCACAAAAA
This sequence comes from Pinus tabuliformis, assembly GCA_031772625.1. Classification (NCBI taxonomy): domain Eukaryota; kingdom Viridiplantae; phylum Streptophyta; class Pinopsida; order Pinales; family Pinaceae; genus Pinus; species Pinus tabuliformis. The sequence goes on from CM062816.1 coordinate 149,070,320, forward strand.
TGTTGGGTTATGACTTTGAAATCATCTACAAAAAAGGGAAGAAAAATGTGTGGCAGATGCACTCTCAAGAAAGGATGAGGATATGGAAGCATTGTTGTTTTTCATTTCTATTATCCATCCAAATTGGATAAATGAAGCAAGGGATGAATGGAAGAATGAGGAAGAAGTGTGGGCACTCATTCCAAAGTTACAACAACATCCCAATACATCTGATACATTTAGCTAGAAAAATGATTCGTTATGGTACAAAGATCGGTTATACCTATGTGAAAATTCCCAACTCAGCAAAAGATTCTTATGGAATTACACACTTCTCCCTTAGGAGGACACTCAGGATTTTTAAAAACTTACCACATGGTTAAGAAGGAATCTTTTTGGGATGGGCTTAAATCAGATATTCAAAAGTTTATGGAGGAATGTTTGGTTTGCCAACAAAATAAAGTTGAAACAATTAAGACCCCAGGTCTATTGTAACCTTTATCCATTCCAAGCCAATTTTGGGAGGAGGTTTCAATGGATTTTATCACAGTTTTACCTAAGTTCGAAGGAAGGAGTGTCATCATGGTAGTAGTTGACAGACTTACCAAGTATGCACACTTTTGTGCATTATCGCATCCATTTAAAGCTAGTACAATTTCTACTGCATTTGTGGAAACAATTCAAAAACTACATGGAAAGCCAAAGATTATTGTAAGAGATAGAGATCCCATTTTCACTGGAAATTTATGGACAAAATTATTTTCTTGTCTCAGTACCGAGTTAGCTCATAGGTCATCTTATCACCCTCAATCTAATGGGAAAACTGAGATAGTAAAAAAATGTTTGGAAGGATATCTTCGTTGTTTTGTATCTGATAAATAGACACAATGGGTCAAATGGTTTCCTCTAGCTGAATGGTGGTATAACACTTCCTTCCATATTGCAGCAAAAATGACCTCATTTATGGCAATTTATGGATATCATCCACCATCCATTAAATCATATTTAAGAGAAAATTCTAAGGTTCAAGCAGTGGAAGATCACATCGAGCATCAACAACAAGTTCTCCAACTCTTAAAGTATAACCTCATGTTGGCGCAAAATAGAATGAAACAACAAGAAGATCAACATTGGAACAAAAGAAGTTTTGATGTAGGTGACTAGGTATTCCTACAACTACAACCATATAAGCAAATGTCCCTCAAGCACGCTAAGAAGGATAATAAATTATCACCAAAGTATTATTGTTTGTACAAGGTGTTGCAAAAGATTGGTACTATGGCATACAAATTGGAGCTTCCTCCAACTTCCTGAGTGCACCCAGCTTTCCATGTTTCATTTTTAAACAAGGTTATAGGTGACAAGCTCCCAATTCAAACAATATTGTTAGAAATTGAGGAGGAAGGGAAAATCAAATTGGAACCGAAAGCAGTCACAAAGACAAGAACTCGACACCTACAAAATCGGTCAATTTCAGAGTATCTGATTAAGTGGAAGAACTTATCCGCTGAAGATTCCACATGGGAGGATGAGAATCTTATACAGAAGCATCTAGAACTACTCAAGCGTTGAGGACAACGCTTTTCGAAAGGAGAGGGGCATGTTAGGTCTCGATAATAGTAGTGATTCCCCCATTACTATTGTCATTGTATCCCTTAATGTTATTATTGTGGCCCTATTGTTCCCATATTGTTATTAGTGTGCCCCATAGAAACCCTCTATTGTTATTGTTGAGCCCTTATGTTGTTACTGTTAGGTCGGCTTGATTATATTTTGAACCCTTAGAATCCTATGTATAGAAGGGGGATTTAGTGATTTTTATCATCCAAGAATTGTACATTTGTGTAATGTAAAGGAGGTCGCCCCGTTGAAGAGGCTGAATTATAAGGCACTGATCTATCTTTTCTATCTTTTTGTGAGTTGGTTTCCTAACACAACACCAATATAAGGTTCCCAATTATTGAAGGACAACTTGGTTATGGTGTAAAATAAGATGAAACAACAATGAGATAAACAACACAATGAAAGGGAATTTTAAGTGGGGGATTTCATATATTGTGTGACTACAACCATATAAACAGATGTTCCTAAAGTAGTAAAATAAGGATAATGAATTACCTTCGAGATATTATGGCCCCTATAAGGTGTTGTGGAGGATTGGAAGCATGTCCAACAAATTGGGGTTGCTCCATCTTCATGTGTAGATCCTGTATTCCATGTCTCTTTCTTAAAGAATATCATCGGAGATAAGATCCTAATCAAAATTATTCTACTGGAGATTAGTGAAGGTAAAATAATACTAGAACCAAAAATAGTTTTGGGAATAGGGACTAAGCAACAGAGAAATCGAGTAATTACTGAGTACCTCATCAAATGGAAGAACCTACCATTGGAAGAAGCGATATCGGTAGATGAGTGTTTTGTGCAAAAATATACACATATATTGAAGTATTGAGGACAAGACTTCTTTGAATGGGAGGGGGATGTTAAGCCCTATATATGCCCCATGTTAACCCAAAAAACCCTCATTAAGCCTCAAATATCGAGTGATTACATTTCTATTGTTATATTGTTACGTAGGTTAGAACCCCTCACTGTCCCATTTTATTATAATTATATCCTTTGTCTGCTATATATACACTTAGAGAGCCTAGTCTTAAGAATATCAAATATTACCTTGTTCATTCTATAAATAGGTTTCTCCCTCGAGGTGGACTATAATTATTGGTTTCATATCGGGGTTAAGGCATAAGGATCATGACAATTGTTTAATAAATATTTCATCATGGAAATTGAATAAACTATTTGAATATCGACACTAGCTAATTTACTTCAATATCAATTTTACATATATGTATATATAGGAAAACAAAGTGAACAAAACAATAGAAGAAAAGTTTAATACTAACCATAACAACATATTCCAATTCCCAAAGAAATGAAGCAATTGAAATTCAAAAATTATGTTATTTCTTAAAAAGAATAGTACAGAGGAAATTTCAATATTCAAGGTTAAGTAATATTTAAATGTACTTAAAATATATATTATTTGAAAAAAACAATCATTCCATGAGTAAAATATTTCAATCGTCATTTTAATTAAAATAATAAAACTTTTGAATCCTCATTTTAAATAAAATATTTCAAGGTCATATATATATATATATATATATATATATATATGGATATGGCTAAAAAAAATGTTGTATATATATATATATATATATATATATATATATATATATATATATATATATATATATATATATATTATATGGTTAAAAAAAATGTTGTATATATTATATAAATTAACTGAAAAAATAAATTGCTATGCTTATAACATTTTAAGTAGTCTCACTATTTTACATTTTGGCCCAGATTTTGTCTAAAATCTAATAGAGATTTATTGGAATTGCGAATTTAAATTGTGAAGTTTAAACAAATAAAATGCCTAAACTGATTTTAAAGATATTTACGTGTTCAAGAATGAAATTTAAATAATCAAAAATTACAAGTAGTGTGTGTAGAAAGAGAGACAATATACATCCATCATAATCACTGATATATTAATCATCAAGAGATATGAAATTTCTTGACACATAATTTGCTTTCAAATTTTACAGCCTAAAAAAGATTTGTACATAAAAAAAAATATAATGCCTCTTAATTATTACTAAATCTATAATTAAAATAAATCTATACTAATAAATAATATTTTAAACCTAGCCTATAAATTTAAACAAATGATACGAAAAGAACCTCACATGAATGAGATTACATTAAGCAGTTGTCTATAACGCGACTTTTTGAAAGCCTTTCCGGCGGGTTTTGCCGGTGAAAATCCGGCAGCAATTTATTGGAATCGCAAGTTTGATAGCTAGTTTCTGCACAATCAAAGCGTCCCAGGAGTTTTTCAGGGTGTTGAATCAAAATATGCAGTTAAAAAACCATTTTAACTGCAACAAATCATGATTTAATCTCAATTTCTTCCGCCAAATTCCATCACCAGAATCTCCAAAAAGTCGCATTATAGACAACTCCTTACATTAATGCATCACTTTCTTAACTATTTCAAACATTGACTTATATATTTATTTTTTGCGAAAAATAAGAAAGTGCCAGATCCATTAGCACCGTATAGAAATTAATCATTGAATATGAGATAAATAGAGTGAATGAATACGAAAACCCTCTTATTGTTGATATTTTATTAAAAGAAAGTTGTAACTGTGGATTTGTCGAGTCAGGATAACATGGACGGATTTGGGTCCAGACTCGAGACGCTGCAACATGATTTTTTCATCTGCATTCATTGAAACGCTTGGAGTTGGGATCACAGTCAGTGCCAGATTTTCCTTGATCTTGATTTGAGTTGTTCTTATCTCATGGTCCCTTTTGAAAGGTTAAGTCAGCTGAAGCATTTTGTCGGCAGAGAATTTTGAAAACTCTATGTCAGTGGAGTTGGGATTCAGCCCATTGGGTTGATCACGAAGCAAACGAATCAAAGCAGAAGGCAAAATGGTGCTACTAACTGTATCTGTCCATGAAGTTTCTCCATTAAAACATTAACAGACGAGACAAAGAAATGATGTCCCTTCTGACTCTTTTTTTCTTTGCATGCATCTATACAAACAATATCAGAACTTGCAAATTGAAGCAAAACTGCTTCTAATAATTAAAGATGGTGACTTTGCCAGCCAATACTCAACGCATGAAACTAACGTACCGGGGTAAAATAGAATCACAATTCAAGATTCCCTCACCACGAGGAAGACTTTGGAAAGCAAGGAGAGGATCACCTCTGGCCCTGGGAGATTGATGTCATTTTCAATGTACTCCATTTTCTTTTATGGCCTCTAGTTTTGCACATAAGGATCATTCAGGCATTACGTAATTTGATCCTGAGATATGAAGATTGCTAACAATTGCAATATAGAATTTTTAACTTACACGGAAGTGATAAAATTTTACGAACAGAGATTCCAATCTAATAATTATTTTCTGACAGAGGAGTTAAATCTGTAACACTTTCGGACGACATCAGAGGCCATAAAGAATATGATTCTTACCTGTCGTGGCCATGATTAATCATAGGATGATTCGGCATAGGATGAAACTGTGGAATAACAACAGTTAAATTTCATGTTTGGAGATAGGAGATGTGTTCAAACTATTAACTGTTAGAAAACTAATAAACTTAAACAGTGATTCTACATGCGGAAAGAACTGAAAAGAATCACTGAAACTTAATACCCAGGGATACGAGTTACCTCCAGCCATTGGTGATGTTTGATGAAAGCCACAGTCCACTTGCCTGCTACTTCTTCAACACTCTAGCTTCAATCCAAGCAAAAGAAAATGAACGCAAGAATTATGAAGGCACTTCCAAGCTCTGCTATCTCAGCTAGATGGTGTAAAACTGAAGGGGGTTGAGATATGAGCTTGGGGACCAAACAGATGAACATATAGCTAAGCTTCCATCAAGCTTCTAAAAGCTATGTGTTAGAAAAACCACAAATGAAGGTAGAGATCATATCAAAGTAATGGACCACTTTAGTAGCTCCCAATTATAAATTTAGTAATTGCAGTTGATTTTCTTAACTTAAGGAAACTACTGCAGTTGGTTTCCATAAGTTAAGAAAAGTTGCAATTCCATAAATCAAGGCAGCAATTAATGGAAAAATCAATGGAGCTTAACATTCTCCCACTTGGTCCATACTTCCAAACTTAATGTCTCAAAAACCATTGACAGTCTTTATTAAGTAATAGATACATGAATCATGGCGATAAGTCCTCTAATGACGAGTATTATCTTCCATGCATTACTATGCATTTATTCTTATTCTAATTTATGTGGCAACAATTTCTTAATGAATAAACCTTATGTTTATTCTTGGTCCTTCTTAAATGAATTTTCTCAAATCAACTTAAGGTGCACATAAATATGAGAAAAAACATCACAATAATTAAGAATTTCATTAACATTGTCCATACAATGAAAAACTGTATAATGGAACCAAGTCCCATATTCAATACATGATCCTTGAATTTAAACGGTGGCATGCCATTAGTCAAAGGATCAGCGATCATTAACTCAGTGCTGACGTGCTCAATGACCACTTTCTTTTCTTTAACACATTCCCTTATAGCTAAATACTTAATGTCGATGTGTTTATTTCGACTCCCACTTTTTTTTTAGCCATAAAACCAGCAGCTGAATTATAATATATTCTCAATGGCTTAGAGATAGAATCCATAATTCTAAGCCCATAAATGAAATTCTTAAGCCATACACCATGTAAAGCAGCCTCAAACAGGATATACATAAGCATGTAGTCTTTGGTCCCTTGAAGGTACCTCATTAGTTTCTTTGCAGCTCTCCAGTGGTCTAAACCTGGATCATTATGATATCGTCCCAACATTCCCACAACAAATGCAATGTCAGGTCTTGTAGATACACAGCATAATCATTAGGAATTGCTAATCTCTTAGGTTTGGTAGATCTTCTTAATGTTGTACCATCATCTTCCTGAGAAGTATGTGGTTCAACTTGTTGTTCAAAAGTTCTTGGCAACTCTTGAACTCCTTGATCTACTGGAATATCGTCAGCAGCTTGTGGTACTTCAACAATTGGTTGTTCAACACCAGTTTGTACTTGAGGGGTGCTATGAATAATAACCAATCTTTCACTTGAAGTGGAAGGTTGAGATTCTGAATGATCTTTCTCAGAAACTATGTTTCTGGTTTGATCGCTCCCACTGATCAAGTCATTTTCAAGAAACTTTGCATTTCCTGATTCCACAATCCTAGTGCTGTGAGATGGACAATAAAATCTTTAAGTATGTATGATTTCTAATATGTCTGAACTCCTATTGGCACCTTTCTTTGACTTGTTGGTCTGCTTTCCCTTTATGCATTCCACACAAGTCTCAAGATCAGTAAAATCTAGAGTATTAAGTATTCCTTAATTTACCAATCTTTTAATTCTATCTATGGAGATATGACCTAGTCTCCGGTGCCATAATTTAGAGGAAACTTCATTAATAACACATATTTTAGTGCCAGCGTGAACATGCATTGAATCATATGTGACATTGTTTTGTAAATTAATGCAGTAAAGACCATTTTAGACAAAATACCATTCCCAACATAATCAGATTTATAGAATAGACTGAAAGATTTTTCTGAAAAGTTTAAGGAATATCCAAAGGTACAAGCCTTGAAACTGAAATCAAGTTTCTAGAAAAACTTGGAACATAAAAAGTCTTTTCTAACTCCAAAACAAAACCACTACTTAAAGCTAAATAACATGTTCCTATAGCTTCCACATGCGAGCCCATCTTGTTTCCTGATAAGATGCTTTGCTCACTTCCCACTGGCTTCGTTAGGTTCTGCAAACCCTGCAAGGAATTCGAAATGTGAATTGTTGATCCAAAATCAATCCACCATGTGTTATTATTAATGTTAACCATATTAGCTTCATAACAAACAAACGAGATTGAATTACCTTTGTCTGCAAGCCATTTCTTATATTTGGCGCATTCCTTCTTTATGTGTCCCTTCTTCTTACAGAAAAAACACTTGGAAACCTTTTTGATATCAGCTTGGGGAGGTGCTTTACCTTTCCCTTTCCGATTGGCTTGAGATTTTCCCTTTCCACGCGTTGCCAGCATTGCACTCTCTCCCAGTTCCATCACCAGTCTCTCTTCTTCTTGAACACACATGGTCATGAGTTCTAATTGACCATTTATCATTATGTGTGTTGTATGAGATTTTGAAAGGTCCATATTGGTGCGGAAGGGTGTTCAGGATGTAGTGCACTAGGAAGGACTCCGATATTTCAACCTCGAGTTTCTTCAATTGAGCCACAGTGTCCCTCATCTGCATGATGTGGTTGCGCACACCTTTCACACTGGTGAGCGTTAGGGATGAGAATTTCATGATTAGGGTGCTTGCCAGTGCCTTGTCTGAAGAGACGAATTGTTCATCAATGGCCTTCAACAAGTCTCGGACCTTTTCATGCTGATCAACGGAACCTCGAATACCAGCTGAAATTTTAGTCTTAATGAACATCATGCTTAGACGATTGGATCGCTCCCATCGTTCATAAAGCGCGATGTCCGCTGCAGTGCTGGTATTAGTGAGTGCCGATGGTTCATCTTTCCTGATAGCACAATCTATGTCCATCCACCCTAAATGAAGGAGAATTCTCTCCTTCCAAATCTTGTAGTTATCTCCCTTAAGTTCGGGAATGTCACAACGAATTTCAGAGAAATTTGTAGGTTGTACTGCTGCATCAAAAGGATCACATGCTTATGTTAAAATTGAGGCTTAATAACTTTCATGTTTTACCAATGTAAATCATGCAAAAAAAAATTGAATCAAATGACATGAAAATTGCCTGTGGGCTAAATTTTCAATTCAAACAGATTCAATAAAACTTTATGATGATGCTAAAAAGAATTGAATCAAATGACATGAAAATTGCCTGTGGGCTAAATTTTCAATTCAAACAGATTCAATAAAACTTTATGATAAAACTTATTAATTCATAACCCCTGTGGGTAGGTTATGAAATTTTATCCTAATTAATCACATAAACATAATAAAAATTCCTATGGGATAAAATTTATTATATTTAGTGTAATTAATTACAATTTAATGTCTAAATAATCTTTATGTGATCTTGCCAATCAATATATAATTTTATTTAATTAAAGATGTTGTGGCTATTCTCTAATTAATTAAAATCATATGGATTTCTAGACATTATTTTGTTGCATAAACAAAACTTAACCAGAGAGAAAAATAATGTTTACTGAAAGGAGTAAGTCAAAATGACATTTTAATAAACTCCATAAAACTGTAATAATTCTCCAGCAAAATCAAAATTTACATTCCTTAGTCTAACTATCCCATAATTTATTTAAGACTAATTCTTAAATTAATTACAAAATGGGCTCTAAACAATTTGCAAACAAAACTGAAAATTTGAAATATTCAAAACAAAAGACTAAACCATTTCAAATATTGAAATATTGAAACATTTAAGAATGCATAAACTATTTCCTTTAACATGACTCATATAAAAAAGAATAGACTTCACAAACATTTCACGTTCATACCCGAGACTTTGGTGAGAGCCTTTATGTCGTGAATGTTCTTGAATGAATCAGGTCATATATTTACTTTAAATATACATTTATAAAATCATCTAAAGTTATATAACCAAAATATATATAACCAAAGTTATAACCAAAATATATACAGCCAAAGTTATAACCGAAATATATCTAAGTTTATAAAGTTATATAAATAAAAAATATATATAACCAAAACATAATCAAAATATATACCAAATGAAACAAACCATACAATATGGTATATCACGAACTTTAATATACATATAAACGGTTATGGTATATAATCAAAAGTAATGCCATGTGTTATAAAACCAAATCTTTTCTATGGCTACGGTAAAAAGGCTAGGATTAAGTTAGTATAATTATGAAAATCCAACTACCACATGACAATTTACAAGGTCAGTATACCACTAACTATTGTCCCATTCTCGGATATAATATAAAAATATTATGCAGCAGAAATATTCTAATAAATCTGCAAGCCTTTGTCTGCTGTAATGTTAATGAATTTGATCGATATATATATATATATATATATATATATATATATATATATATATATATATATATATATATATATATATATATATATATATATATATATATATATATATATATATATATAGATATATATATATATATATATATATATAGATATCGGATACATATCAATAAAATGATGTAACCCTCTTATGATTATATAATTGTCATTATATATAATATTTCATTTTACGATATCTAGTGGCGAATCTGAAAAGTTTTTCAATCGAAATTTTTTCAATATTGTATAGTATCCCATTCAAATTCAAACTTGGTAATTGCAAGTACCAGTCCAGTTACGTAATGATTATTTTCTGTACTTAAGGACAGAGGCAACGCTTGATGTTCATTAATTCGGCAAGAATCCCGTTCGCAATGCCAGTTTCTTAAAATTTTGATGCGCAGATCATGCTTCTTTCTTTCGTTCATAATGTTCTCGTCTTATTTACAAACTACCTTTTATCGGTTACTTTTTCACTTATGTGATCCGAAATTCTAAATATATAAACTGGACAATATCAAATTTAAAGAGTGAACTTATCTAGAAAAAGCACAGGCTAAAAGGAGCTTACAGTTGGAGGTAAAATATTGTTCACCAGTGAACGAGGTTCAAGAAATTCGATCTTGATAGGTTTTAGAGGAGTGATCCCCTCAATCTTGGACGCGCATTTCAGGTTTAGCTTAACATCCCGCAGCCATGAATTACAATCCATAGAACTAAGAGGGGAAGCATAGGCACGGTTCATGGACAAGACGACGATGGAGAAAAATCCGATGAGACTTGTGTGGACTACAAATATTGCGCTATCAATATCCAGATTCCAGATTGAAGAGAGAGAAATTTTTCAAGTTCTGTTAACGTCTACGTTCAGACAGCAATTAATTCAAATAACCTTAAAATGTCAATCAGGAGATTTTCAGGCCATGGAATAGAAGAATGAATATCCCATTTGCGTAGACACAGTAATTACATACAAGGGCATCGACATTTACTTTTGAACCTAGACTCCATTTCAAAGTATTCGAATCGCACCAAGGCAGAGATAAATAAACCGCTCTAATACCAACTGTTAGAAATCTAATAAACTTAAACAGTGATTCTACATGCGGAAAGAACTAAAAAGAATCACTGAAACTTAATACCCAGGGATACGAGTTACCTCCAGCCATTGGTGATGTTTGATAAAAGCCACAGTCCACTTGCCTGCTACTTCTTCAGCACTCTAGCTTCAATCCAAGCAAAAGAAAAAGAACGCAAGAATTCTGAAGGCACTTCCAAGCTCTGCTATCTCAGCTAGATGGTGTAAAACTGAAGGGGGTTGAGATATGAGCTTGGGGACCAAACAGATGAACATATAGCTAAGCTTCCATCAAGCTTCTAAAAGCTATGTGTTAGAAAAACCACAAATCAAGGTAGAGATCAGATCAAAGTAATGGACCACTTTAGTAGCTCCCAATTATAAATTTAGTAATTGCAGTTGATTTTCTTAACTTAAGGAAACTACTGCAGTTGGTTTCCATAAGTTAAGAAAAGCTGCAATTCCATAAATCAAGGCAGCAATTAATGGAAAAATCAATGGAGCTTAACATTAACCACTATGCACTAAGTTAATAATTTTGTTAGTATTTTTTCATGTAGTTCGTTGGATTAAAATAAAATGATAACATAACTTGAAAAAGTGGTTAGCCAATCATTAACTTAATGGGTGGTACTTAATATTTGGCATTTTACCCTTGCAAATCAAAATTGAATACCTATTGCTCGTTCAACCGGCCAAGAGGAATTTCAAAACTCGGGCAACCGTCAAATATAACAGTTTTGAGAGTTGCAAAGGCCGTTTTAACACTTTTAAGCAAGAAACTTGATGGATTAATTGAAGTTTTAGCCGATGGGCAAGTCGCTTCGGGACCAACAATTTCTTTAACAAATTTCAATCCTCGACCTGTTACACCATTTCATTACTTGCGCTTCGTAGCCCTTTTACATGCCATGTGCCCTTGAGTACTTTTGAAATTATGGTGACTCCCTTAAGTTTTATGGGAGAGGACTAAGTAATTCTCTACTCCAAATTTCGTAGGAGTAGAATGTGTAATTTTTCCCTCTTTTGGGTTGAAAAGCTGTAATATCTTAAAAATTTAAAGTTTTTAGATGGATTTATTTGAAACATTTTTTTTGTTTTTTTAAATTGTGATTTTTTTCATCTAAAATGTGTTTTCAATTATATATATGGATTCAACACTTGAAGGACCCTAAGGTACTCATGTTATGAAGAGTTCACCACCATTGAAACTTGTGTTTCCAACAAATCACTAATGGATTCTCGTCAAATTCAACTAGAAAATATACATGGTAAAGCTCCAAAATGTAAAAGAGTTAAACTATGGCAAAGAAGAGACCCTATCAAGAAGTTAAGCAATAATGTCTTTAGAGATGAAAAAGAATTGTAAATGGTATGGATGTTGTCATGTCATATTTAAATAATTAGAAGGGCATGTTAGTATGTAGTTTTTCTATTCAGAACAAAAAAACTAATTGGTTTTTATATTAAAAATGTAAACAAGTTACACAGATCCCTGTGCATATAGCTTGATTATTCAACCGAACTGATAGTAACTTCTTAGACATTGTAGGTGAAACTTAAACATATTTTCATCAAGATTAAGAAAAAATAGACATTTTCAACGAATATATAACCTGCTGCCTAATATGTCCACAAAAAATTCAGAAACAACATGAGAGGAAATACCATTCATATACATATAAAATATAAAAAAGCCCCATTAGCAACGTAATGACGATTTGTCCTTCTTCCTTCCTGTTACTTTCCATGTTGGAACAATAGAACATGAGGTCTTTTGGGTCATGCAGTCCCCTCTTTGGGAGACCATTTGCAAATTTATTAGATTCCCTGAAGATATGTGTCATAGTATAGATTCCAAAAATACAAAGAAAAGGATTGATTTGGTCCCTCCATCCTTGTAGATCTCGAGCGTCAAAGCTTGCAACCCCCTTAAATTCATCGATGATGGTCTATGAATCTCCAAAAATATGTATGTTTTGTATCCCTTTTTCTCTAGCAAACCATAGGGGGCAATCGTCTCAGCTTTGGTGTTCGTTGTGTTTCCTGCACTCCAGTGGAGTTTGTAACAAGTTTGCTCATCCAAATGGAGCCACCCCCCACAACAACAATTTCCCCACTGCACTACACCTTCAAAATATCTCACTGGTAGAATAATGCAAGGGGATGTGATATGCCTAGACATGTCTCGGACGTGGGTGCACTTTGGTTCCATGTGATTTATCCATGATATAATTTTTGCACATACTTGATGTACGTGGACATGCTTCTCCTGAAAAATATAGTGGTTGCGTTCCTTACATATTTCCCAAAGTATCAATAGGGGAATGTAGGAAATGGTACCACCCCCGACAGCTCCCCATCTCAAACAATGTTCAATAGATAAAAAAATATTGAAGGGTAACCTGCAAGAGAAATGTATGATAGACCAAACATGTAAAGAAATGCTACAATGAAGGAACAGGTGTCATACTAATTCTTCACTCACACGACACAAGACGTAGCAACCCGGTCTAGTAAAACCACATTTTCACAAGTTATTTCAAGTAAGCATGCGATCCTACCATACCAGACAACAAAATAAGATGACTTATAAATGTGCAAATGATTTCCATATTGTTCTGTACGAGGATCATGGAGCATATTTGAAACCCTATAAAGATAAATATCCATAACATTTTGCCACCATCACAAAGTGTTGTTTTAGAGTGCCCTCCCAAGTGAGGAAGTCTCCACCTGAAATTTTGCATAAACCAGCATTAATTAAATTTTTTACAAAATCATTCCAAATCCGGGCATTGTGTCCTATCATGCCAAGTTGTGCTACCTCCTTCCATGTTAGATTTACCCCACGCCACCCATTGATCACCTGTCCCAAAAAGAACAAAACTCGTTGGTGTATAGCTTCCAAGGTGCATGTCAGAAGTCCTAAATCAATGTCAAAACCCATGATGTTGTCTCTTCCAATCATCATCTGATTACCCCCTCTAAAATCCCATCTAATGCATTGTAGAAAGGGTAATTTAGCTTTCTGGAAACTCCTCCAGATGTATGAGTAATTTTTTTTGGCTTTGGGAAACCAATCCAAAAATGGCTTCCCTTTTAGATATTTTCCGCTGAAAATCCTCTGTATAATGCCATCGCCAAACAAAAATCTCCACATGAACTTAATGAGAGGAGATTTTCCAAATATTTTAACATTGAGAATCCCCCATTCTTCTGTTGGAGTCACAATTTCCGTTACACCAAAACATGCAGCTGTTAGTAAACAGACACATTGCTAGTGTTAAGCACATGCCACGAAACACATGGGAGCGTTGGATCAACACTGCCATTAACGGGGAGCACAACAATCTCCCCCCTCAACACGAGTCAGGTGTGTTTCGAACTCGAGACCTTTGGCTCTGATACCACTTGTTGGAGTCACCATTGTCGTTACACCAAAACCCACAGGTGTTAGTAAACAGACACATCGCTAGTGTTAAGCACATGCCACGAAACACACGGGAGCATTGGATCAACACCGCCATTAATGGGGAGCGCAACATCTTCAATGACTCGTGGCCTGGTGATGTCATCCCACTTTATTATGTGATATTTTATATTACCTTCCAGTCCTGACCACAGAAAGTGTGTCATTATAGATTTTATATCATTGCAAACGCACACAGGCAGTGCAAAAAGGTGCATCCAATAGATTTCTATCTGTTGTAGAACTGACTAATTTAGTTTGAATATGCCTCCGAAGGATAGATTTCGATGTGTCTAGCATCCTAATTTCTTCTTGAATTTATGCAGCATACAATACCAATCATGTACATGATAATTATTTGGCTTCAGTCTATATCCCAGGCATGTGAAGATGTTTTGAAGAGGTTTGTAAGAAACCCCAAACAGGTCCGCAATTTGTTTAATCTCACTGATATTATCGTATGAGTGGATAAGTACCAAGTTATGTGCATTGGAAATCAAGTCAGATGCCAAACCAAAAAGGCAGAAAATGTGGAATAAAGCTTCCCATTTAACAACAAACAACATGCCAAAGTTTACTATATCATAAACAAAATATAAATGGGTAATACAAACCTCACCATTCAAGTGAACACCCCGAAAATAGCCTCCCACCTTTGCCTCGATTATCTTCCTATTGATCTTGTCCAGGATAAGAATGAAAAGGAGCGGCGAGAGGGAGCATCCTTATCTTAACCCCTGACCAACCCATAAAAAATAGTGGGTAGTCCATTTATGAGAATTGTCAACCATGCATGTGATACACACGACATAATCTATTCAATAATATAAATAGAGAGTCCAATATTCTGTAAAACAATCCGAAGAAAGATCCGATTAACATTGTCATAACCTCGTTGTAAATCAATCTTCATCACCACAACTTCGAGTTTATTTTTATGAATTATGTGCATACATTCTTGTAATATAGCAATAGCATCGTGAATGTATCGATTTGGAAGGAGCCCAAATTTATCTCTAGCGATATGTGCCGAAAGGAAAACCTTTAACCTCTTTGTGATGATCTTTGAGATGAGTTTGCATGATTTTGTTAGTTAACTTTTCAAATCCAACCCATGATAAATAAATAAAAAAGAACGAAGAGTAAATAGAAAAAAAAAACGATAATTTGGTATAGTTAAAAATAAATAAATATTTAATCCAAAGTTCAAACTTTTTTTTGCAATTGATGTTCCTTCATCCTTAGTTCTTGTTTTATGAAACATAAGCATTAATACAATTTATTTTGCCAAACACGTTGTGCAACATTACACGTGAAAGAATTGTCAATTATTCTATCGAACATGGTGTGTAACATATTCAATATATTTAAACCTCGTCTACAAGTGAGGCACGTAGCATGTATTCGCTTGTAATAGAGGTACATAAAGGAAAAATGATAGGTACTTCTTGCCCAATGTTATAAATTGGATTTACGCAATTGCTCCTTTGTTTCTTAAACTTGAGCGACATTTCTTTTAGAGTTAGGTTCAACATCATATGATGGGTGGATAGACCCCACACTTAACTTAATCATTTGTTGAAAAGTTTTACATAACCTAGTAAAAATGAATGGTTTTTGTAAATGCATGCATTATGAATCACAATATCATGAATATACATATTCACTATAGTTTTTAAGCCTTATATAAGCTCCATGTTAACTCTAAAAACCTCTCATAAGCCCTAGACATTGAGTTAATAAATTTATATTGTTTTACTGTTATGTCAACTAAATCTTTTAATTGTACCATTTCATTAAAATTCTACCATTTTTCTCCATTATATAAACTATGGAGACCTAGTCATAGGATCATGAAATCTTATCTTATACATCGTATTAATTATAAAACCAGG
Organism: Pinus tabuliformis; assembly: GCA_031772625.1. Taxonomy (NCBI): domain Eukaryota; kingdom Viridiplantae; phylum Streptophyta; class Pinopsida; order Pinales; family Pinaceae; genus Pinus; species Pinus tabuliformis. The sequence goes on from CM062816.1 coordinate 149,086,428, forward strand.
TTTTTGCCTCAAAGTTCACTATAACAATTGGTTTCTTATTATTTTTAAGGCACGGCGTCCATAGCATTTGGTATTAGTACTATGATCTCAGTGTTTTGTTACTTCAAATGAGTCATCTCGAATGTTTTTCTATAACATATTTTTAGGGGTGTTTCACACCATGAAATATGGAATAGACCGAGAAGACATCTTAAGGTATGTTAGTAAAAAAATTATATTCTAATTTGTTATACTTTCAAACATATGACCATGTGGAAGTTAGGATTTGTAAATGGTCTTGAAATCTTGGGATTTTTCCTATATTCATTTTTTGGGGAATGTCTAGATAGTGAAATTTGGGAATATTGAAAAAATAATTGACATAAATTTTATATGTTGGTTCACTATAATTTTGGATATATATCCCATGGAACTTATGGTTTGTGAATTGTCTTGAAATTAGTTTTAAAATATTCATCATGCAATTTTTGCTATAACTTTTTTTCTTGGGACACTTTAGATTGTAAAATTTTTAGAGAACTTATAAGACATGCCAAAGTACATAGATAAAAATTTCATAATCAGATTTAAATAATTGGAAATGTTTCATGCTATAAAAAAAATTATCTTGTGAAGACACCAAAAACCAACAAGTTTAGGGAAGCTTATCATAATATTCACTTGGGGCAAAGTTGTGGTCATACCTACGTAAAACCAAAGAAAGACACAAGGTATTGTAGGCCAAAATTTCATATTTATAAGGGCTCAAATTTCAGAGGTATAACAAGATGTTATCCATCTAGATAGTCTACAAATTAAGGTTTTTAAAGGTATATAACTTACAATTGGCATAAATTTTTTATTAGAACATCTATATTTTATTATTCAAAATTTGTGATAAATAGAAAAAAAAGGAGCACTATTATTTACTCACATGGTTCCTAAGGGTACTTAAAAAGTTACTTCACCACTTAAGTCTCTAAAAAGTTCATCTATGACTCACGCAAAAGTAAAATATCTTTAGTACCAAGTATCAAGTTGGAAGGCCAATTTTTACATATGGAGAAAAGGATGAATTAAATCAAGGAAGAAATTAAAAATGTCAAGAATGAAATACAAAATTCCATAGCTAAAAATAAGGAAGCAATAAAAAAAATTGTAGATTGTGCTATCATACAATCTCTCTAAATAGACATCCAAGGAAACAATGATCATGAGGGAAAGAAATATTTTTAGACTCAACATGATCCAGATCTTCGGGGGAGGCCCCCAAGACCTAAAAAAAATTAAATGGATCTTGAGGGGGAAGCTCCCAAGATCTAAAAAGAAAATGAAATGGATCTTTGGGCGAAGGGCCCCAAGATTTGAAAAATTGCAATTGCAGAAAGAAAATGAGAGAACACACAAAAAAAAAACCACAAAGAAACTTTTTATTAAAACAGATAATAACTGCAAGGAATACATTGTGTTGGAAAATTTGTCCTTTTACCAAATGCGACTTGTTACTTATAGCATTTTTCAGTTACAATACCATAGGTAAATTCCATGGGTGGATGTCGCAATACCATGGGAAAATACGATCGGTGAATTAATACCATGGGTGAATGCCACTTACAATACCATGGATGGATAAATACCATAGGTGGATGCCACTTACAATAACATGGGTAAATTCCATGGGTGGATTAATAACATGGGACCGTGGATGAATACCATGGGTTGATGTCATTTTCCATTCAGATAATTCCTCCCTCCTTAAGAAGAAATGGTCCCCATTATGTGAAGTTCCCTCCTACGAAGCCTTTGGTTAATATGAAGAGCCACTTAAGAGAAGGGTTTTATGTGGTTAACTCATAACCATGATGAATGAAGATCTGAGGATAGAGATACCTTGTAATTTTTGTGACCAACTGTGATAATGAAGTGTGTGTCCTAACAAATGGACTTTGATGAAGTGTGGGTTTGTGGATGACCCATAACCATGATGAACGAAGATCCGAGGATAGAGATACCCTGTAATGCTTGTGACCAACTATGATATTGACAATGTGCGGCCTAACAAATGGACTTCGATGAAGTGTGGGTTTGTGGATGAACCATAACCATGACAAACGAAGGTTTGACGATAGAAATACCCTGTAATGCTTGTGACCAACTGTGATACTACAGTGTGTGGCCTAGTAGATGGACTTCGATGACAAGGATTTTGTGTAGCTCACCCATAACCGTGATGTTGATTGTTGAGGAAGTAACAAGTGCCTACATAGCCTAGGGTGGGAGGGCACGTCTCTAGGGGGAATCCACTCTAAATGTTGCTCCAGATTTAAAATGGACATAAGTCAGTTCATATAACTAGGAATCTTTAGTATCACTTGTTTTTGCAAAAAAAATGATCATTCTGCATCTTCTCAAGTGTTGGAAATCCTTATCTGGACACTCTGGAATCTCATATTCTTGCTGCAATTGTTCCATCGTCACAAAAGTTCTGAAAAAGTAGTTGATTTTAAATCAGTCATATCTCCCACTCATCCGACCCATTTTTTTTTTTTAAATTGGGTGATTTTTCAAGAGGAGCTCATATCTGAAATCATTATTCTAAAATTCTACACAAAAACTACAAAAAATGATAGGAGATTGACCGTCCACTAGTTGTTGTCAGAAACAATTCTACAACATAGCTGATTTTAAATTAGAGATATCTCCCTCATCCAAACTCCGATTCGGTCGATTTTTTTTTTGAATTTTGGTATTTTTCACAATAAATTCAGATATGTTATTTTTTTTTGTAATTTTTGCACCAAATTTTTCATATCTCATTTGAAAAGTCGCCCTCAAAAAAACATTTCTTGCAAAATAAATGAAAAAAAAAAAAAATCTTCCTACTTTGCCCAAGAAAGTGCTCTGTTGAAGTCTAAGCATGTGCCTGAAGTTTGTTGAATATTGCTGCAAAAATTTGAAACTGAAATATGCATTAAACCCTGATTCCCATGTAATCGTAGCCTGCTCTGATACCACTAATCCAGATCTTTGGGGGAGGCCCCGAAGATCTAAGAAAATTGAAATGGATCTTGGGGGCGAGGCCCCGAAGATCTGAAAATTGCAATTCCAAAAATAAAATGAGAGAACACACAATAAGAAAACCACAAATAATTTTTTTATTAAAATAGATAATAATTGTAAGGACTATGTTGTGATGGAAAATCTGTCATTTTACAAAATGGATCTTGTTAATTATAACATCTTTTTAGTCACAATACCACAAGTAAATTCCATGGGTGAATGAATACCATGGGTGGATTTCACAATACCATGGATGAATTAATACCTTAGGTGGATGCCACTTACAATACCATGGGTGGATGTCACTTACAATACCATGGGTAATGAATAACTTGGGTTTATGAACACCATGGGTTGATGCCATTTTCCATTTGGATCACAATCACACATGGGGAATATTTTAACATAATTAAAGGACACAAATATCAAACCACCAAATTGTAATTACGATTTTTCAATCCATGTTTCACATCACCAATGCTTCAATTCAACACCAAGGAACTACTTCACTCCAAATATCAATATGAGGAAACTTGATAATAATGATCCCCTAATGTGGGTATTCTAAATGGGGAAATAATTTGACTTACACTAAGTGACAACCCCAAAAAAGATAAATATGGCATCAATCTATTTAGAAAAAGATCAATTTGTATGGTATAAATGGTTTCGTGAAAGGAAAAAAAGTCTGTGTTGTATCTTGACCCATTTCTACAGAGAAGTTGATAACATATGGGATATTAAGAAAAATACATTCTCTAGTCAATTGGAAAATATTTGGTAAAAAATTCTAATTATGAAACACATTCAGCAATTCCAAGCCTCAAGGTAAATAAAATTTTAGAAGATAATTTGTTAGACCTTTATATGGGAAATTTAAATGAAATTATCCAGCATGAGGTGGTCTCTTTGAACATGAATACCTAGAACATGCTTTTAGTCTACTGAGGATAGCTTAAAGAAAAAATATTGCTACTAAAAAATTAGTCACTAATAGCTATAGAGAACATTATGATCCCTCTCCTAAATCAACAAGCTTGACACCTCAACAAATGGATGAAAGAAGAGAAAAAGACTATGTTTTCACTATGATATCAAGTTTAGTAACGAACATAAATGTTGTGAAAATAAATTATTCTACATAAATTGTGAAAAGGAATTATTCTACATAGATTATGAAGTTGAAGAAGATCAACAATTGGAATCGCCACAAGATCTAGAGCTAGAAAAGTATACAACAATATATTTTCATTCATTGGTCATATTAATACTTTTGATACCCTCAAAATAGGAACATATACAAAAGGAAAAAGATAGGAATGCTAATTGACTTGGGCAGAATCATAACTTCATCAATTACAAATAGGAAAAACTTCTTAATCACTTTTTATTTCTAACACCATAATTTTAAGTAATGATTGCATATGGAGGTACCATACATTTTTCATGGAAGTGTCATAATATTATGTTGAACACGGTGGATTTTTTATTGGATAGTCCCATGGTTGCAGTCCAAATGGGTGGTATTTATGTTGTATTAGGTGTCCAATGGTTAAAATCATTGGGAATATTGGCCCTTTATTTTCAAGTTCTCTTCATGACCTTTTCTTTAGAGGGAAATGAAATTAAGCTTAAAGGTAGCCAATGGAAACCCTCTAAAGTGATGAGCTCTAATAACATGACAAAATTCATAAAAAAGAGATACCATGGAGTTAATTGCACAATTGTGTTCATTAGATGTTCAAATATCTATATACCCTTCTCTATTGGATCTCCAAAAATGTATCCACAATCACTCTAATGAAATTGGAGAGATTCTAAGGGTATCACACTTGCTCAAGATCATTACCTTGCTCTTTATTACCAAGCTAGGCCTAACTTTGTGCTCTACAAATGCCCATACAAGAGTGAGATTAAGTGTATGTTTCACGATGGATGGTTCAAAATTAAGTGTATTTGTATCTCCATTAAGTGTATTTGTATCTCCATTCAAACAGGACTCAAATCATATGGGGCAAGAAGACATTCCCAAAAAATATTTAAGACACATAAAGGCCATTATGATTTTTTGGTTATGCCATGTGGACTTACTAATTCACCTTCAATGTTTCAAATCTTGATGAATTCTATTTTCAAATCGTTCCTTAGAAAATTTGCACTAATATTTTTTTATGACATACTAATCTACAACAAACCTTGAGAAAAAACATGTACAACATGTTAACAAAATCTTAACACCATGGGAAGAGTAACAACAATATGCAAAGTCTTTCATTTTTTTCTCCAAAAACTTATCTATCAAGTACAAAGGTAGATACATGTATGACATGAACTCCCACACTAAAATCAACTACAGAAAATAAAAATCAATTCAAAAACGAAATTCGGTCGAAAAACATAAAAATAATGTGTTTATTTTTCCTTTCAACTTCTTTTGTCATAATTTGATCGAAAAGCATAAAAATAATGTGTTTATTTTTCCTTTCAACTTCTTTTATCATAATTCGATCGAAAAACATAAAAATAATATGTTTATTTTTCCTTTCAACTTCTTCATTGCATTTTTTATTATTGAACTAAATAGTTATGACAATGAAATGAAAAATAAAGTCAAAATGAAAAGTATTAATAATAACTAAATAGTTATGAAAATGCAATGAAAAATAAAGTCAAGTAGGAAAAGTATTAATAATCAAGAAAAACAATTCGCAAAAAAAACAAATGATATAAATTGAGAGTATATTAAATTGCTGAAAGACAAATAAAACAATAATGTTATCTTTAATCGTCCATTATATGTGAGCATTTTACCAACGGTATGAAAGAATGGTCTCTTTAAATAGTTTCACTTAAAAAAGAATCTTATGTGTAAGCCTTATTGAAGTTTGAAACACAACGAAAACATGATTTTCTATAAATATGGGAGAAGGTATTGTATAGCTTAAAACAAGCCCATAAAGCTTGATATTAAAGAGTCGAAAATTATTTCTAGTAGCATTAATTTGTTGGAAGTAAAATGAAGAAATATGTATTAAAAAACGAAAAGGACTATACATTTTTAATTGGTTTTGTTTATAAAGTATCAATTTTTAACTAGTTTCATTCGCCTAAGGCGTTTCTATTTCGACCCCCGGTCGACAAACCCATGTTGAATTTTGAACTGATGGCCATGATTTATACTTCAACATCTATCTATGGTTTCCATGTGGGGAGTGCAAAGAATTAAAAGCTAGAATAAATATTTTAATAGAAAACTTGTGACGTGTTAGCTCAGATGTTGTTTGCCCCCCGCCGCTCTACAAATCATTCCTCCTCTTGTCTCCATTGCACTCAGCTCTGTAATGATGGAGGAGTTGTACCATCAGGAGATCTCACCCATGCACCACAACAACCAAAAATGAATATCAAATTAATCACATATTTCGGCAAGACGTAACCAATTCCATAGAACAAAAGAAAGCATGCTAAAGGCTCTTTAGAGATGTCTACAAACATTCCCCAGGGATTTCTTCTGTCCGATAAGCCATGAGTTCATGAAAGATCACGTCATCGCTGCTTAAAGTAGGGTTGAGAAGGGACGATATACCTTGGAGGAACCACCAAATGAACGCATAAAGACACTGTATCAAAACTATTCGAACAAAATGCCAATTCTAGTAACAGGAATCGAACCACTCAAGTGCACACAAACTGCTTCCTACCAAACCAAGAATTGGCACGGGAATTAGAAACCCACGTCCAAAATTGATAGAAAATACCTGATAATAAATACCGTAGAGACCGAGAAATGGACAACGGACACCTACAAGCGAATACTCAAAATTTATTAACAAAAATAGAGAATACAATATGTCGTTTGTTCATAAGAACCTGTAGAATCCTTCCCAAGTTCCTACGATCTCATTTATAAGCAACAACTGCTGAATCTAAGCATAAACTCCTAGGGTTTGCAGGAAATTTTGTAGAGCTGACCTCTACAGGCTTCGTGAGAGTGAGGTTTTGTTGGCGAGGGTGGGGTATGGTCCTTACCAAGTTGAAAATAATTAATATTATTTTGTATTAATGAAGAAATGGTTACACAAGTTGTAACATATCTCCTTAGTTTAGGATTTGTTCCTAGAGTTTAGGAGTTTGGTTGCAATTTCCTGAGTTCTCGTAATGTACTTAATGATGTAATTTCTCATTTGATGAATAGTAGAGTGTATGGAAAGAGTTCTCTTTGTTTGAGTGCAGTCTCCAGGTGTAGTACTCACCTATGAGCTGTAACTCCTTCTTTTACAATCCAAGTCTAATTTTTCTCTTGGTATCTGAGCACAGAGTAGGGATAGCCTTAATCTTTTTTTAGGATGCATCATTGATTACAGAATTGTAGTGGTGGTGGAGTTTACAGAAGCATTCATAGAATCAGGTGGACTGCAGTAATGTTATAGACATTTTTGTGCCTCGCGACATGGAGCATGAAATGTCAATAATTACAGGGATCCTCAGTCCCTAAACATGTTGTTCTTACCCCTAAAAGAACAAGGTCATCAAACAACGGCACTTCCAATCAGTTCTCCACCTGAAAACACTTCAAAACAGGCTAATTTTGGATCATGTCAGCTGCTCCACTGAGCATCTGCGTTGGAATGCAACTGCTCCTCCTTGTACCTGCGCTGGAAGTCAAATCTAATGAAGGCTACCTGCGCTGGGCGAGATTGGCCAAGTGGCACAGTCATTCTGCAAGGTGTCAACTGCCCAGGAAGCTTCCAAACTGACACTTGGTTCATGAGATTCGCCCTGTGATGAGTAAGAGGTACTTGATCACCATGTGTAAGCAAGGATCTCCAAGTGGACTTAAGAACTGAAGATTAACTGAAGAGGGAGAGGACACAAGGCAGCTTCGTGTCAGTCTCAAGCTGACTCATCCTCTCTTCTTCTCTCCTATATATAGAGCTCTTCTATGAGGTCTATGGGGGCTGGAATTTTGTGTAAAGCAAGGAGGTGCTGTTGGTTTACAGTTAGAGCTATTGGGTGATTGTTTTACTAGAGGTGAAGAGGAGAGTTCTTGCTGCTGTGGAGGTGCTGCTGGATTGGAGCCATCATTGGTTGTAACCTTCTCAGAACCTTGTTACTTCTATCAATAAAGTTTTGCATGTTCTCCTATATACTTGTATTGCATTGATGTATTGTATTTACTTGTATATTTGATTCACTCTAATCCATGCATCAGTTATGAGTACATGTATCTTGTAGTTTCCTCTCTTGTTTTGTGCAGGATCTGTGTGTAGCTGGACCGGCAAAGAGAGCAAGGAGCTGGGAACAAGAGACAAAGAGAAAGGATAAGGATCGACTAAGCGAAAGACACCAGGTTGGTTAATCTTTTCTTCCTTCTCTCTGTACTTTCATAAAGGAAAATATCAGAGCTTTACTTTCAGTTGTTGCTAAAGACTGTCACCTTTAGAGTAGGGATAGGGTCATCCGAGTCGGATACTTTTCCCCACAACAAACTGGCGACTCCGCTGGGGAGCCTAGTATCTTGTTGGTGTTTGTAGTATTTTGCTATTCATTTCTTGAAGAAAAGAGTACCAAATCGAAAAGCTTTTGACTATATCAAAAGCGAAGTAGAGGGACTGCTACTCTTGCTCATTTGCTGAGCAAATTCAAGATTTAAAGAGCTTATCTACAAAAGACTCTTTACTCTTTGTGATAGATCTTCATCCTCTTGATCATCCCTTAGCCTGTACTTGACCTATAGCTTTTTATTTCAGCAAAAACAGTGCATTTTTGAGCTTTTTATGACCCGGAAAACTTTGTAGACGTAACTCTCGTGTCCCAGAGCAGGCTGTCCACAGGCAGTCTGCATTACAGCGCAGGTACTCCCTTCGGGAACTGCGCTGAGAGTCAAACTGACAGACCAGAGACTGCGCTGGTCCAGTTAGCCATTGTCTTGCTCAGTTTTCCCTTTGTGTCTGAGCCCTGTTTTCACTGATTTTTTGCTGATTGCTTGCTGGTCATTGTACTTGCTGTAAACCATTCTCCTTGACATTATTCCGCCTCAGTTGTGTGATGAAACTGTGAATGTTCTTTCAGTATTTCTTGTTTCAGTTACAGTTTCCCATTGTGAAAAGCGAACCAGTATAGCTGTGGCCTCTTAGATCCTGAACTGTAAAAGTGTCTTTGTAATCTTAAGAGCTAGTTTTATTACTGTTCATGGCTGTTTGAGTTTGTTTGTTTTTCATTTTATGGTTTGGATCTATACATTTCCTGTGTTTAAACAAGACGATCATAAGGTTTCTTTTTTATTATTGGACAAGCTTGTTTATTTCTACTTGAAATTAGATTCAAAATTATACAACAGTTTCCTTTCTGTCTTACATCAACATTAAGGATAACGAAAAGAAATACATGCATTGTGCATTTTGCATTTGACTGTGTGCTTGACGATTTAGGAAAATGTGCATTTTAGTGTGTGTTCTATGATCTGTGGAAAAAGTTGTGTCTTTCTTTTCCCTCAGTAGATTAAGGTTTTCAAAGTTGAAAGATTGAAAAGATTTGCTTCTCATCTTAGATTGCATATAGGAAGTTGTATATATACATCTCGTGGCAACCCTGAAAGGCAAACTGTTAAGCAAGATCAACATTAAAATAAACCCAATTTACATAACAACGCTTTGTAACATAACGCAAACATCTAGAGGTCTAGGTAGAGACGTGTTCCGGCGTCGTTAAACATAGTGACTGTCGATCTCTACGAAGGTGGGTGATTCCTCCTGAGAGTCGGTGGCACTAACACGGACTTGTGCTCCCGCGTACCGTCGCGTATATTGGGAGACCCCTATAGGCTTTTATCCTTTATCCTTAGGAAACCGTGTCGGCCGCTCCACTGATCGCGATGCAGTGAACACAGCATTCACGAAGATCGACCACCCGTACAGTAAAACGTATTCTGTGGTTTCGCGAAAGGTTTGGCACACTCTCTGCCTAGATCTCCAGAGCAGTTTCTTTTGGCCTTTTTCAAACTCTATAACTGAAAAAGTCCAACCGAGCATTTGTCACTTCGGGCTCGTTAAAACATCGAAGGCGACTAGAGTCATCTTTAGCTTTTTCTCGACTCTTAAAACATGAAAAAGCAAGTTTGTGTCTAACAGCGTCGTTAATAAAATTTATTTTAAGCGGAACATAATCACCTGTTATTCCCACGTTGATCTTTCAGTTGAAAAGTATGGAGCCCACCAACCAAGGAGGTAACCTTGGCGGAAGTCCAAATCCCTTCTCCTCTTGGGGAGATGTTGGTGCGCCTCATATGGAAACATTGTCACTTCCAGGATTGACAATTGGCCTACCTGTATGGCTCTTTTCAACTAATGTAGTCCAGATCGCCACTAATCCTGAGCAGTCGAATCAACAGTTAGAACAATCTAGAACTACCCACCAGCCTTCCACTTCTTATGATACTTCCTCTGATCCTTCATCTTCGCAAGGTAGAGCTGGCAAAAGCCAGCCTCCCAAGGAGAAGAAGGAAAAGAAGAAGAGAGAAAAGAAGCAGAAGGAGCCTATGGCGAAGGCGACTGGGGGCAAGCAGAAGAAAGCTGACAAAAACCCACACACTGCACCGACCGGGCCTAAATCGCCATGTGTCATTTGCAAAGGGATCCACTTCCATCGTGATTGTCCTTGTATTCCCCGGATACTAAGGGACTGGTCCCCAAGGTTGCACAATCCGGTAGCATCAACCTTTGGTTGTCATGTTGATTGCAATCCGTCGACTAATGAGAGTGAAGGACGAAGAAGGGGACCAAGATCACCCTGTCTATTGTGTGAAGGCAATCATGCCATCCACAAATGTCCATTCTTAGATGAGGCAAAGAGAGTTTTGGAAGATCGCCCAGTTTCACCGTTGCGACTTCCTCCTGGATACCAAAAACTCGTGCCTAATCCCTCGATAGTTGAAAATACAGCTGGCCCGCTCAAGTGGTCAGCTGAAGTGTCGGTCATTGAGAATGAACCTACTGAATCCAGACCAGACGAAAGTCTAAAGGTCGAAACGGCAGTTGACCCGGTTCTTCCTTCAGAGGTTCTATCGTCCAATGACTCCGTCATTGAAGACCCGTCTTCAAATGACACCGTCGCCGAAGAGTCGTCTTCATGCGACACCCTCACTGAAGAGAATAAGGATGACACCATCCAGGTTCTTTTCATCAGCACCGACTCTGATGAGCGTCAGGGCAATGCGCCCATTCCTTTATCGCAGGAAGGAACATCATCAGGGTCATATCCGGCCGTATATTCGGTCCCACCACCAAGCAACCTGGTTGTATCCTTTGATTGGAATCAACTAGGCAGACCCCGGTTACCAGCCAGTACACCATTCAGAATCATTGTCCAGATCTATAGAATGATTATGGCTGGTACTATCATTGATGAAGGGGCATCTGTGAGTATCCTTTCCTCTGTTGCTTGGAAAGCACTGGGTTCCCCAGCGCTTTTACCTGAGTTGAGAAATCTCTCAGGTTTTGATAAAGGAACCAGTCGACCATTAGGGATCCTCCCCAATGTACCTGTTACATTGAAAGGGAAGACCGTCGAGATGAACGTGATGGTCGTCCAAGGACCTTTGGATTATAACCTACTCCTTGGACGTGACTATATTTATTGCATGGGAGCGATAGTCTCCTCACTCTTTAGAGTAATGTGTTTTCCACACGAAGGAAGGGTGGTCAAGCTCGTAGACCAACTTTCGTTTCCGGGATCTCGCATCGCAAATAGTCAAATACCATTCCTAAATGGTCTGTTCACTCAAGATTCGCCTCCACCCCCAGTCCTCCTTCCCGATGAGTGCGAGTGATTCGGAAAGAAAGACTAGGACCCAGGGGGCATGCACCCTGGTCTGCTTCGGGCAGAAGAAACTCCGGGTATAAGGAAGAATTTCCGCAGAAGAATATGACTAGTCCGTACCCCGTCCGTAGGAAGTGGGGTTGTTCTGGAATAATAATCTTTTGTTAAAGTTATGTGTTTGACCAAAGAGTCATTCACCTTTGTCTAAAAAGTGGGCAATGCCCAAGTGGGAATTTCCTTATTGCAACAGATAGTAAACATCCTTGAATTCAAGCCTCGCCCATCGAAACATATGTTTTGAAGGATAAGCAGGGGCAGCCTACAAGGAAGGGGACTATATTGTTTTGACAGAAGGTAACCATCTTTGGACAACCCAATGATAGACACCGCCGAAGAAAGAGATTGATTTGCGGCAGCAAATCGAACCGTCTTTGGAATAATAAGAAAGAGGCAAGCCTCCCTCAATAATACCAATGTTTTTGTCTTTGAGTAGTGTTCTGCCATTGTCACAAATAGCTGTTTGTTAAAAGTGGGCCGACGGGAAGCCTGAGTACTGCGTAAGACCCCTTAGAATAACGAGAAGACAAGTATCGTTAACATTAGATTGGCAAGATGACAAGTAACTGTGAGCACCCAAAGAAAAGCAGAGGTAGGGGAGAGGATGGGCAGCCTCGAAATTCTATCCTATACCTGGGGGCATGCAAACCTTCTGGAGTGCAAGCTAGGGGCGGTTATTTATCTGGTTTTAAGATTAGCCGTTTCCAAACTTGCATGAAAGAAGCCTGTGGGGCAAAAGTAAAATTTGCCAAAAGTGAGCATAGCTGTGGTAAGGCATAAGCTCTATAAAAATTGGTCCTTACGGGAGGCGTTCTTTTTATGACTGGTATATCGAGCAGTTTTAGCATATAGTTCATGCTCGTTAAAAAATAAACGCAAAATTCGAGCAGTTTTATGACTGAATTTATGCTCGTTAAAAAATAGAAAAGTGTGAGCAAAAGTTTCCCCCAGAGTTCAAGCTCATGGAAAAAATGAACCTATCCCGGTAAATAACCTTTTGAGATTGTAAATTCATCAGCCATAAGAACCTTGATCGTGTTTTCATCCATCACCTCCACTGTTCATTTGGCCGATCATTCACTTCCATTTGTGTGTTTACCTCTTTTGAGAAACAGCTGCGAAGAGTGATTTCATCTAGCCATCCTTGTGACACTGCCGTGATTGGAAAATTCCAATTTGTACCTGGAATCTGCTGCTATCCCTGTTTATCACTCGTTCCTCAAAAGACGAGTCTTCTTTGAGCACTTTTCACTGACTCGTAAAATATGAAAAGTTTGCCGAGTTTTGGCCTTCCAGCTCGTTAAATGACCGGAACGCTATCCCTCCTCTAAATTTTAATCTTTTTGGACCTGAGGGATTATTGCACAAAAGGATCGAGCGCTTGTCTTGTTCGGCTCGTTAAAAGTACCGAACAGCCATCCCTTCTGTATTGTTTTATACTTTTTCGGACTTAAGGGATTAGCTGACGAAAAAGGAATTATGGAGTTAACTTTCTGTACCTTTTCAGACTCTCTAAAGATGAAAAGGACCGAGTTTTCTTTGTCGTTAGACTCGTTAAAATGATTAAATAGCGACAAACTTGTCTTTAGACGAGAACGAGTTTCCCTATCGCTAGGCTCGTTAAATCATAGCGATGGGCTTGCCCGAAGGGCAGGTTATAGAACAAGCATATGTTATCCTCCTCAAGCTTGACAAAAATAAAGAGGTACTGGTCAGAAATGACTGGGGAAAAATTGGGAGAACATCAAAGTTTAATGGTAGCAAGTCACTCTTGAACATGACACTTTTCCTCCGTACCACATCGGGTTGGGTTGTTTCATTCACCGGTCTCATCACCATGGTCCTCGCCAAACCATCCACATTTGGGGTAATGCTACCGATCCATCGCATCAGTGTCGTTATATGTTCAAGAGGGGTCATTCTGAAAGTGTCAACCGTGTCCCATCCACTACCATACATTATCCTTCATCCATTCATGATCGCCACCCTGAATCATATGTCACAGTTTGTTTTCACCTCCACTAAAATCATTAGCTCCGTTCCATGTCATTGATGTGGGATTCATTAAGGCCCTCCTTTGACGGATCGCTTCTTGTCGACTTCAGCTCATTATCCAAGAAGTTGATCTAGGAACACCTCCATCAGTACTTTGAAGCTTGCATGCCTCAATGGCAAGTTTCTCACTTCCGGCGACAGGTATACATCAATGACCTTCGACCAGAAGATTTTGCGTGGCGTTCGACGCCAAGTCCTTTATTCACGCCACGTGAATTGTACTGCAGTACCTTCAGGGTCATTATCATTATCGGTGATTCCTCTCGCGCTTGTTAACGGTTTTCATCATTGACCGGTAATCAACCGATGTCTTTCCATGTTCGACTTCAGCGAAATTCTCACATGGATCGACTTGTACTTAGAGTGAAGATCGAACGAGTTTGAAGACCCCGGATCTAGTTTCATCCATCCGGGCTGCGATATATATTCAGGAAATATAAAAGCATTTGTCATGTACATCATTGCAGCAGATGATCATCCTACTCAAAGGATGATAATTTCAGCAGAAAATTATCAGTCTACCTTCAGACGATCGTCTGTCATATGTACCAAAATGTATTTATAAAGCTGAGCATGGGAATGCCCGCCTCAGCTAGATCATGAAAACAGAATGAAAAATAATGTATTGTATTGTATTGTATTACAGGGCACTCCTCAGCACTGGAATGAACTTCGGACCCTCTAGATAAAGCATTTCACCCGATAAACGGCCTCATACTTTAGGGGGCAACTGTTATAGACATTTTTGTGCCTCGCGACATGGAGCATGAAATGTCAATAATTACAGGGATCCTCAGTCCCTAAACATGTTGTTCTTACCCCTAAAAGAACAAGGTCATCAAACAACAGCACTTCCAATCAGTTCTCCACCTGAAAACACTTCAAAACAGGCTAATTTTGGATCATGTCAGCTGCTCCACTGAGCATCTGCGCTGGAATGCAACTGCTCCTCCTTGTACCTGCGCTGGAAGTCAAATCTAATGAAGGCTACCTGCGCTGGGCGAGATTGGCCAAGTGGCACAGTCATTCTGCAAGGTGTCAACTGCCCAGGAAGCTTCCAAACTGACACTTGGTTCATGAGATTCGCCCTGTGATGAGTAAGAGGTACTTGATCACCATGTGTAAGCAAGGATCTCCAAGTGGACTTAAGAACTGAAGATTAACTGAAGAGGGAGAGGACACAAGGCAGCTTCGTGTCAGTCTCAAGCTGACTCATCCTCTCTTCTTCTCTCCTATATATAGAGCTCTTCTATGAGGTCTATGGGGGCTGGAATTTTGTGTAAAGCAAGGAGGTGCTGTTGGTTTACAGTTAGAGCTATTGGGTGATTGTTTTACTAGAGGTGAAGAGGAGAGTTCTTGCTGCTGGGGAGGTGCTGCTGGATTGGAGCCATCATTGGTTATAACCTTCTCAGAACCCTGTTACTTCTATCAATAAAGTTTTGCATGTTCTCGTATATACTTGTATTGCATTGATGTATTGTATTTACTTGTATATTTGATTCACTCTAATCCATGCATCAGTTATGAGTACATGTATCTTGTAGTTTCCTCTCTTGTTTTGTGCAGGATCTGTGTGTAGCTGGACCGGCAAAGAGAGCAAGGAGCTGGGAACAAGAGACAAAGAGAAAGGATAAGGATCGACTAAGCAAAAGACACCAGGTTGGTTAATCTTTTCTTCCTTCTCTCTGTACTTTCATAAAGGAAAATATCAGAGCTTTACTTTCAGTTGTTGCTAAAGACTGTCACCTTTAGAGTAGGGATAGGGTCATCCGAGTCGGATACTTTTCCCCACAACAAGTAACACCTGAAGACAGGTGTCAGATGACTGATCATCTCTGAGCGGAAAATAGGGTTGGCGCGGTTTCATCGCGAGCATTCGCACCATTTTTGAGCGGAACAAAGGGTTGGCGCGATTTATAAATAAACAGTAGCGCCATTTGGCGCAGTTTTGAGAGATATAGTCACGTCAGTGTGCCAGAAAGTGCTATTGGCGTGGAAAATCAAGCCTTAATTGCGCCAATTTCGTAAGACGCGTCCATTTTGTTTTCGGCACGGGTATTTCGCTGTCGAGAAGCGCCAGCCTCTTTTTTCTGTGGAAAATCTACAATTTTTGCAGATCGGCCTTGCCCGGTGGTGGCACTTTGAAATTTCAAATCTGTTCGATGGCAGCAGATCAGATTTGCTCGGTGGTGGCGCATTAGAGTTCCTGATCTACTCGGTGGCAGTAGATCGGATTTGCCCGGTGGT
Organism: Pinus tabuliformis; assembly: GCA_031772625.1. Lineage (NCBI taxonomy): Eukaryota > Viridiplantae > Streptophyta > Pinopsida > Pinales > Pinaceae > Pinus > Pinus tabuliformis. The sequence goes on from CM062816.1 coordinate 149,102,643, forward strand.
GGTGCATTGGAGTTCCAAATCTGTTCGGTGGCAGCAGATCGGAGTTGCCCGGTGGTGGCACATTGGAGTTCCTGATCTACTCGGTGGCAGCAGATCGGATTTTCCCGGTGGTGGTGCATTGGAGTTCCAGATCTGTTTGGTGGCAGCAGATCGGACTTGCCCGGTGGTGGCTCATTAAAGATACAAAAAAAAATTTCTCAGCAAAACATAGGTTTAGATCTGGTATGTGGTGATTTTTTTTTAGTGTATCCTGAAAGTGTACAGTTGGATAGACTTATTCATCAAAGGATCAGAAAGTTTATCAATCCAATATGAATAACAATATAGAATCGTATCTCCACGAGTCTGGCAAACTCGATGGATCGAATTTCACCAACTGAAAATTCAAGATGCATACTTTACTTGAAAGTGCAAATGCGTGGTCGATCATTACAGGAAATGAGCTGAGATCAGGATCAACCACACAAGAACAAGATTGGGATAAAAGGGAGACAAAAGCAAAGGTCATATTGAATATGTCCATCAAGGACAATGTTATCCCACATATTAGAGACTGTAAATCGGCCACTGAAATTTGGACGACGATCAAAAACCTATACCAGACGCAGAATACAAACCATGTCTTGTCACTCAAAGGCAAGCTGTTTGCATTGAAGATGGAGGAGAATAAGTCTGCTGTTGGATTCATTGCTAGAGTCAAACACCTGAAGGACAGATTGGGAGATATCGGAGAGAAAGTTTTTGATTCAGATCTCGTCATGATCACGTTGAACAGAATGACTGATGAATACCAGACATTTATCACAGAGCTGTCAGTAAGGGAGAAAGCCCCTTCATTTGAAGAGCTGACAGGGATTCTGATACAGGAAGAAGAGCGATGACAAAATTTGAAATCACAGAGTAATGACCTTACTCTGATGGCAAAAAGAAGACAGTATAGAGGGAAGCAGCATCAGCAACCTCAGCAGCAGTAGCAGAAAGGAGCCAACACATTTCAGAAGAGATCGTTTAAAGGTATGTCTGCTAATAATTTTCCCAGCAAGAAATGTTTTTACTGTGGAAAACCTGGTCATCAGATTAAAGATTGTTATAAGAGGTAGGCAAACGAAGGAAGAAACAAATAGAGAAAACATAAGGGTTACTTTGTTAAGGAAGAAGAGGATCATAGCCACGAACTTCGACTGTTTATAGTCGATTGTGCCCTTTCAGCTTCAAAGGGAGATGAGGACGACATATCGTATGTTGACTCGGGCGCATCCTCACACATGACTGGTAAGAAGGACTGGTTTGAATTTCTTGAAGAAACTTCATGTGGGTCGAAAATCTATTTAGGAGATGATAGTGGACATGAGATCAAAGGATATGGTGACATTCCTGTAAAATTACCTAGCGGTGACATTAGACAACTAAAAAATATATTGTATGTTCCAGGAATTAAGAAAAATTTGGTCTCTGTCTCAATGATTACTGATCAAGACATGCAATTTCAATTCTTTAAGACTAACTGTGTCATTAAGGATAGCCAGATGGAAACAGTTGCAACAGGAGTGCGTGTGGGGAGCCTGTATAGACTAAATGTGAAGATTATGCCACAACAAGCAATGGGTGCAGCTGGATTGACAGCCGAAAATTTCTGGCATCAGAGATTCGGCCATCTTAATATGCAATACCTCATCCTACTTCAGAGAAAAGGTATGGTCGATGGACTCCCTTTTTTCCATAATGTTAAGCTGGATTGTGATGGATGTGCATTAGGGAAAATGCATAGAGAAGAGTTCCCTTTCCATGTTAATAGAAAGGAAAGAGACATTTTAGAACTAGTGCATACAGACATCTGTGGACCTATGCAAACCAGGTCATTAGGAGAAGCATATTACTTTCTCTTATTTACAGATGATTGCACTAGATTTTCATGGATATACTTTCTGAGTAAAAAGAGTCAAGCCTTTCAGTATTTTAAAGAGTTTAAATCCATGGTAGAAAACCAGACAGGAAAAAGGATAAAAATTCTTCGCTCAGATCAAGGGGGAGAATACAGGTTGGGAGAGTTCATGGATTTCTGCAAGCATCATGGGATTGTGCAACAGTTTACAGTGCCCCACACTCCACAGTAGAATGGAGTGGCAGAACGAAATAACAGAACTCTTGTGGAGTGCTTAAGGAGCATGCTTCAAGGTAAGGGTCTATCAAATGGTCTTTGGTCAGAAGCTATTAACACTGTGTTGTGGTCACCAACAACCCCCCTCTTTGTTTGGTATTAGCAATAACATCAAGCAAAGGGGGACCCTTAACAAAAAATCCCAAAAATATTTTTATCAAAATTTTTGTATTTAACTCCCTAAAAGCTATATCGCATCGCAAAGAGAGAGTGAAGCGTTTTCCTATGCCCATAAATAAGCTGCAAAGAAGCGATGCGACATTCATCGCATCGCACATGTTGGAAGTGCTCTTAAATAGAAAACATAAGGAATCGCCGATGGCCGATATGCGATGTCGCATATCGCAACGTCGCATAAGCAGTGCACAGTGATCAAATGAAAAAATGCGATATTTCGATATTGCGATCTGCGATATTACGACATGCGATCTTGCGATTTGCGATCTGCGATGAATGAGACTATTAATTGCTGCGACGCGAATCGCAGAAACCACTCATCGCAAAGTTTCTTCGGCATGATCTGTAAACCCAAAATTGAGCGTGCACCTTAAAGGAAATTAATGACTGCACGCCTGAGTATCCAAAGATGATCGTATTGCGTTTTTCGAAGAGTCAAGTCATTATGAGTGTCATGATTATGCATTCATTAGAACTTAAAGCTTTCATGTCAATCTTTTCGTCAATTCTCTTTTCCTTTTCGTAAACTGCAAGGCAGCAACTAATATAAATCTATATGCAGGAAACATCTAAGGAAAAGGGGAAAGCGCCAATACTAGAAGAACAGAGAGGAGATGCCTTCGCAGATGGATGCTGCATGCAGCAGGGCCGCGGATTCCAGAGTATCACTCAACAAACACTGATGAAAATAGACTATCTAAGACTCAGAGTCAAAGGCGCACAAAAGCAGCATGTTTGCAAAAGATCCTGAAGCTCAGACTGGGTAAAGCAAAAAGAAAAACGCTAAAGAGGGAGGACGCTCCAGAAAAGCCTAGAACAAAGAACAAAATATTGTTCAGGCAACGAAATCCCTAACTCATTCAGTCATTCGCACGGCCGGAAACCGAAATAGCAACAGCACAATCAGTTTGAAAGAAATCTGGGTTATACTAAGTATACACAGAGCAAATACACCCAGCCAGAGGGAGATTTTCAAAAATATCTTCTAGTTTGTCAGAAAGAGGTGCCAGCTTTTGTTATTTCTACTTTTATCGCTCGAGCAAAAGAAAAAGACAACCAGTCGACTCTTTCCAGGCGAACCTTGCATTGCTTACAGCACTAAGGAGCAGATACAGAAACGGTTAGAAATTAGATTCAATTTTTAGAAATAAATTTGTTTTAGTAAAAGGGCGGTCGTTTGAAGCCGTTTCCTAAATTTGTGTAATTAATATTAGTTAGTTAGTAGTATTTAACCCTTCTCATGGCATTTGGAGAAGGGTCCAGAAATTTGTCAAAAAACGTGTCCTCAGAACATGCACTTTTGCACCCTCGGAGGGGGTTTTTGATGAATGGATGGATCGAGATTTATTATGTTTGCATTTTAATGTCTGCTACTCATGTTGCACTTCTGTACTCTTAGTAGATGTTGTTAGCGCTTGAAATTTCACCTCAGGCTGAGAAAGGTAAACCTCAAGGCAACATCAAACCACTTAGCCTCGTAGCTAGCCCTATGGGGCAGGAGAGGGCTCTCTCCAATCTATCTCGATAAAGATCTTCAATGGGCGAGATAACCAATAGGGTAACACTGATTTTAGGCTAGTAAACTGATCAAAAGGGTTGATTTGGGATTTTTTAGGGTTTTTGGTGGCAAATTGAAGAATGACAATTTTGGGCGCGGGGATAGGACACAGTTTCCGCAGGAGGTTCTTTGGGGCGAGGTAGGAGACAATATTGATGCTTTTAATAGAGATGGATGGATGAGAATGACCGGTGAGGAGTTAAAGAGAGCAAGAAATAACCTTGAATTCCCTTTAAACAGTCGAAAACATTGAAATTAAACAAACTTAAAAGCAGAGCATGACAGTCATGAGTTCTACTTTAACACTTAATTTGTTTAATGTGCAGAAGGAAAAGAAAGGAAATGATTCACATAACACACTTACAAGTACATAGAGAAACACACCATCAATACATGTAACCACAAGAATCCCAAAAAAGACAGCAAAACCCTGGTCTTCCTTAGCCAAAAATTGCAGAGATACAGTGAATAATACAATGATAGCATCTCCCTCAAGAGTCCAACCATGAAAATGAGCAAGAAAGTACATAATATAGATCATCTAACCTCTTTCCCTGCCTCCATGGGTCGAGCTCACTATCCTAGGAGTTGTTTCAACCACTTCTAAACTAAGCACTGAAAACTAGGCAGTCAAAACAACTTGCCTTTATAAGCTAGGAAACCAATTCATTGATTTAATTTTCACCTATTTCATGAATGAATCTTCTAGAAGAGGTACATAAGTGTAAAAGTGTCATAATAGTACATTAATTACATCAAAGAGGATAATAATCCACCCCAAAAAGTCAAACAGGGTCAAACTGCGTTTTTCTGAGCCGTACACTGAAATTTGGAGAAATTTGTCTGACAGGTCGCGCGCCTCTGCCTGACGGGTCACGCGCCTTTGGGACCACCTTTGGGGAACTTTTGGGTGTCCAAATTGAGCAAGCGTAGGCTTGTTGGAAAGGTCTATCAGTCTACTTTCCAACCCAACTGGAATTTCTGAATTTGGTGGTCATTTGCCCCTCCAAAAGTGCAATCTCCCAAGACTACTTTCTGTGTCTCAAAAATGTGGCAGAAAGTCATTTTTTGCTTGTTTTTTGACTTTCTGGAGGCCCAAAACTTCATAAAATCTCTTGGCCATGGATGAGCATATGTAACTTCTCATGAAAAATCTGGAAATGCTGAGTTTTTGTAAAATGGAGTTGCCAGGATGAAGGGTCGCGCGGGGGGTGAGACCCGTTAATGGAGAAAACCTGTAAATTGCCTGAAAAAACCAAAATTTACCAAAAATGCTCAAAATTTCTTGGGATTTGTGCTATGGCTAGGCTATTTAGTGCCTTGGTCCTTCAGTGAGGCCTCAGCCAAGATATGGAGGGGATCGGGCCTCTTTCTCCTTTTTTGTGCCTTGGCCAACCGCCTTTGGAACATCTTCATCTTTGTCTTGCACACGTGCATTCTCGCCCAATAATGGTTCTTCATGTTTCTCAATAATTTTTTATCTTGGTTGGCCTTAGCCAACAACCTCTCCAAGTGAGCATTGAGCTGGATAAGCATGTACTCTCACTCAGCGGGCAATGGATCGCCGGGTCTTCTTCGATTCAAGTTGCAGTCACTACGGATCCTCCACAACTCATCAAGAGCTTGCTCATCCTCCAACTATTTGTTGCGCTGCTCTAGATATGAGATTTTCCATTGTGCCCCCTCTAATCTCCTCTGCAATGCATCATTTTCAGCTCTAAGGTGCTGAATGATCTCATTCGACTCTAGGCTAGCAGAACTGACATCAAGATCAATAAGCTCGATAGCTCGAACACCTGATGGCCCCTCATCAATCTTGGGTTGCTTGCCCCTCTGTGTTGCCTGTGCTACTGAAGAAAGCGAGGCCCCTTCCACCTGCTGTGGAGATAACACTCGTTGAGCTGATGAAGAAGGCGAGACCCCTTCCACATGCTGTGCAGAAAGTACTCGCCGAGCTGCTGCAAATAAGGCCCTTTGGCCTCTCTGATAAGTAACCAAAGGTGAGGAGCTGACATGTCTAGTGACGGGGATGTCATGCTGCTGTGATGGTCCTCCCTCCTCGTGAATAACCTCAGGATGTGGCGATGGTGGTGCTGTGAAAAGCTCACGAGAGATGAACTCCTCCCATGAGATGCCCTGCCGAGCCAACTGATGTAACACCACAAGCCGAATCAAACCATAATGGTAAAGGCTCCTATACTGCTGTGCCAGGCTCTTCCTCTGCATCATGGACACCATCCTCTCAATGTTCTGATAGAAGAAAACAGGGATGTTCATCATCCGTACCCGTGTGAAGTGCATCAATAGGCGAATATGGTACGAATATACCTGTGAAAATCTTCCCTCACAGGTAAAATAGAGCATGATGAGCCTCATCATGGGAGCATACTCACTCCTGAGAAATCTGAAGGGAAACACTCTTGTCAAGTGTCTCATGAGTGCTGGTCTAACGAAAGGCTCAAAATGAACACTGTCCAACACCTTGCGCTTATTCCATACCTCTCCAACATTAGGTATCACTGTGGCCTGTGCAATCATCTCGGGTGTCAATGTAAAGTCCACCACGGCAAGGTTGACATGTCCATCATCCAAGTGTAAAACAAATAGGTGAGCCAACTCTCTGTGGTGCTGAATCCGAGAGATCCTCTTGCAAAACTCATAGCAAGACATGTACTGGAAACATGGGACTGCCATAGGACAAACTTGTAAATCTGTCAAAGAGGTGGGCTCCTCTCGCCTATGATGACCGCCCTTTCCACCCTTATGAGGCCTCCTCTGTACCTCAATCTCTGAAGCTGATGCCTGGTCATCACTATGCTCATAGGTTTCGGTTTCTGACATTATTTAAGGAGCAGAGTGGCCAAAATGTACTGTTGTTTCTACCTTGTAAAATGCTGATTTATATGCTGTTTCAAGGGGACAAGGAGCACGGGGGGAATGTTAGGGGAGGGACACCTTTAAAGGGAAAAAGGGAATAAATATATAAAACAGGGATTTAAGGGAAAAAACATTGCAAAAATCATTGCATATGCATCATTATATACATTGTTTACATGGGTATAATGAGAGGTAGGGTTAGGGCTTGATTCTTCATTTTTTAGGGAAAATGGGTAGGGTTTAGGTTTTCTTTACAAATTTAAAAGGGAAATTTATATAGAAAGACAAGGAAAATGACATGGGAAATGGGAAAAATGATTTACAAGGGAAAAACCTTAAAACAACATAAAACCCTAGGCATATTTTACAAATTTAAACCACAACCATATAGAGCTTTTTCTCTTGCACAATGAGATCTTTAAAACATGTATTCACGATGTCTTTAACCATAACAAGCAACAATTTGTAAGTTGGAGGGCCTACGTTAGGCAATTTAGCAATTTTGTTGGCTCCTTGGATGAATTTGCAGGTGATTTGGTAAGGAGGGCGCTGACGGGTCGCGCGCCTCACCCAACGGGTCGCGCGCCACTGACGGGTCGCACCCGTTAGAAAATAACACTGCTGGAAGGCACTTGACAGGTCGCGCGCCTCTGACGGGTCGCGCGCCTGGTCTGACGGGTCGCACGCCTGGTCTGCTCACAATTTCGCTCCAACCCTCGCCCAATCTCTCTTGCAAGTGAGTTAGATGCCCAATGAGGGTAAATGGAGGGAGATTGGGCTTTTATAACTTTGATTTGAAATAATTTCATGCCCAAACCCACTTTATAATGTTTTTCTTTGACACTTTATAAAATTGACCATTTTGGGTTCCTTTGTCCTGAAATTGACTCATTTAATGCTTTTGCTCGATACTTTTTGCAGGGATATCATCTGAGGGATCTTGGCAAGGGAGCCAAGGTTACATGCTGTCCTTGGAAGCTTTTTGAAATTTCATCACTTTTTACAAAAATTTGAAAAAAGACCTTGGCTTTAAAAACAGGGTTTTTAAATCCAAGGTGAAAATTAACTATACAAGATAGAAATTTGCGAAGAAACCATTTGAAAATCATCCCTCTAGCTTGTTGAGCACTTATTGACCTTCAGAGACATGACCTTGTAAACAAACTTGACCAAAACCCTAGACCTAGGAATTTGACCTCAAGACAAGACAAGACAAGCCTGAAAGAGATTAAGGACTGAAATGACTTTGATCCAGCAATGCCAAGAGGGGGACAAAGACACTAGCTCCTCCATCAGGGTTATGGCATGCCTAATGGGATGCAAAAATTGACACTAATGAGACACCTACTTATGCAAATGCAAAGAGTTTTGATCATTGATGGAGGGCTACTAGACCGACTCTAACATTGGCTCCAATGGGGATGGTAGCTCCTTGGAGGTACCAAGAACCTTAGACCTCTGGGAGATCAGACCAGTGCTTTATCATCATTGGGCAATGGAGTCATTATTTCGGCAAACGACACAAGACTTTGACTCATTTACTGACTGAAACCTGACTCAAGCCGACACAATTATGAAACCAATATGACTGAAAACTGACTCACAAATGACTCATGACTGATTTAACTAAAACAAAAACTTACAAATCTTATTGAAGGGCAACAGTACATCAAGATTTGAAATCATGATGACAACCACCTGTGTTTCTTACAAGACAATATACATCAAACTATATCAAAATGCCAATGCAACCAATCAAGCAGATGCCTTCTTGATTGATTCTCCTGATTAGATCTTCTGGTCAACAATACAAACCTATAACTGAGCATCCAAAAACATAGCTGACCATGATCTCCTTCATCACTGAACACTGCAATAAACACTATCACTGCTGGCTGCAACAAACTTGCTAGAGGATCGTGAAAAACATGAAGATTTGCCACTGCCACCTCCTGCTGAAAGATCAAGGTGTCTTTTGCTTCAAATTCTGATCTGCCTTCATCATGTGCTTCGGTAAAAGTATGCTCATGGGCTTCAAAAAACTCTGAACAAATGGATGGGCAGATCTCTTCTTGGAAAAGCATTTCAGCACATGAAACATATGAAGAATCTGAAAGGTAATCCTGTATCCTATGATCTTCGGTAGTCTGACAATATGGTAGGTCATCCTCATATGATATGACAGCCAGATTCTCATTACATTCATCAATCATGAGAAAAGAATTTTCAGATGTTTCGTAAAACCCAACACTAACATTTCGATCAGCTACCATAGATTCATCCAGAGAAACCTTTTCACTTACTTGAACGAAGATCTTGTCTTGTTTTTCACAGAGGCAATGAACTACCTCCTCATCAAGATCTAGTGCTGGTGAGATGAGAGCATTTAGGTCTGCTACTCCATTTTCTTCATTCGAGGCAGCCGTGACAATACAACTCTCTTTTATGAGATCCGCAACAACATGTTTTGCCTCATCACAATTTATCTCTCGATCTGATTTATCATCATCACTTTCTGAGATTGGAACATTACTTTCCTGCGTTACCTGCATGCTTTCTTCTTCTATGGACAGATCTGAAACAACATTTGCTCTTTCCTCATTTTCAATGATATGAAAATCTTCAGCCTGCTGATCTTGATTCTGCTGCAAAATTTCCTGATCATCTTGATGGGTATCCTCTAATATTTTTGTGTGCTGCTGAAATGGATTCTCATACAGAGCCTCCATGATCTCAACATCCATAAAATTATCATCTTCATAATATTTCTCAAGGCTTTCAATAAAAGTTGAAGCATGTTTGCAACAGTCATGAACCAAATTTAATGATGGATAAGAGTCCTTATATCGTTCAATGAACATAGCATGAAAATCCTTTAAACAGTAAATACAAGCAGGCGGCAAACTTTCATACCATGATTGGGCTTTACCTTCCAGAGTGGCCAGGAATATCTTCATCAAGCAATCTTCAGGAAAATCCACCTTCAACTTGCGAATATGCATATGAAATCTAACTAGATGTAAAGCAGCATCCTTCTTACCATCATCATTAAATATAGGCAGATTCCTTGACCAATCTACCTTTGGAATTTTATTTGGAAAACCAGGGATGTGATCTCGGCTCAAGGGAGCATATCTTCTTGCGATCCGATCCATCTTGAAAAGCTCAAAGCTACTGATCTCTCTGCAGTGAAGTCACCATGAAGCATTGATCTCTGGATTTTTCAATGAAGGAGTCGCCAGTGAATGATTTCAGCCTTGTCATTGTCTGATCGTTGTCCACTATCAACAATCAGATCTGAAATTGATACATGTACTGGGGTAAAATGCAATTGAAGTGCTGTATTCACAATCTCACGGAGATTGACTGAAGCAGCGTTTATCTACTTCCGCTTATGCAAAGCAAAAGCGTTTCGAAGGCTACCTGGCGTAACTTCAGGCTCCGTCTAAGACTTATGAAGAAAACACATCAATCAACAAACACGTTGTTCTCCCCAGTATGGTCGCCAATATGTTAGCGCTTGAAATTTCACCTCAGGCTGAGAAAGGTAAACCTCAAGGCAACATCAAACCACTTAGCCTCGTAGCTAGCCCTACGGGGCAGGAGAGGGCTCTCTCTGGTCTATCTCGATAAAGATATTCAATGGGCAAGATAACCAATAGGGTAACACTGATTTTAGGCTAGTAAACTGATCAAAAGGGTTGATTTGGGATTTTTTAGGGTTTTTGGTGGCAAATTGAGGAATGACAATTTTGGGCGCGGGGATAGGACACAGTTTCTGCAGGAGGTTCTTTGGGGCGAGGTAGGAGATAGTATTGATGCCTTTAATAGAGATGGATGGATGAGAATGACCGGTGAGGAGTTAAAGAGAGCAAGCAATAACCTTGAATTCCCTTTAAATAGTCGAAAACATTGAAATTAAACAAACTTAAAAGCAGAGCATGACAGTCATGAGTTCTACTTTAACACTTCATTTGTTTAATGTGCAGAAGGAAAAGAAAGGAAACGATTCACATAACACACTTACAAGTACATAGAGAAACACACCATCAATACATGTAACCACAAGAATCCCAAAAATGACTGCAAAACCCTGGTCTTCCTTAGCCAAAAATTGCAGATATACAGTGAATAATACAATGGTAGCTTCTCCCTCAAGAGTCCAACCATGAAGATGAGCAAGAAAGTACATAATATAGATCATCTAACCTCTTTCCCTACCTCCATGGGTCGAGCTCACTATCCTAGGAGTTTTTTCAACCACTTCTAAACTAAGCACTGAAAACTAGGCAGTCAAAACAACTTGCCTCTATAAGCTAGGAAACCAATTCATTGATTTAATTTTCACCTATTTCATGAATGAATCTTCTAGAAGAGGTACATAAGTGTAAAAGTGTCATAAAAGTACATTAATTACATCAAAGAGGATAATAATCCACCCCAAAAAGTCAAACAGGGTCAAACTGCGTTTTTCTGAGCTGTACACTGAAATTTGGAGAAATTTGCCTGACGGGTCGCACGCCTCTGCCTGACGGGTCGCGCGCCTTTGGGACCGCTTTTGGGGCACTTCCAGGTGTCCCAATTGAGCAAGAGTAGGCTTGTTGGAAAGGTCTGTGAGTCTACTTTCCAACTCAACTGGAATGTCCGAATTTGGTGGTCATTTGCCCCTCCAAAATTACAATCTCCCAAGACTGCTTTCTGTGTCTCCAAAATGTGGCAGAAAGTCATTTTTTGCTTGTTTTTTGACTTTCTGGAGGCCCAAAACTTCATAAAATCTCTTGGCCATGGATGAGCATATGTAACTTCTCATGAAAAATCTGTAAATGCTGAGTTTTTGCAAAATGGAGTTGCCAGGATGAAAGGTCGCGCGGGGGGTGAGACCCGTTAATGGAGAAAACCTGTAAATTGCCTGAAAAAACCAAAATTTACCAAAAATGCTCAAAATTTCTTGGGATCTGTGCTTTGGCTAGGCTATTTAGTGCCTTGGTCCTTCAGTGAGGCCTCAGCCAAGATATGGAGGGGATCGGGCCTCTTTCTCCTTTTTTGTGCCTTGGCCAACCGCCTTTGGAACATCTTCATCTTTGCCTTGCACACGTGCATTCTCGCCCAATAATGGTTCTTCATGTTTCTCAACAATTTTTTATCTTGGTTGGCCTTAGCCAACAACCTCTCCAAGTGAGCATTGAGCTGGATAAGCATGGACTCTCGCTCAGCGGGCAATGGATCGTCGGGTCTTCTTCGATTCAAGTTGCGGTCACTACAGATCCTCCACAACTCATCAAGAGCTTGCTCATCCTCCAACTGTTTGTTGCGCTGCTCTAGATATGAGATTGTCCATTGTGCCCCCTCTAATCTCCTCTGCAATGCATCATTTTCAGCTCTAAGGTGTTGAATGATCTCCTTCGACTCTAGGCTAGGAGAACTGACATCAAGATCAATAAGCTCGATAGCTGGAACACCTGATGGCCCCTCATCAATCTTGGGCTGCTTGCCCCTCTGTGCTGCCTGTGCTGCTGAAGAAAGCGAGGCCCCTTCCACCTGCTGTGGAGATAACACTCGCTGAGCTGATGAAGAAGGCGAGACCCCTTCCACATGCTGTGGAGAAAGTACTCGCCGAGCTGCTGCAAATAAGGCCCTCTGGCCTCTCCGATAAGTAACCAAAGGTGAGGAGCTGACATGTCTAGTGATGGGGATGCCATGCTGCTGTGATGGTCCTCCCTCCTCGTGAATAACCTCAGGATGTGGCGGTGATGCTGCTGTAAAAAGCTCACGAGAGATGAACTCCTCCCATGAGATGCCCTGCTGAGCCAACTGATGTAACACCACAAGCTGAATCAAACCATAATGGTAAAGGCTCCTATACTGCTGTGCCGGGTTCTTCCTCTGCATCATGGACACCATCCTCTCAATGTTCTGATAGAAGAAAACAGGGATGTTCATCATCCGTACCCGTGTGAAGTGCATCAATAGGCGAATATGGTACGAATATACCTGTGAAAATCTGCCCTCACAGGTAAAATAGAGCATGATGAGCCTCATCATGGGAGCATACTCACTCCTGAGAAATATGAAGGGAAACACTCCTGTCAAGTGTCTTATGAGTGCTGGTCTAACGAAAGGCTCAAAATGAACACTGTCCAACACCTTGCGCTTATTCCATACCTCTCCGACATTAGGTATCCCTGTCGCCTGTGCAATCATCTCGGGTGTCAATGTAAATTCCACCCCGGCAAGGTTGACATGTCCATCATGCAAGTGTAAAACAAATAGGCGAGCCAACTCTCTATGGTGCTGAATTCGAGAGATCCTCTCGCAAAACTCATAGCAAGACATGTACTGGAAACATGAGATTGCCATAGGACAAGCTTGTAAATCTGTCAAAGAGGTGGGCTCCTCTCGCCTATGATGACCGCCCTTTCCACCCTTATGAGGCCTCCTCTGTACCTCAATCTCTGAAGCTGATGCCTAGTCATCACTCTGCTCATAGGTTTCAGTTTCTGACATTGTTTAAGGAGCAGAGTGGCCAAAATGTACTGTTGTTTCTACCTTGTAAAATGCTGATTTATATGTTGTTTCAAGGGGACAAGGAGCACGAGGGGAATGTTAGGGGAGGGACACCTTTAAAGGGAAAATGGGAATAAATATATAAAACAGGGATTTAAGGGAAAAAACATTGCAAAAATCATTGCATATGCATCATTATATACATTGTTTACATGGGTATAATGAGAGGTAGGGTTAGGGCTTGATTCTTCATTTTTTAGGGAAAAGGGGTAGGGTTTAGGTTTTCTTTACAAATTTAAAAGGGAAATTTATATAGAAAGACAAGGAAACTGACATGGGAAATGGGAAAAATGATTTACAAGGGAAAAACCTTAAAACATCATAAAACCCTAGGCATATTTTACAAATTTAAACCACAGCCATATAGATATTTTTCTCTTGCACAATGAGATCTTTAAAACATGTATTCACGATGTCTTTAACCATAACAAGCAACAATTTGTAAGTTGGAGGGCCTACCTTAGGCAATTTAGCAATTTTTTTGGCTCCTTGGATGAATTTGCAGGTGATTTGGTAAGGAGGGCGCTGACGGGTCGCGCGCCTCACCCAACGGGTCGTGCGCCACTGACGGGTCGCGCCCGTTAGAAAATAACACTGCTGGAAGGCGCTTGACGGGTCGCGCGCCTGGTCTGCTCACAATTTCGCTCTAACCCTCACCCAATTTCTCTTTCAAGTGAGTTAGATGCACAATGAGGGTAAATGGAGGGAGATTGGGCTTTTATAACTTTGATTTGAAATAATTTCATGCCCAAACCCCCTTTATAATGTTTTTCTTTGACACTTTATAAAATTGACCATTTTGGTTTCCTTTGTCCTGAAATTGACTCATTTAATGCTTTTGCTCGATACTTTTTGCAGGGATATCATCTGAGGGATCTTGGCAAGGGAGCCAGGGTTACATGCTGTCCTTGGAAGCTTTTTGAAATTTCATCACTTTTTACAAAAATTTGAAAAATGACCTTGGCTTTAAAAACAGGGTTTTTAAATCCAAGGTGAAAATTAACTGTACAAGATAGAAATTTGCGAAGAAACATTTTGAAAATCATCCCTCTGGCTTGCTGAGCACTTATTCACCTTCAGAGACATGACCTTGTAAACAAACTTGACCAAAACTGTAGACCTAGGAATTTGACCTCAAGACAAGACAAGACAAGCGTGAAAGAGATTAAGGACTGAAATGACTTTGATCCAGCAATGCCAAGAGGGGGACAAAGACACCAGCTCCTCCATCAGGGTTATGGCATGCCTAATCGGATGCAAAAATTGACACTGATGAGACACCTACTTATGCAAATGCAAAGAGTTTTGATCGCTGATGGAGGGCTACTAGGCCGACTCTAACAGATGTTAGAAGTAAGTAGAAATAAATCGTTATTGCTTGAAGTTTGTGAGTGAAATCATTCATAAATGGTACTTTTATCTCTTGATTAATTTCTGCTTATATTCTTAGAGTGATATACAGCTGAATTGTTTATATGTTAATGTATGAATGTGTGGGTTACCATTTGGCACTTTTGTATGGTGGAGTCATTTGTTTGTGCTTGACATATGAATAAACTATTATGCGATATGCTGTTCACAACTGTTTTGCCTAACTTCTTATGCAGAATGGTTCATCTTAATTGATTTATATTCTTATGATAGCTGAATGATCTTTATTACCAGTTATTGCATGAAATCTTTTTAGATCGCATAATGAAAGAATTCTACCCCGGGTTAGTATATATTAGATGTGTTGTTTTTTGTTAGATTACAGTAGTATAGAGTCAGTTTAGAGTTTAGAATTAAATTAGCTTAAAATTACCTCTAAATTAGCATCATCAAAATCTACACACACACACACATCCTTTGGATTGGGAAGCTGGTCCCATTATCCCAGTCGGACCCGCTACACCAAACGGGCAAGGAGCCGCCAACCAGGTTCCAGACCGGGTGGGTATCCCCCTTGCTGTTGACCCGATTTCGGGGCCCTCAACATATTTGGCGCTAGAAGGAGGGCCTGAACTATGAATGGCAACTAAGTCAAAATCTAAATGCCATTCTGAGAGTAAATCACCCTCATCAACTCCCCCGACTTCTCCAGTACGGTTAAACCCGGAGTTAGAAGTCGCTCGAGTATCCACCGCCGCTACCTACCCTAATATATCAGACCAACTTATCGTTGAACCCCCGGAAATTCAAACTTTGATTCGTAAACTCCAGGGATTATCTATTTTTTCTCAGAAGTCTGATAAATCTCACAGCAGCGTGACTTCGCAGTACAATCCTGCTCATCCCCTGACCAGATTGAAGAGTGAGAAATTTGGTATTCAACCAAGTCAACTCCCTCTCCCTACTAGGAAAAGAGTAAGGAAAACACCACCAGAGTCTGACCGTGAGACTCTTTCATCTACTTCGTCCATTTCAACACCCTCACCGCGAAGTCAACCACCCACATCCTCATCCCAAATCACTCATCCATCTTCCACAACACTTCCTCTTCAATCATCAAAGATCATAATACCTTCATCTTCTCAGCATCAGGGACCGTCTTCTGCACTTTCATTAACTAGCGGCTCAACGATGGCCCAGTCTCCATGGAACAATCCTAGGGCGGTTTTAATGCCTCCACCCCTGAGCCCAATACCGGCCCATCCTGAGAAATGGCTACCTAAGTTCAATCCAGAAACAGGCATGCTAGCTGAAGAGCATATCAATAATTTCATGCTTTTTGTTAATCTCAACGGAGTTACCAACGAGGATGCTGTCGTCCGGCTTTTTCCTTATACAATGCAAGGAACAGCCGGGTCATGGTAATTTTCATTACCTTCCGGGTCCGTCACAAGTTGGGACACTTTTCAAATTCAATTCCTCACCAAGTTTGGCGATGACAGATCAACAGTGACATTGATCAATGACCTATCTAATCTTAAAGCTGAGGCTAGAGAACCCATTAAAGATTTCAATTTACGGTTCAATAAGATCCTCAACAAAATTCCCGCTGCTTCTCAACCCAGCGAGGATGTAAGATGTGAATGGTACATCACAGCCTTACCATCAAACTTGGTTATCTTCGTAGTTAGGGCAAACAAGACGACCTTAGTTGAAAACTTAACTGAGGCGTTAGCAGTAGAAAAACGCGTAGTTGCCCTAGAAAAGAGATCTGCAATAGAAGAATGCAAATCTAAGAAAATCTCTTTCAAAGAAGACACCAAGAAGAAGCAAACAAAAGATCATTTCGATATGGAAGGATTACAAAAGGTGTTAAAGGCCATGTCCAATGAGATGATTGACATAAGAAAACAAGTAGCAGAAACTTCTTCGAAAAAGCCCTACAGATCTTTTAAAAGAAATCCTCCCATGGAGGTGAAACCACCCAATGCTGTCTCAAACGTCGAATCTGAAGAAGAAGAAGAAGAAGAGAATACCACTGAAGGGCAGACCGATGATGAAGAAGTTGTGGAACTAAAAGGAATGTGGGATTTCATCCTCCCACAAGAAGAGGATCAAGAAGCATTTCCGGTTAGCACACGAAGCAAAAATCAACTTGATCCTCCCCAAACTACCCCTAAACAGAAGGGCGCAAGCCTTGCAACAAAAGATAAGGTCGCAACAAAGAAAACAACTGCTAGAGTGACCCAATTTAGCCCAGTCCAATCAGATCAAGCACCTCCATCAAGAACACTGATAGTGTCGGATGAAATGGAGTATAACATTATCGATGACATGAAAAAGACTAGGGCTAATATCACTCTTTACGAATTGAGCAAATTGAAACATCAACATAAAATAATGATGAAAGAATTACATGCCATGCCTATGACATCTTTACCTACAGTTGTAGCTTCCCACAACATGGGAAGACCTCCAACCAACATGATCAATAAGATTGATCCGAATGACATTGCCTTGATTGGAGGAAGATCAAGATCCCATACTCCTCCTTTTCTTCTCACTTATGAAATTTTCAATAAAAACGTGCACAATTGCTTGGTTGATTCTGGTGCTTCAACGAATATTCTACCCAGATCAATATGTGCTAAATTGAATGTTCAGCCACAAAAATCCACAGTGCGCATAGATCAACTTGATCGATCTCAAGTCGAAGTGATTGGTGAACTTAACCAGGTGACCATAAGATTGTCGTCTACACCGAAAGTATGCCAGGTTATCGACATTCTAGTAGCTGATATCCCTGAATTTTATGGTTTAATTCTTAGCAGGGATTGGTCCGAAAAACTCCACGGATATTTCTCAACCGACTGGTCGCACATGTGGTTACCCTACAACTGTAAAGCCAATCAAATAAAGGTTGAACGAGAGTTGCACCAAAAGTACATAGTGACAGAATTGGAAGGAGAGAATGAAGAAATAGCATACAACAGCAGTATCATAGGAAATTACTTGGTAGATTCTTTCCTCGGCAATTTCAATGCTCACACCTCACCTTACTTAGAAAATTCAGTTTTGTCCCAAGTTGAAAATTTTTCTCAAACTGATGATTCAAAGTGTTTTAATTTTTTAGATAACTCTGTAAATACATCTTTATTTTGGAAATTATATTTTGATGGCTCTAAATCTAACGAGGGAGCAGGAGCAGGATGCGTTCTGATTAGCCCAGACGGAAACAAGATCATGCTTACATGCAGACTTGAGTTCGATTGCACAAATAATACAGCGGAGTACGAAGCCTTGGTGCAAGGCCTATACAAAGCAATCGGGTTGAATGTTAAGTATCTTCAAGTCTTTGGAGATTCTGAAATTGTCGTCAAGCAGGTACATAACACCATACATTGCCTGTCAAGTCACTTAAAGCACTATCAATCTTTAGTTCAAGATCTGACTTCACATTTCATAGCATTCAATATTTCGTCAATCCCAAGACTCCAAAATGCGAGCGCAGACCTGTTAGCTAACGTAGCCTCTAGACTTATTCCCTCCGAAGATTTTAGTCCCGATAGGTTCTCAATAGAATTAATCTTTAGACCATCCATCCCTGACAACATCACCAACTGGAGAGTATTCAACGATGATCCAGACATTGTAAATTTCCTCACTTCTGAAGGGTCATACTCAAATCAAATAATTGACGAAGACCATCATGATCACCAAATTCAGCAAAATAGCACTGATAATGCTATACCTAAATCGGTGGTTAAGTTAGAATATTTATATGATTTGAAAAGTTGGTTTAAAAGGTCTGCCAATTCTAAACTCTACAGTTCAACTCTGAACTATGAATTAGTGAACCTAGGAACCGATCAGAAGCCGCAAAACGTTATTATAGGCCACGGCCTAGCCCCTGAAGAAAAATCAACATATATCCGTTTTCTGAGACAATACAAAAACGTTTTTGCATGGAATTATGATGAGCTGAAGAGATACAACACTTCTATCATTCAACACACTGTCCCTATGATTGACAATGAAAAACCTGTCCAGCAAAAGCTCAGAAAAATCCACCCCAACTTAGAAAATTAGATAAAGACTGAGCTAAATAAATTGTTGAGAGCCAGAATAATTTTCCCCGTCAGACACTCCAAATGGGTATCCAATATGGTTCCCGTTAGAAAGAAAAACGGAGATATCAGGATCTATATTGATTTCCGGAATCTCAACAAAGCCTGTCAGAAAGATAACTTTCCCCTCCCACCTATGGAGCAAATATTACAGGCAGTAGCGGGCTTAGAATTAATGTCTTTCCTCGATGGATTTTCAGGATACAATAAAGTGCTGGTACATCCCGATGATCAGTTGAAAACCACATTCCTAACCAAATGGGGCACATACACATATCGAAAGATGCCATTTGGTCTGATCAATGCCGACGCTACCTTTCAGAGAGCCATGGACATCGCGTTTAAAGGTTTAGTCAATAAATCTGTAGTGATTTACCTGGATGATATAACAGTGTACTCCAAGAAGCGAAGCGACCATCTCAAAGATTTGAAACAAATCTTTCAAAGATGCTTAAGGTATGGGATTTCACTTAACCCAAAGAAGTCTTTTTTCGCATTAAGTGAAGGGAAATTGCTTGGATTCATAATGTCGAAATCTGGTATTCACATTGAACCTGACAGAATCAAAGAAATTTCTGAAATATCCATACCCCATAACAAAAAGGCCATGCAATCTTTCCTTGGACAAATCAATTTTGTAAAAAGGTTTGTCCCGGGTTTTTCACGTATTATTTCTCCTTTACAAAATATGATAAAAAAGAATTCAAATTTTAAATGGGGTCAAGATGAGCACGAAGCATTCAACTTGATCAAACAAGCTATCATCAACGCTCCATCTTTAGCTACCCCAAATTTTTCAGAATCTTTTATCTTATACACTTTTGCCTTAGAGAAATCTTATGCCGCGATTTTAACTCAAACAAATCAAGAGAAGGCGGAAGCTCCAATCGCATTCTTTAGCTCAAACTTACAAGGTGCTGAGCTCAATTATTCAGACGTGGAGAAACAAGCATATGCTGTTTTCAAAGCGATCAAATATTTCAGACCTTTCTTACTTAAGGCCCATACCAAAGTTGTAGTACCGTTTCCAGCGATAAGAAACCTGTTAATACAGAAGGATGTGGGCGAAAAGAGAGAAAATTGGATTACCGCTTTACAAGAATACGATCTTGAGATCAAGCTAGCAAACATCGTAAGAGGTCAAGGCTTCTGCAAGATGTTAGCTGGAGCATCGCAAATTCCTGAGAACTCATTTGAAGAGGTACATACATATGAGGTAAGCCTAAATGACGCAGAATCATTATATGCGGACACCATTTATTATCTTAAGAACGGGTATGCTCCATCACATCTGGATCACACCAAGAAAAGAGCTCTGAGATTGAAATCTAAACAATACCAGCTCATAAATGATGTTCTGTTTAAAAGGAATTATGATTCTGTACTTCTTAGGTGTCTTGAGAAAACTGAAGCGGAAAAGGTTTTGCAGGAACTCCACGATGGACCAGCAGGTGGACACTATGCTGGAGAAGCTACTGCGCATAAGATATTACGTGCAGGATATTATTGGCCCATGCTGTTCAAGGACTCATACAATTACGTAAGGAACTGCCAAATCTGCCAGACTGCTGCAGGGAAAAAAAGGAAATCGTCCATGCCACTACAGCCGGTTAACATCGAGCAACCATTCAGCCAATGGGGCTTGGACATAATAGGTGAGATCGTTCCTCACTCTTCTAAGCAGCATAGGTATATCCTCACGACAACAGATTATTTTACTAAATGGGTAGAAGCAGTTCCTCTCAAGACAGTTAATTCTGAAAACATTATTGGATTCATAGATCAATTTATCATCACTAGGTTTGGATTGCCAACGGCCTTAATGTTTGATAATGCATCATACTTTTCTGGAAATGCAATGACTGAGTTTGCACTTAAAAGAGGATTCAAACTAAAATATTCTGCCAATTACTATCCGCAAGGTAATGGGTTGGCTGAATCAACAAACAAAAATCTAATCAGGATTATTAAAATAACAGTCGACCAAAACCAAAATAATTGGCACAAAGCGCTGGTAAATGCTTTATGGGCAGATAGAATTACGAAGAAAGCTTCAATCGACACTTCTCCCTTTAATTTAGTTTATGGGAAAGAAGTGGTTCTTCCAACTCACTTAGTCATTCCCTCTTTGTCTTTAGTACAACACAACGATGAAGTATCCACTTCCTCCTTACAATTGAGACAAATGGAGATAATCAAACTAGAGGAACGACGAGAACAAGCTAAGAAAAACCATGCTCATCACCAAGCACTAATAAAGTCCTCTTTTGACTCAAACATCATAACCAAAAAAACCTTTCAGATGGGAGATTTAGTTTTGAAATGGGATAAGGCTCATGAAGAAAAGGGCAAACATACGAAATTTCAGAAGTTGTGGCTTGGTCCTTTTCAGATTGTAGAAGTCATAGGCCCATCGACGTTTGTGTTGCAGGATTTGGCAGGTAGAAGAGATTCTTTTCCTGTGAATGGACAGATTCTTAAAATGTATTTTCCATAGAAGATTATTCTTCTATTTTTATAGGATAGTTTTAGTTTCTTTTATTTTGTTTTTTTTCTTTCTTATAAATAAAACCGGTTGTAAATGATCATTGAAAAGGATTCATGAAAGAGCACACCAACTCTCTATCAGATTTTGATTTCACTTGTACAAATAGCAAAACTTTTCGAAAAATCTGATTTTTATTATTGACAAATAGAGTTAACTTTAACCTGAATATGATATTAGTTTCAACCTCTCAAAAACTTTGATGAAAACAACCTTTGGTAAAAAATTGTTTTATGTCAGCATAATGAAAGGTATCATCAATAATAAAATAAATCTTCTCTGTAAAGTTGTTGTTTTCAAACTCTATTATTGTCGTCCAGAGCTTTCTTAAGGAAAAACAATGACTTCCTCCCTGCTAAAGGAAACCGCAGCATTCAGAGAAACAATCCGAGAAAACACTATATCTCAAAGAATAAGAGGTCTCATCACGAGCCGGCTTATCATGATCACAGATATTATAACTTGCTGTCTTTGCCAATACTGTCTATCAAAACAGGGCAACGACTCAAAGATTGTTGCAATCAAAAGACAAGGGGTCTCATCATGAGCCAGTTTGTTCAGCAAAAGTGTAAATCAAGTGAATGACTGTGTCATAATTTGGCCACCAAACCAAGACATTGTTCTTTAGAGAATAAAAAAAGGAAAAAGTGTCAAAAAGGATTTTTCTCTGAAATGTTGTAAATAACCTCAAGTAGGAAAAAGTATCATTGTTGGATAATATGGTAACCCTGTCGAGGTTATGGACGCTTGCCGGCAGCAGAGGCTCTACCTACGACAAATGAGCATATTTTAAAGCCAGTACGCAGAGAAGACTTTATTTTATCTTTAAAAAGGACCGAGTAATGTCTGGTATGAATGCAAGAACTAAGCCTAAGGAAGCAGACAATTGGAATAAAAGAAAGGTTGAAACAAAGTATCATTGACAGGATAAGGGGTAATCTACTCTATCTGTCCATAACAAAATTTAGACATATGAAAATTTTTCTGTTTCGGAAGTGGAAATGTCAATAGAAAAGCAGAGATAACTGGTTCTTCACAGTGAATCGCCATTATTGTGGTCACCAACAACCCCCCTCTTTGTTTGGTATTAGCAATAACATCAAGCAAAGTGGGACCCTTAACAAAAAATCCCAAAAATATTTTTATCAAAATTTTTGTATTTAACTCCCTAAAAGCTATATCGCATCACAAAGAGAGAGTGAAGCGTTTTCCTATGCCCATAAATAAGCTGCAAAGAAGCGATGCGACATTCATCGCATCGCACATGTTGGAAGTGCTCTTAAATAGAAAACATAAGGAATCGCCGATGGCCGATATGCGACGTCGCATATCGCAACGTCGCATAAGCAGCGCACAGTGATCAAATGAAAAAATGCGATATTGCGATATTGCGATCTGCGATATTACGACCTGCGATCTTGCGATTTGCGATCTGCGATGAATGAGACTATTAATTGCTGCGATGTGAATCGCAGAAACCACTCATCGCAAAGTTTCTTCGGCATGATCTGTAAACCCAAAATTGAGCGCGCACCTTAAAGGAAATTAATGACTGCACGCCTGAGTATCCAAAGATGATCGTATTGCGTTTTTCGAAGAGTCAAGTCATTATGAGTGTCATGATTATGCATTCATTACAACTTAAAGCTTTCATGTCAATCTTTTCGTCACTTCTCTTTTCCTTTTCGTAAACTGCAAGGCAGCAACTAATATAAATCTATATGCAGGAAACATCTAAGGAAAAGGGGAAAGCGCCAATACTAGAAGAACAGAGAGGAGATGCCTTCGCAGATGGATGCCGCATGCAGCAGGGCCGCGGATTCCAGAGTATCACTCAACAGACACTGATGAAAATAGACTATCCAAGACTCAGAGTCAAAGGCGCACAAAAGCAGCATGTTTGCAAAAGATCCTGAAGCTCAGACTGGGTAAAGCAAAAAGAAAAACGCTAAAGAGGGAGGACGCTCCAGAAAAGCCTGGAACAAAGAACGGAAGATTGTTCAGGCAATGAAATCCCTAACTCATTGAGTCATTCGCACGGCCGGAAACCGAAATAGCAACAACACAATCAGTTTGAAAGAAATCTGGGTTATACTAAGTATACACACAGCAAATACACCCAGCCAGAGGAAGATTTTCAAAAATATCTTCTAGTTTGTCAGAAAGAGGTGCCAACTTTTGTTATTTCTACTTTTATCGCTCAAGCAAAAGAAAAAGACAACCAGTCGACTCTTTCCAGGCGAACCTTGCATTGCTTACAGCACTAAGGAGCAGATACAGAAACGGTTAGAAATTAGATTCAATTTTTAGAAATAAATTTGTTTTAGTAAAAGGGCGGTCATTTGAAGCCGTTTCCTAAATTTGTGTAATTAAGATTAGTTAGCTAGTAGTATTTAACCCTTCTCATGGCATTTGGAGAAGGGTCCAGAAATTTGTCAAAAAACTTGTCCTCAGAACATGCACTTTTGCACCCTCGGAGGGGGTTTTTGATGAATGGATGGATCGAGATTTATTTATGTTTGCATTTTAATGTCTGCTAGTGATGTTGCACTTCTGTACTCTTAGTAGATGTTAGAAGTAAGTAGAAATAAATCTTTATTGCTTGAAGTTTGTGAGTGAAATGAGTCATAAATGGTACTTTTATCTCTTGATTAATTTATGCTTATATTCTTAGAGTGATATACGGCTGAGTTGTTTATATGTTAATGTATGAATGTGTGGGTTACAATTTTGCACTTTTGTATGGTGGAGTCATTTGTTTGTGCTTGACATATGAATAAACTG
Organism: Pinus tabuliformis; assembly: GCA_031772625.1. Taxonomy (NCBI): domain Eukaryota; kingdom Viridiplantae; phylum Streptophyta; class Pinopsida; order Pinales; family Pinaceae; genus Pinus; species Pinus tabuliformis. Next base: position 149,126,804 of record CM062816.1, read on the forward strand.
TTATGCGATATGCTGTTCACAACTGTTTTGCCTAACTTCTTATGCAGAATGGTTCATCTTAATTGATTTATATTCTTATGATAGCTGAATGATATTTATTACCAGTTATTGTATGAAATCTTTTTAGATCGCATAATGAAAGAATTCTACCCTAGGTTAGTATATATTAGATTTGTTGTGTTTTGTTAGATTACAGTAGTATAGAGTCAGTTTAGAGTTTAGAATTAAATTAGCTTAAAATTACCTTTAAATTAGCATCATCAAAATCTACACACACACACACATCCTTTGGATTGGGAAGTTGGTCCCATTATCCCCAGTCGGACCCGCTACACCAAATGGGCAAGGAGCCGCCAACCAGGTTCCGGACCGGGTGGGTATCCCCCTTGTTGTTGACCCGATTTGGGGGCCCTCAACACACTGCTGTGTATTTAAAGAATAGGAGTCCTACTAGATGTCTAGGCTTCAAAACCCCTTTTGAAGCATTGTTTGGATTCAAACCAGGAGTGAGTCACTTAAGAATATTTGGGTCAAAAGCGTATGCTCATATACCTAAGGCAGATAGGAAGAAGTTAGATCCAAAAGCCCTTAAATGTATATTTGTTGGATATGGCACTGAGTTCAAGGCATATAAGTTATTTAATCTTATGACTCACAAGGTTTTTGCAAGCAGAGATGTCATATTTCATGAACAGGTTGAAGAAGGAAAGAATGACTCTAACAGTGATTGGCACATTCCATTGCTATTGGAAGAAAACAGTGAGGAAGATGAAGAGCAGGAGGAGAAACAAGAAGAAGAAGTAACAGACAATGTAATCAATGAAGATGCAAGCCTATAAAAGGCTGAAATAGACAGAATTGAGGTAAGTCCCCTACCAAGGAGATCAGGTAGGAAGACTCGATTATCATCTAAATTGAAAGACTATGCATTAATGTCAAATATTTTAAACATTGTAGAACCTGCAAATTATGAGGAAGCAAGTAAATCTGATGCATGGAGGGCTACAATGTATGAGGAAATAGAATCAATAAACAGAAACCATACTTGGGATTTGGTTGAATTTCCTGAAGGTAAAACCCCCATAGGATGCAAATGGCTGTATAAACCAAAAATAAATGCAGATGGGAGTATAGAGAAACTTAAAGCTAGACTGGTAGCAAAGGGTTACTCATAGAAAGAGGGAATAGACTTCGATGACACCTTTGCTCCTATAGCCAAATTAAAAACCATTAGAATGCTAATTTCCTTAGCAAAAAAACACAAATGGCAGCTACACCAACTAGATGTTAAGTCTGCATTTCTGAATGGTGATTTGAAGGAAGAAATTTATTTAGTACAGCCTGAAGGTTTTGTGAAAAAGGGGCAGGAACATCTTGTGTGTAAATTGAAAAAGGCACTTTATGGTTTAAAACAGGCACCCAGGTCGTGGTATGAGAAAATTGACTCATTTTTTGTTCAGCATGGCTTTCATAGGAGCTTAAATGATCCAAATCTGTATACCAAGTTTAATAAACAGAGGAAAATTATTTTGATTTCTTTGTATGTAGATGATATGATCATAACAGGGAATGCTAACAATCTGATCAAAGAAATCAAATAGCAGATGTCACAAGTGTTTGAGATGAAAGATCTCAGAAACCTTCATTATTGCTTGGGATTGGAGGTATGGAAAGACTCTGGACAAACTTTTCTTACTCAAAGGAAGTATGCCACAAGCTTGCTAGAAAGGTTCAGAATGGAGCAGTGCAGATCAGCAGCAACACCATTACAACAAAACTTGAAGTTGAGCAGTGACGATGGTACTAAAGAGGTGGATGCTACCATGTACAGACAGCTAGTTGTAAGTTTGATATATCTGACTACAACTAGACCAGATTTGGCATACTCTGTTAGTGTGTTGAGCCAGTTCATGTCAAAACCACTCGAAAGTCACTGGGTCGCAGCAAAAAGTGTGTTGAGGTATCTTAGTGGTACTAGTAATTATGGTATTTTGTATACTGACACTTCTGATGTTATTCTAGCAGGTTTTTCAAATTCCGATTACGCAGGTAACTTGGATGATCGAAGATCTATCACAGGTTACGCATTCAGCATTGGATCCGGGGTCATAGCATGGAGTAGCAAAAAGCAACACACTGTAGCTCTATCTTCATGTGAATTTGAGTACCAAGCATTGTGTGCAACCACATGTGAAGCTATTTGGTTGAGAAGACTTCTCAACGATGCAGGAGAAGAGCAGAAAGAATTAACTATTATCAAAACTGAAAGCTAGAGTACCATCAAGCTTGCATACAATACAATCTTTCATAAAAATACCAAGCATATCGATACTCAAGTTCATTTTGTTCGAGACAAACAACAGTCAAAAGAGATATGTGTTGAATATTGTAAAACTTGTGACAAAATGGCTGATATTTTTACTAAGCCTCTTGGGCGTGTAAAGTTTGAATTGTTTAGGGGGATGCTAGGAGTTCAGGATAATCCTTTCTCCATTAAGGGGGGGAGTTGAAAATAATTAATATTATTTTGTATTAATGGAGAAATGGTTACACAAGTTGTAACGTATCTCCTTAGTTTAGGATTTGTTCCTAGAGTTTAGGAGTTTGGTTGCAACTTCCTGAGTTCTAGTAATGTACTTAATGATGTAATTGCTCATTTGATGAATAGTAGAGTGTACGGAGAGAGTTCTCTTTGTTTGAGTGCAGTCTCCAGGTGCAGTACTCACCTGTGAGCTGTAACTCCTTCTTTTACAATTCAAGTCTGATTTTTATCTTACCATAACTACCAGGAGCCCAATATCCACCTTTCAATATCCACGATTAAATCTCGAGTGTTGAGGATGACATTTGCATCATCTGGCACTAGGGTGATACAGTTGTATCAGTTGGCACTAGGGTGATAACATGGATGCCATGCTTTCCTAAATGCATGTGAAATAGCCACATGGAAATCAACAAGTCGCTCAAACGATACATAGTAGTAACCTAAGTAATAAGCCTTGCAGCATATGAAAATGGAATTCCATATAATAATCAAAAAATAACTATGATAAGTTCGAAGTCCACAAAAGACATGGTTGACTATGTAATTATATTATTGAAGGAAAAATTCATTTTCTACGAGCATGGTTGAATTAGCCAGGGGCTAGAGAAGGAAAATCAATATATATTCAATAGTTCATATAGAGTGCAATTTACAAATTAAAAGCCTGGATGGGCGTAGAAGATAGTTCCACATATATGTGTAACCATCACACCTATAGGTATATAGCTACAGTTTCCCATATATTTAAAGTTATAAATGTCACATATAGAGATTCCATATCCTATAAGGCTATTTGATATGAAAAGAGAGTTGTGCCTAAACTTTGTAACAAGGGATATGTATTTATAAGTGAATAAAACGGTCCATCAAAAATTAATTAAAAATAATATTGTTGCCACTCTAGCAAACAATAGGAGCAAGACTAAGCAAATGAGATTATAATGAATTCATTGTTGTTTCGATAAGAGATATAAAACATAAATTACTCTAATATTGTTATTGCCCTAGGATAAGGTAGATGTGTAGGTATAATGTAGGTATGTAAACAATTTTAAATGTTGATTCAATTAAAAAACAATAAAAAGTTAAAAGTAATATAAATGGGATGAGTGTAAATATTTAAATGTTGCATCAATTAATAATAATAAAAAAGTAATAAAAATAATAAAATTTAATTTGTTATATTGTGATTTTGTAATTAACTTGTAAATAGCTTTTGTTACAATACCATGGGCTAATACCATGGCTTATTAATACCACATGCCCAAAAAATAACTTATTTCACAATCAAAATATTTTATAACAATATGACAAGATTTTAACCATGGATATTCACCGACAATTACCATGGATGTTATTAACTTGTAAATAGGCTTTGTTACAATACCATGGGGCAATAACATGACTTATGAATAGCATGCCCATAAAACATAACTTATTTCATAATCAAAATATTTTATAACAATATGACAGGATTCTTAACCATATTTACCTCCACTTTGTCATTGATATTATGAACTTGTGGAAAATGTGGAGGGCAAAGAGAGATACTTTCTTAAACACAATACAATGAGATCAAATTTAAGAGAGAGAGGAGGGGGACAAAGGAAGGGAGATAGCGAAAAATATGGAGGGCGAAGAGAAAGAGAGTGATGGGAGGCAAGAGAGAGAGAGAGAGAGAGAGAGAGAGAGAGAGAGAGAGAGAGAGAGAGAGAGGAGGGGATAGAGGGAAGGATAGAGGGAGAGAGAGATAGAGTTGGAGGGGTGATAGAGGGAGTAAAGAACAAAGACAAAGAGAAATAGAGATGGAGAGAGAGAGGGAGTGATATGGGAGAGATGGAGAGAGAAAGGGAGAGAAGGGGAAGAGAGAGAGAGGGAGACACAAAGATGGAGGGAAGAGAGAAAAAGAGTGAGGGAGGGAGATAGTGACATATTTGGAGGGAAGATAAAGAGAACAAGTGATGGGGGGGAGACAAAGGGAGGTGGCAGAGAAAAGGAGATAGGGAAGGGAGAGAGAGAAGGAGTGAGGGAGGGAGATAGTGACATATTTGGAGGGAAGATAGAGAGAACAAGTGATGGGGGGCAGAGACAAAGGGAGGTGGCAGATAAAGGGAGATAGGGGAAGGAAGAGAGAAGAGAGAGAGATGGAGTTGGACAAGGACAAAGAGGAAGGGAATAAGAAATACATAAAGGGATAAAGGTGGAAAGAGAGAGGGAGTGACAAGGGAGAGATGGAGAGAGAGAGAGGGAGAGAGGAGAATGGGAGGGAAGAGAAGAAAAGGAGAAAGAGAGAGGGAGAGAGGAGAGTAGGAGGGAAGAGAAGAAAAGGAGAGAGAGAGGGAGAGAAGGGGAAGAGAGAGAGGGAGAGAGAGATAGATAGATATGGAGAGAGAGTGTATGTTTGGGGGGTGAAATAGAGATAGGGGATAAGAAAGAGACACAAAGATACAAATATAGATGTTATATAATATTATATAGCCATCCTAGTTCCATCATAACCCTAGACCTATTAGACGTTGAGAGGGACCAAATCTCTGAAAGTTCAAACCTTTCCTCAAGTTTTGCACTAAAAAAAGAGGTTTGCAACGCAAGAGATTTGATCCCTCTCGATGCTTGATAGATTTGGGTTTAAGATGGATCTAGGCTGGTATGTATATATATATATATATATATATATATATATATATATATATATATATATATATATATATATATATATATATAACCACGTAAATGTATAATGTGTGTACCTATACAGATCAATGAGTAATTTCAATAGTTTTCATTGAAAATTAAAATGGTTATAAAAAAGTGAGTCATCTTTGTGCTAATCGTTTTATATTTATACAATAGATATTAATAAAATAGAAGACAAAGAATATTATTTAAATTTTAAAATTACAAATTAATATTAAAATATTATTAATAAAATATTTGAAATATTTTTAATTAACAATTATTTTAAAAAATGGCTATAATTTAAAAAACATATAAAGTTTAATGAATTTAGTTGAAGTATAAGACAAAAGGACAACTATGTTATAAAATCATATATTACAAAGCCATGGTACACATAAAATATTGCAGAAACACAAACATAAAAAAACACATAAAAGAAGAGAGACATAGATATATGTGGTTCACCCAATTTGGGCTACATCCACAAAGAAACTACAAGTTCTTTCTTTTATATTATCCAGCAAAATGAACATATACAACTTACAACAGATCCACTATAATTTTCTCTTTGCTCTCAGACATTATCCTCTCTCTTTCTCCCTCATAATACACATATACACAATCGCAATACATTTCCCCCATATAAATCGATAAGTATCCTTCTAGGAAAAAAAAACCCTACTTCTACTGTCAGATCATCTGCCTAATGAATGGCCCAAATTGACTACGAAATTACAATATTTTACAAGGCAATTTTATATTTATTTTATAATATTTATGGGGTATACATCCAACTAAAACAAAGACCTTTGAATTAGGAAGATAATCAGGCTTTGTAGAGTCTCATAAATATTTTGTTTTTTACACTATTTTCATCCATTTTTCCTCTTTTTATCATTGCTATCAACACAAATAAATAGAAAACTATATATTTTGAGATGGTAAGGTACTCAGATGTCTTATCTTTCATATTTATTAATGTGCCTTATTATTAAGTTAAAAGATTGTAATAGCTATGGAATTAACACAATTCTATAGTAATTTCATGATTCCGCAGCTATCTCCATGGTTTGCCGAATTCTAGTATGCCAGCCAAGCAGAGAAGCACATGGGAAGATGGGGATTGATCTCCTCCTATTTGCCCAGGCCAAATCATCAAGGAAATCACCCAGTGGTGCAGTCAAAGAAGCAGGTCAATATGTGGGTAAACAAAGCAGCGAGAGTTCAAATAGATCACAAATCTCCGATTTGATTTCCAAATAGAAAATCATCAGAAACATTATTTCTGCGTTAACCAAAAGCGAGGACGCATATATGTAATCTGTAATTGACAATATGAAGTTTCATAACTCTGTTCTTTTTAATTGAAGAAATATTCTCATCAATCTCATGTGTAGTTAGCTATTGAATTAAAGTGTTAAAACCTGTTGTTTTGTGGAGGGCCCCTGTAGACAGTCGAGGTTCTTTCTTTTATTTCTAACTCAGTTCATTTTGTTGTCATTATTTCTAGAATTGCATTATCACAACTTCAATTTCTTTGTAATTATTTGTTTACAGTAATTTGTTTGTTGTTTGTGAATTTCAAGTCATTTTTATGGTTTCTAAAATAGGACTATGTACATAACCCTCTTCTTACCATAGCAATTATGTTTGATCAGATCACATTCTTTCTGTTTTCAATTTATTATTTCAAATAGAATTGTTAATTGCAGTTTTTATTTCCTATCGGGTCCATATGGGAGTCAAAGGGGCGTTGAAAATGTGGATGTGATAGGTTTATGAGCCAGAGTGTTAATCCTTTTGAGTTACAAAGGTTTTCCATATGCTAAAGGTCATGCAGGTTCAAGAGGCGTGATCAAGCGATAGATTGATAAGTACGTTGAGGTGTGCTGCGGGGAAGCAATGAGCACGAAGGTTAATTAAAGCTCAACCCCCACAGTTTGACCGTGATGTCAGCATGGTTGACCGAAATGTGTGGCCAGAAATTACTATGGGGGTTCAACCTCGTTGAAGCTCCCGTACATTCTTTACCCCCGCAGTGAGCTCCCAAATCCTTCCACCCCACGTCGCTCATTCCACATCTTCCACCGCTTTCATCTGTTAATTGTCCACGTCACTCACAATACCCTGCCACTTCATCCACTACTCCATTAATGCTCAACCATCAGCAGAACCATAGCCTCATGTAATAGATTCTAACAGTGAGCATCAATCTCCCATCATTCTCTAATTTATATTACTTATTATTATCTTGTTTTCTTGAAATGAATGAGGTGTTTTTACCCTAAAATGTAATATTTTGTAATGATCTTTACTTCAAAGCAATTAGAGGATAGTTAGGTAGTTTGACAATTTTGGTGATTACCAATTGTATCATAGTGTATCAAAAGAGGAAAGTTTAAAAAGGAGTTCGAACTTTAGAGAACCTAGATACTAGGCCACTGTATTCCTGATACAACTATTGATTAATGAAGAATCAGAAGTTTTCCATACATTGCTGGGTATGATTTTGTGACTTCTCTATTATATGACATCAAATGTCTTCTTCCTTTAAGTATGGTAATGAAGCTACAGGCCTTTATTTGCTTATATAAATGAAGTTAAAATCCCTTAAAAGAGCACTCCTATACTTGAAGTTCCCATATGTACAATTCTTCTAAGTTACAGATAGTGGTTTATGAGTAAGACAACATATTATCTTTAACTTCTCCAAGTGTCACAGATAGTAGATTCTGTGTAAACCAACATATTGTCTCTGACTTCTTCAAGCTTTCTTCATTCATCATTTATATTCAGCAATCAAATGGCATTCTAATATTTTAATGTCACCTAAGTATTGAGGGTTAAAAACCAAGTCTCCCATGTCCTTTATTCGAGAACACAACATACAATTAAGTGACAAACAAGTGACAAGAATTATAAACATTAATGTCTTAAGCACAATTTCTACACAGCAAAGAAATTGGTTTCTTAAGGTACAACAACAGGCATGCACATCGACATGCTCGTTGTTCCACAAGCAGTCACACCCATGGCACAAGCATCATGGGAGTGCAATTCACCTGACTGATTATGGTAATCGGCCCCTAACAAGCAGGGGTTGATTCTCAGAATTGGTCACTACCTGCTAGGGGGATGATATGCCCCAGGTGGGCATGCCCACTAGTAGGACATTGACCCCCTGCTTGCCATAGACTTGATTCCAAGAATCACGCCATGGTAGGAAGGGACATGATATACGGAATTGACCCCTGACAGTCTAGGGCGTGATTCCAGGAATCATACCCCTCACCTACTGAAGGTTTCTTCCGAGAATGGTCCCCTCGCCTCTCGGGGGTCGATTCTTGGAATCGGCCTCTAGCCTGCCAAGGGCTGATTCTCATAATCAAAAACCTACCTACTAGGGGAATCGACCCCTAGCAGGCCATAAGGCTAATTGGATTCCCCTAGAATGTCAGGGGGTTGATTCTCAGAATCACCCCCTAGCCTACCAGGGGTCAATTCTCAGAATCAGCCCCCTGGCATTGGGGAGGCGTTGTGCTTTGAGCCGTCTGGCTCGAAAGTGGGTGTGCCAGACCATGCTATAGTTGGCATATAGGGTAGCATGCCTGTTGTGATGTGAGATTGTTCCCCCACCTAGGGCATAGCATCCCCCCACCTACAAGGGGGTTGATTCCTAGAAAATTAGTATCATGTTCAACTATGCTTTACAAGGGGACTAATGTTTTACTTAAAGTAAATAGATAATGAGATGAAGCCTCCTTGGAATATATCATATGCTTCGGTCATTCCTTGTCTTGAATGCTCCAATCCTAGATTTCATTGTTAACTAGAAACTACATAGTCAAATACCACAAGCCAATGATTCATGGAATCTATGCTTTATCATCTAATCACTTCATTCAATAAATAAACATGGTGTTGAAATATATGAAATCATAACATCATATATAAGAAATCAAATAACTCTTTTCATTAACAAAAATGGAGTGAGTTACAACCAAAAATAGGTGTTGATCTTGTACAAGAGCTCCTCCAAGTTGACTTGTCCTTTCCTTGTCGCAAAGTGCACCTCTAATCACCCTAATGTATGGAAAAGTATCTCTCACAACAACAGCATAAGGGTAGGATCACCCTCCAAAAGAAAACCCCTTGCCTATGGATGGAAATAAATATATAGGTGAAGGAGGTAGCTCATGAATTCTTATCATTTTACCAATCTGGACTTGAGATCCACTCTTGATGTGAGGATGAGCTCAAGGGATAAGGGATGAAAACTCCAAGGTAGGATAGGATAGGATTCAAGATTTTTATATAGCATAAATGGCTACAACATATCGTGGAAGCTTCGAGATTCTTTTTTGTTTTCCTGAATTTCTAGAATCGGCGCACCCCCAACACTAAGAAACCAATTGATGATCAATGCAAGTGCAGAATAAGGAAATCTGGTAGTCAACATTGGCCAGAAAGGGGTTAGGTTGCATTGGTCCTTAAAGTCACTGAAACAAGGTGTTTTCAGGTAGAAACTCAGGGATTATAATGAGCTATTCTTAGGGATTTGTGCAAGGATGATGAAAAGGGGTCAAAGGATGTTGATTGATCTAGTTAAAGGCTTATTGACTAGATGTGACAAAATGGCCTATAAGAGATATCCCCTAAAAGCACAAAGTTAGAAATGATAGTTGACGACTGAAGTTCTTTACCTTGTGACAAGGCAGGATCAAGAACAACTGATGAGATCATCATTTGTTACAATACAGTTACATCATGACATATCTGCTGAGGGATGCATACCCATACTCATCACATAAGCAAACACAACATGTACAATGATCAAAATACACGTCCAGAGATGACTAATGGTGCACCTATGACTGGATGAATGCCTATATGATCATATCCATCATACATTGTAATCGTGTATTACTCCTGAAAGTGTAGCCCAGATGGATGAAACTAGATTCAGGGTCTTCTATCTCATTCACATGACAAATCAATATATGAGTCTAGCCATGTGAATCAATGAGCTGAAATCAAACATAGACGACACCATCTGATTACTGACCAATGATGTAAGTCATTAACAAATGTGAGAGAAACCACCAATGATGTTAATGTCTTCTCAAGGTACTCCAGTACAGTCCTTATGGTGTGAATAAATTAGTTGATGTCAAACATGAGAATGTATATTTTAGTCGAAGGCAAAAAATATAAACTTTTTGCTGAGAGTGAGGAAACTTTCCTTTGATGTATGAAAGAACCAAGGTACCAAGGGGTGTTTCTAAGTCAACTTCCTCGATAATGAGTTGATGTCGATAGGAAGCGAACTATCACAGGAGGGTGTTGGTGTATCCCGCATCAATGACATGAAACACTAAAGATGATTTGGGACAGAATGATCAAAATGGTGTTGATACAAAACTGGATCAGGAAATTCATACATGGAATGAAGGCTTAAGATTGTTGTAGTAGATATTAACTGACTGAGTTCTCTTGAACACAGTGGAGACACTGAATGGAGTTGGCAGCATTGACCCAAAACCAAAAATGGATGGTTTGTAATGATATGATAAACCAAAAGATAAGAAGATTTCCCAACCCAATAGCCACAGATATGAAGTTAAAGAGTGTCGTGTTTAAGAGTGACTCGCTACCATTAACAAATGGAGTACCCTGTTTTCCCAATTTCCCCAACCATATTGGTCATTTCATCCTTATTTTTTAACAAAATTGAGGAGGATTACATATGCTTGATCTATAAGTTCATCCTTCAGATGAATCCTTTTGAGAATCTTTAACTAACCTAGAGAAGGAGTGGTTCAGTCCCGTCATGAACAATGCATCCATCATTGTTTCATGTTTTAACCAGTCTAGCGAAGGTATAACTCAACATCTTTTTCATGTTTATAGAGTTTGAAGATGAGGAGAAAAAGAAAACTCCATATGTTCCTTTCTGTAGATAGTCCCTTTGCTATGAAAATGTACAAAATAATACCCAAGAGAACCTCTTAGCCATGTTCAACTAAGTTATTTGTTTTTCATAAGTAGTCTGTAATGCCCTCCTCCAATGCCTACCCAACGTAACTGTGCTAACTGGGGTAAACATGAGACAAGATGCTACTATGACCATATTCTACCTCCTATGTGACATTAAGGAAGTGGAATTGAAAGAACATCACATAGAGTCATACAGCCACATCAACAAAAACCTCATGAGACAAGTCATCCACTATTACAGCTTGTCCCTAGGTCCCACTATTGTTTTGGACATCTTAGGCCATAGTCGCTCTCATGATATGGGAAAGGGAGAGACCAAAAATCCAAAGTCTCTCTCATAGGCTAGCATGTCAGTGACAGTGGACCAAACCTTCCAGTTTTGTGCCAGCGACCCCGAGATTTAAGCCACTTTTTCAGGACCAAGCCACTGCCGAGAATGGAATGAATATAGATTGAAATCAATAAAAGTATAGGGAAACAATGGAGAAAAAGAAATAAGCCCAACAAGACATGAATTAGACCCCTACTATCCATGACAAGCATTTCATCAAACATATCATCGACATGTAACCTATAGGTGTAAACAACATAATTAAGTGTAGGAATCTCATACTTATATGAGAATTGCTATGAACCATTTTTCCCTCATACCATTTGCTTCATTATCGTCTATTAGGTCATAGACACATTATCCATTCATGTACAAGTTAAAACATGTTGAGAGACATACATAGCTGTTGCCACAAAATGTACATATAACCAACATAATACGAACAAAAATACCATAAACATATCAACCATCAAATCCATATATACATCATTCCAATTTCACATGAAAATCAAGGGAATCAATTTATCATTAATGAATGCAATAAACTAACTAGGTATGGGACTACCATGTTCTACCTAACCATAGAATGTCTTAGCCAAATATCTTTTCATCCATTCACCCCTGTGCCATATTCCAAGCATGAATGTGAGATCTGATAGAACACATCAATGAAAACTCATCCAGGGATTCCAAAGGCGATCCACCTCAACCCATCAAATAGTGATTCGACCTCACAGTCGAACATCACAAAAATATCATCAGGTTGGTCTCCATCTAAGCCTTCTAGGGCTTCGATAGCGTTTGTCCAACCAAGGCTTCCACAACTAGTAACTCAACCCACAACTTGTACATGGCTTCCAGAGTGTTTGTACAACCAAGGCTTTAAGGACTAGTAACTCAACCCACCAAGGGATTCCATAGAGTTTGTCCAACCAAGGCTTCTAATACTAGTAACTCAACCGAAGCTGTTATAGGGCTTCTAGAGAATTTTTCCAACCAAGGCTTCCAGGACTAATAACTCAACCCAAGCTAAGGAAACATTGGAACCAACCAAAACAAACAATGAAAGTAAACCCACAATCACCATGGCTATCGAGGAAATTGAAAGGCTAGGCAATTCACTTTCGATCCAGGCAATCGTCCATGCCAATGACAAATCAAAACCAAGAAACCACATGCATATGCCATGCATGAAAAAACTAATGAAGAAATAATACATGCAACTCAGTACCTGCAAGAAAATATGATGTGGTTGTTGATGTTGATGGCTTCTTACACTTTCTTTTTCTTCCTTTTCCTTCTTACTGCAATAATCCAAGTATTCCACACCCTCCAAGAGTGCTCCAAGAAAACTTTAAGTATCCAAGAGTATGAGAGAGAGAGAATAATGAAAGAGCTCCAACACTAAACTAACAAAAGGTTACCAACTAATCCTTAGAAGTTTTTTTATGGACGAGGCCTCTACTTACTCCATTTTCCATTATTTTCCTCCTTACATACAACTTGTGACCTTTCACCTCCTTTTTCTCCTAATTTCCATTATTTTCATAAATAAATGTGTCAAAAATTCTTTTTTTCCTTTTAAGGCCTTATCCATTGCCTTTGCCAATTTCCTTAGCCATAAACAACCAAATGAACACCCTTGGGATGTCTTTCCCAACATTCAAGCTAGGATAAGTCTCCCATCAACCATGGTGTTTTTTAACTTTTATTACATGGAATTTTCACCAGGGCCGTTACAGAACCCTCCCCCTTAGAGGACATTGTCCTCGGTGTTTAATTACACATATACCTCAGCAACCTGCTAAAAGAAGACATACTACTCATGGAGCTTTATAACACAACTCGATGTAGTATTTACAATGAAAGATATTCTCAAGAGAAAAACATCATTAACATGAAAACATACTGCATAGTGGAGCTTTATAACATATCTCATTATGGTATTTACAATGATCATCCTACTGGGTGCCAACTCATATGTCATCATAACATCATGATAACATAACCTCTTGATAGCATAATAAAATGATAACATAACCATAACGACATGACACCCATACCACATAGTGGAGCTTTATAACACAACTCGTTACAGTATTTACATCCATACACAAGGGTAGATAGAAACATCACCATAAATATAGATACCAAAACATATATCAAAACATGTACTAAACACCATTTATAAGCATATATCAAAACAACATATAACATATATTGAACCATCATAAAGCATATATCAACCACCATAAAGAAAATACCAAACCATCATAAAGAAAATATTAAACAACCATAAGAAAATACCAAACCTTCATAGGAAGATGCCAAACCATGGTAAGAAAATACCAAACCACCATCTCAAGTTGGTTTGACTCAACCGGAAAACATGGAAGGATACATAGCCTGCATTTGATCCTCCATCTCCCATGTAGCTTCATCAGGCCCAAATTTCTTCCATTTCACTTTAGCTTAATCAATTGCTTGATTTCGGAGCATGAGCACCTTTTTCTGCAATATACACTGAGGCTCTAGCTACAATTCTCCATCTGGTTCCACCTGCGATATAGACCAGTCAATCTGTTGTAGCAGCTACAACCACCCTCCAAAATTTTGGCTCGCATGCATATTTCGGAGCCTACCTCAAATCCTGGGATCAATCATCCTTGGTCACTTATTGGTAAGGTGATGATTTCAATCTCCACTCCTTGATCCTAAGAGTTTTCTGTGTTCTCATCCTTATGCAGCATGTGTCATTTTCGAGCATAGGGGTTGTTATTTGTCATGCAAAGGGAATATTGTCTTGCTTCAAGGGAATTGTCTACGTATGAGTGGTTGTCATCACATAAACATGTTTCACACTCGACTCACACACTCACATCACAAAGGTTGTTGCATCAAGAAAAGTATGTATTATGTATTTTGGATGGTCTACGTTGTGTCACTAATTGTCCGTGTACGATCACAATAGAGTCCTATAAATGTTTACATATGCTTCCCTGATCTCACACTTAGCCATTTTCCTAAGCAACCTAGCCTCATCAAACTTCCCAAAACTGTGTGCTTTTCTTCTGCAACCATCAAGCTTCCTCCCTTGCCTGCTGAAACCCCACAGTGTGTAGAGACACCGACCCCCCTTGCCTGTTGAAACCTCGTAGCCCACAGAGACCTCAGCTAACACTGCTCTCCAAAAATGCGCAGAGCAGTCTAGCTGCACTCCACTCAGAAATTGCGCAAAGGTGTACTTCTAAGACCCTTTTCCCTTAGCAGTGCCCTGAGCCTCAAAACTGCGCGGTATTTTCCAATTTCTCTTATTTGTCTTACATGTAGAAATTGCACAAACGGGCCTCCCAGGGCCTCTTTCTGCTAGCAGTAACTGTCCACTAAAATTTTGCAGATCTACCTCTCAGTGACTATAGGAAATGGTGACATGCTGAAAACACTTCCAATAATTTGAGGAGAGGGACGAAGGAACCAATCAATGGAAAATATCAGGACCGCATGCAGACTCCGTCGGATGCATGATCATCTTGAGGATAAGTATGGTAAGTAAAAAACACCTTTTGAAGTACACCTCTTAGTTGAGTTTGTAGGACTACTTGTCATTGTCAAATCATCTTGTCCTCAGTAACATGCATGTGCACAAACATGAAAAGTAATCTCATATGTTTCTTCTACATGTCTTGCTTGTTTGATGAACTGTTATCTTCGGCATGTTGATTATTATGTCATGCTTGCGACCTTGTTCTAGTGATGATGAAGGTTGTGTTTGAGTTGTGTTCGATATCTACATATCTATCGCACTCACACATGATGTTGTATGCATTTTCGCACAATCGTCGTCATGGTCATTCAACAATCTATAACAAGAGTCGCACTTGTTTCTTGTACTGTCGGCCAAGTGACACTGAGTGTTTTTATATTCATGGTTCGAGGTGTCTTGTCATCGAGTCATGTTGAGTGTGTTTTTGCAAGGTCACACATGCACAAATTTTCTCGTTCACACACTTGGTCATTTTGTTGAATTTCTGTTGATTGGATTATCCTCCAATAGCCATACATCCACTGAGCTACATTACACAATTTCAGCTCTCAGTGATTATGTACTGCTGCCGAGAATTGCGTAAAGCTTGAGGCTACTTCCCAGGGAATCTACACTGTGCAACCCTGGAATCGACTCGACCGACTATCACCCAGAATAGCACAGAAGTTTCCCAGCAAGCCATTTCAATTTGTGTTGCCCGCAAGCACATCAATTGAGCCTCCAACTGGTCAACCAAAGAGTTTGAATGGGTAGTGACCCTACGACTCACTCCCCCAAAAAATTGCACAAAATCTTAAAATCATGACTACTCCGCTGAATGAAGAAACTGTGTAGACATGCCAAACAGACACCCTGTGTCCGTCATTGTCTCCCTCAAAAAATTGTGCAGTTTTTCTAGCCAGTCACCCAGTCAGTCGGCTTATTTCGCGCCCAGAAAACTATGTAGTTTTCATGAGCAATCACCTAGCTTCCCAACATCTTGCAAATCTTAGAAAATGCGCAAGGATGTTCAGCAAGGTATCCTCCCAAGAATTGCACAATTTTTTCTAGCAGACTCCCGTAGCCCGCTGCCATCTCCCCAGAAAAATTGCACAATTTTTCCAAGCAAGCCTCCTACAACCCATTTCCAGCTCCCTGAAGAAATTTCACAGTTTTTGTTGCCAACCCCTCTGCTTCCTACACTTCTTCCCTCAAACAATTGTGTAGATATGCCCTCCAATCGAGCCATATCCCATGAACAGTCACTGATGATCCAGATTGTCCATCCTAGTTTCCAAGTGACCTTTGCGCAATTTTCATCGATAGTGCCCAGAGCTCGTATCCTGGCTTTAAATCTACCTTGTGCAGTTTCAAGAGCCTTGTCCTCTCTCCTGGTCACCTACATTTGAAAGCGAAGGATAATACATCATGGTAGACTAGGATATTTCTGGATTTGATGTCATCTCATCATGAGTGATTGCAGATGCATGTACATGGATGAGACATGATGCGACGATGAACGAGATCAACAAGGAGAGCATGTGAGGAGATTAGTTCATGAATGGACGAACGAGGAATGCATGCAAGGAGATTTTTTCATGAATGGACAAACACATGAAGCATGTCAAAGTACAAGCGAAGGAGGAACATGCATGTGAAAACATCAAGCAAACACCAAGACCATAAAAGACTTTTCACACCTTGCCATGCAAAGATGAAGCTATGATACAGGAAGAGCACATCCATCACTCAACAAAATTGCATCTCGACATGCACACCGGCAACAACATGAACATACCAGCTCTATCGTGTCGAGTCTTGTCATGAGTCATCTCGGCCACATCATTACTATGGGCCACACTGTTGTAATCAATGTAATTTCATGTGGAAGTCCAAGAGACCCACATCTAAATATGAAGAGTCATGTAAGTCAAACAGTCATGAGGGAAGTCGAAAAATCACAAGGGCCAATTTTACTCTTAGCTATAAATACCCCTCATTTGTACATGCAAGATACTTTTCACCTTGGCTCCCCCCACATAGCCTTAAGAGTCTTTGTTAAGAAACTAGCTCAGAAAAAGAGAGTAAAGATAGACTAACAACTTCAAAACCCACCTCTTCGAGTGGGCAACCTCCTTTACATTACACAAATGACTAATTCTTTGAAGATACAAATGAAAAAACCTACTTTCTATATATAGGAGTCTAAGGGGTCACAATATAATCAAAGGTGACATAATAATAATAATATAATGGCACAAAAACAACAATAGTGGGCTTTTATGGGGCACAATAATAACAATATGGGGACAATAGGGGCACAACAATAACAATAAGGGCTACAATGACAATAGCAATGGGGGAATCACTAGTATTATAGGGACCTAACATGCCCCTCTCCTTCAAAAAAGTGTTGTCCTCAATGCTTGAGTAGTTTTGGATGTTTCTGTATAAAATTCACATCCTCCCATGTGGAATCTTCAGTGGTTAAATTCTTCCACATGATGAGATACTCTGAAATTGATCAATTTCGTAGCTCTCGAGTTCTTATTTCTATGACTGATTCAGGTTCCAATATGATTTTTCCTTCCTTGTGACATTCTGTAAATATTGTTTTAATTGGGAGCTTGTCACCTATAGCCTTATTGAAGCATGAAACATGGAAAACTGGTTGCACTCAGGAAGTTGTAGGAAGCTCTAATTTGTATGCCATAGTACCAATATTTTGCAACACCTTGTACATACCATAATACTTTGGTTATAATTTATTATCCTTCTTGGCTTTCTTGAGGGACATTTTCTTATATGGTTGTAGCTGTAGAAATACCCAGTCACCTACATCAAAACTTCTTTTGTTGTGATGTTGATCTGCCTATTGTTTCATTCTATTATGTGCCAAAGTGAGGTTATCCTTTAAGAGTTGGAGAACTTGTTTTTGATGCTCAATGTGTTCTCCCACTGCTTGAACCTTAGAATTTTCTCTTAAATATGATGTGATGGATGGTGGATGATATCCATAAAGTGCCATAATTGGGGTCATTTTTGCTATAGTATGTAAGGAAGTGTTATACCACCATTCAGCTAGAGGAAACCATTTGACCCATTGTGTGTGTTTATCATATACAAAGAAATGAAGATATCCTTACAAACATTTGTTTACTATCTCAGTTTTCCCATTAGCTTGAGGATGACAAGATGAACTATGAGCTAATTGAGTACGAAGACAAGAAAATAATTTTGTCCAAAAATTTCCAGTGAAAATGGGATCTCTGTCGCTTACAATAATATTTGGGTTTCCATGTAGCTTTTGAATTGTTTCCATAAATGTAGTAGAAACTGTACTGACATTAAATGGATGAGATTATGCACAAAAGTGTGCATACTTGGTAAGTCTATCAACTACCACCATGATGACATGCTTTCCTTCGGACTTTGGTAAACCTATCATAAAATCCATTAAAACCTCCTCATAACGTTGACTTGGAATGGATAAAGGTGGTAATAGACCTGGGGTCTTAATTGTTTCAACTTTATTTTGTTCGCAAACCAAACATTCAGCCACAAATTTTTGAATATCAGATTTAAGGCCATCCCAAAAAAAATCCTTCTTAACCCCGTGGTAATTTTTTACAAATCCTGAGTGCCCTCCTAAGGGAGAGGTGTGCAATTCCATAAAGATATTTTGTTTGATTTGGGACTTCTTACATAGTTATAAGTGATCTTTGTACCATAATGAATCATTTTTCTAGCTAAATGTATTAGATCTACCGGGATCATGTTGTAACTTTTGAATTAGTGCCCACACTTCTTGGTCATTCTTCCATTCATCCCTTGCTTCGTTTATCCAATCTGGTTGGATAATAAAAATGGTGCAAAGAAATTCTTCCACATCCTCATCCTTTCTTGAAAGTGTATCTGCCACAACATTTTTCTTCCCTTTTTTGTAGCCGATATCAAAGTCATAACCCAACATCTTTGTGACCCATTTTTGCTGCTCTTCTGAAGATAATTTTTTTTCTAAAATGTATTTAAAACTATCATGATCCATTTTTACATTGAAGTGTCTTCCCATTAGGTAGGGTTGCCATTTCTTAAGTTCATGTAGTATTGCCAACATTTCCTTCTCATAAATAGCTTTGTGTAAATACTTTCCTTTGATTGGACAACTTTCGAAAGCAATGGGTCTTTCTTCTTACATTAAAACGGCACCAATTCCATTTCCTGAGGCATCACATTCCACAATAAATGTTTTTGTGACATCTAATGTAGCTAAGACCGGTATTTGTCACATTGCCTCTTTAAGATGTTCAAAGGCCTTCGTTGCTTCTGGAGTCCATGAAAATGCATCTTTCTTCAATAATTTTGTTAGAGGTGTTGCTATTTGTTGGGAACAGGATCTCCCAAGGATAGTTTTGGGGCTAAAAGCCCATGTTTTGGGTCAAGTTTTGTAATAAAGTTGTAAAGTCTCCACATTTTGTGGTCGCGGAGCGTGAAGGTGTCATGAGTCATAAAGGGTTGTATGCCCTTGTTTTGTAAAGTGTAAAGTCAGCTGTAAAGATATACCCATGGTCCGCAAACCATGGGATTGTACAAAAGAAGCTAAATAAGTAACCTCTAAGTAGTGAATAAGTGGTATAGGAAGTAAGAAGTCTTGAGCAATAAGGAGAGAAGTCTAAGTTTTGGTCTTAGTGTAGGTAGAGGCTCTGTAGCTGAGTGCGCAGAGGCCTATGGCGGAAGTCCACAGTTGAGTGCACGGACCCCTGCAGATGTGTGCGCAGGGCGGATATAGTCTGTAGTCATCTGAAGATATCAATAAGAGAAGCATTCTACAAATTCTATCTCTTTGTTTCGTGTTAATGCATATTGTCATATTGTGTATGAATTTCATTTACAATGCTTATGTGATGCGCAAATGTATGTAATTACATTGGTTAATTGAACGCAAGTAAGAATATTTGTTTACGTGGTGCTAACTGTGATCGTTTAATAAGATAAGTAATACACTTGAGATAACTTGGGAATCCATGCAATACGCTATCTTATCAGTGCGAAAGTACCCGAACCGTAGGTTAGGGTTGCGCGAAGGTCAATCATACCCCTTCGCGAAGGTACTGAAGGGCAGAATAAAGGGCTAGACAAACAGAGCCCTCAAACTTAACGACCTATGTGAAAGTAGGAACAAAAGGTATTAACCGACATCACAACCATCTGAGGGTGCAGAAACTTGGTTCCAGCGTCCCCCCATATTGCTTCAAGTGAGACTTTTCTCCACACTCCGTGGGCTGATGCCGAAAGGGCCAGTAGTGTAGGGATTTGTTTGGCTAACTAACGCTGAACCTGGGTCAGGCCCCATGCAGCCAACAAATGGTTTCGCTATCGAGACTAGAATCTACATAAGAGATGTGTGATGTCGTATTACTAGAATCCAACTAAGAAAGATATCGGAGAGTAGTTAGATAGGAAGACCCACGAATTCTTGGCACAGGAGAATAAAAATATGCGACTGACAAAGGAACAGTCACTGGACAGGTACCTATATATAGAGATCCACGAGAACTTTTTCTATTCCTTTCTGGTTGAGCTATACGAGTGGATCGTGAAGCTAGCAGATAGCCAAGGAAGGTGGAGACTTGACGGTTTTATTGTCTAGACCTTGGAGTCAGTACGGAGATTGGAATCCTCTGAGGATAATATTTCTCGCACTTTCGATCATTGGCTTGATTGCATCATAGGAGGATTTGTGACTGAACTCGCGGTCGATACCTAGTCAGCTATAGCGAGGTGGAGTGGTGCTTTTTCAAAGGTCCATGAGGTAAGTACTTAAAGTCTTTGAATACCTGGATTAAGATGTTATTGTGTGAAAAACAAGTTATGCAGCTACCTTGATGTTCGAAGCTACGTGAAGTGGAAAGACTTACAGGAATGAAGGAAGAAAGGGTCTTGAATATAGTCCATTGATTTCACCTCCATTAGGTGACGAAGAGGGAGTAGCGTAGGCTTCTCCGTGAAGTGCTATTTAGTTAATAAGACAAGGATTCCCATGGCTACCACCTCCACCCAAACCACCTCCAACCTCACCACCTGTCGTCCATTCTTCCAGCAAGCAATCAAGTACTGCTTCAATGGCATCATCCATTGCCAGGTAAGGCAAGTCATACCATGTCTGCACAGGGTCCTTCCACACCCTGATGGACATGGTGAAACTCTGCTTTAAACTCTAGGTAGCCCTGCAGATTGGCAAACACCATAGGCGAAAACTGTGGTTTGCGATTGACGACCATGCAGATGTTCATCTCCATCAAGATCTAGAAGACCTTGTTGTCCTTGATGCGTTGCACATCCTTGGTCACCCACAGCGAAGCATACTTTGCTGATTCTTGTAGGCCTGGCATGACCGAAGGGAATTGATTGTCCTCTTGCATCTCCCATGCTACCAGTACAATAGACAACAAGAGCCACACGTAGTGGAACATATTGCTGAGCTCCTGGGCTCGCGGAAGTTCACTAAGAACTCTCTGTGAATACAGTCCGACCAATTGAACTAAACCTCTTCGGTGCACTGGGCTACTAGTGCAATGACAAGCGCCGGCACCTCATCGGCATGACACAACCTCACCACCATCACCTACGACTTCGCCCATACCACCACCACCTCCACTGTAGTTCAACATGGAAAATTCAGTGAAGCTACCTTTGTTTAAAGGCTTGCAAAATGAGGATTCGGATGAGTTGTTGCTCATCATGAAACTTGTATGGGAAGCTCAGGGCATCACAAATGATCGCATGAAGAAGGAAACCTTGGTTAGTGCTTTGCGAGATCGCACGCTAACCTAGTACATCAAGTACTCTAATGATAACTCAAATGTTGGGGTGGCGGACATCTAGATTGTGCTGAATAAAGAGTTCAGTAGGCCTAAATCTGAGGCACAGTTGATGGTGGGGTTCAAGGAAATCACGGTGAAACCAGGCGAGACACCTTAGGAATTAGATCAAGGATTGAAGTGTAAAATCCGCAAAGCTAATATTAACTTAACATATGGACAGCACTGCGAATGGTTCGTGGCTTTGCTCCTGCCACACCTAAGGGTTGCGTTGTCACAACAGAAGATAACAACTCAGGAAGAGGCCTTGGAGATTGCAATGAGACTCCATGAAACACTAATGTAGGATCCAAATCTGGGGGTTCAGCAGATCCATGCACAGTTGCAAAATCATTGCATTGAAATGCAAAGCTTGAAGCAGGACATGACAGTTCGACCGGAGGTGCGCGAAGAGGTATGGTGCCTGAATGCAAGGGTCAGGGGCATGACAAAGACCATTTCCTGGTATTTGTGAACTATATTGCAGGATGAGGACCGATTCCTTTGAGGTCAGAAGCTCAAGCAAGACTGAGAACGAGGCCTGCGTTGTGGTATCTTATATGTTAGGTAGCAGGAAAACATACGACGGATAACTACCATTTGCTACAGAAGTTTGTAAAAACACCACAGCAACTGTTCTGCAACTTCTGTAGGTCAGTAGGGCATGATGAACGCAACTACAAGAGCTATGAATTGATGATGGATAGAACACCTGCCTATAGAGTTCAGGCAGAAACGCAGCCCCCTGACCAGAATGTGGGGATGGTGTGAACAAGCTTTCAGGGGCACAGATGAGGCTGAGGTGGAGGAGGACCTAGCAGAGGTCCAGGATAGTTAATCTGCTACAATCGCGGAGGACCAGGACACTATGCCCGCAATTTCACTAACCCCATGCATCCATCGTGCAAATATTGCACCCTATTTGATCATGAAACAGAGGACTGTCCTATGCTGATAGCAAGGATACACGATAAAGGGTCACTACCACCTTAGCTGACTTAGAACCTACAGATGATGAGGTCTGAGCCTCGCAAAGAGGAGCCGAATGTGAATGTAGTGCTCCGAAGTGGAGTTGCAACAAGGGATGATAAGGGAAAACAACCTGAAGACAACACATGGGTTTGCAAAGCTCTAGCGAAGGAAGCTGAATTTGATTTGGAGCACGCACGTGAAACATTCATGGAAGAAAAGAACCGCTTCACTAAGGCCTCCACCTCAGGAAGCAAGGATAATCCTGATCAGGAAATGGACCCTTCTATGCTTACAACCTTTCTAGAGACCTACATGAAGTTGTTGCGCGACAACAAGGCTATGAAGGGGTTACAGGAGCTTATAAATAGATGCACCTAAAACACTCCAATTAAACCACACGTGGTACGAAAGATTGGTAAGCATAAAACAAGGATAGGAAGAGAGGTGAGACTGATCACGTAGGTGGGAGAGTATGAAATGGATCAAGTTATTTTGGATCTGGGTCAGACGCGAATGTCCTACCAAAGTAGACTTGGGAATGGATGGGAAGACCCGTGATGCAGTGGTCTCTGATTCAGTTAAGGATGGAAGATCAACATAAGATCATCCCCATGGGGCAGCTACAAGGGGTGACTGTAGATATTGAAGGTGCAAGCATGTTAGCTAACTTTGAAGTAATAGAAATTGTGGATGATAGCAACCCCTACCCTGCGCTCCTTGGCATTGATTGGGCTACTAATATGAATGGGGTAATCAACCTAAAGAAGTGAAATATGATATTTGAAAATAAATTGCTCCGCATAATAGTACCCCTAGATCCTGTTGAGCGATCGCACTATATGGAACCAGTCTGCGATTATGAGAGCGATGATGATTTGGACTATATATATAAGATAACAGCACGAGACTAAGATTGGGTGAATCCAACAATGGATGGATGAATTACATGGGATCGTGAGAGTTCCTGCACCTCAGACTCTGATGAAGAATTAGAGCACTGGAAAAATTAGTTACATGAAGTAACCACGCTAAGCTGTAACATGATAAACCGGTCACTACGTTGTGTGTCGTCAAAGGTAAGAAATATTCCCACTTATGATGGCCTGAATGATGTAGATATATTTTTGGATGCATTTGAGAGGGAGGTACCAAAAAAGCAGCGTTTCCAAGCTTTGGACTAAGCACTGCGCGCTACGCCCGTGTGATGGTGGGGTACAGACAAGGGTAGATTTGATTATTGGCACGAATGTAGGAGGATGATGAGAACATGCTTTGGGAAGCCGAAGGTACGAATGACAGACAAGTATGATGGGAAGGATGACCCGCGTGCACACTTGGCCAAATGGGCTGAGGCTTATGGAGTGAAGCCCCAACTTGAATGGGTGCATTTGTTCTGTCACACCCTGGATGTCATCCCGATGAACTGGTACTTAGAAATAGAGCTCTTCCATAGTACATGTGAATGGGATATTCTGCGCGAGGGATTTATAATGGCATTCAGCTTTGAAGACAGGTTTGACTGTATTGATGAGGCACTACAAGAAGTGAAAGCAGCAATCTTTAGGATACCATAGGATCCTTTAGACATGATTCAACCCAATTGGACTACTCAACTAAGTCACACACTAGAATGCTATAACGTGATTGCTAAAGAAGAACATGAGGATCCGCGAAAGATTAACATCCCTGAAACAGAAGGTCACCGCGCAGTTGAGGGACTGTAGATTGAGAATCTTGATATCACCGCACCACTAAAAACAAAACAGGTAAATATTGGTACGGAGGCAAAGCCCAAATTCGTGAAGATTGGAGATTACTGGGACGATGCGAGAGTGGATAAGGTCACTGAATTTCTTTGCGAATACCAGGATTTGTTCCGTACCAAGTTTACGGATCTAAAAGGGATAATAGGAGACCTGGGTGTTATGAAGATCACATTCAAGCCCGAAGCGAAGTCGGTTAAGAAAAGCCCTTACCAGCTCAATCTGAAGTATAAGGAGAAGGTGTGCTTAGAGCTAGTCAAGATACTCGCGGCAGGCATCATTGAGCCCGTAGAAGAATCTGATTGGGTAAGCCCAATGGTGGTACAGGAAAAGAAGTAGAAGGATGAAATAAGGATATGCGTGGATCTCAAGAAGTTGAATGATGCTTGTTTACATGATCCTTTCCCGACTCTGTTTGATGATGAAGTGTTGGACAATGTAGGTGGCCAAGAAGCATATTCCTTCATCGATGGGTTCTCTGGGTACCATCAGATCACAATTATGCTGGAGGATAGGAGCAAGACAACCTTCGCAACTGAGTGGGGATGTTTTCAGTACACTGTAATGCATTTTGGATTGAAGAATGCGCCTGCAATTTTTTCGCATGTAGTCGTTGTGGCGTTAAAGGAATTTATTCACATGTAGTCGTTGTGGCGTTCAAGGAATTTATTCATAAGTTCCTAGAAGTGTACTTTAATGACTAGATTGTGTTTGGGCTGGTGAAAGGCCATGTGGCAAGTTTGCGCCTGATGCTAGATACCTGTCGAAGATACCAGATCACGCTCAATTTGAAGAAGTGCATGTTTTGTGTTCCTTTTGGGACTCTGCAGGGTCATGTGGTTTGTACATAGTGACTGATGGTAGATCCTATGAAAATCACAGTGATACTTAACTTAGAAGAGCCGAGGGGTGTGAAACAGTTATGTGCTACCCTAGGACATACCGAATATTACAGAAAGTTTATCAAAGGCTATGCCCAGATCACCGTGCCTATGGAGAAGTTATTGAAAAAGGATGTCACATTCTGCTGGAATGAGGACTGTAAGAAAAACTTTGATGTATTGAAGCAAAATATGGTCACCGCACTGATTTTAGTCTTCCTGGGTTGGAAGAAGGAGTTTCATGTACATGTCGACCCATCATGTATAGCGCTAGGAGCAGTACTGACACAAGCTGGCAAAGGAGACTTGGACCATCCTATAGCAATTGTAAGCAGAAGGTTATCCAAGGCGGAGAAGAACTATTCCACCACCAAGCGCGAAGGGTTAGCCATGGTATACGTGCTCTAGAAGTTTACACAACACTTGTTGGGTGGCCATTTGAAGATGTATACAGATCATTCTGTGTTGAAATACCTGGTCAATAAGCCTGTGTTTGGGGGGAGAATCTGTAGGTGGTTGTTATTGTTCCAGGAGTATGATTTTGAGGTTATTGTGAAGCCTTAACGACTGAACGCGGGACCACACCACTTGTCGCACATCGAAATAAGGGGAGAACCCACTAATTTGGAGGAGGGATTCCCTAACGCGCAACTATTTGTAGTGCGCATTGTGGATGGTCATTTTGAGGATATCATACACTTCCTAACAACATGAACTGCCCCGAAAGGTTACGCCATCCAGCAAAAGAAGGAGTTAGTGGTGCGCGACATATTTTTCTGTCATTGCTGGACATCTGTACAAAATGGGGTCAGATGAAATATTGCGACGATATGTACAGGATTTTGAAAGGAAAATTATCCTCACAGACGCTCATGGCGGTCCAACGGGAGGACATTATGCAGGGAGAGTGACCATGCAGAAGATTCTACGCGTAGGGTTATGGTGGCCAACCCTCCGTCGGGATTCAAAAGCTTACTTCAAAGCGTCTGATGTGTGTGAAAGGACTGGCAGGCCATTTCGGAGGGATGAGCTGCCTTTGAATCCATAGATGACATTACAACCCTTTTAGAAATGGGCGATAGACTTTGTGGGACCCATTCAGCCCCAAGGAAAGAAGACGGGAGCGCAATACATTATCATTGAAATAGAGTATTTGACTCTATGGGCAGAGGCGCAGCTTGTGAAGGATTGCATAGGCGCGACTGCTACAAATTTCATCTTTGAGTATGTACTCACACGATTTGGGTGTCCAAATATTTGGATGAGTGATCATGGTACGCACTTTCTGAATGAGACGATTAGCGCGCTGATGGAGGAATTTTAGGTATATCACCAGAAGAGAATGCCTTATCACCCACAGGCTAAAGGGATGGTGGAAGAATTCAATAAAGTGCTGGAGAACACGCTGACCAAGATTTGAAATGCTCAACGAAGTGATTGGGACCTGTGCATACCCACAGTACTATTGCCCTATAAAATGACATGCAAGAAGTTGACTGGGCAAACACCCTTTAGGCTTGTGTATGGTGTTGAAGCGATGATGCCCATGGAATACATTGTGCCTAGTCTACACATAGTGGCACTAACAGGCATGACGGATCGCGGAGCCCTGGAGGAGAGGCTCGCGCAGCTGGCTGAGCTTGAGAAAGAAATATCTCTAGCTGGATTTCACCAACAGGTCCAAAAACAACGCAAAAAAACATGGCATGATCGGCACATTAAGTTGTGCACCTTTAAGGTAAATTACCTGGTCTTGTTATATGACAGCAAGTTTTATAAATTTCCAGGAAAATTCAGAATGCACTGGTTAGGGCCCTATGTCAATAAGGAGATTACCGATGGAGGAGTAATTCAGTGTTGAGTCCCAAACTTGCATTTTCCCTATACACCTTTTTAGCCTTTTTTTCCAGTTACCTGAACCACCAAGCTGTAAAATCATTTCATATTAGTTTAAAAGGAGCATATAAAATGGTTTCCTAACTATGTCTTGTGACTGTTGTTTGATCTAGATTTTTGCTCAGTTAGTTGCAGAATCTTGTCAGTTTCCGCAGCCAGCTCAACTTTCCGTAGCCTTTTTGTTGAAGTGTATGTTATAGGTGTCTACTGGAGAATCTAGACACATGGCAAGCTGCAAATGATGTGGACATGGGACGTGTCCCCTTGGTTTGACCGAATCACTCACAAAAGGTCATGGTCATGGATAGTCAAAGCGGTGGTCAACCTAAGAGTTTTGCGGTGGCAGGACTTTGTTTTTACCACGTGAAGACTTGCGTGGAAAATTCCTCGATCTCAGGAGGAGTGATAACACCTGTGGACTGTTATGTGAACCAAATCTAACAGCCACCACTCCTTGGATTTAATTGTCACGGCTACCATACTGCTAGATTTTCGGACGTGGTTATTCACGTGTCTATTTAGCAGCGCAGAATTTAGGAAGTAGTTGTATCATCCTCAATTATAAATAACGCGTTATCATACGCATCTTAGCTAGCTTTGTATATGTAATTTTGACTGTTTTACGAGCCCACTGTGCTGAGACTCTATCTTTATATTATGAATGCATTTTAATACATGAGAAGACAGTGTTCTTAAGTTCAATTTGTGACTGATTGCCGATTGGCCAAGGTTGCAGAGGGCCCCTGTACACCAAGGTTATGTAATTACTGTATAGTTTCTTGCTTTCTTCCTTTATGTTACTGATGCCATAATCGTTTGCTTGTATATATTACACTGTTTTTGGTATTCATGATAGTTGTTGTCCATAGTTTCTTTTATTCTTTCTAATGACTGTTAAATGATTAGTGTTTTTCTTTCAGGTTCTTGTAGACAGCCCAAGCAATTTCACATAGCTTTTTAATGACTAATGACATGAAATTATCTTGTCCTTCTGCTGATTTATTTTCTGAGTTCTAATTCCAGCATTGTTATTTCTTTCAATTTTGTTTTGCTCATTTACTTTTATGCAATTTAAATATCAGATTACTCAATTTGTTTATGATTACCTCCTATAGCCAGAGCGAGTCGAATGGTGAGGGGTCAGAATATGAGTTGATGTAATATGATTTAGTTTATTTTTCTGCAAGTTAGTGATTAGATTACTCATGTCATTTTCTGTTACCTCCTATAGCCAGAGTGAGTCGAATGGTGAGGGATTGAAGTATGAATGTGTAGTTTGATCTTAGTTTCATTTTAAGCAATTTAGATATCAGATTACTCAATTTATTTATGATTACCTCCTATAGCCAGAGCGATTCAAATGGTAAGGGGTCAGAATATGAGTTGATGTAATATGATTTAGTTTACTTTGCTTACAGTTTTTGAATTGCTTTGAGTTCAGTTTTTATTTTTATACAGCAACAAGGATACTGGGTTTCATAGTCACTAGATCATTGTTTGGTACATTTTTATTTTCTCTTAGGAATTGATTTCATCATTGCAAGTTTTAAAACCTTTTTGAGAACTTTGAAGTTTGGAAATCATTGTAGAGTTCACCATTGCCTCGAACACTTATATCCATACTTGAATTTTAATTTTTCCATCTCACATTAGGGAATCAACAAAAGATAAATCCAAAAACAAACCAAAAATAAAAAATGACAAAGAAGTAAGAAATCCGTTATCTTGCATATATAGTGCACTTCACTTCAGCAGTTTACGACTCTTGGATTGACAATTTATATAGCAATTTAGGACACACTAAATTGACCAAACATTCAGCTGGTCAAATTGAATGGAGATCCCTTCCTAGGAAAGGTGAATGGCAGTCGATTGAAGCCATACATCGGTGGTCCGGCCATGTGACTATATGAAGGTAGCACAATTTTAGCACTCCAAGCAACTGAAAGGAGGCGCGGGACTATAAACTACACTACTCGAGTTAGGGAGCTGCGAAACTAGAGGATTGCTCGAAGGAAGGAAGTGTCACAGGGTTTGCAACAGCGCAAAGGGATCTGTGCTACCCAGGGAAACATCATGCAGGTTGACCGAAATCGACCGTTAAAGTCACTTTTCATGATTTGATGGTAGAAATGCGGCAAAATGGAGCGGGCCACTGGCATTTAATACAAAATTTATGGGTCAGATGCTTGAAAATCTGTCACTAATCCGGCATTAATGAACCAAATGTGGGGGGAACGGTCGGATTTGAATTCAAAATGCCCCATAAATTACAAGTGGCTGCCCAACGAAAAACACTTACCATTTTGAGAATTGAGTTGTTGAGCTTTCAGGCGCACATGAACCGAGAATTCTTCCAGGCTTTGATAGCGAGTCCAACATTGGAGAACTTACCAGAGATGTCACGAGCATTGTTGAGTAGTGTTATGTCGACACCTGCAATAGTCCTAGACACTGAAGCAGTGACAACAGAGGAGTTGTTGCTAGAAGATGTTATGGAGGTAGAAGAAGTTGTTCCAGAGGTTGCCGAAGTATTAGCGGAAGTCCCCAAATCACCAAGGACGCCGAGACCAAAGCCCACCCCAACCAAGGAGATCACGAAGGATAAGAAGGGAAAGTAGCCTACAATACTGGTGCACGCATCACCGAGAAGAAACCCACCGAAGGGCAAGCCCACCACACAGGAAAAGGGCAAACCCATTAATCTAGAGCCAGAGGAGGAAGAAATCGAAGACATCTCGATGGATGATGAGGATGAGGGAATAGACGTGGAGGAAGTTGAAGTCCAGGGTGCTGACCCTATCACTCGGTTGCCTGAGTATGTCCCTCCATGCAAGGGCAAGACCAAGGTGCCAAAAGATATCGATCAGAGCAAGGTCCCCTTGTAAAACCCTCTATTGTTGGATGAGATTGTCTTTGAAGGACCGTGATTGGGGTGGGTTCCGTTGTTAAAACTTGAAGACTAGGACTTGGCTAACCATGAGAAGTTCCCACACTTGGCGACCGAGCAACTAATGCACCGCATTATCGATACAACCACTGGAAGAACCGCATTGGAGCCATGGAGGTGGCTCAGAGGAGTAGACAAGGCAGGCTTGCTCAACCTGCTATGGGTGTCTCACTACAACCACACCTCAATTACCGTCTTGGTCATCAAGCAGCTACTATGCTTGGTGCGTGATGGGTGTCTGTGGCTGGAGGAGACAATACCCATCACTGATAGATTGATCCATAGGATCACGCGGTTACCCTACAAAGGAGAAAATTCAGCCATGATGTTTGGCAGAAAAGTTGGTGAGCGAGACCTTGTAGAGGCTATGAAGGAGAAGTTTAAGTTGGTAAAGAAGTCACATGGATATGCCATATCCAGTATCAGTGACCCTGATATAAAGGTGGCTACGCAGATTTTGGCAGGGAAGGTGATGAGGAAGTGTCGCGCCGATGAGGTTCCGACACCTCTCATCGTGCTAGCAGCCCAGTGCATCGAAGGAGTCCAGTTCAATGGTTGGACTATCTCCGCGAAGAGTTCCTAGTGAACTATCGCGAGGCCTAGGAGCTCAGCAAGACGTTCCACTACACATGGCTCTTGTTGTCTATTGTACTGGTAGCATGGGAGCTACCAGAGGACAGTCAATTCCCTTCAGTCTCACCAAACCTACCAGAAGTAGCGAAGTACGCTTCGTTGTGGATGACCAAGGATGCGCAACACATCAAGGATAGCAAGATCTTCTGGATCTTGATGGACATGAACATCTACATGGCCGTCAATCGAAAACTGCAGTTGTTGCCTATGGTGTTTTCCAATCTGCAGGGCTACGCAGAGTTTAAAGTAGATTTTCACCATGTGTCCATCAGGGCTCGAAAGGACCCTGCACAGACATGGTATGACTTGCCTTAACTAGCAATGGATGACGCCATTGATGCAGTACATGACCTCTAGCTAGCAGAATGGTGCACTATAGCAAACTTGGCGGTGGGAGGGAGCAAGTCCACTGCGCAGCACAAGAAGGAGGAGCCCAAGCTCAAGATGACGCAGTTGGATGAAAAGAGAAAGATGGAGGCCACTGACAAGGCCCAAGTAGAGTGCGATGCCACTCAACAGACGAAGAAGAAAATAGGTGGAACAGAGCAGGGCTCTGATAAAGGCACGAGGCCACCTTCACCTGAGATAGAAGAAGATACAGATGAGCAGATAGAGTAGCATAATGCAAACCCACATGCGACGTCCGCCCACATCAAGCATCCAAGGGAGCAGGAGAAATGAGGGTCCAAGAAGAAATCCAAGGCCTCTAAGACATCGTTGGACCTAACCTCCCTCACTGAGGCGATTTGCATGACATCAGTGACATGGTGCAAGATGTCATTGTAGAGGCCCTACAATAGTTTGAGTAGCATCATCAACTAGTATTGGGGGCTATCGAGACAGGTCTACAGGAGCTACAGACCCGTGCATCAAAGGATGGCACAATGTCCACCAGCCTTGCTATCGGCACTTCAGAAGCTGCCGAGATGCTATGCGTGAAGGCCTCCAGCACGATAGTGCTGCCTCATGGAGTACTGACCACAAATAATGAAGCTGACAAACCCACTATCAATGCCCTCAAGGGGGTAGGGTTGAATCTCGTAGCACTCCTTGGCAAGGCGCTTCACCTATTGTAGGATGGAGTGATTGCGGAGTTAAGGGCCTGTGAGCACCATGCTCTACAGGTGATCAATGAGCAGTGGATTAACAATGATTAGATGGCACTACAGCGAGGCTCTGCCATCACCGCCATGACTGAGGCACCCAACCAAAACAAGTGTATAATGTAGGTCATGTAGGAGGCATGCCGAATTGTCCCAAAGTTGGCCATTCCTGAGGAAGAACCAGTTGAGGTGCACATCCGCAAACTGGCTACAGGGGTGCGCGATGCTCGTACAAAGATGGAAAGGGTTTAGTTGGAGTTGAACCTACAGATCACCGAATTAAAGTTGAATGCCCAACCTTCAACCCCACTAGAAGTAAAGGCGCAGTGTGCAACCGCTATCACTGAGGCAATAGCGGCGGTTGACAGTGCAGTAGTGGACTGCACACAACTCTTTGAATAGTCGTTTGAGGTCCTGACGAGCTTACAAGAGGACCCTAATGTACAATGACTAGACACAGAAGTGCACGAGCTGTAGCAGCTCTATGATGAGGTCAAAGGCACAACATGAATCATCGCTCTCACACAGAGACTGGCAAAGCTACAGGAGGCCAAGAAATTGAAAGAACAAGTGGATGCAGCATAGAAAAAGGAAGCAGTGCTGAAGGTGTGACTGAAACCCTGGCTGGATGAGGCTTATGCAGTTACAACATCTATAGAGGGAAAGCTCGCAACTCTACAAGAAACTGAGCAAAATCTTGAGGCCAACAGTTCAAGAGCAGTGACCGAGCAGATGGTTGAAGATGTGAAGTAGGCGTTTGTACAATGCACTGCTGAGGTTGTGGTCATACTGGTTGAGCTGGGAGGTCTTTGCACTAAGATCTCTACACCTGTAGAGTGACTCGAGGCTGAGTCATTATGTTTGTGTTGGGGGCCAGTTTGGAAAGGGATCCCCCAAGGACATTTTTTGGGCTAAAAGCCAATGTTTTGGGTCAAGTTTTGTAATAAAGTTGTAAAGTCTCGGCATTTTGTGGTAGCAGAGTGCGAAGGTGTCATGAGTCATAAAAGTTTGTCTGCCCTTATTTTTTGAAGTGTAAAGTTAGCTATAAAGATCTACCCATGGTTCACAAACCATGGGATTGTATAAAAAGAGCTAAGTAAGTAAGCTCTAAGTAGTGAATAAGTGGTAGAAGAAGTAAGAAGTCTTGAGCAATAAGGAGAGTAGTCTAAGTTTCAATATTAGTGTAGGTAGAGGCTCTACAGCTGAGTTTGCAAAGGCCTAGGGTGGAAGCCTTCAACTGAATGTGCGGACCCCCATAACTGTGTGCGCACGGCGGATAGAGTTTGTAGTCATGTGAAGATATCAATAAAGAAAAGTATTCTGCAAATTATGTGTCTTCGTTTCCTATTAATGCATATTGCCATATTGTATATCAATTTCATTTACAATTCTTATGTGATGCGTGAATGTATGTAATTACATTGGTTAATTGAACGCAAGTAAGAATATCTATTTACGCAGTGCTAACTATGATCATTTAATAAGATAAGTAAGACACTTGAGATAACTTGGGAATTTGTGTAATACGTTGTCTTAGTAGCGTGAAAGTACCTAAACTCTAGGTTAGGGCTGCGCGAAGGTCAATCGCACCCCTTCGTGGAGGTACTAAAGGACGGAATAAAGGGTTAGATAGACAAATCCCTCGAACTTAATGACGTGCGTGAAAGCGGGAATAGAAGGTATAAACTGACATCACGACCATCTTAGGGTGCAGAAACTTGGTTCCAGCATCCCCCCATACTGCTTCGGGTGAGGCCTGAGTCCACACTATGTGTGATGATGCTAAAAGGGCCAGTAGTCTAGGGATTTATTTGGTTAACTAATCCTAAACCTGGGTTAGGTTCCACGCAGCCAATGTTATTCTCCCATAATTCTTAACAAACTTGTGATAATACCCTATCAACCCGAGAAATCCTCGTAGATGCTTTATGGATGTTGGGATTTTCCATTCCTTAATGGCTTTAATTTTGCTAGGGTCTACCTTAACACCTTCCTAAGATACAATATGACCCAGATATTCCACCTCTTGTACTCCAAAGAAACATTTCGAGCTTTTTGCATATAATTGTTTCTCCTCCAATAGTTTGAGCACCATGTCAACATGTTGAGCATGATCCTTCCAATACTTGTTGTAGATTAGTATATCATCAAAAATACTAACACAAATTTTCTAAGGAATGGTTTGAAAATGGAAGTCATCAAACCTTTAAATGTAGAAGGTGCATTGGTAAGGCCAAAAGGCATGACTGAAAATTCATAATGACCCTCATGAGCTACAAATGTTGTTTTCAAAATGTCTTTAGTCTTCATTCTGATTTGATGATATCCTGAATGAAGATCCAACTTGGTGAAGCAAATGGATCCAAGAAATTCATCCAATAATCCATCAATAATAGGAATTGGAAATTTATCTTTAATAGTGAGCTTGTTGAGCTCCCTATAATCCGTACACATTTACCATGATCCATCCTTCTCGTGTGTTATCAGTCAGGTTGTTCCCTACCTCCTAAAGGGAATACGGGCGAGGTGACCACTAACGAATCTTCTAGCTGCAGGTCCTAGCCTACTTGCAACCAGAGAGGGCTCTCTCTTTGTAATTTAGCTTTGTGTTGAAATATTTTAGGCTAGTTATGATGCACAGGGTTTTTGTTTTAAGTTTTTTGGATGGTTATTTCAGGAAGAGCTGGGATGCAAGTCCAAAACATTCTATACTATTGGGCAATGGAGTCAATTATGGGGTACTGATGAAAGTGTTTCTTGGGTAAATGGTAATGCTACAAAGCAAGGTAGGAATTCTAGGAACAAATTTCAAATCTGGAAAGCGATGGAATGAAGTCAGGGAATGAAAGGCAATCAAGAATCTTTCATTATGCTGGCAGAGGGAAAGTGCATGAATATTATCCAGGAGCAATTAAGAATTCCTAAATAGTATTCAAAATGAATGAATTAGTGCAAACATGAGCAATTAAGAATTCATATTTATGACTAATCCTGAAGAAAACACAATTAATAGTAGAGATTGAACACAGGGTGCATTTAAACAAATCCTGGGCTATTCTTTCTTCTCTGTTACCAAGATTATGGAACATATATGAAATTTGCATACACAGAAAACATAAAACACAGTTTAGAATAACTTATTTTTCCATAGCATGGCACAGGAATTCTGTAGCAGGTACCAGAACATCAAATCCACATCCAAACGGTCATCATCAGTGAACCTCAACAGCTTTTATATTAAAATAGTCTGAGAATTTTACAGCGCAGTCTAGAAAGAAAATCACCAACCCCAAATACATATTATGGGGAGGTATTTATACAAAAACGGAGATAAAAAATATCATGAAGATAAGTCTTGAATTCATAACTTCCTTTACCAAATCTTAAGAAGTATTAAATGAGGGAATAAATGCTGCAGTAAATATGAATGTGCTAGCTGTCTAATTTGTCAGAGGTATTTTGACTTTCTGGGATGAGTGAGTTGGCTGGTTGTTGCGCATTCATTCTGTGTTTGCTGCCTTGATGTTGCTATGTTGCTTGTTGCTGTCTTGGCCTTGCCATTAGTGCTTGATTTTTTTTCATTAACAAGCTGTAGTGACCATTCCATTTCTGCTTTGTGCTATTTTTTATCCTTTGACAGGTGAACCATGCCTCTGAAATTGTCGACCTGTAGCTGACCAAAAGAAAAAATAAACAAAATTACCTGAGTAATGTCTCCAGCATTCCTTTCCACCAATCCTTTGTAGGCAACTGATGTCTTTGTATCTTTATCAGTGTTTCATTAGTGTCAATGTATCTATAAAAATTGGGCTGGACTTCAAAAAGGCGGTTTATTCTCATGTTTAATATAGAACAGATTTTCTAGTTTGTCATAAAGACTCTGTCCAGAGGGAGGCCCTGTTTCTTCTGAGGTGCTTGAGGATGCTGTAATTTGATTGGAGGCATAGTTGTTTACCCTATTGGCATATTGCTCATGTGACAGCAGTCTTCCAGCGCTGGTTAATAAACTGGGTAGCCCTCTGCTCTGTAATGCTGCAAACTTTATTCTAAAGTCATTTACCTCTGCCTGCATTTCTTGGCATTTTCTTTCCAGAGTTTGCACAAAATTCCTTAGGGTCAGCACCCTTTTTACTAGTAAGATGGTATCTGTCCTGTTCCTGATACCTATTGCTGCCAACTGCTCTTTGGTATGAGTGTTGAGAAACTGGATCATTCTATTGGCTTGCTCAGGCATATTTCCTAAAGATGCTCTAGCCGTTTGATTTTCAAATTGTGCTAAGCCTATCAATTCCATTTGCTCATGTATAGTTTCAATGGATTGCCATTGGTCAGTAATGGATTGACCAATTTTAGCCCACAAAATTTTCTTGACTTCAGCTAGAGTCTTATCAAGAGTAAGCTCCTTTTCCAGCTCTTTTATCCTTTTCTCTAGGGTTTTTACTTCCCTTGTCTTCTCAGCTACATCCATCTTTGATTTATCATATCTTACCTCAATTTTGGCCAGCTTTTCTTTGGCCTCTTTCAATTCTGCCATCTGTACTTCCAGAGCCTTTATTTCTTTCATCATTTCCTCCATACTCAGACTGGCCTCTTGCTCTGTTGCTGCTGTAGTTGTTGCCGAAACTGGTGCTGAAGTTGAGGTACCTGCTATTGATGTTGGATCAGCAGGAGGGACTGTTGTGGTGACTATAGGAGGTGCAGTCTCAATAGTTATAGCTATTTGTGCTGGCTGAGAGGCCAACTCTCCCTTTCTTCCTTGTAGTGATGCTTCCAAGGCACTCTCTGCTTCTATCAATCTTTTATGCATCATCATAAGCAAGGAACCACATCCTCCTCTTCCTTTTGTTGTGCTACTTCTCTGGTTTGAGGATGAATTGTAGGTGGCAGCCTGAGTTGTCTTCTGACGGCTGCTATGTCTTCCTCTTTCTTTTTAATCAAGGCCTGAATGCCCTTAGGATCCTTGGGATCATGTCCCAATTCTATAATCATCTCCTCCAAGGATTTGATTCTATTATCCTTAGCCATTGAGGAAGCCTTCTCTAATTCTAGCTGGGCAGAAGTATTGTGCAATGAATTTTGCAATCTATGAGCCAATAATGTTTTGTCTGCCAAGGTAGAATATACCATTTCGCCGGTTTGTTTGTGTAATTCAATCTGGTCCATTGGATGGATATCTTTGGAGAGCACTTCCAGATTGGTTCTGATATAGTCAGCAGCTGATTGTGGTTGCTGCATTGTAGGTCTGAAATGACTGAGGGTCATTTTCCCTTCCTGGATATCATAGGCTGCCATTAGTCTTTGTTGATTGGTGGGAGCCATTCTTAGCAGTTGGTTATAAAGC
The DNA here is from genome assembly GCA_031772625.1 of Pinus tabuliformis. Classification (NCBI taxonomy): domain Eukaryota; kingdom Viridiplantae; phylum Streptophyta; class Pinopsida; order Pinales; family Pinaceae; genus Pinus; species Pinus tabuliformis. The sequence goes on from CM062816.1 coordinate 149,164,278, forward strand.
TGGAACCTTACTGGCTCATTCCTGGCCTTGATATCAGTGAATGCTTTTTTGATGTCAGAGCCCTGTCTGCTCTGTTGCCTGGTGGATGTAACCTCCACACCTTGTTGTCTCTCTTGCTCTGGCTGAAAGGAGCTGGCTGATGTTTCCATGCTTGGGGGAACTTGCTGTTCAGTTGGTCCCTCTGGAAATTCTTCTTCTGAATAAGGATTTAATCTTTGTCTTTTTTCTCCTTGCTGATCTATAGATGTCCCTGTGGGTGTCTCTTCCTATCTATCCCTTTTCTTGGCCCTTTCCTCATTGAGAGGAGTCTGTAACACAGGGATTTCAGTTGCCTTTGCTTTTGTTGAAGGGTTTTGCCCTTGACTTTGCTCATCTGTTGAAACCGGCCAGTCTGCCATTGTCTCTTGCTGCTCAGAATGATGCACTTGCTGTTCTGAATGATACACCTCTTTTCCTTTAGATGTGTCTGCTGGTGGAGCACTTACTTGGGCAGGTTGTTGGGAAACTGTGGCAGATGAGGTACCTTCTACAAGGTGTCGAGGACTTGTGAATAACACCTATCCAGAAGATTCCAGATCAACTAATTTTTCAAGGTTTTTGATTGCTTTTTCTGTTATCTCTTCTTCAGTAAGATCTTCCACTAGTGTGCCCTCTACCCATTCTTGTTGATTGGCATATTATTCAATTTCAAGGATTCTGTGGTGCACATACCCTGTGAGCCTGTTTTTAACTCTTCTACAGCGTATGAAATGTTCAGGGTCATAAGGTGCCCAATGGAAACTTAGTTTGAGCTTAAGTTTCTCTCTTAGAATAGTGTCAGCATCCTTCCATGCTTCTTCCCTTTTATTAAAGATAAAGGGGCCCAATTGATGTCTTATTTTAAGCTATGCCTTTTTCCTAGCACCATAGAAGTGAGTTAAATCTGCACTGTTGAACTGCCGATAGTACTCCAAGGCAAAGAGTCTCATGGGGACATATTTTGGTAGTCTGTAAGGGGCTAATTCACAGCCATAAATCCTTATTATAGTGTGGTTTTGGTAGAATTAGTAGTCACCAATGCTGTATCGTTTTGAGAGATGTAGGATTCTCTGCATTTTAGTAGTGAGCCTAGGAGGAGGATCTGTTGACAATAAACAAGTGGTTGGATAGATAAAAAGGTCAATAAACTCACAGTATGTGTATGGGTAGTAATTAACATGATGGAACACTGAGGACCAAAATATCACAGACCTTCGCTCCCCCCTAGCATCCAATATTTTAAGGAAAATCGGGAAACTGTCAGACTGATAGTATAGCAGCAAATGATATATATATGAAGTGTATTTGAATACCCTTTCTCTCTCTAAATTCATGAAATTCTCATGAATCGTGTTGGATATGAAGGGGGCATAGTCATACTTGACAGCAGGGGGCTGTCCCGGAGTAAACATGGACATCAAGGCAAAGACAGTCTCATCCAAAATTTCACTTGTTCTGAATCCTAGGATGTAAGAAATCATGTCTATGAGAATTTTTCCATCCTCAGTAAGCCAAGCATGGTGACAGCGGAATCTGGAGTAACACTCTGGTGGCATAAATAGCTTGGCAATTTGGTCAACTTCTGCAGGGGAAAACTTTGAGGCTTGATCCAGCAATTGTTTCATGGAAAGGGGGACCAAAGCCTGAGTTGACTTGAATTGCATTATCTTATTTATGGACTAAGGGGTAATGTAAAAAAGGACATTTCCAGCAGGGTCCATCACTGCCCTTTGAGAAGGCTCATAATTAGAACAACATTCATGGATGAGGTTAGGGAAGACGTTCACTCAGGGCAGGTAATATAAAGGCATGTTGGATTCCCATATTCCAAACAGGTCAACATTGTTTCTGAAGCTATTCCTTATTTCACAGAAATCCTGAAGGTGAGGCTTGATTCTCTCCATATCATCAATTTGATAGTCTCTGTCAGCAAGAGGTATCCACTCTAACTCTTTATGAGGTGCATTTAGTGGTACAATATTTAGGGCTACTGGAGCCTCCATGATTGACTGTGATTATAGTTGGATTTGGCCTATATTTCAACAGGAAACAGAGTCCTGACAATGGATTTTTTGACAGGGAATTTGCAGTTTGAGTTCTGTGCGAAGGTGCCCCTGCTGAGTAGAGCTCAACGGGAATAGAGAATATGCAGGGCTCTGCGACAATGAAGCTTTAAAGGAGTGGAGATAGTAGGGATTTCGTATGTTTTTTAGTGGTATTGCAGGTTAACAGGAGCTAGATTTCAAACTTTAGTGGACAGTTTATCAGAGTGACAGAAATTGGCAGGTTTTTTGCTCGAAAATATGGTTATTCAGTGAGGCAGAGCGGAGGAGCGTGCGGGCAATAATGCTTTTGAGTTGAATTTAGTTGTATTGGTGATATTTTGCAGAGAAATTATGAAAAACAGGGTTTATGGGCTTTCCTGGGTAAATACCTGTTTGTTTGAGACTTTTCTGTGGAATGCAGTTGCAAGTAGACCCGAGGAGGTCGGGTTGCAGGTTGAATACGCCTGGGTGGCAGACTGGAACGCCAATGGAAGATTGGACGTAATTTTCATGCACAAACTTTGACTAATGGTCACATAAACATAAACAAAAACATCACTTTCGTGAGTTTTTAACGAAAATTTATGGTTTTTCGGACTTTTTCGCACTTTTTGTGTTGGCATCAGCATGACGTCACCTTGTCCTGTGGCATGGTATGGCAGATAACGTGGCGGCTGATGTGGATGGGTGACGGGGCGGCCACGGCGGACTGTACGGTAGCGCGGGCGCTAATGCAGAAGCCGACGTGGGGATGACGTGCGTGGCGGGGAGGACAAGTGGTAAGTGGTTTCCATCGGACCGCTTTTGGTGCGGGAGCGGTTTATGTCAGCATGGGCCTAATGAAATAGAAATGGGCCACGCATCCCTGCGCACGGCGGCAAAACCGCTTTCTATTGGGAGCTAACCCTCGTACAGCGGGGCGACTCCGATATCAGTGTGAGCCGTTGGATCTGTAGGGCCGGATCAGAGGGTTGACGAGATGTGTAGGTGCTGGTACGATATGGTGCGGGGACCCGCCCATATATTTAATATTATAAAATGCCGCGGGGGTAAAAACTTTGGGTTAATTGGTTTTGTGGTTATACGGGTGGGTGTGGTTATTAATTCGACCAAGTATCAAACTAACCCCAAGGTTTATATGCACACCATGGTTTGAATGTGTGGTATAGTGGGAGGATTTAGAGCGGTTATTTATTTAACATGAGGTTAAATAAATCCCAAGGCTTATGGACGCCGAAGGGTTCTTATTAAAGTCCCAAATGGACTTAACAATTCCCGAAAACTATATTATATGGCTATAATTGCCAATGTGTAGGGATATTTATATCTTTTGGGCTTTTATATAGTTTTTTGTAGAATAGGGGCAAGAAAAATGATTGAGGGAGCTAAATAATAAAGTTAAATGTTAATATGACTTTATGAAATGAAACTGTAGGAACAAATGCTAAGTTTATAAAATGAAAACTTAGACATAAGAAAATGTAACGAGTATGGAATGATGATTTTTACACAAGAAATGTGGCTTCTTTTCACTAAGTAAACTTAGTGTTTAACTTAGCATTTTTCATAGGAAGAAGTGAAACAAGATTAACGGTCCTTGAGGGGATGTTAGTAAATGATCTTTGGGGGAATGAAGGGGAATTAGTCATGCTTCCATTGCTATGCAACCAAACTACTGCCATGGTACCAATGTCATTGATGAGATGAGTCTTTCTTGACAAGACAAAAGTGATCATAAACTTTCTTCTGCAACCTCAAACTGCCTACAAAGCCTAATACACCTAACATATTTTCTTCCTTTTGATTGGGTGCATTTGAACTTGCAAACCCTGAAGTTCCTCTTTTCTTTTGACTGCCCTCCTACCTAGGTCTACCCTTATCTCTTCCAAGGGCCCACATTAAGCAGTTGGGTTGCTTATTTTCTCTATCTGTCTAATTATCTGCCAAGCTTGAACTGTTTGGACATATATTCTTTCTCTATTCTACAACAGCAAATTTAAATATGGAATGGTCCAGATTGGACTGTTGGGCCATCCATCAAGTGTGATAAGCAAAAGTATTTGCACATTGTGATCTTGCAAATAAGATAGCAGTGGCATTTTGACTGGCCACTTTCCCGGTCTTTTGGTTTGGGGTTCACTTTTATTATTTTTTTTGACCAATTTACTCTTTTTGCCATTTGATTTTTCTTTTAGGGCATACCCTCTTTTCATTTTTTTAATTTTCCTTATCTGTATACCAAATATGGAACCTTTGCAGCATGAAAAGATGAACATATTTGGCACTTCCATAGTCAATCATGAAAAATGAAACCTATTGGTATAGGAACCTAACAGTGGCTCCACTTGGGGATGGCTTTTCCTGGTGAAAAGCCAAGAACAACAGGTCAGATGGCCTTATTTTTAGTTGGCTGCTGTAATTCAAAACTTCCTTCTCCTGGAAACCAATGATCTGAACGTTTGTACCATGTGTGCACCCTTTATGAGCTGGTCTGTGTGAAATTACAGCTCTGTCTTTGCTGGTTTCTCTGAGTATTTATCATCATCTTTATAATTCCCAAGCTTTCTTCTTGATCTCTCTTGGTAAATTCAAAATCTCACACAAAAAGTAATGTACTTTCCTGACTTTTCCTCAAAATCTGCTGCATCTTGTTCCTTATCTAATTGCTGTAAATGAAAAACTGGTGGAAATACAACTATTTATGTACAATATACAGTTGTGTTGTGTTGATCAAAGGGAATCAAAATAATGCTTGAGCATTCGCCCATTGACTGGGCCTTCCTCAGTATCTGTGCCATCCAAACTCTTTAAAAAATAGGTGTTGTTACCTTGTACAACCTGAATAACAAATGGTCCTTTCCAAAGAAAATCAAATTTCCCGTGTTTCCCTTTATCTTCCCTCCTAGAGTCCCATCTCAGCATTTTGTTTTGTATGAAGAAATCTTCAGCTTTCGTTCTTTTGTCAAAGATATTTTTGAGTTTATCTTGCAGAACCTGGGTTCTCTAATATACTTCTTCTCTTATCTGCTGCAAGTGAATAGTTTGATTGATCCTTCTCTGAATATCATTAGGATCTGCTTGTATTTCTTGCAACAACTTGATCATAGGGATTCCCAAAGATGAAGGGAATCTTGCCTCCATTCCATAACCCAATTCATATGTACTTGTACCAATAGATCTTTTGGTGGTCAATCTGTCTGCCCATAGTGCATTCACAAGTTTTTTATGCCAATTCTTTTTATTCTCCTCCAAGACCTTTTTAATGATGTTGATGAGGTTTTTGTTGGATGACTCAGCTAGGCCATTACCTTGAGGGTAGTAGGCTGTGGAGTGGCCCAAGGTTATGTGGTATTTATGGAAAATGTTGATCATTCTTTTGGATTTGAATGCAGCAGCATTGTCTGTAATAATTTTTTCTCGATAGCCAAATCTAGATAAGATGTTGGTTTCTAAGAATTGCATGATGATTGAGTCATTAGCTTGCCTACAAGGGATGGCTTCTATCCATTTGGTAAAATAGTCTGTGGCACTCAAAATCCACTTGTGTTGGCCAGAGGAGGAAGGGTGAATTTCACCAATAAAGTCTAAACCCCATTGTTGAAACGGTCTTTCAGCTGATATAGGTTTGACGGGTAAAGGTAACAACTTTCTCTTGCCTTCAAAGATCTGGCATTTATGGCAGGAAACTACAAACGTTTTGACATCAGCAAATAGGGAAGGCTAATAGAATCCAGCCCTTAGGATTTTATCAGCTGTTGACTTCCAATACAAGTGTCCTCCACAGTCACCTGCATGAAACTCTTTGAGTATTTTTTCAGTTTCATCCAATGTTAGGCAATTAAGCAAAATACTTTCTTGATTTTTCGAAAATAAAACATTGTCTATAATACAAAACTTTTATGCCTTCATTTTCAAGAATCTCTTTTTAGTCCTGGACAACCCTGGAGGAGCTTGCATGTTTAACAATACAAAACATATGTCAACATACCAAGGTGATTGTAAAAATGATTGATTGATCTATGGAGTCACAATCTCCTGTTCGTTATCCAGTTCATTCATGTCAAGGGCTTGAAAATTGGTTTCAGTCATTAGCTTGGCTAATCCTTGTCCTTTTATGAGTTTTGTAGGCTTGATTTCAATGTCATACTCTAAAATGTTGGCTATCCACTTACCCCTTTTACCTTCAATTCCTTCTTGAGTTAAAATGTCCTTAACCACAACATTTGGAACATAGGCTATCACATGTGAGTACAAGATATAAACTCTGAAATCCTTGATGGCTTTTACAAGGGCATAAGCTTGCTTTTCCATGATCTGATATTTTAATGGAGCATCTCTGAGGGCTTTGCTGAAGAAAGCAATGGGCTTCTCACATCCTTGGTCATCTTTTTGCAATAAGACAGTAGCAATAGTATGCTCAGATGCAAAGGAAAAAATGATGAAATCTCTATCAAATATGGGACTTGTGAGGACTGGTGTTTTTGTCAGGGCTGTTTTGATGTCCTCAAAGGCTTGTTTAGCTTCCATGGTCCATTTGACTTTAGAATCTTTCTTCAACATATTATTCAACAGTATTATCAGCTCGGCTAAATTGGGAATGAACCTTCTTAGGAAATTGATCCTTCCTAAAAAAGCGTGCAGTTCTTTGATGTTTCTTGGATGAGGGACTTGGAGGATAGATTGAATTTTGTCCGAGTCCATCCTAATGTCATCTCTTGAAATTATATGACCTAGGAGTTTACCTTCTTCCAGGCCAAACAATGATTTCTTTGGGTTCAATGATATGCCATATTTTCTGCAAATTAGGAAGACTTGCCTTAAATGTTCTAAATGTTCTTGGTCTGATTTTGAAAAAGCAGTGAGATCATCAAGGTATATTACTAAGAAATCATGGATCTCTTTGGCAAAGGCTATGTCTATTGCTCTCTGAAATATGGCCCCTGCATTTTTGAGTTCAAAAGGAATTTTGACATATTTGAAGGTTCCCCAAGGTGTTGTAAAGGTAGTTTTGTCTTGATCATCCAGGTGGACTAAAATCTGATTAAATCCTGAGAATCCATCTAACAATGAGATCCTAGAGGCTCCCACTACCCTTTGTAGGATAAGGTCCATTTTTGGTAAGGGGTAATGGTCTTTGAGAGAGACTTTATTCAAATTCCTCAAGTCAACACACAGTCTTATCTCTCCAATTTTCTTCCTAGTAGGTACTAGATTTGAAATCTACTCTGAGAACCTGATAGGTGCAATGATTCTAGCTTCATACATTCTTTTAACTTATTTTTCAATCAAGGGAAGGAGGACAGGATTCACCCTTCTAAGCTTCTGCTTAAAAGGTTTTTGATTCTCTTTCAAGGGTATAGTATGTTGGATGACCGAAGTATCATAGGACTTGAGGTCCTCATAACTCCAGGCAAAGACATCTTGGAACTCCTTAAACAAGTCAATGTATTTCAGCTTTTGATCAGCAGGTAATGCTTTGGAGAGTTTTACCATTTTGGGATTTTTTGTGGTTCCAATGTTACTGTCCTCAATTTCTACATTGAGAGGATGCATCTTTGGCTTTCTAGGAATGTCATTTGAATCAAACATGTCCTTTGAAGGAGTTAAACCGGTGGGCAGAAAATTATCCTTTAGTTCAATTACTTCAGCTTCTACCTCAGCTACTTCATCAAAATCTGTTTACTTTAGTTCATGTAAATTCTTGTCATCAAAATTTGTTGGGTGCAAAATCAGATTTGTTTTTTCAGCTGATATATTTTGTTCAATTTTGTCCGTCTGTTGTTGATCGTCCATGGTATTTGTATCAATGTTTATGCTTGAGAATTCTTCTTTCAAAGTCAGGAAATTATTTATTTGTGTATCATTCTCAAAAACCTGCCAATTTTTGACATTATCTGGGACAGCAAGTATGTGCTTGATTTCAGCAGTGAAATGGTGGTTGGGCTCAAATGGCAGCTTGCAAGTGCTGGCAAAACTTTCCAGGTTGTGTGCATGTAAATTATGCTTTCTAGGGATTTTGGTGAGTTGAGATTCTGAGAAAGTGTTGAGTATTTCAATGGTTGCCCCTCTGTAAGCTCTCAACCTAAGATCATTTGTGACAAAATTTCCCTTCATCTGCTGTATAATCAGATCTGAATCCCCTAGAATTGAAACTTTGGTTGCCCCTAGACGTTTAATGAGCTTAAGACCTAACAAAAGGGCTTCATACTCGGCCATATTGTTTGTGCATCTGAAATTTAACCTATATGCATGACCTTCAGCATGGTCATTTTGCATGTTGTGTATCCAAACCCCTGCCCCTGCTCCTAATTTGTTCACAGAGCCATCAAATTCCAAGTACCATAAGATTTCTTGGTTATGACTAGCCTTAAGAGTTTTGGAAGTTTGTTCAGTGGGCAGATTTGGCTCTTGTATTTCATATGATATGTCATTTTCCTTTATTGTATTAATCACATCAACAGTTTTTTGATCTTGGGCACTAGATTGTTCCTTTATGCTTTGTGTTTGTGCTGTTTCTAGGAGTTTGACATCAGTTTTGGGACACTTCCCAGCATTATATAAAATGAATGAATCCATATCGGAATGCATAGAATAGATGGGGAAGTTTTGGGGTTTTTCTTGACTGCTAACCACATATTTCATTAATGTTTCCCGGTATAATCTCTTTGGCTGTCCAAAGACGGAAATAGTGGCATAAGACAGGTCTAGCTACAAAGATCCTTGGAGTTTTGCATCCCAAGATCTGGACAAAATCATACCATACTTACGTGGAATGTCTGCCGCCACCACATCCATCAAGATTGTTTTAGCTGGATATTGGACTAAAGATACACAAAGGTCTTTGATTAGGCCTAGACACCTAACCTGGCTGGAATCAAATGAGAACAAGTCTTTGTAGGGCCTTGTGATGTCTAGATCTAGAATTTCCATTACAGATTTCGGCATTAGGTTATGGGAAGCTCCGGAATCAAACATAGCATTATGCAACACTTTGTCATGAATGTTTAAGCTCACATAAAATGGAGGAACCCCTCCATCTACCGTTTTACCATTGACTTTAGGACCAAAAATCAGTTCCGGTTGGTCATCTAGAATATTAACTGCATCCTTATTCTCTAGTACTTGTAGTGACCTTTTGATTTGTTGTCTGTACACTTCATGTTTAGCCAACTTGGACAAAGGAATAACTATTTTTAGCTTACCTATTCCTGTTTCTAAATTGAAAGGTTTTTCTATCTGCATTTTTGTATTATGGACAGTAGACTTTTCTTTCTTAGGTGAATTTTCAGTGATCTTCTCTTGATTATGAGTGCTGTTTTGAGGTACAACTGATTTGAAATTATTTTCAAGAGGGCAGTTTAGATTTTCTTTTGAAGAATGGGATGTGTATGGCTGATTTTTTGAGGGCTGTAAGTCTGATATGTCTTCCACAGTGACTTCCTTTGGGTCTGGGTCTATTTTAGAAGAAGGTTCTTTTCGGACAACTTTATATTTTGTTTTCTTTGGCTGCTTGGTATCCTTCAGTTTGGTAGGTTCAGGCACATCTATGGTTCTGCTTCTTAGTTTGTACTGTTTATTAACCTCATAGATTGCTGCATCATAGCCTTCCCTAAAATCAAATGACTCTCCGGATTTGGTTTGAAATTGATTGAAATTGTGAGCTTGTTGGTCATCTTGTGTTAGAAAGATTTGTTTCTCACTGTCTAATCCCATTGGGTTGATTTGGGTGTCCTCTATTGGCTCACTAGAGGTTGAAGCTTCAGCATAGTTCTCTTGAAATGGAGGTCTCACGTTCTGGTCAAGGCCAACCCTTCCAACATTTGGATTTTGATTTTTTCTAAAGTCTGGGTTTCTTGGAGTGTTACTTGGTTGACCTTCCCATGATGATTTTCTTTCAATAGTTTCCACCCTATCCCCAAGTCTGTCCATACCTTTGATGATTGCATCAAGTTTCTGTTCAAATGCTGAAGGTTCCTCTTTGAAAGTTGTCCTTCTTTCAGCTCTTGCCCGATTTCGCTTAGCAATTAGGTTTGCCTCCACACAAACAACTATATTCTGCATGTCTGTGAAGCTTGGAGGGGCTCTTTCCCTCAGTTGGTATGCCATGTCCAAATCAAATCCATCAGGGAATTTGATCAAAGCTAAATCAGGTGGAGGTCTAAGGTTTAGAGGAATAGCGTTAAAAACATTGTTAAACCTAGCACAATAGTCTTAGACAGTTTCTTGTGGGCCTCTTTTAAAATTGTCATATTCTGTTAAAATGTGTAGTGGGTCTTTCTTTTTTTCCCATCTGTTCAAGAAGGATTGATAAAGAGCTTCTGAATCAGCTATAGAATTTGCAGTAAGTACTCTAAACCAAATCCTTACATCATCAGTTAGACTTTGGACAAAAATCTTCATTCTCACGTCATCATCATCTATTTCATAATTCTCGAAATAATCTTGCATTTTCTTAGTGTGTTGCTGGGCTGTATAGGAGCCAATACCATCAAAATATGTGATTTTACTCTGATAATCCTGAGGCATAGCCGCTGGATTTCCAGGTAACTGTAGAGGAGCATAACAGTTTGCCATATTTATAGGGATAAATGGGGCAACAAGAAGAAATTGGATAGCTGAAATAGTAGAGACTGGAGTGGGAATATGTGCAGTGAATGGAGGAGTGGAGAAGGCGCTTTGAGAGGTGGATGACGAACTAGGAGAAATAGAAGTAAGGTGAGGACGGCCTGATGCTTTAGAAGGATTTGGGATATAGTTCTACTTAACTATTTGAAGGTTTGAATCAGCATATTTTTCTTGTTCTTCTTGTTTCCGAAGGGTCTTAGGGATCAAGTTAGGATTTTCAAAAATAGCTGGAGGATCTGGGTCAGGGTTTGACCTGGTGTACGGGGTTTTCTTCTTTGGAGCCAGCTCCTAAATTAGTTTTTTAGTATTTTTTGGTAATGTTTTAAGATCACAATTTTTCACAATATCCTACAAGAGTTTCTTTGAAATATGGGAGGCTTTGGTATTTCCTTTGAAGATGTCGAAAATAGAGAAATTGATCAAATCTTTGGAACAGCTGTTTAAAGCCTAAAACTATACTGGAGATTGACTGAAGCAGCTTTTATTTACTCCTGTAAGTGCAGAGACAAGACAATTTCAAAGGCTACCTGGCTAACTTCGGGCTCCATCTATAGCTTTAGAAAATAGACAGCAGTTGCAAATAGTTATTCAGAGTTCCCCAGCGAAGTCACCAATGATGTTATCACTCAGGTTGTTCCCTGCCTCCTGAAGGGAATATGGCCAAGGTAACCACTAGTCAATCTTTTAGCTGCAGGTCCTAGCCTACCTACAACCAGAGAGGGCTCTCTCTTTGTAATTTAGCTTTGTGTTGAAATATTTTAGGCTAGTTATGGTGCACAGGGTTTTTGTTTTAAGTTTGTTGGATGGTGATTTCAGGCAGAGCTGGGATGCAAGTCCAAAACAATCTATACTATTGGGCAATGGAGTCAATGATGGGGTACTGCTGATAGTGTTTCTTGGGTAAATGGTAATACTATAGAGCAAGATAGGCAGTCTAGGAACAAATTTCAAATCTGGAAAGCGATGGAATGAAGTCAGGGAATGAAAGGAAATCAAGAGTCTTTCATTATGCTGGCAGAGGGAAAGTGCATGAATGTTATCTAGAAGCAATTGAGAATTCCTAAATAGTATTCAAAATGAGTGAATTAGTGCAAAGATGAGCAATTAAGAATTCATATTTATAACTGATCCTGAAGAAAACACAATTAATAGCAGAGATTGAACACAGGGTGCATTTAAACAAATACTGGGCTATTGTTTCTTCTCTGTTACCAAGATTATGGAACATATATGAAATTTGCATACACAGAAAACATAAAACGCAGTTTAGAATAACTTATTGTTCCATAGAATGGCACAGGAATTCTGTAGCAGGTCCCAGAACATCAAATCCACATCCAAACGGTCATCATCAGTGAAATTCAACAGCTTTTATGTTAAAATAGTCTGAGAATTTTACAGCGCAGTCCAGAAAGAAAATCACCAACCCCAAATACATATTATGGGGAGGTATTTATACAAAAAGGGAGATACAAAATATCATGAAGATAAGTCTTGAATTCATAACTTCCTTTACCAACTCTTAAGAAGTAGTAAATGAGGGAATAAATGCTGCAGTAAATATGAATGTGCTAGCTGTCCAATTTGTCAGAGGTATTTTGACTTTCTGGGCTGAGTGAGTCGGCTGGTTGTTGCGCATTCATTCTGTGTTTGCTGCCTTGATGTTGCTATGTTGCTTGTCGTTGTCTTGGCCTTGTCATCAGTGCTTGATTTTTTTGCATTAACGAGCTGTAGTGACCATTCCATTTCTGCTTTGTGCTGTTTTTTATCCTTTGACAGGTGGACCGTGCCTCTGAAATTGTTGACCTGTAGCTGACCAAAAGAAAAAATAAACAAAATTACCTGAGTAATGTCTCCAGCATTCCTTTCCACCAATCCTCTGTAGGAAACTGATGTCTTTGTATCTTTATCAGTGTTTCATAAGCTTCAGTGTATCTATAAAAATTGGGCTGGACTTCAAAAAGATGGTTTATCTCATGTTTAATATAGAACATATTTTCTAGTTTGTCATAAAGACTCTGTCCAGAGGGAGGCCCTATTTCTTCTGAGGTGCTTGAGGATGTTGTAATTTGATTGGAGGCATAGTTGTTTACCCTGTTGGCATATTGCTCATGTGACAGCAATCTTCCAGCGTTGGTTAATAAACTGGGTAGCCCTCTGCTCTGTAATGCTGCAAACTTTATTCTAAAGTCATTTACCTCTGCCTGCATTTCTTGGCATTTTCTTTCTAGAGTTTGCACAAAATTCCTTAGGGTCAGCACCCTTTTTACTAGTAAGATGGTATCTGTCCTGTTCCTGATACCTATTGCTGCCAACTGCTCTTTGGTATGAGTGTTGAGAAACTGGATCATTCTATTGGCTTGCTCAGGCATATTTCCTAAAGATTCTCTAGCCTTTTGATTTTCAAATTGAGCTAAGCCTATCAATTCCATTTGCTCATGTATAGTTTCAATGGATTTCCATTGGTCAGTAATGGATTGGCCAATTTTAGCCCACAAAATTTTCTTGACTTCAGCTAGAGTCTTATCAAGAGTAAGCTCCCTTTCCAACTCTTTTATCCTTTTCTCTAGGGTTTTCACTTCCCTTGTCTTCTTAGCTACATCCATATTTGATTTATCATATCTTACCTCAATTTTGGCCAGCTTTTCTTTGGCCTCTTTCAATTTTGCCATCTGTTCTTCTAGAGCCTTTATTTCTGTTATGAAACCAGCTCAAGAAAAGATAGAAAAGATAGATCAACGCCTTAGAATTCAACCTCTTCAAGGGGGCAACCTCCTTTACATTACATAAATGAACAATTCTTTGATGATTCAAATGACAAAACCTCCTTTCTATATATAGGAGTCTAAGGAGTCACAATATAATCCAACCGACCTAACAATAATAGTATAAAGCCACAAAAATAACAATAGAGGGATTCTATGGGGCACAGAAATAACAATATGGGGGTAATAGGGGCACAACAATATAACTAAGGGGTATAACTATAATAGTAATGGGGTAATCACTAGTATTATAGGGACCCAACAATTTCTTTCATCATTTCCTCCATACTCAGACTGGCCTCTTACTCTGCTGTTGCTGTAGTTGTTACTGAAACTGGTGCTGAAGTTGAGGTACCTGCTATTGATGTTGGATCAGCAGGAGGGACTGTTGTGGTGACTGTAGGAGGTGCAGTCTCAATAGTTATAGTTGTTTGTGCTGGCTGAGAGGCCAACTCTCCCTGTCTTCCTTGTAGTGATGCTTCCAAGGCACTCTCTGTTTCTATCAATCTTTTATGCATCCTCATAAGCAAAGTAACCACATCCTCCTCTTCTTTTTGTTGTGCTACTTCTGTGGTTTGAGGATGAATTGTAGGTGGCAGCCTGAGTTGTCTTCTGAGGGCTGCTATGTCTTCCTCTTTCTTTTTGATCAAGGCCTGAATGCCCTTAGGATCCTTGGGATCATGTCCCAATTCTATAATAATCTCCTCCAAGGATTTGATTCTATTATCCTTAGCCATTGAGGAAGCCTTCTCTAATTCTAGCTGGGCAGAAGTATTGTGCAATGAATTTTTCAATCTATGAGCCAATAATGTTTTGTCTGCCAAGGTAGAATATACCATTTCGCCGGTTTGTTTGTGTAATTCAATCTGGTCCATTGGATGGATATCTTTGGAGAGCACTTCCAGATTGGTTATGATATAGTCAGCAGCTGATTGTGGTTGCTGCATTGTAGGTCTTAAATGTCTGAGGGTCATTTTCCCTTCCTAGATATCATAGGCTGCCATTAGTCTTTTTTGATTGGTGGGAGCCATTCTTAGCAGTTGGTTATAAAGTTGGAACCTTACTGGCTCATTCATGGCCTTGATATTAGTGAATGCTTTTTTGATGTCAGAGCCCTGTCTGCTCTGTTTCCTGGTGGATGTAACCTCCACACCTTGTTGTCTCTCTTGCACTGGCTGAAAGGAGCTGGCTGATGTTTCCATGCTTGGGGGAACTTGCTGGTCAGTTGGTCCCTCTGGTAATTCTTCTTCTGAATAAGGATTTAATCTTTGTCTTTTTTCTCCTTGCTGATCTGTAGATGTCCCCGTGGGTGTCTCTTCCTCTCTATCCCTTTTCTTGGCCATTTCCTCATTGAGAGGAGTCTGTAACACAGGGATTTCAGTTGCCTTTGCTTGTGTTGAAGGGTCTTGCCCTTGACTTTGTTCATCTGTTGAAACCGGCCGGTCTGCCATTGTCTCTTGCTGCTCAGAATGGTGCACTTGCTGTTCTGAATGCTGCACCTCTTTTCCTTTAGATGTGTCTGCTGGTGGAGCACTTACTTGGGCAGGTTGTTGGGAAACCGTGGCAGATGAGGTGCCTTCTCCAAGGTGTCGAGGACCTATGAAAAACACCTGTCCAAAAGATTCCAGGTCACCTTATTTTTCAAGGTTTTCGATTGCTTTCTCTGTAATCTCTTCTCCAATAAGCTCTTCCACTAGTGTGCCCTCTACCTATTCTTGTTGATTGGAATATTGTTCAATTTCAAGGATTTTGTGGTGCACATACCCTGTGAGCTTGTTTTTAACTCTTCTACAGCTTATGAAATGTTCAGGGTCATAAGGTGCCCAATGGAAACTTAGTTTCAGCTTAAGTTTCTCTCTCAGAATAGTGTCAGCATCCTTCCATGCTTCTTCCCTTTTATTAAAGATAAAGGGGCCCAATTGATGTCTTATTTTAAGCTGTGCATTTTTCCTAGCACCGTAGAAGTGAGTTAAATCTACACTGTTGAACTGTTGATAGTACTCCAAGGCAAAGAGTCTCATGCTGACATATTTTGGCAGTCTGTAAGGGGCTAATTCACAGCCATAAATCCTTATTATAGTGTGGTTTTGGTAGAAGTGCCAGTCACCAAAGCTGTATCCTTTTGAGAGATGTAGGATTCTCTGCATCTCAGCAGTGAGCCTAGGAGGAGGATCTGTTGACAATAAACAAGTGGCTGGATAGATAAAAAGGTCAATAAAATCACATTATGTGTATGGGGAGTAATTAACATGATGGAACACTGAGGACCAAAATATCACAGACCTTCGCTCCCCCCTAGCATCCCATTTTTTAAGGAAAACCGGGAAACTATCAAACTAATAGTATGGCAGCAAATGATAGATATATGAAGTGTATTTGAATACCCTTTCTCTCTCCAAATTCATGAACTACTCATGAATCTTGTTGGCTATGAAGGTGGCATAGTTATACTTGACAGCAGGGGGATGTCTTGGAGTAAACATGGACATCAAAGCAAAGACAGTCTCATCCATAATTTCACTTGTTCTGAATCCTAGGAGGTAAGAAATCATGTCTATGAGCATTTTTCCATCCTCAGTAAACCAAGCATGGTGATAGGGCATTGTGAATCTGGAGTAACACTGGTGGCATAAATAGCTTGGCAATTCAGTCAACTTCTGCAGGGGACAACTTTGAGGTTTGATCCAGAAATTGTTTCATGGAAAGCAGGACCAAAGGCTGAGTTGGCTTGAATTGCAGCATCTCATTTATGGACTGAGGGGTAATGTAAAAAAGGACATTTCCAGCAGGGTCCATCACTGCCCTTTGAGAAGGCTCATAATTAGTACAACATTGATGGATGAGGTCAGGGAAGACATTCACTGAGGGTAGGTAATATATAGGCATGTTGGATTCCCATATTCCAAACAGGTCAGCATTGTTTCTGAAGTTATTCCTTATTTCACAGAAAGCCTGAAGGTGAGGCTTGATTCCCTCCATATCATAATTTTGATAGTCTCTGTCAAAAATAGGTATCCACTCTAACTCTTTATTAGGTGCATTTAGTGGTACAATATTTAGGGCTATTGGAGCCTCCATGATTGATTGTGACTATAGTTGGATTTGGCCTATATTTCAACAGGAAACAGAGTCCTGACAATGGGTTTTTTGACAGGGAATTTGCAATTTGAGTTCTGCGTGAAGGTGCCCCTGCTGAGTAGAGCTCAACGGGAATAGAGAATATGCAGGGCTCTGCAACAATGAAACTTTAAAGGAGTGTAGATAGCATGGATTTTGTAGGTTTTTAGTGGTTTTGCAGGTTAACAGGAGCTGGATTTCGAGCTTTAGTGGACAGTTTATCAGAGTGACAGAAATTGGCAGGTTTTTTGCTCGAAAATATGGTTACTCAGTGAGGCAGAGTGGAGGAGCATGCGGGCAATAATGCTTTTGAGTTGAATTTAGTTGTATTGGTGATCTTTTGCAGAGAAATGATGAAAGACAGGGTTTATGGGATTTCCTGGGTAAATACCTGTTTGTTCGAGACTTTGCTGTGGAATGCAGTTGCAGGTAGAGCTGAGGAGGTCGGGTTGCAGGTTGAATACACCTGGGTGGCAGACTGGAATGCCAATGGCGGATTGGACTTAATTTTCATGCACAAACTTTGACTAATGGTCACATAAAAATAAACAAAAACATCACTTTTGTGAGTTTTTAACGAAAATTTATGGTTTTTCAGACTTTTTGGCGCTTTTTGTGCTGACGTCAGAATGACATCACCTTTTCCTATAGCATGGTATGACAAATAAGATGGCGGCTGACGTGGATGGGTGAAGGGGCGGCCACGGCGGACTGTACAGTAGTGCGGGCGGTGACGCAGAAGCCGACGTGGGGATGATGTGTGTAGCGGGGAGGACGAGCGGTAAGCGGTTTCCATCGGACCACTTTTCGTATGGAAGCAGTTTCTATTAGCGTGGACCCGATGCAATAGAAATGGGCCACGTGTCCTTGTGTACGGTGGCAAAACCATTTTCTATTGGGAGCTAACCCTCGTATAGCGGGGCGGCTCTGATATCAGCGTGAGCCGTCGGATCTGTAGGGCCAGATCAGAGGGTTGACGGGATGCGTAGGTGTTGGTATGATATGGCACGGGGACCCGCCCATATATTTAATATTACAAAATGTCGCGAGGGTAAAAACTTTGGGTTAATGGGTTTTGTGGTTATACGGGTGGGTGTGGTTATTAATTCAACCAAGTATCAAACTAACCCCAAGGTTTATATGCGCACCATGGTTTGAATGTGTGGTATAGTGGGAGGGTTTAGAGTGGTTATTTATTTAACCTGAGGTTAAATAAATCACGAGGCTTATTGACGCGGAAGGGTTCTTATTAAAGTCCCAAATGGACTTAAAAATTCCCGAAAACTATATTATATGGCTATAACTGCCAATGTGTAGGGATATTTATATCTTTTGGGCTTTTATATAGTTTTTTGTAGAATAGGGGCAGGAAAAATGATTGAGGGAGCTAAATAATAAAGTTAAATGTTAATATGACTTTATGAAATGAAAGTCTAGGAACAAATGCTAAGTTTATAAAGTGAAAACTTAGACATAAGACAATGTAATGGGTATGGAATGATGATCTTTACACAAGAAATGTGGCTTCTTTTCACTAAGTAAACTTAGTGTTTAACTTAGCATTTCTCATAGGAATAAGTGAAACAGGACTATTGGGCAGATCCCACGGTCCTTGAGGGGATGTTAGTAAATGATCTTTGGGGGAATGAAGGGGAATTAGTCATGATTCCATTGCTATGAAACCAAACTACTGCCATGGTACCAATGTCATTGATGACATGAGTCTTTCTTGACAAGACAAAAGTGATCATAAACTTGCTTCTACAACCTCAAACTGCCAACCCAGCCTAATACACCTAACATATTTTCTTCCTTTTTATTGGGTGCTTTTGAACTTGCAAACCCTGAAGTTCCTCTTTTCTTTTGACTGCCCTCTTACCTGGGTCTACCCTTATCTCTTCTAAGGGCCCAGATTAAGCAGTTGGGCTCCTTATTTTCTTTATCTGTCTACTTATCTTCCAAGCCTGAACTGTTTGGACAGATATTCTTTCTCTATTCTACAACAACAAATTTAAATATGGAATGGTCCAGATTGGACTGTTGGGCCATCCATCAAGTGTGATAAGCAACAGTATTTGCACATCGTGATCATGCAAATAAGATAGCAGTGGCATTTTGACTGGCCACTTTCTTGGACTTTTGGTTTGGGGTTCACTTTTATTATTTTTTCTGACCAATTTACTCTTTTTTCCCTTTGATTTTTCCTTTAGGGCATACCCTCTTTTCATTTTTTTAATTTTCCTTATTTGTATACCAAATATGGAACCTTTGCAGAATGAAAAGATGAACATATTTGGCACTTCTGAAGTCAATCATGAAAAATGAAACCTATTGGTATAGGAACCTAACAATGGCTCCACTTGGGGATAGCTTTTCCTAGTGAAAAGCCAAGAACAACAGGTCAGATGGCCTTATTTTTAGTTGGCTGCTGTAATTCAAAACTTCCTTCTCCTAGAAACCAATGATCTGAACCTTTGTAGCATGTGTGCACCCTATATGAGCTAGTCTGTGTGAAATTACAGCTCTGTCTTTGCTGCTTTCTCTGAGTATTTATCATCATCTTTATAATTCCCAAGCTTTCTTCTTGATCTCTCTTGGTAAATTCAAAATCTCACACAAAAAGTAATGTACTTTCCTGACTTTTCCTCAAAATCTGTTGCATCTTGCTCCTTATCTAATTGCTGTAAATGAAAAACTGGTGGAAATACAACTATTTATGTACAATATATAGTTGTGTTGTGTTGATCAAAGGGAATCAAAATAATGCTTGAGCATTCGCCCATTGACTGGGCCTTACTCAGTATCCGTTCCATCCAAACTCTTTAAAAAATAGTCGTTGTTACCTTGTACAGCCTGAATAACAAATGGTCCTTTCCAAAGAAAATCAAATTTCCCATGTTTCCCTTTATCTTCCCTCCTAGAGTCCCATCTCAGCACTTTGTTTCCTATGAAGAAATCTTCAGCTTTTGTTCTTTTTTCAAAGATCTTTTTGAGTTTATCTTGCAGAACCTGAGTTCTCTGATATACTTCTTCTCTTTTCTGTTGCAAGTGAATAGTTTGATTGATCCTTCTCTGAATATCATTAGGCTCTGCTTGTATTTCTTGCAGCAACTTGATCACAGGGATTCCAAAAGATGAAGGGAATCTTGCCTCCATTCCATAAACCAATTCATATGGACTTGTACCAATAGATCTTTTGGTGGTCAATCTATCTGCCCATAGTGCATTCACAAGTTTTTTATGCCAATTCTTTTTATTCTCCTCCAAGACCTTTTTAATGATGTTGATGAGGCTTTTGTTGGATGACTCAGCTAGGCCATTACCTTGAAGGTAGTAGGTTGTGGAGTGGCCCAAGGTAATGTGGTATTTATGGCAAAAGTTGATCATTCTTTTGGATTTAAATGCAACAACATTGTCTGTAATAATTTTTTCTTGACAGCCAAATCTAGATAAGATGTTGGTTTCTAAGAATTGCATGATGATTGAGTCATTGGCTTGCCTACAAGGAATGGCTTCTATCCATTTGGTAAAATAGTCTGTGGCAGTCAAAATCCACTTGTGTTGGCCAGAGGAGGAAGGCTGAATTTCAGCAATAAAGTCTAAACCCCATTATTGAAACGGTCTTTCAGTTGAAATAGGTTTGAGGGGTAAAGGTAACAACTTTCTCTTGCCTTCAAGTATCTAGCATTTATGGCATGAAACTACAAACTTTTTGATATCAGCAAACAGGGAAGGCCAATAGAATCCAGCCCTTAGGATTTTATCAGCTGTTGACTTCCAATACAAGTATCCTCCACAGTCACCTGCATGAAACTCTTTGAGTATTTTTTTAGTTTCATCCAATGTTAGGCAATTAAGCAAAATACCTTTATGATTTTTCCAAAATAAAACATTGTCTATAATACAGAACTTTGATGCCTTCATTTTCAAGAATCTCTTTTTAGTCCTGGACAACCCTGGAGGAGCTAGTAGGTTTAACAATACAAAACATATGTTAGCATACCAAGGTGATTGTAAAAAGGTTTGATTGATCTATGGGGTCACCATCTTCTGTTCGTTATCCAGTTCATTCATGTCAAGGGCTTTAAAATTGGTTTCAGTCATTAGCTTGGATAATCCTGGTCCTTTTATGAGTTTTGTAGGCTTGATTTCAATGTCATATCTAACATGTTGGCTATCCACTCACCCCTTTTACCTTCAATTCTTTCTTGAGTTAAAATGTCCTTAACCACAGCATTTGGAACATAGGCTATCACATGTGAGTACAAGATATAAACTCTGAAATCCTTGATGGCTTTTACAAGGGCATAAGCTTGCTTTTCCATGATCTGATATTTTAATGGAGCATCTCTGAGGGCTTTGCTGAAGAAAGCAATGGGCTTCTCACATCCTTGGTCATCTTTTTTCAATAAGACAGTAGCAATAGTATGCTCAGATGCAGAGGAAAAAATGATGAAATCTCTATCAAATCTGGGACTTCTGAGGACTGGTGTTTTTGTCAGGGTTGTTTTGATGTCCTCAAAGGCTTGTTTAGCTTCCACGGTCCATTTTACTTTAGAATCTTTCTTCAGCATATTATTCAACAGTCTTATCAGCTCGGCTAAATTGGGAATGAACCTTCTTAGGAAATTGATCTTTCCTAAAAAAGATTGCAGTTCTTTGATGTTTCTTGGATGAGGGACTTGGAGGATAGCTTGAATTTTGTCTGGGTCAATCCTAATGCCATCTCTTGAAATTATATGACCTAGGAGTTTACCTTCTCCCAGGCCAAAAAGTCATTTCTTTGGGTTCAATGATATGCCATATTTCTGCAAATTAGGGAGACTTGCCTTAAATGTTCTAAATGTTCTTGGTCTGATTTTGAAAAAGTAGTGAGATCATCAAGGTATATTACTAAGAAATCATGGATATCTTTGGCAAAGGCTATGTCCATTGCTCTCTGAAATGTGGCCCCTGCATTTTTGAGTCCAAAAGGCATTTTGACATATTTGAAGGTTCCCCAAGGTGTTGTAAAGACAGTTTTGTCTTGATCATCCGCGTGGACTAAAATCTAATTAAATCCTGAGAATCCATCTAACAATGAGATCCTAGAGGCTTCCACTACCCTTTGTAGGATATGGTCCATTGTTGGTAAGGGGTAATGGTCTTTGAGAGAGACTTTATTCAAATTCCTCAAGTCAACACATCGTCTTATCTCTCCAGTTTTCTTCCTAGTAGGCACTAGATTTGAAATCCACTCTGAGAACCTGATAGGTGCAATGGTTCTAGCTTCATACATTCTCTTAACTTCTTTTTCAATCAAGGGAAGGAGGACATGGTTCACCCTTCTAAGCTTCTGCTTAAAAGGTTTTTGATTCTCTTTCAAGGGTATAGTATGTTGGATGACCGAAGTATCATAGGACTTGAGGTCCTCATAACTCCAGGCAAAGACATCTTGGAACTCCTTAAACAAGTCAATGTATTTCAGCTTTCGATCAGCAAGAAATGCTTTGGAGAGTTTTACCATTTTGGGATTTTCTGTGGTTCCAATGTTACAGTCCTCAATTTTTGCATTGAGAGGTTGCATCTTTGGCTTTCTAGGAATGTCATTTGAATCAAATATTTCCTCTAAAGGAGTTAAACCGGTGGGCAGAAAATTATCCTTTTGTTCAATTACTTCAGCTTCTGCCTCAGCTATTTCATCAAAATCTGTTTGCTTTAGTTCATATAAATTCTTGTCATCAAAGGTTGTTGGGTGCAAAATCAGATTTGCTGTTTCAGCTGATATATTTTGTTCAATTTTGTCCGTTTGTTGTTGATCATCCATGGTATTTGTGTCAATGTTTATGCTTGAGAATTCTTCTTTCAAAGTCAGGAAATTATTTATTTGTGTATCATTCTCAAAGGCCTGCCAATTTTTGACATTATCTGGGACAGCAGGTCTGTGCTTGATTTCAGCAGTGAAATGGTGGTTGGGCTCAAATGGCAGCTTGCAAGTGCTGGCAAAACTTTCCAAGCTGTGTGCATGTAAATTGTGCTTTCTATGGATTTTGGTGAGCTGAGATTCTGAGAAAGTGTTAAGTATTTCAATTGCTACCCCTTTGTAAGCTCTCAACCTAAGATCATTTGTGACAAAATTTCCCTTCATCTGCTATATAATTAGATCTGAATCCCCTAGAATTGAAACCTTGGTTACCCCTAGACGTTTAATGAGCTTAAGACCTAACAAAAGGGCTTCATGCTCAGCCATATTGTTTGTGCATCTGAAATTTAGCCTATATGCATGACCTTCAGCATGGTCATTTTGCATGTTGTGTATCCAAACACCTGCCCCTGCTCCTAATTTGTTCATAGAGCCATCAAATTCCAAGTACCATAGGATTTCGTGGTTATGACTAGCCTTAAGAGTTTTGGAAGTTTGTTCAGTGCGCAGATCTGGCTCTTGTATTTCATATGATATTTCATTTTCCTTTATTGTATTAATCACATCAACAGTTTTTTGATCTTGGGCACTAGATTCTTCCTTTATGCTTTGTGTTTGTGCTGTTTCTAGGAGTTTGACATCAGTTTTGGGACACTTCCCAGCATTATATAAAATGAATGAATCCATATCGGAATGCATAAAATAGATGGGGAATTCTTGGCGTTTTTCTTGACTGCTAACCACATATTTCATTAATGTTTCCCAGTATAATCACTTTGGCTGTCCAAAGACTGAAATAGTGGCATAGGACATGTCTAGTTGCAAAGATCCTTAGAGTTTTTGACCCCAAGATCTGGACAAAAGCATACCATACTTAGGTGGAATGTCAGCCACCACCACATCCATCAAGATTGTTTTAGCTGGATATTGGACTAAAGATACACAAAGGTCTTTGATTAGGCCTAGACACCTGACCTGGCTGGAATCAAATGAGAACAAGTCTTTGTAGGGCCTTGTGATGTCTAGATCTAGTATTTCCATTACAGATTTCGGCATTAGGTTATGGGAAGCTCCAGAATCAAACATAGCATTATGCAGCACTTTGTCATGAATGTTTAAGCTCACATAAAATGGAGGAACCCCTCCATCTACCATTTTACCATTGACTTCAGGACCAAAAATCAGTTCTGGTTGGTCATCTAGAACATTAACTGCATCCTTATTCTCTGGTACTTGTAGTGACCTTTTGATTTGTTGTCTGTACACTTCATGTTTAGCCAACTCGGACAGAGGAATAGCTATTTTTAGCTTACCTATTTCTGTTTCTAAGTTGAAAGGTTTTTCTATCTGCATTTTTGTATTATGGACAGTAGACTTTTCTTTCTCAGCTGAATTTTCAGTGATCTTCTCTTGATTATGAGTGTTGTTTTGAGGTACAACTAATTTGAAATTATTTTCAGGAGGGTAGTTTAGATTTTCTTTTGAAGAATGGGATGTGTATGGTTGATTTTTTGAGGGCTGTAAGTCTGATATGTCTTCCACAGTGACTTCCTTTGGGTCTGGGTCTGTTTTAGAAGAAGGTTCTATCAGGACAACTTTATCTTTTGTTTTCTTTGGCTGCTTGGTATCCTTCAGTTTGGTAGGTTCAGGCACATCTATGGTTCTGCTTCTTAGTTTGTACTGTTTATGAACCTCATAGACTGCTGCATCATAGCCTTCCCTAAAATCAAATGACTCTCCGGATTTAGTTTGAAATTGATTGAAATTGTGAGCTTGTTGGTCATCTTGTGTTAGAAAGATTTGTTGCTCACTGTCTAATCCCATTAGGTTGATTTGGGTGTCCTCTATTGCCTCACTAGAGGTTGAAGCTTCAGCATAGTTCTCTTGAAATGGAGGTCTAACGTTCTGGTCAGGGCCAACCTTTCCAACATTTGGATTTTGATTTTTTCAAAAGTTTGGGTTTCTTGGAGTGTTACTTGGTTGACCTTCCCATGACGATTTTCTTTCAATAGTTTCCACCCTATCCCCAAGTCTATCCATACCTTTGATGATTGCATCTAGTTTATGTTCAAATGCCGAAGGATCCTCTTTGAAAGTTGTCCTTCTTTCAGTTCTTGCCCAATTTCACTTAGAAATTAGGTTTGGCTCCACACTAACAGCTATATTCTGCATGCCTGCTAAGCTTGGAGGGGCTCTTTCCCTCAGTTGGTATGCAATGTCTGAATCAAATCCATCAGGGAATTTGATCAAAGCTAAATCAGGTGGAGTTCTAAGGTTTTGAGGAATAGCATTATAAACATTGTTAAACCTAGCACAATAGTCTTGGACAACTTCTTGTGGGCCTCTTTTCAAATTGTCATATTCTGTTAAAATGTGTGGCGGGTCTTTCTTTTCTTCCCATCTGTTCAAGAAGGATTGATAAAGAGCTTCTGAATCAGCTATAGAATTTGCAGCAAGTGCTCTAAACCAAATCCTTACATCACCAGTTAGACTTTGGACAAAAATTTTCATTGTCACATCATCATCATCTATTTCATAATTCTCGAAATAATCTTGCATTTTCTTAGTGTGTTGTTGGGTTGTATAGGAGCCAGTACCATCAAAATATGTGATTTTACTCTGATAATCCTGAGGCATAGCCCCTGGATTTCCAGGTAACTGTAGAGGAGCATAACGGTTTTCCATATTTATAGGGATAAATGGGGCAACAGGAAGAAATTGGATAGCTGAAACAGCAGCGACTGGAGTGGGAATATGTGCAGTGAATGGAGGTGTGGAGAAGGTGCTTTGAGAGGTGGATGAAGAACTAGGAGAAACAGCAGTAAGGTGAGGATGGCCTGATGCTTTAGAAGGAGTTGGGATATAGTTCTTCTTAACTATTTGAAGGTTTGAATCAACAAAGTTTTCTTGTTCTTCTTGTTTCCTAAGGGTCTTAGAGATCAAGTTAGGATTTTCAAAAATAGTTGGAGGATCTGGGTCAGGGTTTGACCTGGTGTACAGGGTTTTCTTCTTTGGAGCCAGCTTCTAAATTAGTTTTTTAGTATTTTTTGGGAATGTTTTAAGATCACAGTTTTTCACAATATCCTACAAGAGTTTCTTTGAAATATGGGAGGCTTTGGTCTTTCCTTTGAAGATGTTGAAAATAGGAAATGGATCAAATATTTGGAACAACTGTTTAAAGCGTAAAACTATACTGGAGATTGACTGAAGCAGCTTTTATTTACTCCTGTAAGTGCAGAGAAAATACAGTTTCAAAGGCTACCTAGCTAACTTCAGGCTCCATTTGTAGCTTTAGAAAATAGACAGCAGTTGCAAATAGTCATTCAGAGTTCCCCAGCGGAGTCGCCAATGATGTTATCACTCAGGTTGTTCCCTGCCTCTTGAAGGGAATATGGCTGAGGTAACCACTAACCAATATTTTAGCTACAGGTCCTAGCCTACCTGCAACTAGAGAGGGCTCTCTCTTTGTAATTTAGCTTTGTGTTGAAATATTTTAGGCTAGTTATGATGCACAGGGTTTTTGTTTTAAGTTTGCTGGATGGTGATTTCAGGCAGAGCTGGGATGCAAGTTCAAAACATTCTATACTATTGGGCAATGGAGTCAATGATGGGGTACTGTTGAAAGTGTTTCTTGGGTAAATGGTAATGCTACAAAGCAAGATAGGCAGTCTAGGAACAAATTTCAAATCTGGAAAGCGATGGAATGAAGTCAGGGAAAGAAAGGCAATCAAGAATCTATCATTATGCTGGCAGAGGGAAAGTGCATGAATATTATCCAGGAGCAATTAAGAATTCCTAAATAGTATTCAAAATGAATGAATTAGTGCAAACATGAGAAATTAAGAATTCATATTTATGACTAATCTTGAAGAAAACACAATTAATAGCAGAGTTTAGAATAACTTATTGTTCCATAGAATGACAGAGGAATTCTATAGCAAGTCCCAGAACATCAAATCCACATCCAGATGGTCATCATCAGTGAACTTCAAGAGCTTTTATATTAAAATAGTCTGAGAATTTTACAGTGCAGTCCAAAAATAAAATCACCAACCCCAAATACATATTATGGGGAGGTATTTATACGAAAAGGGAGATACAAAATATCATGAAGATAAGTCTTGAATTCATAACTTCCTTTACCAACTCTTAAGAAGTAGTAAATGAGGGAATAAATGTTGTAGTAAATATGAATGTGCTAGTTGTCCAATTTTTCAGACGTACTTTGACTTTCTGGGCTGAGCGAGTCGGCTGGTTGCTGCGCATTCATTCTGTGTTTGCTGCCTTGAAGTTGCTATGTTGTTTGTCACTGTCTTGGCCTTGTCATCAGTGCTTGATTTTTTTGCATTAACGAGCTATAGTGACCATTCCATTTCTGCTTTGCGCTATTTTTTATCCTTTGATAGGTGGACCTTGCCTCTGAAATTGTCGACCTGTAGCTGACAAAAAGAAAAAATAAACAAAATTACCTGAGTAATGTCTCCAGCATTCCTTTCCACCAATCCTTTGTAGGCAACTGATGTATTTGTATCTTTATTAGTGTTTCATCAGCTTCAGTGTATCTATAAAAATTGGGCTGGACATCAAAAATATGGTTTATCTCATGTTTAATATAGAACAGATTTTCTAGTTTGTCATAAAGACTATGTCCAGAGGGAGGCCCTGTTTCTTCTGAGTTGCTTGAGGATGCTGTAATTTGATTGGAGGCATAGTTGTTTACCCTGTTGGCATATTGCTCATGTGATAGCAGTCTTCCAGCGCTGGTTAATAAACTAGGTAGCCCTCTACTCTGTAATGCTGCAAACTTTATTCTAAAGTCATTTACCTCTGCCTGCATTTCATGGCATTTTCTTTCTAGAGTTTGCAAAAAATTCCTTAGGGTCAGCACCCTTTTTACTAGTAAGATGGTATCTGTCCCGTTCCTGATACCTATTGCTGCCAACTGCTCTTTGGTATGAGTGTTGAGATACTGGATCATTCTATTGGCTTGCTCAAGCATATTTCCTAAAGATGCTCTAGTCTTTTGATTTTCAAATTGAGCTAAGACTATCAATCCATTTGCTCATGTATAGTTTTAATGGATTGCCATTGGTCAGTAATGGATTGGCCAATTTTAGCCCACAAAATTTGGTTGACATCAGCTAGAGTCTTATCAAGAGTAAGCTCCTTTTCCAGCTCTTTTATCCTTTTCTCTAGGGTTTTTATTTCCCTTGTCTTCTCAGCTACATCCATCTTTGATTTATCATATCTTACCTCAATTTTGGCCAGCTTTTCTTTGGCCTCTTTCAATTCTACCATCTGTACTTCTAGAGCCTTTATTTCTTTCATCATTTCCTCCATACTCAGACTGGCCTCTTGCTCTGCTCCTGCTGTAGTTGTTGTCGAAACTGGTGATGAAATTGAGGTACCTACTATTGATGTTGGATCAGCAGGAGGGACTGTAGGAGGTTCAGTCTCAATAGTTATAGCTGTTTGTGCTGGCTGAGAGGTCAACTCTCCCTGTCTTCCTTGTAGTGATGCTTCCAAGGCACTCTTTGTTTCTATCAATCTTTTATGCATCCTCATAAGCAAAGTAACCACATCCTCCTCTTATTTTTGTTGTGCTACTTCTGTGGTTTGAGGATGAATTGTAGGTGGCAGCCTGAGTTGCCTTCTGAGGGCTGCTATGTCTTCCTCTTTATTTTTTATCAAGGCTTGAATGGCCATAGGATCCTTGGGATCATGTCCCGATTCTATAATAATCTCCTCCAAGGATTTGATTCTATTATCCTTAGCCATTGAGGAAGCCTTCTCTAATTCTAGCTGGGCAGAAGTATTGAGCAATGAATTTTGCAATCTATGAGCCAATAATGTTTTTTCTGCCAAGGTAGAATATACCATTTCACATGTTTGTTTGTGTAATTCAATCTGGTCCAATGGATGGATATCTCTGGAGAGCACTTCTAGATTGGTTATAATATAGTCAGCAACTGATTATGGTTGCGGCATTGTAGGTCTGAAATGAATCAGGGTCATTTTCCCTTCCTAGATATCATAGGCTACCATTAGTCTTTGTTGATTGGTGGGAGCCATTCTTAGCAGTTGGTTATAAAGCTAGAACCTTACTGGCTCATTCCTAGCCTTGATACCAGTGAATGTTCTTTTGATGTCAGAGCCCTGTCTGCTCTATTGCCTGGTGGATGTAACCTCCACACCTTGTTGTCTCTCTTGCTCTGTCTAAAAGGAGCTGGCTAATGTTTCCATGCTTGGGGGAACTTGTTATTCAGTTAGTCCCTCTAGAAATTCTTCTTCTGAATAAGGATTTAATCTTTGTATTTTTTCTCCTTGCTGATCTATAGATGTCCCTATGGGTATCTCTTCCTGTCTATCCCTTTTCTTGGCCCTTTCCTCATTGAGAGGAGTCTGTAACACAGGGATTTCAGTTGCCTTTGCTTTTGTTGAAGGGTCTTGCCCTTGACTTTGTTCATCTCTTGAAATCGGCCGGTCTGCCATTGTCTCTTGCTGCTCAGAATGGTGCACTTGTTGTTCTTAATGATACACCTCTTTCCCTTTAGATGTGTCTACTGGTGGAGCACTTACTTGGGCAGGTTGTTGGAAAACCGTGGCAGATGAGGTGCCTTCTCCAAGGTGCCGAGGACCTATGAAAAACACCTGTCCAAAAGATTCCAGGTCAACTGATTTTTCAAGGTTTTTGATTTCTTTTTTTGTTATCTCTTCTTCAATGAGCTCTTCCACTAGCGTGCCCTCTACCCATTCTTGTTGATTGGCATATTGTTCAGTGTCAAGGATTCTATGGTGCACATACCCTGTGAGATTGTTTTTAACTCTTCTACAGCTTATGAAATCTTCAGGGTTATAAGGTGCCCAATGGAAACTTAGTTTGAGCTTAAGTTTCTCTCTCAGAATAGTGTCAGTATCCTTCCATGCTTCTTCCCTTTTATTAAAGATAAAGGGGCCCAACTGATGTCTTATTTTAAGTTGTGCTTTTTTCCTAGCATCATAGAAGTGAGTTAAATCTGCACTGTTGAACTACCGATAGTACTCCAAGGAAAAGAGTCTCATGGGGACATATTTTGGTAGTCTGTAAGGGGCTAATTCACAACCATAAATACTTATTACAGTGTGGTTTTGGTAGAAGTACCAGTCACCAATGTTGTATCCTTTTGAGAGATGTAGGATTCTCTGCATTTCAGTAGTGAGCCTCGGAGGAGGATCTGTTGACAATAAACAGGTGGCTGGATAGATAAAAAGGTCAATAAACTCACAGTATGTGTATGGGGAGTAATTAACATGATGGAACACTGAGGACCAAAATATCATAGACCTTTGCTCCCCCCTAGCATCCAATTTTTTAAGGAAAACCGAGAAACTATTAGACTGATAGTATAGCAGCAAATGATATATATATGAAGTGTATTTGAATACCCTTTCTCTCTCCAAATTCATGAACTGCTCGTGAATCTTGTTGGCTATGAAGGTTGCATAGTCATACTTGACAGCAGGGGGCTGTCCTGGAGTAAACATGGACATCAAAGCAAAGACAGTCTCATCCAGAATTTCATTTGTTCTGAATCCTAGGATGTAAGAAATCATGTCTATAAGAATTTTTCCATCCTCAGTAAACCAAGCATGGTGATAGGGGATTGTGAATCTGGAGTAACACTCTGGTGGCATAAATAGCTTGGCAATTCGGTCAACTTCTGTAAGGGACAACTTTGACGCTTGATCCACCAATTATTTCATGGAAAGGGGGACCAAAGGCTGAGTTAGCTTGAATCGCAGCATCTCATTTATGGGCTAAGGGGTAATGTAAAAAAGGACATTTCTAGCAGGGTCCAACACTGCCCTTTAAGAAGGCTCATAATTAGTACAACATTGATGGATGAGGTCAGGGAATACATTCACTGAGGGCAGGTAATATATAGGCATGTTGGATTCCCATATTCCAAACAAGTCAGCATTGTTTCTGAAGTTATTCCTTATTTCACAGAAAGCCTGAAGGTGAGGCTTTATTCCCTCCATATCATCAATTTGATAGTCTCTGTCAGCAAGAGGTATCCACTCTAACTCTTTATGAGGTGCATTTAGTTGTACAATATTTAGGACTACTCGAGCCTCCATGATTGACCGTGATTATAGTTGGATGTGGCCTATATTTCAACAGGAAACAGAGTCCTGACAATGGATTTTTTGGCAGGGAATTTGTAGTTTGAGTTCTGTGCGAAGGTGCCCCTGCTGAGTAGGGATCAACGAGAATAGAGAATATGCAAGGCTCTGCAACAAGGAAGCTTTAAAGGATTGGAGATATCAGGGATTTTGCAGGTTTTTTAGTGGTTTTGCAGGTTAACAGGAGCTGGATTTCGAGTTTTAGTGGACAATTTATCAGAGTCAGAGAAATTGGCAGGTTTTTTGCTCGAAAATATGGTTACTCAGTGAGGCAGCGGAGGAGTGTGCAGGCAATAATTCTTTTGAGTTGAATTTAGCTGTATTGGTGATCTTTTGCAGAGAAATTATGAAAAACAGGGTTTATGGGCTTTCATGGGTAAATACCTGTTTGTTCGAGACTTTGCTGTGGAATGCAATTGTAGGTAGATCCGAGGAGGTCGGGTTGTAGGTTGAATACACCTCGGTGGCAGACTAGAACGCCAATGGCGGATTGGATGTAATTTTCATGCACAAAATTTGACTAATGCTCACATAAAAATAAACAAATTCATCACTTTCGTGAGTTTTTAATGAAAATTTGTGGTTTTTCAGACTTTTTGGTGCTTTTTGTGTTGACGTCAGCATGACGTCATCTTGTCCTGTAGCATGGTACGGGGAATAACATGGCGGCTGATGTGGATGGGTGACGGGGTAGCCACGGCGGACTATACAGTAGCGTGGGTGCTGACGCAGAAGCTAATCTGGGGATGACGTGCGCGGC
Organism: Pinus tabuliformis; assembly: GCA_031772625.1. Taxonomy (NCBI): domain Eukaryota; kingdom Viridiplantae; phylum Streptophyta; class Pinopsida; order Pinales; family Pinaceae; genus Pinus; species Pinus tabuliformis. Next base: position 149,195,676 of record CM062816.1, read on the forward strand.
GGGGAGGACAAGTGGTAAGCGGTTTCCATTAGACCACTTTTGGTACGGTAGCAGTTTTTGTCAGCGCGGACCCGATGTTATAGAAATGGGCCACGCGTCCCTGCGTATGGTGGCAAAACCTCTTTCCATCGGGAGCTAACCCTCATACAGCGGGGCGACTCTGATATAAGCGTGAGCCGTCGGAAATGTAGGGCCGGATCAGAGGGTTGACGGGATGCGTAGGTGCTGGTACGATATGGCGCGGGGACCCGCCCGTATATTTAATATTATAAAATTCCGTGATGGTAAAAACTTTGGGTTAATGCGTTTTGTGGTTATACGGGTGGGTGTGGTTATTAATTCAACCAAGTATCAAACTAACCCCAAGGTTTATATGCACACCATGGTTTAAATGTGTGGTATAGTGGGAGGGTTTACAGTGGTTATTTATTTAACCTGAGGTTAAATAAATCCCAAGGCTTATGGGCACGGAAGGGTTCTTATTAAAGTCCCAAATGGACTTAACAATTCCCGAAAACTATATTATATGGCTATAATTGCCAATGTGTAGGGATATTTATATCGTTTGGGCTTTTATATAGTTTTTTGTAGAATAGGGGCAGGAAAAATGATTGAGGGAGCTAAATAATAAAGTTAAATGTTAATATGACTTTATGAAATGAAACTGTAGGAACAAATGCTAAGTTTATAAAGTGAAAACTTAGACATAAGAAAATGTAATCAGTATGGAATGATGATTTTTACACAAGAAATGTGGCTTCTTTTTAGTAAGTAAACCTAGTGTTTAACTTAGCATTTCTCATAGGAAGAAGTGAAACAGGACTATTGGGCAGATCCCACGGTCCTTTAGGGGATGTTAGTAAATGATCTGTGGGGGAATGAAGGGGAATTAGTCATGTTTCCATTGCTATGGAACCAAACTACTGCCATGGTACCAATGTCATTAATGAGATGAGTCTTTCTTGACAAGACAAAAGTGATCATAAACTTGCTTCTGCAACCTCAAACTGCCTACCCAGCCTAATACACCTAACATATTTTCTTCCTTTTGATTGGGTGCATTTGAACTTGCAAACCCTGAAGTTCCTCTTTTCTTTTGACTGCCCTCCTACCTAGGTCTACCCTTATCTCTTCCAAGGGCCCAGATTAAGCAGTTGGGCTCCTTATTTTCTCTATCTGTCTACTTATCTGCCAGGATTGAACTATTTGTACAGATATTCTTTCTCTATTCTACAACAACAAATTTAAATATGGAATGGTCCAGATTGGACTGTTGGGCCATCCATCAAGTGTGATAAGCAACAATATTTTCACATTGTGATCTTCTAAATAAGATAGCAGTGGCATTTTGACTGGCCACTTTCCTAGTCTTTTGGTTTAGGGTTCAGTTTTATTATTTTTTCTAACCAATTTACTCTTTTTTCCCTTTGATTTTTCTTTTAGGGCATACCCTCTTTTCATTTTTTTTAATTTTCCTTATCTGTACACCAAATATGGAACCTTTGCAGCATGAAAAGATGAACATATTTGGCACTTCCATAGTCAATCATGAAAAATGAAACCTATTGGTATAGGAACCTAACATTGTGCACCAATACTACTGGAGTAGAGAAAGAACTTTGACTAGGTTGAATTATACCAACCTCTAGCATTTCTACAACCATACGTGCAATTTCACTATTTTGGGCATATGGATATCTATAAGGCCTAATGTTTGGAGGAACACTTATTGGAATCAAATGAATATCATGATCATGATCACGAATAGGTGGTAGGCCTTTGGGAGACTCAAATACATTGGAATGATTGTCCAAGACTTTTTTGAGATCTGGAGAAATAAATGATTTTGATATGGGAACCTCTAGCGAACATAATTTTGTAATTACACCTCATTGTTATTTATTTAGAATCTTTATCATTCCATTAGAGTTGATTATCTTTCCTAGTTTCCCTATGATATCCCTTAATTCCACTTCCTTTCCTTCCGAAAAAAAAATCAAGAAAAGTTCTTGAAAATTAAAAGTTATCGTACCCAAAGATTGTAGCCATTAGACTCCTAATATAACCTCAGCAACACCCATTGGAATGGAAAGAATTGGGCTATTCAATACATATTTTCCCATGGTTAGCTTCATATTATGGCACTTTCCAAATAAATTTATGGTTCCTCCACTTGAAACCATCACTTGACACTTGAGTGTTAGATATAGGAAGTAATTCATTTCCTTGGCTATCTTACAATGAATAAAATTATGGGTACTGCCTGAATCAATCAATGCTATGACCTTTTTCTTCTTGGTATGTCCTTCTATCTTGATAGTTTGAGGAGTGGTAATTTTGGTCAATGCATTACAAGATATGGTCGTATTCATTTCTTCTTTCTCTAGGGTTTGTTCCTACTGTATATCCTCTTCTTTTAACGTTTCTTGTTCCTTTTCATCCTCCTCTTCACAATCAATGTAAAATAATTTCTTCTCAGTACACTTATGACCTTTAGTGTATTTTCTATCACAAATGTAACAAAGCCATTTTTCTCTTTTTTCTTCTAATTGTTGTGGTGTCAACCTTGTAGGTTGTGGAAGGCTAGGGGTAACAAGACTTCCATATTTATAGTTGTGAGTGGTAGGCTTCCTTGTTGCCATAATTTCGCTTTCTATTTTTCTTGCCAACCTGAATGCCTTCTCCAATGAATCAGGTTCCCAAAGGCAAACTTCATGTTCGATGTTATCCTTTAAATTCCATATGAACGCACCAATCCTATGCTCCTCTGGAATATATTTTACCCTTATATTCAATTTTTGGAAGCCCTCAATGTGCTCCAACATTGAACCCTTTTGTTTGAGATTTATCAATTGGATAAAAAAGGTGTTTCTTTTTGTATCCTCTTAATGTGCTATCATTTCTTCTGTAAAAATTGCCCAAGTGAGAATTTTTTTACGAGACCAAGGCCATCGATACAATACAAACTGATTTTGTTCCAAATATAAAGTTGCAATGTGTACCTTTTGTGTATTTCTCACATTATGGAGATTGAAATATTGCTCCATCTGTAGTATCCATGTTACCGGATCCTTCCCATCTAACTTCCTCATATCAATATTTGTAACATGGTGGGTCTTCAATCCAATGTTAGAGTCTATGAAATCATGATTAACAGTTCTTTTGTTCTCATCATTAGTTTCCTTAACTACCCTTTTGCCATTAGTAAGCATTTCTTGTAGCAACCTTGTCAAATCAATCTTTAAATCTTCCATGTTGCCTTTAAGCTTTTCTTATATACCATCCATCTTAGTGTCCATGCCATTTATCTTAGCTTCCATCCCATCTATCATAGCTTCCATGTCATCCATATTAACTTCCAAGCCATTCATATTAGCTTCCAGCCCATTCATCTTAGCTTCCACGTCTTTCTTTAAACCATCTATCTTAGCTTCTGTTACCTTTTGTGAGAATGAAATTGGTTGCACTTCATCTCGTAATTTTGACATATCATGTTGCATTTCTTCCTCTTCTTCATGAGTCATGCTATAGCTTTCTGGTTGCTTACTAAGTGTTTCCATTTTCTTTCTTTGAGTCATCAATTAATGATAATTATGTTTCACTATGCCTTTTGGATCACTTCAAACTAATTTTTCAACCCAAACTTATGCAAAATTTTAAAAAGGCTACACACCTTTTTTCTCTATGTAGGAGTTCGATATTGAATTTGTTGTATCTCTGTACTTGCAAATCTCCAAGTTCTAGAATTTCGTTCTATAGTAGCCCCTTGAGTCCTCTTTCCAATGCCACATGTCTGATCGAAATTAGATTCTCTAAGAAAGTGTTATGCCTAATCTCCCAAGATGTCCTCATTATATCGTTTTTCAGCAGAGCGAACTTGTATGACGTTCCACATGTCACTGTTTCAAGCTTCGGATCTGAAATAGATACATAGAAAAATAAAATCTATCCTCTTTCCATAACTTCTTACGAAATTTCAATATGATGCTCAGAAAGAACGTTATGACGATTTTACCAAGGTCGCATGTTTGGGATGTAATTCTGGAGCCTACAAAAGCCCTAACTTCCTTGGATCATATCTCTGAAAATATAGCCAGAAAAGATCTGAAATTCGGAACCGAGGTTCCTCGAGATTTCGTTTCAAATAGGTTTTAATTTTAGATTCTGAAACATCATATAAAAAGAGTTATAGCAAAAATTTCGTGATGACCTATTTGGAGTAGCAAAGCCCTAAAATCTAAAGCTCTGATATCAAATGTTAAGAAACCAGCTCACAAAAAGATAGTAAAGATAGATCAACAACTTCAAAATCAGCGTCTTTAAAGGGCCAACATCCTTTACATTACACAAATGAACAATTCTTCGATGATACAAATGACAAAACCTACCTTCTATATACATGAGTCTAAGGGGTTGCAATATAATCAAAGCCGACATAACAATAATAATATAAGGGCACAACAATAACAATAATGGGCTTTTATGGGGCACAATAATAATAATATGGGGACAATTGATTTGTTTTTGTATGATTAGTTTTGATGCACTAATAACAATTATAGATTTAAAAACATGTGCTCGCTTCTTGCTTTTTGTGCTGAGGTTTCCTTAGTTGTTTGTTTTCCTAAACAGCTAAAAAAATTGCAGAATAGGACAGAATGATGACATGGCAGTCCAGTCAGCAAGGAAAATCTTCTTCAGTTTTCTACCGATGGAACTATGACAAGCGTCACCTCCTGATTCACCATTTTGGTTGTGTGAAGGTGAAATTGCCTAAGTGGTCCTAAGGTGAAATTTCAAATTATTTTTATTTATATATTATTATATATTATGTATATAACTATTATTTTTATTAACTATATATATATATATATATATATTTAATTTAATTAAATCCCAAAATCTGCATATATCTAAACTATTTGAATGGCGCATTGTTTAAATTTCATATGGTATGAGAACTATATATGGTGGCACATTTAAATGTTTTATACATATGGTCAAGTCCGAACTTCATATCCCAAAGGCATCGCATATAATATTCGGTGGGAAAAATATGTATGGGATGGGAGGAGGGCGGGTTTGAACCCATGACCTCCCCCTCCCAAACTCCACAAATTACCAATGAACCAAGACAGGTTTTTGTAAACGGTGGCCATGAAAATGTATTTAAGCTTACAGTGGATCCAATGGTGGGGGAGGAGGGACCTAGCACTACGGGCCAGCCCCCTTCCCATGCGACCAAGTGCCGAAACTAAGGACTAAGGCCAGTGGTAAGTGCACCCATTATCTTGTTTAGCACTAATTAAACCCACGTTAATGACGAATTAAGTTGGTGGCATTTATGACAGAGCCAACAAATCTAGAACCGCCACCATACTTGGTAGACTTAACTCGAGTCTCTCCAGATTAAGCGAGTTTCCTAGGAAAGAATTGAATGAAGCATATCTTGCTCAATTTTCGACGAATTTTGGAAAATGAATAGTCAACTTTGGATGGTTTTGACCTTTTGAATTCATTGGTATAGGTTTCAGAGGCAATAGAAGACTTATACAAGTGATTTTTCCACAGGGAATTTCACGGAAGCCTAGAGCCACCAGGGAAGGGGGTCATACCTAGAGCAACCAAAGTCAGTTTTCAGAGATTCAATATTCATTTTTGGCTAATTTGGACATTTTGAACACATTGGTATAGATATAAAGAGCCATGGATATTTCTAAACAACATTTCTTGCCACATTGAGCTAATACAGAGGCCCAAGGCATGGAAGCTAGGCCAAGGAGATGTAGCCCAGGAGGGGTGAACTCCTTCATCAAAAAACTGTGTTAATGTGTCTCTTTGATGTTTTGCTGCATTGTACATGTTTTATGTTCAGTATTTCTTTCTAAAGCTATTTTTCTCATGAATTTCTTTTAAAACTTAAGGAAATTTAACTAATTGTATGCACAAGCAACTAATGAAACCTCAACACAAGGAACAATAAAGAAGCACATATTTATAAATCTGTAATTGTTATTATCATGATAAAACTAATCATACAAAAATAGATCAACATTAGGGGCACAAAACTAACAATAAGGGCTACAATGACAATAATAATGGGGGAATCACTAGTATTATAGGGACCTAACAGTCTATAATATTTTCTTTGAGAGATTATTGGCTCCAATGCTCCACTATCGGGGTTAGTGATGTAATGGTGTATGGATGTGTCTTGGAACTTTCTCTTAATTCAGAAGCATGTTAACACGACGACAAATTTTCACAGATGTATTTTAATTGTTTGTATGACTATTCTTTGGACACTTGTAATGCATGTTTCTTTAACCTGTGTTAAGACAACTAAACTATTTTGGTTGTTTTAGTACATATGTTGTTAGAAATGTGTTGTATTAGTTGCTAACACTACCTTGGCTGTGTGGGCTATCCCGTCAGACACTTGACAGATTTGTTCTTGTAAACTTGTTATAACGCTCATTGCACTCGTGTGGACTATTCCATTGGGTGTTATATGTGTTATCTGTTCACCTTGAGTTTGTGACTGCCGCATCCCTGTGGACTACTCCGTCAAAATTTGTGCATGTCCTACTGTGTTGTGTGTCTCTAGCAGAGTTGGGACTACTCCCTTTCAACCCGAGACTCACTTCCACCCTCTCCCTCTGCAGTGAAATAAATTTGACAGAAGTAACACCAAAAGCATTCACCAGGCATGGGAACCTCACTGTTTGAAGACAAAGAATACCAATTTCACGTGCTAACAAGCAAGAGCTAAGGCATATATTTAAGATAATTGAAACTGGGTCATCGTACTTGATGGGACTCCTACACCAAATGGTGTGAGGTCAAGTTGGGACTTCATGTTGGGGAGATCCCCTTAATGTTGGCAAGTCCAACACTATCAACATTTTTGGCACCAGAAGGAGGGCCAGATGATAAGCCTAGTCCTCACGATCCATTTTGAATCTCCACATACTTTTCATGACTAAACACAAACTTTCTCTTCGAGAATGTATGTCTTATGGAAATGAATTTGAAATCTCAGAAGAGCTCTAGAATAACTTGTCACATAAAACATAGGATGGTGGAGGCCAAGTAGCCTTGGTTAGACACGCGGTTGGCATTGTATGGCCCTATGAAAGGCATGAAATCTTTGAATATTACATGACCTATGCACTATTTGCATACACGCTTCGAGGGCACCCACTACATTGGTGTACCACGCTGCCCAAAAATTATATTCACTCTGTCCCTCATCTAGTCGTAGAGATATACTATGCTTTCAATCATTTTGACAATAAGGCACTGAACAAGGAAATTCTAAAATTACGGAAAGCACCTGATGAATCTGTTGAACAGTTTCACACACGCTTTTGTAATCTCACATGGTGATTTCCTAAAGATGAAATCGATTAGGAATTTCTCGATGGAAGATTTAAATATCTTCTTTACATATTTGAAAATACACAATTCTTAGAACCATTTGACCCCCACTCATTATACTTCAGTGATGAAGCTGCATAATCACAATCTGATATAGTTTCTCTCACAAGTGACTATCCGCCTTCCCCTCATCAAATAGCTCCACCACCACAGAGTGATGCAGGAGAACATGCACACACATTGGTTGAATTGTCACATCCTCCTACCCCACCTACTCTTGATATCTGCACAGATTTGTCTTGAAAGATCATTGGTTGTAATGTCAACTTGTTGCCTCAACCTCCGTCGCCACATTTTTTTGATCTTATAGACTATACTATCTTGTGTTCTTCCATTCTGGATTCCACACTTGTTGTGAACAAGGATCAAGTTGTTGATGGAGTTGATATTGTGTGGCCAACCTTCCCTATCATTCATGATGAGTGTGTGCGGGAATCAAAAGAATAATATGCGGTGAAGGATAACTCCCTTCCATCCATGCCTCACTCGCTCTATCTTGACATTCCTTGTGATTCTACCACTGTTGATTTCCCCTATGAAAACTCATTTCTGGATGTTTCTACTTCCATCTTTCAGAGGACACATAGGATGTCAGATTTTCATTACATTGTAGAAAGGACACATCTTCCTCTAAAAATCCATCCCATGTGTCATCTATCATTTCAGAAAGCAAAGAGAGTGAACATCCTTGCTTCTCATCTACCCCTATGAACGATTCATCAGATCATGAGTATGCTGACGAACATCCCAAATTTTCTGATCGTGGCTGTCGTGTTCTCTATACTTCTTCATTTGATCATGATGTTTATTCGCTCGTTTTTAATCTGTCTAGGCCACTAGTCTCTGTTGATCTACCTATTGACAGAGTGGAAACCCCGTCGGTTGCCAAGGCACTGTAGTGTGGGTTGATGGTTATGTCAAGCCCTCGTTGCCCTGAAGTTAGTTCCACTTCCGATCAGAAAATTTTCGAAACACCCAAGGCTCCTCATCACTCTCTACCTCACATTGAAGATCAACCAAACACCCATATTTCACTTCTTGCACTAGAATCACATGATCCCATCGTTCAAGATTTGGAGGAATATTACAAAATGAGCATGCTCTCATGTTCGATCGTATGTCACAGTACAAAGAGTGTGCATGCTTATCATCTGCACATAGTGTGTGATAGAACCATTTTAAGTCCGCAGAATGTCTATCTTGTGCATTCACTCTTTTATTTTCTATGGATGTTTTAGAAATCGGAGTGTGTTGGTCTTCATTGTTGTATCTTTTATGTTTCTTGGTTTGCTTGACTGTGCTCCTCACGAACCATGCCTTCACCAACATGGGCCATCCAATGTGCCAGTGGCTCCATTGGAAATATCACTTCACGTGAGTAGGCCCATGCACTGTTTAGCGTAGGAGTAGGAATAATCTTTGCTTCTTACTTTTCTTTTCTTTTTGGTTCACATGCTTGTTTGCTTGCTTACTCGGTTTGGTTTGCTTACTTTCTTGATTTTTTTACCTATTTTTCTTTCGCTTTACTTCTACTTTTTTCTTTTTTCTTTCTTTGCTTGCTTGTACCCTTAGGTTAGCCTTTCATGAAGCCATGTTTGGCTCTCGAGACAAGCCAGGAAAGTCTACGAGGACCTGTACAACTATCAACACTTTATTATCTTTTGTCCTCTCTTGTATGAGCAAGTTGTTGTCATCAGTTGGTGATGCCTTGATGGAAAATACATTATGTTCAAAGTGAGTCTTGGTGAAAACACAATGCTTGCACTCTAACTAGCACCACCTACTCTAGTCGATTGTTTTGGGTTAACCCTTGTCCAGTCATGTAGAGTAAGGTGAGGGGGAAAATCTTAAATGTATGTCAGAGGTATACATAACATGCTTCTATGAAGGAACAACCTCTTATTCTCTAAATAAGTTGGGATCCCTCTTCTACCTCTGAAATAAATAAGTTCCTACTCACAGTTCTTTGAAAAATGAAAAATGAAAATATGAAAATCCTAAAAAAATGAATAAGGCAAAAGAAGAGAAAGGCTTCCTGCATAGAGAGGTGATGCAAGTAACTCTGTTGAGGTACTAACCAGGCTCGCTAATAGCAGAGCGATGCTTGTGTTCCTGCGTAACTCTGTTGGGGTACTATCCAAGCCTGCTAGCAGTGGAGAAACACTAGAGATGAAACTTAAACTCTGACTATCATATTACTTGTGCACCAATATACTCCTCATCCCCAATCAAGAAAACTAGGTTGACCTGGCTTGGAGTGTGTGCCAACCGATCAAGAGAACGATAGGGACTACATCTTTCAACCAAGCTAGTGGAAACCATGATGATCAAATAATTAAACAATAATTATGGAAGGATTAGACTCGCTTTTCACGAAACAAGGACCATACAGAGAGCTAGAGTTCTACTAGTTTGTCACCAAGTGTTGTACCGGCTACAACCACCCTCCAAAATTTTGGCTCGCATGAAAATTTTGGATCCTACCTTGGATCATACAATCAATCATCCTTGGTCACTTATTGGTAAGCTGATGATTTCTAGCTCCCCTCCTTGATCCTAAGATTTTTCCGTGTTCTCAACCTTATGCAGCATGTATCATTTTTAAACATAGGGGTTTTTATTTGTCATGCAAAGGTAATGTTGTCTTGCTTCAAGGGAATTGTCTGCATATCAGTGGTTTTCATCACATAGACATGTTTCACACTCACCTCACGCACTCACGTCACAAAGGTGGTTGCTTCAAAAAAAGTATGTATTATGTATTCTGGATGTTCTATGTTGTGTCACTAAGTGTCCGTGTGTAATCACAGTCGAGTCCTATAAATGTTTACATATGTTTCACTGATCTCACACTTAGCCATTTTCCCAAGCAACCTAGCCTCATCCAGCTTCCCGGAACTGTGCACTTTGCTTCTGTAACCATCAAGCTTCCTCCCTTTCCTGCTAAAACCCCACAGTGTGTAGAGACACCAACCTCCCTTGCCTGCCGAAACCCTACAGCCCATAGAGACCCCCGCCAACACTGCTCTCCAAAAATGCCCAGAGCAGTCCAGCTGCACTCCACTTAGAAATTGCTAGAAGTGTACTTCGAGGACCCCAATCCCACAGAGGTGCCCTGAGCCTCAAAACTAGGCAGTGTTTTCAAATTTTTCTTGTTTGTCTTACATGTAGAAATTATGAAGACAGGCCCCCTAGGGCCTCATTCCGGCAACAATCACTGTCTGCTGAAATGGCACATATCTACCTCTCAGGGACTACAAGAAAGGGTGACATGATGAAATCACTTCCAAGGATTTGAGAAGAGGGACCAAGGAACCAATCAATAGAAAAGATCAGAACCGCATGTAGAAAACCTTTCGAAGTACACCTCTTATTTGTTTTTTCAGGACTACTTGTCATTGTCAAATCATCATGTCCTTCGTAACATGCATGTCCACAAACATGAAAAGTCATCTCATGTGTTTCTTCTACATGTCTTGCTTGTTTGATGAACTGTCATCTTCAGCATGTTGATTTCTATGTCATGTTTGCAACCTCGTTCTAGTGATGTTGAAGGTTGTTTTTGAGTTGTGTTCGATATGTACACATCTACTACACTCACACACAATGTTGTATGCATTAGTGACACTGAGTGATATTTTCTTCATGGTTCGAGGTGTCTTGTCATCGAGTCATGTTGACTGTGTGTTCGAAAGGTCATGCATGCATTAATTTTGCTCATTCAGACACTTGGTCATTTTGTAGAATTTTTGTCGACTGGACCATCCTCCAACATCCGGACATTTGCTGAGTTTCATTGCACAGTTTCAGCTCTCAGTGATTATGTACAGTTGCCCAGAATTTCGCAGAGCTTAAGGTTGCCTCCCAGGTAGTCTACACTGCGTAGCCCTAGAATATACTTCACTAACTATCACCTAGAACAATGCATAAGTTTCCCAACAATCCATTTCTATCTACGCTACCCCCAAGCACATCAACCAAGTCTCAAACTAGTCAACCAGAGAGTTTTACTGGGCTATGACTCTGGTACTCACTCCCCCCAAAAATTGCGCAAACGCTGCAAAGAATACCCACTCCACTGATTGAAGAAACTACGCAGACATTTCGAATAGACACCCTATGTCCATCACTATCTCCCTCAAAAAATTGCATAGTTTTTCAAGCCAGTCACCCAGTCAGTCGGCCTGCTGGTCGCCTGGAAAACTGTGCAGTTTTCATGAGTAGTCACCCAGCATCCCGGTTAGCTCAGAAACTGTGCAAGTATGTTCAGTAGGCCAACCTCCCCGTAATTGTGTACTTTTTTCTAGAAGACTCCCGCATCCCACTGCCATCTCCCAAGAAAAAATGTGAAATCTTTCCAAGCAAGCCTCCTGCAACCCATTGCCATCTCCTCAGAGAAATTGCACAGTCTTTGCTGCCAACCCCTCTACTTCTTGCACGACTTCCCTTAAAAAATTGTACAAATCTCCCCTCCATCCGAGCCAGATCCCACAGATAATCACTACTGATCCAGATTTTCCATCCTAGTCTCCCAGTGACCTCGACACAATTTTCACCGGCAGTGCCCGGAGCTCACATCCCGGCTTGAAATTTTCCTTTCGCGGTTTGGAGAACCTTGTCCTCTCTCCTAGTCACCTGAATCCAAAAGTAAAGCATAATGCATCATGGAAGACTAGGATATTTTTGGATTTGATGTCGTCTCATCATGATTGATTGAAGATAAAGGTACATGAATGAGACATGACGTGACAACGAGCAGGATGAACAAACAAAGCATGTGGGGAGATTAGTTCACAAATGGACGAATAAGGAATGCATGTGAGGAGATTTTTTTGCGAATGGACGAACACATGAAGCATGTCAAAGTACAAGCGAAGGAGGAACACTCACGTGAAAAAATCAAGCAAACACAAAGACGATCGAATACTTCACACACCTTGCCATGGAAAGATGAAGCTATGATACACCCATAGCACATGGATCACTCAACAACACCGTAGCTCGACATGCACACTAGCAGCAGCATGAACATACCAGCTTTGTCGTGTCAAATCCTTTCATGAGTCATGTCGGCCACATCACTATTTTGGGCCACACTATTGTAATCAATATAATGTAACGTGGAAGTCCAAGAGACCCACATGTAAATTTGAAGAGTCATGTAAGTCAAATACTCATGAGGGAAGTCGAATAGTCACAAGGGGTAGTTTTACCCTTGGCTATAAATACCCCTCATTTATACATGAAAAACACTTTTCACCTTGGCTCCTCCCACATAGTCTTAAGAGTCTGTAATATTTTTTTTGAGGAGCGAGTAGTGGCTCCAATGCCCCACTATCGAGGCTAGTGATGCAATGGTGTATGGATTTGTCTTGGAAATTTCACTTAATTCAGAAGCCTCTTAACAAGACAACTCATTTTTTCACATGGGTTTTAATTCTATGTAAGACTATTCTTTGGACACTTGTAATGCATGTTTCTTTAACTTGTGTTAAGACAATTGAAGTATTTTAGTTGTTTTAGTACATATGTTTTTGGAAATGTGTTGTATCAGTTGCTAATGTTGTCTCAGTCATGTGGACTATCCTACAAGACACTCGTCAGATTCGTTCTTGTAAAATTGTTATAATGCTCGTCGCACTCGTGTGGACTATTCCGTTGGGTGTTATACGAGCTATCTGTTCACCTTGTGTTTGTGACTGTTGCATCCATGTGTACTACTATGTCTAAATCTATGCATGTCATGTTGTCTTATGTGTCTCTAGTAGAGTTGGGACTACTCGCTTTCAAACCAAGACTCACTTCCACCCTCTCCCTCTGTAGTGAAATAACTTTGACACAAATAACACCAAAGAATTCACCAGGCACACAACCCTCATTGTTTGAAGACAAAGTAGACCACTCTCACATACTGACAAGCAAGAGCTAAGGAATATCTTTAAGATAATGGAAATCAGGCCATCATACCAAATGGGACTCCTACACCAAACGCTGTGAGGTCTAGTTCTGACTTCATATTGTGGAGATCCCCTGAATGTTGGTGTGTCCAACACCATCAACACAATCACATGATCAACATCCTTAACATACTTCTTAAGCAAAGATACATGGAAAACATCATGGAATTTCACTGTCAGAGGCAGTGCAAGTTGATAGGCTACTAGCCCAATCCTTTCAATGATGATGAAGGGTCCACAAAATCGTGGTGCTAGCTTGGCACATGAGCCAATATGCCAGGAGATCTTCTTCAGTTTGATGTGCAAGTGCACCTGTTCCCAAACCTAGAACTCCTTGAACAACCTATTCCTCTCTGCATAATTATTCTACCTATCCTGTGCTTCCTTTAGATTCTTTTTTATGACTTGCATTTCATGTTCCATTTCTGCTAACATATCTGGTCCAATCAATACCTTGCTAACCTAATCACTCCAATTGATAGGATTGTTACAACCCTGCCCATACAATGCCTCAAAAGGACTCATCCATAGTAACTCCTGATAATAATTGTTGTATTCGAACTCTATCAAAGGGAGATACTCTTCCCACTTCCACTGCTGATCCATCACATACATCCTCAACATGTCCTCTAATATCCTATTGGCCATCTCTTTCAGTTAATCTATATGTGGATGATAAGCTCTGTTGAAGGCCAACTCTATGCCCAACCCTACAAATAACTACTTCAAAAATTTGGAAGTGAACTTCACATCCATGTTTGATACAATCTTCTTTGGAACACCATGTAGTCTAATCACATGTTTGATGAATACCTAGGCCACATCACTAGTTGAGAATGTAGACTTCACCAGAACGAAATGTGCAACTATTTTCAACTTGTCCACAATGACCGTGATGGAATCATGCTGCTTCACTATCTTTGGCAACTCCATGATGAAGTCAATGGAAATGACCTCCCATTTCCATTCTGGAATCGAAATCGGTTGTAGCAGTCCACTTGGATGTTTACTCTCTTCTTTCACTCACTCACAGTCAAAACATCTTGCCACAAACTCTGCTACATCCCTCTTCAAATTCAGCCAATAATAATATCTCTTCACTTATGTTAGTGTTTTCTAATAACCTAGGTGACATAAATATGGTTTTGTCTGAAACTCCCCCAAGATCACCTTCTTGAGCTCACTGTTATCCGTTACACATATCCTGTCTCGGAACTTGACCAATCCATCTGTTGTAAGACAATAGTCCATGCCCTATGCACCTGCACATGTACCTATACCTATACCTATATCTATACCTATACTACCACCTATACCTGTACCACTACATGTAGTTTTACTATCATCCTGATGTAACCTATGTAGAGTCTCCATATACCTAACATCTTGTTGTCCTACCTGCAAGATCTTGTCCTGTAAATCTGTCGCATAGGAGCTCATAACTGCCAAGTGATGTACTTGTATCTATCTACTAAGAGCATATGTCTCCCTGTTCTCCTTACCTTTGATGTACTTGATCTAAAAATCAAACTCGTTGATCATGGCCAACCATCTAGCCTACCTAGTGTTTAGATTTGGCTAGTCAAATAAATACCTCAACCCAATGTGATCACTCATAAGAACAAAACTCCTGCCAGGATGATAGTGTCTCCACATCTTCAATGCATGTATAATCGATGCTAGCTCAATATCATGTGTAGTTTTTCTCATGCTCCTTTAGTTTCCTGGACTCATAACATACCACATGTTCATCCTACATATGGACTCCACTAAGCCCTCTCTTGCAAGCATCTTTGCATACAACAAACTCTTTTTCTAGATCTGCAATTTGTAGTACTCTGTTAACAACTTCCTAATATGCTCAAATCTATCCTCACACTCAGTCCATTCGAACTTCTTACCTTTCCTCTGTAAGGATGTAATGGGATAAGAAATATGTGAGAAGTCATTGATGAACCTATCGTAATATCTTGCCACACCCATGAAATATCTCACCTCGTCCACACTCTTAGGAGCTACCCACTCCATGATGGCCCTTATATTCTCTAGATCTACTACAATAACTTCCTTGGAGACAACATGTCCCAAGTAGGGAACCTCAGTTTGAAAGAAGCTACAGTTGTTGATCTTAGCATACAACTGGTGCTCCCTCAACAACCTCAATACTACTGCTAAGTTCTCAGCATGCTCTTCCTCATTTTTAGAATATACGAGTATATCATCAATGAACATATTAACAAAATTATCCAAATATGGACGCAACACACTATTCATCAAAAACATGAATGTAGATGAAGCATTAGTTAAGCCAATTGGAACAACAACAAACTCATAATGCCCATACCTGGTCCTGAATGAAGTCTTGTAAATTTCCTCCTCTTTGATGCATACCTGATGGTATCTGAATCTTAGGTCAATCTTCAAGAACACTTCTTCTCCCTTCAGCTGATCGAGCAAGTCATCAATCCTTGTCAAAGGATATCTATTCTTGATAGTCACTTTGTTCAACTTCCTGTAATCAATGTGTATTATGAGGGTACCATCTTTCTTCCTCACAAACAAGTTTGATGCACCCCAAGGTGATACACTTGGCCTAATGTATCCCTTGTCCAACATTTCCTTCAGCTGCAATTTTAACTCAGCCAACTCAGGTGTGCTAATCCTGTAAGGTGCTTTAGATCCTCGAGCTACCCCTAGCATGAACTGAATCGAAAAGTATACCTCCATGCGAGGTGGCAACTCTGTAATTTCCTTAGGGAATAGATCCTGAAACTACTGCAACATTGGATATCTACTCAACACATCTACATCCTCAACCTCCTTATCCTTATCACTAGAAATGTGTAATGGAAATAGCTTGCACCCCTTCCTGTAGCTACGCTTTTCTTGCATAGTTGTCACCATCCTAACTAATGTGGATTTATTCTTAACCTATAAGACTCTTGGTTCTCCATTGTCATCAACACATGTAATAGCTTTATCATAGTAGTCTACCTTCGTTTTATGTAGATACAACCAATCCATGCCAAATAACATATTGTATGAACCCAATGATAATACATTTAAACGTGTTGTTGTAGGGATACCATTTAAGTCAAACACACAAGATCTTACCCAATGATGCACTCACTTCTTTGTACCTATATCCAACTGCACTAACCAAGGCTCTACATGCAACTCCTTATTCAAACCACACTTATCCACCAAGTAAGGAAGTTAACATATCCATAATTAGATCTAGGGTCAATCAAAATAGAAATAAATTGATCACAAAGCTTACCCTCCATCTCAATGATAGATGCCTAGTGTTCTACATGCATGTTGTCCATGACTACATAGATACGAGGAATACTCTGGCCTACACCTCCAATAGTTTTTGCCTCATGTGCACTGTATATATGATGTCTACCACCCTGATTTTTTGGACAATCTCTCCTGTGATGATCTTTGCCACAAGTCTAACACTCTATAGGCTTCCCGCCTCTGTCCTTATTCTTTTCCTTAGATCAATGTCCATGTCCTCTATCTTATGCATTAAACCTCTTAGGTGGTGAAACATTGTCCTTGTTATATGTACCTTGTGGCCTTGCTCACTTTTTATCCCATTTGTCTTTTTTCTTTTCATTACCTCTCCATCTTAGCTTAGTTTCAGTTTATGCTTTGATTGTTCATAGAAATGCTTTGTCTTTCAAATGGCCTCCTCCAATGATCTAGGCTCATTGAATTCAATCATATCTTTGAATGCAACTGGTATCCCACTAATGTATCCTTGAATCTTAGCCATCTCCTCCTTGATGTAAGACACATACCTCAATATTTCCAAAAAATTATTGGTGTACTCACAATCTGTCATGGGTCCCATCTTTAGTTCATAGAATTCTTTTTACCTATCATCAAAGTATCTCTCTCAAGGATAATTTTTATCGAATAGCTACTAAAATTCAATCCAAGTTAGATCTTGCTCATTTATGTCCCTGACATTCTTTACATCTTCCCACCAAATGTTTTCTTTACCTTTAAGACTAAAATTAGCCACTCTAGCTTTCATGTTCTCTGAGTAGTCATGCAACCTAAAGAACTTCTTCATACCGAGTAACCAAGACTCTACATCATGTGATATCTTTACTTCTCCATCAAAAGTAGGTGCATTTCCTTTCTTAAACTCATCCAAGAAGTATCCCTTATCACTCCTCATGTATTGATGATAACAGTGACCATCATAGACCTTATCTAAACCATAAATAGAGTCATACCTATGTCTATCCATTCTCCTCTCCGAAGTTTCCAACAATCTGCCATCGCGGATTGTGTCCTCTCTATATGATCGGTGACTGCCATGCGATCTACTGCCATATGCCCCATTATTTTTTTCCTCCTCATGATTGATCCAAAGTGGTCATTTCCATTGCAAATCTGACAAGCTCTGGAGTATCACTGCATTTACCTCTACTAGATTTTCTTGTGTATGTATCATTCTATCATTGTCTTCCTTACAAATCCTCATATCTTCCTTTAAACTTCTCAGTGTTACTACCAAATCATAAGAGTTCCCAACACCATACTACTCCTCGGATTCATAGGGAGTCTTTGTAGTCAACCATCTTGCTAGCCATTTGATATTTCTTCCTGCAAATCATAATATGTCAGATAAACCAAATCAAAATAAGGCAACATACCTTAACATAGCTCGGGGAGGATACCTTTTCTATAAGATCACCAAATCAGTGTGATACATGCATAACATAATCTTAACAGCATATCAACATACACAAGTAAATTTATCAGTTCATAAACATCATTCTAACTAGGGTCCAGTCATCAATGCAAGGTCATATCAAAAATTCATTCTATGACCTCATGCATGACAATAACCATTACTCCATTATACACATTTCCACATGGAACGAGTAGTATGCATAAGCAATGCAAAATCAACTACACCTATGCATAAACTCTTATAGTCAAACATAAGAAATCAAATCTTGTAATCAACGCACAAGAATAATACATGTATTCCAAATATTCAGTAATGCACCCTAACATACAAGTATGTAAGTAGGCACCATAAAATCAACATGTAAGTGACATATAATGCATATGCAACTAGTCACGTGTTAATGACAATTAATCCATGAAATCAATATCAAATCCTCCATGATAACCATACTATAGCCCTAATCAATCATCAAGAAAATGTAACAACTATATAAGTGTAAGAGACACACATGCAATTTGTTAGGTTCCTATACCAATAGGAGTCATAATTTTGATTGACTAAGGTTAAGCCTTGTAATATTGTACATACCTTTGCTTTCTGCAAATGTTTTCCATATTAAAAAAATTAAAAAATGTAAAGAGGGTATGTCCTAAAAGAATAATCAAAGGACAAAAAGAATGAAAATAGGTCACAAAAAAATGAAAAATATGAACCCCAAGAAAACAAAAAGACCATGAAAGTGTGCAAGTCAAAATGCCACTACTATTTACTTTTTATGCTTAATGAATGATTGTGTGCAGCTTGTTACTTATGCCACAATCCATGAATAGTCAAAATGTTTAAACTTGGCTATTTCATGTTTTCAATTTCATGTCTATAGATAGAGAATAAAATTTGAGATAACAGTGTAATCTTGGCAGATACTTAGATAGGTAGAGTAAATAAAGGAGCTCAACTTTTTAAAATGAGCCCACAGGTGAAATAAGGTTTGATTTACATGGTTTTATATGTAAAGAAAAGAAAATGTTGATAAGGGTTTGCTAGCTTAAATGCACCCTAATAAAGTGAAGAAAAAATGGTAGAATGAGTAGATGGGTAACTAGAAGAAAGGTTGCAGAAGTATGGTGGTTGATTAAACAAAAGCATATTTGTCATTTTTCATCATATTGTTCCAAATATGAATGGACAATCAAGCATGCAAATGGATTTCAAGGTCAATTAATTAACTTTCCCATTTATTTCACCTCTTTGCTAAACTAATTTCCCATAATAAAGTTCAAAATACTCAAAAACCTTTAATTCAAGAGGCTCATAGCATTTCTCTAACTTCTGGAGGGACCGGACCCTTGGCTCAAAGACTTATGGATATCAAGTACTAGACTCCCCTCATAAAAGTTCACGCCCACCTTTAGTTCATTCATTTTCCTAATAATACTCATTTTCCTAAGGTTAAAACACTTTCCACCTAGGAAAAATCAATTTCCCCCCCATATTAAACACTTTTCATACCAAAAACCCACAAAAATGTTTTACCTTAAGTATTAATGTAAATATGTGGAAACATGTAATTCACGAAAAAGCATTTTGCTTAGTGTTTTTCCCTTTTCCTCCCATTTTTCATATTAATAACTAACTTTATTACGGTAAATCCTGATAAAAACCCAATTTCCTGTATATATTTAACTCCTATGTATTAATTAACCCTACACCCTAGTTTAATTATAAACTAATATCTTCATCTAAAACCCGACCAAAAACTTTAACTAGTTGATATGCGATCAAGTTAATTAAGCCCCCTTTTAACCCTCTGTTAATTACCTCGATGGCCTAATCTCAATTTAAGCTATTATTAACCCTGATACAGCCATAATTAAGCGCCCTCTAGGCCCCACACTAGCCTCCACATAGCTTCTCCACTCTATCACCATTCGATCGACGCCCCTCTTCATCCTATAGCCCTTATCCATATCGAGCCAACCCGACATCCGTCCTTTACCCACCCGATAAAGTGGTTTCCCCCTGGTGCCCAGTGCTACGTGTCATCCAATGAGTGGAATCGGGCGGCTCCTCCCAAATACCACCAAGTGCCCAAAAGCAGTGTGAAATAAACTACTTACTGCCCTCCCACTATGAGACAAATTAACCACTATTCACCCCATACCGTCCAAAAAATAACTTTTCGCGTATAAAAGAGAAAAGCCCCAAAATTGTTTCTTTTCACTGAAATTTCATCTGCAAGCCTCTATATGCATGCATGACACCTACAAACGTCGAAGCCATCAATGCACGTACAATTTCACTCCAAAGACGTCACAGAAAACCCAGTCGGCCTTGTAGTCTATATGAAGCCCATTCAACCACTTGCAGTCGCCAACCACCCTACTCAGAACCAATTTACCCTAGTTCCAGGTATTTAAACCAGAATTCACCAAATACCCTATCAATTTCAAAGTAACCAGTTGTTGAGTGTTTATTTAAGTTGCAAATTAATTAAAAATACTCAAGAGCTTAAGCCATAAACCACTGCAGAACACTGTTGCCTTAAAAACTTTGAATCCCTCCCCACACTCAAATCCACAAGAACTGAGTAGGGCTGCCCTAATTGCAATGGATGTGAGGCCCATCACTACACCTCATTTAGACCTAGATCACCTTCCCCTGGCTAACAAAGAATTCCAGATAAAATATACCACTGTCATAGAGCTCCTGCTCAAAGTTCATTACCAAAGTAGGGACAGGTTCTTGAACCATGCTGATGAAATTAGCCTTTGGGAATCAAATTTGCCCAAGTACTAGTTCCCCCAAGTCCACATTTTTCGTGAAATTATGTATATGTGTTATGCTTGCTACGTCCGCAGTCATAGAACCATCATGTCTCATGACCAGAAGGTCCTTTTCACCATTACCGCCAAATCTATCAATAAAATGTTGCAGCTCCAACCAGGACCAAACCTAACTCCCCTCTCAATTGAAGACCTATTAGACTTATATCCCAAAATCAGCTCTTCCAAATTGGCCCAATTATTACAAACCTTCATCGTAAAAGAAAATCACATCCCTAACAAACCCCCTCCATATGTAGCAACTATATTTTCCCCTTGGGGCCAAAATATTGTAGCCATGATATCTTGTGTTTTTTTTACTCCACAAGTGAGTATATTGATGAAATTATCCAAAATTTCATGTCCATATATACCCCAGGATAGCCTCCTACAACCATTTATGACTTTCGCACATTCCTAGCTAACAGAATGCATGAGCAGTTCACAAGAATGGGAAATGAAAGGGTCTTCAAATACTCTTCAGTGTTATACCATATGTTCCTATATTATCAGTCTGATAAGTTCCCATTCACCCTCCAAAAACTGGACACCAAGGGTCAACCAAGGTCAGTCATTTTTTGGACCCCATTAATCCATGAGTATCAGTCTCCATACTCTTATTCAAACTTTATTGACTTATTTGTACATCTAGTTATGACAATGTTGACTGGAAAACCTCCTCCAAGAATCAGTCCAGAAATAAAGAGAGTCCTTCAACTGTCAAAGTAGACCAAAGTGGGTGACTAGTACCTTTACTAGAACCACACAGAGATCAGGATATATGGTTGCATGCTTGCACCATACAAATTGCCAAGATACCTCCCTATGAGGTTGTTTGCAGTAGAATATTACAAGAAAATCATCAATGCAGATGAGATAAACTTTGTAAATGCCAAGAAGAAGGCCAATTTCAAAATAAAAGACCAACTAGGCCCCTTCATATGTAACTCTAGGGAGGCTGGGACAGAGGCAGAGTTGATACTATAGAAGATGAAGTTCCAGAGAAGTTTTGTTTGGAGATATGAACCTTTGGAATTCATCACCAAGAAGAGGCAAAAGGTCAAGCTGCGACCTTTTGTTCACCATCCCATACCCGAGATTGAAGCCTATGCTAACCAATCAGAATGGGTGGAAGGAACCCTACTTGATCAAGACAACACCAGAACAGACATAGAGAACGCTCTAATTTATCTTGAAAAACAACTTGATGAGGGTTATTTCCTGCAGGCGCTAGAGCAATCATACAGGACAAAGCATTCAGATAGGCTAGAGAAATCAAGCAAACTAGACACAGCCATGAGTACCCCCTTAGTTTTGCAGACTCCTCCAAATGAGGAGAAGGGACTAAAAAGAAGTAGGGAGGAAGCCACCGCAACGACAAGGGCCACTTCGCAGACTTATGCAGAGACAAGCCAAGCAAAAAGACAAAGAGTGAATTCTATCTCTGAAGAGGAATACATAGAGCAGACAACAGAAGTCACCAACACAGAAGGAAACATATGCAGGCCCATCAACCCATTAGAAGACACATTGTTGGCTTGTTGGGGCCTGCCCCAGGTTTAGAAGAGTTATTAACCAAACAAATCCTACACTACAGGCCCTTTCGACAACAACCTATGGAGTGTTGACTGAAGTCTCACCCGAGGTAGTAGGGGAGGGTGTTGGAACCAGGCTTCCGCACCCTTGGGATGTCTTAATGTAGTCTGGAGGGGTCACGAACCATTCTGCGGCCTTGCACCACTCTGTACTGCTATCGGGATTCCATGTAGATCTGCACAGATGCGCTTTCTTATTGAGGAATTTATTATAGATCTGATTTACTTCTTAAAGTCTTTAAGAAAACATTTAACAGTAACCACTAGTGCACGCAATCATAAGTATGCATAGATTCAGAACATAAGCAACAGATAGATTCGCGATAAAACACACAATGATTCAAAAATTCTTATCTTTATTGATCCCCTTTTCAGTACAACCAGATCCGCCCTGCACACTCAGCTGTAGGGGTCCGCGCACACAACTGCAGACTCTACCAAGCCTCTGTGCACATAGCTGCAGAGCCTCTATGTATCTACCAACACCCTTGACTCAGACTTACAGATGTAGAGAGAATATTGCCTTCATATACCCATAACATTAAGATCCAAAGCAAAAATTGACTTCTAACCATAGAACCTTGCTCTATTTATACATTCCCATGGTTTGCAGACCAAGGGCAAGCTGACTCACTTTCTATTTTCTTACATTCTTTTCGAGCGGACAACCCTTTGACGTCACTCATTATAATTCACGCTTCGTGCACCTCGTGGAGCCTTTACCATACTTTTACCCAAAATTGCGGTCTTTGAGCCCCAAAACCGTTACGCGGGGCCTCTGCTACCCAACAGGCCCCCAACACAATCATTGTGACTCATCCCAAGTCACTCAGCTGGTGCCAAAATCTTTGCATCAAGGTCCTTCAACAACTTCTATGCTTCACTTACCCTCGCAACAAAATCTTCTACCATCCTCTTTACCCATTCTACGCAAGCCACCGATGCATTAGTATCAAATTCAGTTGCTTGCCTAGGTTCAGATGCTCCCTGCATGTGTGCTAACTTTCCCTCAATGTTGGTGGAGACCGCGAATGCCTCATCAAGCCAAGGCTGGATGCGTTCTTTAAGCACTGCTTCCTTCTACCGAGTGGCATCAACTTGTGCCTTGAGAACCTGAGCCTCCCTCATTTTGGCTAGTCGTTGTGTGATGGTGACCATTTGCACAGTCCCCTGGACTTTGTCATAAGCCTGCTGTAACTCCCATGCTTCTGTTTCTACCTATTGTAGCGTTGGGTCATCCTGTAGGGATGTGAGCATAAGGAGGGATTGATCCAACAATCTCGAGCAATCTTGGAGAGCGCGCTTTATTACTTCCAATCCTGCTTGAATTTCACCGCGGTGTTGCTCTTGAACTTCCAACGGTGTGGGTGGTTGCGCCTTTAGTCTTAGCTCCACAATTTGTAAATTTAATTCCCACTAAGCTTTCACAGCCTCCTCTTGGGCCATATAGAATCCTGCGGCCATGTGATGAATATTGTCAGTTATTGGGAGTTCCACTGGGATAGCCAACTCTAGTACCTTGTTGCAAGCCTCAGCCACGGCCTGTTCCACTTCCTGGTTGTGTGCAACCAAGTCATCACGCTGTAGACTAACGTGCTCTAGATTTGCCTTATGCTCCATTAAGATTTGGAGGGCGTGGCCTCCCCTGGCACATAGCTCAGCGGTTACCCCATCCCGCAGTTGGTGGAGGGTTTCTCTAGGCAAAGTTGCCAAATTCAACCCCCAACTTTGCCTGTCACCCTCAGCTTCGGCTAGGACAGTGCCTACTAGCAACACTAACGTGTTCATTGTGTGAGTACGCACCATCTGCTCGGTTACGACTTTGTCATCTGCTAGGTTTGGTATCATCCCTCCCGAGGGTCGCACCTGTAATGCCTGCAGCTGCGCTCTGAGCTCCCCCAACACAGTTGTCTTCTCTATCATTAGCTCCTCCAATGTGCCTATAGTGACATTGCGTGCCGGTTCGTTGCTGTCAAGAAATTCTTCCTCCAAAGTCTTTGTTGTTTTTGACTTTTTGAGTGTATGTGAGGAGGTGTGCAGGGTGGTCTGACTTCCTCTACTTTGATTGGGATGCGTCATTGGGCTTTCACTCACACAGAGCGCCTACAATTTGTTTATTCTGAGGGTGTAGAGGGATTCTTTGCCGTTGCTACTCTGTTTTCACATTTTCCAAGGGTGGAGCCAAGGTAGGATTTATGATATTGTCCCATGTTAATTGTTGCTTGGCCAATCTATTTGTTATAATTAATTTAACTAACCCATGATGGCTGACTACACTATGCGGGTCTTTGGCTGTCCTTTTCTGTCGGGTGACATCGTGTAACAGGGAATTCAGATAAAACGTTAAATTAACTGGCATTCTTTACTTTAAAATGGATAGAACTTTCATTTGGTGGGGCTTTACCACATTGTGTCAGCCGTCACAGGTGATGTTTTTGGACGATGACCGCCAGTTCTTCCCATGGTTGTTGTAACATTGACAGATGAATTCCTTTCCCTGCTCATACCAACTGCTCGCCTGGATCCTAGAATACTTCAATTGCTCTGTATAAAAGGACACGTTTATCTATCCATTTCACCCCCTCTACTGGAAGTCCAGTGACTTTGGCTAGGACTTATTCAAAAACCATCATGCTTATACCTTTTACGACTATGCTACTGTTCTACAGATTTTGTAGAAATTCCAGTGTTAGCTCCTAATGAAATCCCTGCAATTTGTTTAAATACTGAAGCCAGCTAGCGCGTTCAAGGATTTTGCAAGCTTGGTCCAACACCATCAGCACTGGAGGTTCACTTTAGAAAGATCCTCTACCCATGGATATTGCACCTGAGGTTGGTTCACCTGTATACAATTGTGTTTTACCCCTGTAATTCAGAACAACGACAATGTATGTTACAACAATTAACATGGAAATGATGTTGTTTGGACAATTATTATCATTTTTAGTTAATTCATTCATCCTATCAGCCATACTTAACGTAGAATTGTAAGTTTATATGCCTGCGATAATGGTTGCCATTCTTCATCTAATCGGAATTTCCTACTAATTATTACACATTCATACTCATCATGCAGTTCGTACTCCGGAGGTAATCGGAATGATTGTCACATAGTTATCCATAACTGTGACATGTGTCATGCATATGTAGGTCATCCCCCCTCTAATGAGAAAATGGCGTCCATGTCCTTCCAGCATGCGAAAAGCAAGAAAATATACTAATGTGAAATAAATGCCAGCAACCAATCTAAAAAAACACAGCACGCAAATCAGTAAAGCATTTAAGAAATATTCGTCGTAAGATGTGAATTGACCAAATAAAATAAAAACAACAATGTTAATTCATTATGTCAAATATCTTCATCATGAGAAGAATTAATCACATCAGCATAATCCGCAGTATGTGTTTAATGACTGTCATTTAATGATTGGACGTATGGAATATAATGAATATATATTAAATTCACCATGTTATTCGGCTTGTAAAATTGCTACTCAAATGGAAATTCTCATTAGAAATAAATCCATAGGTGATAAGGGCTAAATGACATATGGCAATATAAGATGATACTCCAATACCACAAGCAGATCCACTACTGCCAGCAGACATTCATAGTCCCAACAAGGTTGTTTTTTAACCCCCCCAAATGAGCCAAAGTCCTTCTTACAGTTAATTCTTCTTTTCTTTTTCATAAACAAACCACTATGCTGGCATGGTGACCAGATAACCATAGCACCACTCACCAGGGTGTAAGAAAGTGCTCAAGCTGGCTCGTGATGAGACCCCCTGTTCTTCTGACATATTAATTATCAAGAAGGTCATTGCCTTGGTTTGGTAGCCAAATTGGAATGTCACCTGTTACATCCTTATGATCATGGTAGGTTGGTTCATGATGACATCGTCTATCCTCTTTAGACAATGTTTTAAACATTTTGATATTTTATTTTTCTTTTGGAATTCTTAGTCGAGAAAAAGGGAGGCTCATTTGCTCTTTAAGAGTTAGGGATGGTGTAAGAAGTAAAAAGATGCGAATGTAAGTGTTATAATATTATCCCCTTATCATTATATCAAAGCATTTTATCCATTTGGGAGTATAAACATGAGCCATCGTGGATTAAGAATAATGAATCATTTCATGATGTGTCCAAAAGAAAAGATGTTCAGGTGGTCATTCTAAAGATATACCGTATTAGCTTATGAATAAAGGTAACCATCAAAAGGCTTGTAGAAGTCATAACGATATTATTATTAACATTTTTGCTTAGAAGAGGCACAAATCGATTCAAATGGTTTTTATTTTCACTACAAAAGAAGAAGAGAAAATGGCATAATGATCAAGAAAAAAATGAGAAAAATTCACAATTTAGCTTCTTAAAAGGTGTTGTTCAATCGATTAAACGACAGTCGTTCAATTGTTTGAATGGCAAAATCATGATAGAAAAGGAAAAGTGTTGTTCAATCAATTGAATGACAATCGTTCAATCCTTTGTACAGCGAAATCAATAATAATAAAAAATAGTTGTTAAATCAATTGAATGACAGTCATTCAATTGTTCGAATGGAAAAATCAAAATAAAAACGAAATGGGTTGTTCAATCAATTGAACAGCAGTCATTCAATTGTTTGAGCAGTGAAAACAAATGAAAACAAATTGTGATGTTCAATCAATTGAACGACAGTCGTTCAATAGTTTGAACAGCGAAAATAAATGAAAACAAATTGTGTTGTTCAATCAATTGAATGTTAGTCGTTCAATAGTTTTAACAACGAAAATAAATGAGAACAAATTGTGTTGTTCAATCAACTAAACGACAGTCATTCAATAGTTTGAACGGCGAAAATAAATGAAAAAAAGTGTATTGTTCAATCAATTGAATGAAAATCATTCAATAGTTTGAACAACGAATGAAAACAAATTGTGTTGTTCAATCAATTGAATGACAGTCATTCAATAGTTTGAACAATGAAAACAGAAAGGAAAATGTGTTGTTGAATCAATTGAACAACAGACGTTCAATTGTTTCAACAATGAAAAACAAAAAGGAAAGTGTGATGTTCAATCAATTGAACGACAATCATTTAATTATTTGAACAACGAAAACAAAAAGGAAAATGTGTTGTTCAATCAATTGAACAACAAACGTTCAATTGTTTGAACAACGAAAAATAAAAAAGGAAAATGTGTTGTTCAATTAATTTAATGACAAACGTTCAATTGCTTGAACAACGAAATACAAAAAGAAAAAAATGTGTTGTTCTGTTAGGTCAATAGGTAGCTCCTCAAATGAAATTGTATTATTCATTTAGGCTTTTCATTATTATATACAAGAGGGAGTGATTATTTGTTTCATTTCCCAATGACTCTCCATTTCCTTTGTTATTTATTTACACTAATTACAGTTGTTCACCCAATCCCTATGATTAGGTGTCAACATCCCCCCCTTAATCTGAAGGGATGTTGGTGAGTGCAAGCATCGTTCTGAATCTTTCAATATTTTCTCTTCCAAGCGCTTTGGTGAACATGTCCGCGATTTTCTCATTAGTCGAACAATGGTGAAGATCGATTGTTTTGGCCTTAACATGATGTCGAATCAGATAATATTTTGTATTGATGTGCTTCTTTCGATCATGGAAATTTGGGTTCTTGGCCAACTTTATTGTCGAGGTATTTTCAATCATGAGTGGAGTCGATTGTACTTGTTTTACGTTCAAATATTCCAAAATTTTCCTGAGCCACACTATTTCTTTTGTTGCCTTAGCTGCTGCCACGTATTCTGCCTTTGTTATGGAATCTGCTAGAACTGATTGTTTGCATGATATCCAGGAGATAGCTCCTGATCCAAGACTCATAGCATAACCCGAAGTAGATACCCCAGTTTCTTTGTCTCCATCGAATTCTGAATCAGAGTATCCATTCAAGTTGAAGTCGCTCGCCGGTGTATACATGAGTCCAAAGTCTTGAGTTCCCTTCAAGTACTTTATAACTCTTTTCGCAGTAGACAAATGTCCCTCAGAAGGTTTTTGCATAGACTTGGAGAGGATTCTAATAGCAAATAAAATGTCTGGTCTAGCAGTAGTCAGGTAGTTTAGACTAGACTTCCTACAAGCTATCTATAGTTTGATGCATCCTCTAATTCTTTTCCTTCAATGGATGTGAGCGTTAAGTTTTGTTCCATTGGAGTAGTCAAAGGATTACATTCAGTCATGCCAAACCTATTCAACAGATCTCCAATGCACTTCTTTTGAGAAAGGAATATGGACTTCAAATGTTGAGTTACTTCAATACCAAGATAGTAATGAACATAGCCCAAATCAATCATTTCAAAACCGTTCCTCAATTCCTTCTTTATGGATGCAATTTAGCTCTCATTGTTCCCTGTCATCAAATGATCATCTACATATACCACAAGATATACAATTGTTTTGCAACCTTCTTGACAAACAAAGTTGCATAATCAAGATCATAATGTTTGAAATTGAGTTTCAAAAGTTGCTCAATTAGTTTTTCATACTAGGCTCTTGATGCTTGTTTGAGGCCATAGAATGATTTCACAAGATTACATACTTTATGTTCATGTCCTTTCACAACGAATCCTTTCGGGTAAGACATAAAAACATTTTCTTTTAGATCTCCATTAAAGAAAGTAGTTTTACATTAACTTGATGGACTTTCCAACCATTCTGAGCTACTAGGAAAAAGAGTGTCTAGATGGTAGCCCATTTTGTTTGGGGGGAAAAAGCCTCCTTATAATCGACCCCTTCCTTTTGTGCAAAACCTTTTACCACAAGCCTAGATTTGTGCTTTTCAAGTGAGCCATCAGCTTTATACTTGTTCTTGTAGACCCGCTTGTAGCCAATAGGTTTGGTTCCCACTGGAGGATCAACTAGCTTCCAAGTGCCATTCTTTATCAAGGAATCATACTCCTTTTGCATTGCTTCTTTCCATTTATCATGGGAAGCAGCTTCTTTGAAGGAAGTTCGTTCAAAATTTGTAGACAAATTCAATTCACAATCATAAGAAACATCCATATCAACAAGTGAATCAAAGTCATCTACATCACCTCCATTTTGTCGAGTTGAATTTCTAGTTCTTGTCTTTCCAACTTCATCAAGATGAACACTTTCAAGTGTCTTTGTCAGCCACTTTGGGCGACCTTTCTAAGATGGTCTAGGCTGCTCCATTGATTGTGTTGGGACTAAATCAAGATTGAGTCTCCCAATTCTATCAATCACATCACTCAAACTATTATCCGTTGTTGGAGTTTCATGTGGGGGAGAGAGTGCTTTAGGATAAGATTCCACAGGTTGATCTAGTATAGGAATCCCCCCTTCAAGATGTGGAATTTGATTATCAAATTCTTGAAATGATTTTGCATTTGCGAACCTATCCAAGCGATCAAGGTGCCGCTCAACAACATTGTCAATTTTAGATGATTCAAGAAGGATTACATCTCTAGATATAACAAACTATTTATTGACTTCATCATAGAGATGGTATGCTTTGGAGGTATTTAAATACCCCAGGAAGATACACTTACGACTTCTTGCACCAATTTTGGTATCAAGGCATAACATGTGGAACCAAAGACCCTAAGATGCTTTATCGAAGGAATGTGCCCATACTACATTTCATAAGGAGTCTTGTTTCTAATAGCATTAGATGGAAATCTATTATTTACATATACATCACGCAGAACTGCATCAGCCCAAAACATAAATTTTAAATTTTTGAAAAACATCATGGAGCGCACCATATTTAAGATTGTCCTATTCATTCTTTCAGTCACCCCGTTTTGTTGGGGATTATAAGGCAGAGTTGTTTGATGTTTGATCCCATTTTGGCAAAGATAGTTTTCAAAGTCTTTTGACGTGTATTCTTTTCCATTATCAGTGCGAATAGAGCCAATATGAGATTGTGCATCATTTTCAATCCATGTATGCAAGTTCTTGAATGTTTGAAAATAATCAAATTTGTTTTTCAATAAATAAACCCAACACATTCTGGTGTAGTCATCAATAAATGTCAGCATATATTTATTTCCACTTGCAGAAGGAACAGGAATTGGACCACATAAATTTGAATGAATGAGTTCAAGTTTTCTATGTGCTCTGTAATGTGAATCACGAAAAGATTCTTTGCTATGATTTCCTAGAATGCAAGCATCACATTGCTTAAATTTCCTAGGAATTGTAGGCAAACCAGTAACACCATTATTCTTCAAAAAGGAGAGGTTGTCATAGTTCAAGTGTCCAATTCTAGCATGCCATAATAAACTTGATGGAAATGTACCTTCTTCATAATGAGAATTGTATGAGAAATTTTGTGCACGAGTAGAGGTACCCTGTAGCTTGAGAAGCATTTCTTCTTCTATCCCTGTCATGACAAGTGAGTGGTATGATGCTTTCTCATCTCAAGCTTGCCATCAAACATATGAATGGAGTGTCCTTGCTGGTGGATGTGGACCAAGGAAAACAAGTTTCTCCTCAGCTGTGGGAGATATAAAACATGATGCAGAAGAAAGTTTGGAAGACCAAGCAATTTAAGCTTGATTGTACCTAGCCCTGATGGCTTGAGTTTTGATTTATCTGCAAACTATATTACTCCATCAACATTGTCAGCATATTCTTCAAAAAAATCTCTTCTAAAATTCATGTGGCAAGTTGCTTTTGAATCAAGCAACCAATCATTTTTCCAAGAAGCAAGTGAAGCATTAAATAAATCTTCATTTACTCCAATATTACAGTGTGCCACAAATATTGAGAAGATTCATGTGCTTTACCTTTCTCTTTGTCATTAGTTTTACCTTTGGATTGGTTTATTTCCTGCTCAATTCAGTCCCAAGGAAACTTGCATGTGGATGCATCATGTGATCCATCTCTTCTCTAGCGTATGTAGTGCAAATATGACTTTTCTCCTTGAGAGTGTCTGCCCCCCTTGCCTCTAAAATTTATTCCTCTTCCTCTTCGACCACCTCTTCCTCTAGAGGAATCTTGAGCAAGGTTCTTCTCTCTATGTTCAAGACACACAACCTCTTCAAAAGACTGAGGAGTTGTCTTCTTCCCAAAACTTTCTCTCTTTCAACAATTTTTTTCACAAGGGAGTCAAAGGTAATATCTTTGAGGTTTCCATTTGCTTGCAATGACTCAAGATAATTTGAGTAAGTGGGATAAAGTGCCTTGAGAAAAGATATTAGAGGAATGTCCAATTCAACATTAGTGACTTTGATATCATGCATAATAGATTTTACTTCTGATGCAAGAGCAAGAGGATCATAATTTTGTAATTCAAGGGTGAACAATTTAATCATGATTTGAACAACTTCAAGTGTAGAGTGTGAGTCCTAGAGTTCCTTCAGTTTTTGTAAGGCTTCAAAAGCATTTGAAAATGGTGAAATATGGTGACTCATCTCTTCATTTACTGATGCTGAAATCAATGCATAAGCCTTGATGTTCTAATTTTCCCAAATGGCGAAATCATTGTCTGAGGTAGGTTGTTTTGGATCTTTGTCTCCATCTCCAACACACACTCCTTTCCACAGCTCATTAAAAATGAGAGTGTGTTTTATTTTCTGAGACCACTCATGCTAATTTTCCTTCCTATTGAGGAGCACTCCCACAATAGATATTAATGAGTGCATTTTAAAAAAACTGTGAACTATAAAAAAAATGTACTTCTACTGCCAATGTATAAAATTGTACTTCTGGTGGAGAAAAATACAGTTCTGGTGCAAAAAAATTTAAAAAACAATTGCACTCTGATATATAGGACAGAGCTTCAGAGAACCATGGAACCTCGAGCTAGAAAATTCCTGCAACATACCAAATCAATGAAAATCATTCAATCTGAATGCAAAGAGAGGAGTATTACCATAGGCGTATGAGAGCAGATAGATAGGCATGATGGAGGGCAATAGTGTGTAGGAGAACTGCCGCACTGTGTGAACGCTGCTAGGGAAAGTAAATCTAAACCTAACTAACATTCACCTTCAGATATTAGAGGCATTTCAGGCCCGCAAGCCAGATCAAAGAGACTATATCCCAAAATACCCTTTGATATACCATATTTAAAATGCGCTTTCCCAAACCAACTTTTGGGAAGTCTGGTAAAATGAATTCTTAGAGTTAGAATCTGTGGATTATAGATTCGAAACCACTTAAAACTCTTAGCATGGTGAAATCATAATCCGATTCCATGCACTAATAAGCTACAAGACTTCAACCAAAATCCTGCAACAACTCGTCACCAAAGAAAACGCCTTTTGAGAGCCAACAGTGTAAGTGGAGGTGAGAGCTACTGGTTGCATATATGTGTGGAGAGCCAACGACTGTGTATTGGGAGATATGAGCAACTGAAGGTCTGGCAAGGGAGGGAGGGAGCACTTAATGGAGCAGCGCATGTAAGGGAGCCATCATAATATGTAGCATGGAGAGGTATGCCCAGCGTAATATGCAGCGTTGAGAGGTATGGATGGTTAGCATATTATGGAGCGTGGAGAGGTATGGTCAGCATAATATGGAACTACCAGCATTTACATACATGAGGGAGAAACGCTTATAGACCACACCAATGCAATATTCAGATTGGATTTACTAGGATTTGGACGCAAGCAGTGAGAACATTAAAGCAAAACCGATCATTGCCACCAGGTGAAAAACGCAGCAGAGCATGAAAGTGGAGGAGCGTGGGAGATTCGTTCAGTCAAGAATTGAAATGCATATGACAGTGCACTATTCAAACCTCTAGAGCATGACAAACTTGTCAGTTCTACAAAATAGGCAAAACATATGCCAGGAGGGAGTTACAAGGGAAAACTATAATGCCAAAGATAGAGCTGGCTCTGATACCATGTCAGGCTAGCAGGTAACTCCTCAAATGAAATTTTATTATTCATTTAGGTTGTTCATTATTATATACAATAGGGAGTGATTGTTTAGTTTAATCTCTCGATGACTCTTTACACTAATTATAGTTGTTCACCCAATCCCTATGATTAGGTGTCAACATGTTCAATCAATTGAACGACAACATTCAATTGTTTGAATATCCAAAAACAAAAAAAGGAAAAAAATGTGTTGTTTAATCAATTGAATGACAACGATCAATTGTTTGAAGAGTGAAGAAAAAAAAGAAAAATTGTGATGTTCAATCAATTGAACGGAAACGTTCAATTGTTTGAACAACGAAAAAACAAAAAGAAGAAAATGTGTTGTTCAATCAATTGAACGGTAGACGTTCAATTGTTTGAGAAACAAAAACAAAGAAGAAAATGTGTTGTTCAATCAATTGAACGATAGACATTCAATTGTTTGAACAACAAAAACAAAAAAAAAATGTGTTGTTCAATCAATTGAACGACAAACATTCAATTGTTTAAACAACAAAAACAAAAAAGAAAATGTGTTGTTCAATCAATTGAACGAAAAACATTCAATTGTTTGAATAGAAAAAAACAAAAACAAATGTGTTGTTCAATCAATTGAATGACAAACATTCAATTGTTTGAACAGAAAGAAAACAAAAAGAGGAAAATGAAACTTCCAAGAAAATTCATATTTACATGGTAATGCCAATAAAGGTATGTACATTATTTACAATTTCTCAAGCAATTTCAATTTTTTAAAGGAAAATTTGTTGGGTTATCATTCCCTACAGCTAGAATTTGCATGGAGGGGTCCTCACGTACTTGTTCACAGAAATAATCCTTGGTAAGCGATTGATGATAGAGGCGCACTTGATGCCCGTTTACCTTAAAAGAATGGCAGGATCCATATATGGTAGTCAAGGTAAGAGTACCATTATTATGCACTTCTTGAATCTCATAAGGCTTGAGCCATCTTATTTGCAACTTGCCCGAGAAGTCCTGGAATCTGGAATCATATAGAAGTGCCCAATCCCATTTTTGAAACATTTTCTTCTTGATAAGGCTGTCATGCTATTTTCCCCTTTGTTGCTGGATTATTACAGTTTGTTTCAAAGCAAGCAATCAAGCCTCATCTAGTTCGTTAATCTGCTGAAGATGCTTGGTTTGGGCTTCTATTAAATCTAGCCCCACTTCCTGGTCCGTTCTTAGAGTCTATATTTCGAATTCGATTGGAAAAGTTGGTTCTTTAATGAACACAAGCTGGTATTGAGAGTATCCAGTAGTATTCATCCAAGTCGTAAGATAGGCCCATAAGACCTCTGGCAGTCTAGCAGCCCAGCCTCACTGGTTTGTTGAGACTGTCTTGGTCAGAATCGCTTCTATAACCTTATTAGTTCTTTTGACCTACCCATTCATCTACGGGTGATATGGAGAAGTGATCCTGTGCGTAATATGATGGTTTCTGAGAGTGGCAGTAATCTTATGCCCTGTGAATTGCTTTCCCCCATCTGTGATCACTTCTCACGGTAATCCATACAATACAAATAACCCAAAAAGGAAGTTAATCACTGCTTCCTCTATGGCTCTTGGTAAATCTGTTTGCACCCATTTTTTCACATAATTTGTGGCTACCAGTATGTAGGCCTTCTAATTGGATGTCGGATGGAATGGACCTATGAAGTCTAATGCCCAACACTCGAAGGGTTCTATCACTAATTGGGGCTGCAGAGGCATTTCATCATATTGGCGAGGCCGTCCCATCCTTTGGCAACTGTTGCATGCATCGCCATATTTTTTAGCATCCTTAAAAATAGTGGGCCAATAATAGCCCATTTGTAATACCTTATGGCTTTTCCTTCGATTTGCGAAATGTCCCCCGCAGGGTTTTTCATGGAAAGCCTTAAGAATGTCATGGACCTCATCCTCGCGGATACATCTGTGTATACACATGTCGGCCCATGTATGAAAAAGGTATCCGCTTATCGAAGAGAATCGGGCACTATGCTAAGCAATTACTTTTCTTTCTCTTGTCATTAAATGTTTAGGTATCTTCCCTACTGCTAGATAATTTTCCACATCTGCGTACCATGACATCTTAATTTCTATGACAAATAGGTGTTCATCCAGAAATTGGTCATCTACTACCAGTGGATCATTCACCTTCGAGATTTGGGATAGAAAATTAGCAACTAGGTTTTCCTTCCCCGAATGATCGTTAATGGTAATGTCGAACTGCGGCAAAAGCAATAGCCATCGTGTTACTCAACCATTTTTGATTGGCTTATTAGCTAGATACTGAATGGCAAAGTGATCATTGTATAAAATGAGTTGGTAGCTAGTTATATAGTGTCTAAATTTGTTTATCGCATAAATAATAGCTAAGAATTCTTTTTCTATCACTGTATAATTAAGTTCTACAGAAGTGAGATTTTTGCTAATATAATTTATATCATAAGGTTTCTTGTCTTCCTCCTAACTGAGGACAGTGTCTATAGCTACATCTGATGCATCCGTGGAGATGTGGAAAGGTAGCTCCTAGTTTGGTCCATGTAATACTAGTGTTGTTGAGACTAGTTTCTTTAAACCTGCAAAAGCTTTGTCACACTTGTCATACCAACTAAAATCAACATTTCCAGTTAGAGCATATAAGGGTGCCGCAATCTGTGAATTTTTTTAATAAACCTACGATAATAACCAACATATCCCAGGAAGTTGTGTACCTCTATTTGAGTGTAGGGGGTAGGGAGTAAAAGAATTACCTGTATTTTTGCTAGATCTACCTGTATTCCTATTGCAGAGATATAATGTCCCAAGATCACACCCTCATTCATCATCATGTCACACTTGACATTGCTTAAACATAACCTGGTAGCAATGCATCATTCTAAGACCTTTTCTAGCATTTGCAATGCTTGATCAAAGTCCTCCCCATATGGAGTAAAGTCATCCATATTGATCCAAAATGGATTTTGGATAGACTCCTAAGTCTAAGTGTTCCTCAAAGAGGAAAAAATTGAAAGTCCAAGGAAGTTCCTAGAACTAGCCCCATTGTAGAGATCATTTCGTTCTGAATCTACTGCAACTTGAATGGGAAAAAATGGACTTAGGGTGCAAAAGTCATCGCAAAAAGAAAATTCCCATTTTTTTTGAGAAAAAGAGGCAAAAACCCCTAAAATTGGAAAAAAACCCCTTAAAAATGGAAATTGCATCGGAAAAAGGCAAACACTGGATTTATGTGAAGGTGGAGAAAACTTCGATCTGTCAATCCAATCGATCAGATCAGAGGCAGACATAGATGCGATATCGGAACCATGAGCCTAGTGATTGTGATCACATGATACGCCGATTACCAATGATCCGATTGGTGAATCGGCATCTGCGATGCCATATGCACAAAACCCCAGGCTGAGCGGCATTGTTCTCACTGATATCGGTGATCGACGACCCCCGATGCCGATAAAAAGGCTGGACCCGATAAGTTTTCAAAACACGATTGTATAAAATTTCAAGTCCGGAAAAAGGGATTTTTCAATGTAAATTGCATTTTCGTGAAATGAACAAAAAACAAAATAAATGCAAATAAAGCGATGAATCCAGATCCAAAAGGGTTTGTTAATGCAAATGTATATTATTTCAAGTTGATATGAGCGATATTTTCATGTTTTAACTTATTTTTAAAATACAAAGGGAAATCGCAAAACAAGCGGGATTTTGGGAGGGCCATAGGCGGTAAGAGGTTTTTGCCGGGCTGCACCCGAGCCCGTACACTGGCTGCCATGTGACTAGGCCCTAGAGAAAGAAAACCACTATTTTTGGGCGATTAACTCCCATACACATGGGCCACCCGAAATGTACCACAGTCGTTGGATCTAGATCTCCCAGATCAATGGAGGAGATGTGATAAGCGACATAAAGGCGGACCCGATAGGAGTTATAAGTGGAATTTATAATATTTTAAGTCCGATGAATAGTGTTTTGGCAAATTTTCCTTACAGTGTTTCTCTGTGTAAATAGAAAATGTTGTTTCTAGGGATTTCAACGGCCCGATGACCCATTCCATTACAACACAGGTGGCCACCTTCCTTGGAAGCGTTAATAAATGATTCTTAAATTCTCAGAAGGGGATTTGAGCAGATAGAGGCCGGGAGCTGAAGAGCCCAAAGGGGAAAACAAACTGACCAACACTGATTGTCTTTTAAAGCCACAGACTGACAGAATGATAAGATAGAGGGAGTTGTTGCTAAAACAGAGAATAAGCAGGTAGCGTAGATGTGAAAAAGCGAATGCGCAGAGGTCGAGACAGAGCCAAGAAGCCAAAGCCAAAGAGCCGAGAGCCTAAGAGCCAGCGCAAGAGCCTAAGAGCCAAAGGTAGAGCAAGAAGGCCGAGAGCTTTAGAGATGGGGAGAGAGTGGCATTCTAAACCCATTGTTCCTATGTAAAACAATGGAGTTGAGCCAAAGAGCTTGTAAAAGGACTTGCCATAATCCCAGAGAGCCTAGTCGAGTTGACTAGAGCTCACGGAGATGTAGCCCAAGAGTTTTGGGTGAACTCCAAATTAATATTGTTGTTCTGTGTGTGGTTTATTGCTGCATTGTATCTATTGTTTTAATTGATGCTATTTTGCTTTATATCAGTCTAAGAAAATCAATTTATAGCTCCTGAACAATTTAAAATAAACATAAGTATACACCTATAATTTCAGGCACATATTTAATTCCACATTGGTTAGTCAATACGACTTGGGAATATTTAAGCTTTGGAAGTGGGAGAGGTTCCTGTAAGTTAGACAAGAAGCCAAAGAACCCCATTTTCAGATCAGGTGGTATCAGAGTCTAAGTTTGATTAAACCCACCTTCAAAGGAGGTTATATCAGAATGCTTGATTGACAGAGCAAAGATTGCCTGTCTAGCAGGTGTTTAAATAGTCAGAGGTTGATTGTATGCTTGTTGCAGACTGACTATTGTTTGAGTTTAAAAAATTGAAGGGAAAGCTATTGATAGCTCAGTCCAGGAAGGAAAAATAGGAAGAAGGGATGAAGGCACTCTTCTATCCCAAGGGACCTCAAAGCAATCCCTGAAGCACCAGAGGTTTGCTGCAAAGATTGCTTAAATAAGCTCTTTATTAATCTTGTTTGAAGTTCTTGTTCATTGGCATAATGACAACCTCCTCAAGTATATCCTCAAATTCCTTCTCCATCACAAGAATCTTTAATGGAGACATGAGGCAAGACTTGTTCATGATGATGGACAAGGTGAGAGAAATTTATGAGGATGGAAGAAAGAGCAGCATACTTAGAGAGCAGTTGAATTCCATGAAGGAAGAGAAGCAGTTGCTTTCTGACAAACTGCAGGAAATGGAGAGGCAACTTCATATTGCAAATATGAACCTGAAGAGAATGCATGAGTTGGAGTCACAACTCTTTGTTGCCAAAGAATCCTTGCTCAAGTATCAGCTTGAAGAAGAGGTAAACCATTCTAGTTTGTCTTCAAATTCTTCTAAAAATGCTTATATTTGTTAGAAAATTATATATTACAGAGCAATGGAACACATAAAATATTGCAGAAATATAAACACAGAAAACGCAAAAAACAAGAGAGACACAGATATACGTGGTTCACCCAATTTGGGCTACGTCCACCCCGAACAGCCAGTCCTTCCTTTTTATTATCCAGCAAAATGAAGAGACACAACCTACAGCATATCTGCTGTAATATCCTCTGTTTTCTCTCACAGTCTCACCTCTATGTTTTTCACTCACCGAATACACATCTATCACACAGCCTCAAATACAATACCCTCATACAAAGAGAGGGGTTGCCTTCTAGGGCAAAAAAACCCTAAACTAAACATAAGTTCTACCGTCAGATCATCCGCTGCCTCCCCCTGGACCCCCCCTGCAGCGAATATTTTACAGGCAGCGTTGCCGCCCCCGTTTCGAGCTGGGGTCCTATGTGGCGATACCTTTGAATATAGAAGATAATCAAGCTCCACACCCAACAATATTGGTTCTTTTGAAAAACATACTAGAGGCATAGGTTCCAAGCTAATGTCCAAGGTGGGCTATGAAGGAAAGGGCTTGGGAAAGCATGCACAAGGTATTGTTGAAGCAATAACTGTTGTGGAAATGCCTAAGTATTTGGGTCTTGGCTATGGACAGTCTTATGGAGAAAGTTGTAAAGCTGCCATGAAGGCCATTGAAACAACTCCAATAAGAAGTTGCATTGCAGAGTGTGAAGGTTGTGTTCAAGAGGAATAAAATAGCTTGAAACATCACTTGTAGGATGCAAGTGTTCAGAAGCACTCACATGAACCAGAAAGTTGTGGAAACTCTAAAATCCTTGAAGAGATTGATGGTGTTCCAAAAGGAGCCACTTCTTCATTTGCTTCACCTCCTCATGAAGGCAATAAAGGTGAAAGAGGTAGGTATAAATCTGAAACACATTCCTTTTGATTTTGCAAAGCATGGTGTTACACTAAAATTTGTCACCATGACTATTTGCAGTCAGTATGGCTCCATCAATTGTCATAATGTCCTCCTTCGCAAGTCTTATACCTCTGCTCCTCATGTCAAACTCCAAGAAAGAGAGAAAGTCCTTAAAAATCAATATAACTTTGGTTACGCAGTTTCTCTTACCCTTACCTGCGTGTACGCACCTCAAGTTCATAATACTTGTGTACTTGTATGCTCTGTCTGTAAAGGGGTAGGTGTGTACTCCTGTAAAGGTCAAAAGGCACAAGTTTTACTTCAAAAAAGTTACTTGTGGTCGAATCTAGAGCATTCTAGAAGATGGTTTGACGTGGATTGAGCGCCTCCAGATGGTTCATGCATCCCAAAGAAAGAGGAACTTATCCCATCAAGAGGGGAGTTATCCCATTGAAAGAGGGGCTTATCCCATTGATGGTGGACCTGATTAACTTCCTCCAAAGCATTATAAATACAGGCATTGGACCAGAGGGAGGGGAGGTTGAAAGCTGAACATTCCTAAGGGTAGATGCTGCTGAAATTAGGACTCCCTTATAAAGCTTGAGAGGAGAGATTCCCATCCTTTCTTAGCTTCATTTGGAAGTGGGCAAGCTGGTCAAAGTAAAGGAGAACTCTTGTTGGACCCTGGGAGGGACCTGCACAACACCAACGCACTGGTTGTAATGGTTTCTTTTGTTTCCAATTAATACAATTAAGTTCATTTTTCTCAACAAGTTGTTATATATAAATTGTTTCATAAACTCCTTGGTCTTTATGATGAATATGTTTTATTATATGAGTTGTTCAGGTGTTATGTAATCGTTTGATTGTTAGTGAATGAAGGCTTCAAAGAGAATGAGGAGCTCATCTGGATCGGAGAGGCTTGGCTGCTACAAACACCGTTGGACTAAAGGTAAGACTTGAACACCTGGTTGCTTTTATTTCAAATGCATATTTAGGGAAAGATAGTGCTTGATTGTCTTGTTTGTCACTAGAAAGCCTTAGCTTCTAGGGAGGTGGGTTTTGTCCGCAAAATTGAATCTTTCCGCATGAAAAAATGGCGACCATAGTGGGGAATCCATGGATTTGATTGATTTATCTTTTGATTGATACTTTGATTTGAGAAAATCTGATTTCTTTCTGGTTTTTGACTGATTGGCTGTGCATATGGGTGGAATAGCTTAGGGTTGAGTTAGTTTTTATTTTTCTTGATTTTGAGAGCAGTACGCACCCTCTGCGTTAAGCACAGTGTGTACCTGTACGCACTTCTGCTTTGTACACAGAGCATGGCCGCACCTATGCAAACAGGCTGCCTGCGTACCCTGTCAAAAGTTTAGAAAATTCCATTTTTTCCTTTTTTACCCATTAGATTTTGTTTATAATTTGTTTATTGCTGCCCAGATCCACTGGTTACCTGTCAAAAGTTTTCATCTAAGCTTGTTTCATTAGCATCAAGCGTTTTAGTGAAGTTCATAGAAATTCTAGCCCTAGGTTTGATTTTTGTGTTGGTCTTGTAGTGACTTTGGCTTTAGAAGTTGTAAAAACCTTGGATATCCCTGGTCTTTTGAGTCTTATTAAGAGTTGAACCTTTCGTAAAATCCACCTTTGTGAGAAACCTACCTTTGTGTTGTCTCTTTGCCGAATTTCGAGAAGGGTTGATTGTTAAGCTGTGAATTTCATTCTTAAGAAAAAGAACAAGAGCTTTTTATTTTTGTTTTTGACTGGTTTATGATTCTGCATGAATTAGTCCTTGGTTGAATTGTAACTGAGTAAAACATCCTGGAATTATATTTTGTAGGCTTTTACTTCATTAGATTTGCTTTTAGGTAAATTTCTCTTAGATTTGCTTTTAGGTCTTAGATTTTAATAGATCTTAAAATTGACTTTTGTTAAGTAGTTTTACATGCTTTGTTAAAATAGGAAAAATACAAAAAATCTCTTTTGAAAAAGTTTGTTTTAAGTAGCGTTTGAAGTCTTTGAAAAGAGAAAGGAAGTTTTCGTGCAAATAATTAGTGGTCATGTGTTGTGTGCTTTGGAAAAGATAAAGAGATTGTTTCTTTGATTTTCATTGCCAAGAAAGTTGTCTTTATAAATTTTGCATTCTCCAACTCTCTTAGCTAGGGAATTCATTGAAAAGGAAAGATAGCTTAAATAATCTTAGGTGCATCTTTTTAGTGGATTTGAGTCGAGTCTACACACCATCAGTTTCATCTCCACTACCTTTTGTCCTAAAGAAAAGCCATAAAAATTAACGCTTAAAGTAAAATTTACTTAGTAACTTTTTATTTACTAGGGCTCTGAAACACCAACATAGATCAGGCTAGTGTCTTGGAGTAGGAGAGTAATTAACTCTCCAAGACAATAAAACCAAACAAGTAGCTCATCTTGTGGTAGGATAAATCCAATAGTTACATTTATGCTCTGGGAAAGCTCCTCTTAAAGTAGAAGCACGAGATCGTGACCGAACCAGTGAGGGGATCAATCCTCCTTCATTGGGAACGATGCCAGATATGCACGTACTACAAATGGTAAACCTCAGATTAACCATTGTCGAGGAGCCTGGGGTCACTTGTCGGTAAACCTTGGATTATTGTCAAGGAGCCGGCAAGGGGATTGAGCTTGTTACTCTGCCCTTGCATGCTATCGGATCGTA
Organism: Pinus tabuliformis; assembly: GCA_031772625.1. Taxonomy (NCBI): domain Eukaryota; kingdom Viridiplantae; phylum Streptophyta; class Pinopsida; order Pinales; family Pinaceae; genus Pinus; species Pinus tabuliformis. The sequence continues at coordinate 149,238,185 of CM062816.1, forward strand.
GACTATTCCCCCAGGTATATTTGTTGTTGTTGGTGACCTTAGTGACCATTATCTTTAGGGTTCTACCCAAGGTGACGGTGGAGGGAAGATCCCACTGTACCTGGAGCAGACGTCGGCTAGACTCACTTGGATTTTCTGGGGGGTTCACTTCACTCGAGACGGTTAAAGTGGAGGAACTTGTGCCAGTCTATTCATTAAGCAGGTTGCTGGGGTAACTGTTCCACCCGCCACTTCTGTACTGAATTCTGCGATGTTGGATTTCATCAATAAACTAGTGTTTTCGGTCTAGAAGGCTACTGTTTGTGTGTGGTTTGATGCCCTAGATTCTTTAGGCGTGTGATTCGAATTTGTTTGGTTCTTTAGAGACTTTAGGCGGTTTGCTTTGAGATTCTACTTTGTTTGCGTGTGCAGGAGTTAAAAGTTTTAACTGTGGCTGAATTACCGAGACAGTCCCGTAGACTTCGGGGCCAGTCTCCTGAGATTGTAACCGTGGCCGATTTGTTGAGGAAGTCCCGTAGACTTCGAGTCCAACCTCATGAAGACGTCCCGGGTCATTACGAAGGTTTGAAAGTCCTCGTAACTCCTAGTGGCAGTAAAGTAGGTTCACCTGAAGAAGGAGAGTCTTCGTTGGTAGTTCATCCTGATTACCAAACTCTAGAAACAGGTTAATCCTGACGCTATTTCAGTTTCCGAACTTGCTGGTAGTTTTTCATCTACTAGTGATATAGGCGAAGAACCTGAGATATCTGAACCTGTTACTCCAACATCGAGGTTGGTCTCTCCAACTTCTAGTGCTCCTGGTTCACCTAGGGTAGAAAGAGTCATCACCAAAAATCTTCCTTCTGGTTTGATAGCTATTGAAGAACTTGCTCCGGAAGAAGAAATAGGCATCCCTATCCCTGAAAATCAACCTACTATTGATCTAGGCGAGGTGAATCCATTTTTTACAGTCCACCTAGAAGTACTTGTCATGCAGAAAGAGTTGATATTGCGGACAAAACCGACCTCTGTAGAAGCAAAGGCTTTCTAGTGACAAACAAGACAAATAAACACTACCTTTCTCTAAACATGCATTTAGAATACAAGTAATCAGGTGATTTTAACATACCTTTAGTCCAACGCTTTGTAGTAGTCCAGCCTCGCCGATCCGGATGAGCTCCTCCTTCTCTTTGAAACCTGCATTCACTAACAAGCGAAAAGATTAAATAGCACCTGATAAACTCATAAAATAATACATATCCATCATACAGACCAAGGAGTATATGAAACAAATCATGAATAACAATCTGTTGAGAAAAATGAGTTCATTTGTATTAAGTGGAAACAAAAGAAACCATTACAACCTGAGCCTTGGTGTTGTGCAGGTCCCTCCTAGGGTCCAGCAAGAGTTTTCCTTTACTTTGATCATCTCACCCACTCTCAAATAAGACTAGGAAAGGATGGGAATCTCTCCTCTCAAGCTTTACAAGGGAGTCCTAATTCCAGCAGCATCTACCCTTAGGAATGTTCAGCTTTCAACCTCCCCTCCCTCTGGCCCAATGCCTGTATTTATAGTGCTCTAGAGGAAGTTATTCAGGTCCACCATCAATGGGATAAGCCCCTCTTTGGATGGGATAGCTCCCCTCTTGATGGGATAAGTTCCTCTTTGATAGGGATACATGAACCATCTGGAGGCGCTCCATACATGTCAAACAAGCTTCTAGAATGCTCTAGAAATGACTACAAGTAACTTTTTTAGAGTGAAACTTGCGCCATTTGACCTTTACAGGAGTACGCACCCTCCCCTTTATAGACAGAGCGTACAAGTACGCAGGTATTGTGAACTTGGGGTGCGTACACGCAGGTAAGGCTAAGAGAAACTGCGTACCCAGAGATATATATATTTTTAATGACTTTCTCTCTTTCTTGGAGTTTGACATGGAGAGCAGAGGTATGAGACTTGCCAATGAGGATAGTATGATAGTTGATGGAGCCATACTAACTGCAAATAGTCATGGTGACAAATTTTAGTTTAACATATTGCCCCCTAAAGTGCGAAGCCTGTAGTAGATAAGGGTTTCATATCATCTAGGAAGGGTGAAGTACTTTATCATTTCAAGGATTATCTTGTGGAGAGCCCAGTCGGAACCTGCAAGTATTCAATACAAAATACATATATAAGATCATATCATTGCTGAGGTAGGCATTCCCATACTCACATTGAAAACTTTAACTAACAAACTATCTACTGCTCTGATATAGGAATGATTTTGCAGTACATCATAATTATAGACTTTGTAGACACAGTATGGGCGCAACCATCTGTTTATAGTTATTCTACTGTATAATGAATACAAAACTCCTCGCAGCCTGGATGGTGGAAACTAGATCCAGGGTCTTCATTTCTACTTCCCGAACAGGTACGATTCTATCCATGCGAATAAATGAGTTGATGTCGAACATGGTAGAAACCACTTGATTACCAGTAAATGATGTAAATTGTTAACAAGCATGAGAGAGACCACCAATGATGTCAATGGTTCTCAAAGTAACCAGTACAATCCATGAGATGTGAATGAATGAGTTGATGTCGAACATTTCACGGAATCCTTCGATCGAAAGTCAATGATGTAAACCATCGTCAAAGGCGAGAAACCTGCCATTGATGCATGCAGACTTCAAGGTACTGATGATTTCTAGGTCATCTTTCTAGATAATGTGCTGATGTCGATAGAAAGCGACCCGTTGCAGGCAAGCCCACAACACGAAATCATAGATCAAGTTGAAGAAATGTAGCTGTAAGGACTGACTCAAGGATGGTCAAGATGGATGATGGGTATTTTGCAGATGAATGGTTTATATGCAGAGACCTCTTGAACACATAACGACACAACAGATGGCTTGGTGACATTTTCCCAAAGTTAATACCCGGCTGAAGACTTTCAATGTGGTTTGATCAACTGTGAGGCAAAGGATTTCCCAACCCAGGTGAATGCAAAGTGTCGTGTTCAAGAGTGGTAATAAGGCTTCTTCTGAGACAAAAGATAACAAATAGGCTCATTTTTCTCTCTTTTCCCCCACCATTTCTGGCAAGTACCTCTTTATTTTTTACAAGCTTGAGGAGGATAACATATGCTTGATTATAAGCTCATCCTTCGGATGAGTCCAACTTAGTTTTGATTCGAACCCTAAGAAGGAGTGGTCCATTCCTGTTTGTAATCGAACAGGACCTTTACTGTGAAATTTTAACGAGTCCAATATAGGAGAAACTCGGCGTTTTTCAATTTTAGAGAGTCTGAAAAAACTTAAGAAGACTCCAGGTTGAACTTTTTCGTAAAGTTGTGTCTCCCAAGCCCGAAAAAGTATAAAATAATACTTGAGAGAACCGCTTGATCTTACGACCAAGGAGTACTTTCATGATTAGTGTCTTTGACCTGAAAAGTAAAAAGCAATCAAGGACACGTCGTTTTATTTCCAGTATCGAATTTGAAACGACAAAAATCCGGAAACCTTTTCCTGTTTTTACGGTCAGAAAGAGGGCTATAAGGGGAACATCTTTTAATTCCATTTTAATGAGTGTAAAAGAAACGCTCGGAAATCTTTTCATATTTTAGGAGTCAGAAAAGGGCTTTAAAAGATGACTCTGATATTTTTGTTTATGAAAAATGACATTTTCCCTGAAAATCCTTTTATCCTGCGCAAAAACCAACACATTACTCATACCTGTTTAAAGATAGATAAAAATACTTGAAAAATACCTTTTCATGGTGGAAAATAAACAAATTTGACATTTATTTACTCAAAAAACCTATAAAAAGGGCTTTTACCATTTCATTTTTACCATTTTACTGTTGAGGAGAGAAAAAGGGCTTTTGGCAAGAAACTTCCCGTGGACATTGCGGAGAATCCGACCGTCGAAACCGAACGCCGTCTCATCACATATTCTACAACATCCTCCCTTGCATTTCCATCCGTTTAGAATTTGTTTTTAGGCTTTAGATTTATTTTTTGGAGGCCTTGGGGGTTTCAAGGTCCGCTTTTTGGGGTACGCAGGTTACCCATGGGTGACCTGCATACCCCGACATTTTATCCATTGGGAAAATGCCGGGCGTACGCAGCTTGCCTTAAGAGAAGGTGCGTACATACGCCCTATCTCTAAAGGACTGGCTGCGTACACCGCAGAGTGGATTTTTAAACTCCAAATTCTCCAAAATGAACCAAAAATTTTCAATTTTATGGACTCTAACAGATGTTTTATGGTGTGTAGATTGCCCACCATGCTTGATTGGCGCGAGAGGGAGCACGAAGATGTTGATTTGGCCGTGATTAATCATCAACTTTCCATTGATGCTTTGAAGGCATGCGGTCTTTACAAATACTGGGCCATACCTGGCATGAGGGCCCAGGTGCGCTTTCTAGAGTGGCTGGTCGAAAGGTGGAACGTTCAGGATCAGTGCTTTTACATCGGAGGGCACCAGCTTGAGATAGAGCCCTATGATATTTACTTTCTCACTGGTTTGCCAAAGAGGGGCGAACAATTGACTCTGTCCGGGACTAGGCCCGGTGGCCAGTCCATTGCTAGCCTCCGGCTAGAGTGGTGTAATAACCAAAACCAGGATAAGGGGATAGATATCAAAAAGATATCCCGACCTGAACTTATGGTAATTGCCTTTACAGTTACCAGACTTTGCGGAGCTGCCGCTTTGCACATTGCCACTGGATCCCAGATGTGGATGGCGATTGATTGCTATCAGGGCACCATTTTCAACTGGTGCAATGCTGTGTTGGCCAACCTAAAGGGCCAACTGACTAGGACCAAAAACGGACAACTGAAGACTTTTGGTTATGGGCCCTTAGTTGTGAGTTTTTCCCTAGAGAGGGTTCTGATGCTGATCCCACAGCAGCTCACTGTTGAGGCTAGGCTTCCTCAAGAGCCTAAGTTGATGCGATGGGTTGCGGTGATGGCCCGTCATCCTGACGAGGGCACGGAAGTTGTCCGATTTAGACCGGAGTATTTTCACTGGTTAGAGAACCAGGTCTTCTCGATTCAGGATTTTTCGTATGCCGGAGTTGATTTTCGTGGAGATCCGAACATGATTCTTCCACCGGGAGAACAGTGGGACGACACAGGTACTTCATTTTCCACAAGTTTTTAAATTATTTACTTTTTTTTAATTTTATATCATCCCAAAACTCACAGTGACAATTTTCAAAATGCAGATGTAGGTCCACAGCGTCCAGCCAATCTCCAGCCTTTTGAGAGGAGAGTACCAGTTGCACCAGCACTGGCCCCACAGGATGCGGCCGCAGAGACCTTAGCCGAGTTGGAACAGGACCTAGAGCGTCTCACGACAGACATACCAGAGACGACTATAGATGATATCCCTATTAGACTTTAGCGCTATGTGGTCGCAGTCCCAGGACCTTTTAGGAGGTTCTTGTGTAGGGTAGCGCGTGCAGTGGTGTCATATAGACAGCACCACCAGTGACTGGCTGGTCACTTTTGTAGACACATGTGAGATTTTGGTTTTTTTTTGTACTTATCATTTTTGCCGATCATAAGGTGTTTTTCAACCTATGATCGAAGACGATGTATTTTTGACACACTCCTATCTATATATATCATTATTACCGGCTTATCTTGTTAAACATGTGTGATGAAATGTTTTTAAATTTACATGTATGATTATCGCAAATGTCTGTCTAACACTCGAGAAGCAATTGCATATGCTAATGTATTTAATGACCTTGGAATATGTTGATATTCAATGTAATCAAATTCGCGTTCCAAGAGACGCACTCTCAAAAATAACCTTAATAACACTGGATTTCTAATGGCATATACTCTATTAAGCTGTAATACAACGAGTTCAGAATCTAACCTCACTATCAAACTCCGAATCCCAAACGAAATAGATTTAGATAATAATTCAATCACTGCACTGTATTCTGCAATGTTGTTTGTTGTTTGACCGAGGCTCACCCCATGGATAGAAACTAACTCGTCAGAGGGTGAATAGATAACCCAAGCTGCGGAAGGGATATTCTGTGTACTACGACAAGCACCATCAGCAAATCCAATGTACGTTTGGAGAGGCGTCGACATCTGCAATATCAAGAGTAAAACCAAGATAAGCCACAATAACGACGAAAAACACACTCTCTAAGCTAAGCACATTGTCTATACTAACAAACACAACAGCTAGAAAGAAAAATCTAACCTAACTAAATCTCCATACCCATAATTTAAGCATAATACCTCTTAAGGTAAAGTCCATTTCTGGGCTTACCCAAAGAGTCCCCATCAAAATCTACCAGCTCATAGGCACCTTTTGCTAGCTTTCGCTTGACGATGTAGGGCCCATGCCACATAGGAACGAATTTTCCAACACCTAATTTATCGTTAGCTTGATCATATAATAGCACTAGGTCTCCTTCCGAAAAATTTTGAGGGGTCACGTTACGATCATACTGAGCTTTCATCCGTTTTGCGTGAGTCTCGATTGCCAATGCAGCGTCACGTCGAGTCTCATCTAATTGATCTAAGTATAATAGATGCTTCTCCTCTTCGGAAGTAGCTGGAAGTAATTCGACAGCCATTTTAAGTGACAGGATTTCGCATTCAATGGGCAACACTGCTTCCAAACCATAAACTAGTTGGAAAGGAGTGAACCCTGTTGATGTTTTCACTGAGGTTCGGTACGCCCAAAGCACGGAAAATAACATGTTGTGCCAATTCGACTGATGAATACCAATGATTCGTCGGATCATGATAACTAAAACTTTGTTGATAGACTCAACCAAGCCATTGGCTTGTGGATAATAAGGAGTTGAGCTATCGTGACGCAAACCAAGCTGGCCTATAAGTTCTGTCATCATAACGTTTCGAAAATGGCGCCCATGGTCAGTGATTATCACTTGTGGGACACCAAACCTAGCAATAATGTGATTGAATACGAAAATCGCAGCTGTCTTGCCGTCTGCCTCGAATGTAGGCATCGCCTCGGCCCACTTAGTAAAATAATCAACCGCAAGGATGATATACACATGCCCCCCGGCCGAGTGAGGGTTACATGTAATAAAGTCGATACCCCATTTAGCAAAAGGACCAACGACAATTATAGGGTGGAGAGGAGCAGGCGGTGCGCGCATCTTGCGATCAAACACTTGACAGTTGTGGCATTTATGGACCGCAATAATACAGTCTTTAAACAAGGACAACCAGAAGTAGCCAGCGTGCAATATCTTTTGGGCTGTGGCATACCCAGACATATGACCGCCACACGCTCCAGAGTGACAGTCATTCAAAACCCTTTCAGCTTCCTCATGAGTTAAGCAACGACGAAAAACCAATTCCGCCCCATGGCGATAAAGAGTATCTCCAATAAGTTTGTACTGTTGGGACTGGAATCGAATTTTCCGACGTTCCAACTTTGAAAGTTCGAGCCGAAAGGATTGGGTTTGGAGATAGACAATTATATCCCCATACCACGGATCTAAAGTGCTGATGAGAAACAGAGATTCGTCCGCAATGGGTTCCTCTGCCACAGTTTCCGTATCAGCACGCGGGAAATCACACATCAACTCCGCAAAAACTAAAGATTTCTTAGACTTAGACTTTTCAAATTCCAAGTCGAACTCCTGCAGGACAACGATCCATTTAGAGTACTTGCCCCCTAGCAATTGTTTAGTCAAAATGTAGATCATAGGGTTGAAATCCGAAATAACTGTAGTTTTACAGAGAAGAATGTAGTGACGAAAACGCTGGACAGCTTGAACGGCTATCAAGGCTAATTTCTCCACATGTGAATATTTGAGCTCAGTGGGATTTAACGTCCGACTAAGATAATAGATCACATGTTCTGTTCCGAATTCATCTTCCTGTACTAAGACCATTCCAATGGTGGAATGAGCGGCGGCGAGGTACAAAAAGTAATCCTGGTTGTAGTTGGGAGGATGCAGCAACGGTGCATGGGTCAACGCGTGCTTCAGTGCACCAAGATATTTCTGAGCTATCTCATCCCAAGAGAGTTGAGCATTTTTTTTCAACAACCGGGTAAAGCCCTTGGAAATCTGGGCGTAGTTCGGAATGAATCGGCGTAAAAAGTTTGCTTTCCCCTGCAAACTTTGGAGTTGGCGCAGACTCGAACGAGGAGGCAATTTGATGATAGCTTCTACCTTCGAGGGATCGACGGGAATGCCGACTTTTGAAACTACAAATCCCAGCAATCGTCCCACTTCAATGCAGAAGACACATTTGTGTGGGTTCAACCATATACGATAATGCCTACACCTCATAAAAATTGCTCGTAAATGGACAAGGTGATCAACTCGATGCAAGGAGTGAGCGGGCAAATCATCGAGATACGGTTGCACAATGTGCTTGATGTCATGAAATGCATAAGACATCGCCCTTTGAAAAGTGGCTCCAGCATTCTTAAGCCCAAAAGGTAATTTGCAATAAGCAAATGTCCCCCATGGACAAATGAAAGCCGTTTTTGGTTGATCGGCAGGTAGAATATTGATTTGGTTGTAACCGGAAAAACCATCCATAAAGGAAAATATTTCACTGCCAGCACAATCATCAATTATTTGATCGATATAGGGTGTTGGATAGTTTTCCTTAGGACAAGCATGTTTGATATCCCTATAGTCGATACATATTCTTATTGTTCCCTATTTTTTGTTAACCGAAACAATATTCGATACCCAATCCGTTAACGGGATCGGATAAATGAAACCTGCTTTCAACAGCTTCTCAACTTCTGCTTTAATCACAGCCGCTTTTCGTGGGTGAATCTGACGCAGACGTTGCTGGACGGGTTTAGCGTCCGGGTAAGTCTTGATTTCATGGACAACAATGGTGGGATCAATTCCTAGCATTTCCTCGTAAGACCAGGCAAACACGTCGCGGAATTCTTGAAATAGGGCCTTGTATGTTTGAATTTCGTCATCTGAACACGAGGCACCTATATGAATGTGTTCAACAATTCCGGACTTCACTGAAATGTCAATGGGAATAGTGCGAGAAATGTTTCCCAAGTTCAGCTCTGAATTAGGATGTTTCATTGGACTCTGAGCGTATTTGACATATTCAGCTGTAAAGATTGATGTGAAATCGTTTTCAAAACGATCATCCTCAGGTAAAAGCGGAAGATCTATGATGGAGATCTTCCCATGGTAAATCGTCTACACACATGACTTCACAAAGCTGTTCGTCAGATGACACAACTTCGGGAAACGTTATTAACTCCGAGGTTGACGCGAAAAGGGATTCCTCACGGACCACATTCATTTGGTAGATTTTGGTTGAACTTGGGTCGGAAAAAGACGGCACGGCTTCATAGGCAATTTCATATGGACTCAAAGGCATTGCATCACCAAATGAGTCTATCTCAGATTCAGAAGGAACGATCCAAGGATTGTCATAAACAATGGTATCTGAAGTAATCATATGAATAGATGCAAATGAAGACACGACGTTGATTTGAGGAAAAGGAAAAGTTCCTAGTAAATCGGCATCTTTAACTAATCCTACGCCAACACCCTTGTAAGGATAGTCGTTTTACCGACATGCTGGATACTCTCTGAAGAGGCTGGGTCGGATGAAAAATAAGTCAGCTAGTCTATGGTTACGATCTTGCCATTGTGTGGAAACTTTATTACTCTGAAGACCGATGAAACGACCGCTGTCATAGCGTAAGACCAACTTCGACCCAAAAGACGGTTGTAGTCTAGAGGGGCATCAACTACCTCCACATCTAGACTAACGGTTTTCCCTTCAAACCCTATAGGAAAATCCTATAGAATGCCAAACGGATGGAACCCATGGCCATCAAAGGCCTTAAGAATTGTCGGGGATTGATTTAGTGAAGGAGAACCAAGCGATCTCCAACACTGTATCGACATAATACACATGGAAGCTCCCTCATCAATTACAGGCCGATGAATAGGCCTGTTTTTGACTATCACTGGGATATGGAAAGCCATCTGATGAGGCAAACACGGTGTACTATTTTCTAGATCAAAGATTATTAGGTTCGGGTCCTGGACATCAACAGCTCCTATAGCCGACAAAAGTAATTTTCGTTGTGCTGGGCATGATTGCAGCACTTCTAAAGCCGACATTGCTGAGGGTGAAACAGCTAAATCCTCAACAATGTTGTAGTTCTGGGCCGCTCTCGCATGTGGATTGAAAGCAGACCTTCGAAGTACACCCTTGGCGGGTGGTTTGATTACTAAGTCAGGGTTAGGTTTCTCGATCTGTAGTGGATCGGAACCGGGAGCTGAGGTTGATGGATTTGAATGAGAAGATTCTGCTTCTTTCGATCCATCAATAGGACTCTTACTACCATAATCTTGCGATCGAGTCGCAATCCTTACATGAGACATCATCAATATGGGTTCTTCAGTGGCACCCGAGGAAGAACCTATCATCTTACTCTCCTACTTTGGAAATGGATCTTTCAAAACAGCATGAGTTGAGGAACCCTTGACGATTTTCACAACCTCGGCCCGATGAGGGCAATCTCTTGTAAAATGATCCTCTTCACAAATAAGACAAGGATATCGAGGTTTGCGCTTTTCGTCGTTGGTTTCTGACTTTTCTTTTTTCTCCTTTGGAGTTTTGTCTGCTTTACCCTTCTTCTTACCTTTCTTCTTCCCACCGTTTTTTGATTTAGCCGTAGATGACTCTACAGCGTGAATATCAGCGGAAATTTCAGGAGAAGATTCTCCTGTCAAGGAATCTGGTAAGGTTATAATAGGCGAAGAATTCTTTGAAGACTTCTTCTTGCTTTTAGTATTTACCATACCAATCATGCCATCAGCAGCATGAGATCCCGAAGGAGCAGCAGCGATTTGATTTGACTTTGGGAGATCTGGGATCTTTTCGTGTAACGTACCTGACTGAGTGTAAACTAAGTCAAGGTACTGCGCTTGAACAATTACTTGCTCCTCAGTAACTACTCCGGCCTTAGCTATGTCTTCAGTAATATTCGGTAATAATGATTTAACAAACCATTCAGCTAAGATTTGGTTCGGGATAAAAACTTTCACTAATCGCCTTTGACGTATCCATTCATGTATATGATCGGAAATATAAGTGGACGTTGACTGTTTTAGTGAAGTTAGTAGCTCCGTGCCATTATCATATCTGACCGGCAACTGAAAATGAGTTAGGAACGAGGTAGCTAACTGACTAAAATTGTAAAAAGAGGCCCGTGGTAACTCAATGTACCACTTGGCCGCGAGACCAATGAGCGTACACTGGAAAAGACGTAAGCGGATCGAATCATCCGAGATGGAATTTGAAGCACACCAGAGGTGGTAAGTCATCACATGATTTGACGGATCCTCTCCAGACTTACCTTCGAACTTGGGTATATCACTGGGCAACTTATTTGGCATTGGCGGCCAGAACGGAAGATAATTTATTGGATCGTTCGTTAGGCGCGACAAGTCTGGTAAATCCAAAGTTGCGATAAAGAGTAACTGCCGATTAGGATCCCTAAAACTCTGGGTCACAAGACCAGTCCCAGGAGGAGGATATCCAGGATAACTTGGAATAGGAATCGCATTCGGGATATTATATCCTCCTGGAAAACCATGACTAACCGGACCGTAATGGGGTTGCTGAGGTTGTTGATAAGTGTACCCAGGATACGGTTGATACTGGTAAACTCGCTGTTGGACAGCAGGCCCGTATTGGTACTGTCCCTGGTACGGTTGATAAGCGAATTGTGGTTGACTAGTGACAACCGTACTTAAACCAGGTTGTCCTACAGGCATCTGAACCGTAGTTTGAATCGTAGATCCAGACAATGGTAAAGATGTCTGAGGAGTAGTTGTAGAGACAGTAGAAACCGGATCTGTCAATACTCCAGAAGCAAGTGTGGTGGAAGGAACAGATGTTGCGGTAGTTGCAGCAGTCGTTTGAGATGGAGTACTAGGTGCAATTGGCGACTGAGTAACTACCGAAGGTACAGAAGTTTGAACATTAGACTGGACTGGTTGCTGGGATGAACCAGCAACTAAGGGTTGTCCAGCTTGAGATGACAACTGTACGCTTGGCTGCAATACCTGTTGAACTTGTGATGGATACCACACTATGTTCATTCCGGGGTATTGACCCATGACAGGTTGAGGATATCGAGATCCATAATCGAATTGAGGGTAGGATTGATAATTGAAAGGTACATTTCCCGTACCTTGAACATAAGATTGACCTTGAGGTGTTTGATAACCTTGACTCGAGTACTGACCTTGAGGTAGATACCCTTGAGGTAAGTACTAATACTGGGGTTGACCTTGAGCTATGAATTGATACTGAGGTTGACCTTGGGGTACATATTGAGGCTGGGGTTGACCTTGAGGAATGTATTGTACTATGGGTACATACTGTCCTTGAGGTTGCCTCCCAGACGCAATTTGTGTACCTTGAGGTTGCCCCCCAGGCGTTAATTGAGGCTGCCCCCCAAGCGGTAATTGGCCACCTTGAGGTTGAGAACCGGGAACTGAACCTGACATCATGTAAATGTCCCCTACACCCAACGATTTATTACCATTGTTTCCAGCTAATAACCCATGTTCAATGGGTTGAGGAGATGCTCCCTCAAAAGTACCAGAAAGTGACTGATACCCGGAGGGAACAGAAGGACCACCGAAAAAGAAAGATTCAGGAGATTGAGTGAACACGAACGACTGACCAGACATATTTACAGGAGTATAAATACTTCCAGGTGGATAAGGAGTACGAGGTGGAGAAAAACTTATCCCTGAGTTGTCTAAATAATTGGTTAACGAAAGGTACCAAGTAGTACTTCTACGAGGACTGTAAAATATGGATTCACGCTCCCTTAGATCAATAGTAGGTTGATCATCAAGGATAGAGATGCCAAATTCTTCCTCTGGAGCAAGTTCTTCAATAGCTATCAAACCAGCAGGAAGATTTTCGGTGATGACTCTTTCTACCCTAGGTGAATCAGGAGCACTAGAAGTTGGAGTAACAGGTTCAGATATTTCAGGTTATTCGCCTATATCACTAGTAGATGAAAAACTACCAGCAAGCTCGGAAACTGCAACAGCTTCAGGATTATAACCTGTTTCTAGACCTTGGTAATCTGGATGGACTACCAACGACGACTCTCCTTCTTCAGGTGAACCTACTTTACTGCCACTAGGAGTTACAAGGACTTTCAAACCTTCGTAATGACCCGGAACCTCTTCAGGAGGTTTGCCCTGAAGTCTACGGGACTTCCTCAACAAATCGGCCACGGTAACAATCTCAGGAGACTTGCCCCGAAGTCTACGGGACTGTCTCAGTAATTCAGCCACAGTTAAAAGCTTTTAACTACTGCACACGCAAACAAAGTAAAATATCAAATCAAACCACCTAAAGTCTCTAAAGAACCAAAAAAATTCGAATCACACGCCTAAAGAATCTAGGGCGTCAAACCATACACAAACAGTAGCCTTCCGGACCGAAAACACTAGTTTGAGATGAAACCCAACATCGCCGAATTCAGCACAGAAGTGGTGGGTGGAACAGTTACCCTGGCAACCTGCTTAATGAATAGACCGGCACAAGTTCCTCGACTTTAACCGTCTCGAGTGAAGTGAACCCCCCGGAAAATCCAAGTGAGTCTAGCCGACGTCTGCTCCAGGTACAGTGGGATCTTCCCTCCACCGTCACCTCGGTAGAATCCTAAAGATAATGGTCACTAAGGTTACCAACAGCAACAAATATACCTGGGGGAACAGTCTACCACCCGATAGCACACAAGGGCAGAGTAACAAGCTCAATCCCCTTGCCGGCTCCTTGACAATAATCCAAGGTTTACCGACAAGTGACCCCAGGCTCCTCGACAATAATCTGAGGTTTACCGTTTGTAGTACGTGCGTATCTGGCGTCTTTCCCAATGAAGGAGGATTGATCCCCTCACTGGTTCGGACACGATCTCGTGCTTCTCCTTTAAGAGGAGCTTTCCCAAAGTACAAATGAAACAGTTGGATTTATCCTACCACAAGATGAGCTACTTGTTTGGTTTTATTGTCTTGGAGAGTTAATTACTCTCCTACTCCAAGACACTAGCCTGATCTATATTGGTGTTTCAGAGCCCTAGTAAATAAAAAGTTAATAAGTTGATTTTACTTTAAGCGTTAATTTTATGGCTTTTCTTTAAGACAAAAGGTAGTGGAGATGAAACTGATGGTGTGTAGACTCGACTCAAGTCCATTAAAAAGATGCACTTAGGATGATTTACACTAATTTTCTTTTTCAATGAATTCCCTAGCTAAGAGAGTTGGAGAATGCAAAATTGATATAAAGACAACTTTCTTGGCAATGAAAATTAAAGAAACAAACTCTTTATCTTTTCCAAAACATACAACACATGACCACTAATTACTTCACGAAAATTTCTTTTTCTTTCAAAGACTCAAATGCTACCAAAGCAAACTTTCCTTCAAAAGATGTTTTTTGTATTTTTTCCCTAATTAACGAAGCATGTAAAACTTACTTTAACAGAAATCAAAGTTAAAAAAGCTATGGCAATCAAATCAACTCAATTTCACTCAAAAGCAAATCTAAATAGAAACGCACCTAAAAGTAAATATAATGAGGCAAAAGCCTACTAAAGATGATTCCAGAATGTTTTACTCAGTCAAAATGTGACTAAGGACTAGTTAATGCAGAACCAAAAACTAGTCAAAAACAAAAATCAAAATCTTTTGTTCTTTTTCTCAAGAATAAAATTCAAAGTTCAATCAACAAACTTTTTTGAGATTCGCAAAGAGAAGACACAAAGGTAGGTTTCTCATAAGGGTGGATTCTATGAAAGGTCCGACTCCTAAGAAGACTAAAAAAAACCAGGGAGATCCAAAGTTTGACAACCTCTAAAGCCAAAGTCACTACAGGACCAGTGCAAAAATCAAACCCTAGGGCAAAATCTCTATGAATTTCACTAAAACTCTTGACACTGACGAAACAAGCTTAGGTGAAGATTGATGGCAGATAACCAGTGGATCTGGGCAGAAAAAACAAATTAAAAAACAAAATCTAAAAGGCAAAAAGGAGAAAATTGAAATTTTCTTAATTTTGACAGGGTAGGCAGGCGACCTGTTTGCACAGGTGCGTGTACGCTCTGTGCACAAAGCTGCAGTGCGTACAGGTATGCACTGTGCTCAACGCAAAGGCTGCGTACTTCTAGCAAAACTAAGAAGAACTAAAATATAATTTAAACCTAAGCTATCCCACCCAAAAACACAGTCAGACAGCCAAAAACCAGAAAACAAACGACTTTTCTCATACCAAAGTTTCACACAAAGGAAAAATCATTCACATCAATGGATTCCCCAGTGGAGTCACCATTTTTTCATGCGGAAAGAGTCGATATTGCGGAAAAAACCGACCTCCCTAGAAGCAAAGGCTTTCTAGTGACAAACAAGACAAATAAACACTACCTTTCTCTAAACATGCATTTAGAATACAAGTAATCAGGTGATTTTAACATACCTTTAGTCCAACGCTTTGTAGTAGTCCAGCCTCACCAATCTGGATGAGCTCCTCCTTCTCTTCGAAACCTGCATTCACTAACAAGCCAAAAGATTAAATAGCACCTGATAAACTCATAAAATAATACATATCCATCATACAGACCAAGGAGTATATGAAACAAATCATGAATAACAATCTGTTGAGAAAAATGAGTTCATTTGTATTAAGTGGAAACAAAAGAAACCATTACAACCTGAGCCTTGTTGTTGTGCAGGTCCCTCCTAGGGTCCAGCAAGAGTTTTCCTTTACTTTGATCAGCTCACCCACTCTCAAATAAGGCTAGGAAAGGATGGGAATCTCTCCTCTCAAGCTTTACAAGGGAGTCCTAATTCCAGCAGCATCTACCCTTAGGAATGTTCAGCTTTCAACCTCCCCTCCCTCTGGCCCAATGCCTGTATTTATAGTGCTCTAGAGGAAGTTATTCAGGTCCACCATCAATGGGATAAGCCCCTCTTTGGATGGGATAGCTCCCCTCTTGATGGGATAAGTTCCTCTTTGATAGGGATACATGAACCATCTGGAGGCGCTCCATACACGTCAAACAAGCTTCTAGAATGCTCTAGAAATGACTACAAGTAACTTTTTTAGAGTGAAACTTGCGCCTTTTGACCTTTACAGGAGTACGCGCCCTCCCCTTTACAGACAGAGCGTACAAGTACGCAGGTATTGTGAACTTGGGGTGCGTACACGCAGGTAAGGCTAAGAGAAACTGCGTACCCAGAGATATATAGATTTTTAATGACTTTCTCTCTTTCTTGGAGTTTGACATGGAGAGCAAAGGTATGAGACTTTCCAAGGAGGATAGTATGACAGTTGATGGAGCCATACTAACTGAAAATAGTCATGGTGACAAATTTTAGTGTAACAGTACTACTTGGTATCTTTCTTTAACTAATTATTTGGACAACTCAGGGTTAAGTTTTTCTCCACCTCGTGCTCCTTATCCACCTAGAGGTCTTTATACTCCCGTAAATATGTCAGATCAGTCGTCCATGTTTACTCAATCGCCTGAATCCTTTTTGTACGGTGGTCCTTCAGTTCCCTCTGGGTATCAGTCACTTTTTGGTACTTTTGCGGGAGCATCTCCTCAACCCATTGAACATGGGTTATTACCTGGAAACACTGGTAATAAACCGTTGAGCGTAGGAGACATTTACATGATGTCAGGTTCAATTCCCAGTTCTCAACCTCAAGGTGGCCAGTTACCGCCTGGGGGGTAGCCTCAATTAACGCCTGGGGGGCAACCTCAAGGTACACAAATTGTGTCTGGGGGGCAACCTCAAGGACAGTATGTACCCATGGTACAATACATTCCTCAAGGTCAATCCCAAACTCAATATGTACCCCAAGGTCAACCTCAGTATCAATTTATACCTCAAGGTCAACCCCAGTATCAGTACCTACCTCAAGGGTATCTACCCCAAGGTCAGTACTCGAGTCAAGGTTTCCAGCCACCCCAAGGTCAATCTTATGTTCAAGGTATGGGAAACGTACCTTTCAATTATCAATCCTACCCTCAATCCGGTTATGGATCTCAATATCCTCAACCTGTTATGGGTCAATACCCTGGAATGAACATAGTGTGGGATCCATCGCAAATTCAACAGGTATTGCAGCCAAGTGTACAGTTGTCATCTCAAACTGGACAACCCTTAGTTTCTGGTTCACCCCAGCAACCAGTCCAGTCTAATATTCAAACTTTTGTACCTTCGGTAGTTTCTCAGTCTGGGCCTATTTCGCCTCGTACTCCATCTCAAACGACTGCTGCAACTACTGCAACATCTGTTCAATATACCCCACTTGTTTCTGGAGTATTGATAGCTCCGGTTTCTACTGTCTCTGTATCTACTCCTCAGACATCTTTACCATCGTCTGGATCCACGATTCAAACTACGGTTCAAATGCCTGTAGGACAACCTGGTTTAAGTACGGTTGTCACAAGCCAACCACAATTCTCTTATCAACCGTACCAGGGACAGTACCAATTCGGTCCGGCTGTCCAACAGCCAGTTTACCAGTATCAACCGTATCCTAGGTACACTTATCAACAATCACAACAACCCCAGTATGGTCCGGTTAATCTTGGTTTTCCAAGAGGATACAATATCCCGAACGCGATTCCTATTCCTAGTTATCCTGGATATCCTCCTCCTGGGACTGGTCTCGTGACCCAGAGTTTTAGGGATCCTAATCGGCAATTACCGTTTATCGCAACTTTGGATTTACCAGACTTGTCGTGCCTAACAAACGATCCAATAAATTATCTTCCGTTTTGGCCGCCAATGCCAAATAAGTTGCCCAGTGACATTCCCAAGTTCGAAGGTAAGTCTGGAGAGGACCCATCGAATCATGTGATGACTTACCACCTCTGGTGTGCCTCTAATTCCATCTCGGATGATTCGATCCCCTTAGGTCTTTTCCAGCGTACTCTCATTGGTCTCGCGGCCAAGTGGTACATTGAGTTACCACGGGCCTCTTTTTATAATTTTAGCCAGTTAGCTACCTCGTTTTTAACTCATTTTCAGTTGCCGGTCAAATATGATAATGGTACGAAGTTACTAACTTCATTAAAACAATCGACGTCCACATATATTTCCGATCATATTCATGAATGGAGACGTCGAAAGCGGTTAGTGAAAGCTTTTATCCCAGACCAGATCTTAGCTGAATGGTTTGTTAAATCATTGTTACCGAAGATTACTGAAGACGTAGCTAAGGCCGGAGTAGTTACTGAAGAGCAAGTGATGGCTCAAGCACAGTACCTTGACTTAGTTTATACTCAGTCAGGTACGTTACACGAAAGGATCCCAGATCTTCCTAAGTCAAATCAAATTGATGCTGCTCCTTCGGGGTCTCATGCCGTTGATGGTATGATTGGTACGGTGAACACTAAAAGTAAGAAGAAGTCTTCCAAGAACTCTTCTCCTATTATAACCTTGCTTGATTCCCCGACAGGAGATTCTTCTGCTGAGGTTTCTGCCAATATTCACGCTGTAGAGTCATCTACGGCTAAATCAAAATCCGGTGGAAAGAAGAAAGGTAAGAAGAAGAATAAAGCAGACAAAACTCCAAAGGAGAAAACTGAAAAGTTGGAAACCAATGACGAAAAGCGCAAACCTCATTATCCTTGTCCTATTTGTGAAGAGGATCATTTTACAAGAGATTGCCCTCATCGGGCAGAGGTTGCGAAGATTGTTAAAGGTTCCCAAACTCCTGCTGTTTTGAAAGATCCATTTCCAAAGCAGGAGAGTAAGATGATAGGTTCTTCCTCGAGTGCCAATGAAGAACCCATATTGATGACGTCTCATGTAAGGATTGCGACTCAATCGCAAGATTATGGTAGTAAAAGTCCTGTTGATGGCAAAGAAGCAGAATCTCCTCATTCTAATCCATCAACCTCAGCTCCCAGTTCCGATCCACTACAGATCGAGAAACCTAACCCAGACTTAGTAATCAAATCGCCCGCCAAGGGTATACTTCGAAAGTCTTCTTTCAATCCACATGCGAGAGCGGCCCAGAATTTTAACATTGTTGAGGACTTAGCTGTTTCACCCTCAGCAATGTCGCTTTGGAAGTGCTGCAATCGTTTCCAGCACAATGCAAATTACTTTTGTCGGCTATAGAAGCTGTTGATGTTCAGGACCCGAACCTAATAATCTTTGATCTAGAAAATAGTACATCGCGTTTACCTCATCAAATGGCTTTCCAGATCCCAGTGATAGTCAAAAACAGGCCTATTCATCGGGCTGTAATTGATGAGGGAGCTTCCACGTGTATTATGTCGATACAGTGTTGGAGATCGCTTGGTTCTCCTTGTTGTGGGGAAAAGTATCCGATGCGGATGACACTAACCCTTTCTAAAGGTGACAGACTTTAGCAACAACTGAATGACAAAGTTTTCATGTTCATCTTTATGAAAGCACAGAGAGAATAGAAAGAGGATCAACCAACCTGGTGTCTTGCGCTTAGTCGATCCTTGTCCTTCTCGCTTTGTATCCCCTTCCCAGCTCTTTACTCTCCAAGCCGATCCAGCTACACACAGAATCTGCACAACAAAAGGGAGCAAACTACGAGATACAAGCAATCATAATTGAAGCATGGATTAGGTTGCATCAAATATACATGTAAACACAAAAGCATCTATGTAAAACAAGTATATAGAAGAACATGCAAACTTTATTGATAGAAAGTAACAGGGTTCTAGAGGAAGTTACAACCAATGATGTTGGCCCCAATCCAGCAGCACCTCCTCGGCAGCAAGAACTCTCTTCTTCACCTCTAGTAAAACAATCACCCAATAATCCTGGCAGTATACCAACAGCACCTCCTTGCTTATACCAAAATTCCAGCCTCCATAGACCTCATAGAAGAGCTCTATATATAGGAGGGAAGAGGAAAGGATGAGTCAGCTGGAGGCTGGCATATAGCTGACTAGTGTCCTATCCATCTTCAGTTAATCTTCAGTTCGTGTGTCCACTTGGAGATCCTTGCTTACACATGGTGATCAAGTACCTCTTACTCATCACAGGGCGAATCTCATGAACCAAGTGTCATTTTGGAAGCTTCCTGGGCAATTGACACCTTGCAGGATGACTGTGCCACTTGGCCAATCTCGCCCAGCGCAGGTAGCCTTCATTGTTTTTGACTTCCAGCGCAGGTACAGAGTGGGACAGTTGCAATACAGCGCAGATGCTCAGTTAAGCAGCTGACATGATCCAAAATAAGCCTGTTTTGAAGTGTTTTCAGGTGGAGAACTGATTGGAAGTGCTGTTGTTCGATGACCTTGTTCTTTTAGGGGTAAGAACAACATATTTAGGGACTGAGGATCCCTGTAATTATTGACATTCCATGCTCCTTGACGCGAGGCACAAAAATGTCTATAACAGTTGCCCCCTAAAGTATGAGGCCGTTTATCGGGTGAAATGCTTTAGCTAGAGGATCCGAAGTTCGTTCCAGTGCTGAGGAGAGTGCCCTGTAATACAATACAATACAATACATTATTTTTCATTCATCATTATTCTCATGATCTAGCTGAGGCGGGCATTCCCATGCTCAGCTTTCTATAAATACATTTTGGTACATATGACAGACGATCGTCTGAAGATAGACTGATAATTTTCTGCTGAAACTATCATCCTTTGAATAGGATGATCATCTGCAGCAATGATGTACATGGCAAATGTTTTTATATTTCCTGAATATATATCGCAGCCCGGATGGATGAAACTAGATCCGGGGTCTTCAAACTCGTTCGATCTTCACTCTAAGTACAAGTCGATCCATGTGAGAATTGCGCTGAAGTCGAACATGGAAAGACATCGCTTGATTACCGGTCAATAATGAAAACTGTTAACAAGCGCGAGAGGGATCACCAATAATGACGATGACCCTCAAGGTACTACAGTACAATTCACGTGGCGTGAAAAAGGACTTGGCGTCGAACGCCACGCAAAATATTCTGGTCGAAGGTCATTGATGTATACCTGTCGCCGGAAGTGAGAAACTTGCCATTGAGGCATGCAAGCTTCAAAGTACTGATGGGGGTGTTCCTAGATCAACTTCTTGGATAATGAGCTGAAGTCGACAAGAAGCGATCCGTCAAAGGAGGGCCTTAATGAATCCCACATCAATGACACGGAACGGAGCTAATGACTTTAGTGGAGGTGAAAACAAACTGTGAAATATGATTCAGGGTGGCGATCATGAATGGATGAAGGATAATGTATGGTAGTGGATGGGACACGGTTGACACTTCCAGAATGACCCCTCTTGAACATATAACGACACTGATGCGATGGATCGGTAGCATTACCCCAAATGTGGATGGTGTGGCGAGGACCATGGTGATGAGACCGGTGAATGAAACAACCCAACCCGATAAGGTACGGAGGAAAAGTGTCATGTCCAAGAGTGACTTGCTACCTTTAAACTTTGATGTTCTCCCAATTTTTCCCCAGTCATTTCTGACCAGTACCTCTTTATTTTTGTCAAGCTTGAGGAGGATAACATATGCTTGTTCTATAACCTGCCCTTCGGGCAAGCCTATCGCTATGATTTAACGAGCCTAGCGATAGGGAAACTCGTTCTCGTCTAAAGACAAGTTTGTCGCTATTTAATCATTTTAACGAGTCTAACGACAAGGAAAACTCGGTCCTTTTCATTTTTAGAGAGTCTAAAAAGGTACAGAAAGTCAACTCTATAACTCCTTTTTCGTCAGCAAATCCCTTAAGTCCGAAAAAGTATAAAACAATACAGAAGGGATGGCTGTTCGGTACTTTTAACGAGCCGAACAAGACAAGCGCTCGATCCTTTTGTGCAATAATCCCTCAGGTCCAAAAAGATTAAAATTTAGAGGAGGGATAGCATTCCGGTCGTTTAACGAGCTGGAAGGCCAAAACTCGGCAAACTTTTCATATTTTACGAGTCAGTGAAAAGAGCTCAAAGAAGACTCGTCTTTTGAGGAACGAGTGATAAACAGGGATAGCAGCAGATTCCAGGTACAGGTTGGAATTTTCCAATCACGGCAGTGTCACAAGGATGGCTAGGTGAAATCACTCTTCGCAGCTGTTCCTCAAAATGGGTAAACAAACAAATGGAGGTGAATGATCGGCCAAATGAAAAGTGGAGGTGACGGATGAAAACACGACCAAGGCTTTTAAGGCTTATAAATTTACGATCGCAATGGTTATTTACCGAGATAGGTTCATTTTTTTTTTTAAATGAGCTTGAACTTTGGCGAAAAAACTCTGCTCACACTTTTCTATTTTTTAACGAGCATAAATTCAGTCCTAAAACTGCTCGGATTTGCGTTTATTTTTTAACGAGCATGAACTATATGCTAAAACTGCTCGATGATAAGTTTGCATGCCCCCAGCATAATAATACAAATCGAGGTGCATGCCCCCCAAGCTTCATTGCGTTCAACTCTGTTGATTGGAATGAAGGTTTACCATTGAGATCTGGACAGGGGATTGTTTCATTTTTTAATGAGGTTGACATAGTAAAAGAACTATCCTCATGGTTTTTCATTTTTTAACGAGGTTGACCTGAGATAGGAACTATCCTCGAAGCCCACTGTACTTACAGTATTTCCATTAGGGCGATGATCCATGCTGACAAAATGTTTAGGAATCTTCCGAATCCATTAGATATAGAAGATTTCATATTGTAGGTTTCCACTGTGGCCACTTCCGCCAGATTTATTGCAGGTGGTAGGGAAAAAGTACCCATTAAGGCAGGGTCTTTTAGGAGACCTACTCCAATATTTTGAAGCGAATGATCGCTTCCATGGATCATTGGAATGCTTCCCGTAACTTGTGAACTGTCGGGGAGGAAAGTTTGTTGGTCGACGACTGTAATCCCTCCTTGAAAGGGAAATGCAATCTTCCTGAAGTAGGTCGACACGACTGCGGCCATGGCATATATCCAGGGCCTTCCTAGTAGGATGTTGTAATCGAGGTTTCCATCAATTACTTCAACATCGACTTCTACTGTTTTGCCCCCCAGTTCAACTTGCAAGTTACCTAAAATCCCGTAGGGAGTGTATGATCGTCCATCAAATGCTTTTAAGGTCGTTGACGATTTCGACAAGGGTGGTGAGCCTAAATTTTTCCAGCAACTCATCGACATAAGACATGCAGATGCCCCCTCATCAATAATTGTTCGATGAACAGTTTTGTTGAGGACTTTCACTTGAATAAGGAAAGCTAGTTGAGCTGGTAACTTAGGGTCATATCCTTTATGATCAAAGGCCACAAGATTGGAATCCATTGGGCCAATCCCACCTATTGCTGATAATAAAGTTTGCTCTTGGGAGGGGCAATTTTGCGGTACCTCAAGTGTCGACATAGCGGACGGCGATTGGGCCAGGTCCTCTATTATATTATAATTCTGTGCTATTTTGGCACGAGGATTAAATGTCGATTTGTGTACTACTCCCTTTGGCAACTTTACCATTGGTTCAGGAATGATGGGTGGCACAACTTTGGTCAAAGCTGTCGTCGAACTACTAGGTTGTTCATTAGCCTTGTTATTTGACAGCCATGGATTCCCGTAATCTTTATTCCTTGTCAAAGCATTATTCTGCTGCTTTGAGGTAGACAACATAAGCACTTGGGATCGGGAAGCATTTTGATTAGCAACCAGATTTTGACCAGGATTAGGAAACGGATCAGTCAACACAGCTGAGGTTTTGGGACTCTTAAAGAATCTTTTAAGCTCAGCTTTGCATGGACAATCTGCTGTCCAATGATCCTCATCGCATATATGACACCCCGAAGGGGGTTTCCCTTTTCTCCCTTTCTTTTTCTTCTTGTCTCCTGGTTGCTTCAGTTGTTTTCCCTTGTCGTCCGACACGACACTTACTTCCGAGGCAAGAAGTTCTTCATTTGCATTTTGATTCGAAGTCTTACGGGTTTTCTTAGACGAATCCCGTGTTGACTTTGCGTTTGCAGTGCCAATCACACCATCGCCGGCATGAGAGTCACTATTTGATCCAGGGGGGGGAGGAATTGAAAATTCCGGTCTAGGGGCATCAGGTATCTTGTCATAGAGCGTGCCAGACTGAGTATATACTAAGTCTAAATACTGGGCACGAGAAATAACTTGCTCCTCTGTTACGACGCCTCCCTTGGCCACATCTTCTGTTATAGCAGGAAGAAGCGACTTTATAAACCACTCAGCTAAAAGCTGATCTGGAACATAAGTCTTTACCATTCTGCGACGACGACGCCACTCATGTATATGATCAGATATATGTGTGGCCGTTGTCTGCTTGAAATTGGTCAAGATCTCTGTTCCAGTTTCGTACCTTATAGGTAACTGAAAGTGTGTTAAGAAAGTCGTGGCTAGGGAACTAAAATTGTCGAAAGAGGCTCTAGGTAATTCAATATACCATTTGGCCGCCGGACCAGTCAATGTCCTCTGGAAAAGGCGAAGCCTTATCGAATCATCGTTCAAGGTATTCGACGAACACCACAGATGGAATGTCATCACATGATTTGACGGGTCTTCGCCCGGATTTCCATTGAATTTAGGAATGTCCGAAGGAAGTTTGTGAGGAATCGCTGGCCACCAATGGGCATAGGCGATTGGATCGTTCGTCAATCGATGTAAATCTGGTAATTCTAAAGTCGCCACGAATGGCAACTGCTGATTCAGGTTTGGCGAGGCGTACCCAGGGTACGATGGAATCGCCTGAGCAGTAGGTCTTTGCATACCAGTATAATGCAACTGATGTTGATATGACTGATATGGTTGGTGGGCTTGGCCACTGTAAAGTGGTTGGTTTAACCCGTTCTGAATATAGGGTTGCCCACTATTCGCAAAGATCTGTTGCTCAGATCCCTGGTATACCTGTTGAAACTGAGGTTGTTGGTATTGCACCATCCATGGTTGTGAAGCCATGTTTTGTTGTGCAACACTAACCGACGGCCCAAGATGCGGGGTTATGGTCCCCGTTTGTATCTGTGTCGTCCCAGCAGTCGGCGATTGTGGTTGTGTTGCAGGGTCAATTGGCTGTTGCATTACAACTTGGGGTTGACATACAACAGGCATTGATTGAACTTGCGACACGGTTACAATTGCTGGCGTCGTCGGGATATGAGACATAGGTACACTTTGTTGCATAGAATATACAACTCTTGGTTGTTGGGGTAACATAGGTACCCAACCACTCGTCGTTACTTCAGTCAAACCTGAATGTGGTTGAAAACTGCCATATGGGTATCCTCCCGAAAGAGGAAGTGAAAGGGCATATTGCCCCCCATACGGTAACAATCCGGAGCTCAAGGGTATAGATGGCCTTTGAGGACTGGATGGCCCAAAATGATTCCCAAAGGGATCAATTTGTCTAGTTTCAACATAAGAATTACCGGGTATTATACCGGAAGAGCAAACTGGAACAGACCAAGTTGTCATAATAGTCCCTGGGTGGACTCCTTCTAGTTGATGAGAACTAGTTGGGACAGATGGTATGCCGGCAAACATCGTTGGAATGGCAGCAGGAGCTTCTGCTGTCGCCGTGTCGTTTGGCACAGTTCTAGATGTCGACGGTTGTTCAGACATTTTAAGTCTATCCAATAAACTTCCTAACGATTGTTCAGGAACTTCTTGTGGCGATAGACAAACTTCTGATGCAGAAGGAAAAAGAGTGGAACCTACTCCAAAATGAATTGGAGTATTCGCTTGCTGGTCCTCTACGATTTCTTCTATTGCAATCAGACCAGGAGGAAGAGGCAGACCGTCAGGTCCGTAATAGATTTCTGGTGCCGAAGAAGGGGTTGTTTCGACAGCGACAGTGGTTTGAACAATAAGACTCTGTGGACCGGTTTCAAATGGAACTGGTTCAGTTAAACAAGTACTTGTTTTCAGACTAGGATCAATACAATTGTCCTTCTGTTGCCGTTGAACTTCTTCAATAGAGGCAGAGATTCCAGAAATATTGGGAGTGACCAGAATCTCAGATGTTGTTGGAACTTCCGTTCTAACTTTAAAAGGAGATTTTGACCTGGTCCAGCGAGATCGCTTTGCTCGTACTACTTTCGGTTCCGGAGACAAAGATGGTCGACCTGCAAGCCTCCCTGAACGACGGGGTTTTAATTGACTTTCCTCCACGATTGCGGATTACTTGATCAACTAAAATACAAAAAAGGGGAATTATGTTTCCGTATTGAATGAATTTTATTAGACGCTTTTAGACACAACTTTGCTTTTTCATGTTTTAAGAGTCGAGAAAAAGCTAAAGATGACTCTAGTCGCCTTCGATGTATTAACGAGCCCGAAGTGACAAATGCTCGGTTGGACCTTTTCAATTATAGAGTTTGAAAAGAGCCAAAAGAAACTGCTCTGGAGATCTAGGCAGAGGGTGTGCCAAACCTTTCGCGAAACCACAGAATACGTTTTACGGTACGGGTGGTCGATCTTCGTGAATGCTGTGTTCACTGCATCGCGATCAGTAGGGCGGTCGACACGGCTTCCTAAGGATAAAGGATAATTGCCTATAGGGGTCTCCCAATATACGCGACGGTACGCGGGAGCTCAAATCCATATTAGTGCTATCGTCCCTCAGGAGGAATCACCCACCTTCGTAGAGATCGACAGTCACTACGTTTAACGACGCCGGAACACGTCTCTACCTAGACCTCTATTGTGAGCGTTATGTTACAATGCGTTTTTAGATTCATTCAATATATTTTAAGTTGATCTTGTTTATCAGTTTGTCTTTCAGGATCACCACGAGATGTATTGGTACAAATTCCTAAATGCAGCTAAAATGATAAGCAAGCTTTCACAATCCTTTTAGCTTTGAAAATCCTAACTACTGAGGGGAGAGAAAAACAATATCTTTCCACACAGAGCACAAAGCACAAACTAATGCACTTTCTCCTAGATCAGACACCCAAACTTATCAAAAATGCAAATGCAAGATGCATGTATTTCTTTTCTTTTCCTTTAATGTTGATGCTTAACAAAAGGAAAACTGTTGTATGACTTTCGAATTCAATTTGAAGCGTAAACAAACAAGTATTGTCTAAATGAAAAGACGCTTTACAGGTACTTGTTTTACACCAAAAATATATGAATTAAAATCATAAAGTGAAAACAAACCAACTTAAACAGCTATGAACAGTAATAACACTAACTCATAAGATCGCAATCTAAGAGGCCACAGCTACTAGGTTCGCTTTTCACAATGGGAAATTGTAACTGAAACAAGAAATACTGAAAGAACGTTTACAATTTCATCACACAACTGAGGCGGAATAATGTCAAGGAGATAAGGTCTACAACAAATACAATAACCAGCAAGCAATCAGCCAAAAAACAAGTGCAAACAGGGCCAAGACACAAAGGAAGAGCTGAGCTAGACTAAGGCCAACTGGACCAGCGCAGGCACTGGTCTGCCAGTTTCACTCTCAGCGCAGTTCCCGAAGGGAGCACCTGCGCTGTAATGCAGACTGCCTGTGGACAGCCTGCACTGACTTACGAGAGTTACGTCTGCTAAGAATTCCGGGTCATAAAAAGCTCAAAAATGTACTGTTTTGACTGAAATAAAATGCTATGGGTTAAGTACAGGCTAAGGGATGATCAAGAGGATAAAGATCTATCACAAAGAGTAAGGATTCATCTGTAGATTAGCTCTTTAAATCTTGAATTTGCTCAGCAAAGGAGCAAGAGTAGCAAAAACCCTCTACTTCGCTTTTGATAGAGTCAAAAGCTTTTCGATTCGGTACTCCTTTCTTCAAGAAATGAATAGCAAAATACTACAACAACAAGATACTAGGATCTCCCCAGTGGAGTCGCCAGTTTGTTGTGGGGAAAAGTATCCGATGCGGATGACACTAACCCTTTCTAAAGGTGACAAACTTTAGCAACAACTGAATGACAAAGTTTTCATGTTCATCTTTATGAAAGCACAGAGAGAATAGAAAGAGGATCAACCAACCTGGTGTCTTGCACTTAGTCGATCCTTGTCCTTCTCGCTTTGTATCCCGTTCCCAGCTCTTTACTCTCCAAGCCGATCCAGCTACACACAGAATCTGCACAACAAAAGGGAGCAAACTACGAGATACAAGCAATCATAATTGAAGCATGGATTAGGTTGCATCAAATATACATGTAAACACAAAAGCATCTATGTAAAACAAGTATATAGAAGAACATGCAAACTTTATTGATAGAAAGTAACAGGGTTCCAGAGGAAGTTACAACCAATGATGTTGGCCCCAATCCAGCAGCACCTCCTCGGCAGCAAGAACTCTCTTCTTCACCTCTAGTAAAACAATCACCCAATAATCCTGGCAGTATACCAACAACACCTCCTTGCTTATACCAAAATTCCAGCCTCCATAGACCTCATAGAAGAGCTCTATATATAGGAGGGAAGAGGAAAGGATGAGTCAGCTGGAGGCTGGCATATAGCTGACTAGTGTCCTCTCCATCTTCAGTTAATCTTCAGTTCGTGTGTCCACTTGGAGATCCTTGCTTACACATGGTGATCAAGTACCTCTTACTCATCACAGGGCGAATCTCATGAACCAAGTGTCATTTTGGAAGCTTCCTGGGCAATTGACACCTTGCAGGATGACTATGCCACTTGGCCAATCTCGCCCAGCGCAGGTAGCCTTCATTGTTTTTGACTTCCAGCGCAGGTACAGAGTGGGACAGTTGCAATACAGCGCAGATGCTCAGTTAAGCAGTTGACATGATCCAAAATAAGCCTGTTTTGAAGTGTTTTCAGGTGGAGAACTGATTGGAAGTGCTGTTGTTTGATGACCTTGTTCTTTTAGGGGTAAGAACAACATATTTAGGGACTGAGGATCCCTGTAATTATTGACATTCCATGCTCCTTGACGCGAGGCACAAAAATGTCTATAACACTCCTTCACTAAATCAATCCCCGACAATTCTTAAGGCCTTTGATGGCCGTGGGTTCCATCCTTTTGGCATTCTACAGGATTTGCCTATAGGGGTTGAAGGAAAAACCGTTAGTCTAGATGTGGAGGTGGTTGATGCCCCTCTAGACTACAACCTTCTCTTGGGTCGAAGTTGGTCTTACGCTATGACAACGGTCGTTTCATCGGTCTTCCGAGTAATAAAGTTTCCACATAATGGAAAGATTGTAACAATAGACCAGCTGGCCTACTTTTCATCTGACCTAGCCTCTTCAGAGAGTATTCAGCATGTTGGTAAAACGACTATCCCATACAAGGATGTTGGAGTAGGATTAGTTAAAGATGTCGGTTTACTGGGAACTTTTCCTTTTCCTCCAATCAACACATTGTCTTTGTTTGCATCCATTCATATGATTACATCAGACACCATTGTTTATGATGATCCTTGGATCGTTCCTTCTGAATCTGAGATAGACTCATTTGGTGATGCTATGCCTTTGAGTCCATATGAAATTGCCTATGAAGCTGTGCAGTCTTTGACCACCCCGCAATCAACCAAAATCGACCAAATGAATGTGGTCCATGAGGAATCACTTTTTACATCAACCTCAGAGTTAATAACGTTTCCCGAAGTTGTTTCATCTGATGAGCAACTTCGTGAAGTCCTGTGTGTAGACGATTTACCATGGGAAGATCTCCATCACGGATCTTCATTTTTACCTGAGGATGATTGTTTTGAAAATGATTTCTCATCAATCTTTACAGCTGAATATGTCAAAGAAGCTCAGAATCCAATGAAACATCCTGATTCAGAGCTGAATTTGGGAAACATTTCTCGAACTATTCCCATTGACATTTCAGTCAAGCCTGAAATTGTTGAGAACATTCATATAGGTGCCTCATGTACAGATGACGAAATTCAGACATACAAGGCCCTATTTCAAGAATTCTGCGACATGTTTGCCTGGTCCTATGAGGAAATGCCAGGAATTGATCCTGCGATTGTTTTCCATGAGATCAAGACTTACCCGAACGCTAAACCCGTCCGGCAACGTTTGCGTCAGATTCACCCACGGAAAGCGGCTGCAATTAAAGCAGAAGTTGAAAAACTGTTGAAAGCAGGTTTCATTTATCCGATCCTTTAACAGATTGGGTATCGAATATTGTTCCGGTTAACAAAAAACAGGGAACAATAAGAATATGCATCGATTATAGGGACATTAATCGAGCTTGTCCAAAGGACAACTACCCAACACCCTATATCGATCAAATAATTGATGATTGTGCCGGCAGTGAAGTATTTTCCTTTATGGATGGTTTTTCCGGTTACAATCAAATCAATATTCTACCTGTCGATCAACCAAAAACGACTGTCATTTGTTCATGGGGGACATTTGCTTATTGCAAATTACCTTTTGGGCTCAAGAATGCCGGAGCAACTTTTCAAAGGGCGATGTCTTATGCGTTTCATGACATCAAACACATTGTGCAACCGTATCTCGATGATTTGCCTGCTCATTCGTTACATCGAGCTGATCACCTTGTCCATTTACGAGCAATCTTCATGAGGTGTAGGCATTATCGTATTCGGTTGAACCCACACAAATGTTTCTTCTGTATAGAAGTGGGACGATTGCTAGGATTTGTAGTTTCGAAAGCCGGCATTCGCGTCGATCCCTTGAAGGTAGAAGTTATCATCAAATTGCCTCCTCCTTCGAGTCTTCGCCAACTCCAAAGTTTGCAGGGGAAAGCAAGCTTTTTACGACAATTCATTCCTAACTACGCCGAGGTTACAAAGGGTTTTACCTGGTTGATGAAACAAAATGCTCAATTCTCTTGGGATGAGATAGCTCAGAAATCTTTTGATGCACTCAAGCACGCGTTGACCCATGCACCATTGCTGCATCCTCCCAATTACAACCAAGATTACTTTTTGTACCTCGTCGCCGCTCATTCCACCATTGCAATGGTCTTAGTTCAGGAAGATGAATTAGGAACGGAACATGTGATATATTACCTTAGTCGGACGTTAAATCCAACTGAGCTCAAATATTCACATGTGGAGAAATTGGCATTGGCAGCCGTTCAAGCTGTCCAACGTTCTCGTCACTACATTTTACTCCATAAAGCTACAGTCATTTCGGATTGAAACCCTATGATCTACATTCTGATTAAACAATTGCTAGGGGGCAAGTACTCTAAATGGATTGTTATCCTGCAGGAGTTTGACTTGGAGTTTGAGAAATCTAAGTCTAAGAAATCTCTATTTTTCGCAGAGTTAATGTGTGACTTCCCCCGTGCTGACACGGAAACTGTGGCAGAGGAGCCCATTGCAGACGAATCTTTGTTTCTAATCAGCACTTTAGATCCGTGGTATGGGGATATCATCGTCTATCTCCAGACCCAATCCTTTCGGCCCGAAGTTTCAAATACGGAACGTCGGAAAATTCGATTCCAGTCCCAACAGTACAAAATTATTGGAGATACTCTTTATCGTCGTGGGGCGGACTTGGTTTTTCGACGTTGCTTGACTCACGAAGAGGCTGAAAGGGTTCTAAATGACTGTCACTCTGGAGCATGTGGTGGTCATATGTCTGGGTATGCCACAGCCCAAAAGATATTGCGCACTGGCTACTTCTTGTCGTCCTTGTTTAAAGATTGTATTACTGCGATCCGAAAATGCCACAACTGTCAAGTGTTTGATCGAAAGATGCGCGCTCCACCTGCTCCTCTCCACCCTATAATTGTCGTTGGTCCTTTTGCCAAATGGGGTATCGATTTTATTACATGTAACCCTCACTCGGTCGGGAGGCATGCGTATATCATCATTGCGGTAGATTATTTTACTAAGTGGGCCGAGGCGATGCCTACATTCGAGGCAGACGGCAAGACAGCTGCAATTTTCATATTCAATCGCATAATTGCTAGGTTTGGTGTCCCACAAGCAATAATCACTGACCATGGGCGCCATTTTCGAAACATTATGATGACAGAACTTACAGGCCAGCTTGGTTTGTGTCACGACAGTTCAACTCCTTATTATCCACGAGCGAATGGTCTGGTTGAGTCCATCAACAAAGTTTTAGTTATCATGATCCAACGAATCATTGGTATTCATCGATCGAATTGGCATAACATGTTATTTTCAGCGCTTTGGGCGTACCGAACCTCAGTGAAAGCATCAACAGGGTTCACTCCTTTCCAACTAGTTTATGGTTTGGAAGCTGTGCTACCCATTGAATGCGAAATCCCGTCACTGCAAATGGCCATCGAGTTACTTCCAGCTACTTCTGAAGAGGAGAAGCGTTTATTATACTTAGCTCAATTAGATGAGAATCGACGTGATGCTGCATTGGCAATCATGACTCACGCAAAACGTATGAAAACTCAGTATGATCGAAATGCGACCCCTCGAAATTTTTCGGAAGGAGACCTAGTGTTATTGTATGATCAAGCTAATGATAAATTAGGTGCTGGAAAATTCGTTCCTATGTGGCATGGGCCCTATATTGTCAAGCGAAAGCTAGCAAAAGGGACCTATGAGCTGGTAGACTTTGACGGGGACTCTTTGGGTAAACCCAGAAATGGACTTTACCTAAAGAGGTATTATGCTTAAAAGATGGGTATGGGGATTTTAGTTAGGTTAGGTTTTTCTTTCTAGCTGGTGTGTTTGTTAGTTTAGACAGTGTGCTTAGCTTAGAGAGTGTGTTTTTCGTCGTTATTTTGGCTTATCTTGGTTTTACTCTTGATATTGCAGATGTCGATGCCTCTCCAAACATACATTGGATTTGCTGATGGTGCTTGTCGTAATACACAGAATATCTCTTCCGCAGCTTGGGTTATCTATTCGCCCTCTGACGAGTTAGTTTCTATGCATGGGGTGAGCCTCGGTCAAACAACAAACAACATTGCAGAATACAGTGCAGTGATTGAGTTATTGTCTGAATCTATTTCATTTGGGATTCAGAGTTTAATAGTGAGGTTAGATTATGAACTCGTTGTATTACAACTTAATAGAGTATATGCCATTAGAAATCTAGTGTTATTAAGGTTATTTTTGAGAGTGCGTCTCTTGGAACGTGAATTTGATTACATTGAGTATCAGCATATTCCAAGGTCTTTAAATACATTAGGAGATGCAATTGCTTCTCGAATGTTAAATAGACATTTGCAATAATCATACATGTAAATTTAAAAACATTTCATCACACATGTTTAACAAGATAAGCCGGTAATAATGATATATATAGATAGGAGTGTGTCAAAAAATACATCGTCTTCGATCATAGGTTGAAAAACACCTTATGATCGGCAAAAATGATAAGTACAAAAAACCAAAATGTCACATGTGTCTACAAAACGACCATCCAGTCACTGGTGATGATCTCTATATGACACCACTGCACGGGCTACCCTACACAAGAACCTCCTAAAAGGTCCTGGGACCCCGACTACAAAGCGCTGAAGCCTGATAGGAATATCATCTATGGTAGTCTTCGGTATATCTGTTGTAAGACGCTCTAGGTCATGTTCCAACTTGGTCAAAGTCTCTGTGGCCTCGTCTTGTGGGGCCGGTGTCGCTGCAACTGGTAGTCTCCTCTCGAAAGGCTGGAGATTGGCTGCACGTCGTGGGCCTACATCTGCATTTTGAAAATTATTACTATCAGTTTTGAGATGATATAAAAACAAAAAAAATAGATAGTTTAAAAACTTGTGGAAAATGAAGTTACCTGTGTCATCCCATTGTTCTCCCAGTGGAAGAACCATGTCCGGATCTCCACGAGAATCAACTCTGGCATAAGGAAAATCCAATATAGAAAAGACCTGGTCCTCTAACCAGTAAAAGTACTCCGGAGTAAATTGGACAACCTCCGTTCCCTCATCAGGATGACGGGCCATAACCGCAACCCATCGCATCAATTTGGGCTCTCGGGGAAGCACAGCCTCAATAGTGAGCTGCTGTGGGATCAGCATCAGAACCCTCTCTAAGCCAAAACTCACAACTAGAGGCCCATAACCAAAGGTCTTTAGCTGTCCTTTTTTGGCTCTAGTCAGTTGGCCTTTTAAATTGGCCAACACAGCATCACACCAGTTGAAAATGGTACCTCGATAGCAATCAATCGCCATCCGCATCTGGGATCCAGTGGCAATGTGTAAAGTGGCAGCCTCGCAAAGTCTTGTAACTGTAAAAGAAATCACCATAAGTTCAGGGCGGGATATAGTTTTGATCTCTATCCCCTTCTCCTGAGTCTGAGTGTTACACCACTCTAGTCGGAGACTAGCGATGGACTGGCCACCCGGCCTAGTCCCGAACAGAGTCAAGTGTTCGCCTCTCTTGGGCAAACCAATGAGAAAATAGATATCTGAGGGCTCTATCTCGAGCTGGTGCCCTCCAATATAAAAACACTAGTCCTAAACACTCTATCTTTCTACCAGCCACTCTAGAAATCTCACTTGGGCCCTCATGCCAGGTATGGCCCAGTATTTATAAAGGCTGCATGCCTTCAAAGCATCAATTGACGGTTGATGATTAATGGCGGCCAAATCAACATCTTCGTGCTCTCTCTCGTGCCAATCAAGCATGGTGAACAATCTACACACCAGAAAACATCCATTAGAATCCATGAAATCAAAAATTTTTGGTCCAATTTAGAGAATTTGGGGCTTGAAAACTCTTTGCGCGGAGTACGCACCCCGCCTTTAGGAACAAAGCGTGGGTACACAGGTTCCCTTAAGCCAAGGTGCGTATGCCCGACATTTTCCCAACTGAGAAAATGTCGGGGTACGCGGGTCCCTAGTGTGGCACCTGCGTACCCCGAAAGGTGGATCTTGAAACCCCAAAGCCTCCAAAAAATGCAATCTAGGGCTTAAAAAAGAATTCTAAACAGATGAAAATGAAGAGGAGGATGTTCAAAATTACCTGAAAGAGACTGAGTTCGATTTCGACGGTCGGATTCTCCGCAACGTCCACGGGAAGTTTCTTGCCAAAAGCCCTTTTTCTCTCCTCAACAGTAAAATGGTAAAAATGAATTGGTAAAAGCCCTTTTTATAGGTTTTTTGGGTAAATAAATGGTAAATTTGTTTATTTTTCACCATGTAAAGGTATTTTTCAAAGTATTTTTTATCTATCTTCAACAGGTATGAGTAATGTGTTGGTTTTTGTGCAGGATAAAGGATTTTCAGGGAAAATTGTCATTTTTTACAAACAAAAACATCAGAGTCATCTTTAAGCCCTTTTCTGACTCCTAAAACATGAAAAGATTGCCGAGCGTTTCTTTTACACTCGTTAAAACGGAATTGAAAGACAGTCCTCTTATAGCCCTTTTCTGACCGTAAAAACATGAAAAGATTGCCGGATTTTTGTCGTTTCAAATTCGATATTGGAAATAAAACGACGTGTCCTTGATTACTTTTTACTTTTCAGGTCAAAGACACTAATCATGAAAGTACTCCTTGGTCGTAAAGATCAAGTGGTTCTCTCAAGTATTATTTTATACTTTTTCGGGCTTGGGAGACACAAATTTACGAAAAAGGTCAACCCTGGAGTCTTCTTAAGTTTTTCAGACTCTCTAAAATTGAAAAACGCTGAGTTTCTCCTATACTGGACTCGTTAAAATTTCACAGTAAAGGACCTGTTCGATTACAAACAGGAACAGACCACTCTTTCTTAGGGTTCGAATCTAAACTAAGTTGGACTCATCCGAAGGATGAGCTTATAATCAAGCAAATGTTATCCTCCTCAAGCTTGTAAAAAATAAAGAGGTACTTGCCAGAAATGGTGGGGGAAAAGAGAGAAAAATGAGCCTATTTGTTATCCTTTGTCACAAAAAAACCTTATCACCACTCTTGAACACGACACTTTTTCATTCACCTGGGTTGGGAAATCCTTTGCCTAACAGTTGATCAAACCACATTGAAAATCTTCAGCCGGTTTCTGGGTATTAACATTGGGTCAATTGTCACCAAGCCATCTGTTGTGTCGTTATGTGTTCAAGAGGTCACTACAAATAAACCATTCATCTGCAAAATACCTGTCATCCATCTTGACCATCCCTGAGTCAGTCCTTACAGCTACATTTCTTCAACTTGAACTATGATTTCGTGTTATGGGCTTGCCTATGATGGATCGCTTTCTATCGACATCAGCACATTATCTAGAAAGATGATCTAGGAATCGTCAGTACCTTGAAATCCGCATGCCTCAATGGCAGGTTTCTCGCCTTTGATGACAGTTTACATCATTGACTTTCGATCGAAGGATTCCGTGACATGTTCGACATCAACACATTCATTCACATCTCATGGATTGTACTGAGTACTTTGAGAACCATTGACATCACTGGTGGTCTCTCTCACACTTGTTAACAATTTACATCATCGACTGGTAATCAAATGGTTTTTACCATGTTCGACATCAACTCATTTATTCGCATGGATAGAATCGTACTATTTCGGGAAGTAGAAATGAAGACCTTGGATCTAGTTTCCACCATCCAGACTGCGAGGAGTTTTGTATTCATTATACAGTAGACTAATCATAAACAGATGGTTGCATCCATACTATGTCTTAATGAGTCTATGATTATGATGTACTGCGAAATCATTCCTATATCAGAGAAGTAGTTAGTTTGTTAGTTAAATTTTTTGATCTGAGTATGGGAATGCCTACCTCAGCGATGATATGATCTCATATATGTATTTTGTGTTGAATATTTGCAGGTCCCAACTGGGCTTTCGACAAGATAATCCTTGAAATGATAAAGTGCTTCACCCTTCATAGATGATATGAAACCCTAATCTACTACAGGCTTCGCACTTTAGGGGGCAATCTGTTACACTAAAATTTGTCACCATGACTATTTGCAATCAGTATGGCTCCATCAATTGTCATACTATCCTCCTTGGCAAGTCTTATACCTCTGCTCCTCATGTCAAACTCCAAGAAAGAGAGAAAGTCCTTAAAAATCAATATAACTCTGGTTAGGCAGTTTCTCTTACCCTTACCTGCGTGTACGCACCTCAAGTTCATAATACCTGCGTAATTTTACGCTCTGTCTATAAAGGGGTGGGTGCGTACTCTTGTAAAGGTCAAAAGGCGCAAGTTTTACTTCAAAAAAGTTACTTGTGGTCGAATCTAGAGCATTCTAGAAGATGGTTTGACATGGATTGAGCGCCTCCAGATGGTTCATGCATCCCAAAGAAAGAGGAACTTATCCGATCAAGAGGGGAGCTATCCCATTGAAAGAGGGGCTTATCCCATTGATGGTGGACCTGATTAACTTCCTCCAAAGAATTATAAATACAGGCATTGGGCCAGAGGGAGGGGAGGTTGAAAGCTGAACATTCCTAAGGGTAGATGCTGCTAAAATTAGGACTACCTTATAGAGCTTGAGAGGAGAGATTCCCATCCTTTCTCAGCTTCATTTGGAACTGGGTGAGCTGATCAATGTAAAGGAGAACTCTTGCTGGACCCTGGGAGGGACCTACAGAACACCAAGGCACTGGTTGTAATGATTTCTTTTGTTTCCAGTTAATACAATTAAGTTCATTTTTCTCAACAAGTTGTTATATATAATTTGTTTCATAAACTCCTTGGTCTTTATGATGAATATGTTTTATTATATGAGTTATTCAGGTGCTATGTAATTGTTTGCTTGTTAGTGAATGCAGGCTTCAAAGAGAAGGAGGAGCTCATATGGATCAGAGAGGCTTGGCTACTACAAACAGTGTTGGACTAAAGGTAAGACTTGAACACCTGGTTGCTTTTATTTTAAATGCATATTTAGGGAAAGATAGTGCTTGATTGTCTTGTTTGTCACTAGAAAGCCTTAGCTTCTAGGGAGGTCAGTTTTTTCCGCAAAATTGACTCTTTCCGCATGACAGATGGTAAATTTCCACATAAGCATGGGAAAATAATTGCATGTTCTTTTTGTGGTTTGGATAACCATCATGTTTCTAGATGTTGGAAGAGAATGGCCACATACAAGAATCTTTTGAAGGAGAAGAAGCAGAAAGTGAAAGGTCCATTAGACAAGGCAAATCATGCTATCAAGAGGATGCACATGTGCTACAAATATTGCCATAATAAAGGGCATCTTGCTGAAAGGTGTTAGACTCTGAATCCAGCAATGCTTCCACAAAAGCTGAGGAAAGTGGAAAGAGATGATGGAAGAAATGGAAAGGAATTTTCCATGAATGAAGTGTCTCAGGATAGTTCACATTTTGATGTTGATGTGCAGACAAAGGGAGGACCTTTGAAATGGATTGGTAAGAAATGGTTAGAGTTCTTTTCCAATTAAGGTTGCATGTCTATTGATGCATCTATTTTCATTTCTTGTTGATAAGATGAAAGTTGCAGGACTTTACCAAGAAGGTGAATGGGATAAGTTGGGTAGGAGACTCACTTTGTTGCTGCAACATTATATTTCATTTCAGCTTTGAAAGTATGATGTGCTTAAGTGAAATTTGAAGGATGAAAGGCATGCATAAGCATGATGTGCATGTGTTATGCTCCTATACCAATAGGTGTCATATTTCATGATTGACTTGATGGACTATGTAATATGTTCACACCTTTACTTGTTGCAAAGGTTTCCCATATTGTCAAAAAATCAAAAAATTTAAAAAAGGTAAAGAGGGTATACCCTAAAAGAAAAATCAAAGGGTGAAAAGAAATAAAATGGTCAAAAGAATGAAAGAAAATGAACCCCACCAAAAGAAATACCAAGGAAAGTGTGCAAGTCTAAATGCCACTACTTTTTACTCTTATGTAATAAACAAATTGTGTGCAACCTGTAACTTATGCCACAATTGATGAACAGTCAAACAGTTTAAGCTTGACTAGTTCATATTTTCAATTTTACGTTTTAGAGATAGAGAATAAAATCTGACCAAACTGTTTAATCTTGGCAGATAAGTAGATAGATAGAGTGAATAAAAGGAGCTCAACAGCTTAATTTGAGCCCTTGGATGTAATAAGATTAGACTTAGATAGATTTCTACATGTAAAAGAAAAGAAAGTGTGATAAGGGTTTGCCAGTCTAAGTGCACCCTAATAAAGAAGAAAAAATGTTAGGTTAAAATAGGTAGGGTAGGTAGATGATGTTGAAGAATTACATGTGATGGATAATGTCTCTAAATTTTTTAATTTTCACTTTCATCACAAGTGCAAGGCATACATTACACTGGAAGCATTTCAAGTAATACAAGGTCAAATAATTAACTCCCCTTCTCATTTTTCCCTAAAAATTTCACTAATTCCCCCTAAGTAATAAGGCCTTTAAAAATTAGAGGGGCTCAAAGAATTTATCTAACTTCTAGAGGGACCGGACCCTCGGCCCAATAATTTAAGAGCCCAAATACTTAAAAACATCATTCATTCACTCTCATAAGTCTTTCCTAACTAGAATCCCATTTTACTTAGGAAAAATACACAATCTCACATAAAAACCCCTTTTTTCCACTTAAGCCTAAGTTAAATACCCATCCTAATGTTTTACTTAGCGCTTTTTACATTTCATGTCATATTAACTATTAACCTATGTATTATATAAATCCGGCACCATTTCACCGTTTCCCGTATTATTTAACTATATTAAAAATCCCCCAAATTTTATATAATCCGCCCCTTTGGTTAATTATAACCATAAATATGTTTAAATAGGATTAACTAGTTAACCTGTAACTAGTTAGCATCCTAATCTCCCCGCTACATTAATTGGGATTAATTAACCCTCATGGTTAATTAAGAACCCTCCCCAACCAATCATATCACTTCTGATACAATTAAACAATCTTTAATTTGGTCGGGCCTGCTCACATTAAACCCCTCCGCATCGCACCTCCTGCTAGCCATCCAATCGCACCTCCATCATCCAATGGCCATTAACAATATCGGACACCACTTTTTGATCGTGGGTTAGCACGCGATCGCAAAGTGGTTTTCACACAGTGCCCAGCCACGCATCGCAAAACCTATGGAATCGCTGGCTCCTGGCCAAATATCGCCTGTCTCCAAAAGTGGTGCGATACCATACCACTTACCGCCCTCCGCATACGACAAAACATCCTTTCCCGCTTACGTCATCCACCCGAATAATAAAAACTCCCGCCAACTTTGACTTTGTGAATAAAACCAACAAAGTGTCATTTTCATTATTCTGTACAGCAACCTGTGCTCCCATGCAAACAACGTCCAAGTCAACTGTCCAAGCTTTCCAACCACCACCTTGCTAAGAAAATTGTAGCCGACATAGCTCAGAACTTGTTAGCCACTGTCAGCACCTGTTATTACACTATTCATTCCCCAAATACAGGTATTTATCCAATTTCCACTGAAACCCTACAAGTTTTGGTTTTACATTATAAAATCCACAAAGAAAGGAAAAATTCATTGCAAATTTAGTCTTTGTTTTGCCAATATAAGTTCCCAGACCTGTTAATTTGCCCATTTTTAGCCAAAAACCCAAATTCCTTTTTGAATCCACAAGAACCAGAAATGGAAACCCCTGTGGCTTTGTCTGTTGCACCCATGAATGCCCCTCATAAATATTTAGACTATCTGCCTCTTGCGAATAAAGACTTTTCGATAAAAGACTTATCCATTGATAAAAACCACCTTAAATTCTTTTTCCAAGCCAGAGACCACTACCTAAATGGCTCACATATCCTGGGACTTTGGGAATCCAACCTTCCCAGGTATTTTCTCCCCTCAATCCATATTTTCCCTGATCTA
This sequence comes from Pinus tabuliformis, assembly GCA_031772625.1. Taxonomy (NCBI): domain Eukaryota; kingdom Viridiplantae; phylum Streptophyta; class Pinopsida; order Pinales; family Pinaceae; genus Pinus; species Pinus tabuliformis. Next base: position 149,278,848 of record CM062816.1, read on the forward strand.
ATTCATCAATGCCAGGCAAACTATGACCCTAACCCCAGAGTTGTTATGTCCCCAAGTCAAACAATCCTCTTCCCCATAACAGCTACATCCATTAATGAAATGTTGCAATTTTCCCCTGGTAAAGCTCTCACTCTCCTTTCCATAGGATATTTACTTGAGAAATCCACTCAATTGTCTCAGTCAGAACTAACTCACATCTATCAGATTTTCATGTTGCCTAAACATCAGCCTAAAGGCCCACCTCCTTATCTCCAAACTTTCTTCACAGACATAGGAAGACTCATTGTTGATATGATATCTCTAATCATGGGATTCAACTCTAGTGAGTATGTTGATGAGGTAACCCTAGTGTTGTTATCAATTTTTACTTCTAGATAGCGCCTTGCTATCAAGTATGATTATGCCTCCTATATTGCCAATAAAATTCATGACCAATTCCTGAGACTTGACAATGAAGGAGTCTTCAAATACACCACTTTCATCTATCATCTTATGTTGTATTATCAGTTAGAGAACTTCTCTTTCCTTGTCAAGAAACTTAACACTAAAAGAAATCCAAGGTTTGTCATCTTTTGGAGTCCCATCTTCCATGCATCCTATGAATCCCCTTACTCATACAATGAGTTCATTGATCATTTTGTTCATCCAGCAACCACCTTATTGACATGATTTTCCCCTCCTAGGATCAGTGGTGACATCAAGAGAATCCTACAGCTCTCCAAGCAGTACAGAATAGGTGATTGGTACCTATACAAGAACCATACAGAAATTAAGATATATGGATGTGAGCTCTGCCCTTTCAAATTACCAAAATACGTTCCAATAAGACTATTTGCATTGGAATATTTCAGAAAAATGATACATACAGACATGGTTCATATTTGCAAAGCCAAAAAGAAAGCTCAACTCATAATAAAAAATCAATTAGGCCCTTTTGTCTGCAATGATAGGGAAGCATGGAGAGAAGAAGAGATAATTCTAGAAGATCATCTTAAGTTGCACAAAAGTTTTGGTTGGAGGCCATATGACCCTAATAGCTTCATTTGTGATAGGAGAATGAAAAACATGTTGTCTCCATACATTCACCATAGGATTCCAGAGATTGAGCAATTTGCAAATATGGATGAATGGAGGGAAGGGACCCTAGTAGAACATGATAGTGAATAGGTCAATATTGAGAATGTTATGTTAGGTCCCTATAATACTAGTGATTACCCCATTACTATTGTAGCTATACCCCTTATTAATATTGTTGTGCCCCTATTTCCTTCATATTGTTATTACTGTGCCCCATAGAATCCCTCTATTGTTATTTTTGTGGCTTTATATTATTATTGTTAGGTCGGCTGGGTTATATTGTGACTCCTTAGACTCCTATATATAGAAAGGAGGTTTTGTCATTTGAATCATCCAAGAATTATTCATTTATGTAATGTAAAGGAGGTTTCCCCCTCGAAGAGGCTGAATTCTAAGGCATTGATCTATCTTTTCTATCTTTTCTTGAGCTGGTTTCATAACATTTGGTATCAGAGCTTTGGATTCTAGGGTTTCGCTGCTCCAAATAGGTCATCGTGGAATTTTCTCTATAACTTTTTTTATGCGATGTTTTAGAAATTGCAAAAAAATCCATTTGAGAAGAAATCGCGTTGAACTTTGGGTTCGAATTTCAGAGCTGTTCGCACTATATTTACGAAGATATGATCTGAGGAAGTTGGTCTTTTTGCAGACTCCTGAATTACATTCCAAACAGGTGACCTGGGGAAAATCTTCATAACATTCTCTCTGGGGATCGGATTGAAATTTTGTAAGAAGGTACAGAAAGAGGACAGACTGTAGTTTCTTGTATGCATTTTTCAGATCCAAAGGTCGAAACAGTGACTCGTGGCACTTCGTACAATTTCGCTCTACTGAACTAGTCTATAATCAAGTCACTGTGGGAGATTTCACATAACTCTTCCTTGGAGAATCCAATTTGGGTCAGACTTGTGTCATTGGAAAGAGGACACAAAGAGCTACTACAGGGCGCAAATTCAGAACTAGATGATTGGAAAGTACAGAGATACGTCAGAGGCAATATCAAGCTCCTACAAAGTGAGAAAAGGTGTGTAGATTTTCTTAAATTTTTGCTTAAGCTTGGCTTGAAAATTTATTTTGAAGGAATTCCAAGGGCTAGTAGAGCATTATTATCGGTAACTGATGCCCCGAGGAAAGAAAATGCAAACACCTAGTAAGGAACCTAAAAGCTCTAGCATGACTCATGAAGAAGAAGAAGAAATGCTATTTGATATATCAAAATTACAAGAACAAGTGCAACAAGTGTCACTTGCACAGAAAGAAACCGAATCTAAGATGGATGGTTTAAGGAAAGATGTAGAAGCTAAGATGGATGGTTTAAAGAAAGGTGTAGAAGCTAAAATGGATTGTTTAAAGAAAGCCGTAGAAGCTGAGATGGATGGCATGGAAGCTAAGGTGAATCGCATGGACGCTAAAATTGATGGCATGGATGATAAGATGAAAGAATTGAAGATAAATATGAATAAGTTGCTACAAGGAATGGACACTAATGGTGAAAGGGTACTAATGGAAACTCATGATGAGAACAAAAGAAATGTTAATCAGGATTCCATAGACTCTAATGTTGGACCAAAGACTCACCATATTCCAAAAATCGATATGAGGAAGTTTGATGGCAAGGATACCGCCACATGGATATTACAGATGGAGCAATTCTTCGATCTCAATAATGTGAAAAACACACAAAAGGTACTTATGGAAACTTTATATTTGGAACCAAATCAGTTTGTATGGTATCAATGGCTTTTCTCTCGTAAACAATTTATCACTTGGGCAATTTTTACGGAAGAATTGATAGCACATTATGAGGATACAAAAAGCAACACTTTTTTTAGCCAATTGATAAGTCTCAAACAAAAGGGTTCAATAATGGAGCACATTGAGGAGTTCCAAAAATTGAACATAAGGGTAAAATATATTCCAGAGGAGCATAGGATTGATGTGTTCATAGGGTCTTTAAAGGATAATATCCAACATGATGTTCGCCTTTGGGAACCTGATTCATTAGAGAAGGCATTCAGGTTAGCAAGAAAAATGGAAAGCAAAATTATGGCAACCAGGAAGCATACCACTCACAACTATAAAGATGGAAGTGTTGTTGCCCCTAGTCTTCCACAACCTATAAGGTTGACACCACAACAATTGGAAGAAAAAAGAGCAAAAGGGCTTTGTTACAGTTGTGATAGAAAATACACTAAAGGTCATAAGTGTGCTGAGAAGAAATTATTCTACATAGATTGTGAAGAGGAAGAAGAAAAGGAGCAAGAAAGGTCAAAAGAAGAGGATATACTCCAGGAACAAAGCCTAGATGAAGAAAAAATAAATCTGACCATATCTTGTAATGCATTGGCGGGAATTACCACTCCTCAAACCATCAAGATAAAAGGACAAATCAAGAAGAAAAAGGTAATAGTGTTGATTGATTCAGGAAGCACCCACAATTTTATTCATTGTAAGGTAGCAAAAGAATTGAATTGCTTCCTATATCCAGCACCAGAGTGTCAAGTGATGATTGCAAATGGAGGAACAATAAATTGCTCTGGAAAGTGCCATAATATCAAGCTATCCATGGGAGAATATGTATTGACTAGCCCAATGCTTTCCATTCCAATGGGAGGTGTTGATGTTGTACTAGGAGTCCAATGGCTACAATCCTTGGGTACAATAGCTTTTAATTTTCAAGAACTTTTCATCAAATTTTCTACAGAAGGAAAGGAAGTTGAATTAAGGGGTATTGCAGGGAAACCAGGAAAGATAATCAGCTCTAATGGTATGACAAAGCTTCTAAAAAAGGAGCAAAGAGGTGTAATTGCACAATTATGTTCGCTAGATGTTTCCACATCGGAATCATCTATTTCTCCAGATCTCCAAAAAGTCCTGGACAATCATTCCAAGGTATTTGAGACTCCAAAAGGTCTCCCACCTATGCGTGATCATGATCATGCTATTCATCTGATTCCAGGAAGTGTTCCTCCAAACATCAGGCCGTACAGATATCCCTATGTCCAAAAGAGTGAAATTGAACGTATGGTTGCAGAAATGCTAGAGGCTGGTATAATTCAACCGAGTCAAAGTTCTTTCTCTACTCCAGTAGTATTGGTGCACAAGAAGGATGGATCATGGCGCATGTGTCCGGATTATAGGGAGCTCAACAAGCTCACTATTAAAGATAAGTTCCCCATTCCTGTCATTGATGAATTACTGGATGAATTGCATGGATCAATTTACTTCACCAAGTTGGATCTTCGTTCAGGATATCATCAAATCAGAATGAAGACTGAAGACATTCTGAAAACAACATTTAGAACTCATGAGGGTCATTATGAATTTTTGGTCATGCCTTTTGGCCTTACCAATGCACCTTCAACATTTCAAGGTTTGATGAATTCAATTTTCAAACCATTCCTTAGAAAATTTGTGTTAGTATTTTTTGATGATATACTAATCTACAGCAAGTCTTGGAAGGATCATGTTGAACATGTTGACAGGGTGCTACAACTATTGGAGGAGAAACAATTATATGCAAAAAGATCCAAATGTTTCTTTGGAGTCCAGGAGGTGGAATATCTGGGTCATATTGTATCTCATGAAGGAGTTAAGGTAGACCCTAGCAAAATTAAAGCCATTAAGGAATGGAAAATCCCCACATCCATAAAGCATCTGCGAGGATTTCTCGGGTTGACAGGGTATTATCGCAAGTTTGTTAAGAATTATGGGAGAATAGCAGCACCTCTAACAACATTATTGAAGAAAGATGCATTTTCATGGACTCCATAAGCAACAAAGGCCTTTGAACATCTTAAAGAGGCAATGTGCCAAGCACCGGTCTTAGCTACACCAGACTTCACAAAAACCTTTATTGTGGAATGTGATGCTTCAGGAAATGGAATTGGTGTTGTTCTAATGCAAGATGAAAGACCCATTGCTTTTGAAAGTCGTCCAATCAAGGGAAAGTTTTTAAGCAAAGCTATTTATGAGAAGGAAATGTTGGCAATACTCCATGCACTTAAGAAATGGCGACCCTACCTAATGGGAAGACACTTCAAGGTAAAAACGGATCATGATAGCCTTAAATACTTTTTAGAACAAAGATTATCCTCTGAAGAGCAACAAAAGTGGGTCACAAAGATGTTGGGTTATGACTTTGAAATCATCTACAAAAAAGGGAAGCAAAATGTGGTGGCAGATGCACTCTCAAGAAAGGATGAGGATGTGGAAGCATTGTTGTGCACCATTTCTATTATCCAACCAGATTGGATAAACGAAGCAAGGGAGGAATGGAAGAATGACGAAGAAGTGTGGGCACTTATTCGAAAGTTACAACAAGATTCCAGTACGTCTGATACATTTAGCTTAAATATGACGTGTTATGGTACAAAGATCGCTTATACCTCTGTAAGAATTCCCAGCTAAAACAAAAGATTCTTATGGAATTGCACACTTCTCCCTTAGGAGGGCACTCAGGATTTTTAAAAACTTACCACAGGGTTAAGAAGGAATTTTTTTGGGATGGCCTTAAATCAGATATTCAAAAGTTTGTGGGGGAATGTTTGGTTTTCCAACAAAATAAAGTTGAAACAATTAAGACACCGGATCTATTACAACCTTTATCCATTCCAAGCCAACGTTGGGAGGAGGTTTCAATGGATTTTATCACAGGTTTACCCAAGTCTGAGGGAAAGAGTGTCATCATGGTGGTAGTTGACAGACTTACCAAGTATGCACACTTTTGTGCATTATCACATCCATTTAAAGCCAGTACAGTTTCTACTGCATTTATGGAAACAATTCAAAAGCTACATGGAAACCCAAAGATTATTGTAAGTGACAGAGATCCCATTTTCACTGGAAATTTTTGGACAGAAATATTTTCTTGTCTTGGTACTCAGTTAGCTCATAGCTCATCTTATCATCCTCAATCTGATGGGCAAACTGAGATAGTAAACAAATGTTTGGAAGGATATCTTCGTTGCTTTGTATCTGATAAACAAACACAATGGGTCAAATGGTTGCCTCTGGCTGAATGGTGGTATAACACTTCCTTCCATACAGCAACAAAAATGACCCCATTTATGGCACTTTATGGGTATCAACCACCATCCATCACATCATATTTAAGAGAAAATTCTAAGGTTCAGGCAGTGGAACATCACATCGAACATCAACAACAAGTCCTCCAACTCTTAAAGGATAACCTCGTGTTGGCACAGAATAGAATGAAACAACAGGCAGATCAACATCGCAGTGAAAGAAGTTTTGATGTAGGTGATTGGGTATTCCTACGGCTACAACCATATAAGCAAATGTCCCTCAAGCAAGCTAAGAAGGATAATAAATTATCACCAAAGTATTATGGTCCGTACAAGGTGTTGCAAAAGATTGGTACTATGGCATACAAATTGGAGCTTCCTGCAGCTTCTCGATTGCACCCAGTTTTCCATGTTTCATGTTTAAAGAAGGTTATAGGCGACAAGCTCCCAGTTCAAACAATATTGCTCGAACTTGACGAGGAAGGAAAAATTATATTGGAACCAGAAGCAGTCACAGAAACAAGAACTCGACAACTACGGAATCGATCAATTTCGGAGTATCTTATCAAGTGGAAGAACTTATCCACTGAAGATTCCACATGGGAGGATGAGAATTTTATGCATAAGTATCCAGAACTACTCAATCGTTGAGGACAACACTTTTTTGAAGGAGAGGGGCATGTTGGGTCCCTATAATACTATCGATTACCCCATTACTATTGTAGTTATACCCCTTATTAATATTGTTGTGCCCCTATTGCCCCCATATTGTTATTACTGTGCCCCATAGAATCCCTCTATTGTTATTTTTGTGGCTTTATATTATTATTGTTAGGTCAGCTGGGTTATATTGTGACTCCTTAGACTCCTATATATAGAAAGGAGGTTTTGTCATTTGAATCATCTAAGAGTTGTTCATTTATGTAATGTAAAGGAGGTTGCCCACTCGAGGAGGTTGAATTCTAAGGCGTTGATCTATCTTTTCTATCTTTTCTTGAGCTGGTTTCATAACATGTTATGATAGATCTTGAGAAAACTCTAGAACTGGATTCTTTTGGGCAGGTACCATTTGAGTTATCTCAAAGATCAGGAATTGGTGCCTCCATTGCGGGAACCTCTCAGCAACCTTCACAGGAAACAAGCACACCAGCCACAGGAACATCAAAAGGAAAGGAATTAGAGACCAACATTCAAACCACAGAACAGTCTACAATGTCTAAGCAGCCTGAAACTTCCAAAGAACATGCCCAAAAACATACTCCCCCACTCAGGGCAATGTGGGAGGACCTCTAGCTTTGCAAACTCCTCTAAATGAGGAAAGAAACAAAAAGAGAGACAGGGAAACAACTACCCCTGCCAGTGAACCTTCAGGATAGTCTGGAACAAAATGACAAAGACTAAATCCCCTTTCAAAGGAGGAGTTTGATAAAGAGACTACAAATATTAAGAGGGAAGAAAGAGTAGAAAGCCAACAAAATTTTCGATTAGAAGGAACATCCACTAGCTCACAGAGACAGGAGCTAGAAAGACAGCAAAGTGTAGAGGTATCTTCTTTCAGGCCACCAGGGACAGATGCCTCAGATATCAAGAAAACATTTACAGAAATAAAGGCTAGGAATGATCCATTAAGGCTTCAAGTTTATAATCAATATTTGAAAATGGCCCCCACAAATCAACAGAGATTGATGTCAGCCTATGACATCAAAGAAGGCAAAATGATAATGAGCTATTTCAAACCAAAGGTGCAACAACCTAAATCAGCAATAGATTATCTCAGAACAAATTTTGAAGTCATGGCAAAGGATATTCATCCTTTGGATCAGATTGAGTTGCATAAACAAACTGGAGAAACGATTTATTCAACCTTGACTGGTAAGGCAATGATGGCCCAAAGGTTGCAAAATTCCTTGGATAACACAACTGCCCAACTACACTTGGAGAAGGCCTCCTCTCAGGCCAAAGATAACAGAATAAAGTCTTTAGAAGAAATAATTATTGGATTGGGTCATGATCCCAAAGATGTGAAGGCTACAGAAGCCTTAATAAAAAAGAAAGATGAAGATATTGCTACCCTAAGGAAACAACTAAAGCTGCCACCTTCAAGGCATCCACAGACTGCTGAGATCATAAAGCAAAAATCTGAAGAAGAGCTAATGGATTTTCTCTTAAAACTTAATGAACGATTGAATGAGACTAAGCAAGAACTTGAAAAAGCATTGAAGGACAAGCAGGGAGAGTCGACCTCTCAGCCTCCCGATGTGATACCAGTAGTCTCAACAGCAGTCCCTTCAACTCTTGGAGTAGCACTAGCACCAAATATTCTAGCAGCCACAACAGAGATGATCACAGGTACAACAAAAGCAGGAATAGAAGGAGCAATAGGAATAACACAGAGTAGCATTGCTAATTTGAGCACAGAGGAGCTAATAAAATCAATGGAGGATATGAAACTACAAGTTTCAGAGCTAAATAAGGTAAAAGAGCAGTATGCCAACTTAGAGCAAAGGTATGATCTCTCAAAAATAAATGTTGCAGAAAAGACAAGAGAGATTAAAGGATTGGAAAACAAAGTGAAATTATTAGAAAAGGATCTTACTTTTGACAAGCCTCTGACAGAAATCAAGAAAATTCTTTGGGCCAACATCACTCAATCAATAAATGATGTTTGGCCATCAATTCAAATAATTTTTGAGCAAATTGATTTAGTGAAACTAGCTCAAGAAGAAATTCAAAAGACAAGGGCAGAGTTAGGAAATATGCTTGAGGAAGCCAGCAGACTCATACAGTTTTTGAATACCAGGAATAAATACTAGCTTGAAGAGCTGGGCATTCAAGATAGAACATGGACAATTTTGGAAATCAAAAGGGTTTTTACTAAAAGAACTCTGATGCAAAACTTAGAAAGAAGGTGCCATGACATGCAAGAAGAAATTAATGCTTTCATGAAAAGATTTGATATTTTACAGAGTAAAGGGTTGCCAAGTCCTTTAGTTATTCATGATAAACTAATGAGTCATAAAGACTATGTGGAGAAACTGAATAAGTATGCAGGCAACCAAGCAGGTCCATCAACAAGTGCATCAGCAACAAAAGCATTGCCTACAGGCAGAGTTCTCTATGACAGTCTAGAGAACTTGTTTTATGTCGAGCATGAGATAAAGCACTTATTTCCAATTCAGCCTACCTTTTTCAAGTACTCAGAAACTGATGAGACCCTGAGAAAACTTCAGAAAACCAGAATGCCAAAAGCACAATGGTGGGAAGAAATATTAGAAATTTTGTAAAATTATCCTTGGTAAAATGTAAATTTTGGTTATTTACTATAGTAAATAATGGTAAAGAGGATAAACAGAGGTCAAACAGGTCGAAATGTATCAGAAAAAGTAAAGAATATCAGTGAAAACAAGGCAACCAAAACAGAGTTACCAAAGAAGACAGCAGCAAGACAAATCATAGGGCTTGCCTCCAACACACTCACAAGAATAGGAACAACACAACATCATTTTACCTTTTATCCTATCCTCGAGACCATTTGTCTCTATTTTCTTGTAACTTATTCATAGTCATCCTAGCATATATCTCACTCTGTTATGAGATATTTTTTGTAAAATTTTTGTATAAATACTTCCTCAATTGGAGTATTGAGGGTGGATTCTTAGACATTGCTGTAACACTAATTATTTTGGAGTAAAGTACTATTGGACAAAATCTTGTATGGCTTGCTGGATAAAGAATTGATGTAAAGGACTTTTCACAGAATTCTTGAGTCAAACACTGGATCAATAAGTCCTATATACCTTATGTTTTAAAGTTTTCCTTGTTTATTGTCTCATTTGTGTTTCATATCTTAATGATAAACAAAAAAGAGTAATTCAGAAAGTGCTTGATTGCAATCTGTTTTCAATCATTATTATTCTCAATGTTTTCCTCTGAACTAGCATAAATAGTGAAATATTAATTGCTCCTGTTTCCTAGTTTATTCATTTTGATTATTTAGTAAAGAATTCTTAACTACTCTTTATTAATAATCATTTAAGTTCCCTCTTTCGAATGTGTTGAAGGATTGTTAACTGCCCTTCACCGATTTTGAGTACATTTCATCTATTTTAAGTCTTTATTTGTTCCCTGTTTAACTATCTTGCCCTGTGAAACCATCCCTTGTTAAGAAACCAAATCCAGTTAAGCCATCTTCTTTGACTCCATTATCCCAATGGCCTAAACTACTCAGTCCTACCCCTCTGCTATTGAATTTCACCACCCAAACACAATCAAAACCTCTAAACTTTCATAACTAGCCTAATATCTTTCAAAACAAAGCTAAAACGTAAAGAGAGAGCCCTCTCTGGGTACAGATTGGCTAGATTTCTAAACCTAAAAGTTAGTTTGTGGTTACCTTGGACCCCTTTCCTCTTCCCAACAACTTCAAGGAAAATCTGGGTGATAACAGCGTGAACACAGGGATGTTGATGTTTCCCTGGTATTTTAACATGTATGTGTAATTAACTTGAAGGGTTGATTGCTTTGTTGTAAACATGCATGTAATGAAATATTAACTTGGGAAAAGATGATTTGGTCTCCAAGATGGAGGTAATAATGAAGTTTTTCATCTTTTGAAAAATATTCCAAATGGTATTTTTCTACATGCTTGATTTGAAGGGTCATTTGTTTTAAAGGCATGTTTTGTAGGCTTGTTACCTAGTCCATCATTTGTATGCAAATGTAAGGCATGGAGGTGTTCACAAGATGTGAAATCTATTTATTTTTTTGGCATAGGAGTTAGACCACCCAGTTGTTGTGTACATTTCTGTTGTTGTTAACAGCTTGTCAAATAGGTACAAGTGAAATTTTTGTGGAGCAAGTGTACTTCACATTTTTTTGAGCCACCTGGGATCAATGATCAAGGCAGATAAACTCAAACTACCTTCTATGATCATTTCCACAGGAGATCTGCAAGAAGGCAAGGAGGAAGATAGTTCTTCCCAAGAAGACCAGCCCATCCAAGAAGGGAAGTGGTCAGAAACTTTGGTTAGAGGCACTATGGAAGGCAAGTGTAGGGAAGCTGAAAGAAGAGGGTGAGTCACTCTAATTTACTGTTTAGATCAGTATATCAGTCTTTTGGAGACCAAAAGTTCTTTTAGTGGGAAGGTGTGATCCAAAATAGATTTTGGATAGACTCCTAAGTCTAACTGTTCCTCACAGAGGAAAAAAATTGAAAGTCCAAGGAAGTTCCTGGAACTAGCCCATTGCAGATATTGTTTCATTTTGAATCTACTGCAACTTGAAAGGGAAAAAATGGACTTAGGGTGCAGAAGTTATTGCAAAAAGAAAATGCCCAGTTTCTTTGAAAAAAGAGGCAAAAACCCCTAAAATTGGCAAAAAAACCCTTATAAAGGAAAATCGCATCGGGAAAGGGCAAAGGATGGATTTTATGCGAAGGCAGAGGAAACTTCAATCCGTCGATCCAATCGATCGAATCATAGGCAGACAAAGATGCGATATAGAGACCATGAACCTAGTGATTTTGATCACACGATACACCGATCGTCAATGAGCGGATCCGTGAATTGGCATTGGCAATACCATATGCACAGAACCCCAGGCAGAGCGACATTGCGATTGCCAATATCGGTAATCGGCGATCGATGATCCCTGATGCTAATAAAAACGTCGGACCCGATAATTTTTCAAAACACGATTGTATAACATTTCAAGTCCAGAAAAAGGGATTTTTCAATGTAAATCACATTTTTGTGAAATGAACAAAAGAACTGTAAATAAAGCGATGAATCTGGATCCAAAAGGGTTTGTTAATGCAAACGTATATTATTTCAAGTCCAATATGAGCGGTATTTTCAATTTTTAACGTATTTTTAAAATGCAAAGGGAAATCGCGAAACAAGCGGGATTTCGGGAGGGCTGTAGGAAGTAAGAGGTTTTGGCTGGGCTCCGACTGAGCCCGTACACGGACTGCCACGTATCTAGTCCCTGGAGAGAGAAAACCACTCTTTTTGAATGGTTAACTCCTATATGCATGGGCCACCTGAAATGTACCACAGCCGTTGGATCTAGATCTCCCAGATCAATGGAGGAGATGCGATAAGCGACATAAATGCGAACCTGGTAGGAATTATAAGGGGAATTTATAGTATTTCAAGTTCGATGAATAGTGTTTTGGTGGATTTTCCTGTGTTTTACAATGTTTCTTTGTGTAAATAGAAAACACCGTTTCTGGGGATTTCAAGGGCCCGATGACCTGTTTTGTTACAGCACAGGTGGCCACCTTCCCTGGAAACGTTAACAAATGATTGTTAAACGCTCAAAAGGGGATTTGAGCAAACAGAGGCTGGGAGCCAAAGAGCCCGAAGGGGAAAACAAACTAACCAATGTTGATTGGCTTTTAAAGCCACAGACTAACAGAATGACAAGACAGAGGGAGTTGTTGCTAAAACAAAGAATAAGCAGGCAGTGTAGAAGCAAAAAAGTGAACGCGCAAAGGCTGAGACAGAGCCGAGAAGCCAAAGCCAAAGAGCTGAGAGCCTAAGAGCCAGCACAAGAGCCTAAGAGCCAAAGCCAAAGCAAGAAGGCCGAGAGCTTCAGAGCTGGGGAGAGAATGGCATTCTAAACCCATTGTTCCTGTGTAAAATAGTGGAGTTGAGCCAAAGAGCTTGTAAAAAGACTTGGCATAATCCCAAAGAGCCTAGTCGAGTTGACTAGAGCTCACAGAGACGTAGCCCAAGAGTTTTGGGTGAAATCCAAATTAATATTGTTGTTCTGTGTGTGTTTTATTGCTGCATTTTATCTACTATTTTAATTGCTACTCTTCTGATTTATATCAATCTAAGAAAATCAATTTATAGCACATCAATAGTTTAAAATAAACATAAGCATACACCTATAATTTCAGGCACATATTTAATTCCACATTGGTTAATCAATAAGACTTGGGAATACTTAAGCTTTTGAAGTGGGAGAGGTTCTTGTAAGTTAAACAAGAAGCCTAAGAGCCCCATTTTTAGATCACATATATACCTCAAGTCCTTCATTTATTAGGTCAGCAAAGATGCTGTGTATAGTTCTTTGGAACATGGTTGGGACATTACACAAGCCAAATGGCAATACCTTGTATGCAAATGTGCCCCAAGGACAGCTGAACGTTGCTTTATCCTGGTCTTTAGGGGCAATCTAAATTTGATTGTAACTGTTGAAGCCATCTAAAAAGGAGAAGAACTACTTCCTTGCCAACGTATTCAGGACCTGATCAATGAATGGGAGGGGGAATTGATCTTTTTGTGTTGCCTTGTTCAGCTCTTGATAGTCTACACAAATACGCCACTTCCCATTTTTCTTAGGGACGACCACCAATGGAGAGACCCATTTGTTGTCCAAGATAGGGTAAATAAAATTTACATCCAATAGCTTCTGCAATTCCTCTTTCACGATATCCTTGAGGTGTGGGTTTAACCTCCGTTGAGGCTTCCAAATGGGTCAAGCATCATTCTCTATAAAAATGTGGTGTGTACATAGCTGTGGGTATATCCCTTTCATATCAGGATAATCCCCGCAAAAAGCCCCTTTATTTTTCTGTAATACCTGGATAAGCTTTTGCTGTTGTTCGCTATCAAGATTTTCATTGATATTTAGAACTTTTTCTAGTTCAATCTCAACAGGTTTTCTGTTATGAACAACAGTCATCTGAATATGTTGGTCGTTTGTATATTTTAGAGGATCTTCCATGGCTTCGTTATCAAGGATTGCTTTCAATATCTGACACTTTACATTACTCACATTAGATGGCTGATTTATAAAATTGTTGATAACATCATCTTCAGTCTAATCTTTAAATTCCTATGCCTCCACTACTGCGAGTGGTGAATGGATGCTTTCTTCCAGGTACGTTGGTGGTTTCTTACATATTTTTACAATGGGAAAACTTGGCCTGGTAGGAGGATATAACACCAGATTTTTTACAGCATACCCCTTTGTAATAGTCATGTTGCCTTCTCAACAGCCAATATATGCATCAGTTGTTTCTAGGCAAGGTCTTCCCAAAATCAAAGGATACCCATCCAACCTACTCCTTGGGTTTATAACCAGGAAATCTATTGGGTATTCCCATGAGTCAACAGAAACTGTGATGTCTTATAAAGTCCCTTCTAGTCTTACCACTGATCGATCAGCAAGTTCTAATAAAGTGGTGGTCAATTCCAGGGCTGTAATACAAAGTGCTTGACAAGTTTCTGTTGTTAATATGTTAATGGCGGCTCCTAGATCAACTAGTGTATTTGGAAAAGAGCGACCATATATCTGAACTGTTACTATGGGGTTTCCAGGATCTTCGTACTTTATTAGAGTTTCCTCTCCCAACAGTAAATCAGATAAGGTTCCTACAACATGGATAGTGGGTGAGGCTTTTACCTTCCTCAGAGGCTTCCTTACACACAAATTTTTTATTGTTTGGCATAGATGGGAATGTCTTGAATGGCCTAGAGGAGAGGTATCTTAATACAAAAAAAAATTATTTCCCCTACAAGATCGAAATTAGGGTAGGTCATCACCTTAGGTATCATTATTCTTTCAGGGAATGGAGAAGGAGTGGCTATAAGTTTTCAGGGTCATCATGTTGATCTATTTCTTCCCCTTGCTCTGGTTCATTATTATTTATAGGCAGTGGAATATGTACAGGTGATGGAATATGTACAGGTGGAGTTACATTTTCAATTGAAGGTTGGTCCCAGTTTTTCTCCGGGGTAATGACACATCCTGACCTCAATCTGAGCTCATTACATTCTTTCTACTCAATCTCATACTCTGGGTTTTCAATAATCTGTACCAACTGGACTGGTCTATTATTAGGATTCGGGTTCGGCTGAGCTGGTAACTGTGGCTGCAAAAGAGGTTGAGAATTCTATTGTAATGTATAAGGAGCTGACAATTCAGGTTGATGCTAAGGGCCTGTCCCCATATGTACATTAGATATCCCCAGAGGTCGCTTCCAATTTTTATATGAATTCAGATTTTGAGAAGTGGAAGTAGGCCACTGGGAATTATAGGGATTACCTTGCCAAACAGGAGTAAAAGTAGAATTCGGCCAGCCATTTCCTGGAAAAGATTGTGTTGGCCAAGATGTCACAGGGAATGGTTGTCTCTGCCAATTTGGGTAGGGTGAATAGCCTTGCCAGGCTGCCCTAAGGTTCTGTTGTTGATTAAACTGTGAGGAAGGAAAGAATTGTGGTGCATCTTGTGACATACCTCTAGGTTTAGCTTGCCATTGTTGATGCTAGTTCATCAGATATACTACTTCTATTTCTTTCTCAGCTCCTTTGAATACTGCTTTCAGCCCGGGTAATGATGGACATTGTTTAGTGTCATGATCTTCAGTATAGATGTCGCATGTCTGAACCATGTCTAATGGGAATTCCCATTGGTTGTACTTCTTTCGACAACGTGGGTAGAAGATGGCCAAATTTTGTTCTCCTAAAGCCTATTTTTATTTAGCCTGTAGGACGTCTAGCTGTGTTATAAGAGTTCCCAGGATGTCTATCTTAAAATATTCCAGGAGGTTACCGATCTCCATCCGTGTTACACCTCCACTATGTTTTTTGCTTCCTCTGCTCATGGGATCTCAACTTCCTGCTACTATGCGTGTGCTTCCCAGCAAACCCATGATACACAAATGAATAATTTCATCATAATATTCTTGAGAAATATCTCATTTTCCCATTAAGTTTAGATTTTCTACCCATTCCTCTTTCATTCCTTTAATTAAGATATCTCTTAGGACTTCTCTTGGTAGGTTAGTGTCTAGAGATCTCTACAAATTATAATTAAATTATTCTACATATTATTCTAGTGTTTCATTATCTTTTGCATTCATCTTGAAAATATCATCTTTCAATTCCCTAGTTTTACAAAAGTCTTGGTATCTTTTGAGGAAGGACATTTTCATTTTGTCCCAAGAATTGATGGTTCGCCCACCTAGACCCATAAACCATCTTAGAGCTGCCCCTTTCATAGTGGAAAGGAATAGTTTTAGCTTTTGGGGGTCGGTGGTATAGTCATACCCTCTATAGAGGACATCAAACTCAAATAGGAAAGCATCAGTATCCTCTATGATCATCCCATGGAAGGTTTGGATGTTCTACAAAGGAATACCCTTGATAGGGGCATTGGCCACCTGGTCGACTATGGGGTACTCTAATGTCGAGGTTTGACCTTGGGGTGGCTCATCTACCATTTGATCAAAGATGTGCCAATAATCTTCGGGGATTTAAAGGGGTGCTTCTGGAGTAAGCAGAAAGTTAGCAACTCGAGCTAGGTTTACAACACTACCAATGTCTGGGATCACAGGAGATCCGTGTTCAGATAGTTGTGGTTCTGATTTAGTAGCCCCACTAGTTTCTCCTTTTCCTTCTCTTAGGTTACAAGATTTTCCATCATGTAGAGGATCAGAGTGTAAACTTATTGTAGCTTGAAAACTTTGTTCTGATCCTCCTACATGGCTTTGAATCTCAGCGTAAGCTGTAGATGGTGAGTCTGCTGCTTGAGGGATAACAATAGAACTTTTTCCAGGCATATCCTGGAACCCTACTGATGCTTGAGACTCTTCTCTTCTTATGATTTCATCTATAAAGGTAATTTTCCCAAGGTTCACCGATCCTTTGGGTTTTGTGGGTTTTGGTGGAGGATTTTGCTCTTTTTCTATTTTTCTATTTCTAGTCATTCATAAAAACAAATTCCTATTTAACCTCTAAGGTTTTTCTATAAAGCGGGCAAGTAAGAAAGCACTCTATGTTCTAGGTACATAGGTTCTTACCTTCCGTTTCTAAAACCCAATCTTCCACAGCAAAAATAAAAACAATCACTTGAAACACTCTCCCCAGCAACAATGCCAAAATGTTGGGTAACTAAGATGTCTTTTTACAGGTAATCTTAATCCCTACATTAGTTGTCAACCCTAGGTAAGTCTTTTTATCTCAAGAGTGTCAACACAGTATATGCATTGAATCTAGAGGTTATCTAATGATGAATTGTTGCAATCACTAATGGCAAATTCTTCAATTCAATTCACACAATTTTGGAAAGAACTATCTATGGAAGAAATACTCTTAACACATTATGCAATTCTATACAACTTGTTCCAAAATCAATTGAAACTGAATGCAAATAAGAATTACACTTGTAATTGTTCAAATAAACTTAATGCTAATGTACTCAATCAAGTAAAGAAACTATAACTATTGAACAAAACTGTTAACCTAGAACAACCCAAATCAACTTGCAATTCCTAATTGAACAACAACAGTAATTGACAACAATTTGTAATTGAGCAACAAACGGTAATTGAATAGCAATCAGTAATTGAACAAAAAATAGCAATAATGGATTCCTAAATAGAAAACAATCTATATTGCAATATTTAGAAGTTAATCAGTCTTATCTCCAAGATCTATGATAACATCTATTCAAATGAACAACAATCTGCTGTTAACACTAATTCACTCATTCCAATCAAAGCGCTACTTAATTATGTCACACATCTTCACTCTGAATCTAATTGATCAGTAGTATGAATCAATATCACAAATATTTATGATAAATGACGTAACCAATGATTGAACATTAAGTCAATAGTAAAGACTAAATATAAAAACTATAACACAAGGGAGTAGTAGAACTTCTTATGACTGGGCCCAGAGTTGGCAAAAGCCTCTGCTTAATAAGAACTCTGAATATGAAGATGTGTCAAACATAACCTTCTTTCATTAATTGCAACTAACATCTTACAGAGTCACTTATATAATAGCGTATATGTTTTCATAAAGAATAATTACAGATTATCAAATTCTGAATTGTATCCAATTGCCTTTCGGCCCTATATATAACATAAAAGAGTAACTAGATAAAATAAAATCCTCAGGATTAGGGGATCCTGAGGATTTCGCAATACATAATCCGATCATGTGATAAAATAGCATTGTTCAAGCTAATCTCCCGCTTCATTCTCTACCCAAGACATTGTAGCTTTTCCATTTTATGGCCTCGTGTTGTTCTGTCAACTGAACGGCTTTTGCCCAGTCCGCATCTCTGCACATAAAGATAGCAAAAAACCAGTTTCTTGTACTAGATTTTCCTATTCTATGACCAAATGCTTTCATCCAACTTTAGCCGATATTATCCTCATTTTAATCTATAAATGGAGATAATCGTATAAGGATCAATGGTAAATGAAGCATTTTACAAAGAGAAATCATACCTTTTTCCTGTCCCGACACTTCAAAAGGCAAAAATTTCACAAAGATATGGCTCTACAAGATCTCCATGTAGTTTTGTTGTTATCCATCCTGCAAATTGGCCCAACAATCTAACTTTCCTACAAATCCACCCTATTTTCCTCTATGGAGGTGACAAATTCGCCCGCTGAAGGTGAAATTTGATGGATACTTAAATTACCCAATAATCCTTAAAGGCGGAAATTTTGGCCACATGGTGCCATGCGGCTAGGAGCCAGGGCTAACTGCCCACCCCTGTGAACCTTGGCCCCTTAAAATTTACGTGCGTGATCACATTGGATTAATATGGCTTGGGGCTAGTCACCTTATGGAGCTCCCTTCATCAAGCGCCTTCACCACAGTTTTGTGGAGTAACAAGTGACCAAGTGTTGGGCTAGCCCCAAGCCCTTTCCTCCACCAAGACTCAAACCTTATGCTTGTAGTCTTGTGTGAAACAAGTGATGAGGGGTTGAGCTATGTTGGGTCCCTATAATACTAGTGATTACCCCATTACTATTGTAGTTGTACCCCTTATTAATATTTTTGTGCCCCTATTATCCCCATATTGTTATTACTGTGCCCCGTAGACTCCCTCTATTGTTATTTTTGTGGCTTTATATTATTATTGTTAGGTCGACTGGGTTATATTGTGACTCCTTAGACTCCTATATATAGAAAGGAGGTTTTGTCATTTGAATCATCCAAGAATTATTCATTTATGTAATGTAAAGGAGGTTGTCCCCTCGAAGAGGCTGAATTCTAAGCCATTGATCTATCTTTTCTATCTTTTTCTTGAACTGGTTTCATAACATTTGGTATCAGAGCTTTGGATTCTAAGGTTTCGCTGCTCCAAACAGGTCATTGTGCAATTTATGCTATAACGTTTTTTCTGCGACGTTTCAGAAGTTGCAAAAAAAACCCATTTGAGAAGAAATCCCACTAAACCGAGGGTCTGAATTTTAGAGCTTTTTGCGCTATATTTGCGGAGATATGATCTGAGAAAGTTGGTCTTTTTGCAGACTCCTGAATTACATTCCAAACAGGTGACTTGGGGAAAAGCATCATAACATTGTCTCTGGGGGTCGGATTGAAATTTCGTAAGAAGGCGCAGAAAGAGGACGGACTTTAGTTTCTTGTGCACATTTTTCAGATCCAAATGTCAAAACAATGACTCGTGGAAAGTCGTACAAGTTCGCTCTACTAGACTAGTCTATAATCAAGTCACTATGGGAGATTTCGCATAACTCTTCCTTGGAGAATCCAATTTGGGTAAGACTTTTGGCATTGGAAAGAGGACACAAAGGGCTACTGTAGGTCACAAATTCAGATCTAGATGATTAGAAAGTACAAAGATACATCAGAGGCAATATCGAGCTCCTACAAAGTGAAAAAAGGTGTGTAGATTTTCTTAAATTTTTGCTTAAGCTTGGTTTGAAAATTTATTTGGAAGGAATTCAAAGGGCATAGTAGAGCATTATTATTGGTAACTGATACCCTGAGGAAAGAAAATTAAAATACCTAGTAAGGAACCTGAAAGCTCTAGCATGACTCATGAATAAGAGGAAGAAATGCAACATGATATATCAAAATTACAAGACCAAGTGCAACAACTATCCCTTGCACAAAAAGGAACAAAATCTAAGATGGATGGTTTAAAGAAAGGCGTAGAAGCTAAGATGGATTGTTTAAAGAAAGGTGTAGAAGCTAATATGAATGACGTGGAAGGTAAGATGGATGATTTGAAGATAGATTTGAAGACAGACATGGAGGAATTGAAGATAAATATGAATAAGTTGCTACAAGAAAGGGTCACTAATGGTGAAAGGGTAGTAAAGGAAACTCATGATGAGAACAAAAGAAATGTTAATCATGATTCCATAGACTCTAATGTTGGATCAAAGACCCACCATATTCCAAAAATCGATATGAGGAAGTTTGATGGCAAGGATCCCGCAACATGGATATTACAAATGGACCAATTTTTCGATCTCAATAATGTGCAAAACACACAAAAGGTACATATTGCAACTTTATATTTGGAACCAAATCAGTTTGTATGATATCAATGGCTTTGCTCTCGTAAACAATCTATCACTTGGGCAATTTTTACAGAAGAATTGATAGCACATTATGAGGATACAAAAAGCAACACTTTTTTTAGCCAATTGATAAGTCTCAAACAAAAGGGTTCAATAATGGAGCACATTGAGGAGTTCCAAAAATTGAACATAAGGGTAAAAGATATTCAAGAGGAGCATAGGATTGATGTGTTCATAGGGTCTTTAAAGGATAATATCCAACATGATGTTCGCCTTTGGAAACCTAATTCATTAGAGAAGGCATTCAGGTTAGCAAGAAAAATGGAAGGTAAAATTATGGCAACCAGGAAGCATACCACTCACAACTATAAAGACAGAAGTGTTGTTGCCACTAGTCTTCCACAACCTATAAGGTTGACACCACAACAATTGGAAGAAAAAAGAGCAAAATGGATTTGTTACAGTTGTGATAGCAAATACACTAAAGGTCATAAGTGTGCTGAGAAGAAATTATTCTACATAGATTGTGAAGAGGAAGAAGGAAAGGAGAAATAAAGGTCAAAAGAAGAGGATATACTCCAGGAACAAAGCCTAGATAAAGAAGAAATGAATCCAACCATATCTTGTAATGCATTGGCGAGAATTACCACTCCTCAAACCATCAAGATAGAAGGGCAAATCAAGAAGAAAAAGGTAATAGTGTTGATTGATTCAGGAAGTACCCACAATTTTATTCATTGTAAGGTAGCAAGAGAATTGAATTGCTTCTTATATCTAGCACCAGAGTGTCAAGTGATGGTTGCAAATGGAGGAATAATAAATTTCTCGGGAAAGTGTCATAATATCAAGCTATCCATGGGAGAATATGTATTGACTAGCCCAATGCTTTCCATTCCAATGGGAGATGTTGATGTTGTACTAGGAGTCCAATGGCTACAACCCTTGGGTATAATAGCTTTTAATTTTCAAGAAACTTTCATGAAATTTTCTGTGGAAAGAAAGGAAGTTGAATTAAGGGGTATTGCAAGGAAACCGAGAAAGATAATCAGCTCTAACGGTATGACAAAGCTTCTAAAAAAGCAACAAAGAGGTGTAATTGCACAATTATGTTCGCTAGATGTGTCCACAGTGGAATCATCTATTTCTCCAAATCTCCAAAATATCTTGGACAATCATTCCAAGGTATTTGAGACTCCCAAAGGTCTCCCACCTATTCGTGATCATGATCATGCTATTCATCTGATTCCAAGAAGTGTTCCTCCAAACTTTAGGCCGTACGAATATCCCTATGCCTAAAAGAGTGAAATTGAACGTATGGTTGCAGAAATGCTAGAGGTTGGTATAATTCAACCAAGTCAAATTTCTTTCTCTGCTCCAGTCATATTGGTGCACAAGAAGGATGGATCATGGCACATGTGTCCAGATTATAGGGAGCTCAACAAGCTCACTATTAAAGATAAGTTTCCCATTCTTGTCATTGATGAATTACTAGATGAATTGCATGGATCAATTTACTTCACCAAGTTGGATCTTAGTTCGGGATATCATCAAATCAGAATGAAGATTGAAGACATTCTGAAAACAGAATTTAGAACTCATGAGGGTCATTATGAATTTTTGGTCATGCCTTTTGGCCTTACCAATGCACCTTCAACATTTCAAGGTTTGATGAATTCAATTTTCAAACCATTCCTTAGAAAATTTGTGTTAGTATTTTTTGATGATATACTAATCTACAACAAGTCTTGGAAGGATCATGTTGAACATGTTGATAGGGTGCTACAACTATTAGAGGAGAAACAATTATATGCAAAAAGATCCAAATGTTTCTTTGGAGTACAAGAGGTGGAATATCTGGGTCATATTGTATCTCATGAAGGAGTTAAGGTAGACCCTAGCAAAATTAAAGCCATTAAGGAATGGAAAATTCCTACATCCATAAAGCATCTGTGAGGATTTCTCGGGTTGACAGGGTATTATCACAAGTTTGGTAAGAGTTATGGGAGAATAGCAGCACCTCTAACAACATTATTGAAGAAAGATGCATTTTCATGGACTCCAGAAGCAACAAAGGCATTCGAACATCTTAAAGAGGCAATGTGCCAAGCACCAGTCTTAGCTACACCGGACTTCACAAAAACCTTTATTGTGGAATGTGATGCTTCAAGAAATGGAATTGGTGATGTTTTAATGCAAGATGAAAGACCCATTACTTTTGAAAGTCGTCCAATCAAGGGAAAGTTTTTACACAAAGCTATTTATGAGAAGGAAATGTTGGCAATACTCCATGCACTTAAGAAATGGTGACCCTACCTAATGGGAAGCCACTTCAAGGTAAAAACGGATCATGATAGCCTTAAATACTTTTTAGAACAAAGATTATCCTCTGAAGAGCAACAAAAGTGGGTCACAAAGATGTTTGGTTATGACTTTGAAATCATCTACAAAAAAGGGAAGCAAAATGTGGTGGCAGATGCACTCTCAAGAAAGGATGAGGATGTGGAAGCATTGTTGTGCGCCATTTCTATTATCCAACTAGATTGGATAAACGAAGCAAGTGAGGAATGGAAGAATGATGAAGAAGTGTGGGCACTTATTCCAAAGTTACAACAAGATTCTAGTATGTCTAATACATTTAGCTGGCAAAATGATTTGTTATGGTACAAAGATCGCTTATACCTCTGTAATAATTCCCAGCTAAAACAAAAGATTCTTATGGAATTGCATACTTCTCCCTTAGGAGGGCACTTAGGATTTTTAAAAACTTACCACAGTGTTAAGAAGGAATTTTTTTGGGATGGCCTTAAAGCAGATATTCAAAAGTTTGTGGCGGAATGTTTGGTTTTCCAACAAAATAAAGTTTAAACAATTAAGACACTGGGTCTATTACAACCTTTATACATTCCAAGCCAATGTTGGGAGGAGGTTTCCATGTATTTTATCATAGGTTTACCCAAGTCTGAGGGAAAGAGTGTCATCATGGTGGTAGTTGACAAACTTACCAAGTATGCACACTTTTGTGTATTATCACATCCATTTAAATCCAATACAGTTTCTACTGCATTTATGGAAACAATTCAAAAGCTAAATGGAAACCAAAAGATTATTGTAAGTGACAGAGATCCCATTTTCACTGGAAATTTTTGGACAGAATTATTTTCTTGTCTTAGTACTCAATTAGCTCATAGCGCATCTTATCATCCTCAATCTGATGGGCAAACTGAGATAGTAAACAAATTTTTGGAAGGATATCTTCGTTGCTTTGTATCTGATAAACAGACACAATGGGTCAAATGGTTGCCTCTGGCTGAATGGTGGTATAACACTTCCTTCCATACAGCAAAAAAAATGACCCCATTTATGGAACTTTATGGGTATCAGCCACCATCCATCACATCATATTTAAGAGAAAATTCTAAGGTTCTTGTAGTGGAACATCACATTGAACATCAACAACAAGTCCTCCAACTCTTAAAGGATAACCTCGTGTTGACACAGAATAGAATGAAACAACAGGCAGATCAACATCGTAGAGAAAGAAGTTTTGATGTAGGTGATTGGGTATTCCTACGGCTACAACCATATAAGCAAATGTCCCTCAAGCAAGCTATGAAGGATAATAAATTATCACCAAAGTATTATGGTCCATACAAGGTGTTGCAAAAGATTGGTACTATGGCATACAAATTGGAGCTTCATGCAGCTTCTCGATTGCACCCAGTTTTCTGTGTTTCATGTTTAAAGAAGGTTATAGGTGACAAGCTCCCAGTTAAAAAAATATTGCCAGAACTTGATGAGGAAGGAAAAATTATATTGGAACCAGAAGCAGTCACAGAAACAAGAACTTGATAGCTACGAAATCGATCAATTTCGGAGTATCTTATCAAGTGGAAGAACTTATGTACTGAAGATTCCACATGGCAGGATGAGAATTTTATACAGAAGCATCCAAAACATCTCAAGCATTGAGGACAACACTTTTTGAAGGAGAGGGGCATGGTGGGTCCCTATAATACTAGTGATTACCCCATTACTATTGTAGTTGTACCGCTTATTAATATTGTTGTGCCCCTATTATCCCCATATTGTTATTATTGTGCCCCATAGAATCCCTCTAATGTTATTTTTCTAGCTTTATATTATTATTGTTAGGTCGACTGGGTTATATTGTGACTCCTTAGACTCCTATATATAGAAAGGAGGTTTTGTCATTTGAATCATCCAAGAATTTTTCATTTATGTAATGTAAAGGAGGTTGCCCCGTCGAAGAGGCTGAATTCTAAGGCGTTGATCTATCTTTTCTATCTTTTTCTTGAGCTGGTTTCATAACAAGCTAGGTCCCGAATGTCATGGTCATGTCATGCTACAGGTGACCAAGGGTAAAGGTTGATCACCCGAGCCCTCCTCCCAAAACGACGCCAATGAAACTTTAAATAACATTTGTGTCGATAGTGGTTAAGATACACCTTGTAGAGGCATTGGTAGAGCATCCGAGTTGTACAAGGGAGGTCATGGGTTCGAGGCCTGCCCAAGCCATCTGAACCCTCAAAAAATTATGGCCAACCATGGGGTGCCAAGTGGCGGCCTATGGTTGGGCCGCAAGGCATACTTTAATTGCTCCACCACATCAAAATCCAAAAAATCAAAATAAACCAATTAGACCAATACAAATCTTCCACTTGGCATGCTCTCATTGGATCATATCTCCATAGTCACTGTGGATGATGTCAATTGTATGGAATGCCAGTTAATCTCCCAATTAGTAGACCTACTCATTTTTTAGTTGTTAGGCCAAACGATCAGAATTCAATAACTTAAGCATACAATGTCAGATTGAGGTGAAACAAAGGTCGTTGGATTTAGAATGATGATAAATTCATCTTGACACTAGTTTCAAGAATTTCTAGGCACTTTCATGTTTAGGCTAAAATTTGATCTCCTGATCACACCTCCCTACTAGGAACATTTGGACTCCAAAATTTTACTTCTCCTAGTAAATAAAATGAAGTTGAAACTCAAAATTACCAAAAAATTCAATACATATGTTATCTTTTCAATTGGTTCCCTTCAAGCTCCAATCAAGGCACTTCCCCTATCTTCTTGGTGAAGACCTACTATCTTGTTAATAATCGAGCCAAAAATTCTTATCCCTGATGCAAGAACAAAAAATTGATGAGTGGAATATGAAAATTCTCTTTAATCTCATCTTTGCACAACTCAAAGCAACATCTTGAAGTTCAATTGTTGAAGGAAAAATTGACTCCATCTTGGAAATCATAAGCAAAATAAACTTTCTTTACCATCCTCAAAGTGAACTTGTACAGAAAAGTACACTTCTGCTAAAATTCAATGACCTAATTGGCTTTGCCTACAAAAACATAGTCATCTTGTAAAATTTTAAACAAAGATTCTATTCACAACAAGTTTCGTCTTGAATACTTGCATTAGTGTGTACATGACAAACTTGTAGATAAAATTGAAGGACAATTTGTATATTCCAAAAGTCCTTACACATACGGACTTATAAACAATCCAATAACATAACATCAATGAAACATACTTGTTGCACAGAGTGACTATTTTTGTTCAACTTACAAAAGTACCCAAACAGGTAAACAAAAGCAAATAATTACAAATTTACAAATCAACTTTACAAATAGTCTACCCAATCTCTGCCTCTCCTATGCATATGGGTTCCCTTTTTTTGCATCAACTTTGACTTGAAGTTTTCCTTAGGATCATTATGGGCCCTCTTTTCCCCCTCTTGTTTCCCTTGCATTAGGTTGCACAATCTATTTTCCCTTCTTGGAACGAATCTCTTGATGTAATGTCCAACATCATTCATTTCCATGCCCATGCATCTTGCAATGGGTACAAAATAACTTTCTATTGCTTTTCGATAAGGAATACCTCTCATGTGAAGGAGATTCATGATGCTTGATGCCTATAATCTGATCCATCCTTTCAACCATTACGAGGCATCGTTCACAGAGAGCCACACAATGGTCAAATGCATCACTTAAAGTACAAGGATACATATTCCACAAATATTCAAAATTACCAACATTTGGAAAACACCAATGAGATTTATGCACATCCCTTAGGCTACAACTTTGACGATGTGGGGTGGACAACGATATGCAAAGTCCCTTGAAGAATTATTTTTTCTTGAGAGACAAATGAACATTTTCACCACCATCTCGGTGTGACATATCATCCTTAGATGATTGTTGTGCCTCAAAGCATTTAAAGGATTCTCCAAACTCCCTTTGACCATATCCCAATCCATAATACTTTGGTCTCTTTTGTACCATGATTAGATTGGTGATCCCTTGGCCATTGATGTCGAGGCCTCCTCCTTAATAACCCATTTTAGAAAGAATATTCATACCAATTCCTTTGGTATGTTGCTCAAATGATGCAAAAAAGGTGTTATGAACATAAACATAATGAATTGTACTTAAAATTTTTATTAGCTCCTTGAAATTGCCATTTAATTTTTCAGCTTCTGATGATGATGATGACATTTTAGATGACTCTAGCCACCCACTTTTACCAAGTAGAATATGGTGATAATATTAGAGATGCTTGAAAAGTGCACATGCATAATTTTCCTCATATGGTCCATAACTACTGTTTGAACCATGTCCAGGTATTGGCTTCATTTTGGAGGTGTGTTTTGTTGTCACATAAGTGGAACTTTTAGCAACTTGTTCCTCAAGCATATCCTGCAACTGAAGGTGTATATGATTCTTATCCTATTTAGCCATTTCTAGCATTCTTCAAAACTCAATGTTCTCCATATGAAGAGTCAAATTCATATCCTCTAGCTCTTGGAGAATATTCTTTCTGATTTTTTCAACTTTGTTAGATGAGGCTCTAATACCAATTGATATGAAAATGGAGGAGGAGATCAATTTCCTCTTCCTAAAAACATGGATCATTCTCTGATGCTTTGCAAGGAAAAATGGGTCTTAACACAAAACATGTTTTCCAAAAGGTCTCTTCAAGTTATGAGTTAGTTTTCACATGTAAACTTAAGCATAAGAAACACAACATCACATAACGCATACAATCATTCATGAAGAGTAGAATGAAGGATTTGGTGATGGAATTCAACCCTCCTGAGGTACATCTCTGAGCTTTCCAACATAGCTATACTGCTTGATATATTTAGTGGAAAAGGAGTAAATAGAAGTTTGTTGATAAAACATGTGGCTATTTTCCCTTCAAGGAAATATTCTCCTATAAAGAACTCTCACATAAACACCATGACAACCTACAGTCAGTCAGGAAAACATCAACAACACAAGGTGTCTCCTACAAAGACCTTGTACTCCATCTGAAAAATGAGAATACATGAGCATATAAGTAATTCAATTCCACATTGAAGGAAAAATAGAAACATTTCCTCAATAAGACATAGTGAAAAAAGTATAGAAGAGTTGAATCCTGCAAGTAACAATTGTTGCAGTAAACTTATGAAGGTAAGAAAACCCCTACAAGGCCTTCTCCATGCTCAAACACCTTCAACAACTGCTCAACCATTGGATCCACCATTGGATCCAAAATGTCCAAAAACCCCTAGGTAGACTCTTCTTGAGCTCCAAAAGGCCAAAAACTCACAAAGATATGGCTCTACAAGCTCTCCATGTAGTTTTTCTATTATCTGTCCTACAAATTGGACCAACAGTCTAACTGTCCTACAAATCTGCCCAGTTTTCCGTTGTGAAGGAGACAAATTCGCCCACCGAAGGTGCAATTTGTTGGATACTTAAATTTCCAAATATTATCTGAATTTAAACAAGAACGCAACAAATTATATATATAACCATAAATATAGAGATGCAGCAGAAATAACAATTCATTTCATTAACATCAGATACTGAAATATGCTTACAAACAAAATGGAAATAAGACTAGCTCGGGTGATGATAACTTATCTCTGAGAAGAGATGTGGTAGCTACATGCCTTTGAATTGTGTTACAATGAGAGTTGAGGACCTATTTATCATTGATAAACAATATTGGAAAACACCAAACATCCAAAATCCTAACCTTAGAAGATGAAATGCCAAAGTATGGGCCCCGTTGGGTTAAAGTGGTACATCAACTTCCTTGGGTCGTAAATTTGGCATACGATCTCCGTTTGATGCACATGGTACCCCGTTAGAAATATATATCTGAGTACAACTGTTTACACTGGCTACCGAAGTTTAGGACCCAAAAAACTTCCAAAAATAGTAAATTGTGCTACAATTAAGGAAACTCAAAAATTGAAAGAAAACAATGGTGGGGACCCAAGTGGAATAGGTGGGTAGCCACCAATATCCACCTGGATCACCCCCCGAGGAATAAATGGTTCCCATTGGATTGAGCTCCTCCATGAGATGAAGAAACTTCTGTTGAACTTGGTCCCTGGTGAGCCACTTACCCTGGTGAAGGAGTTGGCCTATTTTGACAACTTGATATAGTTGGATCATTTGTTTTCGGGTGTTCTTGATCTATGTGTCCATGATCTGATCAGTTGTGGCCTTTTCCATGCAATTTGGATATAAATCTGCATGTGTCGATTGTTCTGTAATGTCTAATCTATCCAACAATGGTGGAAAGTGTTGGGACAAGGTCCCCTAGGGTCAATTTTGGGGCAAAAATCCCAAGTTTTGTTGTATAGAATGTAAATTTTCCTCAAGTTGTTGTCGCGGAGCACGTAGATAGTAAAGTGTCATAAAGGGTTTTAACCTTCTTTTATGTAACTTGAGTTGGCTTTTGAAGATCTACCCATGGTCCACGGACGATGGGATTGTGTAGAAAGGTGTGTCTTAGGATGTCTAGAGTAGAAGAAAGTGATGATGAAGATGAATGTAATGGTTCTGTAGAGAAAAGAGCGAAGAAGTCTCAAACTAGAAGAGAGGCTATGCAGCTGTGGGTGTAGAGGCCTAGAGTAGAGTCCGCAGCTGAGTGCGCGACCCCTGCAGCTGAGTGTGCAAGGAAGTCTTGAGTCTATAAGAAGAACTAAAGTATTAATAACGAGATTATTCCAGAAATTCCAGTGTTTTTTCCATTTACTTCTATTATGAATGAATGTGCTTTTATGTTGTAATGAATGATGGGTTATGAAGTAATATTATATTGATGCGCGACTTTACATAATTGATGTTTTTGTTATATGAACACACTTAATATTAACTGTTTACGTGAAGCATATCTTATTGCATGTTAAAGTTCCCAAAATCTTAGGCCAAATCTAGGTAAAACATTGGATTAGGAGTAGTCACAGAGGCGCGTAAGTGGTTGATTCACCTATTTAGGGTCCGCGAAAGACAGTCGTGAACATTCGCAGAGGTATTTGAGCTAATTAAGGTTAGTTATATCGATAAGCCTTAAGGGATTATCGATCTACGTGAAGGCATGTTTAGGGCATAAAATGACATTACACAAATCTCTAGGAGCGGAAACTTGGTTCCAGCATACCCCCATACTACTTCGAGTGAGACGTCAGTCTGCGCTCCACAGATTGATGTCGAAAGGTCCAGTAGTGTAGGGATTTATTTGGCAAAACTAACTTTGAACCTAGGACAGGACCCACTAAATCAACAAATGGTTCCATTGCCAGGACTGGGATCTGCATAAGGAGATGTGTGATTTCGCATCACTGGAATCCAACTGAGAAGGAAATTGAGAAGTGGTTGGATAGAAAGATCCATGAATTCATGGCACAAGAAAAAACAATCCACACCTGACAAAAGAATGGTGGTTGGACAGGTATTTGTACATAGAGATACACAAAAATTTCTTTTGTTCCTTCTCGATCGAGCTATATGAGTTGATCGCTAAAATGGCAGACGGTTAGGGAAGGTGGAGACTTAACGGTCCAATAGTGTGGACCCCGAACCTAGTGGAGAGATTGGAAGCCTCTAAAGATAAGATCGTGTGTGTTGTCAATCACTAACTTGATCATGTCATCGAAGGATTTGTGATAGAATTTATAGTCGATACCTCGGTCAGCTACAATTAAGGAGAGTGACACTTCTTCAAGGGATGGCAAGGCAAGTATTTAAGATCTTTGAATTCTTGGAATAAGATTCTCTTGTGTGAAAAGCAGGTTATGCCATTACCTTGATGTTTGGAGCTACGCGAAGTGGAAAGTTCTTCAGGGATAGAGGGAGAATAGGCCTTAAATATATCCCGCTGATTGAGCCTCCTATGGGTCATGACGAAGGAGCAGCACAGGCTTCACCATAGAGCGTTGTCCAGTTAGTAATGCAAGGTTTCCCACAAATACCCTATCCACCGACACCACCTCCACCTTCACCTCCACAACATACACCTTCACCCACACCGCCACCACCTCCGCCACCGTTCAATATGTCAAATACGATGAAGTTGACCATTTTCAAGGGCTTGGGAAATGAGGACCTAGACCAGTTTTGGTTCATTGCGAAGGCCATGTGGACAGCCTAGAATATTACAGATGATCATATGAAGAAAGTGTAGTTGGTTACTGCACTACAAGATCACATTCTAACATGGTACATTAAGTATTACACTAATAACCTTATGGCATCATTGGTGGACACTCAGACCGCGTTGAATAAGGAATTCAGTAGGCCCAAGTCTAAATTGCAATCAGTCATTAGATTCAAGAAAATCATGATGAGGTTGGGCGAAACACCACAGGAGTTAGATCAGAGACTGAAGTGCCAGATCCACGAAGCTAACATGAATCTGATAAGGCAACCCTTAGGTGTGGTAGGAGCGAGGCTAAAAACCATTCATGATGCTACCCATCAGTGAGATTCTTTGGGAGCTCAGCAGATTCATGCGGAGTTGCAGAATATTTGCCTAGAGTTTCAAAGCTTGAAGAAGGATAGAGCAGCTCGGCCAAAGGTGTGAGAAGTAGTTTGGTGTTTGAAATGTAAGAGCGAGGTGCATGATAAAGATCCCTTCCCTGTCCTCACAAATTATGTTGCAAGAGGGGGGCCAATGCCTCTGAGGTCGGAAGCTCAAGCAGGGCCAAGTACATGGCCCATGCTATGGTGTGCTATCTATCAAGTAGCTGGAAAACATGTAACATAAAATTGCCACTTGTTGTAGAAATTTGTGCAGACACCATAACAACTCTTCGATAGTTCTCAAATCTACACACATGTGACTCACCATCTAGTGTAGATATTTTTTACTATCTATGCACTCCACAAAAACAACTTGCGAAGACTTTACATTATATACAACAAAACTTGGGATTTTTTCCCTAAAACTTTGGGCTTTTAGCCCCAAAGCTGACCCTACGGGACCCTATCTCAACAGGAAGTATGGTCGAAGATGGTTCACATTGAACACTAGGTGCAAGCCAAGAAATGGGGAAATGTTAAGCTCAAATACATTACCTCCCACATTCTTGGTAAAGGTTTAAGGACCATATCAGAGTGGTTTGAATTTCCAATGGGCTCTGGCAAGGCGTTCCTTTTGAAAATGAAACCAAAATTTGTCGTTCACATGAAACTTATGTGGCACCTGTTGTTGACGATGTCGTTGCTTATACTTGGAATTTGATTTCTCTAGAATGTCGTGGACTTGCTGAAGGATGTTTTGGATGTTCTCAATGAATCTATTTGCCTTGTTGTCTTTGAACTGGACCTGAGCGGAATTTGCTTGAGTGGCTATAAATGGTATGGCCACATCAATGGGACATAGTGGCTAGAATCCCAAGCCCACCTAAAAAAGGTTGTGGCCAATTGAACTATGGAGAGCTCGATCATAGCTGTGTTGGACATAGGGGAGGCTCTCATCCCATTTGTATGGATTCTTTGAGTTGTACATGTGTATATTGTGTACGATCATCCTGTTTATGACCTCTATCTGTCCATTAGTTTGGGGATGGAAATTTGTGGACTTAGTGAGCTTGGTGTCCAACATCGACTAGAGGTTGGACCAAAATGTATTAAGGAACCTACTGTCATGATCTGAGATGATAGACTGTGGGATCCCAAAGTGTACCCACACTTGTTCAAAGAAGAGTTTGGCAGTGGCTTCTACTGTGATATTCTTCTTACAGGCTGCCATAATGGCCATCTTTGCGAATCTGTCGACGACCATAAAAGCACATTCATTGCCATGCTTAGTAGAAGGAATACCTGACATATAATCCATGGAGATGGATTCCCAAGGTTGACTAGGGGTATGAAGTGGAGTATAGAAGCCTTGATTCTTGATGGTTGGTTTGACAATGGCACAGGAAGTGCAGGGTCTGATGTACTTCCCTACATATTTTCAAAGGTTTGGCTAGTAGAAATACTTCTGCAGTACTGCCACTGTTTTCTTGACCCCAAAATTCCTAGTGACCCAACTGTAGTGCGCCTCCCAAATAATTTTGGCATGCTCACTTGAAGGAACATAAAGGTTTCCTAGGTGGCATAACAACGCATCCTGGAGGTAAAAATTTGGAACTTGCTGACCCTCCAAGAGTGTATGATATGTGTGGTCAAATTTTGGGTCACTTTTGTAGAGAAGTGGCCAATTACAAGTCTCGTGCCCACAAGAATTGAGCACAGTGGTTAACGCCATGATCAATGGTCAGCTGAGGAAATATACAACATTATTAATTCTTCCCTTCTTGTACTTGATCTTGAAATGGAACTATTGCAGATATGTGGACCACTTCTAATGGCGATCATTCTGCAACTTCCCTTGCATCTATATGAAGTGCAGGAGTCAGTGGTCTGTGTGGATGATCGTTTCCTTCCCCAAAATGTAATGCTTCCATTATCGGTAGGCTTGCACAATGGAATACATATCTTTTTCATAAGTAGGATACTTCCTGACTGTGTCTAAAAGTGTCTCACTATGATATGCCACTGGATGCCTTGTTGAGTAAGGACTACCCTAATAGCATAGTCAGAGGCATTTGTCTCTATCTCAAATGGTTGTTGCAAGTCAGGTAATGTGAGCACTGGTGTAGAGCAGAGGCAATGTTTCAACTCTTTGAATGCCTTCTCTTGAGATTCAAGAAAAAAAAATTTCTTTCGTGCCTCGCTTGGTGACTCGAATCAAGGGCCAAGTGATATGAGAGAACCCCAACACGAACCTACAGTAGAAATCAGAAAGACCCAAAAAGTTGTGGAGCTATGTCAGAGTGGTTGGGGCTGGCTAATCCCGAATGACTTAGATCTTGGCTAGATCCACATGCACCCCCGTTCATCAATAGTGTATCCCAGATACTAAACTTGGTTCATGCCAAAAGTGCATTTCTCCAAATTGGCACACATCTTGTGTTGTCAGAGTCTTTGGAGACCCTGTCGGATGTGGTGGAGGTGCTCTTCCCTTGATCTGGAATTGATCCAAGATAATTAATAAGGTATTACAAACTCATGTGCATGGATGTGCCTATGTTATTTTATGCAACGGATCGATAAGATTATGAAATACACAGGCAATGAAGCAGTTAAAGAAAACATAACAGGCAACACATATAAATACAACAACTTTAATAAGGAGTTCACCTAATACGCTTGGGCTACGTCTCCCGGTCCAGCCTTCAGTGGTGGCCTCTCTATTATGTTTTCAAAGAAGAGTTTTTACAACAATGAGCTCAATTTGAGTTTCACTCAATAGATACAAATCAGTAAGACTGTACTTGGATTCCCCAAGTCTCTGGAGTACACAGACTCTCCTCACTGAATTCTTGACCTCTATTGGTCACAGTAGTATGAGTCCAATCTGAGACTCATACATGACAAGCATTACAGAGGAGTGTGCTTGAACCTCTCAAGCCTTCTCTAGAGTACACAGACTCTCTGACTCTCTCTTTCTCTGTCCTAACTCTAGCTCGATGCTGCCTTTGCTTCTATAGGTTAGTTGGGCTTCCTCTCTCTGCTTTCAACTTACTGCCTACTACTCTTCACTTATTTTTTTCCTCTCTCTCTATCAGTTTGTGGCTTTTAAGCCAATCTACTTCCTGAATATTTGTTTCCACTTCTCTTCTTTCCGGTTCCCCTACCTATGTCTGTTTTAATCCCTCTGTCCTATGTAATCAGTCACTGTATAACGCCTCATAGGGAGGTGGCCACCCAGTTCATAACAGATGAGTGTCAGTTGTCTTGTACATATTTGAAATGACTGTTTTTTCCATTAACTCCAAGAATGGCCGCGAAATATGACCTTCTTCCAACACATTGTCCATATCAGACTTCAAATCCTGTGTGACCTCGCTTCATAATCTTGTCAAATTCGGTCATCCATCAGAACGCGTCTCAACCATTGATCTGGGGGCCCCAGATCCAACGGTCATCGTTCACATCGGGTGGCTAAGTAACAAGATGTTACCCGTCCGATGTGAGCGGTTCTCTCTCTCTTCCCTGAGACGTGTGGCACCCGTTGTATGGAATCGGGCAGAACTCGGTTGAAACCACTTACCACTCGAAACCCCTCTGATACTTTGTCGGTTTTGTGGAATCCCGCTCCGACGAAACCGAAACATTAGTTTCCACGTTTTATAGTTATTTTGGGTTCGAGCACTTGTGTCTTCTCTTCGTTGAGAGGTTTGCCCTACGATATGCGATTAGCAACTTGTCAGAAACTACCTCCACTTCTTAAACTAGTCCCTGCATTCGCTGGTTGGTGTCAGCGTGCATTACCGTGGTTCGCCGCTTTGGGCGCTAGATCGACGGCCCTCGTTGATCCGCACTGATCGCCATTGCAACTATCTGAGGATTCCTTCTGATAGCTAGATCTTTATAAGACTTTGAATCTTTGGCATGATCTTTGAAGTGTTCATGAAAACTTAGAGAGTGTTCCAGGATCCATTTTGGATCACGCCTTCCCACTGAAAAATATTTTGGACCACCAAAAGTTGGTTTTTAAGCATCAATCAAGTGAGGATATAGATTCATCGCTTGCCCAAATTCTATCCATCTTGCACTGCTTGGTTTTGAACCTTTGAGCCCAATCCTAAGGTATTCAACATCCCCTCTGTGCGTAGTTCTCACCTTCCTGACCAGAACTATATCTTCCTACAATTCATTGAGATATTCAGGCAACAAGTCATCAATAGAAGGCAATTGACTCTGCTCTTCAGGATCTTCAATCAATGAAGGTTCAAACAGTCTCAAGCTTTCTACATTAACTACTGAATAGATGTGCATGTAAGTTGGAAAATCAAGGTGAAAATCATTCTCACTGATTTTCTCAAGTATCTTGAAAGGTCCATACCTTATCGGCTTCAGCTTCTTACCTTCACCTTGCATTCTGTCTTTGCTGATATACAACCAGACTTGATCACCAACTTACAAACTATGCTCAATCTGATGCTTATCATGCTTTGTCTTGTACTTGGCTTGGCTCTTTTCCAATTGTTCCTCTACTGCTTGGTGAATCTCTTGGATTTGTTCAATGAGCTTGGTTGCCTTGTCCACATCACTATGTCCATCAAACGGTATGTCTTTACCAAAGATGAAATCCAAGGGAGACCTTGGTGTGAAACCAAAACAGCTCTCAAAAGGAAATCTTTGTGTAGAAGAATGTTTAGCCCAATTGCAAGCATGTTGCACATAACATAAATTTTCATCCCAAAGCTTGGGATGCTTGACGCAATATCCTCTGAACAACTGGATCACTATCCTATTGACCGCCTCTATTTGGCCATCTATTTGTGGATGAAAGGTTGTACTCTTCTTTAGTCTGGTGTCCATCAATTCCCATAGACTTGTCCAAAACTTCCCAACAAATTGGGAATCTCGATCAGATACAATGGAAGTGGGTAATCCAAAATGAACCCATACATGTTGAAAGAACAACTTTGATGTTTTTTCAGCTATAATCTATTTGTTACAAGGTATTAAAATACACATTTTGCTGAACCTATCCGCAATAACATATAAATAGTCATGACCTTTTCTAGATTTAGGTAATCCCCCAACAAAGTCCATGGAAATACTTTCCCAAGGATGAGAAGCAACTGGTAGTGGAGTCTACAAGCCTAGTTTTCTATTGCTGGGCTTTCTCTTAGCACACATGGTACACCCTCTTATATATCTAGAAATCGTCTCATTCATTTTGGACCAATAACAAAATCTTTACAGCTATGCAACTGTTTTACTTACACCAAAGTGACCTGATATTAGAGAAGTGTGTGCTTCTCAAATTATCTTTACTCTTTCAGTTTGAGGAATGCATACCTTTCCAAAAAGATACAAGAGTTGGTCCTTAACATGATAATCCAATTCTTCTACTTGTTTTCCATGACTTAAAGTTGCATATACATCTTTAAAATCTATATCTTGAGCATATTGTTCAATGTAGCTTTCATGGAATATTGAATTATGCTTAAGTATAGTGGATGCATTTATGATTGGTATGGACAACATATCTGCAACTTTACTGTGTATGCCCTTTTTATATCTGATGACAAGATGAAATTGTTGTATAAAACCCATCCACCTATAGTGTCTTGATTGCTGCAACTTAGTTTGTGAGTGTAAATATTGAAGTGGTTGATGATCAGTATGTATAACTGTCTCTTTTCCCATTAAATAATGTTTCCACTTTTTCACACTCTGTACTAATGCATACAATTATTTATCATATGTGGGATAATTATCTACTGCAGAATTAAATGTCTCAAAATGATAACTTATGGGTTTACGATGCTGCATCAAAACTGCTCCCATGGCATAATCACTGGCATCTGTTTCAATCTTAAAGGGTCTTTGAAGATCGGGCAGTGCTAGTACTGGCGTTGTACTAATCTTTTCTTTCAAGGTGTCAAAGGATTTCTGCTATTTGCCTCCCCACTGAAACACCTTGTTCAATCCTGTTAAAGCATGTAAGGGAGTTGTAATCAAGGAAAAGTTAGCAATAAACTTTCTCCAATATTGTGCTGCTCCTAGGAAGCTTCTAACTTCTGTAACAGATTTGCATTTAGGCCAGTTTATAATGACTGCAACCTTAGAGGGATCTATCTTCAATTCACCACCCCCTACAATATGACCCAAATAATTCAAAGATGTTTTGCAAATTCACACTTTGATAGCTTAACATAAATATTTTCTCTTTTTAAAACATCTAGAGTCTGCTTTACATGCTTCAAATGTTCTTCCCGTGTTTTACTAAATACAAGAATGTCATCTAGATATACAATGAAAAAATCGTCAATAAAGTGCCTGAGTACATCATTCATTACTCTCATGAAAGTAGTAGGAGCATTAGTTAAGTCAAAAGGCATAACTAACCGCTCATACAATCCCTGCTTTGTTTTGAAAGCAGTCTTCCATGCATCTTTCTATGCAACTCTGACCTGATGGTAGCCACTATGTAAGTCCAACTTGGAAAAGTAAACAACTTCTTTCAACTTATCTAATAGATCATCTATGCGAGGAAGAGGATAATGATTTTTTATCATTATCTTATTCAATTCTTGGTAATCAATGCACATTATCCATGGGCCATCTTTCTTTCTCACCAAGACAATTGGAGACCCACATGGTGATGTGTTAGGTCTTATGAACCCTTTCTTGAGCAGATCCTATACATGCTTCTGGATTTTTGCATTCTCTAAAGCGGACAACCTTTTATACCTGTGGTTGTGATTGTTGTTTCATCCCTTGAGTCTAACCCAAATACTTCTGAATAGCTGCAGAAGTCTTCTTCTTTTTGCCATCGTACTTATTGGGCCTCAGCTCCAGGTTCAGAATCAAGCAATGTTCATCATCATGCCCATCCTTTTTCTAGTGAGTGCATGAAGGTTTGGTCTTTTGTACAACATTTTTATTCCTCTCTTTCGATTTCAGCTTTCTCCTTTCCTTGCTCTTGCTTGCAGTGGGTTTTGATGATCCCCCAACATCTGGGTTCACATTCTTACCTCTAGCCTCTAGATGTGTAGCTTGGACAAATACCTCATCTATGCTAGTAGGATTAAACATGAGAATGGTGTGCTTTAAATAGCTGTGTATACCACCTATATACTTCAGCAGAGTTTCAGGTGAGTCTAAAGAAATGCATAGAATCAAAGCTCATTTTCTAAATTCTTGGGTGTAACTTTGTACACTTTGCCCTTTCAATTGGCGAAGAGTTTTCCAACTCATCATAGCTTGCTGCATATAAGCTAGTGGATAGAATTGTTTTTTAACTGCAGAACCAAATTCATTCTAGGTAGAAAGTATTTTACCATGATTCTTCAAATCAGCTTGTGTCCTGCCTTCCCACCATGCCAGGGCGGTGCCTCCAAGGCGTAGGCTAGCTAGCTGAAACTTTCTCCTTTCTGAATCGATGTTCTACACTCTGCAATATACATCAATCTGTCTAATCCAGTTATCTAGCTTTTCTGCATTCAATTCTCTGTCATAAACTGGAAAATCAAACTTCGTATCTAATTTAATCAAAGAAGGTTTCTTCCTTTTCTTTTCAGGGCTTTCTTTATGTGAAGAAGATGGTGATGAAGGTGATGATGGGGGAGATGGTGGAGAGGGTTTCTCTTCTTTTCCTTTGCATTTTAGATGGGCAACTAGAAGAGGTTCTTCTACTCCTTTATCTTGTTTGGAGGTTGATGACTCTTCACCTCTACCTCTCTTAAATTTTCTATACATTTTTTCTACCATGGCTCTCATGGTCATGAAACTATCCATGAACTGGGAGACTGATTCCAAGGGACTTTCTTCTGACATTTTCCTCTTTGGATAAAATCTTCCAATTTCTAGGTTAGCTTCAACCAACTCTCCTTCTCCTAATTTAAGATTTGATCTAGTTATCATTCACAAACAGTGCAACACAAGTTTTCCTAACCTTAGAAACCTAAAGCTCTGATACCACTTGATCTGGAATTGATCCAAGACAATTAATAAGGTATTACAGACTCATGTGCATGGATGTGCCTATGCTATTTTATGCAACAGATCAATAAGATTGCGAAATACACAGGCAATGAAGCAGTTAAAGAAAACATAACATGAAACAAATATAAACACAAGAAGTTCAATAAGGAGTTCACCCAATACTCTTGGGCTACATCTCCCAGTGTCTCCCAGTCCAGCCTTCAATGGTGGCCTCTCTATTATGTTTTCAAAGCAGAGTTTTTACAACAGTGAGCTCAATTTGAGTCTCACTTAGTAAATACAAATCAGTAATACTGTACTTGGATTCCCCAAGTCTCTGGAGTACATAGACTCTCCTCACTGAACTCTTGACCTCTATTGGTCACAGTAGTATGAGCCCAATCTGAGACTCATACATGACAAGCATTACAGAGGAGTGTGCTTGAACCTCTCAAGCCTTCTCTGGAGTACACACACTCTCTGACTCTCTTTGTCTTTGTCTTAACTCTATCTCGATATTTCCTTTGCTTCTGTAGGTCAGCTCGACTTCCTCTCTCTTCTTTCAGCTTACTACCTACTACTCTTCACTTACTACTTTCCTCTTTCTCTGTTAGTTTGTGGTTTTTAAGCCAATCTACTTCCTGACTATTCGTTTCCACTTCGCGACTTTTCGGTTCCCCTGCCTTTGTCCGTTTCAATCCCTCTATCCTGCGTAATCAGTCATGGTATAACACGTCATAATGAGGTGGCCACCTAGTTCATAACATATGAGTGTCAGTTCTCTTGGACATATTTGAAACGACCATTTTTTCGTTAACTCTAATTATGCCCGTGAAACACAACCTTCTGCCAACGTATCATCCATATCAACTTCAAATCCTATGTGACCTCCCTTCATAATCTTGTCAAATCTGGTCATCCATCGAAATGCATCTGAGCCGTTGATCTGGGGGCCCCAGATCTGACAGTCATCATTCATATCGAGTGGCTAAGTAACATGATGTTTATTCGTCCAATGTGAGTGGTTCTCTCTCTCTTCTCCAGGATGCGTGGCACCCACTGTATGGCATTGGGCGAAACTCGATTGAAACCACTTACCACTCGAAGCCCCTCCAATATTTTTCCGGTTTTATGGAATTCCGCTTCGACGGAACCAAAACATTATTTTTTGCATTTTATATTTATTTCAGGTCTAGGTGCTTGGGGCTTCTCTTCACTGAGAGGTTTTCCCTGCGATATGCGATTAGCAACTTAAACTACCTCCGCTGCTTAAACTTGTCCTTGCATTTGCTGATTGGTGTCAACACGCATTACCATGGTTTGCCACTCTACGTGCTAGATCGACGACCCTCGTTCATCCATGCTGATTTCCATTGCAACTATCTAAGGATTCCTTCCGATAGCTTGATCTTTATAAGACTTTGAATCTTTAGCATGATTTTTAAAGAGTTCATGAAAACTTAGAGAGTGTTCTAGGATCCATTTTGGATCATCCCAACTTTGGATGAAGATTAGGATGCCATCCAAGTATACCACTACAAATGAGTTGGTGAATGGCCACAAGATGTCATACGTCAGCCTCATGAAGGTTGTACGAGCATTTTTCAACCTGAAAGGCATAACCAGCCATTCGAAAAGTCCCTCCTTGGCTTTGAAGGCAGTTTTCCACACATTGGAGGGTTCGATTGGTACTTGGTGATATTCAGACTTCAAGACGATCTTGCTGAAATATTTTCCCCCTTGAGTTGGTCCAAAACGTCATCAATCCATGGGATCATGTACCTATTCCGGACAATGATCTTGTTTGGTGCCCGAAAGTCAATACAGAGTCTCCAAGTCCCATTCTTCTTCTGTACCAACATGATCGGGCTCCCATAGGGCGATGAACTCGGACGAATGTGAACTTTCTACAACAGCTCTTGAATATGCGTCTTGATTTCATCGTTCTCCAGAACGTAGCATTGATAGATTGGTTCATTGTACAATGACGTACTTAATCTTAGATCGATGGAGTGCTTGACCTGACAGTGCAGACGCACCCCTACAGGAGAGGTGAATATGTCCTCGTACTCTTCCACAACCTTGTTCATTTGTTGTTGTCATGTGAAGGGGCCTTGTCTGGAGGTCTTGGCCACCCTCTTCTTCTTTCCTTGAGGGCATATCATTAGGAAAACAAATTTCCAGGTTTTGTAAATTAGGTTACTGCATTGTTTTGCAATAACCAAAGAGATGATGGTAGGCATGCTACCTTTGGTACCTTGTACAACTTATTTCCCAAGATAACAATAACAACACGAGGACTTGGCTCATACATAGCATGCTGCTTCCACAAGTATGGTTGGCCTAATAATACATCACAAAAATCAAGAGGAGCAACGTCACATAATACCTCATCCATGAAGGGCTTGACGCTATATGGAAGGCAACACTGTTGGTTGACACGAAGGTCCCCTTAATGGTTAAGCCACCCGATGGTGTACAATTGTGGGTGTGCTGTTGTCGGTAAGCCTAGCTGCTTCATGACCTCTACTGAAATGAGGTTCTTTTGGCTCCTGTTGTCTACAATGAACTCTAGCGGGGAAAAATTTACCCACATCTAGGAAGAGGTGCTCCTCCTCCTCTAAATCTTCAGGTTCCTCCTTTTGTATCTTCATGGTGGCAATGGTGGCGTTGGGCTCTGCATCAATAATATGCTTCCCTTTTTCATTTCCCTTGTCAAGTTTTGAATCAGAGTCAGAACATGCATCTGATTCAGAAGCCTTTAGCTTGGCCACCAGTGACTACTTAGCCTAACAATCACTTGTGTTGTGAGTGGAGCTCTTATGGAACTCACACCACTTTCCCATGTTCTTCTTCGACTTCACCATGTTATTCTTTGCTTGTGAATTTGGCGGGTTGTCCTGGGCTGCCGCGCCTTGGCTTTGTCCTTTGTTCTGTAGTTTGGGGGTACCTATCCCTTACTTTTGATTCACAGATCCAAAGTATAGATTTTTTTGTTTAAGCCTCTGCTCAACCTTGACAGTGTATTAGTATGTTGTGCCAAGTGAGGAGATTTCTAGGAACTCCATATCATCCTGGATGTACCTGTGTAGGCAACTATGGTACTTTAGTAACAAATGTTTCTCAAAATCCTTGATACCCAACTTCGTGTGAAGGGTATGAAAATCATTGGTAAACTCTAGCACGTCTTCGTCCCTTCCCTATCGTAGCGTTGTCCACTTTATGTATTTATCCTCATATCTCCCTATAGGGTGGTATTGGTCCTTGATGGCGTCCTTGATGGTGAGGGTGTACTTTCATCCTTCTGCTCACAATAGGTTTCCCACCAGTCCTTGACGTGGGGGGCGACTTTGAGAAGAGAAAAAGTAATATTTTCCCGACAGGAACAATCATGAATAGAAAAATATCCTTCTAGAAGATTTAAACATTTATCTATGACATCTACATCTATTTCACCCTCAAATATGGGAATGTTAAAGTTTACTTCTACCTTAAAAGTAGTGGTGCATCTAGAGTGGTTTTTGGATGTGGATGCATTGTCGGTGGGCAACCGTTGAAGGATCTAAGCAAAGTTATCCATCATCGCGTTCCTTTGTTTCTCAAGGACCTCCTTGAGCAATATTTTGATAGGATTTCCTGCTCCCTCCTCTTTATTTTGTTCCCCCATGGGCAGTCATTAAGGTTTGCGAGGATGATCTTGCAAAGGTTCAACCCCATTAAGCCCTAACTCCTTATACCCTGACCTCATTAGGGACATGCAAAGAAGGATTGAGAACGAGAAGATTGCTCTGACACCACTGATAAAAATTTAAATGTGAATGCAACAAATTACAGACATAGCCATAAATATAGATATGCAATAGAAATAATACTTCATTTCATTAATATTAGATATTGAAATATGCTTACAAACAAAATGGAAATAAGACTAGCTCGGGCAATGGTAGCTTATCTCTAAGAAGAGATGTGGCAGATACATGGCTCAGAATTGTGTTACAATGAGTCTTGAGGGCCTATTTATCATTGAGAAATAATGGAAAACCCCAAACATCTAAAGACCTAACCCTAGGAGATGAAACACCAAACTATGGGCCTCGATGGGTTAAATTGGTATATAAACATCCCGGGGTCGTAAATTTGGCATAAGATCTCTGTTTGATGCACATGATACCTTGTTAGAAAGATATATCTGAGTAATACAACCCATAATAGAAAATATTGAGGTGTAAACTCGTATTCTCCACCGGTGTTTTTCCAAAAAAACGTTGTTTATGACTTCAAAACGGCTCTAGAAGTTTAGGACCCGAAAAATTGCCAAAAATAGTAAATTGTGCTACAGTT
Organism: Pinus tabuliformis; assembly: GCA_031772625.1. NCBI lineage: Eukaryota > Viridiplantae > Streptophyta > Pinopsida > Pinales > Pinaceae > Pinus > Pinus tabuliformis. Next base: position 149,322,407 of record CM062816.1, read on the forward strand.
AAGGAAAGTAAAAAAATGAAAGAAAAAATGGTGGAGATCCAAGTGGAATAGTCAGGTGGCCAAAAATATCTTCCTAGATCACAATAACCCTTAAAGGTGGAAATTTTTGCCACATGGGCCATGCAGTTGGGGTCGGGGCTAATCGCCCGCCCTTGTTGGCCTTGGCCCCCTTAAAATTTGGGCACGTGGTCAAATTGGAGTTAATATGGCCTGAGGCCAGTCCCCTTATGGAGCTCCCCCCACTGAGCACCTCTTCCACGGTTCTATGGAGTAATAAGTGACCGAGGGATGGGCTAGCCCCAAGCCCTTTCCTTCGCCAACACTCAAACTTTCCGCTTTTGGTCCTGTGCAGAACAAGTGACTAGGGGACAAGCTAGGCCCTAAGCCACATACCATCTGCGCCATGGTGGTGTGATGGTATAGGTGACCGAGGGTGTAGGATGACAGCTCAGCCCCTCCTCCCAAAACGTTGGCAATGAAACTTTAAATAACCTTTGCACCCATAGTGGTTAAGAACCACCTTGCAGAGGAGTTGGTAGAGTGCCAGATTTGTATGAGGGAGGTCATGGGTTTGAGCCTTATGTTGGGTAGTATAAATGCTAGGTTTTATATGAACAACTTGACTTTGGAACGACCCAAGCTATAGTGGATGCGTGGCTCTTCACTCAAGTCTTACCGTCACTTCTGCCTTCGAGCTGCCCTGCAACTAAGATGACACCAACATTGATACCGAAATTTAATTTTTCAACCCAGGGTTGTAAGACTCAGAGGTGTAGCACAGGTAATGCCAGAATACGACCTTATAGATTGTGAAATGAAAACCTAGAACCTACAAGAAATCAAAAGGAAACAATCAAGTAAAGAAACAACACTCTTCAAGGAAAAATAAACACTATGGGAGTCTACTTCTGGCTCCTCCTGGGTTGGGTTGACTCCTGCAGTAAGTCTTCCTTAATTGTCCAGGGGGCAAAGGGATGTAGGTTCCGCTCACACTCACATCCTGTTCAGGAAAATAAATGCAAGACAAGCCCAATGAAAAGCATATTAAAATCTAGTTTTACACTACAAATATGAGAGAGCATGAACTAAGATAGAAATCATAAGATCTACTACTATACTACAAAGATGAATTGAGCTAGAAATCATAAGCAACTGAATCCTACAAAAATAGCTGAATGTTTTTAAAGGAATCAAGATGATGATGTTCTACTTCAACACAAAGTGTATCATAGAAATAAGACAGATCCATTTGTTGCTTCCAGGCTCACAAAAATACTATGATATATGCAACATTCGTTATGGTGAAAGGAATATTAATCACAATTATTGATCTTCACTGATCCTTGCATTATTTTATTCAGATAATAATGAATGATAAGAAATCAACTCCATGAATGCTCTAATTTCCCTTTTTGAATCTTAGAGTAATTTTCATTATGTAGCAGTTGAGATCAAGGTAAATATAATGTTTTAATTCTGCAAACCAATTGAGATTCAAATGAAAGTATATACTCTGCCTCACTCTTTTTAATATAACATCATTAGTCAAATCTAAATAACATTCAAAATGATGGAAAGTTTTTAATAATCTGCTAGATTTGCAGTCTAGACTAGAAGAATGTTGTCATACTACGCAAAACAAGTTGTCACACAATCAAATGGTAATCAATGCCAACACACACTATATCAAATCAAACTATACCAATCTAAGCCAAGGAATCATAAACTAAGAAAACTAACCGACATTAAACCATGTGAGGAAATCTGGAACAAGAATTGAATCTGAGTGGAAGGATTAGTATATAAAACTAATGTCAGATTGTATTAATTCTAAAATTGATATTGCATATTTGGACTCCAGTGGTCCCCTCTGTCATTCCACTTAGCGCATAGTAAAAATTAATCTTCTACATTATAAAAATACCCTGCCTCTATCGAACGCAATACATCAAAGTCCTGGTGTCTCCCTACGCTATCGATTCAGATATGCCCCCTTCATGCGTGTGTCTCCCTGTGCTATCGATTCAGATGTGCCCCCTTCATGCGTGTGTCCCTCCTATAGAGCATGGCTTCATGTTTTATAACCATGCTAGCACACCAGTCATCCGAATTTTATGGTGGTCTAAAACAAAAATTAGAGTTCAAAATCGTTTCAACTAAAAATAAGAGATGCGATAACTAGATAGCTACAAAACGATCTGTAGTTCCCCTAGAAAGGAAAAAAAACAGTATTGTAGATATTGTTGGAATGTTGTTGAATGCAGTTTGACCGAATGTTTGACTCTAACTCCACGTACTATTTTGAAGGCCTGGAATCCATCAAAGGAACACATTAGCATATTGATCGCCTGCCCTCCAAAACCCATATGGCCTTTTTATTTCATGAGAGTCCGAAGTATGAAAATCATGGAAGTGAGAACAGGATTTCCACTGTTGGAGTCAGGAACTAGGCTGGTGGAACAAGAAATGGACTAATGGAATTGGATCTATACATCTACCATCCATGAAACTTGATATTAGTGGTGCTTTGACATGAAAATACCTTCAGATTATTACATAAAGAAGAATTCAAGAATTCCCAGCTTATTACCTCTGGGTGACTATATATTAGCATAAAAAGGATGGTAATGGCTATAAACACCTGGTGAAAACACAAGTCATTTAACAAAAAACATAAAAGGTCGAGACAAAACAGAGGCTCAACATCCCCCCATGCTCAACTTCTTGCATGTCCTCATGCAAGCCAAACCGAAAGATGGACTTCAAACTTCAAAAATTCCAAAAGATGCAGAGTTGTGGCCTAGAGCCCTATTGTATTAATCGAAATGTTCAAGTTCTTTCTTGTTGTGCTTTTGACCACTTCAATTTCTCTTTTCAAAATCCTGTTATGGGTAGCATAGGACCTGGCTCGCCTGGTCCACTCCTTGACCAACTTCTATAATTTCTCCGTCTTAACACCTAGTCTGACGTTTTTATTATGTATCTTGGTGCACAGTTCCTCCAAATTTTGGTTCTCTCCTTTTACAATGTCTTCACGAGCAATGAGCACTCACACCTTTTTCTTCAATCTCCTGATCAACCTATTTTTCTTCTACAATATGTAATCATTGGTAAGCCCTTTTGATCTTGGTTGATTGCTGGAATGAACATCCATCGTTCCAACCTCGGGGGGATCAAATTGGGACTGAAATCCTTGGTCCATGGGGCTTTCAAACTGAGGCTTTTCCCTTTAAAAATTTTGATTTTTCCCTACAACTGGTTCAATGACTCGTTCAGCTACTGAATTCTTGATCAGGGACATAAATTTTTCAGTAAATTCAATAAATTTCTGGAGTTTATCTTCCTCGATGGCACCTATCTGCCCTTTTGCCATTTCTTCTTCCTTTGGATCCAAATCAATGGCTTGAAAATCCAAGTTTCTGGAAGGAGGTCGAGTGGCTTTCTTCATACTGCGTGTAATCCGTCGTCCTAAATCGGGGGTTTGAGGTTCTAATGGTGATGTTACAGGTGTTATAGGGTTTACAGGGGTTGCAAGGATTTCAAGAATTTCTACCCTTTTCCGCCTCGATTTCCTGGGATGTGAATAGAGGAAAGCATCTATTCCATTTTCCTATAGTGTTTTGTTCGCCTCACTCAATTCGTCAAGAGGCTGGGTGTCGGGCTCCTCAACGACTATTATAAACTAATTTCTCCAAAGAAAATTGTCCCAGTCATTGTTCTTGATGCCTAGCTCGTCTTCAATTAATATTTTGATGAGCCCGTAATGGTAAAGGCTTACCCTAGGGTTTTTAGCAGCCCTACAGACCCCTTGTGACATCTTTTGCAAGCTCTTGAGAAGGAAATATGGAACATTGATTCTCTGCTCACCAGTAAAATGTAACAACAAACCTAGATGATAGAGAAAAATGGTTGTATACCTGCCTTTGCAGGTCAAATACTTCTGGAGAATGAACAAAGGAGTGCACCATTCGTCTTTGATCTAAGAATGTGGTATCCCCTTTACCTAGTTAACCTCTTGATGCCCTGCTTTGAGAAATTGCACAGTCTGTCGCTTATCTACACTTTTGTTCTTAAACCACTTAACCCCTTCCAAGGGTAGCCCAGTTGCTCGAGAAATGGTCTTTTCATTTACATTCATAGTCACATCTCCAATTCGAGCTATTTTTCCATCAAATCCTTGAGTGAATTGAAACGCAACCTCATCTTCATGGCCCTAGAATTTGGCCATGAATTCGTGCCACCCATCTCTTATTAATTTTTGTTTGCAAGCATTGTACTCCGGAGTTTGCTCCAACTCTTTGATGGATGTAGGTTCATGGCAGTCATATTTCTTCGTCATGGCTTGGATGGATGATATGTGCTTCCAGGGGGAGACGAACAAAACTAACTCAATATGTTCTGAACAACTTTTAGACTAAGTACTTATGAGTGACATAATGGTTCATAATGCACATTTGATGGGATATGCATAGCGGAGGACTCATGAAGCATCAAAGGGCCGTGAAAATGTAATCATCATAAAAAGTGTCACGAATTAACCTCGATCCTATCCGAATATAGCTTTCCTATCACTGATCAACTATAATGATTACTCACATCCATCCTTATGACAAAGAGGAGTATGACTATGCATTATCAGTTATGATTACCTCAGTTGATAGCATAAAACACCCATTGGCGAAATGATGAAAGTTAGTGCAGAAAAATACTTAAGGTTTTGCATCAGTAAAGACCGATTTATCTTTTGCATTTCCCATTAGAGTTCTACAAGCCCTTGCGAAAGCATCGAGGACACAAATTATTAAAGTAGAGAGGATTAACATAATCAATGTCAGGAAACAACATATATACAAATCATAAAAAGAAATCAAATATGTACCTGTCGTCCTGTTTTGAACAATTTCCCTATCCAACATAGATTTCTTTGAAGAATTCTGAGTCTCATGAGGATTAATGATGAAAATTTTGTTGAAATAGGAGTGAAATTCAAAATACCGCTACAAGATTCTCATATCTGTTTTAACAATCCTGTACTTATGATAACAATCCTATTCTTACTATGACAATCCTGTTCCCAAGACATATAGGGCTTATTCAAAGGCAACTACAAACAATAAACATTGTTGTTAAACAACACCTAGTGAATAATCATTATTGAGTAATTCATCCCTATGAAAATTAAATCAAGTGATGATACCAGGAAGAGAGTAAGAATAGAGTTAAGATATTACTTTCCTGGATCAATCAGTAACCTTGAACACTCTAAATGTTTGTTGTCATATAGATGCAAAAATAAATTTCCCCTCAATTTGGTACAAAGGATTACCTTCACTAAGGGTACCACATCATCAAAGATCTCTAATTTTTGAAAGATAGAACTCGATGCATCATGTTCAAATTGTCTTAAAATCATTGTCCAAGAAAAAGGATGAGTTTCAGGGAAAGAGAAGGATAACCAAGAAAATCATAGTATGTAATTAACTTTAATACCACAGACATAGACTTTTTGTCCACAGGTGTCCATAAACTTGGCAAGGATGTCTTTTAACCCAGAAAAATGTCTATGGCCCACTTACTAGATATAGATTCAGAGCTAGATTTTTTTAACTTTTAGATGAAGGCCACTGTCCTGGCTTGGTAACCAGTTGATGGCAGTGCCACTCACAAGAAGTAACATGGATGAACAAGCCAGCTCGTGATGAGACCTCCTATCTTCTAGCTTTTGGCTAAAAGCCATTACTCTGGCTTGGTGACCAGGAGTAGTAATGTCATACATGTTAGGTCCCATGATCATGGTAGGTAGGTCAGCTCATCACGAGACCTCCTATCCTCCCCTAAATCTTTTGTAAACTCTAATTTTGATTAACTTTAGAGGCTACTTAATAAGTGGGGAGACAAATCTACTCCTTAAGAGTTATGGGGTGGTGTGAAAAGTTTTTAATGACTATTCATTATTGGCTAGTTTCTCTACCCTAAAGACTTATTAAATATAATCATGCATAATGACTGAGAGATTCTTTGAATTAGGAATGCTAGTGTTCTCATGAATAACTTATTGTGATCTTTACTAGAGTGGTCCACCATAGGGGGTTTTTCAATAGTACCTTCTAAGGGAAACCGAAAACATATATCTCAATTGACAGCTCATTAGAGTGATTAATCATGGTTACCTTTGCAAAATCATGAGGTATTAGAGTGAATCGTACTCAACAAGATTTGTCACAAAGGTGTGTTAACAACTAATGTAGATCATAAAGTGGTTTCATTGGCTAAAAAAAAACCCTGGTAGCTTTATTCATGACACTAATTTATTCTTCCTACCCTACCCTACCCTCAGAAGTGGAAGACTCCCTTCCACGTATAGGATTACTTCCGATGCATCCATGTGCGTAATAGAAGGACAATTATACTCATGTTCAAGTTTGCAAAGTATATACACGAAAATACGAGAACATGAGGTACAAGCTGCTTTAACTGATGTGATGCTACAAATTTTCGAATGATAAGGGAGGAGTGGATACTGACAGTCATTTCAAACCAAGATTCTATGGGATCCATATACTCTTGTTCATTTGATTCATGGGAAGCCTCTAGTGCAGCATGAAAATCCTCCATATTTCTTTTCTTGTCTTCTAAAGTGCAGGCTAGATCAAGTAGGTGTTCTTCAATCTTTGTTTTTGATGGCTTCTCTTCATCAAGCATGATCAAAAACTTCTCAGTCTCCTTAGGAATATTTTCTGGATCTTCATGAGTCTTCTCTTCCAAAGGAATAAACTTTTCTCTGATTAAGGCCAAAATATGATCTTTCTGTGAAACAGAGACTCTAGCTTCTACTAGAATTTGAGATAAGTCTTTTAATAGCATCACATTTCCTGTCATTTTCCTGCTAGCTGGTATTGTCAACACATGGATTTAGAGTGGGGGTTCTTTTAGTATATGCAAAAATTAACTCAAAAGATCAAGAACAAACCAAAATCGTAAGCTAAGGAAATCACACTTGCAGAAATTAAATAATCTAGATTGCGGCAAAGAAAGCTACTTAAGAAATTATTCCTAAAAACTCAATTGCAAATAAAAACAAATCAGGAAACACACTTTGCACTAAATAAAATCACTCATTTGCAAAAAGGAAAACCTGGCTTGTGAGATTTTTGGCAATACTGTCCAGTATGCTGCAGCAAGCAAGGGGAATCTCACTAATCTAAAAATTCAATTGCAAAAAAAAAAAATCACGAGGCCTTATCCTACAACGCCTCCCCGACAATGGTGCCAAAATGTTGGGTAGTATAAATGCTAGGTTTTATATGAACAACTCGACTTTGGAATGACCCAAGCTACAACGGATGCGTGGCTCTTCACTCATGTCTTACCGTCACTTCTGCCCTCGAGCTGCCCTGCAACTAAGATGACACCAACATTTATACTGACATTTAATTTGTCAACCTGGGGTCGTAAGACTCAGAGGCGTAGCATAGGTAATGCCAGAATATGACCTCAAAGACTTGTGAAATTGAAACCTTAGAACCTACAAGAAATCAAAAGGCATCAATCAAGTAAAGAAACAACACTCTTTAAGGAAAAATAAACACACTGGGAGTCTACTTCTAGCTCCTCCTGGGTTGGGTTGACTCCTGCAGTAAGTCTTCCTCAATTGTCCAGGGGACAAAGGAATGTAGGTTCCACTCACACTCACAACCTGTTCAGGAAAATAAATGCAAGACAAGCCCAATGAAAAGCATCTTAAAATGTACTACTACACTACAAATATGAGAGAACATGAACTAAGCTAGAAATCATAAGATCTACTGCTATAATACAAAGATGAATTGAGCTAGAAATCATAAGCAACCGAATCTTACAAAAATAGTTGAATTTTTTTAAAGGAATCAAGATGATGATGTTCTGCTTCAACACAAAGTGTATCATAGAAATAAGACAGATCCATTTGTTGCTTCCAGGCTCACAGAAATACTATGATATATGCAGCATTCATTATGATGAAAGGAATATTAATCATGATTATTGATCTTCACTAATCCTTGCATTATTTTGTTCAGATAATAATGAATGATAAGAAATCAGCTCCATGAATGCTCTAATTTCCCTTTTTGAATCTTACAGTAATTTACATTATGCAATAGTCAAGATCAAGGTAAATATAATGTTTTAATTCTGCAAACCAATAGAGATGCAAATGAAAGTATATACTCTGCCTCGCTCTTTTTAATATAACATCATTAGTCAAATTTAAATAATATTCAAAATGATGGAAAGGATTTAATAATCTACTTGAATTGTAGTCTAGACCAGAAGCATGTTGTCATACTATGCAAAACAAACTTTCACATAATCAAATGGTAATTTATGCCAACACACACTATATCAAATCAAACTATACCAATCTAAGCCAAGGAATCATAAACTAAGAAAACTAACTGACATTAAACCATGCAAGGAAATCTGGAACAAGAATTGAATCTGAGTGGAAGGATTAATATATAAAACTAATGTTAGATTGTATTAATTCTAAAATTGATATTACATATTTGGACTCCAGTGGTCCCCTCAGTCATTCCATTGAGTGCATAGTAAAACTTAATCTTCTACATTATAAAAATACCCTGCCTCTATCAAACACAATACATCTAGGTCCTGGTGTCTCCCTATGCTATCGATACAGATGTGCCCCCTTCATGTGTGTGTCTCCGTGCACTATCGATTTAGATGTGCCCCCTTCATGCGTGTGTCCCTCCTACAAAGCATGGCTTCACATTTTATAACCATGTTGTCACACCAGAAATCCAAATTTTATGGTGGCTTAATACACAAATTAGAGTTCAAAATCATTTCAACTAAAAATAATAGATACGATAACTAGATAGCTACAAAATGATCTGCAGTTCCCCTAGAAAGGCAAAGAATAGTATTGTAGATATTGTCGGAATGCTGTTGAATGAAATTTTACCAAATATTTGACTCTAACTCCATGTGTTGTTTGGAAGGGCTCGAATCCGTTGCAGGAACACATCAGCATATTGATCGCCTGCCAAAACCCATATGGCCATTTTATTTCATGATAGTCCGAAGTATGAAAATCGTGGAAGTGAGAATAGGATTTCCACTATTGGTGCAGGAACTGGGCTGGTGGAACGGGAAGTGGACTGATGGAACTGGATCTATACATTTGCCATCCAAGAAATTTGATATTGGTGGTGCTTTGACCTGAAAATACCTTCATATTATTACATAAAGAAGAATTCAAGAATTCACAGCTTATTACCCCTAGGTGACTATATATTATCATAAAAAGGATGGTAATGGCTATAAACACCTAGTGCAAACACAAGTCATTTAACAAAAGGCATAAAATGTCGAGACAAAACAGAGGCTCAACACCTTGCCTAGGCCATCTGAACCCTTAACAAATTTTGGCCAGCCACGGAGTGCCACGTGGTGGCCTCTAGTTGGGCCATGTGGCATATCCTAATTGGTCCACCACATCAAAAGCCAAGCAATCAAAATGCTCCAATTCAACCAATATGTGTGTGCCACTTGGCATTCTCTCATTGGCTCATACCTTCACAATTACCTTGGATGATGTCAGTTGTACAAAAGCTCAGTTAGCAAATGTGCTCATTTTTTAGTTGTTGGGCCAAACAATAAAAATACAATAACTTTAGCATACAGTGTCGTATTTAGGTGAAACGAATGTCGTTTGATTCAAAACAATAAACACTTCTACTTGACCCAGTTTCAATACTTTATGGGAATTTAAATTTTGAGCTAAAAATTGATCACCTGATCAATTTTGTTGTCTAGTGTCGTTTCAATAAGGAAGTGGTTGAATTCCCATGCTACTAGCCAACAAATGTACATTTTAATGGATTTTTTGTTTCCATCCATGGATAGGGAACTCACAAGCCAAATGGGTGCTCAAAATTCTCATCCAACTTATTTAAATAAATTAACTATAAATCACTTGAAATCGTGTCAAAATATTTTTGCTCTAGCCAACATGAGTATTTTTTTTGTAGAGGATTTTATAAACAGATGCAAAACCCATCTTCAAAGCACTGAGTATTATCTAGATCATAGGATATATTGAAAAACTTGAACATATGATTTTATTAATGAAGGAATTTTTGGAAGGAGCTAGCTACCAAATTATCCATTTCTCATATGGTTATCCACCTTTAGATGCTTCCATAAAATATTTTGTTGGATAATTTTTAGGTGCCAAAAACATTCATGATGCATCTACCAATTACTGTGAAGGAATTCTTGACCTCATTAAATATGAAGTAGAGCTCTTTAAAAATAGTCTTCACTTAAATTTTGGTTCCATGCCATATAGTTGGTTTCTCCCCAAATGTTTTGTAGCAATACATCATGGTGACAATGGAATAACTATAGCAGCATTACATGTTGGAGTACCCTAGATAATTTTCTCTTTCATACTAAACCAATTTTATTGGACTGAATGTATGAATTGGATAGGGGTTGCACCGCCACCATTAAAGAAGAAGCATCTTATCCCAGATAACAATGAATATAGTATTATGGAAGTTGTAAATCCTGTTTAGACTCAATCCATATGGCTATGGCTGCTAAAATGAAAGATAATGTAGATGACATTGCAGAAAGAATTTGTTTCGACGATGGAGTTGGAAATTTTATAAATATTCTTATGAATAAGGTCTTCATTTCAGCAAATAGAATATTCTGAAAATTCAAGGCTAGGAATTAAAGTCATACCAAATATGTTAGGGAGATTTGGTCTTGGAAGTATGATACTCCTAAGATTTTCTAGGATCTCAACATCATGTAGGGGCACAATGTTTCCTTTTAGAGCCACTGTAATGCAAAATCTAGAACAAGGCATATTTGCGAATGTGGGTTGTATTTTTTGTGAAATATATTAAGGAGTTTCTTGAAGCCTATGATGACCAAATTTTGATGGTTTGAGGGAAACATTTTTTTTTAACTAAGGAAGCTTATCTTGGATGTTGTAATGAAGGTTCTCAATTGCACGTTTTATTATAACAATAAATAAATTACTGAGTAGACAAGAATGGGCCTCTAACAAAAAACTTGAAAGGAGACTTACCTAGATAGAATATGTAGTTCAGATTGCATCTGCCAATGCTAGTATCTAAATAAAACATTCATTCCATTTCCAAATTTAAATGGTTGATGGTTGACATGCATTCTAGTTTTCTTTAATAGTTTTTTATATTATTGTAATTTTGCATATAAGGTAAGAGGAGATATATAATGGTTGGGGGAAGTGTTGCAAAGAACCAAATAAAATGCTACAAGTGTAGTTTTCCTACCTCAAATAGGAAATAATAATAAACATGGCAGCAAAAACATGAGAAAGTTAATAAATAAAGAGTAATTGAATTCTAAGCAAGCATGATCACAAGAACTAGGACAAATGGATTTAGGTTATGTGTGTGTTGTGGATATCAAAAAATTTTATTTCCCATCTATGGCATACTAATGCAAATATTTCTTCCTGCATTTCTACATACAAGTTCACTAATATAAACATGACATGTTTTGATAGATGGAATTGAAGATTGAATTACAAGTGAAGAGTCAACAAAGGAAATTCGGATCAAGGGGTGGTGTAAAGTGGCATAAATAAATTGGATTCTTTTAGCTCTATGCGTTGTCATCACAGTAGGATCTAGGGATACAACCTCAAGTGTGAATGCCTATAGAATTGTTTCTATCACTGTTATGTTGGCATGACAACATGTGTTGTGTCATAAGTTATAGACATTGTATAACAAATATTTTTTATGGAATAATGGATTTCTTCTCTTCTTTGGATAGATTGAAGGGCCCTACCTCTCAACCTCTATTATGAAAGTGACACAAGAACCTAGGCTCCTCTTGCTTTGTCAGTGATAATTATGGTTATCATGTAGAGAATTTGTTAGAGATAATTTTCCGAGGCACCAATGTTAAGGATGTCTTTTCAATTATCAAGATTATATATATATATATATATATATATATATATATATATAGATATAGATATGTTCTCTACAATAGAATATTTTGTTCGTTCACTTTGTTTTTACTTTATCTTAGATCTCTAAATCCTTACATATTATAAATTTGCACATGGTTTCAAAAGAATACCTAGCATTTTTTACAATGAAGGTTTAAAAATCCCTAGGAGTAGACAATATGCATCAAAAGATGCTATTGAAATGGTAAGGAGTGTATCACAACTAGATGTACATGTCTTTAGTCAATTTGAAATTTCATTATTTCTCTCAGGTTCTAAGTAATTTGCCTTCTATTGATATTATATTCTTCAAATTCTTCATAGACGAGGAACCATGATGCTTGCATTAGATAGGATGACCTTTCAAAATCAGAATATTTCTGTCAACTTAAAATGATAGGAGACAGAGTCTAATGTCTTCAAGAATATTTTTGTTTCTGCTAAGGATTTAGAAAATGGTCTAATAAAGTATTTCATAGACTTTGGGAAATAGAAATCCATTCCAACCTACATTGTTAAACATGGAACAAATATTATGGAGGTCTTACATGATCCATGCAAGTATTGGCTAAGTGACTATCATGTGCCTCCATGCTTGTTGAATGATTTTGAACAAGAAGTCCAATTATGTGCCCACCCAAAGAAAGGTTCAAAGATATTTTATAAGGTTCATTACAGATTCTCCAAAATTTCCAAGTTGGGTGTGTTTTGCATTATCTTGGAAAAATTAGAGAATCATGATAAATGTTCATGTACTCATTCAAACAAGGATTTACTTATGTGATATGGAGTGTTTTTTTCTTGTTTTCTATCAAAACTCCCCTTAATTAGTCAGGATTATGTGGATATGAACTTAATGGGTTGCTTGTTATGAAATTTTATGGTCTACTATTGTACCATACACTTATCTACAAGATTAGAGATTATTACAATGATAGGTGTAGATACCATGTCCAATTACTCTCCACTTTGACGAGATTAAATAATCTCTTTAATTAACTTGTGTTAATCAACAATTTAGATGAGTTTTGGAGGAATATTCTATAGTCATTGTTGACAATGGACATTCAATGTAAAATTATAATCATATGTCTTTGTTCCTTAACCCAATTGTTTTGTATTAAGGAACTTAGTCATGGAGGTTTGAATGGCATGAAAATGTAGAGAATTTGATAGAAAATTTTTTCCAAGGCACAAATGTTAAGGGTGTCTTTTCAGTTATCAAGATAAATAAATAAAGAAATAAATATATCTAGATATATCTATCTATATATATATATATATATGTTTTCTACTACAGAGTATTTTGTTCGTTCACTTTGTTTTTACTTTATCTTGGATCTCTAAATCATTACATATTATAAATTTTCACGTGGTTTCAGAAGAATACCTAGTACTTTTTACAATGAAGGTTTAGAAATCCCTAGGAGTAGCCAATATGCATGACAAGGTTCTATTGAAATGGTAAGGAGTATATCACAACTAGATGTACATGTCTTAATTCAATTTGAAATTTCATTATTTCTCTCAGTTTCTAAGCAATTGGCCTTCTATTGATATTATATTCTTGAAATTATTTATATATGAGGAACCATGATGCTTGCATTAGATGGGATGACCTTCCAAATTCAGAATATTTTTGTCAACCTAAAATGGTAGGAGACAGAGTCTATTGTCTTCAAGAATATTTTTATTTGTGCTAAGGATTTAGAAAATGGTCTAATAAAGTATTTCATAGACTTTGGGAAATAGAAATCCATTCCATCCTACATTATTAAACATGGAACAAAGGTTGAGGAGGCCTTACATGATCCATGCAAGTATTGGCTAAGCAACTATCATGTGCCTCTAGGCTTGTTGAAGGACTTTAAACAAGAAGTTCAATTTTGTGCCCACCTAAAGAAAGGTTCAAAGATATTCTATAAGGTTCATTACAGATTCTCCACAATTTCCAAGTTGGATGTATTTACCATCATCTTGGGAAAATTAGAGAATCATGAGAAATGTTCATGTACTCATTCAAACAAGGATGTACTTATGCGATATGTAGTGTTTTTTTCTTGTCTGTTATCAAAACTCCCCTTAATTAGTCAGGATTATGTGGATATGCACTTAATGGGTTTCTTTTTATGAAAATTTATGGTCTACTATTGTACCATACACTTATCTACAACATTGTAGAGTGTAGATACCATGTCCAATTACTCTCCACTTTGGCGAGATTAAATAATCTCTTTAATTAAATTATGTTAATCAATAGTTTAGATGAGTTTTGGAGGAATATTCTATAGTCATTGTTGACAATGGACATTCAACGTAAAATTCTAATCATATGTCCTTGTTCCTTAACCAAATTGTTTTGTATTAAGGAACTTAGTCATGGAGGTTTGAATGGCATGCAAATGTTTTGTGCCAGTGAAAAAATGTTACAACTTTTCACATATTGAAACCCTCTCTGAAGGCCATTAGTGAGGAAATGGTCTCAGAGGACATGTAGTAGGTTCCATATTTTTTAGGGCCAAGTAGAACATAAATGGAGCATTTTGGATGTAATGCTCCACCATTGTGGGATATTATACTTTTGAATTTTGTTTTTGTTTGTTATTTTAACTTTTTATTTCTAGTCTTTCTTGTAATGGGAAATTTTGTGGTTCTTTTGCATCAATAATAAAAATTTGACTCAAATAATTTTCTAACAATCCAAATGCTACATTTTTAAGAATCTTGATGGTTTTTAGCCATGTGAATTGACTGAGCTAAAGGCTGACACATATGGATTTTTTGTTTATGGTCATACACTTTATATTTGTTGAAATGAAGTACTCCATTTTGAGTTGCTTTACACTTTTGAACTTGTGTATTAATAATAAACATGGAAAATAAATTAGGGGAGTTTTAATATCTACTTGTTAAAAATATTTGTTCCCTAACTGTGAATACATGTAAAGGTCAAACAATTTGGCTGTAATTTTATGTTAATGGATGTACTTTTTTCCTTTCAAGGTGATAAATTCTTTAAAAGTGCAAGTTATACAATATAAGTTGTTTGTGCTCGACCCTTTTCTAAAGAAATTGAGAAAATATATGAGGAGACTCAAATTTTGACTAAATGTATTGAGCTTTCCATGTTTGAAGTTGAATATAGGGAGGTGAGTATTTAGATTTGGGTGTGAGGGGGGAATTTAGTTTCATAACTAATAATTGAAACTAAGGAATATTTACTAAGTAAATTTGTTGCATGGCTTACTGCTGACAGATTTTGGCTTAGTTTACAAAAATGACTCCTAGATATTATGAAGAAATGTAAGTTGTGAGTTCATTTGTAGAACTTTCACATTCAAGCGATTCTTGTCACATACTAGTTCCTCATGTTAATATGAACTATGGTGGAAATGTTGATTATTGTATTCATGGAACTGTTCTTTGATTATTATAAGAAAATTATGTATATTTTGATAATTATCATATATGAGTTCTTCTTATGGATGCATCCTTAATGAGTCTCATGACTTATCTCCTTGTTTGGCGTCAATGAGAGCTTAAAATAGATTGAAGTCAACTATACAAGGCCTTCAGACTTTCCTTTTTATAGGAGCCCAATAATAGATTGGCATATTTTTATGGTTTCCAAACCACCATGCCTTTGCCAGAAATATTGTTTTAGGATGTGGTTTCTCTAAAGCTTAAGCTTGTTGACTTTTGGAATATTGTGCATAAAAAATAAAGTTTTCCATACTCGAAATAGTTTCTAGACTCCATACACTTGAATGGAATGTTCTTTTTGTATAAATATTGTACCCATGAATAATCTAGAATATGTAGCCTGGTCATATTTATGTTTTGATTTTTGTTGCATCTTCCTAATACATAAGAAATGTTCACATGGTATTATTCAATTGTTCAATATTTAAGTGTGCCATAATTGGGAATGAAAATCTTGAAGTATTACCCATTCCATATTTGAAGGAGAGCCTTTGAGAATGGTTGAAGCATATAGTCTAGTGCTTCATAGATAGGAAGGCCGTTTCCATATTTAAGGTCCCCCTTTAAAGACCACACACCTCTCTTCGACATCTAAAAAACACCAATAAACAACTTTGTGGAAATTTTTGATAACCCACCATTATAAAATTTCATGTTTTTCTTTATCCATTTCACTATTGTTTCTTTTGATGGCCATATATCCATGAAACAACATATTAAATCCTTTTTGTGTAGGGTCCTTAACATGTTCTAACAACATATGATGATTGAAATTCGAGAATGAGATTCACTATTTCTGAAATATGAATACTCCAATTTCTTTAGATAGGGGAATTTTTGGCCCTCATTTTAAATAGCTGAGGCAAACTCCCAATGGAAAATGTTGAGGGTTATACTTCATATTCCTTACCTTTCATGATTGATGGCTTTTGGTGCCTCTACTGCCCACCAAAATAAAGATAAAGTAAATGCCCCTATGAGAAGAGACCTTTTGGTGAAATTGTCTGGGATCATGGAGAAAAATTAGGTTGCAACACATGTTCCACCATAGAGGATTCCCACTAAATACCACCACATGTGCACAAAAATTACAAAAATAGAATGAAAATGAAATATATAGATCCATGGCTTCTCAAGCCCCAAAACCTACTTGCCACAAGCATGGAGATTAGTCATGAAAAATCATGCCTTCTAGATTATGAATTTCTTGAGGTCCCTCCCTTTCATGTAGAGGATACTTTTCCTTTTCCCTAGAAGGACTTGGACTCGATTTTCAAATACCTTGGTTTCTTTCTTAAACCAAATTGTTACAAGTTTTCACATTTGGTATCTTATATTGTGTTTCCTTTAATTTTTAAAAAAGGTTTCGAAATTCCTTTTGGCCTTCACTTCCTAGATTTTGCATGAAGCATTTGAAGATTGTATGGTTTCGTTGTTGTTTTTGGTAGAAGAATCTTTTTGTTAATCCTAATATTATGTTGTAGCCTATAAAAATATAGAATGGACAATCTCTAAGACACAAAATTATGAAGGATCTATAAAATAAGCTAAACACATAAATAACAATGTAGTAGAAATTTGTTTTTATGTATTCAACTGTGTCAAAAATCAGATAAAGATAATATGAATTTGTTGTACATAAGGAAATCATACTCCAATATAGCTTGTAAAAGTAAACTAAGTTTCTAGCTACAAGTTGTAAGATGCATGATTATATTATGTTAGATCCCTATACTACTGGTGTAACCCCTTATTGTTATTACTACAACCCATTTATTATATTTTTGTGCCCACGTAGTCCCCATATTGTTATTATTGTGCCCCATAGAAACCCACTATTGTTATTGTTGTGCCCTTACATTATTATTGTTATGTCGGCTTTGATTATATTATGACCCTTGAGACTCTTATATATAGAAAGGAGGTCCTTTCATTTGTATCATCCAAGAATCGTTCATTTGTGTAATGTAAAGGATGTTTCCCCTCGAAGAGGCTGAATCTAAGGCATTGATCTACCTTTTCTAACTTTTGGTGAGCTGGTTTCATAACATTTGGTATCCGAGCTGTGGATTCTAGAGTTTCGCTACCCCAAACAGGTCATTATGGTATTTTCGCTATATATTTTTCAATATGAAGTTTCAGAATCTATAGAAAAAACCCATTTGAGAAGAGATCAATATAAACCTCGGATACAAATTTCATATATTTTCACACTATATTTCCGGAGATATGATCTGAGGAAGTTAGGTTTTTTGCAAGCTCCAAAATTTCATCTAAAACAGGTCATCGTGGAAGTTTCGCTATAACTCTTTCGCTACAAAGTTTAAAAATCTAAAACCAAAACATTTGAGACAAAATCAGTCTAAATCTTGGCTCTGAATTTCAGATCCTGTCTCACTATATGTTCGGAGATATAATCTGAGGAAGCTAGGGTTTTTGCAAACCCCCGAATTACATTCCAAATAGGTCATCTTGGGAAAATCGTCATAAATTTTGTTCTGAGCATCAGATTGAAATTTCGTCAGAAATTACAAAAAGAGCACTGCCTGTAGTTTTCGATATATCAGTTTCAGGTACTAAGGTCGAATCAGTGAGACATAGCACATTGTACACGTTCACTCTACTGAACTAGTCTATAATCAGGTCACTCTGGGAGATTTGGCATAACTCTTTCTTGGATAATCAAATTCTGATCAGACTTGCGGGGTTAGAAAGAGAACTCAAAAAGATACCACATAAAGAAATTTGAGAACTTGAAGATTTGAAAGGATAGAGTTACAATCATTTCAAGATCGAGCTCCTAAAATCAAGAAAAATTGAGATGAGGAAGTTTGATGGCAATGATCCGATAAATTGGATACTACAGATGGAGAAATATTTTGATCTACATGGTGTACCACTGTTACAAAAGGTATGTATTGCATCTTCATATTTAGAACAAGATCAATTTTTATGGTATAAAGGACTTTCTTACAAAGTGCAAAGAAAAATTATGGCAACAAGGAAGTCTACCCCTCACAACTATAATTATGGAAGTGTTTCTTCTCCTAGCCTTCCATGACCTACAAGGTTTACACCACAACAATTGGAAGAAAAAAGAGAAAAAGGGCTTTGTTACAATTGTGATAGAAAATACACTAAAGGTCATAAGTGTGCTGAGAAGAAATTATTCTACATAGATTGTGAAGAGGAGGAAGAAAAGGAACAAGAAATGTCAAAAGAAGAGGATATACTCCAGGAACAAACCCTAGATTAATAAGAAATGAATCCGACCATATCTTGTAATGCATTGGCTAGAATTACCACTCCTCAAACTATCAAGATAGAAGGACATATCAAGAAAAAAAGGTAATAGTGTTGATTGATTCAGGAAGTACCCATAATTTTATTCATTGTAAGATAGTAAAAGAATTGAATTGCTTCCTATATCTAGCACCAGAGTGTCAAGTGATGGTTGCAAGTGGAGGAACCACAAATTGCTCTGGAAAGTACCATAATATCAAGCTATCCATGGGAGAATATGTATTGAATAACCCAATGATTTCCATTCCAATGGGTGGTGTTGATGTTGTACTAGGAGTCCAATGGCTACAATCCTTGGGTACAATAGCTTTTAATTTTTAAGAACTTTTCATGAAATTTTCTGCGGAAGGAAAGGAATTTGAATTAAGGTGTATTGTAGGGAAACCGGGAAAGATAATTATCTCTAATGATATGACAAAGCTTCTAAAAAAGCAACAAAGAGGTGTAATTGCACAATTATGTTTGCTAGATGTTTCCACATAGGAATCATCTATTTCTCTAGATCTCCAAAAGGTCTTGGACAATCATTCCAAGTTATTTGAGACTCCCAAAGGTCTCCCACCTATTCGTGATCATGATCATGCTATTCATCTGATTCCAGGAAGTGTTCCTCCAAACATCAAGCTGTACAGATATTCCTATGCCCAAAAGAGTGAAATTGAATGTATGGTTGCAGAAATGCTAGAGGCTGGTATAATTCAACCTAGTCAAAGTTCTTTCTCTGCTCCAGTAGTATTGGTGCACGAGAAGGATGGATCATGGTGCATGTGTCCGGATTATAGGGAGCTCAACAAGCTCACTGTTAAAGATAATTTCCCATTCCTGTCATTGACGAATTATTGGATGAATTGCATGAATCATTTTACTTCACCAAGTTGGATCTTCGTTCAGGATATCATCAAATCAGAATGAAGACTGAAGACATTCTAAAAATAGCATTTAGAACTCATGAGGGTCATTATGAATTTTTGGTCATGCCTTTTTGCCTTACCAATGCAACTTCTACATTTCAAGATTTGATGAATTCCATTTTCAAACCCTTCCTTTGAAAATTTGTGTTAATATTTTTTGATGATATACTAATCTACAACAAGTCTTGGAAGGATCATGTTCAACATGTTGAAAGGGTGCTCAAACTATTGGAAGAGAAATAATTATATGCAAAAAGATCCAATTGTTTCTTCGAAGTACAAGAGGTGGAATATTTGGGTCATATTGTATCTCATGAAGGTGTTAAGGTAAACCCTCGCAAAATTAAAGCCATTAAGGGATGGAAAATCCTGACATCCATAAAGCATCTGCGAGGATTTCTCAGGTTGAAAGGGTATTATCGCAAGTTTGTTAAGGATTATGGGAGAATAGAAACACCTCTAACAATATTATTAAAGAAAGATGCATTTTCATGGACTCTAGAAGCAACAAAGGCCTTCGAACATCTTAAGGAAGCAATGTGCCAAGCACAGGTCTTAGCTACACCGAACTTCACAGAAACCTTTATTGTGGAATGTGATGCTTCAGGAAATGGAATTGGTGCTATTTTAATGCAAGATGAAAGACCCATTTCTTTCGAAAGTTGTCCAATCACAGGAAAGTATGCTATTTATGAGAAGGAAATGTTGGCAATACTACATGCACTTAAGAAATAGTGACCCTACCTAATGGGAAGACACTTCAAGGTAAAAACGGATCATGATAGTCTTAAATACTTTTTAGAACAAATATTATCCTCTGAAGAGAAACAAAAATGGGTCACAAATATGTTGGGTTATGACTTTGAAATCATCTACAAAAAATGAAAGAAAACTGTTGTTGCAAATGCACCCTCAAGAAAGGATGAGGATGTGGAAGCATTGTTTTGTGTTATTTCTATTATCCAACTAGAATGGATAAATGAAGTAAGGGATGAATGGAAGAATGATGAAGATGTGTAGCCACTCATTCAAAAGTTGTAGAAGATCCTAGTTCAAATAATATTGCCGGAATTTGACAAGGAAGGAAAAATCATATTAGAACCTGAAGCAGTCACAAAAACAAGAAATCGATAGCTACGAAATGGATCAATTTCAGAGTATATCATCAAGTGGAAGAACTTACCTGTTGAAGATTCCACATGGGAGGATGGGAATTTTATACAGAATCATCCAGAACTACTCAAGCATTGAGGACAACACTTTTTGAAGGAAAGGAGCATGTTAGGTCCCTACACTACTAGTGTAACCCCTTATTATTATTAGTACAACCCCCTTATTATATTGTTGTGCCCATGTAGTCCCCATATTGTTATTATTGTGCCCCATAGAAACCCACTATTGTTATTGTTGTGTCCTTACATTATTATTGTTATGTCAGCTATAATTATATTGTGACCCCTTAGACTCCTACATATAGAAATGAGGTCTTGTCATTTGTATCATCCGAGAATTGTTCATTTGTGTGATGTAAAGGAGATTCCCCCTCGAAGAGGTTAAATTCTAAGGCGTTGATCTATCTTTTCTATCTTCTGGTGAGTTGGTTTCATAACATATTAGTTGTGTATGTGCATTTCAAAATATTTGGTTTAGTTATTTGTGTATAATTATTGCTTCAAGTGTGACCATGCAGTGGGCATTTGACCTTTTATTTCTCATAGCAAGAATCCTATACAATACTTTTATGGTGCAAAGTTTGGCATTTTTGGTGGTAAGTTCTCTCATTTATTTCTTTTTATTTTCTTTCATTTTTCTCATGTCAAAGAGGAACTTATTTACTTGTTTTAAATACTTTGATTGAACGTTTCATTGAAATATCAATATTTTTATAAAAAGTTGTTATGAAGTGTATGAAGTCCTACCTCAAGCATGAATTTGTAGATCTCAACGTTTTCTAGTTTTTGTTGTGGAGAATCATTGGAAGAAGTATTTAAGTGGGGCCATTTTATTTAGTGTTTTTGTGAAATTTTTCATGTGGTGTAAAGGAGGTTATATAGTCTCATTATATTGAAAATAGTCATAAGGGCTTTAATAGATATTTTAATTACATATTGAGCTTCTAGTCTTTAGCATGACTCTCGATTGGTGGATGCTATCAGTTACATAGTCTTTAGAGGTAAACTATTGCATCATTTGAAAGGTGTAAAGACATGTGGAATGCATTGGCAATACAGTGGGAATGTTTTGAAGTGATTAAACAATATTTCATGTGTAAATAGTAGCCCAATCAATATTTAGATGGAAACTCATATTGTAATACTTGGCATTTCATATAATAAAATTTGTGGTTTGTAATTTTCATATCAAAAACATGTTTTTGAGATGAAAACAAAGTATTTTAGTTTGTTGATGTAATTTAAGTCATTATATGTAATAATTGTTCCCAATGCTGCCCAAACATGTCTCCTTGCTGCAAGAAGTGAGCCACTGAAGAAATCAGCGCAATCAAAGCTACATCCACCTGAAAAGAGACCGAGAAAGAGAAACATTAGACAAAGATTTGAAAACAAAATAAAAAGTTCCAAACAAACATTATAAAGTGGGTTTTTTCATGAGAAAAATCAAAATCATCCTCTATATAAAATTTCAAAAACATTTTTCAAAGTTCATTAGTTCCTTTGCATTCTAAGTTATCCTTGGCAAAGAGGAGATTGAGTGAAGGAGGAAAAAATCAGAAGGGTGCACTTGTTGAGAGCGTTGCGCGCTGGGGGAATGTGTTGCACACCTGTAGGGTCAAGGGCACGTTTTCTAGCCTAATCCTAAGTTAAATTTAATGGTGTTGTGTGCCTGTAGGGTGAAGGGCGCACCTGCTGAGAGTGTTGCACGCTGGGAGAAGGTGTTGCGTGTTTGGCCAGAGGAGCCTGGCAAACCCTAGGGGTGCCAAAACATCATTTCCTTCACCTACTCCAAGCCACAAAGGCTTCAACTCACTGCATTCAACAAGTAAGTGGCTTGGCATTTCTTTTTCTCCATCAAATAAAGAAAATTGGCACTCTAAAAGTTGAAACCCTAGCAAAATTCCCTTGCATGCTTCCAAAATCATTTCATTAATCAAAATTGTAGTACTTCACATACTTTGTCACCTTCCAATCACCCTCACTGTATTTCACTCCACCTCCTCACTATTTCACTCATCTTGGCATATATATTAGTTCCTCAAGTTTCACCTACAAAGCATGGCAGAATACAGTAGTTTAAAAGAAGGTGAAGGACAACCCAGGAGGCCAATCAAGAAAGGAGGGAGAATTATTAGATTTGAACCCATTGATACAACAGAACTTATGGCATCACCACTTGCAGTATCATGTTTTAGGAATATGGGTTTTTTAGAGTTTTTTCAAAAGGTTTAGATGGTGAATTTTCATCAGCAGTTAACCAAGAAGTTCATCCTCAATTTGTAAAATAACCAGGTCACTTTAGCCAAGGTCACATTCACTATATCTTCAGCCATCATATCACAAGCTACTAGAATTACAAATGCACGAGAGAAATGGTTCAAGCAGAAAGAGATGCATCACAATTTTTATGAGCCATATCTTAAAACAAGGTTCAAAGATGATAAGAAGAGAATTTTCCCTATCTCTTATCTTTTGGACAAATATGTGCCATTGATGAAGATCATCATGAGGTACTTCACATGTGAGGGTAGGTTTTCCCGACTATACTCATACCACATCAAGAAATTACAGAGATACAACATATTCAAGAGCAAGCTCCTAAAATCAAGAATAAGATCGATATGAGGAAATTTGATGGCAAGGATCTCGTAACATGGATACTACAAATGGAGCAATATTTCAATCTACATGATGTTCAACTGTTACAAAAGGTAAATATTTCATCTGTATACTTAGAACCAAATCAATTTGTATGGTATAGAGGGCTTTGTTATAATAAACCACTTGTCACTTGGTTAATTTTCATAGAGTAAATGATAGCACGTTATGAGGATGCAAAGAGAAACACCTTCTTTAGCCAATTGATAAATCTAAAACAAAAGGGTTCAATGGTAGAGCACATTGAGGGCTTCCAAAAATTGAATATAAGGGTAAATGATATTCAAGAGAAGAAAAGGATTGATGTCTTCATATGGACTTTAAAGGATAACATTCAACATGAGGTTTGTCTTTGGGAACCTGATTGATTGGAGAAGGCATTCAGGTTGGCAAGACAAATTGAAAGCAGAATTATGGGAACAAGGAATCCTACCATTCACAACTATAAATATGGAAGTGTTTTTTCTCCTAACCTTACATAACCTACAAGGTTTACACCACAACAATTGGAAGAAAAAGAGAAAAAAGGCTTTGTTACAGTTGTGATAACAAATATGCTAAAGGTCATAAGTGTGCTGAGAAGAAATTATTTTACATAGATAGTGAATAAGGGGGAGAAAATGATCAAGAAATGTCAAAAGAAGAGGATATACACCAAGAACCAACCCTAGAGAAAGAATAAATGAGTCTGACCATATATTTTAAAGCATTGGCAATAATTACCACTCCTCAAACTCTCAAGATAGAAGGACATATCAAAAAAAAAGGTTGAAGAAGTGGAAAATCACATCGAGCATCAAGAAATGAATCTGACCATATCTTGTAATGCATTGGCAATAATTACCACTCCTCAAACTCTCAAGATATAAGTGAAATATCACATCAAGCATCAACAAAAACTCTCTAACTTTTAAAGGATAACCCCACTTTGGTCCAGAATCGAATGAAACAACAGATAGATCAACATCGCAGTGAAAGAAGTTTTGATGTAGGTGATTGGATATTTCTACGAATACAACCATATAAACAAATTTCCCTAAAGCAAACTAATAAGGATAATAAATTATCACCAAAGTACTGTGGTCCTTTCAAGGTGCTACAAAAGATTGGTACTATAGCATAAAAATTGGAGCTTCCTCCATCTTCCCGAGTGCCCCCAATTTTCCATGTTTCATGCTTAAAGAAGGTTATAGGTGACAAGCTCCTAGTTCAAACAATATTGTCGAAACTTGATGAGGAAGTAAAAATAATATTGGAATCTGAAGCAGTCATGGAAACAAGAACCTGACAGCTACGAAATCGATAAAGTTTAGAGTATCTCATCAAGTGGAAGAACTTACCTGTTGAAGATTCCACATGGAGTACAAGAATTTTATACAGAAGAATCCATAACTACTCAAGCGTTGAGGACAACACTTTTTGAAGGAGAGGGGCATGTTAGGCCCCTATACTACTAGTGTAACCCCTTATTTTTATTAGTGCAACCCCCTTATTATATTGTTGTGCCCATGTAGTCCCCATATTGTTATTATTGTGCCCCATAGAAACCCACTATTGTCATTGTTGTGCCCTTACATTATGATTGTTATGTCGCCTCTGATTATATTATGACCCCTTAGACTCCTACATATAGAAAGTAGGTATTGTCATTTGTATCATCCAATAATTGTTCATTTGTGTAATGTAAAGGAGGTTTACCCCTCGAAAAGGCTGATTTCTATTTGGTAGGCAACAATCCATGATGCATGAGGGTGGCTAGAAAATCTAGTTGTGCTACAGCGACAGTGTGATGTCTGAGAGGAGGAGATTGAGAGGCTAGCATAGCGACGATGAATACAGATTCGTGGTCCCTTTGGTGAGGGGATGAGCTCATATGTTGCTAGGGAGGAAGAGAGACAACGAGGGTGTTCTCATGCAATGGAAGCTCATCTAACAGCTATGGTGGAGCAACTTCAAGATTATGAGGATGCTTGGGGTTGAGCTAACGCTTTGACAAGGGGGATGCCCGAGTATGGTTGGGCAGGATTGGGGGAAGTGGTAGTGGATATGGAAATGGCACACCATTAGGAACACAAACCAGTTCTTCGGTGCATTGCAATGGTAGTGGACACTGCCGATTCGACTCTTACACCTAATGCAAAAGTTGGTTCTTAGGAGAAGGGGAGGGCCCCAACCCTAGATTTATGTGACAAGATGCATGTGCCACGGAAATAACCCATTATGAGGATGCTCCCCTATTTTTTGGGACTTATTTTTCCCTCACATAAGCCAGTATATGTACAATCATTTTCTGTACTCATATATTTTTTAGATGATATATTTTGGCAACTCTTATGATGTTTCAGATGTGTCTATACTCTTGATGTATTTATGCATTTGTTTGAGATGGATCTTATGCTTATGTTTTATGTATCTTGATGGTTATAGATATGTGATGCTTGCTAGTCTAGGATTTGATTATCTATGTGATCAACTGTATGATTTCGACCCCTTGGTATATGTCTAAATGTGATATGATCAAAATGTTGACCTAACCTTTGTGCATGCAGATACTTTCGTAAAAGGTGTATATCATGAAACTGAAAGGTCTTTTTCAACTATGATAAAACCAATTGGGAATCAAGGAATACATGCAGGTGACAGTGTCGTATTCAACTTTATTGTTGGTGGCTAACCTAATACAAAGTCCATCAGAGAGATGACATGTCTGGTTAGGAGGGTATATGGCCCAGTTGCAGCAGTGAGTTTTTGCAACCATTGAGAGGAACCATCGAAAAAACCATGATGATAGGGTTGTGGATGATCCATCTGTGACACATGATGAGAGAGTGATTTTAGAGTGGGTAAATGATGAGGTGATCATGAACAAATAAGTGATAGTGCATACATGTACATTCTAGGGCTACTAAAACATTTTTATGGGTGAAATTTTTGTTGGTAGAGACCATTGATGGGATTTTTTAGGCAATTCTCATTCACCTTTGATAATATGTATGCCCCCCTTAAGGAGGAAATTTTTGAAAATGTATGGACCCTTCCATAGTGTTTCGAATTTCCTAGGTCCTACTCCTTCCTCAGAAACATCATAGCAGATGACTCTCCCCTTAGGTAAATGTCTGATGGGTGATGTTGCGATCGAATGAGGCTTTGATCATTTTTTTTTGTGCTTCATTATTCTGGAGAGATTCGCGTTGAATTTCATTGACAAGATTCAATTGTACTAACCTTTGTTCCATAGGTTTGGTGTCACTGAGAAGCTCGATGACAGAGTGTAAGGTAGGGATCTCACACTTGATGGGAAGTATAGCTTCGACCCCATATACTTGTTGGAAGGGTATGAACCTTGTAGACACCTTGATCGTTGTGTGGTATGCCCATAAGGGTGAGAACACCATGTGGTGCCAATTAGTTTTGTGATTGCTCACCATATGCTACAACATTGTCTTCAGAACCTTGTTGACAACTTCTACCAGGTCATTCAACTAAGGGTAGTATGGCGAAGAAAATGCTTAAGAGAAACCAAGGCATTGGGATAGCTCTTGAAATATTTCATTCTTGAAATGTTTACCATGGTCCAAAACCAACTTCTTGGGAACACCAAACCATTTTATGACATGGTTAAAGAAAATTTGTGCAGTGATTTTTGCAGTGTTATTATATGTGGCCATTATTGCTGCCCATTTGGCGAAGTAGTCAACAACAACCAAAATGTACTTGTGGTTGTCAGATGATGGGGGGTTATAGGTCATGAAGTTGATGCCCTATTTTTCGAAGGGGCTAGCCATGATGATTGTATGTAGGGGAGTGGGTGGTTTTTACACCTTATTAGAATATCATGGGC
This sequence comes from Pinus tabuliformis, assembly GCA_031772625.1. Lineage (NCBI taxonomy): Eukaryota > Viridiplantae > Streptophyta > Pinopsida > Pinales > Pinaceae > Pinus > Pinus tabuliformis. The sequence continues at coordinate 149,349,800 of CM062816.1, forward strand.
ATCGCTCACTTCCTTTAACTACTTATATGCAATCATGGAAGAGGGTGGGCTAGAAATAACTGACACAAAGGATTTATTGCTAGTGGCCATCCTAGAGAGGTGGCCAACACAAGCCCCATTGTGGAAATCACTTAAGGTTTACTACGCTTGTTGGTGAGTTAGCCACCTATGTAGGATGGTGTCGATGCCTCATCGATAAAGGACTTCCCACAAAAGGAAGTATCTAGGGTCCTGGTGGCATATGCGCCGCCGATCATTGCGAGTAAGTTGGGGTTTGAACTTTTAAGTTCATAAAAGGAGGATATCACCATACCATGGGTCAACCATTGATACTAGAAATATATATTCATCAAGAAGAGCATCATTAACAGGAGAGCCTTGGGTATCTATTGGGAGATCTGTGATGAACTCGATAAGGATGAGTGCCTTTTTTCTCTTAGGAGAATTAAACTGTAGATAAAATTCTTGCAGAATAACAATCCATCGAGTGTGCTTTTCATTCATCATACGATGAGTGAGAAGATACGTCATGGGGTTAATAGTTGTTACTATGATAGTGGTCCGAATGATGATATAATGTTGAAGCTTATGTACAGAATGTACTAGAGCTAAGGGATTTTCTTCTTTTGGTTTATACTTCATTGCATGCCCGAATAAGTTCTTTCGAATGTAGTAAATTATGTGCCCCTTGTTATCTGGTATGTCCACGACTAACACCCCAACGATGGCTACATTTGATGTTGATAGGTATAGGGTATAGTATTTGTTGTGGTTGGGTGGGCTAATTAATGGAACTTGAGATAATGCGTCTTTTAAAGCTTCAAATTATTTTTGAGCTTGATCATCCCATTGGAAGGGAATATCTTGATGAAGGAAACCTTTTGTGCAAGGAGCTTAATCAGGGGAAAATCATTGTAAGAAATTGGCCTTACCCTGCAAGCTTTGTAACTATTTCAATGTTTTTGGAGGTGGTACCTCCTTAATGGCTTGGAATTTGAGAGGGTCAACTCTAATACCTTGTTGGGAAACTATGAAGCCCAATATTCTTCTGGCATTGACACTAAATACATAATTGAGAGGGTTCAAGCATAGGTTATATTTTTGGCATCTCTAAAAGACCATGCGTAGATCCTCCAAATGGTTAGCACGCTTCTTGGATTGCATTGTAAGGTCATCTAGATAAGCGAGGATAAGATTATCTAAAACGTGGAAGATGTAATTCGTGGCCCATTGGAAGGTGGTGGAAACATTTTTAATACCAAAAGGCATTACTTGGTATGTGAATGTATCCCAATGAGTTGTAAATGTTGTTTTGTACTGATCTGTATGGAGAGTCTGGATTTGGTTATACCCAGAGAGCCTGTCCATGAAGGATAGGGCCTTGTGATTGGTGCAAGCGTCAATGACTTGGTCTATGAATGGCGTAGGGTAATTGCCTTTGGGACAAGATTTGTTCAGATCTCATAAATCAATAAAAACATGGATGGTGCCCTATTTTTTCATGAAGGTTACAGGGTTAGAAACCTAATATGTGTAAGTGGTAAGATATATTAACCCATCTTTGTGGAGTTTATTGCTTTCATATTTGATTTCTTTTGCCTTATAAGGATGTAACTGACATTGTTTCTGCCTGACGGGATGGGCATCAAGTCACATGTCAATATGGTGTTCCACTATGGTGGGGCTAATGCCTGGCATCTAAGAGTGATCCCATGCAAAAATATCCTTGTATTCTTGGAACAAGGACGTGTATGCGATTATTTCTTCTAGAGAGCATACTTCCCCTAGGGAGATCTCTTTAACTTTTCCAAGTTTGTTCGAAATATTTACCTTGATAGTAGGTGAAATATTTGACACATTCCCTTCCTAAAATGCATCAGGTGCTGGGATGGGATTCTTTAACCAATCGACCTTTCATGGTGGTAGGAAATATTTTTACTCTATGGCGTAGATATCATGGGTTGATGCGTTTGTGGGTACAAATGCTTTTTTGGGTAGAACAAATGAACGATGGTGCATGGTGTTCCATGGATATTTAGGTTTCATCATGGCCTCTAGAATATCTTCATTTGAGTGAAAAATATTAGCCAGTCGTAACTTGGGTTGTGCCAGGACTTGAGGTTGGGGTTCAGACTTGGTTTTGCTAGTTGACAAGAAAGAATATGATTCGTTAGTTAATGTTGTAGGACCAAGCGAGGTTGACAAAGTGAAAATGGGATGATTCTGCACCATCGGTGGTGTTACCACTGGTGGGGTGCCTTTTATGGTCTCAAAACAAAAAAATGATGAGAATATAACACAAATCATGGTTCCTACGGATGAGGAAATGAATCATATATGGTGTTGCATGTCGTCAGCATTAGGTGGTGGTAGAATTTTAGTTATGGTGGGTTGATGCCGCATGGGAGGAATTTCTTACAGTCTTATTGGTGTACAAGGGGAAAAAATATCTTCCTCAATAGGAGTTTGATGTTAAATCTTAAGCTTCTAAAATGTTTGTAACATATGACATGTCTCGATGCTATGAGAGGTACATATTTGGGTTGTAGCCATCTCTGGGTCTTAGTATTGGCATGATGTGACTTCGTGGTGTGGATTTGTCTTAGTGTTTCTCTCGCTGCACGAAAACATGGAAGGTACTGACGATTCATCGTATAATATGATTGAGAGCAGATGCAAGAATAACAACGTGTGATTTTCTCTTGATTGGAGAGATGGATTTGTGGAATTCAGACCACTAAGAAAAATATGTCATTAAACTTACTCAAATGGTAGCATTGATTTACCAAGTTGTTGGGTTTATCACAAAGGGCACATGTAATGGGTGATCATTTTTGCTAGATGACCTTAGATCAATTTTTCACTGTCTATATTGATGATGGTGAGGGGAGATGTAATGATGGGGGCTTGGTTGAACTATTGGCTTCCATTTCTCCTCCAACACACATAAAATGGACCTAGATGCTTCATTCCCTTGTAGTGTGGCATGATCTGATAGTTTGGTATCTAACCTGACTAAAATAGAACTCTCAACAATAAATCACCACATGAATCCTAGCATAGAATAGAATCGAGAAAGGTGGGGACAATGCCGCACATGATGATTTCCTACAAAAATATGGCAAGTGTGACGTCTGTGCCTCAGCTGGTGATTTGAGCGATGAAGGCAACTAGATAGAATCAGTTAAAGGCCCTTAATTCGCGAAATTGGCTGATCAAATGGTCTGTTTCGTCGCATAAAGCACAAGTGGGCACTAGTAGGGGTGTTGTTGGTTCGAGTTACCTATGATCATGGCACGACGCTGATGGACCAAACGAGGGATTGGAAAAAGAATACTCTTCCCTCATGATGTAAAAAATGTTTTTAGATCCATCCTCTACTGTGAGTAATGAGGTATTTCTTTGGTTGAGTTCACCTAACAAATCTTGATATCGAGGGATTTATGGGAAATGATGAGTCTAATGACCATATTTCGCACATATGGCACATGCATGGCTGGTGCGCAATGGATTATGACATGTCGATGTGCTCTTTTCTCCAACATGGGGAGGGGTGTTCACTGGCACTTGTGGGGCATGCAAAAGAGCTTTGAGCTTGTTTAGTTTGGGGCACTTATTGGTGGGGTGCCCAACTTTTTCTCACAAAGCATAGGGTTGAGGCATCCTAGAGGAGGGAGTGTTTGAAACTTACACCTTTTTACCTTTTTGTTTATCCCTTGTTCTATCATTGGTTAGTATCAATGCAAGAACTTCTTGTGGTGGTGTGTTATCCTAAGGAGGAATAGGACTAACGTCCATTGCAGTGATTCCTAAGCTTGCTGATGTAACCTGAGGGGGCATATACCATACCAATATTATGAGAGACATATGGGGAAATGATAGTGTTGAAATGACCTGGTGAGAGATAAAACTAGGTGGGGAGAATAATAATTTTATTTCGGTGACGAAATATTGTAAGAAAGTAAGATTGGTAACAACATTTTTATTGGCATCCAAAACTAGCTCTTGAGCTTGGGGGGTGTTTGGTGAAGTCATCATGCACACCGATGCTCTTGTGGTTGGGAAATTTTCCTCTATCATTGGATTGTCTCCTATGAATGTGCCTAAGTGTGTTGATGACTTAAATTGGCCTAGGATGAGTTCAATGTAAGTGGTGATCCATTCATGAGAAGATGAGATGAAAGGTAACACACCATCAGGTGTAGGAAATGTCTTTTTCTCATAATATGTGAGTTGATCTATTGTAATGATTTTTCCGTCATGGGGGGACATCATTACCCTGAACACAAATGAGGCAAATGCTAACATTTCATACATGTAACTTTGGTCCAACAGGATATTGTAATCCAACTGAGCATATAATACTTTGATATCTATTAGCACGGTTTTGTCGGCCAGCTATACTGGCACACCAGCGTGTAGGCCTATAGGGGCTAAAGGGAACCTATAATATGTTCTAAGCATGATGTCAAAAGGCTTGAGTTTGGGGGATCCCAGATTCTTCCAAATAGATTTGGACATTATACATGGGGATTCCCCTTTGTCAACATTGCAACGATGGGCAGTGATGTTTTCGACTGAGACCGGAATTTGGAAAGAACTGGATGATGGTAGTCGTGGGGCAGCTTTATCCAAGTCAAAGACCATTAGGCGAGAATCAACCAAGTCAATATTTTCTAGAGTGGAAAGTAAGGCTTTCCGTTGGGTTGGACATGTTTGCAAGACCTCTAATGCTAACATGGCTGATGGTGATTGTGTTAAGTCATCAACTATGTTGTAGCTATGAGCATATTTTGAGTTATGTCATCCTCGTTGTAAAGGTCCTTTGACCATCTTTGGCATAGGTTCTATAGGAATTCAAGGAATGGTCAATGACCCTGTAGGTATTTCCATGGTCGAGGTGGATGGGTTGGGCTCTAGGGGAGCTTCATAAATTTTATTTCATGTTTGCAGGAGAACATATTCTCTTGTCATGAAAATGTCATGATTAGAATTATCATGGGGGTTCCTTGTTACACAACATTTTGTCATTGTCCCTGCACTCCCCATCCATGATCTTGGAGGACCTCTATAGTGTACCCAACATGCTTTCCTACCATGAAGAAACTCCCATTGTGTCCCTCTTCATGAGAAGAACAATTCCCTTTTGCGTCATTTCCCAAAAATATTATGTTTATCCTAGTTTACAAGAACGATGCTAATGACCTGTGTCCTGCTCACGCCGATATGTAAGGTTTACAACTGTCCCTAGCGCCGATCAGATTGACTGAGCCCTTTCTCAATCATGTCGATCCTCTTTTGGAACTTTTCTTAAATATGGAGCCGAATCTTCCATCTCTAGAAGCTTCATAACGAAATGGTTATGCCAGATGGAGTCGAGGCGATCAGTTTGGGCTCCTTTCCCCTATTAGGATGGAACTAATCCAAGAGATAAGGCCTTCTCCCATGAGAAGAGGAACCATCTCCCCTCCATCCCAGCTATACAAACCTCTCTTTTTCCCAAGCACAAGTTAGCTTTTAGTCCTAATTAAGTTCTAGCTAAGGTTTTGATTTGGGAGTAGTTAGCAATCTACCCATAGTTTGTAGCTTTCTAGTTTTTGTTTAAGGGAGAATTGTGAGTTTGGTTTGGTGCAAAGACTATAGGAAGAGCCTTGAGACTACCATTGTCGAAGTTATCCGTGAGATGCTAGTAGAAGTGTGCGAACCCAGATATGTCGGAGGAGAACAACAACGTCAAGACATCAGTTGTAATCTCTTCTTGAACTAATATAGATGCAACTCTCGATTGATTTGCTACATGAAATGTAACCTCACATATTTATGACTTAATGTTTCTTTACCTGTTGAGTAGGCTGAATATAATATTGTATGCTATTACGTTTATTGTTTTCTGTTGGTTTAGGTGTGCGAAGGAAACGAAAAATAGCTGGAACGAGGAAGCAAGATCATCACCAAGAGGAATAGCGTTCTAAGAGGTAGGCCCTCTTAATTGGTTTTAGCCTAAGGAAATCTTCCATAGATTGTCTGTTTGTGACTAGACCCGCTCTCTTCGGCTAGAGGAATTTTTTGTGTCCACACTTAGAATTTACCTGCATCACAAACTGGTGACTCCGCTGGGGAACCAATCCTTCTATTTGATTCATTGTAATTTCATGGTTTTGTGTGAACTTTTATAGTATCACCATTTCCCTCTAGTGTTCTCTTCTTTTCCTGGTTTACTGCTCCGAGTCTGAAATTTATGGTAGCAAGTTTGTTTTTTACCTGAAGAAATTTTTATTTTTCCCTTGAATCCTCAGCCAGTGCCGTTTTTTCTAAAACGGTCACGCCGATCGGATCGAGTCTCACCAAAATAGTCGCGTCGACCCCCCTCTGACGCTTGTTTTCAGTTAGGCAATCGTGCCGATGCCTGTAGGTGGAGATTAGGGTTTTCCCCATATCTCAACCAGTGTGTCTTTCTCTCTTGATTTCTGCCTCTTAGCTTGTTTTAGGTTATTTCTCCCTAACTGGAAAGCTTGATTTGTCTTGGTTTGTGTCCTTATTGGTTTGCCTTCTTTTTCTTGATTTATTGAGTATTTGGATGGTTAGTGGCTCTAGGACATCTAGCTTGTCTCCATCTTGCTGATTGTGAACTCAGTGAGTCAAGTTGTTGGTAAATTTACTCCTTGCATTTTGTTTGTAGTCCTCTTATTTCTTTGGTCTCCATCATTCAAGTTTGAAGAGTTTTGTTTGATTGTTCAAATGTCTCTTTTCCAGCATAGATCACATTACTTCTCTTTTTTTTGGTAGAGTCATTGCGTCATTAGTTTGGAGGAAGTTCTTTTTGTGTCTTTTCATCGTTTTTGGGATTAATTATCTCGAAAACTTTCTCATTGAAGTGTTTTACAAAAATTCCATTTTGTCATTTCATGAAAAGTACATGATTCTAGTTTGTTGCATCAATATGTTACATTATTTAGCATCATTGAAGACTAGAGTTGCATTTGTATTTGAAAAGAAAAATAATTCTCTTTACCTGTGAAAGGACTGCTTGAAGTGCACTCGTTAGGAACATAAGAATTGGGAAGAATTTTTCATTATTTTGTTTTCAAAAAGTGAAGTAGTGAAAACATCATTGTGTTTTTAGTTGCTTGATTGTTTGCATTTGATTGTGTTTTCTACCCTCTCTAGTGTAAACAATTCATTGAATTGAAAAAGTCTTGTCTCATTTAGCTGCATACAAGATTTTTTCGAGTCACATCATGAAGGCCTGAAAACTGAGACATAATTGAAGATAAATTTTAAAAATAACTCAATTAACCTAAGGCGCATTTGAAACCTAACGATCACATCTAGAAGGTATAGGATAGAGACGTGTTCTAGCATCTTTAAACCTAGCAGCTTGTTGGCATTATGATTCTGGTATGGCTTTATGATACATATGTTGTACTTGATGGCAACCCACTCATCTCAGATGATAAATTATAGTGCAGAAAAGTTCACGCACTTATATGCAGAGAAAAGCTTATTCTATGTAGAGAAAAGTTCACGCACTTATATGCAGAGAAAAGTTCACGCACTTTTATGCAGAGAAAAGTTTATTTCATGTAGAGAAAAGTTTATGTCATGTAGAGAAAGAGTTCACGCACTTTCATGTTGGAGAACTTACCTTTGGTCCATGGTAGTTAGTCCTTGGTATTTGAACCTATGGTTTTGGACCATGGTACCTCGTCAAAACTGTGTATATGTTGGAGAACTTACCTTTGGTCCATGGTGGTTAGTCCTTGGTATTATTGAGCCCCATGTTTTTGGGCCCCTTGTATTGGTTATCTATGGTATTGATCCATGATTTTACGAAGAAGCTTGCCTATATAAAGCAAAGGAGATCACTTGGCTAATTCATCCTTGCAATTGAATATCTTAAGATCTGAAATATTGGGTTATTCTTTTGAAATTTTGATCTATGAAATTGAAGTTGAAAGCGAATCTGTGAAAGGTGATCTCTCGAGCGCTGTAGCTGCAGAAGTGCGGAGGCGCCACAGAAGGTGCAGTGCGGAGGCACCACAGAAGGCGCAGTGCGGAGACGCCATAGAGGCGCCACAGAAGGTGCAGTGTGGAGGCGCCACAGAAGGCGCAGTGCGGAGGCGCCACAGAAGGCGCAGTGCGGAGACGCCATAGAGGCGCCATAGAAGGCGCAGTGCAGGGGCGCCACAGAAGGCGCAGTGCGGAGGTGCCAGAGAAGGCGCAGTGCAGAGGCGCCACAAAAGGCGCAGTGCGGAGGCGCCACAGAAGGCGCAGTGCAGAGGCGCCACAGAAGGTGCAGTGCGGAGGCGCCACAGAAGGCGCAGTGCAGAGGTGCCACAGAAGGCGAAGTGCGGAGAAGCCACAGAGGCGCCACAGAAGGCGCAGTGTGGAGGCGCCACAGAAGGCACAGTGCGGAGGCGCCACAGAAGGCGCAATGTGGAGACGCCACAGAAGGCACAGTGCGGAGGCGCCACAGAAGGCGCAGTGTGGAGACGCCACAGAGGCGCCACAGAAGGCGCAGTGCGGAGGCGCCACAAAAGGCGCAGGTGCGGTGGTCGTGGCGCCACAGAAGGCCAGGTGCAGAGGTAGTACAGATATCCGCAGATATATACCAGTGAAGTTGCGATCCCTGCTTAAAATTTGTTTTAACTGCCTTTGACTATTCTGTAGGGTTTTGGGTGCATAACTGATGTTTGGTTACTGGTATTGAGTTCAGATAACAGCATGATTAATGACTTATCTTTATGTACTAGATCTGGTTGATAACTCTGATAATATCATTGTATATGTATGGATCTAGTGATTGGGTGATTCAGAAGGTTGTTTGATTATGAGCTTCAATGTTGTTGTTGGGTCCAGTATCAAAATTGGATGAAAAGTGGCCTTTCAAATTATGTGTTGTGCTTCAGTGTATCCAGTCTGAAAATTGATGAAATGTGGTACCTGGAGGAGAGAAGATTGTAGGCCAGCGCCTATGTACTAGCATCTAAGCTAGTACAAAAGCTAAGGGAGATCTTTGGAGCATTGTAGTAGGTAGCAGCCTGCGTACTAGTAAATGGATTGGCTAGTACAAGAGCGAAGGGGGTTGTAGCTCCCGTACTGGTATAAGACTGCACCAGTAAAAATATTGTAAAAGGATTTTCTTATAAAGAAGAAGATTGAGATGACTTGCAGCAGGTGGTTTTTCTCCCGCATTGGGTTTCCACCTTATATCATGGTGTTCATGTGTGTGCCTTATGTGTGATGATCTATTCTCTATTACTGCATCTGTTATCTGATAATATGGTTGATAATGTTCTAATGCACTCATTGAAGATCAATTAACTTAATCATAAGAAGTTGTGGAAGTAGCATATATGAATCTGATTATGGAAATGAAAATGTTTTATTAATGTGATAATACTGATTCACCCCCCCTCTCAGTATTATTTCCAACAATTGGTATTAGAGCAGGTCCTTTGATAGAAGCTTGATCGCTTGAAGGAGATCCGTGGAACAATGGGAAAGAAGCTTAAGAAGAAAGCACCTAAGAAAAAGAAGTCATCTCAGAAGAACTATGACAGTGGGAGAATCGATTGGGGATTAGGTATAAGAAGCTCTTCAGATTCAAAATCAGATTCAGAATCATTATCAGGTATGAATATATTATCCTCTGATGTTCCAGCTATCTTTCCTTTTGGAAGAGATGAAAGTGATAGCGAAACTACTCAATTTTCTCTTATGGGTGAACAAGAAAGATATCAAATAGAGGCAGAATTTAAAAGGCTGACAGACAAAATTAGAGATCAACAAGATCTATTGAACAAAAGGGAATGTGATTTCAAAGAAGAAGCTACCAAACTAAAGGCCCATCTAGAAGAAGGAAACAAGGTAAGAAAGCTACTCAAGGACAAGGAAGACCAATGTCAAAAATTGCAGCATGAAGTGACATCATTAAGAAAAGAAGTCAATGAAAGAAGCACAACCATCAAGAAACTCAAAGATAGATCCAGCTACTATGAAAATCTTGAAGCTTCAATCCTCTCACTAAAAGGAGATCTTGAAGAATCAAAGAAGCAGAATACAGATCTACTCCAAGCTATTGCAAAACAAGAAAACGAAGTAACCAGCTTAAAATCTCAATTAGAATGTGCCTTCCGAGTTTTTCAAATGCAGCAGGATCTGAATGAAGAACAAGAAAAGGAGATTCTCAATCTAAGGGAACAAATGGAAGAAGGAAGGAAAGCTGAAGAAGATTTGAAAAAGCAATCTCTTGAAAAGGAAGAACAACTTCAGGTTGAGGTAAATATCTTGAAAGGTAAACTAGAAGAAAAGGATAAGCTTTTACGATTTCAAGATAGTTTTAAAGTCTTGGATGATATTCTTAGTAGTCAAAGGTCTCCTGCTATAAAGACTGGTCTTGGTTTCCATGAATCTGTTGAAGGTGAATCTAGTTCACAAGGTGAGGCAAGGAACTCTAAAGAGAAATCTAAAGTGATCAACGAAGAAATGAAAGATCAATCTCATCATCAACCAAGAAAAGAGATTCCTCAAAGAAAATCCTTTACTCCTCCTATGAATAATGTTGAATGTTATGTATGTCATAATCTTGGACATGTTGCAGCTAGATGTAGAAGAAGAAGGGTTCAAGACCATTATGCACAAAGATCATCACATTCAAGGTACTTTTATGGATATTGCTTTGCTTGCAATATGTTTGGTCACAAAGATGCTGATTGTTACAGGAGGAATATGAAACATGTAAGATGTTATGCATGTAACAAGCTTCGACATATAGCTAAGGAATGCAGGAACAAAATGTGGGCACCATATCAAAAGGAGAAAATGTCATCATCACACTTGAAGATATGGAGGAAAAAGGAAGTACAGTCAGAAAAAGGTGGCACTGCACAACGTATAGACATACTAGAATCAGAGGGAGCTGAAAGTACAAAACTTCAGTGTCCTGAATCTCATATGAAAACTCCATAAAGGAAAGTTGCATATATACGCGAGTTAGTTACTGCACAGTCGCGTATATGATTGTTTGAAGAAAGGCAGTAGGGACAAATTCAAGAGAAGGATCAGTTTGCTCTAGTTAATAATAATGATGTGTGGACATGATGGTTAGAAGTGTTTTGGTTCTAACTTGATATTGATGATGTCTTGATACTTCTTATTGATATGCATGATCAGACAGATGGCACAGGTTTAGAGGGAGCATATGGACTTAATGCATTATTGGCATTATGGTTAATAGTCCTTGGTGATGATACTTATATGGATAAATGATTTATCTTGCTATGGTTATGAGTTGTTCACATGGTTCTTGGATCAGATTTATGGTTGATTCTCTAATGATGCTTGCATGGGAAGCACTTAGCTTGAATTCACATCTTCTTGATGTTGAGCCACTCATATGCTGTTGTCGTCATATGCATAAAGATCATATATTACAGTTATGATTCCTTTCATTCTTGGCACAAATGGATGAGGATTGTTGGCTGGATACAGGGATGATTATTCAAAGTTGCATTGTTGGAGACATGATGATAATGAGCTCTTATATATATGATGATAGGATTGTTTCATACATATGTTGATTAATGCAGATATTCCCAATTGATGATACTTGATTCATGTAGATCTGGATGGCTATGATGTTTCTCACATAGAATGTGAAATTTTGTTGATGCGGACATACCTTGATGATTCATGCACTAATACAAGTTGTTGGTCTAGTTGTTGTTGATAGATACTATGGAGCAGATCATAAAGTGTTGTTGCTGATGTTCATCTTATTTAGGTGATGTCATATCAAGACTCATGATGTAATAGTGTCATCTCTTCAGGTCATGTAACGACCTATGTTGGTTTCCCCACTATGCCTGGGATGAAGATGTAATGTATTTGGTTTTCATTTTTCTGATATATCCCCACTTGGTTGGGTGATGGATGTATGTATTGAATCTTTTAGTAAGGTCATTTGTGATGTAGAACATCCTTTTGCAGACCTTGCTTACAGTCAGGGGGAGCCTGAGCATGAACAACACTATATAGCAGAGCAGACATTTCAGCTTGTTCTCAGAAACAGCATGATCAGATTGGTGCACCATGACATATACAAAGGGGGAGCTCATTCAGAGATTTCAACAGGTACTCAGGGGGAGCTTATAATGCATTGTTGGAATTATGGAGGATGTACAAAAGGAGATCTTGGATGCTGGTCTGATTATTGCTGCAATCTATCTCTTTCATGGTCATTTATGGTGTTTGGTGGATTATGTTTCTTCTTTACAGATCTGGTTCATATTCAGGGGGAGCATGCTCTTAGGGGGAGCATAACCCTTTGCCCTTGATGTCAAAGAGGGAGAATGAGCTGAAGATTTTGAGGTTGCCATCAAGCCCAAAGGGGGATATTGTTGGCATTATGATTCTGGTATGGCTTTATGATACATATGTTGTACTTGATGGCAACCCACTCATCTCAGATGATAAATTATAATGCAGAAACGTTCACGCACTTATATGCAAAGAAAATCTTATTCTATGTAGAGAAAAGTTCACGCACTTATATGCAGAGAAAAGTTTATTTCATGTAGAGAAAAGTTCACGCACTTTTATGTAGAGAAAAGTTTATTTCATGTAGAGAAAAAGTTCACGCACTTTCATGTTGGAGAACTTACCTTTGGTCCATGGTAGTTAGTCCTTGGTATTTGAACCTATGGTTTTGGACCATGGTATCTTGTCAAAAGTGTGTATATGTTGGAGAACTTACCTGGGGTCCATGGTGGTTAGTCCTTGGTATTATTGAGCCCCATGTTTTTGGGCCCCTTGTATTGGTTATCTATGGTATTGATCCATGATTTTAGGAAGAAGCTTGCCTATATAAAGCAAAGGAGATCACTTGGCTAATTCATCCTTCCAATTGAATATCTTAAGATCTGAAATATTGGGTCATTGTTTTGAAAGTTTGATCTATGAAAGTGAAGTTGAAAGCGAATCTGTGAAGGGTGATCTCTCGAGCGCTGCAGCTGCGGAAGTGCGGAGGCGCCACAGAAGGCGCAGTGTGGAGGCGCCACAGAAGGCGCAGTGCGGAGACGCCACAGAGGCGCCACAGAAGGTGCAGTGCGGAGGCGCCACAGAAGGCGCAGTGCGGAGGCGCCACAGAAGGCGCAGTGCGGAGATGCCACAGAGGCGCCACAGAAGGCGCAGTGCGGAGGTGCCACAGAAGGCCCAGTGCGGAGGCGCCACAGAAGGCGCAGTGGGGAGGCGCCACAGAAGGCGCAGTGCAGAGGCGCCACAGAAGGCACAGTGCGGAGGCGCCACAGAAGGAGCAGTGCAGAGGTGCCACAGAAGGCACAGTGCGGAGACGCCACAGAGGCGCCACAGAAGGCGTAGTGCGGAGGCGCCACAGAAGGCACAGTGCGGAGGTGCCACAGAAGGCGCAGTGCGGAGACGCCACAGAGGCGCCACAGAAGGCACAGTGCGGAGGCGCCACAAAAGGCGCAGGTGCGGTGGTCGTGGCGCCACAGAAGGCCAGGTGCGGAGGTAGTACAGATATCCGCAGATATATACCAGTGAAGTTGCGATCCCTGCTTAAAATTTGTTTTAACTGCCTTTGACTATTCTGTAGGGTTTTGGGTGCATAACTGATGTTTGGTTACTGGTATTGAGTTCAGATAACAGCATGATTAATGACTTATCTTTATGTACTAGATCTGGTTGATAACTCTGATAATATCATTGTATATGTATGGATCTAGTGATTGGGTGATTCAGAAGGTTGTTTGATTATGAGCTTCAATGTTGTTGTTGGGTCCAATATGAAAATTGGATGAAAAGTGGCTTTTCAGATTATGTGTTGTGCTTCAGTGTATCCAGTCTGAAAATTGATGAAACGTGGTACCCGGAGGAGAGAAGATTGTAGGCGAGTGCCTATGTACTAGTATCTAAGCTAGTACAAAAGCTAAGGGAGATCTTTGGAGCATTGTAGCAGGTAGCAGCCTGCGTACTAGTAAATGGATTGGCTAGTACAAGAGCGAAGGGGGTTGTAGCTCGCGTACTAGTATAAGACTGCACCAGTAAAAATATTGTAAAAGGATTTTCTTATAAAGAAGAAGATTGAGATGACTTGCAGCAGGTGGTTTTTCTCCCGCATTGGGTTTCCACCTTATATCATGGTGTTCATGTGTGTTCCTTATGTGTGATGATCTATTCTCTATTACTGCATCTGTTATCTGATAATATGGTTGATAATGTTCTAATGCACTCATTGAAGATCAATTAACTTAATCATAAGAAGTTGTGGAAGTAGCATATATGAATCTGATTATGGAAATGAAAATGTTTTATTAATGTGATAATACTGATTCACCCCCCCTCTCACTATTATTTCCAACAATTGGTATTAGAGCAGGTCCTTTGATAGAAGCTTGATCGCTTGAAGGAGATCCGTGGAACAATGGGAAAGAAGCTTAAGAAGAAAGCACCTAAGAAAAAGAAGTCATCTCAGAAGAACTATGACAGTGGGAGAATCGATTGGGGATTCGGTATAAGAAGCTCTTCAGATTCAGAATCAGATTCAGAATCATTATCAGGTATGAATATATTATCCTCTGATGTTCCAGCTATCTTTCCTTTTGGAAGAGATGAAAGTGATAGCGAAACTACTGAATTTTCTCTTATGGGTGAACAAGAAAGATATCAAATAGAGGCAGAATTTAAAAGGCTGACAGACAAAATTAGAGATCAACAAGATCTATTGAACAAAAGGGAATGTGATTCCAAAGAAGAAGCTACCAAACTAAAGACCCATCTAGAAGAAGGAAACAAGGTACGAAAGCTACTCAAGGACAAGGAAGACCAATGTCAAAAATTGCAGCATGAAGTGACATCATTAAGAAAAGAAGTCAACGAAAGAAGCACAACCATCAAGAAACTCAAAGATAGATCCAGCTACTATGAAAATCTTGAAGCTACAATCCTCTCACTAAAAGGAGATCTTGAAGAATCAAAGAAGCATAATACAGATCTACTCCAAGCTATTGCAAAACAAGAAAACGAAGTAACCAGCTTAAAATCTCAATTAGAATGTGCCTTCCGAGTTTGTCAAATGCAACAGGATCTGAATGAAGAACAAGAAAAGGAGATTCCCAAACTAAGGGAACAAATGGAAGAAGGAAGGAAAGCTGAAGAAGATTTGAAAAAGCAATCTCTTGAAAAGGAAGAACAACTTCAGGTTGAGGTAAATATCTTGAAAGGTAAACTAGAAGAAAAGGATAAGCTTTTACGATTTCAAGATAGTTTTAAAGTCTTGGATGATATTCTTAGTAGTCAAAGGTCTCTTGTTATAAAGACTGGTCTTGGTTTCCATGAATCTGTTGAAGGTGAATCTAGTTCACAAGGTGAGGCAAGGAACTCTAAAGAGAAATCTAAAGTGATCAACGAAGAAATGAAAGATCAATCTCATCATCAACCAAGAAAAGAGATTCCTCAAAGAAAATCCTTTACTCCTCCTATGAATAATGTTGAATGTTATGTATGTCATAATCTTGGACATGTTGCAGCTAGAGGTAGAAGAAGAAGGGTTCAAGACCATTATGCAGAAAGATCATCACATTCAAGGTACTTTTATGGATATTGCTTTGCTTGCAATATGTTTGGTCACAAAGCTGCTGATTGTTACAGGAGGAATATGAAACATGTAAGATGTTATGCATGTAACAAGCTTGGACATATAGCTAAGGAATGCAGGAACAAAATGTGGGCACCATATCAAAAGGAGAAAATGTCATCATCACACTTGAAGATATGGAGGAAAAAGGAAGTACAGTCAGAAAAAGGCGGCACTGCACAACGTACAGACATACTAGAATCAGAGGGAGCTGAAAGTACAAAACTTCAGTGTCCTGAATCTCATATGAAAACTCCATAAAGGAAGGTTGCATATATACGCGAGTTAGTTACTGCACAGTCGCGTATATGATTGTTTGAAGAAAGGCAGTAGGGACAGATTCAAGAGAAGGATCAGTTTGCTCTAGTTAATAATAATGATGTGTGGATATGATGGTTAGAAGTGTTTTGGTTCTAACTTGATATTGATGATGTCTTGATACTTCTTATTGATATGCATGATCAGACAGATGGCACAGGTTTAGAGGGAGCATATGGACTTAATGCATTATTGGCATTATGGTTAATAGTCCTTGGTGATGATACTTATATGGATAAATGATTTATCTTGCTATGGTTATGAGTTGTTCACATGGTTCTTGGATCAGATTTATGGTTGATTCTCTAATGATGCTTGCATGGGAAGCACTTAGCTTGAATTCACATCTTCTTGATGTTGAGCCACTCATATGCTGTTGTCATCATACGCATAAAGATCATATATTACAGTTATGATTCCTTTCATTCTTGGCACAAATGGATGAGGATTGTTGGCTGGATACAGGGATGATTATTCAAAGTTGCATTGTTGGAGACATGATGATAATGAGCTCTTATATATATGATGATAGGATTGTTTCATACATATGTTGATTAATGCAGATATTCCCAATTGATGATACTTGATTCATGTAGATCTGGATGGCTATGATGTTTCTCACATAGAATGTGAAATTTTGTTGATGCGGACATACCTTGATGATTCATGCACTAATACAAGTTGTTGGTCTAGTTGTTGTTGATAGATACTATGGAGCAGATCATAAAGTGTTGTTGCTGATGTTCATCTTATTTAGGTGATGTCATATCAAGACTCATGATGTAATAGTGTCATCTCTTCAGGTCATGTAACGACCTATGTTGGTTTCCCCACTATGCCTGGGATGAAGATGTAATGTATTTGGTTTTCATTTTTCTGATATATCCCCACTTGGTTGGGTGATGGATGTATGTATTGAATCTTTTAGTAAGGTCATTTGTGATGTAGAACATCCTTTTGCAGACCTTGCTTACAGTCAGGGGGAGCCTGAGCATGAACAGCACTATATAGCAGAGCAGACATTTCAGCTTGTTCTTAGAAACAGCATGATCAGATTGGTGCACCATGACATATACAAAGGGGGAGCTCAATCAGAGATTTCAACAGGTACTCAGGGGGAGCTTATAATGCATTGTTGGAATTATGGAGGATGTACAGAAGGAGATCTTGGATGCTGGTCTGCTAATTGCTGCAATCTATCTCTTTCATGGTCATTTATGGTGTTTGGTGGATTATGTTTCTTCTTTACAGATCTCGTTCATATTCAGGGGGAGCATGCTCTTAGGGGGAGCATAACCCTTTTCCCTTGATGTCAAAGAGGGAGAATGAGCTGAAGATTTTGAGGTTACCATCAAGTCCAAAGAGGGAGATTGTTGGCATTATGATTCTGGTATGGCTTTATGATACATATGTTGTACTTGATGGCAACCCACTCATCTCAGATGATAAATTATAGTGCAGAAACATTCACGCACTTATATGCAGAGAAAAGCTTATTCTATGTAGAGAAAAGTTCACGCACTTATATGCAGAGAAAAGTTTATTTCATGTAGAGAAAAGTTCACGCACTTTTATGTAGAGAAAAGTTTATTTCATGTAGAGAAAAAGTTCACGCACTTTCATGTTGGAGAACTTACCTTTGGTCCATGGTAGTTAGTCCTTGGTATTTGAACCTATGGTTTTGGACCATGGTACCTCGTCAAAAGTGTGTATATGTTGGAGAACTTACCTTTGGTCCATGGTGGTTAGTCCTTGGTATTATTGAGCCCCATGTTTTTGGGCCCCTTGTATTGGTTATCTATGGTATTGATCCATGATTTTAGGAAGAAGCTTGCCTATATAAAGCAAAGGAGATCACTTGGCTAATTCATCCTTGCAATTGAATATCTTAAGATCTGAAATATTGGGTTATTGTTTTGAAAGTTTGATCTATGAAAGTGAAGTTGAAAGCGAATCTGTGAAGGGTGATCTCTCGAGCACTGCAGCTGCGGAAGTGCGGAGGCGCCACAGAAGGCGCAGTGCGGAGGTGCCACAAAAGGCGCAGTGCAGAGACGCCACAGAGGCGCCACAGAAGGTGCAGTGCGGAGGCGCCACAGAAGGCGCAGTGCGGAGGCGCCACAGAAGGCGCAGTGCAGAGACGCCACAGAGGCGCCACAGAAGGCGCAGTGCGGAGGCGCCACAGAAGGCGTTGTGCGGAGGTGCCACAGAAGGCGTAGTGCAGAGGCGCCACAAAAGGCGCAGTGCGGAGGCGCCACAAAAGGCGCAGTGTGGAGGCGCCACAGAAGGCGCAGTGCAGAGGTGCCACAAAAGGCGGAGTGCAGAGACGCCACAGAGGCGCCACAGAAGGCACAGTGCGGAAGCACCACAGAAGGCGCAGTGCAGAGGTACCACAGAAGGCGTAGTGCAGAGACGCCACAGAAGACGCAGTGCGGAGGCGCCACATAAGGCGCAGGTGCGGTGGTCGCGACGCCACAGAAGGCGCAGGTGCGGAGGTAGTACAGATATCCGCAGATCTATACCAGTGAAGTTGCGATCCCTGCTTAAAAAAATTTTTAACTGCCTTTGACTATTCTGCGGGGTTTTGGGTGCATAACTGATGTTTGGTTACTGGTATTGAGTTCAGATAACAGCATGATTAATGACTTATCTTTATGTACTAGATCTGGTTGATAACTCTCATAATATCATTGTATATGTATGGATCTGGTGATTGGGTGATTCAGAAGGTTGTTTGATTATGAGCTTCAATGTTGTTGTTGGGTCTAGTATGAAAATTGGATGAAAGGTGGCCTTTCAGATTATGTGTTGTGCTTGAGTGTATCCAGTCTGAAAATTGATGAAACGTGGTACCTGGAGGAGAGAAGATTGTAGGCCAGCGCCTATGTACTAGTATCTAAGCTAGTACAATATCTAAGGGAGATCTTTGGAGCATTGTAGCAGGTAGCAGCCTGCGTACTAGTAAATGGATCGGCTAGTACAAGAGCGAAGGGGGTTGTAGCTCCCGTACTGGTATAAGACTGCACCAGTACAAATATTGTAAAAGGATTTTCTTATTAAGAAGAAGATTGAGATGACTTGCAGCAGGTGGTTTTTCTCCCGCATTGGGTTTCCACCTTATATCATGGTGTTCATGTGTGTGCCTTATGTGTGATGATCTATTCTCTATTACTGCATCTGTTATCTGATAATATGGTTGATAATGTTCTAATGCACTCATTGAAGATCAATTAACTTAATCATAAGAAGTTGTGGAAGTAGCATATATGAATCTGATTATGGAAATGAAAAAGTTTTATTAATGTGATAATATTGATTCACCCCCCCCTCGCAGTATTATTTCCAACACAGCTGTCATTGGCTTCAGCACTAGAAAATGCTAGTATGGATTTGTGCTCCCCGTACCATCGATTATATAAGGGGAGACCCCACTAGGCTGCAATCCTTTATCCATAGGAAGCTGAGTCTACTACCTTGTAAACGTGATACACTAAACACAACATTCGGGGAGATCGCCTGCCCGTACTTCTCGGTTCGCTGGAAGGTATTCTGCAGTTAACAGTTACCTTATAAGCCTTTTTACCTAGATCATCCTGAGTATTCATTTGATCTTTTTGACTCTTTAAGCTTAAAAGATCATTCGAGCACTTTTCCTTTCGAGCTTGCTTCAAATCAAAAGTGATAGAGTCACCTTTGCTTCTTTCTCAACTCTTAAAACATGAAAAAGCACCAATTTGTTTATGCGTCTTAAAAAATTGTTGCCCACGATCTCATAACATCCCTGTTAGTCTTTTCTAGACCACATCATGAGTATTCTTTTTAAAGTACATTTAAAGCCTTGGAATTTATCTCTTTGTTCCTGCTCTTTAAGGCAAACACATCGTGGCTGAACCGTTCAATTCACCTAGTTCCTCCTCCTCTCCTTCGTTTCAAAGATTGTTTGAGGAGACATTTCTAGAATTACCATAGTCACTTTAGGACCAAGGCGTTGAACTTGGAATTACTATGAGCATTCAACCTTTGTCATCTCGTCCTCCACCTCCCTCAGATACAGGGTCACTTTCTAATATTGGCCCGAAATCTCCAAATAATCCTATCCAGACTCCCGAGAGTCAGCCGACCCCTGATGATCAACATGGACTGGTTATTTATCCTCTGAATCCTTTGTTCGACCTTGTTGTGATATCACCACATTGTTTGTACAGTCCATATGATCAGCCTGGTATTCCTTTGGAAATATCCCCTCGAACATCTTTGGTCGTTCGTTGTCGTTTGTTTCCACCCATGGAACCCGAAGGCAAGTTTCTAGTCTCCTCTCCGAGTCACTCGAAGGTTTTCACTCCACACATTGTCGAAGAGGAAGAATATCAGTTTCCTCCAGAAGGTTTCCCCTACACAAGATGCATTCCCAACAGTGTTTACAAGAACTTACCTCATAATTATGTGACTTTAGCATAGTTTGTCTCAAGTACACCTAGTGCCTCTTCATTTTATCATAATCATGTTTGGGTGTATGGCGTGATGCCTACCATGGGTCTGTTCATTCCGAATTCGACCCGCCAACAAACGTTGATTTTTGCAGTTACTTTAGTCCTTGTGCATCCCACCGTTCTGAACCCTCTTGTCTCACCAGTCCAAGTCACCGATTCGGTGCAACTGACGGCCTCGAGTCCTGCCTCTGTCAGTCTTTGATCCCTCTACTAAGTGCACAAGTTGTGTCACCACCTGGGGGGTAGAATCCAAATGTCTCTATGGTGTCGGTACAAATAATGTGAGTATCTCGCATGCTCATACACTTGGGGTGAACCAGCCTTCTTTTGGTGTTATTCAAAATCTTCCTAGTCCTGCTAGAGCAAGCAATGTCCAGTACCAATAGGTCCAAAATCTTGTTGATCCGTTTGGGTCAAGAAATTTCCAGTATCAACAGCCTTATGAGGCCCAAGTTCAATACCACACTCCTTATGTTCCATATGGTTCTCAAGGAATGGTAAATCCACCTTACATCCGTCAGCTTGGGCAGTACATTCAGCCTGGTCTGACCACCGTTCCCAGTGGCTATGGCCATATATAGTTCGGAAATTTTCAAGGTTTGAATCCAGGAACTGTCCAAGTACCCTTGCAGCCATAATGAAAACCTTTGCAACAACAAGGACAACCTTCATTGCGGTAAGGGCCATCTGTGCAGCCACATGGTCCAATGATGCAGTAGCACGGACCACTGCAAAATAGTCGCTGGGGCAACCCTCACAGCATTTGCAGCAAGCCATGCAATCCCAAATGTAGTACATTCAGAAAACCTCCCACCCTATGTCTTCACAAGGCCAAAATCTGCAGTCGCAGGAACAAATTTTGCAACCGCAAGGTCAGCCCTCGCAGCAACAAGGCCAACCCAGGAAGAAACAACCCTTATATACATATCAATAGGGTCAACCTTTGAAAGGACAAGTTCAGGGTCAAGTCCTGCAGCAGCATGCCCTATATCCTCATGTCCAAGGGCAACAAGTTCAAAATCCTCTTTCGCAAGGATAGCCGGTCCAAAATCCTTATGTCAAGGGCCAACAGGTTCAAAACCCATATGCCCATGGACAGTGTTAGAGTTGGTCTGGTCAGCCCTCCATCAAAGATCAAAAATCTTTATGCATTTCATTTTTAGGTGTCCTGCTCCATTCATTCAGCTACATTCTGCTAGGGGCATGCCATGATCTGACGGAGAAGGTCATGCTAGTCATTTCCCCTCATGTCGGGTTCCTGTTGGCTTAGGTCTTTTGTCAATGATCACCAAAGTCCATGACAGTCAAGGTCTGGTCCTTTAATGGACAATAGTCATTTTCGGTCATTAGGTCTAGGGATTAAATCAATTTGGTCTTTAAATATGTCCAGTAAAGCCATGCAGGCCAGAGTGATGCCCTTGTAAAGTAATGATTCACAGAGTTTCATCGTCATATTGATAAACTTCGACTGTTCTCCAAAACTTTGTTTTGAAGAAATGTCAAACAGTGTCATGGGTGATAAAATTTTCCAAAAGGTCTTCAATTGATCTCTTCAGGTGTAATCATGGTTTCCGTGGCCAAATTTCCTGTCAAGCAATCCCTGCAAAGAGTGTCGAAAATTTCATCACTTGAGCCAAATTTAGAGGAAAAGTGAAAATCAGGGTTGTTTTAAAGTCAGTGAAAAAGTGTCAAATATAACATTAGAAAGAGGGTTTTTTGAAAAAGCAAAATTTAAATCATGACCTCCAAGTCTATATATACAAATTCCCACCAAAATCAAAGTCATTGTGTAATCAAAGGCAGAGCGAAAACATTGCAAAGTCATGGAGAGTGCAATTGCGTGGTTTGGAGAAAGTTTGGAGGCCATTACAGGCGCGCGGTGCATATAGGCAGGGGCGCGGCGCACACAGAGCCTACCCACAGTGAAAATTCCTAACTGGCGAGGCGCACACCCAGAGCACAGTGAACTGGGTTTTGCGTGCGACACACACAGACAAAGCACCAAAAACGGGCCAAAACTCCTTCAAATTTTTTGTGAAGCACATCAATTGCAAGGTAGGCTTGAAACATCACTTGTTCATCAAATTTTATGAGTGATATGGTGGTTTTATGCCTATGATTGAATGCAACAAATTTCATAAATTCAACCACAAGAAGACACCAAAAACCATTGATGATAGGGTTGTATAAGTATATGTTGATGCCAAGGCTCTATTTTTCCTGCCCTACCACTTTTCCTTATTCCCCTATGCCATTTTTCCTATTATCACTACCCTAACACTACCAAAATCATATTCCCTTCCCCTCCTCCTATTGGTCAATAAAAACCCCAAACCCTAACCTATCAAAATACCCAAAACCCCTACATATCCCTAAACAAAATTCTCCCTACAACCCCTATTCCCATTACATTACTCCCCTCCTAATACTCCCTTTGTTTCATTGTTCCCCTTGGTGGCAGATATCACAAACAACAACCAGCTTCACCATCATCAAAGGGAAGCCTTAATACAGTATATAAATAGTAGTCATGGCATCTGAGGGTTCATCAGAGTATGAGGTGGAAACTCATAGTGATACAGACTCAGGAGAACAAGCTCCCATGAGACATCACAGGAGTGGAAAACATGTTAGGGATGAGCCAAACACCCTCACTGAATTGCAGGCATGCCCTCTTGCTATGTCATGTTTCCAGCACCTAGCATGTTTTGAATTTTGTCAAAGGGTGGAAAATGTTAGAGTTCATCATGAGTTGGCCCGTCTTTTTGTGCTTCACCTACATGGAGGTCAGTCTATCTTGGCCAGGGTCACCTTCACATTGACACCCGAAACTATCTCAGTGGCAACAGGCATACCAAATGTTGGAGAACAGTGGCATAAGAAGAAGAAGGTGGATAGGCAATACTATGAGCCTTACATTAAGGCCAGTTGTTTGAGGCATCTCACAAGAGTCTTCCCATTCAGATATTTCAAAGATGAGTATGCTACACTCATGAAATTGATCATGAAGTACTTCAGTTATGAGGGGAGGTTATCTCGCCTATATTCCTATCACATCAGGTTGCTCATGCACTTTACCAGGGTGTGGATGATGAACCGCCCATTTTTCATTTGTAGGAACATAGAGAGGATGAACAATTTCATGCAGCATAAGACCCCTTAGCAGCAGCTTAACAGTGTTTATCACTTTGCTCTTGTCCGGATTTTGGTGGATCATCAGTTGGGATTGAAGGGCATTTCTTGGGAGGACTTCATCTCCCGTGACTCCTTCAGCACTCCACAGGTAGTGTCAGAGGCAGAGCATGAGATAGGTGGTCCTTCTCATCAGTATGAGCGCCATGAGACCGCTACTATGCTAGTATTCATCACCTATCAGAGAGGCAATAGACATTTATTTGCAGCAGCAAAGCGAGTGTTATCTCCACCCAGGGTGGAAGGGGCCTCGCTTCCTACATCGACGACACGGGAACAGGATAGAGGTAAGGAGCCAATGCATGATGAGGGGCCTTCAGGTGAGCCATCAGGTGAACGAGAGACAGAATTCGTTCTCCTTCATGATGATGAGACAGATAAAGAACCGACAAATGCAGAGCTTAGAGAGATCATCGAGGAGCAGCAATTAGTGATTGAGGCCTTATCCCTTAACTTAGAGAGGGCCAAGTGGAACATGAAGTACTTGGATCAGAGAAACAAATAGCCAGAGGATCAGCAGGCGATTATGGAGCTACAAAACATTCGTGAGCATCGCCAAGCTGCACAAAGAAGAAGAGTTGAGCTCACGTCATTGGAGCAAGAGATCAATGAGGATCGGGAGGCCAATCTAGAGAGAGTCAAAATGCACTTGGAGAGGCTACTGGACAAGTTTGATAAGGACCTTGCCTTACTGAGACACATGGCTTTCCATTATAGGGCACGGAACATGAGTGCAAGGGCCCAGATAAAGATCTTGAAGGCAAAATTGAGCAAAGCAACAAAAGAGGAAAAAGAGCAAGATCGGCTTCGAATCTTGACTAAAGCTTCCTTGGCATAGCATAACACTTCATAGGGGACCTCCAGCCCAAATTTCAAGAAATTTGGGGAAATTTTGGTCACATGACAAATTTTTGGGCAAAACACAGGTTTTTTCTCCCTGTGCGGCGCGACGCTAAAAATTGGGAACTCCAAATGAAGAATGGTTTGCATTTTTGGATTCAGCATGAAAAATCACGACTACTGGTGCTTGGACAAGAAATTTGGGCAAGGTATGAGTCTCCAGGAGGTCAAAAAACACCCAAAAAATGACCTCTCTGCCCCTATTTTGACACACAGGAAGCAGTCTTAGGAGAATGAATATTGGGAGGTGCAAATGAGCCCCAAATTCAGAAATTCCACTTGGGTTGGAAAGTAGACAGGCTAGGCTTTCCAACAAGAACACTTGGGAATAATTTGGACTACTACGGGTACCTCAAAATAGCCTCCAAAGTGGCATGGCGCATATAGAATTTGGCGCGGCGCATATAGATAAAAAGGGCAAAATCGCGCCCGTTTCGTGAAATTTCGATTCGCGACTTCTCCAAGTGGGCCCGCTCATCTAAATTTCACTTTTTCGGCACCTAAGACAGCATTTAAATTATTTTCACTTCAGATTGGCTTCTATCCAAGTGGCAAAGGAAGGCAAACAGCCACCCAAGCCATTTGTCATGTTTGTAACGCTGCACCTGTAGCTAATGGTTGGCTTTCCACCTCCATTTTGTAATGATTCGAGTAACTCCCCAACCCTTGGGCGTTCTATCTCTTCATGGAACATTCTATATATTGTATGCAAACTATTTGCAAAGGGTTGGTTGGCTTGTAACTTCTGGGAGACTGTGGGAAAGAAACTCTGTTTCTTCACTGTATATTTTTGACAGAGAATTAATGAAAGGTGGCGCTCTGTTTCATGAGATTCATGTGGTTGTGAGTGTAGTAAATGTGTCTCTTATGTTTCATATGTATTTTTTAATGTTCATAGTTCAATTCATATTCATTTCCAGTGAAATTTTCTGAGTTAGATAAGGTAGAATTCAATTTTATTGCTCTGCCTGTGGGAAAATTTCATGTTCAGTGTTCTTCTTCTGTTGAAAAGAATTCATGTACTTATGTACTTTTCACTCTCCTAAGAAACATCTCCATTTAACGTTATTTCGAACTAAATTGCTACACTTTCCACCTGTCTTGCCTCACGGAGTAATCTGTGCCTTTGTATTAAATTCTCTGTTCATTGTTGTCCGTTGGTCCCATAACATCCCAGAAGCTCAGTCATTCATAAAAATTGTTTTTTGTATCCCTGTTCACTTACTAGCCTAAGATCAATATTCCAATGTAAGTCATCTCGGACTGTTTCGTTTATCTATTCACTGAGCGTGACTCGGAGAGAGCCCTCTCCTGTTCTGGTAGGGCTAGCTACCAGACTGAGCGTGGTTTGTGGTTACCCTGAATTTTGCCTTCTTTCAGCCTAGGGCAGATTTAGGTGCTAACAAACAGCAGGTGAAAAACCCATATGTCCAGGGTCAATAGGCTCAATAGCCTTTTAACACATATGTTTTCCATCAACAACCTATGGTTGGACAATTTCAAGGCTTTCAAAGTCAAAATCCTCCCTACGGGCAAGGTAACCTATAGTGGGGGAAAAATCAAATGCCCTATGGACAGAACCCTCCATTATGGGAACAAAATCCTTACCAGTAGGGATGGCCTCCTCTATTTGGACCTGCTTATCGACCTCCAATACCCAATTATCGTTCTTGGCTACACTAGAGTTGCTAGATGTGTCTCAACTCTCAAATTATCCAATTCTTCATTCACCCTACTAGCCTCTAGTCCCATCCAAGATCTTCAGTGGTTGTCCAAAGTTTTATGGGAAAGCAAAGGAAGATCCTCAAGCCCATGTGATGACATATCACCTCTGGTGCTCTTCGAATTATTACATTGATGATTCTATTCATCTTCGTCTTTTCCAACGAACTCTCACAGGCACTGCAGCCAGGTGGTACATTGAGCTCCCTCAAAGTACTTATTATGACTTCAACTGTTTGGCCATGTATTTCATGACCAATTTCCAATTGCTAGTTTGCTATGAAATTGGCACCTATTTTCTTACATCACTCAAGCAAAATATTGTGACCCACATCTCCGATCACATCCATGAATGGAGACGTAGGCATCACCTGATCAAATTTGAGATTGCTGATCAGTTACTGACCAAATGGTTTACCAAATCATTCGTCACTCCAGTTTCTCGCAATATCACTATGGGTGGGTGCATCACAGAGGAGCAAGCCATTGCTCATGCCAAGCACTTAGATCTCATTTATTCTCAGTCTGGCACTTTGTATGAGTTATACCCGATGCTCCGAGGCCATCATTTGATCCAATGGCATTGAAGTCACAAGCTACACCATTGGTTGATGGAGTAATTGGTTCAGTATCCCAGGCCCCTACAAAATCTTCTTCCAAACAGAAGTCGGCCTCAAAAACTGCTTCCAACAATCCCTCTCAGAATCCACCTGGCCCTAGTAAAACCTAAGAGGTCCACATTGTTCAGTCTACCGCAGCAGAAAAATCATCCAAAGGTAACAAGAAAGGCAAAGGCAAAGCTAAAGCCGATGCCCAAAAAAAGGGTCCTCCTAAGTCGTGTGCTGGTGATGCTTCCCAACGGAAGCCTAAGTATTTGTGCCTCATCTGTGAGGAGGATCACTATACTAAGGATTGTCCCAGACGATCTGAAGTTAGTCATTTGCTCAAAGGGACCCCAGAGTTCCTAAAAGAGCCATTTCCATCCCAACAGACCCAAATGGTAGACCAGCCTCAATCATCTACTTCCTCAGGTTCACAAGTGTTCATGATGACTAAGCCCATTAATGTGCCTACTAGATCAAAAGATTATCAAACTCCTACCCCGACCACAAGGAAATAAAAAGAAGTTTCCCTTCTTCTTCTACCCCGTAAAGTTTTGGTCCTCTTCATATAGAGCGACCCAACCCTGATTCCGCTATTCGACCACCTTCTTGAGGTGTGCTACAAAAGGCCTCATACAATCCCAATGCTCGCGCTGCTCAGCACTATAATATTGTTGAGGATTTGGCTCAGGCGCCATTGGCTATGTCTGCCCTCGAGGTACTTCAAAGTTGTCTGTCTCAACGGAAATCATTATTGTTAGCTATTGGGGATATTGATCTTGTTGATTCTAGTGTTATATGTTTTGATCTAGAAAACCACGTTCCGTTTCTTCCTCATTAGATTCCCTTTCTCATTTAGGTTATCATTAATGAGAAAACCATTCACAGAACTATCTGTCACACAGAATGAGTCGTTCTTGCAGACAATACCAACCTCCCTAGTATCTAATGATATCTAGCAACAACAAACCAATCAAGTTCTATCTTTCTCTAAATATGCAATTTATAGATAAAGGAAAACAAGTGTTTTAGGCCTACCTTGGGTCCAATGCAAGTTTGTGGAAGCCTCGCTCCGTTGATCCAAATGAGCTCCCTTGTAGAGAATCTACAAACACAAACAAGCACACAAATTAAATAGCACCTGAAAAGCCAATATAATAAAGCATACTTATCATGATGATCAAGGAATTCATGAAACAAATCACATAAGACAATTTGTTGAGAAAAATGAATCTGATTGTATTAATTTAAATCAAAGAAGAACTTTACAACCTGTGCCTTGATGCTGTACAAGCTCCTCCCAGGGTCCATCAAGAAGTCTCCTCTACTTTGACAAGTTTCACTCTCTTCCCAATGAAGCCAAAAGGTATGTGATCTCTCCTCTCAAGCTTAACTAGGAAGTCTCAATTCCACCAGCATTTACCCTCAAAAATGTTCAGCTTCTAAACTCCCTAGCAACCAGCCCAATGCCTTCATTTATAGTGCAATGGAGGGAAGTTACTAGGTCCACCTTCAAAGGGATAAAGCCCTCCTTCAAAGGGATAGCTCCTTCACTTTTGGGATGCATGAACCACCTAGGAGCGAACCATCCACGTCAAGATTCCTTCTAGAAACATCTAGAATTAACCCAAAGTGAGTTTTTAAGAATAAACTTGCGCCTTTTTAACTTTCATAGGGGTCCGCACCCACTCCTTTAGAGACAAAGCGGGCAGGTCCGTAGGTAACATGAACAAAGGGTGCGGGACTACAGGCAACATTCAGAGAAAGTGCGGAACCAGAGGTTTATTGATTTTCAAGGTCTTTCTCTCATTTTTAAAGCTTGACATGAAGAGCTAAGGTTTGAGACTTGCTTAGGAGGACAGTATGAATGATGATAGACCCATACTGACTGCAAATAGTCATGGTGAAAATATTTTGTGTAACACCATCATTGATGAAGGTACTTCCACCTGCATCATGTCTGTTGCTTTTTGTAAGGCAATTGGTTCTCCTACTTTGAGCCAGTCTCCTAACACTTTGGAATCTTTTGATGGGTGCGATTCGCAACCATTTAGTGTCTTACCTAGCCTTGCCATTACTTTGGAGCGTAAGACAGTGCACATCGAGGTAGAGATTGTTGACACTAATCTCAATTATAATCAACTACTCGGACGGAGTTGGACCCATGCCATGCATGTTGTAGCCTCCTCCTTGTTCCACGTGATTCATTTTCACCATCAAGGGAGAATAGTCATAGTTGACCAACTGTCATTATTTTCCTCTTCCTCCTCGGATGGCAATGTTTTGTATGTCAAGCACACCGATGCTCCTTATGAGAGTGTGGGGATAGGTCTCTTTTAAGATCCTGCTTTGATGGGTATCTTCCCACTCCCACCTCCTCATGTTGCCTATGTTAACATGATTTCAATCAAGTCTGATCCTTGGGTCATTCCCTCCCCGAATATTGTTGACACATGGGGCAAGGTAATGTCGTTAAATCCTGCCAAAATCAATTATGTGCATACTTTTTCGGCCTCACCTTCGGTATCCTTTGCTCATCCTGTTTCCAGTTCACCTCTTGACCTTTTTTCTCAATCCCCGTGGCTTCGTTCTGGCCCAACAGTCATGTCTATGTGTCTTGAAAAGTTCTCTTCTCTGCTCCCTATTGACATGTCAGTCTCACCTGCCATTGTCAAGCTCTTTCAACTGAGGGCACCTTTATCCCTTCATGGATTCAGGATTTTTCTCCCTCCCCAAGTTTTTCCCAATTTCCCATTATTGCAATGGGGTTGTCCTCTCACTCGTAAACTTCCCCCACTTAGGGGGCATGGGGGAAAAGCATTATATGATTTCTACTCTATTATTTAGCTGAGTCGATGCTTACTCGTCATGTCAATAGTAAAAATTTGGTGTTCATCTATGTTGATTGATTACCCGAGTCCCAGCATGGACTCTCTCAAAACGTATTATGCTTAGGTCATCTTGCATGGTTACTTTTGTACAACAAGTATGTCATTCTTTTTTGTGCAGTGAGGTTTAGTGTATTGTTTTGCAAGCAACTTTCCTTCTTATTACTTTTTTTCCTGCTTTGTAGATGTCAATGTATCCTCACATCGATTTTGTTGATGGTTCTTACCAAAGTACTCGAAACCTATCATCCACAGCATGGGCCATTTATGACCCCCATGGTGAGTTAATTGATCTTCAAGGGATTTGTCTAGGTCAAACAACTAATAACATCGTTGAGTATCACATAGTTATCGAATTGTTGTTAGAAGCTATCGCTCTTGGCATCTGGGATTTGGATATCAACCTTGATTCACAGCTTGTCGTTCTTCAACTCTATGGGAAATATTCCGTCAAAAACCCTCAAATATTGAGAATGTATCTACATATTCATATTTTGGAGAGAAATTTTGATTACATCATGTATCATCATATTCCTAGACATATTAATACATTGACAGATGCATTAGCTAATTATGTGTTGGATAGACATTTGCGAAACATGTAAAAATAAAAAACAAATCATTTGTATCATAGTAAGCAGGAAAATATAGCATATATGTGTGTGTGTGTGTGAATAATGTTTGTCATACATCAAAGCCTCAAAAAATAATATGTGTGTCCAAAATAAATTGGTGGCTCGCAGGCCTTATACATCTGTGGCTCGTAGGCCTCTAAAATATGGAATGCTAGATCTATGCACTAAACAACATGATACTCATGATAGCATGTAACTGTTGAGACTACGCAAATTAGCAGTCGGTGGATCCGATCTGACACCCCCACCGTATGCCTCTGGTACTAGCGTGGGATATCACCCATTCGAACGTACTCTTGGATCCCATGGGGCAAACCCTCGAGATTTCATGCAATCTCCTCCTCGTTGTCGCTCCCCTCGTGATAAGGAGTGACATAAAATTAGGTTGGGATATCCTCCTTTTCATCATTGACCTTCCTGGGTTTGGCCACTCACTTTTTTCCTTCCATTTGATCTCTTCCACACCAGCATCACCACCGATCCTATGGATCCCAAAGCTGCCAAACTCTGGAATCGTGTCATCCATATGTTCAAGAGTCAGTCCCTCTACAGTTACACTTACTCTTGTTTCTTTGTGTCATATGCAATCATTCTTATCCCTTTGTCTCATGTCAATGATGTGGGATACATTATGGCATTCCTTTGACACGGTCGCTTCTTGTCGACTTCAGCTCATTATCCAGGAAGCTGGCCGAGAGACTCCCTTTGAGTACCTTAGAGCTTTCATGCCCTAATGGCAAGTTCTTCACACTCGATGACAAGTTGACATCATTGGCTTTCAATTGGGTGATTTCACGAGTGTTCAACATCAGTTCCTTTATTCACATTCTCTGAACTGTGTTGCTAGTACCTTGAGAGACATTGTCATTATTGGTGGTTTCTCTCGTGCTTGTTAATGGCTCACATCATTGACCGGTAATCAAGTGACTTCCTAGCTTGTTTGACTTCAACAGATTCATTCGCATGTTATGGTTTGTGCTTTGAATGGGTCATTTGGAGTGGAAGACCCTGTGCTAAGATTACATTAACTCCAGGTTGTGAGGCAATGTGACATGATCATGTTGATATACATGTCTCTTCCAGATGGATGGTTGCAACCATACCATGAGTCATTATATGTGATCCTTCTCATTATTGGATGGTTTTGACCATACCTTGGTTTCGTTATGATCCTTCCTGGTGGAAGGCTGCCCCCGTGCCTTGGATCCATTTAC
Source organism: Pinus tabuliformis (assembly GCA_031772625.1). Lineage (NCBI taxonomy): Eukaryota > Viridiplantae > Streptophyta > Pinopsida > Pinales > Pinaceae > Pinus > Pinus tabuliformis. Next base: position 149,381,413 of record CM062816.1, read on the forward strand.
ATGATCATTCTCTGGATGGTTGCGTCCATACCACGATTCATGTATTATTACTCAGAGTTTCTAGTGATGTATATGTATCTATGCTTGCTTGTAGGTTCTCCGACGATGGACTCTGGTTCCCTGCATGCACTTATAAAGCATTTCACTCCTCACTCTAGTTCGCCCTTCATGCTTTAGGGGGCTTCTGTTACACATCATTTTGTCACTATCCATGTACTCCCCATCCATGCTCCTGGAGGACCTCTACAGTGTACCCGACATGCTTTCCTACCATGAAGAAACTCCCATTGTGTCCCTCTCCATGAGCATAACAATTCCCTTATGCATCATTTCCCAAAAAATTTCTATTTGTCCTAGTTTACAACACCCGCGCTAATGACCCATGCCCTCCTCACACCAATATGTAGGGTTTATAACTATCCCTAGCATCGATCAGATCAACTGAGACCTTTCTCAGCTGCCTCAATCCTATTTTGGAAAAAAAAAATTAAATATGGAGCCCAAGCTTCCAGCTCTAGAAGCTTTATAACAAAAGTCTAGTAAATGGTTAGGCCGGATGGAGTCGAGGAGATCAGTTTGAGCTCCTTTCTCCTATTAGGATGGAGCTAATCCAAGAGGTAAGGCCTTCCCCCATGAGAAGAGGAACCATCTCCCCTCCATCCCAGCTATATAAAACTCTCTTTTTCCTAGGCAAAAGTTAGCTTTAAGTCCTCATTATGTTTTGGCTGAGGTTTTGATTTTGGAGTAGTCAACAAGCTACCCATAGTTTGTAGCTTTCTATTTTGTGTTTAAGGAAGAATTGTGAGTTTGTTTTGGTTTGAAGACTAGAGGGAAGAGCCTTGAGACTACCATTGTAGAGGCTATCCATGAGATGCTAGAAGAAGTGTGGGTATTCGAATATGTTAGAGGAGAACAGCAACGTCAAGACATCGGTTGTAATCTCTTCTTGAACTAATATAGATGCAACTATCGAAAGATTTCCTACATGAAATGTAATCTCACATATTTATGGCTTAATGTTTCTTGACCTGTTAAGTAGGTTGAATACAATATTGTATGCTATTATGTTTGTTGTTTGTTGTTGTTCATTGTTGGTTTCTCATTTCCGTTGTGCGAAGGAAGGAAACAAAAGATAGTTGGAGAAAGGAAGCAGGATCATCACCAAGAAGAATAGTGTTTTTATTGGTAGGCCCTCTTAACTGATTCTATCCTAAGGAAATCTTCCATAGATTGTCTATTTGTGACTAGACCCGCTCTCTTGAGCTAGAGGAATTGTTTGTGTCCACACTTAGAATTTACTTGCATCATATTCCCTCCAGAAGGATGTGGATGGGATGATTGCTTCTAAGAAATAACCAATCCATGATGGGGAAAGGATCTTGCATTACAACATTTTGTTGACCTCCTTGCCCCCTATTGTCTTGTATCCTTTTTAAATCAGGGAGATGAGGACAATGATGGGTATAATGACCATATTCCCCACCTATAACACAAGAATGATTAGTGTGTATACTTTTGTTCTTGTTTTTCTTCCGTGGGTTGTTTGTGGTCAATCCCTTGTTTTTATTTTGTTTAGGTTTTCCCCTTACCAGCGCCCACAGGGGGTTGTTGATGGTTATTTCCCCCCTATTCAGGTTCTCCCTTTGGTTTTCTCTTTGGTTTTTTCTTAGCAACATTACACGGGTTGGCTATGTTTAGCTACTCCTCTAATTGTTTTTGTTGAGCGAGAGAAGGTTGCACTAGATTAACCGTTGCATTATTTTGCATTGGTGAGCTATTTTGTTGTTATGCAGGGAAAGGAGAATACTGGTTTCCTTGCCCCTAATTGGTATATGGATTTTGGGAAGAGGATATTGTGTCTATATTCCTAGAGGAGTATTGGTTTCCCTGTGGGGGATGTTATGAGCGTACATGAGGGGGCTGATATTTTTTAACCCTACTAACCAGATTCAGTATCAATGTGGGTTGACTAGGGTAGTATCCTATATGTTGGAGTGGTGGTGCGTTTCTCATAGAATCAAATGATTGGCCCCTAAAATATTATCCAAGGTACTAGTAGATGTTGCTAAGTTTGTTTTGGGTTGTGGACCCAATCAATCCATTAGCGGAATTGGATGCGCCTTGTGTCTCTTTATAAGTTTGCAGATGCAGGGCATCTAGAAGCACATTATAGATATATCTAGACTAGGTGTATATAAGCTCTAACTGTTGATATTTACCAATGGATTATTCCTCGTTATATAAGGATTAATTTGCCACATCTTTTGAAATTTTCGATGTGAGGGATCTCAAAAACAAGTCGAGGAGGAATTTGTCTTCAAACAATGCTTTACACAAGCTACGACATTTCTGCCGTTCATGTATATTATCTGAAATGTGGGTAGAAGGTTTTTTCTTGAAGTAGGTGAGTATTTCCAGGCCCGAATCATGACGAACTAGGAGCTACAAGAATTTGATGAAAAATGTAGCTAGGGGTCTGAAGTTTCCATGTCACGCATAAGGTTGGTCAATGTACCATTTCATTGCAGACCCAATAAGGGTGCGTTGAAATAGTCATAATCAAATATTATTTTCTGTGATGCTATTAGAGGAACACCACAGGTGAAACGTGATGACATGGTTTCCTGGTTATTCTCCTTGTTTTCCTTTGAATTTTGGAATGTCTAAAGGGAGCTTGGTGTGAATAGCTAGCCAATTTTAGCTATGAGCGATCAAGTCATTGGTTAGCTTACTTAAATCGGATAGGTTTAAAGAAGCTAAGAATGGGATATGCGAGTTATTTTTCATCACGAAACTATTTTGGATAGCTACATATAAAGGGGTCCTCTATGGGGAGGTTTTGGGAGAACTACCTCAATGGGTGTCTCGCGGACTATCCCAAGGAGTGGTATGTGGGATCCCTAAAGGGGTAGCGCATGGGGACCCTTGTGGTGTCATGAAGGGTGTTCTTTAACGAGGAGGGGTCCCGAGAAAATATGCATCAATAAATGAGGACCATATAATGGTGGTTGTGTGACGTCCTCTACACTTAAATGGCGGGAGTTGTGGCATACCTCCCGATAATGGGGGAGATTTAAGAAGCGTCTAGATCGATGGGGAGTCATGGGGTCCCCTATGGTGTTGATTAGAGTGTGTTCTACTTCTTTTATGTTGAGAGAAGGAGATGATTCTTCAAAGAAAATAAATCACATATATAAAACAAAACGAAAAATAAATGATTACTTTCCCTTTAACTTGAGCCTATGTGATCAATCAAACAAAAAATGGTTTTCGTTTGTTTTTTCATGTGAAAAAATATCCTAAGAATAATTATTCTTCCATACCACTCTCAAAGTAACTGGGCCTTATGGAGACATATTCTAATGGTTCTTGAGGTAACGTCTCGAAATAACTAGCCACACCTTCCAGCAGCTCAAGAATCAACCAAGGTAATGGAAATGAGGCTCAAGTGTTGCCCGTATCGTCACCTATAGGGAAACGATTCCCTAGATTTTGGCCATTAAAGTACCTTTGTCACATGTGAGCATTCAAGTCTTTAGCTTCTTGGTAGTCAATTACCAATACCAAGCACTAGATGGGTCGAGTAGCCCCAAAGGGCACTGCATGCAGTAGACTTAAGCCAAAATCCCTCTGAATCGGGTCACTTCCATGCTCGAGTATTCTTTTCCATGCGTTGATTGAAGGATTTCAAGATCCCTACAAATTCAACTACAATGTTTCAAAGATGTCACATGACCATGGCGGCTTATGAGAGGCCTACCCCCAATGGTCCTAACCTGAACTATAAATTTTTTGGTGGCCCTTGTGGGGAATTTAGTTGGTTCAAGTTATGGTTGCTTTTAAGGGTATTACTTTTCTTTAGGGTGTGATATATAAGCTAAAATAAACTAAGTATCAAAATCTCTAGAAAATGGATTCCTTCTAGTACGAATTTTAATGAAGCTTAGGGTGTGGTGCGTAATTGTGTGCAAGTGATGAAGTGAGCATGTAAAGTGTGAGAAGATGTGGATATTCGGTGATCTGTTCCAATATTCCCCTACTTATACTATATTTCAATTGTTCCTTGCATGAAAAAGAAGTGATATGCAGATAATGGGTTGCTTACTCTTTTTCCTATTACACTATGTGAATTTCAAAATAGGGAGATGGAAATTCAAATGCTTTAAGAAAGTTTTCATATGCAAGCCCAAGTTTGTCTAAGAGATGCAAGGGAAGTAAAGATTACTTACTTTTTGTAATAACACTTGCTCCTAGTCCCATAAAATGAAAGAAAGGAATGCTTTGGTTGGTAAGATTATTTGTCGATGATGGGCCATTTACTCCTTTACTAATTAAACTATGTGAAGATTATGAACAAAAAGAAAAGATAATCTAATTACTCTACTAATTGTGATTAGTAAAGAAACTAAGCAATCTAAATTGACTATAAAAAAAAAATTATAGGTGAAGGAAATTCACGAAAGGCTGCAAATCACCTGAAAAATGTGAAATTAAAGGGTGTTTTTTCTTTATAGAAAATCTCAAGGGTTTCATAGTGCACAGACGTAGTGAAATGGTTGTCAGAGGGAAATCCATGGAGTGTGCATCTGTCAGAGAATAATTCATGCAGTCGACAAAAAATTATAAATTGATAAGTTTCTCTGCCCACCACAGGCTCACAACGTCTTGCAAAAATTCCAGAGAGGTAATGAATGCCTTGTAGGTCAACTATGCAGAGAGAAGATCCTACAAACACAAGCTTTAGATTAAAGAAAATACAACAGTATCGTTACCATTTCTGTGGTAGTGTTTTTGTGGAAACGTTGTACGAAAATACACCTCCTTAACAGTTGGTTGTTCCCTGAAAAGGAACACAAATAGAGTTGATGTTGTTAGTGAACAAACATATATAAACAAAATATTTCAAATAGTGAAAACAATGCATACAAAAATATGAACTAAAGCAAAGAGATAAAGGCACAAACAATGCTCAATGGAGCAAACAAGTCAACAAAATAATGGAAAAAGCTCCCTTTATTGTCGACTAATAGTAGAAGTTGAATACAATAGATGAATATTAAAAACTTGAAGAGAATTCATTGAGATATGGTGCTAAAAAATCCTCAGTAAGGATGTTCTTTTCCTTAATATCTTTGCAAGCTTCTCATCTCTCTCAAAGAAGTATGAATATTCTCTCAATGGTGGACTCTTCTCCTCTCATGAAGATGATGGATTGCTTAGAATAAATATAGCCAACATGTTAGCACTCTTACTTTCTTTGGCTTCAACAATGGAATTTTGCTTTGCTTTGATAGCAATTTGGCCAACATAACATTGTCTCATATTTTAGTTCTCTGATGGCCTGTTTATATAGAATGTTTTGTATCCATCTTCCCTCTCTTGGTTCATGAATTCCATTAACTTATGAGTAGGACAAGATGATTCCATTGAGGTATGCATATATTCGGGGCTTCAATTTGGCTTTCCTGGACTGAGATCCTGTCAAGGAATCGCTTCCAAGTGTGTGAAGTGGTCTTAAATTTGCTAAGTCATCCATTTTCTTGACCATGCGGCTTTTGAAGAAAATTTTTCATAGTGTGCAACTATCAAAGAAATAGCCACAAATTCCTCAAATGTTTAACTTTATAAACTTTGGACCTTAGCAGATTAATTTTTTTCGAATTTCATGATGTCTTTAGCTAGAAAAGCTTCACTTGTGCATTCTGCTAGACTACTTTTAGCATCTTCTGGATTATGCAAACATGTGTATGAATTTATAGTGTTAATAGATGCAATAAGAACTCTATGACTCAGCATAGATATGGATGGTGTCAATGCATAATCCCTCCAAAATTCCAACTATTTTTTTTGGCCTGTAGTAGTGATCAATAACAATATCCCCCCATGGTTGTCCGTGAAGAATGAACATCTTATGTTGGCTCTCATATTCCCTGGTAGAAGACAAGTGAAGAATATGGATGTCTACTTACAGCCATTGGTAGATGAATTTAAGGAATTATGGGAAGGAATATGTGTATGATTTATCAAGACCCATTGCAACATAGAGGAGTTTTACATTGTATGGCATATGTGCTTACACCATACATGATTATCCAGGCTTAGGAGTTTCCTCTCGTAAATTACATTCTTGTTGATTTGTTTAATAAAAATATTGTTTCACATAGTAATTTAATTCCTTGCAATTGTTCATATCTTCAAGGTCGCTAACATGTCGACATTAGGGGAATTTTGAGGTCTAAAATGGGCCTCATAAGAAAAATGTACAACCAAAATAACCTTTATAAGAACCAATAGGATTCAACATGATGATGTCAACCATGGGGGATGATTCACCATTTTTGGAGTAAAAAGTAAAAATTTTAAAAAATAATGAAATAATAAATCTACTTTTTCAACTCATATTTTCAATTTTTCTCCCTAAGGTTTTACTCAAATGTTGAGCGGGAGCACCCATTGGAAGCAAAATTTGATTCCTCATCCAAGGAGTACCCATGTTCATACTTCCAATGGACCTTGCTACATGAAAAATGAGAAATACATGGAAAAACGTGATTTCAATCAAGTTTTTCATGTAGCATGGTCCATTGAAAGTATACAACATGGGTGCTCCTTGGATTAGGAATCAAATTATGCATCCAACGAGTGTTGCTACTCAAAATTTGAGTAAAACCATAGGAGATAAGTTGAAAATACGAGTTAAAAAATAGTTTTTTCTTCTTTTCCCTCTAAAATTTGATGATGTAATCTAATATTATTTTAATTTTTCCATTATTATTTTATAATTTCCTTAGGAGGCCCATTTTAGACCTCAAAATTCCCCTAATGCATGTATACAATAATTCCATAGGTCTTGTAACAAAAGTGTGTCATGGATGTAAATATTGTAGACCTTCTCTGATGGCTAGGTGGTCTGACCACCTACGAAAGCCAGTGTATGACTACTCCATGGTATTCCTCCCAAAAGAACACCCTTATAGAAGAGCAACATCCTCCTTCAATGGTAAACTAGAGAGAACTCAACACCAGTTGAATGACTTAGAGCATATGAGAGAGAGAAGGAGTAGGAGTTTGCAGAAATGTTTGATTCAAATGGCGAGCCTATGTTTGATGATATAGAATTATTTGACACACATGTTGAGAAATTTCACATTGGGATGAAAAGGAAATTTGTCTTTTATGAGCTCCCATATTGGGAACATCTTGTGATTTCCTAGTTACTAGATCCCATGCATATATTTAAAAATATTTCATCTTATTTATGGAGAAACATATCATCGAAAGAAAGTGACACATTGGATGTTAGGAGAGATCTTATTTCTTCAAAAACAAAAAAGAAACATTGGCCAAGACAAGAAAATAGAGAGGTCAATCCCTCTTAGTCTTTCAAGGAAGGTGTTGTCCCATGGATTTTAAAGAAAGATGATATTTCTTTGGCAAGAAAGTTATAATGAGTGTGAGGGTGCCTTCTTTATATGGGTCTTAACTATGGTGCTACTTCACTGTGGAAAATCATTTGTCAGGGTTGAAATCACATGACCATTCGAACCTTCTAAGAGTACGCATGTTGAAAACACAATTTTATTATTATTTTGATTTTTATGTAATGGGATATTTTATAATTACTTTTTGTATAATGTACTATTTACTATGTAGTGTCATTATCCTCTGCTCGTGCATGGCTATGTGAACCATGACTTCCCCCAAGACCTATGACGTTCCATATCTAAATTATTTGCATTTGTACATTGGATCACATCAAAGGAGATTCATATGGCTAACATTCCATGGTGGTGACAAGAGATATATGAGATTGTTTGTATGTTTGAGAAGGAGCTTCCGATGAGTTTAATGGACTTGTAGGTTCATCTTCTAATTCACCTAGTAGATGAGGTTCAATTAGTTGGGGTTGTTTCTTGTCATTGGATGTTCTTCTTAGTGAGGTACACGAATAAATTAAAAGGTTTTGTTCTACAAAGAGAAAAATCGGAGGGGTCTATGACAGAGGGGTATATATCGTATGAGTCTTTCTATTATTCTAGTGAGTACATCAAGCAGATTGATAACACACTAGGTGCAGTGATTTGGGACGATGAAAGGGATGAAGATGAAAGAGAAGTGGATCCTCTCGAAACGAATGGAAAGAGGCACATGAAAAAGAGTAAGTGCGGGCTTATCGTTTGTCAAATTACTACATGGTAACTATTCACACCGAACATCATATTAATACATATTTTGATCTCATGCATACTATATATTTATGTTTGTTTAACTTGATCATCAACCAATTCAAAAATTGAAGCCATCAACAAATTCATTCTTTACAATATGGAAGCGACACAAACATGGGTCACATTATATGAAGAGAAGAGGAGGAAATGGGACAATGATATGAAAGAATTCAAATGGTTGAATGGTAGAAGTGTGCCTTATCCTAATCATTTAAAATAAAATATGCCAATGGCATGCCCTAACAGTTGGGTTCATGATCAAGTCAGAGATAAATATGATGCATTTGTTCGTTACTCGCTTGCTGAAAAGGATGCGCTAAACATAAGGATTGGGTGCAACCACTCGATAATTATATTCTCTTTGTGTATAATTTTAACTTCATACTACACCTTTGTATTTAAACATCTATATAGATTTTTTATTTTTTTTTATGTTCGAGTTATTAAACATATCACACTGTGGTTCTTTCACTTTTTTATAGGTTCATTTGTTCCCATCTATGTGGGAATATGGACATCATTTTCGCACTGAGGATGTCGATGATGGATGAATGAAACAAGATTGTGGAGTGGAAATATAGTTCGACCAATCTAGTCATGCTAGCCACCATGATCAAAATCTAATGGAGGAGACATTAGGTTATGTTGTAAAGATACAAGAGATCATTCAAGTGGAATTCTCTTCATTCAAATTTGTTATTTTTAGGTGCAAGTGGTGGGACACCTTTGGTCAGAATAATGTAAAGGAAGATCACGATAATAGGCTGATATCTATCAACTCTAAAAAGATGTGGCATGAAACTAGGGAACCTTATGTTTTCCCAAAACATTGCAACTAGGTGTTTTTTTAACCAAATGTGTTGGATAGGGATTGGTGGTTCGTATTAAGACACGACCCTAGATCAAAATGTATTTTTGAGAAAAATAATGTTATCATGCCAAGCGAGGAAGATAATGAGGGTGATGACAATGGAGAGTGATATGTACTTGTGTTATTTCATCATTTATACTATTGTTGCATATTTTTGTTGTCATTATTTCACTAATTATATTATTTTTTTATTCGTCTTGTTGGGATTTTATAATATAACTCGTAAGATTCATCTTTAGAGAGAGAAATTTCTAATTTAAATTGGTAAGAGTTTCTATAAATATTAAATTTAAATTGCTTGAAAATCTCATAACTTTAGTAATAAATTAAATTTTATAAAAATAATTTTTTTGAAGTTATATTAAATCTAAATTAATTGGGCCAAGAGGTGCTCTACAACTTAGTATGGGAGAGATGTTATCACGTAATGTTACCTTTAAAAATAGTAAAATAATAATTTAAATTAGCAAATTAAAAATAGTAATAACAAAAGAAATTAATGTCAACCATAATTACAATACTTCAATTTAAACCTTAATCTTATATAGCTTTATATAGAGATATAAATTAACTGAAAATCAAAAAAATAATTTATCTTTTATTATGAGGAAGAAATGTAATGAGTAAAAAAATATAATTCACTTTTTACTACAAGGAAGAAATGTAATTTTTTCACATGACAAGAAATAACATTATTGATATAACATTATGTGTAATTCATTCTATGTTCCATTTACACGAGATATTTAAAACAATAAATATCTTACTGATAAGTAAAATATTTCAATGGCCATATTAAATAACATAATTTTATAGATACTTTATATAGAGAAAAGTAAAGTAACATAAATTGAAAATTTTCTTATATTTTCACTTTAGTGAGAAAAATTGAGCTAATTATTATTACATTAATAGTTGCTTTCTAATTCATTGTATGAGGGATATTTGTAAATTTTTGGATGTTTAATATGGATTTGATATGTAATATTTTAGAAAATATTTAATAATAAAAATAATTAAATATATACATAGAAGAAAAATTTATGCGGCGGCATATTTTAACATTTTAATGTGGAGAACATGAATTGTAAATAGAATATTTCAATTTCAACTACATATATATTATAGTAGCCTAGATCCATCTTAACTTCGTATCTACCAAGCGCCCAGAGGGATCAAATCTATTTTCACTCTAAAAGACGTTTGCATCTCAAGATCAAATTTGATCCCTCCCGGTGCTTGGGAGATCTAGAGTTAAGATGGATCTAGGCTACTGGTTATAAAAAAATTGTGACTTGAGTTTTTAAAATTTAACAATAGATTGAATTTTATAAACCAATATTGAATTAGTTAAATTGTATTTTTGAATAATTTATTATTAATAATATTTTATATTAAAAATTGAATGAATTACACATTCTCGTATTTTTAATAACTAACTAAATTATTTTACCTTTAATTATTTTGTCCTTGTCCGTATTGAAATATTTTACTAATTAAGTTAGATTGAATATCAATGAACTATCTAAGCAATAGAAAATTATTTATCATAATTTTACAATCATAGTTTCAACCATACTAAACTTTCTAATTTATAAAAATATCTTTGCATTTTTTTTTAAAGTAAGTCGTTCTACATGCAATTTCATATATAAAAGTTTGGTACAAGTTCACCAATACATAATTTATAATAAATATTATTTCATAAAAATAAACATCATGATGATAACCTTCTAATAATCACAAACATAATCTAAGATACACATTCAAATTCACTACCATCATCTAATTATATACACTTCTAGCACATATAAACGTCATCAGCTAGCACAAAAGACTAATAATCTAACAAGGCATCATCATCGTGATCATGTCTAACAAAACATAAACATTGTAATTTAACATCATTACCACACACATCCTCAAATTAATATAAAACTCATGTCAAATAATTATTATCACATACACATCTATCTACAAGCTCATTAAATAAACATTTCTAACATGACCTAACAATATACACATTAACACCAACATATAAATTAAGTACATGAACATGAAAAAAAATGCACCATATGTGTGTGTGTATGTGTGTACAAACAAGTTGAATAACTACAACAATTCAAATAAGTGCAATGAGATATCTGATAAAACAGACGCAGTGCTAGGCGGGACTGTAGTAGAAGATGATGAATGGTCAACTACTGCATGATGAATTTTTGTTGAACTCAGCTAAGGTGGAGGAGGAGGTGGTTGGTCTGCATGAGTAGAAGATGATGGATGGTCAACTACATTTGTACCCTCAACATGGTATGGTGAACTTTGAGTTGGAGAAGGAGGTGTTTGATCTACTCTATTAGGAGAAACATGAGGCACATCTTCTAGCTCTAGCATCTCTTTGTAAGGTAACTGAAGAGGTGTACTTCCAGATGGATCACCAACACCCTAACGACTACAATCCGATGGGGTGGTACTACTAGAAGCATCATGATCACTACCCTCATCAACATGATCATGATCATCACCACTCTCATCTAATGTATCTGTCATTGCATGATGTTGGCCTACATCCATCATCATTGTTAGTACCCTACTAGCTTCGATGATATGCCACATAAGATACATCATCTCCCATGGAAAGTCCATGTACAAACCCATGAAATTAGGACCCATTGTGATATCTGGAGCCCTCATAGGGAAGACTCCCACATCAAACAAAACTCTGTCCAATTTGTCGTGGTAGTCCATCCGAACTCACAAACCATCCCTACGACCCTGTATGACCACACCCCCTTGAGGATGTGCCTCACCATATTGGGCCTCGCCCATCTCTTGATCTCCTCCAACAGCTAGTGGGGGAGGAGACATGTCCCCATCGAATGTGTCGATATCTACAAAATATATAGTATAGAAACATAATTAGATAATTTCATTAAACAATTTAAAGAATGTGATAAAATAAATTTTATTCTAATTCATTAAAAGAAGAAAATGCAACTAGATTAATTTAAAGAAAACAGTAATATTAACTCTATCATCCGGAGCCTTTACTGCTGAAGATGTTGGGACACCCTCTCCAATCAATCCCCGTGTATAGTAACACTAACGTGACAAACACATGGTCATCGTCACTATCCAGTAGTGCATGTGACTTGGGAGAAATCTTGGACGGAAACTCCAACAAGCCCCTCTTGGGCATCATCTATCCCCACATGCGCATCTAAACCTTAGTGATTAGCCTAGGAGGGAGACAGTCAAATGCAGGCATCGTGTCTAGAAACCTCTCCAAAAACAAACAAAAAAGCTTGGAAATGACCTCTCTAAAGCCATGCAAAACAACCTAAAAAAATGGCAGACCATCTCATGCAATGTGGCATCTAAATAAAAGAAACAACATAATACAAAATAGGGTGAGTAATGTGTTTCCCATCATTACTAAAGTGTGCAATGGTCATGACTAATAATCAGGGAAACCTAACCAACAATGTAAAATTTGATATGGGAATTGATACGATTACCCATTTTTTGGAGGTAACAAAAAAATCATTCGATTTTGAATAATGTTGATTCATAATACACTTTTGTTTTTGGAGCATAGTTATGACACTTGAAATTTTCTTATGTATCAAGTATAATTTTGTTGTTTAAATGTTAGTGATTTTCATGCTGATTTTGAAATATGTTGATACAACATCAACCCCTTTTCTTAGAGGACTTATTTTTTACGATTTAAATTTTCTTATGTATCAAACATTATTTTTTTTTTTTAAATGTTAGTGATTTTCAAGTTGATTTTGAAACATGTCGACGCAGCATCAACCCCTCTTTTTAGAGGGCTTATTTTTGACACCTTAAATGTTCTAATGTATTAAGTGTGGATTTATTTTTTAAATGTTGGTGATTTTCATATGGATTTTGAAAAGCATCAACATTTATTTTAAAGACATTTTTAACACTTTAAAATTTCTTATATCCTAAGTATGCACAATTTTTTTTTAAATGCCGATAATTTAACTATTGTTCAATCAACATTTTTTTAAAGACATTTTTGACACTTTAAAATTTCTTATGTCCTAAGTATGGGCAATTGTTTTTTAAATGTCCCTAATTTAGCTATTTTTCAAGTTGTATTATTTATGTTCTTGTTTTTGGTCCTGCGATGTTAGTTTTTTAAGGGTTTTCCAAACATGTGATTTTTTTGTTTTTCTTTGCAATGTTTTTGATAATGGGAGTTTCAATTTTTTTTGCAAAAAAATAATAATAACATTAAAATATATAAATATATATATATATATAGACAAAAAAAACACATAATTATCATATAAAAAAAATTTAAAAACAAATTAGAAGATTAACCAAAAAATACAAAAAAAAAATAATAATAATTTTAATTATTAAAAAAAAACCAAAAAAACAAAACAAATAAATTTAAAAAAAAAAATTATAATAATATATATATACATATATATTAAAATTAAAAAAAAAAAAATTAATATATATATACAAAAAAAAACACAAAAAATTGGAAAAAAACTAATCAATAGGTAAAAGATAACCAAATTAAAACAAAAACAAAAAAACAAAAACTTATAAAAACACATACAAAAATACTAAAAAAAATATAAAATTAACCAAAAAAAGCTAAATAAATTAACAAGTTTAAGTAATTAGAAAAAAACCATGAAAAATAAATTAAATACGTTTACAAATAACAAAAGATATTATAATAAAAAAACATTAAAAAAACAAATTTTTTTAAACACCATTAAAAAGCTTGAAAAATACAATAAAAAAGATATTAAAAAAATAATCTTAGAAACTAAAAATTAAAAATTAAAAAACAAATAATCTTTTTTAAACAAATTTAAATTTTAAAAATAAAAAAATAAACAAAAAAATAATAATAATAATAATAATTTTTTTTGTTTGCACGGAATTTGAAAACTTAAAACAATACAATAAAAAATTATATTTAAAAAACTGAAATAAAAATTAAATAAATAAAACATTGCTAGGGCCCTTGGCCTTACTAAATCGGTCGAGCAAGTCCCAGTTGGGTTGGTCGGCCGTCGGAGCAAGCCAGGCAAGGCCCGGGGCCCCGGTAAGCCGAGCAATCGGGGTTGGGGGGAGGGCGTTTTTTTTTATTAAATTTGTTTTTGTATGTTTTTAAATTATGTTTAAAAAAATATATTTTTTTAATATTTTTTATTTATTTTTAAGCTTTTTAATTATGTTTTTAAAACAAATTAATTGTTTTTTTCATATTTTTTAATAATTTTTTTAGTATATATATAAGTTTTTTAATTATTTTTTTTTAAATTTAATTATTTTTTTTTATTATAATGTTTTTTTGTTATTTCTAAATGTTTTTAATTTATTTTTCATGTTTTTTTCTTCTTCTTTTTTGTTTTTTAATTATTTAAAATTGCTTGCTTTTTAGTTTTTTTGGTTAATTTTTTTTCTTTTTTTAAATTATGTTTGTTTCTATTATTTTTTTTTGTTTTCTTTTTTTTAAGTTTTTTTTAAGTTTTTGTTTTTTGTTTATTATTATTATTATTATTATTATTTGTTTTTTTTTTGTAAGCTTAGGTGGGACCTTCTTATTTTCGAGTTTTTACATGTCCGTTATTCACCCCATTTCCAGGGAGGGTAGCACAAGAATCGAACCCAAGATCTCTGGTTCGGTGAGACTTCATTTCCACGGCCATTGCCACTTGAGCTACCCCATGCGAACATTATTATTATTATTTGTTATCTTTTACATGATGATTATACTTTTTTTCATTTTTTTGTGTTTTTTATGTCATATACATATACATATACATATACATATACATATATATATACATATATATATATATATATATATAAATACAATGTTATTATTTTTTTTATTTTGCAAAAATATCTAGAAATTCCATTATAAAAAAACTTCAAAGAAAAACTATAAAATAGATGTTTGGAAAACTCTTAAAATATTAACATCCCAAGATGAAAAGCAAGAAGAGAAATAAGACAACTTGAAAATTTATTAACTTTTAAACTTTTTTTTGCAATGGGTCAAGTTGTCTTAAGTTAAGTTTTTAATGTCATCATATTTTTAGCATTTAAAGAAGAAATTGTTCTTCGTATAATGTCACTTTCATTCAGGTGTTCATTTTTAAAGGTTTTTTAGTCACAAAATTTTTGCATAATGTCATTTAGTCCATAATGTCAAAATTTTAAGGTTTTCCAGCATTTCACTATTCTAGCGTCAACATTTTTCACTTTTAGGTTGTTTTTTATGTTTTTTTGGGGTTTTTTAGCTAGTGTTTTCATTTTGAGTTTAGAGTTCTCTTTCAAAGTTTGCATGTTAACCTCTTCTATAGTAAAAGAAGAAATCTTTAGTTGTCCACCATGGACCTAAAAATCTAATTGACGAACCGCATGAGGCCTGACATATCTCTGAATGTATTCAATCTGCACCTCAGCTTCAACACCATGGAGGATATCAAGGAACTGGGGAAAATCTTCCCCTCTCTTGGATAGGCTAGCGAAAAGGTATATGTCCTCCTTAATGGGCCTATACCACGTCATAGGACCAACACAAAAGGCATGCTCTTGGGCACTCGATCAAAATATCAGATATGCCAATAAAATAGAGTGCACCCTCAGCGATGTAGCCTCCTCATAGTACTTAAGCAGGCTTACATTTTTCAAGAGTGCTCAGGTCACTGCAGTAATAAGGCGAGGGTATAAATATCTCTCCCTCTCTCTAGCCTACCATGTTTAGACCATATTGTATGGATTCACCTATTGCTCCTACTACTGCTACTACTCCATCTGCTAATGTTTCTGCTACATGATCGACATATAAAATACATCAACCTCATACATAAAATACAATTGTTTTTTATTAAATGAATCATGTATTTATAAATATGGAAACATAACTTTCAATTAAAAAAAAAAATCTCTGGTGCACACAAAACACAGTCATGCATCGGCGCGAGTGTGTTTTCAACTATAATTTCACTGCTATCAGTGTGCACATAATTATGACGCAACGTTGTTGGTTCAAAAACTTAACTTTTGATAGAATTGCAACACACTTGTGCACCAATGCACACATATAACATTTTCGCACATGTACAAAATGTTCAACTTATTGAATCCAACAAGCTACAACTATATTTTTAAATATTAATTTTGTGGATCGTTTGGTAAATAAAAATGCATCAGGTGTGATGCGCCGATGTACAATCTATCATATCTTTCCCGATGCGTTTTCATTTACACCATGCATGCAACAATTCCAACAGTGCATTATGTTCATGCACCGACATGCATTGCACCCTGTAAATTTACAGAGCGCACCGCGTCCGATCCAAGCCAAATATATCGAGTGCACCACGTGGTAAATTTTTTTTTTCAAAAACTGTGTTAAAATTAACCTAATTTGTAATCCTAATCCACTACAATCTTAAATTACAAAGAAACATAGACATTACTTGGACATTTGGTCATTGCGGAAGCATTGTGGACACGTAATGGAGAAAAACAAATTTTAACACCATTCGAAAAATTTGGAAACTCAAATAGTGAGTACGATATGAAAATATGGTGAGCAAGAGAAGCACTGATGGCAAGGCACTTGCATATGGCAAGAATGGCAACAGTGCTTCATAGCTTTCCCACACTGTAGATGGTAAAAATGAAAGTTACGATCGAGAGGGTTTTTTAATTTAACCCTCCTTCAGTGCATTTAGCTAACCGATCTAGGGTAGGATATATCCAAAAGCACCACATTTTTTTAATTAAAAAATATTGTGGTGCATTTCACGAGATGCCCCCGTACATTTCTATACATGTACCACATCAGTTTTGTCATTTTACTATAGCACTACTTTATTATTAGAAATTAAAAAATGCCCACCGATTCTCTTTAGAAGAATACCCAAGGAGTTTTAGTACATTTACCACACCAGAGCGTCATTGGAAAATAGCAACACATTTTTATGAAATTTAAAACTACAGTGGTTCTCCATAGTGGTATGCACCGGGTCGTTTTTTTACATCAAGGGAATCAGTTCTATCTATTCTTAAAGCACCGGTGCATTGTGTTATTTAGCACACCATGATTTTCTTTTATAAAAATAAATTTTCCACGGTGCACCATGTTATATGAAGCACCGGTGCTTGTAGGTTTAGTAAAACGTCGGTGTGTTTATATATTTTATACGAACAATCCAAAAAACATCCACTAAAACATTTTCCCACCCACCTCCGTTAGTGACCTCTGCTACAAACAGATTTTTGGGCTATTATAGGGCCTTTGGCAAAAACCTCCACTAGAAATTCTTTTCCTTATAGTGCGGGGTATTCCCAATTTCCTCTAGAACCTAGTGGTGCCAAAAAGGAAGGGGAAGTTTTGGTAGCCTCACCCATACTTTCATTGTTGGGACCACCATTTTTGTGGCACTAAAATTTGGGAACCATGGGGTAAAGAAGAGCCCTACAGTTCCCCAAAACTATGACCCTTCTTTCATTGCTCTCTCTAGATCTTCCTAGGTATCGAATTGAGCAATAAAGAAACCCTTTGAGCAAAGGTATATGTCATAATTTTTGGTCTAGGTTATGAAAACCCACAAATACAAAGCATCAGAACCGGTCCAAAAACCATTGAATTTGCAAATCACTCCCTTGGATTGAAAGATAAAAAAATGATTTACATATGTTAGAATTACCTCCATGGTTGGCAATTTTTTTCTTCTATTCAACAATGTAAGGTACATAGTTGTATTATGGTAGATTCGATGGATTAGATAATTTTCCCCTTGACACATACTTGTACAAAGCAAAGACTCCTAGGTTTTTGTCTCCTGAAGCACCCCCTCGTAGCTTTAGATTCAAACCGATGGTGGAGTTTCTTGAGATGTTGTAACCCTCCAGATGAAAATTATCATGTAGTTTCTTCCCTTCATGAAGGAGACATTATGTATCTACGGGATATCCAAACCATTTATCTATCTGTTTCTTAAGATTTGTTACATAATTTGAACCAAAAAACTAAAAAGGAAGGATTTCCCAATAATGTATTTAAAAAAATCTGAAAATTGTCCCCTTGATTCAAACCTTCGAACCCTTCAGCAAATATAGATTAATTAGGGTATAGGTTTTTATCTTGTAGATTTGTTATATCTTGTAGGATGTCCATATTGTGTGAGGCAGGATATTGGCTTGTGGCTCAATAAAAACTTAACAATGGGCCAAAATTGGCTTCATCTATAGGATAAACAAAAAGAGGGCCAAAAAAACCATATCTCAAAACAAAAAATGAGCCCTCGCTAACATGAGCAACATTGACCCTAGAAAGCATTGGAATGGCGTTACTAGAGCACAAAGTCATGCCATTGTATAAGAGATCTTTGACTTTTTAGGTTTAGAGATTAGGGTTAGCCATTGTTGCTGCAATATAAATATTAACAGACTATAGAAAATCTGTGATAGGTTAACCTGATAATGTAATATAAATCAAAGCAGAATACTATAACCTACTTCTACTATCAATTTGCGGAAGCTTAAAGATCGAGTTGAACAATATAACTAGAAAAAGAAGAATCAATGGCACAATACACATGAAAATACTTTGGGGAAATTCTCAGATAAAAACCCCACACTATTGTATTATCATACATGGTGGAAATACATAGGAATTATACAAAGCCTTAGCTCTCACAGCTAGCCATCTCTCAGTGCAATCCTCACAGATGCTCACAGGAAATCTTGGCTTCTCTCTAGCCTTCCTCTCTGCCTCCAAGCTCCTATTTCCTTTTGTTGTTCCTTGTACATGATTAGCCTATTACCAAGTGGAAAAACAAGCCTTCAAAACTATGCAATCCTCAAGGATGAATCCTTGGCTGCATGCATGAGTTTTCTCCATTAGAAAACACATACAACTGATAGTACACTGTCCTTGAACATTAATCTCAACTGGGTCTTTCTCAGAATAGACATGTATGAGTTTATGATGAGGGAATCTTCAGTTAATTGAAGTAGCACTAGTTGAGTGCATTAATGCATCAACTGACTGTTAACTCACTATTAGTTCCTCAAACATTTTGGAACTAATTTAATTGGACTTAACTCAGTAAATTGAGTTAACTAATTACAACTCAAATATAACTCAATCTTATCTCATTAATTTAAGGCATAACTCCTGCATGACTTCAGAAAGACTTCTAACTTGAATTTCTCCAACTAATTAATTTAAAATTAATTAATTAATTAATTCCAAGTAGATGTTAAGACTAAATTAGATTTTAATTCACAATTTAATTCAAAGACAAATTAAATTGGAATATTCGTGTTGCCATATTTCAACACTCCCTCTCAAAAAGAAAGTGATTATCTGCCACCCCGATCCTATCTCTATGTAACTAGGATTTACACTTTGACAATGCCTTTGTCAAAATGTCAGCATCTTTCTACTCTATCAAAATATACTGCAAAAACATGATCCTCTCGACTTGTGAAAAGCAAAGGGAAACAAATCTTGCCTTATGCTTCTCCAAACTACCATCAGAAGATTGCTTTACCTTGTAAAGCCAACGAGAACTCACAACTGACTTGTTCTTCGGTCTCGGAACCACGTCTCAAAAACTCTTATGAACTATGGAGTCATACTCCTCCACCATAGCATCAACCCAAATCAGCTGCTGCACTGCTTCCTAAAAGGAAGATGGCTCAGTCTCAACACATTCCCCAGAAAGGGCCATGTATCCATTGTACCTCTCAGGTGACCTCCTCTGTCTGCACTGAGAAGATGGTGCTCCCACATTCTCTCTCGCATCCTCCAACAATTTTTCATCTTCTCTTGTGTGCTTCCATCCATCTCTGGAATACTCTACTTGAGTGGATGTCTGCACTCCTGGAACCTCTATATGCATCTGATCCACATCAGTCTGAGGCTCCTCCTCCTTAGGAATCAACAGTTCCTCCCAGCCTATAGTTGGAGCTCCCTCTCAAGGGAAACTCGCATGGCCTTCTGCTCATCAAACTTGAGATCTCTGCGAACCACTTTCCTCTAACTGGTAGGCAAGTACGCCCGATAGTTGTGAGGTGTATCAATGTACCCCACAAATATCCCCAACTCTGTTGTCGGCTCAAGCTTCTTCCGTGCATCATTTGTCACATGGAAATATACCGATGAGCCAAAGATCCTGAAGTGACCCACATCTGGTCTCTTACCGAAGAAATCTTCCTCTGATGTCTTCATCCCAAGTATGTGATGCGGGCTTCTATTCTACAAATAGACCATTGTATTGCATGACTCATCCCACAAGTGAAGTGGTAGGCCTTGGTCATGCAGCATTACCCATGCTGCCCCTACAATAGTTATGTTCTTCCTCTTGGCCACCCCATTCTGATGTGGGTTATGAGGTGCTGTCAACTCTCGTTTAATTCCTTCCACTGCACAAAAGTCCTTAAACTCTTGAGAGACATATTCTCCACCGTTGTCGCTTCTCAAGGCCTTGATCTTCTTCCCTGAATCTTTCCCGACCAAATTATGAAAGTTTGGTCCTTCTTCTGCATGAAATAAATCCAGCATTTACGAGAATAGTCATCAATGAAAATCACATAATACCTTTTCTTTTTTGTGCATGTCATCGAGAATGGTCCACACAAATCAATATGAAATTGCTCTAAGATAGCCTCTACTCGACTGTCTCGATCATGAAAGGAAGACTTGGTGTACTTTCCCAAGGTACAACCTTTGCATGTGTCAACCTGATCAATTTTACCTTTGGGAAGTCCTGTAGATATCTACTACATTATCTTCAATGCCCCATGATGCAAATGGCCCAATAGCTTGTGCCACAACTCGCCAATGTCTTGGCTTTGCACCAATTTTTCTTTCGTACTCAATGTTGCACAATCATCTACCTCTAGTTTATAGAGATTCTTCACCTGAATCCCTATCCTCTTGGTCTGACCCATGGCTATGTGTCTTAGGAACGTCTTTTCTTTACTAAAGACAACATCGTAGCCTTTTTCCTTGAACATTGCGATCGATACCAAGTTCTTCTTCAGTCCAGGCACATACATCACATCTGTCAAGGTGAGAGGAGCTCCATGCTCCCTCTGAAAAGAAACCATGCCCACTCCTAAAACACTATACCTTCCATCGTCACCCATCTCTATGTGCATCTTCAAGTCTTTCTCCTCCAAGGCACTGAATAAATTTTTATCAAAGTCACGTGGAATGAGGCTCCACTATCAAGATACCAGACACAAACCATCATCGATGACACCATGCATGTGATGAGGGTAAAATCCATTTTGAACTAAGAGGCTAATGCCTCACCTTCCGATCCTTCCGAGGATCCCTTCTTGGACTTCTTCGATGGCCAATTAGTCGCATAGTGTCCCATCTTGTGATAATTAAAGGATCTTACTTTAGACATGCCACCCTTCTTCCCTCCATGAGAAGAATTTGATTTGAAATGGGAAGCCTTCTCTTTCCCTCTCCTTACCTTACTTGCTAAGGCCATATTTTCTTCATCATCATTCTTAGATGAAGAACCATCTCATGTGCTCCTCCTGATCTCATCCTGCATAAGATCCGACCATAGTCGTTCCCAATCTGGCAGTTTCTCCCTTTCATTCATAGAGTCCTGGTAGCTATTCCAACTCTTTGGAAGGCCAAGGAGAGTAAGGCTCACCATATCATCATCAGCAGTAGTTATTCCCACACTGCCAAGCTCATCTCTGCAGGTGGTGAGCTTGCTCAGATATGTGGAAATAGTATCACCCTTCTCCATCTTGATTCTTCAAAGCTTATCCTTGAGAGCCAATTTCCTCTGGTCGCTACTGTTCTAGTAGAGGTCCTTTAATGTCTTCCACATTGAAAATGGAGTATCCTTCCCATGGAGACTTGAGACAATATGGTCTTGAACTCCCTCAAGAACGATCCATCTCGCCTGTGCCACACACTTCTTCCACTCAGCCAACTCTTGTGCATTAGTTGAAGCTAGCTTTGAGATTTCTTGATCAATGAATTCCTTCAAGCCATTGTCTTCTAATACAGCCTCCATTCTATCTTTCCATGCTATGTAATTCGAGCTACCTTCCAAGGCATACTCGAGTCCCAAGCCATAGAACGTCATTGGCCAACCTTGCAGTATGATATGAATTCGATTTGCACCTGCAACCCCAAACTTCAAACTTGAAATTCTCTTCTCACTATATTGTTCATAGCTCTAATACCATGTAGAAAATCTGTGATAGGTTAACCCAATAATGTAATATAAATCAAAGCAGAATACTATAACCTACTTCTACTATCAATTTGTGGAAGCTTAAAGATCGAGCTGAAAAATATAACCATAAGAAGAAGAATCAATGGCACAATACACATGAAAATACTTTGGTGAAAGTTTGAGATAAAAGTCCCACACTATTTTATTATCATACATGGTGGAAATACATAGGAATTATACAAAGCCTAAGCTCTCACAGCTAACCCGCTCTCAGTACAATCCTCACAGATGCTCACAGGAAATCTTGGCTTCTCTCCAGCCTTCCTCTCTTCCCTCCAAGCCCCTATTTCCTTGCGTTTTTCCTTGTGCATGATTAGCCTATTACCAAGTGGAAAAACAAGCCTTCAAAACTGTGCAATCCTAGAGGATGAATCCTTGACTGCATGCATTAGTTTTCTCCATGAGAAAACACATGCAACTAATAGTACATTGTCCTTGAACATTAATCTCAACTAGGTCTTTCTCAGAATAGACATGCATGAGTTTCTAATGAGGGAATATTCAGTTAACTGGAGTGGCACTAATTGAGTGCATTAATGCATCAATTGACTGTTAACTCACTATTAGTTCCTCAAACAGTTTGGAACTAATTCAACTAGACTTAACTCAAGAAGCTGAGTTAACTAATTACAACTCAAATATAACTCAATCTTATCTCCTTAATTTAAGGGATAACTCTTGCATGACTTCAAGAAAACTTCTAACTTCAATTTCTCCAACTAATTAATTTGAAATAGATTAATTAATTATTTCCAAGTAGTTGTTAAGACTAAATTCGATTTTAATTCACAATTTAATTCAAGGAAAAATTAAATTGGAATATTCTTGTTGCCATATTTCAACAGAGACCTCCACTACTATAATCCTAGGATCACTTTAATTAAAGGAAAATCTTGCCTAGCCTATGTTAAAACCACAACACAATCTCATTCAAGAAGTTCAAAAATCTCAAGGTTATCATTTGCATTATCCATACCAAAGGCCCTGACATCTGCCCCATCTAGGCCTAGGGCCTCAACCTACAATGCATCGCCAACTTCCTACAAATACTCGGTAGTCATGACAAAAACCCTAGAAGCCATCGTTTCTCCCACACTAGGAGTCTCTTCCACCCAAAAATTTAGATCTAAAAGAATTTTTAATAATTTGTTATTTATTTCATCATATTATTATTTTTAATGAATAATTATCTTTATTGTCTATTTAATTGACTTGAAATTTCCTCCAGACTTCGAAACCTTTTCTTTCAATAATGGTTGAAGCATTTATTTGAAAATTTTCATAATAATTAAAAAAAAAAAAATTATATGTGGCTTTCTAAATAAAAAATCTAGCCAACTTCATTTTAATTTAAGACCAAGAAATAGATAAGAACATGTCATATAATAGAGAAAAACTAATAAAAATCCCATTGAAAGAATAAAATTCAATTAGTAAACATTTCGTTATGCATGCCTTACTAGGTCTTACAAAACTTTTCCCATTTACACGAAATAATGTTCAACTCCGTCATACATATATATATATATATATATATATATATATATATATATATATATATATAGTTAAAAATCAATAGTGAAATGGGTGACCTATGGAGGAGATAGATGTTGGTTCTGCATTTTAAATAAAAAGAATGAATATATATATATATATATATATATATATATATATATATATATATATATATATATATATATATATATATATATATATATATATATATATATATATATATATATATATATTCATTCTTTTTATTTAAAATGCAGAACCAACATCTATCTCCTCCATAGGTCACCCATTTCACTATTGATTTTTCCACAACACTTTAGAATCAATGATCTAAAAATGTAGGGGGAGGTCAATTTCCTCTTCCTAAAAACAGGGATCATTCTCCAACGCTTTGCAAGGAAAAATGGGTCTTAACATAGAATAGGTTTTCCAAAAGGTCTCTTCAAGTTATGAGTTAGTTTTCACATGTAAACTTAAATAAGAAACAAAAAAACACATAACTCATACATGCATTCATGAATAGTAGAACAAAGGATTTGGTGATGGAGTTCACCCCTCCTGGGTTATATCTCTGGGTATACCAACATATCTAGACTGCTCCATATATTGAGTCGAAAAAAGAGTACATAAAAGTTTGTTGATAAAACATGTGGATATTTCCCCTTCAAGGAAATATTCTCTTGCAATGAACTCTCACATAAGCATCATGACAACCTGTAGTCAGTCATGAAAACATAAAAAACACAAGGTATCTCCTACAAAGGCCCTGTACTCCATTTGAAAATGAGCATATAAGCACTTCAATTCCACATTGAAGGACAAATAGAAAACTTTCCTCTACAAGCGATAGTGAGAAAAGTATAAAAGCGTTGAACCCTACAAGTAACAGTTTTTGCGGAAATTTCTGAAGGTAAGAAAACTCCTACAAAGCCTTATCCATGCTCAAACACCTTCAAGAACTACTCCAAAACATTGAATGATCCATACACCTATGAACTTGAACCTCCAAAATGTTCCTTTAAATGTGCTCAAATAAGAAAATAAAGGTCACCATTAGATCCAGAATGTCCAAAAACCGCTAGGTAGACTCTCCTTGAGCGCCAAAAGGACAAAAACTCCCAAATATCTTACTTTACAAGCTCTTCATGTAGTTTTGTTATTATATGTCCAACAAATCAAACTAACAGTCTAATTTTCCTACAAATTCACCTTTTTTTCAGTTATGGAGGTGACAAATTCGCCCTCCGATGGTGCAATTTGTTGGAAAAATAAATTTACCAATAACTGCTATGCATGAAAAATTGGGCCACATGGGCCATGTGGTTGCAGGCTGGGCCTTAACGCCCACCCCCACCATCTTGGCACCTTAACTTTCAGATTGTGGTAATATTAACCCTCATGGGTTCAAGGGTCGGGCTAATGGCCCACCCTTTCTAATAGAGCCCCTTACCTGTCCTGACCAAATCACATGGTTGTAACAAAAACTAGGGGCTAGCCTCCTCCATAAGCGCCCTCCAACTAGTGTCTTTGCGATGGTCTTGTGTAGGTGCATGCGACTAGGGCTCGGAGCTTCCACCAAGCCCTTCCCCATTGGCACTTTCCCAGAATGCTTGTGGTTCTATGGGTGGTTGTGACCAGGGGCCAAGGGTTGTTTCCCAACCCTTATCTACTTAGTTGTGGTCATGTGAGGTGAAATTGACCAGGGGTTAGGGCTAACCACCTGGCCCTTCCTCCATAATCATGCTCCAAATAAACTTTAAATAATATTCCAACACTACAACTATTAAGACCCATAATGAGGCCTAGTGGTAAGGCACTACAATTTTAAACCAGAGGTCAGGGGTTCCAATCATGCTCGGGCCTTTGTCAGACCATACCAAAATTTTAATGCACTCCATAGGTGCCACGTGCCAGCCCATGATTGGGCCATGTGGTAGTCCATGATTAGGCCAAACAAAACCAATCAAATTTGATCCCAAACCGATGAAATAGGAGATGCCACTTTTCAATTCCTGATTGAGCTATACTTGCATAATCACCCTGGATGACGTTAGTTGTATGGAAGCCTAGTTAGAAACCTTGCTCAAGTTTTAGTTTTTGGGCCAAATGATCAGAACACAATAACTTGAGCATACAGTTTCAGATTAAGGTGGAACAAACATCGTTGGATTCATAATGATGAGCACTTCAACATGATGTTGGTTTCAAAATTTTCTAAGCACTTTCTTTTTGAACTAAAATTTGATCACCTGATCACACCTCCCCACTAGGAACTTCTTGACTCCAAAAGTTTACTTCTCCTAGTAAATAAAATGAGGTTGAAATTCAAAATTACCCAAAAATTAAATCCATATGTTATCTTTTTTGAATTGGTTCCCTTCAAGGTCCAATCAAGGCACTTCACCTAGCTTCTTCGTGAAGACCACTGTCATCATAAGAATCAAGCCACAAATTCTTATTGTTGATGGAAGAACAAAAACACTGATGAGTGGAATCTAGAAATTGTCTTTAATCTCATGTTTTCACGACTCAAAACAACTTCATCTTGAAGTTCAACTGTTGACAACAAACTTGAATCCATCTTGGAATTCAAAAGCAATATAAACTTGCTTTACCCTCCTAAAGTTGAGCTTGTACCCAAAAGTACATTGCTACAAAAATTCAATGACATAATTTCCTTTACCTACAAAAACATAGTCATCTTGTACAATCTTAAGCAAATATTCTATTCACAAAAATATTCATCTTGAATACTTGCATCAGTGAGTACATGACAAACTTGGATGACAAATTATACATTCCAAAATTCCTTACATATATGGACTTATAAACAAGCCAATAACATAATGTGAATGAAACGTACTTGTTGCACATAGTGACTATTATTGTTCACTTTACAAAAGTACCCAAACAAGTAAACAACAACAAGTATTACAAATTTACAATGTAATTTTACAAACCATCTACCCAATCTCTTCCTATCCTAGGCTTATGGGTTCTCTTTTTGCATCAACTTTTCCTTGAAGGTTGCTTTAGGATTGTTGCGAGTCCTCTTGGTCACCTCTTACTTCCCTTGCAATAGGTTGCACAATATCTTTTCCCTTCTTGGAACAAAGATCTGGATGTAATTTCCAACATCTTTTATCTCCATGCCCATGTGTTATGCTCTTAACCTGCAAAATAATACCCAAATATAGAATATGCGAAGAAAAGTTACCCAAAACACAGAATAGCAATGATTTTATTATTCAGAAAGCAATGTTCACATGCCTCTTCGAGGGGGCAACCTCCAATAAAGTAGAGCTCGATTACAAAAACAAGACACAATGCTCCTCGCAGGGAGTCTCTATCCTTTATATATGACTCATACATGCAATACCACAGGCCAATACCGTGGGTTTTATTAATACCATCTATCTAATACTACGGCCCATTTGCAACTAACTGTGGTCCCGTCATTAATTGCGGGTTAACCACTTACAAATATTAATATGGGCTTTATTGACTCTTGACTATGACGTGATCGCATGACATAAATAAGTGGGTTAGGGTGGGACCCTAACATGCCCTCCCCCTTAAGACTAGCCTTGTCCTCAAGGCTGAAGCTGCGGAAACTGCTGAAGAATAGTGACTGGTTCCCAAGTTGCATCTTTCAGAGAGGTGTCTTTCCATTTGACGAGGACTTCCTTAATCATGCGGCCGCGCAGGTGCTTGTCTCGTGTATCTAGAACCTGTTCGGGTTGAATCCAGATTGACCCTTCTTCGTCCAATTCAGGTAGACTGGTTTGGACTCGACAGTTGTTCCCAATCACTTTCTTGAGGCACGATACATGGAAAACTGGATGGATTTTTTCCGTAGGTGGCAAAGCCAACTTGTAAGCCACTTCTCCAATGCACTGAAGTACTTGGAATGGTCCGTAGAATTTTGGAGAGAGCTTTTGACAACCCTTGTCTTTGAGTGATGTTTTCTTATATGGTTGCAGCCTCAAAAAGACCTGATCCCCTTCTTGAAATTGGCGCTCTGAGCGATGTTGGTCGGCCTGTTGCTTCATGCGGTTCTAAGCTTGATGAAGATTCTCTCTAAGATGGGCGAGCATGGTTGCGCGGTGTTGTAGGAGTTGATCCACTGCTTGTACTTTGGAGCACCCCTGGAGATAAGAAGTAGGGGAAGGCAGAAGTTGACCATAGACTGCTTCATAGGGAGTCATTTTGGTGGTGGCATGATAGTTGGTGTTATACCACCATTCAGCCATAGGTAACCACTGTACCCAAAGGTGTTGCTTTTCTGAAGCGAAACACCTAAGGTAGGTTTCTAGACATTTGTTGACGGCTTCGGTTTGACCATCTGTTTGCGGATGATATGAAGTACTGAGTTTGAGTTGAGTGCCTCGTATTCTGAAGAGTTCCTGCCAAAAATTACTGGTGAAGATTGGGTCGCAGTCAGACACAATAGAAGTGGGCATGCCATGCAATTTGAAGATCTGATCCATGAAAGATTGAGCAACCAAAGTTGGTGTAAACGGGTGGGGTAGGGTGCAGAAATGAGCATACTTCGACAGTCGGTCCACAACCACCATGATGACTGACTTGTTCCCTAACTTTGGAAGACCTATAATGAAATCCATAGAAACCTCCGTCCAAATTGATGCCGGAATGGGAAATGGTTGTAATGAGCCTGGTGTGTTGACGGTTTCCCCTTTGTGGCGTTGACAGACATCACATTCTGCTACGAAAGTAAGGATGTCCTGTTTCATGCATGTCCAAAAAAATGATCTTCTGGTGCGAGCATACGTCTTCTGAAAGCCTGAATGTCATGCAATGGGAGATGAGTGCAATTTTTCCAAAATGCGACTTTTGAGGGTGGATGTTGGTGATATTACAACTCTGTCCTTGTAGCGAAGAATATCATTCTACCACGAGTAGCCCTTGCTGGAATTAGGATCGACCTGCAATTGAGAAATGAGTTGGGAGAGCCCTGGGTGTGAAAACCATTCCCTGCGAGCCTCTTCAATCCAGTCTGGAATGGGGAGGGAAATTGCGAGCAGAGTGCTTTCCTCCTCAAATTGGCGAGATAATGCATCTGCTACACTGTTGTCTTTCCCTTTCTTGTAAATGATCTCATAATCATATCCCAACATTTTGGCTAACCATTTATTTTGTTGTGGGGAAGATAGGCGTTGATCCAAAAAATATTTAAGAGTGTGATGATCTGTTCGGATCTGGAAACGTCGCCCCAATAAGTAAGGTCGCCAGGTCTTGACTGCATGTAAGATGGCCATCATTTCCTTCTCGTAGGTAGACTGGCCCAGATTCCTCCCACTGAGTTGTTGGCTTGTGAAGGCCAATGGTCG
This sequence comes from Pinus tabuliformis, assembly GCA_031772625.1. Taxonomy (NCBI): domain Eukaryota; kingdom Viridiplantae; phylum Streptophyta; class Pinopsida; order Pinales; family Pinaceae; genus Pinus; species Pinus tabuliformis. Next base: position 149,410,679 of record CM062816.1, read on the forward strand.
CCCTTCCTGCATTAAGACCGCCCCAATACCTGTACCCAAAGCATCACATTCAATGACAAAGGATTTGGTGAAGTCAGGTAGTGCTAAGACTGGAGTGGAACACATGGCATTTTTGAGAGCAGTAAATGCCTGTTGTGCTTCCTCGTTCCAGAAGAAGGAATTTTTCTTTACCAGTTGAGTGAGGGGCTTTGCTATGCGGCCGTAGTTGCGGACAAATTTACAATAATAGCCTGTGAGACCCAAAAATCCTCTCAAGCTCTTCAAGGTCTTAGGTTGAGGCCATTCTTGCATTGCCTGGATCTTTTTGGGGTCCACCTTGACACCTTCACGCCCCACAATGTGGCCCAAATACTCAACTTCTTCCATGCCAAACGAACACTTAGACATCTTGACGAATAATTTATGCTTGTGGAGTAGTTGCAAGAGTAGATATACATGCTGAAGATGTGTTGCCCAAGTGCCACTATAGATGAGGATTTCATCGAAGAAGACAAGGACAAATTTTCTGAGATATGGTTTGAGAATGTGATTCATAAGGCTCTGAAAAGTAGAGGGGGCATTACAGAGACCAAATGGCATGACCAGGAACTCATAATGGCCTTCATGAGTTCTAAAAGCCGTCTTGGGAATGTCGACTTCCTTCATGCGAATTTGGTGGTAGCCTGAGCGAAGATCCAACTTAGTGAAGAATTGAGCCCCATTGAGTTTGTCCAGCAAATCGTCAACCACTGGGATGGGAAATTTATCTTTGAATGTCAACTTATTGAGGGCTCTGAAGTCGGGACACATCCGCCACTCCCCATCTTTCTTGAGGACCATGACCACTGGGGATGAATAAGGACTAATGCTGGGACGAATGACACCTGCTTCCAACAATTCCTTGATGATTTTTTCTATTTCATTCTTTTGGGTGAACAGATATCTGTATGGCCGCACATTTGGGGGTTGGGCCCCTGGAACCAAGGTGATGCTATGATCATGTTCCCCTCGCGAGGGTGGAAGCTCATGAGGCTTGTCAAAGACCGTCCGATGGTTATTTAAAATCTGTTTCGTCTCAGGATGAATTGGCAGAGACGGGGTTTCGACTACCTGGATGGCATTAAATTGAGCGACCACTCCGTGATGGCCCTTTTTTAACAATTTTTCCATCCTATGCAAGCTGATGATAGAGGGGGCTCCCGCCTGGAGTCCACGGAGGGTATGTGTGGAGTTATTCTGCTTAAAACTCATATATAACTCCTGGAAATCCATTGTGATTGGCCCAAGAGTGCGGAGCCATTCAGCGCCTAGGACAATGTCGCAACCCCCAATGTGTATGGAAAACATGTGGGTTTTCAACTGATAATCCCCCATTTGAAGTTTGACATTTTCACAGCGGCCTTCACATTTCATTGTGCCCCCATCTGCAATTTGTACTTGGAAGTTAGAGACTGCCCGTACAAAACAATGCACTACTTCTGCGATTTTTTGATGGATGAAATTATGGGTACTTCCACTATCAATCAAGACTACTACTGGGCGATGTTTAAGAAAACCCCTGATTTTGAGAGTTTGAGGGGAAGAAATTCCTGCCAACGCATTTAACGAAATAACTGGTTCGTCAGATATAATCTCCTTTTGGTTGTCTTCTTCGATCGCCTCCGGTTCCTCAAGAGGTGGATCTTCCTCGGTGGAGCTGTAGTCAGTGGCATCTATTTGAAAAAACTTGGGCTCCTTGCATTTATGACCCAGGGAATATTTTTCATCACAATAGTAACATAGTCCTTGCTTCCTTCTTTCGGCCATTTCCGCAGGTGACAGCTTTTGAATCTTAAGTGTCTGAGTCGTTTTGGGAGCCTGTGGGGGACGACCTTTAGCGGGGAAATTGGGGCAGCTATATTGGGTTGCTAATGCACGTTCCACCTTACGAGCTACCTAGCAAGCCTCTGTCCACGTGGGAGGGTGGTGGAGTAGAACTTGACCTTTGATGGCTTCTTTAAGACCGCTGATAAAACATTCCGTGTAGAACTCATCTATGAGACCCTTAGTGCAGAAGGCTAAGGCTTCAAAAGCGGTAATATATTCATCCATTGTACCCATCTGTCGGAGCTTAGCGAGAAGCCCCAAAAAAGAGTCTTCCTGTTCAAAGCGATTTCAAAGAGCTTTGGTAAATTGGTCCCAATTCTGAAAAGGTCCATTGCAACGCTGATGCCATTCCCCCCATTGCCATCATTCATTGTCCAAGTACATGGTCCCCACCATAAGCTTAGTCCAATCATCTAGGATATGATTCAATTTGAAATACTGCTCCATTTGTGCTAGCCATGCGGACGTGTGAGAACCGTCAAATTTATGCATATCCAACTTGGGAGGTCGCTGACTGGGTGGTGGATGGGTGTGCCAGACGTGAGGAGAGTGGCTCGACTCACCCTCATGGTATTCATGGCCCTTATACGCCTCCTCGTGGGCTGGTTCCTTGCCCTTCGAGAGTGCTTCCTGTACCTGGAGACTTAGTCCGTTAATCTCACGTTGGAGGGAGCTCATGTTTGCTTCAAGTTTGTCCAACCTTTCATTGGCCATCGCTTGAGCTCTAGTTTCTACCATACACCAACTTGATGAAAAAATTGGGACCGCCTAAAAATTTTTTTACTAATAAATTGAATGGTACCACCTTGCTCAGCTCGTCGTCCTGATGCTGATGGGCTAGATCACCAATAAGCGTCCTGATGTTTTTTTTTTTTTTTTGGAAAACTCCTAACGGAGTTTTACTCCTTCTTGATCAATACTGCAGTCGCCAAATCCTCAAAATGTCAATGCTGCCAAAAGTCCTGCGAAAAGTATACCCCGGTATAGGAACCCTTCACAACAACTCCGATCTGGTGGATCTGAGAGATCTGAATGGTGGAAAAACTGCTACTGTGGATCTAATGGAGCAGCGAGACTGATGTCTGTTGCTGCGGCACGTCTTTTGCACACGCGGATCTGGAATAGATGATGTGTGATCCCCTGATAGAAAAGGGAACTATGGTCTAGAGGAGTGTCAGGTGCTACAGATCGCAATATACATAAGGGTCTGACAGTAGTACTCGGCCCAATTTTTTAGGGCTCTAACTAAGGAGGATCGACCGTACCCTTATCCGTACAACCCGACTACCCTATCGTACGAGCGAATAATCTCTCCGAGTGCTGTTCTCGGTGTACTGTAGCCACAAGACGGCCGAAGGTTTATCTATGGCGAGGTTTCAAGGGAGCCTAGGGGGCTTCCTATATACCCAGAGGGTACGTGGAAGATAGTCCGTGCGTGGTTCTGTCTAATGCGCTACTACTCGAAGGGGTACCCACAGGGGTTACAAGGGAATCCAACATACGTGACCACCTCTTGTATTTCCTATGTGCATGCCTCCCCAACTCCGCAGGTTTATGCGCTTAACGACAGATCCCGTGGTTTAAAGACGGCGGAACACGTCTCTAGCCAAAAAAAAAAATTGCTAAAAATTGGAGATCCCACCGAGCCCTGGAAAGTGCTCTGATACCACTTGTTATGCTCTTAACCTGCAAAATAATACCCAAATACAGAATATGCGAAGAAAAGTTACCCAGAACACAGAATAGCAATGATTTTATTATTCAGAAAGCAATGTTCACATGCCTCTTCGAGGGGGCAACCTCCAATAGAGCAGAGCTCGATTACAAAAACAAGACACAATGCTCCTCGCAGGGAGTCTCTATCCTTTATATATGACTCATACATGCAATACCACGGGCCAATACTGTGGGTTTTATTAATACCATCTATCTAATACTACGGCCCATTTGCAACTAACTGTGGTCCCGTCATTAATTGCGGGTTAACCACTTACAAATACTAATATGGGCTTTATTGACTCTTGACTATGACGTGATCCCATGACATAAATAAGGGGGTTAGGGTGGGACCCTAACACCATGCATCTTGCAATGGTTACAAAAGAACTTTCTCTTGCTTACTAGAAAGGAAGTCCTCTCATGCAAGGATATTCATCATGCTTTATGCCTAGAATTTGATCCATCATTTTAACCATTACCATGTGTTTCTCACATATAACCACACAATGGTCAAATGCATCACAGAAAGTACAAGGATACATATTCCACAAATAGTCAAAATTACCATCATTTGGAAAACACCCATGAGCTTTATACCTTTCCCTTGGGCTACAACTTTGATGTTGTGGAGTGGACAATGACATGCAAGGTCCCTTGAAGCATTCATCTCGCTTGAGAGACAACTGAACATTGTCACCATCGAGTCTTGGTTGACATATCATCCTCAGATGATTGTTGTGCATCAAACCATTTAGAGCATTCTCCAAACTCCCTGTGACAATATCCTAATCAATGATATTTTGGTCTCTCTCTTACCATGATTAGATTGGTGGTCTCATGGCCATTGATGTCGATGCCTCCTCCTTCATAACCATTTTAGTAAGAAACTTCATACCAATGCCTTTTGTATGTTGCTCAAATGCTACAAAAGAAGTGTTATGAACATAAATAGAAGGAATTGTACTTGAAATACTTATTACCTCCTTAAACTTGCAATTCATCTTTTCAGTTTCTGATGATGATGATGACAATGGAGATGACTCTTGATACCCACTTTTACCAACTGGTATGGTGAGAATCTTGGAGATTCTTGCAAAATTCACATGCATCATTTTCCTCATATGGTCCATAAATATTGTGTGAACCATGCCCAAATATTGGTTTCATTTTAGAGGTGACTTTTTCTATCATAGGAGTGAAACTTTCAACAACTTGTTCCTCAAGCACATGCTACAAACGGAGGAGAATATGCCTCTTCTCCTCTTCATCCATTTTTAGCATTCTTCTCAACTTAATGTTCTCCATACGAAGAGCCAAATTCATCTCATATAGCTCTTGGAGACTCTTCTTGCCCATTCTTGCAACATGGTCAAATGAGGCTCTGATACCAATTGATCTGAAAATGGAGGAGGAGGTCAATTTCCTCTTCCTAAAAATAGGGATCGTTCTCTGACGCTTTGCAAGGAAAAATGGGTCTTAACACAAAATAGGTTTTCCAAAAGGTCTCTTCAAGTTATGAGTTAGTTTTCACATGTAAACTTAAACATAAGCAACAAAACATCACATAACTCATACAAGAATTCATGAAGAGTAGAACAAAGAATTTTGTGATGGAGTCACCCATCTTGGGTTACATCTCCTGGTCTACCAACATAGCTAGATCGCTCCATATATTCAATGGAAAAAACAGTACATAAAAGTTTGCTGATAAAACATGTAGTAATTTCCCCTTCAAGGAAATATTCTCCCGCAAATAAATCTCACATAAAAATCATGAAAACCTACAGTTGGTCATGAAAAAATCAACAACACAAGATGTCTCCTACAAAGAACCTGTATTGGACCATCTGAAAATGAGAATACATCATAAATATAAGCACTTCAATTCCACATTGGAGGACAAATAGAAAAAATTCCTCACCAAGACATAGTGAGAAAAGTATAAAAGAGTTGAACCCTGCAAGTAACAGTTGTTGAAGTAAACTTATGAAGGTAATAAAACTCCTACAAACCTTTCTCCATGATCAAACGCCTTGAAGAACTACTCCAAAACACTGATTGATCCATACACCCATGAACTTGAACCTACAAAAAAATCATTTATATGTGCTCAAATCAGAAAATAGAGGTCACCATTGGATCCAGAATGTCCAAAAACCCATAGGTAGACTCTTCTTGAGCTCCAAAAGGATAAAAAATCCCAAAGATATTGCTCTACAAGCTCTCCATGTAGTTTTGTTGTTATCCATCCTACAAATTGTACTAACAGTCTAATTGTACTACAAATTTTCCTTATTTTTCGCTGTGAAGAAGAAAAATCCTCCCTCTGACGGTTCAATTTGTTGGAAAATTAAATTTCCCAATAACCCCTATGCGTGAAAAATCAGGCCACATGGGCCATGTGGCCGCAGGCTGGTCCTTAGCACCCGCCCCCACCAGCTTAGCACCTTAACTTCCATGTTGTGGTCATCTTAACTCCCACGGGGTCGAGGGTCAAGCCAATGGCTCACCCTTTCTGCTGGAGCCCCTTAAATTTCATGCCCAAGTCACATGGTTCTAACAAAAAACAGGGGTTATCCTCCTTCATAAGCTCCCTCCACCTAGTGTCTTCCCCATCATATTGTGTAGGTGCATGCGACGAGATCTTGGAGCTTCCGCCGAGCCCTTTCTCCATTAGCACCTTCCCAGACTGCGTATGGTTCTGTGGGAGGTTGTGACCAGGGCCCGAGGGCGATTTTCTATTCCTTCTCCACTGATCTATGTTTATGTGACGTGTAATTGACTAGGGGTTAGGGTCGACCACCAGGCCCTCCTCCATAAACGCACTCCAATTAAACTTTAAATAATAGTCCAACACTATGACTGTTAAGACCCACCGTGAGGCCTAGTGGTAAGGTGTTACAATGTTAAATGAGAGGTTAGGGGTTTGACAAAATTTTAGTGTGCTCCAGAGGTTCCACTTGGCAACCCGTGATTGAGCCACATGGCATCCCATGATTGGGCCAAATAAAACCAATCAAATTTGATCCCAAACAAATGAACCAAGAGATGCCACTTGTAAGCACCTGATTGGTCCATACTTTCACAGTCACCCTAGATTATGTTTGCTATACGGAAGCTTAGTCAGTTTCCCAACCAACAACCCTACTAAATTTTTAGTTTTTGGGCCAAACTATCAGAACACAATAACTTGAGCATACGGTGTCGGATTGAGGTGAAATGAACATTGTCGGATTTAGAACAATGAGCACTTTGACTTGAAGCCAGTTTCAAAAAATTTTGGGCACTTTCATTTTAGAGCTAAAATTTGATCCCCTGATGAATTATGTTTGAGTCTAAGACATGATCACAAACACATTGAAATACCATAACACTAGGTCTTTACACAATGGAAAAGATATAGCAGTGAATCAACTGAGTGGACAAGACAATTTTTAACACAAAACTTGTTATATTACAAACTTTAATATAAAAAATGTAGGGCTTCCATACTAGGGATCATGGGCTTTACATATAGCCATGATACAAGGACAACTAGGGGTTGGAGTCAACAACTTATGACTACTGATATTTCCTTGAATATAGTACATGTATTACTTACTAAAGGAGCACTCACTCATCCCTTTCATTCCACATACCTTGAACACATCTGGTAGGTCCTTTTCCACCTCTTCTTTTTCTCACACGTAGTTATGTTTCTTCGGATCTTCTTACCTATTTAGTCATCAATTTGTCTCTATCAATCACTATTGTTGCTCGAAGGATGATTGATCTTAGGTCTTCAACAATCTACCCTTTAGCTTCTCTCCTGCTCCTCCAACATAATCAACTCATAGGGTTTTCTTCAAGCTTCCCTATGATCTTCGATATGAGGCTCCAAATCATAGAACTAGGGCTTCCATAAATATGCCCTCTTGATATCTTGTGGCTACTCCAATAATGGCAGACTTAGAGCTGAACAATCTTATCATTGATATTTCCCACTTGAAAAACATTAAAGTAGGTCACAATAACTAACCCTCTTATCATTGATTTTCCAATCGTGAAATATCTACTCTAGGGCTCCATCAAGCTGCCCTCTTAAGAGTAACAAGTCTTCCCCTTGTTCACTATACTAGGGTACAAAGACTATTTTCCAGTACATTTATGACAGACCTACACAACAACTTCAAACTTCAATGATCTTCACTTCAATACAATCCCTTCAAATATTCCCTACAATGCACCTTTTTCCAACCTTCTAGACATATTCTATGGCCTCTATTCCCACAATAACATTTGTGCACAAAACTTGAGGAGTGTTTCCTGACACACAAATATCGTAGGTCATCTTCTTAAGGTCTCGACACTCATACTTGTGCACAAAAAACATTATGCTTAGGAAAATACATGGGACAAGATATAAATTAGTTACTAATCTTGCATAGAAGAAGCCCTAAACTAGGGCATACAGTTTTTTTTCCTAAACCCTTAGGACAAGCCTCCACTCTCTACAATTATCAACATAAGACGCAACAACCTTACCTCTTTAGGAGCTCGGTACAGTCACTAAATATCCTTTACATTTTGAGCATCGAACAAACTAAAGTATCTCAGCCTAGATGAGTCCATATAACCACCTTAGACCCTCATCCACAATAGAACCTATGGTCACTTCAGTCAACAAAAACACATGATAATCCTCCTCACAGACCTATGATCTTTGCATAGTTTCTTGAGGGAATTGGGCCCTCACACGGACTTGATTCTAGCTCCAGCTAGGGATCTTGGCCCTCCAACAAACGCATAATTCTTGTCTTGGACTTACAACAAAATATTACCATATATACAAACAAAATCAAGCCCATGAACAGATCCTATAGAACTCAGTCTGTAAAAATACTACAAGAGACATCAACCCCGATCTTCTTCCTTCTAAAAAACTTCCTTCTTGATATTTGTGGTTCGTGTGCTTGTCTTTCTTTGATAAAATTAACTTGTGGATCTAGGTAAGAATGAACTTGAATTAATCTTTATTTGTAGTGATCTTAGGTGGCCTTCTCCTCCACCAAGGGTCATGTCATGTTGGTCAGGCTCACTTGAACAAAACTACAAAAACCCCACTAACATTAAAATTAAATTCTATTTCATTCTCCTTTCACCACTTCATGATGCCCTAGGTGCCCCTTAGCCCTTCAAGGGTGCCCCAAATGCACCCATGATCAAACTATCAATTTTTCCACTTGGTTTTGCACCCACAACTTTATGTGCAAAACGCACTACTTGGACACACTCCCCACAAACCACTTGTGGGTCAACATCTTTGAAACCCAGTACCTTAGGGTTATGGGAGTACCTCCCAAGCTACACAAATCAACATTCACCTCTGAAAATATACAATATAAATCAAACAAACAATTTTAAATCATCTCATTGAAGCATTTTGTCAAACACTTTGCATGCATCCTTGATATAAATATAGTCTTTGTAGGAGGCTTGACATCGGTTTTCTTGCACTCTTACTTATACATATCCATTGCTCTTTTCATTCTCACACCATCTAATTAAAACCCATCAAACTTTTTTCTCAGCTTTGACTTCATCCCATGGCTTTGATTCCATGTTGAGGTTTTCCATTACACGGAAGCCCATAGGAATGAGTAAACTTCCAAAACCTTACCGTTACCTTGAGTGGGTTGTTAGTCCCATCTTCCTTGGACGGAAGTTAGTCCCCATGATCAATTCCCATAGATGTAGTTGTTAGTCCAAAATGAAAACTAGGGCACATGCACCAAGTGTAGAAATTTTGAATAATAAACACATATTCAACAGATATTATCTCAATTATACACTATTGCGGAATACATGCATAATACATAATCTCCTCTACATTGATCATCAATTTAGCAGCATCAAAAACAATGAAACCATCAATCGCATGCACACATTAACATAGTATGTAACCTGGGGAAATATTACAGCTAAAAACCCCACACTATCTGTATATTAATGATTGAGAACATGTAACAATACATAGTACAATACTCCTCACAAGTATCCAGCACTACCTCCTCCTGTTACACACAAAACTAGCTCAGATCTGAACAAGTCACAAGTTCAAATCTCTTCCACTGCTTTGCCTGCCTCTATCGCACAATACCTGCTGAGAATCACTCACACTAAAAATCACATGAGCACAGGCTATTCTACTGGGCATATACTGTGCAATACTCATTGGCATACTCAATACATTGCTTGTGCAAGACCTCATGCACAACTATAGTCACAACTGATAGCAATCTCAACCTCTAACACCTGTCTCCACTGAACTGTACATGCACTGAGTTAACTGATGTATTCTTCAGTTGCATTATGAGTTAATAATTAGTGAATTAATTTAATCAATTAATTCACATCACTCATCACTAGTCTATTTGCAGTTAGACTAATTACAACTAGTTTAACAAAGTCAAACTGAACACAACTCCATCAACTCCACATCCAACTCCACAGAACTCACATGCATGAGTTCTAACTGATGTCCTACATGCAATAGCTCAACTGACTCATAAGAAAAGCGTATTTCCTTCTGATAGTTTCATGTGCCACATCTGTAGCTCAAACTGAAGTGCTCCAAGAGGATAAGATAATGTTTATAGTCTAAATATTATTATGAGACAATAATATTTGACTTTTCTATTTTTAACTTGGTAGTCTAAAAATAGACTTTGATCACTCCTACTGTGAACCAAAAATAGAAGTCCATCTATTTTTCCCAACATGACCAATCATCCATAAACAACATCCTGCAACTCATAGACCATGATCCATATGTTTAAAAATAGACATAGTCTAAAAATAGACTTTGCGCCATAATTTGCTTGGGGGCCCACTTAGTGAAGGCGACTCCTTTCCACTAAGCTCCATCATCTTGTTGCATTCTCAACACTCCCTCTCAACAAGATATGGATTATCAACAACCCCTATCTTGCCTCGGTGGTATTCAAATTTGCTCCTGGTGATCGCCTTCGTCAAGATATCAGCATCCTGATCCTCCATTGGAATGTATGAAAGTAACATGATTCTCCGCTACACACAATCTCTGATATGATGGTACCTGATGTCAATGTGCTTAGATATATCATGAAATACAGGATTAGCCAAGAGTTTAATGCAACTCTGGTTATCACAGTAAATCATAGTAGGATCCAAGTGAGAACCGAACAAACTGACCAGAATCTTCCTCATCCATATAGCCTCGCATGCAGCCAAACTTGCTGCCATATACTCGGCCTTTGCTAAACTGAGTGCCACAGATCTTTGCTTCCTGCTGTACCAAGAAATTGTTGTCGATCCGATACTGAAGACCCCTCCTGATGTGCTCTTTTTGTCCGTTGGGCTCCCTGCCCAATCTACATCTATGAAGCCACATAGCTTCACCTCATCCTCCTGTCTGTACCAAAAACCACATCCCGATGTGCCTCTCAAATAACGCAATGCATGCTTTCCTGCCTTCCAGAAGAGCTTGGTAGGCTTAACCATAGCTTGTGAAAGCTGGTTAACAGCATAGCATATATTGGGTCGTGTATTGACCAGATACATAAGCGACCCCACCAACTGTCGATAAACAGTGGCATCCACTTCTTCTGCTGAAGTGGCATCCTCCTTCCTCCAACCTCCAGGAAGAGGAGTATCAACAGGATTGCAGCCATGCATGTTGAACTTCTCCAGTATCTCCCAAGCATACTTACCCTAAGAAACAAATAGTCCATCACTACGCTGCCAAATTTCCAATCCCAGGAAACAATGAAGGAGGCCCAAGTCCTTCATCTCAAACTCCTTAGCAAGATCATCGTTGCATGAAAGTATCAACAGCTCATCACCCATTAGAATCAAATCATCTACATAAAGTACAATGATAAGCAACTTACCCTCCACCACAATCTGGTATAGGTTAGGATCCGCCTCACTCTTGGAGAATCCAAGTCCGGTGAAATAACTGTCTATCCGTGTGTACCAAGCACGTGGTGCTTATTTCAACCCATACAATGCTCTCTTGAGCCTGCACACATGCGACTTGCTACTAAAGATCTCAAAACCTTTGGGCTGCTCAATGTACACCTCCTCCTCAATGATTCCGTTCAGGAACGCAGTCTTCACATCCCTTTGATGAATGTGCCATCCCATATGCGCTGAGAGAGCAAGAATCGTCTGTATGGAAGAATGCCTTGCGACAGGTGCAAAGGTCTCCTCATAATCGATCCCCTCTATTTGTGAAAAGCCTCGGGCAACAAATCTTGCCTTGTACTTCTCCACACTCCCATCAGCTGCCTGCTTAACTTTGTAGATCCATCTGGAACCCACCACTAATTTCCCTTCCGGTCTAGGAACAATCTCCCATGCACTCTTTCTGACAATCGAATCATACTCTTCCACCATGGCATCTACCCATGCAGGATCCTCCACAGCTTCCACGAAAGAGGATGGCTCAGTCACAACAAATTTTCTCACAAGAGCCATGTACCCAGTGTAACGATCAGGTGACTGTCTCTGCCTGCATTGAGATGTAGGTGGTCGTAAAACTTTCCCTGCATCTTGAGCCAATCGCTTAGCTTCTGTCAAGTGCTTTCGCCCTCTGATGGTTGGCGTTGCATGAGTGGTCTCTTCCACTCCATGAACTTTGTCCTGTGGCTGATTCACGTCGTGAAGCTCATCCTTTGGAACTAATAGCTCCTCATCTGCATGCAAGTGTAGCTCCCTCTCAAGCAAACACTTCATGGCTTTCTCATCCTGAAATTTTATATCCCGTCGCACAACAGTTTTACCACTGTCTGGCAAATACACACGATAGTTGTGGGGTGTATCAGTGTACCCCAAAAATATCCCAACCTCCGTGGTCAGCTCCAACTACTTCCTAGCATCCTTCATCACATGCATGTAAATGTTAGCACCAAAAATCCACAAATGAGAAAGATCAGGCTTCTTACTAGAATAAGCCTCCTCGGGTGTACTCATGCCAAGTATCCTGTGAGGACAACGGTTCTGCACATAAACTGTTGTATTGCATGCTTCCGCCCACAAGTGAAGGGGTAGGCCCTAATCATGCAACATCGCCTGTGCAGCACCCACGATCATTCTATTCTTCCACTCAGCAACCCTATTCTGCTATGGGTTATGGGGAGCTATGAGCTCTCTTCGAATCCCTTCTGAACTGTAGAAATCCTTGAACTCGCCAGAGATGTATTCACTACCATTGTCGCTCCTAAGAGCCTTCACCTTCTTCCCCGACTCCTTCTTGACCAGTGCTTTGAACTCACAAAACTTTGAGTGTGTCTCGCTCTTCTTCTGCATGAAGAAGATCCAACACTTATGAGAGAAATCATCAACAAAGATCACATAATACCTGTGTTTTGTTGTCGAAGCTACTGAGAAAGGTTCACACACGTCTGTGTGAATTCTCTCAGGGATCATCGTGGCACGACTATCCTTCTCGTAAAAGGTGGCTTTCACAAACTTTCCCAAGGTACACCCCTTGCACTGATCTGACTGCGCAAGAGTGCCTTTAGGAAGCCCTGTAGTGATCTGTTGTAGTATCTTCAAGGCTCCATGGTGAAGGTGACCCAATCTCCTGTGCCACAACTCGCCATCATCCCAGCTCACCAATCCTTCTGCCTTGCATGTCATTGTTGCGCATCCATCTACATGCAACTGATAAAGGTTTCTCACTCAAACACCTATCTTCTGGGTTTCTCCAGTTGTCTTGCTGTGTAGGAAAGCCTTTCCCTCGCTGAAAACAACATCATATCCCTTGTCTTCTAACATTGCCATAGAGATAAGATTCTTCTTCAATTCTGGAACATGCATCACTTCCTTCAATACGAAGCGTTTACTAGACTCCCTCTCAAAGGAAATGGTACCGATACCGGTCGCACTATATCTACCATCATCGCCCATCTCGATGTGCACTCCAAGATCTTTGTCCTCTAGATTAGAAAACAAATGTCGATCTCCTGTCATGTGAAAAGACGCACCACTATCCAAGAACCACACCGATCCCATCACACTTGAAACCGAGCATGCAATCAATGAAAGATCAAGCTCAAACTGCAAGGCTAGAGCCTCTCCTGTTGCAAATCTAGCAGCTTGCTTTTTCTTCTTCTTCTGCGGACAATTAGTGGCATAATGTCCATGTTGGTGACAGTGAAAACACTTCACCTTGGACATATCCTGCTTCTTGCCTTTCACACCAGACTGAGAAGCTTTATTTCTCTTCCCCTTCTTTGCTTTGGCAGCCAAAGCGCAATTTTCTTCATTAGGTCCCTTTGATGAAGTTTCGTCCCTGGTATTCCACCTGATCTCCTCCTACACAAGATCTGACCAAAGTCTCTTCCATCCTAGCAATTTCTCGCGACCATTGACAGAGTCCTGATAGGAATGCCAACTCTTCGAAAGACCAAGGAGAGCCAAGCTCACCAAGTCCTCATCATCGACAGTCACCCCCACACTTCCTAGCTCATCTCTGCACTGAGTGAACTTCATGAGATACTTGGGCATACTATCTCCCTTCTCACATTTGATGTTTCTGAGTTTATCTTTGAGCGCCAGCTTCCTCTGATCGCTCTTGCTTTGGAATAGATCTGTCAACACTTTCCACATCAAGTATGTGTTGAGCCTTGAAAATGTCATTCATTTCCATTACACTTTCACTATTATGTCCATTATATCACCTCCATTTCATCTCCATTTCACTACTATGTCACCACATTCATCCCACTTTCGTTATCATTGGGCCACCTTTATGTTTTTCCAATCTTTATTATTTCTAAGCCTTTTAAGTGAATTTGTGGTTAAAAATTAGAAAATAATGTGCATATGCTTATACCTAACAAATGGGTTGAGGTTGTTGACATGTGTAGGTTGAAAGGAGACTTCTAGAAGACCCTTATGTGGCACCCCAAGGCCAAATTCGAATTTGAGTGGAAAGAATCATGGGATCATGAGGATATGTGTCACATCTCCTAATTGTATTGTAACTCTAAGAAGACATGTGTCTTATCAGTTCCTATTTTGATTAGGACTCTAGAGGTAGAGGGAGAGATTCATGGACTATCATTAATGAGATGGCTCTCATCTTTTTGTATAAATAGGAGATCTCTCTCCTTCATTAGTTAGTCCTTTTTAGTCTTTTAGTTTCTAGTTCTCAAGTTTGTAGTTCTTCCTTGATGGCTTTTGAAAGCTTTTGTACTTTGTACTTTTGAAGAAATTGAATAAAGCTTTGATGTTCTCAACATGGAAGGAGATGTGAAGTAGATGTCATGGAGCATATTAGGATGTAAGGTAGAGTAGATTTCATTTTGTAAATATTTCTTTGTAGAATGTAAGGTAGATTAGATTTTTCATTCATGCAATTTTAATTCATGCAAGTGTGTTTAATTTTGCTTTGATTTCATGACTAGTGGCATGTGTGATCATCTTGTCTATGTTGCTGACCTTTATTTTTCGGTAGTTTGATTTTCATTAGTATCATTTCTTTAACTTGCACTTTACTTTCTGCTCTTAGATATCAAGTTGTTCATCTATTGATGGTTCTTTTTCCATAATCAAATAACTTTATTGGAGCCAAAATATCACTTAGTACAGCTTGGTTTAGTTTGCTTTAAGACTCACATTGCTGACTTGTTCATAACTGTTCTCACATGATAAATCTAGCTGAAAGGCAAAAAGGTTAAGAAAATGTTAAAGTAGTGTGATTTGTCTCCTTTATGTAGTGTCACTTAGATTTCATTTTCATTTTAAATCAGCAGCAGAGATACTGGGCCGATGTCATTAGTCCTTCATTTGATGTCTTTATTTTCCTTTAAGCATTTGATTTCATAGGTGGTAGGGGGCCCCTGCCTTGTATAGTTGTCATTTTATTTTTTCATTTTATTTCACCATGTATATTAGCTGTACATAAATTGCTTTCAAGTTGATTGTAGATTAGTGATGCACATAGCCTTTTAATGAACTAATGACGTGATAGAATCATCTTGTCCTTTTGCTGAAGCAGCAAGGATACTGGGTCTCATAGTCATTCTCTCATTATTTGATTATTGCATTTTATTTCGATTGAACTAGTTGCATTAAACACTTTAGAAAAGCAACAAGAACAAAACCCCAAAAACAACATAAACTATAAAACAACGAAGTAAGAGAAAGGTTAACTAAGCACATATGGTGCACCACACTTCATCAGTTTACGATACCCGGATTGATAATTTATGTAGAGCAATTTAAGACGTTAAATTGACTAAACATTTTGGCGCCGTTGCCGGGGAAGTGTAATTAGGAGACCTTATTTCTTACATCTGAAAAAAAAGGTTAATAATTCTTGAGTATGCTCTCCTCTTGCACTTTGTGTGATCTAGAGGATCAGAAAAAGAATTGTTAAGAAAAAATAGGAGACAAAATAAACTTCATCACTTCAATTGATTCAAGAAAAAAAAAAAAAAAGTAGAAGAAAAACAATCTATGGCTATCTCCATTCCTAGTTTTCGGTGTGGCTTCATGACTCTTCAAATAGTGTGTTCTTTATTGGTGTGTCTTTCCTATGGTTGGATTGGAATTTCTTGTCTCCCACATAGATCTCTGATAAGGGTCAACAGTGTGAAACTACCACCATCTTCTTCAGCTTCTCATTCTCATCTCGCACCTTCACAATGCCTTCTTCAACATGAGTATTTTCCCCCGCTCCTATACCTATTACCTCCCGAGACTCTTCACAATCCATGCTTTCACCCTCTCCATGCTATTCAGGGACTTCATTTGTCTCTGCCATGGTGTATCATCATACCAAGTTCTGCTGAAATCTGAATCTTCAACTAGTGAAAGAGATTGTCCTCCTACATTCAATCTAATCATGGTCTCCAATGTGATGCTCGAGTCAATATTGTATGGTACATTCAGTCCAGCAAGCATTGGCTGCGTCATGTTGAACAGGTCAGGAATAGATACAATCTCAATCCCATTCACAAATGCATAAGATTTGTTGCCCTTCTCTGGAACAAAGGTGATGTTAAGCAGACCTGGAGAATTAGCGAAGGAAAACTCCTTAATGATGTATGCTTGGGTAAGGGCTTGAGCACCACCCGATACTGGAAAACTGTAGGTGGATTCCCCTGTGAAAATATCTCCCTTTTGGACATCAAAATTTTTACCTATGTTGCTGCACAACGCCCAGAGGATATTCTTTTGAGCTGTGGGTATTCAGGGAAGGCAAAGGATGGAGATGGGAGAACCTGGGTTGGAGACATAGGATCCAGATTTGCTCCATCTTCAAAGAATACCCAGCAGGCTACTGCTGCTAATCAGGATCCTAGCCTTCCTTCTGTGACTCCATACAGGCCGAATGCAAATTCATAAAAGGCAGAGCAGTAAGAACAGTTAACTCAGAAAAACGTAAACACAGAAAAAACGTCAAACTTCAAACATTCGATTTGACCAAATGGAGACGAATTTTGAAAAAATAAAACATGGGTTTTTTTGCCAGGTGGGTTAGTTAGATAACCCAGAAACCGTTTGAAGAAATTTGTGGCGATCTGGGAGAAATCGGTTCTTTGGAGCCTATTTTTTGCCGCCGCGTGAAAAAAACTGGATTTGAATTGATTAACTGATAGTTTGATTAATTGATTAACTCCGCGTGCTTGAGGGAAGGAATTCTAATTGGGACCAATTACATGCTGGCATATAAAACCAATTACACGCCTTTACACGCCTTCCCTCTTATCCAATTCAAACCTGTTTAGAGACGTGTTCCAATTGAACACGACTCTCTGCCATTAAATCCCATGAAGTCGTTGTCGGTTAAATGTTGGAGAAAATCATGTTTGAAGAACTCAGAGATTCCCTCGCATTTTAGATTACTCATCCTAAAAGTCCAGATCAGTATACACCACTTGTGTCAATTTCTTTATTGCATTCTGTGTTTATTGTGATTTAGGGGTGAAAATGTATGCTCCACCAAGTACTCAGGGAATGACTTACTATGAACATGTTCAGAAGCGCCATGAGGAGAAAGGCTGTTTGTATGCCTGCCTCTTCACCATGTGCTGCTGCTTTTGCTGTTACAAAACCTGCGAGTGCTGCATGGATATACTCTGCTGTTGCTGCCTTTGAGAGAGCAGAGAATGATGCGGTCATCTTCCCATATAGGAAATTCATGTCACAAAGAAAAAAAAAAACAACAAAACATTAGGATTTGGACTCCAAAGGATCAAAATAATTTTGTTATGGACTTTTTGTCATATGATCCTCTGATATGATCTGAAGTTTTTGTTGTAATTACTACACTCTGTTTTAGCCACTTTCCGCAGCTGAAAACTGTTTCCGCAGCTCGCACCAGTTTCCGCAGCTCGCACCAGTTTCCGCAGCTGATCCCAGTTTCCGCAGCCAACCCCAGATTCCGCAGCTGTTTTCTTAAATTCTATGTTCCAGGTGTCCTCCGGGTAGAAGAGCCACATGGGCAAGTTTGTGGGATCAAGGACATGGTGTGTGTCCTTCCAGCTCATCTAAACCGGTCATCAAAACCCGTGGTCAACGAGGAGGCAAATACGGTCAAACTGAACTAAAGGCAGAACCAGAAGGGCTTAAGTCTATGAAAGGGTCAAATAGTCATGATAATGGTTATAGACTATTTTTTTCATCAATAAAACTATTTTGCTCTGCAGACAATAAAAAAAAAAAAAATAAATAAAATTTTTGATCAAACTGCTTTCCGCAGCCAGCTCAAACTTTCCGCAGCTGTTTTGTTAGACTCTAGGTTGCAGGTGTCATCAAGCAAAACAAGTTACATGGGTAGCTGGGGGAATGTTGGTACATGGATGGTGTCCTATTCATTCGATCAAATTTGATGAAAAAGACCCTGGTCAAAGGGAAGTCAAATTGTGTGTTATCACAAAGTCGCCACACTGAGTCGCTGCATGTCAAGAAAAAATAATAATTTTGAATCAATGAAATGAACAAGTTATTTTCTCACTTTTCTGAAGGTATTGATGAATTTTGGATTGATGATGAAAAGTGAATGGCTAACTTTGTATCCAAGATTTTTAGCTACGGAACTGTGCACATTCCGCAGCTAAAGTCCAATTCCGCAGCCAGAAAACCCTCATTGTTCAAATCAGCCTATCTTTCTCATACAAAATCAGATTTTGATGATTTAAGTATCGTTGAAAAGATCTCAACAAGGTCTATACAATGAGAAATCTATCATTAGAGTTTGAAATAGCAAATAATGAAATAAATTGCTGGAAAGAAGCAGCATTCAACTTGGGCACCAATTCCAAAGCACGTATAAATTCTTTTGATTTTTCCTTTGAGAACTTGTTTCATTAATACAAATTCTTAGTTTTGTGTGTAAATATCATAACTAGAGAGATTGATCACCTCTCTCCTTTGATAATCTTACATTCCATTGCAGAAGAAGTATTAGTTTTTTTGCAGGTTCTAAGAGGAAGGACAAATGACTACAAGAGAATGGTGTCTCTCTAAGAGACCAATTTGTTTCATAAGAGGATGATGAGCAACAAAGAGGAAATATGTTGATGCAAATTCAGATCCAAACACTTGAAAAACTTTCAGATACTATTGTCTCCATCATATACATACTTCATAATAAACCATTCACCTCATTCCACTCCATATTTTCCATTTTCATTCACATACACTTTCCATCTCTTTTTGTCCATTCATAACCCACCAATAAAAGCAAGAAGCTCATTCACATGCTTATTGCCCATTGTCATTTCTGCTATCCATTGCCATTTTCCATTTTCATCTTCCATTCCTTGTCATTTTCATTCAGCAAATAAGCCCTGCTTCAATGCAAATTATTGAGTCCATAGCCCTTTGAGTCTAAGTTCTTTGTAAAAAAATCTTGAGTCTTGCATGCCTTAATGGCAAGTCCTCATGCTGACAAACAATGGGAATGCATTAATTTCCCTTGTTCGTTAGATCTTCTAGGTGACTCGACATCAGCAAATTCATTCGTACCTAGCAAGATGTGTTTGGGCATCTTGACTCTCATTGTCATCAATGGTGAGAGTTCTCGTGTTGACTAGTGGCATCCATTAATGGCCACTAAGCCAACAATTTCCTAGTATGTTCGACATCAGAACATCTTTTCACATAGTAGGAATTGTGCCAATGAGTTTCGAAGACATGAAGACTATTATTTTCAGCATTTTGGAGCAGATTCAGTAAGTTTTAGTAGAAGCAATAAAAAACCATCCTATCTCTCTATCCATGACTCCTCTTGTTCAGCCACTTGAAGAAGAATATGATCAGAATTTTTCAGCCACCACTCATACAACTCATCCATTCCAAAGGGTAAGTGAAGGTACGTCATTTTCTAACTTTTGACCATAGAATTCCATAAAAAGCTAGAATGATAATTGTTGGAAAAACATTTCTCTTCCTCATTTCATAAAATTGCCAATACCATCAGTTGGGGGGGAAAATACATTCATATTCATATCTTGCCATGTCCATATCATATTCAGGAGCTCACATACTTCCAACATATATTAATTATTACATTGCTATTATGAGCATACAATGGCTTTTGAAAAAGTTCTTAAATGATAAATTGGATACAAACAAAATCATGGTTGTCACACAAGAACCAACCATCATGCAATCCAATAAAGATATACTTTGCAACAATAATCAAAATATCTTTATGCAAAGTTCAAAGATCAAAGTAGAAGGCAACAAAAAAGAGAAAAATGGTTGTAACACAAGAACCAACCATGTTGCAATTCAAGTAAAACACTTTGCACAAATATGAAGTTATCAAATGATATCATGCAAAGTTAAGCCAAAGCTCAAGGATCAAAAGAGTTAATGTAATATATATTGCATGAGGACATGCAATAGCTTCAGTTGGGGGGTATGTTGAGCCTTGAAAATGTCATTCATTTCCATTACACTTTCACTATTATGTCCATTATATCACCTCCATTTCATCTCCATTTCACTACTATGTCACCACATTCATCCCACTTTCGTTATCATTGGGCCACCTTTATGTTTTTCCAATCTTTATTATTTCTAAGCCTTTTAAGTGAATTTGTGGTTAAAAATTAGAAAATAATGTGCATATGCTTATAACTAACAAATGGGTTGAGGTTGTTGACATGTGTAGGTTGAAAGGAGACTTCTAGAAGACCCTTATGTGGCACCCCAAGGCCAAATTCGAATTTGAGTGGAAAGAATCATGGGATCATGAGGATATGTGTCACATCTCCTAATTGTATTGTAACTCTAAGAAGACATGTGTCTTATCAGTTCCTATTTTGATTAGGACTCTAGAGGTAGAGGGAGAAATTCATGGACTATCATTAATGAGATGGCTCTCATCTTTTTGTATAAATAGGAGATCTCTCTCCTTCATTAGTTAGTCCTTTTTAGTCTTTTAGTTTCTAGTTCTCAAGTTTGTAGTTCTTCCTTGATGGCTTTTGAAAGCTTTTGTAGTTTGTACTTTTGAAGAAATTGAATAAAGCTTTGATGTTCTCAACATGGAAGGAGATGTGAAGTAGATGTCATGGAGCATATTAGGATGTAAGGTAGAGTAGATTTCATTTTGTAAATATTGCTTTGTAAAATGTAAGGTAGATTAGAGTTTTCATTCATGCAATTTTAATTCATGCAAGTGTGTTTAATTTTGCTTTGATTTCATGACTAGTGGCATGTGTGATCATCTTGTCTATGTTGCTGACCTTTATTTTTCGGTAGTTTGATTTTCATTAGTATCATTTCTTTAACTTGCACTTTACTTTCTGCTCTTAGATATCAAGTTGTTCATCTATTGATGGTTCTTTTTCCATAATCAAATAACTTTATTGGAGCCAAAATATCACTTAGTACAGCTTGGTTTAGTTTGCTTTAAGACTCACATTGCTGACTTGTTCATAACTGTTCTCACATGATAAATCTAGCTGAAAGGAAAAAAGGTTAAGAAAAGGTTAAAGTAGTGTGATTTGTCTCCTTTATGTAGTGTCACTTAGATTTCATTTTCATTTTAAATCAGCAGCAGAGATACTGGGCCGATGTCATTAGTCCTTTATTTGATGTCTTTATTTTCCTTTAAGCATTTGATTTCATAGGTGGTAGGGGGCCCCTGCCTTGTATAGTTGTCATTTTATTTTTGCATTTTATTTCACCATGTATATTAGCTGTACATAAATTGCTTTCAAGTTGATTGTAGATTAGTGATGCACATAGCCTTTTAATGAACTAATGACGTGATAGAATCATCTTGTCCTTTTGCTGAAGCAGCAAGGATACTGGGTCTCATAGTCATTCTCTCATTATTTGATTATTGCATTTTATTTCGATTGAACTAGTTGCATTAAACACTTTAGAAAAGCAACAAGAACAAAACCCCAAAAACAACATAAACTATAAAACAACGAAGTAAGAGAAAGGTTAACTAAGCACATATGGTGCACCACACTTCATCAGTTTACGATACCCGGATTGATAATTTATGTAGAGCAATTTAAGACGTTAAATTGATTAAACAGTATGGAGAAGACTTACCATGCAGGCTGGACACAATGTGATCCACGCCCTCCAATAGAATCCTTCAACACTTTGTTGTCTTCTTTTGCCAAGCATCAACCTGCGCAGCATCAGTAGGCTTTGGGACATCAACCTCTATGAAATCCTTCAACCCATTATCATCCAACACTGCCTCCATCCTGTCCTTCCATGCAATATAGTTTGAGCTGCCCTCAAGAGCATACTCCAATCGCAATCCGTTGAAAGACATTGCCTCGTTGATACCAAGAAAACATTGCAGCAAATTCGACTTCTACTAGCTCCAAACTCAAGCGCCTTTGAACTGTTCTCGTACATAGATTGACTGTATGGGCTTTTACAGTATATCTCACCTTCCAAAGGAAGGATGAATCCAGAGGCTACCTGGCCCAATTACAGACTCTGCCTGATGAAATAAAATGTAAACACTTCCTGAATAGTAGATCTGATGATCAACAGCTCTGATACCATGTAGAAATTTTGAATAATAAACACATATTCAACAGAGATTATCCCGATTATACAATATTGCAGAATACATGCATAATACATAAGTCCTCTATGTTGATCATCAATTTAGCAGCATCAAAAACAATGAAACCATTAATTACATGCACACATTAATACAGTATGTAACCTCGGGAAAGCTTATAGCTAAAAACCCCACACTATCTGTATATAAATGATTGAGAACATGTAACAATACATAGTACAATACTCCTCACAATTATCCAGCACTATCTCCACCTGTTACACACAAAACTAGCTCAGATCTAAACAAGTCACAGGTTCAAATCTCCTCCGCTGCTTTGCCTGCATCTATTGCACAATACCTGCTGAGAATCACTCACACTGGAAATCACGTGAGCACAGGCTATTCTACTAGGCATATACTGTGCAAAACTCATTGGCATACTCAATACATTGCTTGTGCAAGACCTCATGCACAACTATAGTCACAACTGATAGCAATCTCAACCTCTAACACCTGTCTCCACTGAACTGTACATGCACTGAGTTAACTGATGTATTCTTCAGTTGCATTATGATTTAATAATTAGTGAATTAATTTAATCAACTAATTCACATCACTCATCACTAGTCTATTTGCAGTTGGACTAATTACAACTAGTTTAACAAATTCAAACTGAACACAACTCCATCAACTCCACATCCAACTCCACATAACTCACATGCATGAGTTCTAATTGATGTCCTGCATGCAATAGCTCAACTGACGCATAACAAAAGCATATTTCCTTCTGACAGTTGCATGTGCCACATCTGTAGCTCAAACTAAAGTGCTCCAAGAGGATAAGATAATGTTTATGGTCTAAATATTATTATGAGACAATAATATTTGACTTTTCTATTTTTAACCTGGCAGTCTAAAAGTAAACTTTGATCACTCCTGTTGTGAACCAGAAATATAATTCCATCTATTTTTCCCAACATGACCAATCATCCATAAACAACATCCTGCAACTCATAAACCATGATCCATATGTCTAAAAATAGACTTTGCGCCATAATTTGCCCGCAGGCCCACTTAGTGAAGGCGAGTCCTTTCCACTAAGCTCCATCATCTTGTTGCATTCTCAACACCAAGTGGCTTCTTTTTTTAGGGCCATGTCCATGGGAGAGGAATATGATCGAGTACTTAGGTAGGTGACACTCACAACTAAAAATTCTTGAACAATTTTCTCAATTTTATTTTTCCTCAGCAAAGAGGTAGTGATAAGGATGAATATTTGGCAAAAGGTTATCAAGATTGAGTGGAATGTAATAATCATGGGTATCGTGGGAAGGTGGAGGGATGAATTGGTGGGGGAGTCTCAAAATCTTGAATAGTATGGAATTTGAAAATGATGCAATAATGACCCTTTTTGAGGATTTGTTTCATATGATGTGAGTTGATAATTTTTGGTGAGCCTGTTATGATGCCCTTCTTGTGAATCTCATGTATTGTTCCTTGAAATCCATAGTAATGGGACTAGTTTGTGTAACCATTCCTCCCCCAACGCAATGTTAGAACCCATAATTTCAATGCAAAACATGTGAGCTTTGAAAAAATAATCTCCAATTTGAAGGCAAACATTTTCATAATGACTCCAACATTTCTTGGAACCACCATTAGCAATCATAATTTGGAAATTGTTGATTGAATGGATATAACAATGGGTCTCTTGGGCTACTTTGTCATGAATAAAATTGTGTACCATCACCGATGATGAGGATAATGACTTTCCAATACTCGATGTAGGCAAGTAATTTTAGAGTTTGGGAGGTAGAAATACCCATGAATGCATGGAAATATATTTGGGGTTCCACCTTAGGTTCATTGCGGGGAGGAGTTTTCTCATTTGCTAGATGCAATGCATTTGGGGTGGGAGTGTCACCATCATTCTTTGGAATGTTCTCAAACATTCCCTTAAAGAGTTTTTACGCCTTGCATTTATGGAATTGAAAATAGTTTTCATTGGGGTTGTACTAAAGACTGGATTAAGTTGGCACTATTCCATTTCTACCCTGGCTAAATTTTGAATGTTGAGTGGAAGCTAATGAAGAGGAGTATTGAGAGGGGTATTTTTATTTGAGAATGGACCATTTATTGTGCTTCATGAGTACCATGAGTGGCTTCAGGCCAAGTTTAAGGGCAGGCCATTAGGAAATGAGCGTGAATTTCATCCTTAAGACCACTAATAAAGCATTCATGAAAGAAAGTGTTAGATCTACCTTCAATGTGGAAATCTATTTCTTCAAAGGTAATAATATTCCATTGTACCCAACTCTGGAAACTTGGTCAAATTGCCCAAGTGATGAGTTGTTGTCTAAAAATTCTCGTAAATATTTGCCACAAGTTGAGTGCATGAAATGTAACCTTGTTGAGGAGTCTTTTTCCTCTTCCACAATTTCCAATGCTTTGTATCCAAATGGAGGACATTGATACAAAGTTGCATTAGATCATTGGTGATACAATGCAAGAAGAAATAGTGCCCCATTTGAGTAATCCATCTAGTGGAGTTGGAGTCATCAAATTTATTGACATTGAATTAAAGAAGGCATATGTCAGGAGTGAAGGAGTTAGGGTGATAGGCCATGGATTGGGATTATTCACATAAAGGGAAGTATTTATCATGACCCATGTGTTATTATTTATTCCTAAAATAAATATTAAAATTAAAAAATCAATAGCTGAAACAACCTAAAATATTGAAGATCAACAAAAAATTACATAAATTTTTTAAATAAAAAGAAATGATAAATTAATGTTTTGGAAGAAAAAAATTTCATTAATGTTAATAGCATCATATAAGTGGGTCATCAACACAATGGAGAAGAGATCAAATACAAATAAATTAAAACAACAAATACAAATGGAATATAATATTGAGAGTAAGATTACTTATAATACTTTATTTAAGTAATACAAGCCTAGATCCATCGTAACACCGAATCTATCAAGCGTTGATAGGGATCAAATATCTCGAGGTGCAAACCTAGTTTTTGAGTGAAAAACTTGAGGAAAGGTTTGCACCTCGAGAGATTTGATCCCTCTCGGTGCTTGATAGATCCAATGTTAAGATGGATCTAGGTTGGTTTCAGTCATGTGCGGTCATACAAAATTTGTTGAACATCTAATTATTTTGATCATTTTAAATATGCTAAATATGTCTAAGATTAATTTGGTCAATTTAATTTAAAATTTTCTTAGTTACCTCAATTTGTTGAGATGAGAGAGACTGTTAGTAACTTGAATGATGAAAAATGATGAAATAAAACTTTTGAGTGCAAAGTGTCAATGTAACAATTTTCATTGATAGAAAATGTGAATAATAAGAATATTGTTAATTACAAACAATCTTCATTGCAAAGAGTATTTGGAATCACAAACCATTCAAATATTTAACTGGAGCTACTGTAGTAAACAACATACCTTGTGTTTGTTGCTCTCCAATATTAATAGTTGTTTTCTCCAAAAATCAATCATTGTGACTTATGAAGTGTTAAACCCCAAATAATTTTCAATGGTAGTTATTTTCTATTACTGAGTTTGAATGAAAAGTAATTAACAATGTTGAATGATGGAAAATGGGAATAATAAGAATGTAGCCAATTATAAATAGTTTATAGTTTCAAGAAGCAAACATTTCAGGTAGGCAAACATTTTATTTAGGATGAAAATTCAAGTATTGTATTTATGGTTGAATTATTGTAACACATAAGTCAATGCACATCATGAATAATTTTTATGTGCTTACACTAAGAGAGAGTGTGTATGTTTTGGGGTTGAGAAGGATAGACAAGGGGAGATATATATATATATATATATATATAGATGTGGGGGAGAGAGGGAAGAAGAGAGAGGCAAAGATAGGGAGGGAGGAAGAGATATAGATATGGAGAAAGAAATGTTAGAGAGGGAGACAAGGGGAAGAGAGAGGGAGGGGAAAGGAAGGGAGCGAGGGAGAGATAAATAGATATGGAGAGAGAGTGTGTATGTTTAGGGGGTGAGATCGAGAGATATATAAGGAGAGACAATGTGAGATAGAGATATAGATGGAGGAGGCAAATATGTGCTTACACTGAAATCAATGCACACTATTAATCTAGTTACTTTGAAATTAGTGTACATCATACATCTAGTTGCATCAAATAAAAAATAAACATCTACACTAAAATCAATGCATCTAGTGAAAACAATCAAATAGGATTAGAAATCAACATGTATATTGAAATCAATGCATCTAGCGCAAGCAATCAAATAGGATTAGAGATCAATACCTACACTAAAACCAATGCATCTAATGCAAGCAATCAAATATGAGTAGAAATCAATATCTACATTGAATAAATGCATCTAGTGTAAGGTATTAAATAGGATTAGAAATCGACATCTACACTAAAATCAATGCATCTAATGCAAGTGATCAAATAGGATTAGAAATCAATATCTACACTGAAACCAATGCATCCTATGTAAGAAATCAAATAGGAGTAGAAATCAACATCCACAATGAAATCAATGCATCTAATGTAAGGTATTAAATAGGATTATAAATCGACATCTACACTGGAATCGATGCATATAGTGCATGTGATCAAATAGGATCAAAAATCAACAAGTATATTGAAATCAATACACTATTTTAGTCAAAATCCAAAATATTCATGACTTTCTAGATCTAACTTCTATGTTTGTATTTGTCTCTATGTGTCTCTTTCTTCTTCCCTCTCTCTCCACCTTCCATTTTGTATCTATCTCCCTCCCCCTCTCCTTCTCTCTCTTCCCCTTCCTCTCTCCCCCATCTTTCAATATATGCCTCTCCCTCCCTTTCTATATCTTTCTCTTCTTCCCTCACTCCCCCGGCCATATATATCTATACCTCCCTCCATCTCTCCTCCCTCCTCTCTCCCCCATCTTTCTATATATGCCTCTCCCTCCCTTTCTCTATCTTTCTCTTCTTCCCTCTCTCCCCCAGCCATATATATCTATACCTCCCTCCATCTCTCCTTATTTGTCTCTCTATCTCAGCCCCCTAAACACATGTCACGCTCTCTCTCTCTCCCCATATCTATCTATCTATCTATCTCTCCCTCCTCCTTTCCCTTTTTATCTCTTCCCTCTCTCTCTCTCTCTCTCTCTCTCTCTCTCTCTCTCTCTCTCTCTCATCTATATCTATATCTCCCATATATATCTCTTCCTCCCTCCCACTCTTTGCGTCTCTCTTCTACCCTCTTCCCCACCCGATCTCTATCTCCCCTTGTCTCTCCTTCTCACCCCCAAAACATACACACCCTATCTTCATATCTATATATATTTCTCTCCCTCCCTCTTCCTCTCCCTCTCTCTTCACCTTCTCTCTCTCTCTCTCTCTCTCTCTCTCTCTCTCTCTCTCTCTCACACACACACACACACACTGACTCTCCATCTCTCCCTTTCCACTCCCTCTCCACCTTTCTCTCTATGTCTTTCTTCCCCTTCCAACTCCATATCTCTCTCCCCCCCTCTCTCTCAATTCCTTTCTCTTTTCACTTCCTCTCTCTCCCCTTCTCTCCCACCTCCCTCCATCTCCCCAAATCATACACACTCTCTCTCTCCACCATCCAACTCTATCTCTATATCCCTCCCTCTCTCCTTCTCTCTCCCCTCCTCTCTCCCCTCCATATCTATATCTCCCTATCTCTCTTTTCCCCTTCTTTCCTTATCTTTATCCTCTCCTTTTCTCTCTCTTCCCTCATCTCCTCTCTCCCTCATTCCATATTAATCTCTCCCTTGTCACTCCCTCTCTCTCTCCACCTCTATCTATCAATGTCTTTTTTCTTCACTCCCTCTCTTTCCCCCTCCAAATCCATCTCTCTCCCTCCTTCTCTCCCCCTCCTCCCTCTCTCTCTTCATTTCTCTCTCTCATTGTATCTTCCACCTCTATGTCTTTCTTCCACTTGACAAGGTACTGAAGGTACTCTTTTCTGTGAGTCCGCTTGGCCACCTGTGTGTGGAGAATTCTCTCAATCTCAAGGGGCTGAGCTAAAGGCATTTGCCTCATTCAAGCACCGCTTTCCTTTTGGGGGTCCCGTTCTGGTCGTGCCGAACTGTCATCTTTAGGACTGGCAATGTATGGAAACAGATCTGCCATGTTGAAGATAGGCGATATGCCTATTCTTGGGGGCAGTTGTAATTCATAGGCATTTGCAGAGAATTTACATAGAATTTTGCAAGGGCCAATTTTTTTAAACTTCAATTTATTGTACTCACCCTTAGGGAACCTTTATCTACGTAGATGTGTGAGAACTTCAACCCCCATATTAAATTGTACCTCCTGCCATTTCAGATCTGCTTGTTGTTTATACCTCTGGCTATTGTCCTGCAACTTAGACTTTACCTACTCATGTAGGTCATTCATCGCTTTGGTGAAATCTTCCCAATCAGCACTCCTTCTTTCCAGCTGTCCCAGATCTCGTAACTCATGCACTCCACGAGGATGCATGTCGTACAAGATTTAAAAAGGACTGTACCCCGTGCTTCGATTCGGCGAATTTTTGTAAGAAAATTCCACCTGGGCAAGTACACGATCCCACATCTATGAATTTTCTCCAATTAAGCTTCATAGCAGGTTTACCAAGCTCCTGTTCACCACCTTCGTCTACCCGTCAGTCTGTGGGTGATAAGCGAAGCTAAAGTTCAACTGTGTATCCAACTTCTTCCGTAGGGTGCGCCAAAAATGTCCTGTGAACTTCACATCCCTGTCGAAAACAATGGACTTAGGCAAGCCATGCAGTCTGACAATCTCCGTGAAAAACAAGCGTGCTATGTGAGTGGCATCACTGTTTTTCTACAAGGAATGAAATGTGCCATTTTTTAGAACCGATCCACTACCACCATCACAAAGTCATAACCGCATTGTGTTCTTGGCATATCCAAGACAATGTCCAAGTTGACTGAGTCCCACGGTATACTCTGAATAGGCAGTGGTGTGTAGAGTCTCGTATTCTGACTGTGTCCTTTTGCCAACTGACACACTTTACACCTGGTTACAAATCGCTACACATCCCTTCGCATCTTCGGCTAGTAATAAAAGTGACTGAGTTGATCTAAGGTCTTATCAATGCCGAAATGTCTGGCTAGACCTCCATTGTGCTTCTCCCGGATGATGTTCTCCCTCATCGAACAGTCGGGAATACATAGTTGTCCTCCTTTATACAGTAGATTCTCATGTAACTTATAGTCCATCCATGGACTATTATTCCTCAACAAAGGGTTCTGGCAGGCTTCATAAGTCTCCTTGAAAGCCGCATCTATCTGATATAAGTCTTTCAAGTGTTCAAAACCTAGCACTTGTATCGTGCTCTCCTATAGGAGTAAAGCTCTCCTGCTCAATGCATCTGCTACCTTGTTGGCATGTCCACCAATATGCTTCAATACAAACGTGAAGCTCTACAAGTAGTCAACCCACTTTGCATGCTTTTGGTTCAACTTATGCTACTGCATAACGTACTGCAATGAAGAATTATCAGAAAACAAAACAAATTCATTACCTAGCAAATAGTGTCTCCAATGCTTCAATGCTTGGACGACAGCATGGAACTACTTTTCATAAGATGAGTACTTTTGCCTGCTTTCATTCAATTTTTCACTGAAATAAGTAACAGGTTTGTCTTCCTGGCTGAGTACGACCCCAATGGTTGTACCACTAGCATCACAACGAACTTGGAACTTGGAACAGCTTGTTAAAATCGGGCAACCTCAAAATTGGCCTTTCAGTGATCTTCTTCTTCAAGATCTGGAAGCTTTTCTCCGTCGCTTCAATCCAACAGAAAGGCTGACTTGCCTTTTTTATTGTGTCCAACATAGGTACACAGATCTCACTAAAATTCCTTATGAACTTACAATAGAAACTTTCCAACCCATGAAAACTACGAACTTCGAACAAACGTTTTGGGGATGGCAAGCTAAGGATAGCTACAACTTTCTCTGGGTCCATTTTTAACTCCATTTTTGCAATCACAAAACCCAAATAAACTAATTCCCTCTGAAAAAAGAACATTTTTTCAAGTTTATCAGCAACTTGTTTTGCTGCAATTTCTCCAGCACACTTCGAACATGTCGAAAATGTTCTTCTATAGTCTCACTGAAAATCAGTATATTATCAAGATATACAATCGTGAACTTCCCAATGAACTCTTTCAGCATTTCTTTCATCAGGCGCATAAAGGTACTATGGGAATTACTTAACTCGAATGGCATCGCCAGCCACTCATACAGTCCTCTATTAGTTTTGAAAGTTGTTTTCCATTCATCCCCTTCTCTGATTCTGATCTAGTGGTATCCACTCTTCAGATCGATTTTCGAGAAATACACTGCTCCACTTAAGCAGTCCATCATGTCATCCATTTGTGGCAATGGGAACCTGTACCTGATGGTAATCTTATTGATGGCTCTTGAATCTGTGCACATTCGCCACTCTCCTCCTTTCTTGGGAGCTAAAACTATCAGAACTGCACAGGGGCTTAAACTCTCCCTTATCAACCCCTTGTCCAGCAATTCCTGTACCTATTTTCTAATCTCCTCATTGTCCTTAGGACTCATTCGGTACGCTGCCTTGTTTGGTAAACTAGCTCCGGGTATAAAGTCTATGTGATGACTGATACTTCTCTTAGGAGGAAATTTATCTGGCAAATCATCCACTACAATGTTGTTGAACTCCTACAACATGTCCTGAATTTCTTCAGGAAAATCTGCAATTTCAGTGTGTAACAACACTGTTTTCGGCCTCCTTACAACAGCATATTTTATCTCACTATTTTCGATCTGTTTCAAAAATTCCTTTCCTCCCACCAGCAATGCTTTGACTCCACTAGTTTCTGTTGTCTCTTCCTCCTTGATGGGTACAAGCATGTGCTTAATCCCATCCTTGACAAACTTGTAACAGTTTGTCTTTCCATCATGCACTAACTTTTTGTCATATAGCCATGGTCTTCCTAGCAGTATGTGACACACGTCCATAGACATAATATCGAAAATAACCTTGTCCCTGTATTTACGAA
The DNA here is from genome assembly GCA_031772625.1 of Pinus tabuliformis. Lineage (NCBI taxonomy): Eukaryota > Viridiplantae > Streptophyta > Pinopsida > Pinales > Pinaceae > Pinus > Pinus tabuliformis. The sequence goes on from CM062816.1 coordinate 149,442,344, forward strand.
TATGGAACTCAACCTCACATTGTTCATCAACTAACAGTTGATGTCCTTTCTGTAACCATGACACCTTGTAAGGAGTGGGGTGCTTCAACCGTTTCAAACCCAACTTCTCCACCATCTCTGTGGCAACTAGATTATCTATGCTCCCACTATCGATAATCAGCTTACAACATTTTCCGTGTGACTTACAAACAGTATGGAATAACGCCTTTCTTTGGGTTTGGTCAACTATCTCCTTTGCTGGTTTCAGCAGTACCTTATTCAAAACTAAGGCCTCCCCTATCTCTGGTGCATTCTCTACCTCTTGGGGTGGTGTCTCTGCTTCCTCCATCTAAGCAACATATGCTCCTCTTGTTCCAGCCTGTTCTCCTTCAGGACACTCATAGGACTTGTGCCCCCACTTGTGGCACCTGTAACACTGAATGGCAACTCCTCTGCCTCTGCCACTACCTCTTCCGCGTTGGTATGGCCTTCCTCCCCTAGTGCTACTATCCTTCTCTGCTGTCCCTAGAGCCTTCGAGCTGCTGCCTTCATCACTGGGGTTGACAGCTCTACCTCTGCCAAAGGTTCGTCCTTTCCCTCTGCTAGATCCTCCTCCTCTTCTGGCATTCTGTTTCCTATTTATCTTCTCCTCTGCCTTCAAGGCACTCTGATAAGCTTCATCTATGGTTCTAGGTGAAAGAATACTAATTTCATCCAATATCTCTAGCCTTAAACCATTTACAAATCTCGTTGTTTTTTCTGGGGTGTCCTCCACGTAACTTGCCCTTAGGTTCACCCGATAGAATTCTTTGGTATACTCCTTTATAGTCATTATCTTATGCTTCAAATTCTATACCTGCTGTTGTGGGGAAAAATGCCTATGCAGGACGATCCTATCCACCTAAGGTGTGACAGTGCCTTAGCAACAAACAGAGACAGCTATTCTAGTATTCTTCCTTTATGAATTAAGAATGAAGAGAGATGGATGGACTAACTGGTGTCTTCCGTTTGTCCCTCGATCCGGTTTCTCTTCTCTTGGAGAGTTCCCAGCTACTTGCCTTCTCGCTCGCCCAGCTTCAAGAGGTTTCTGCAAGATCACAAGAAGAGAACACTACACAAGACATGGATTCATATTCATAACTAGTTCAGGATTAGAAATAAACTAAACATACTAATGCAATCATACATCAAAAATACATCAGTATATAGGAGAAACCAAGATAGCTTTATTGATGAATAACAAGGTTCAAGAAGAGATACAACCCAGAGGGCTCCAATCCAGCATCTCCTTCCCAGCAAATGGAATTCCTATCTTCACCCCCTTCAAAGCATTAAGCACCCAATGATTCCAATCTCAAACCAACAGCAATTCTTTGCAATAACCAAATTCCATCCTCTAGATCTCATGGAGGAGAGATCCATATATAGATGTTTGGAGAGAGGATGAATCAGCTTGAGATCTGACTAGTGTCCTCTCCCTCTGTCAATTCTTGATTCCACTTGGAGGTTCTTGCTTCCACTTGGAGATTTGGAACCTCTTACTCATCACCAGTCGAATTCCCTGAGGCAAGTGTCATTGAGGAAGATTTTGGAAGCTTCCTGGGTCTTGACACCTCTTGGAATGAACTTGCCACATGTCAACTCTCGCTCAGCGCAGGTAGCCAGTGTTGGCTTTGACATTCAGCACAGGTAGCAAGTGTTGGCTTTGACATTCAACGCAGACAGCTAGTGTAGCCACTGAATTGATCCTGAATTGACTTGTTTTTGAGCAGTTTCAGGTGGAGAACTTCTGTGAATTGCTGTGGTTTGTTAGCCTTGTTCCTCTAGGGGTAGGAACAACATGTTTAGGGACTTTGGATCCCTTAGATTATGGACATTTTATGCTCAATGCTGTAAGGCATAAAAATGTCTATAACAGTTGCCCCCTAAAGTATGAGGCTGTTTATCGGGTGAAATGCTTTACCAGGGGGATCCGAAGTTCATCCAATGCTGGGAGGAGACATGTAATAAGATACAATACAATACATTATTTTTCATACTGCTTTCAAGATCTAGCTGAGGCGGGCATTCCCATGCTCAGCTTTATAAATTCATTTTTCTGTACATAGAACAGACAATCGTCTGGTGGATAATTTTGATGAAATTATCATCCTTTGGGGTAGGATGATTATCTGCTGCAATGATGTACATGTCAATGTCTTTATCTTTCCTGAATATATATCGCATCCCGGATGGATGAAACTAGATCCGGGGTCTTCAAACTCGTTCGATCTTCACTCTAAGTACAAGTCGATCCATGTGAGAAATGTTCTGAAGTCGAACATGGAAAGACATCGCTTGATTACCGGTCAATGAGGTAAACCGTTAACAAGCGCGAGAGGAATCACCGTTAATGATAATGACCCTCAAGGTACTGCAGTACAATTCACGTGGTGTGAATAAAGGACTTGGCGTCGAACACCACGCAAAATCTTTCGGTTGAAGGTCATTGATGTATACCTGTCGCCGGAAGTGAGAAACTTGCCATTGAGGCATGCAAGTTTCAAAGTACTGAAGGGGATGTTCCTAGATCAACTTCTTGGATAATGAGCTGATGTCGACAAGAAGCGATCTATCAAAGGAGGGCCTTAATGAATCCCACATCAGTGACACGGAACGGAGCAAATGATTTTGATGGAGGTGAAAACGATCTGATGACATATGATTCAGGGTGGCGGTCATGAAAGGATGAAGGATAATGTATGGCAGTGGATGGGACACGGTTGACTTCTCTGAACGACTTCTCTTGAACATATGGCGACACTTATGCGATGGATCGGTAGCATTACCCCAAATATGGATGGTATGGCGAGACCATGGTGATGTGACCATTGAATGAAACAACCCAACCCGATTGTGGTACGGAGGAAAAGTGTCATGTTCAAGAGCGACTTGCTACCATCAAAGTTTTCTTGAGTTTCTCCCAAATTTTCCCCGGTCATTGCTGACCAGTACCTATTTATTTTTGTCAAGCTTGAGGAGGATAACATATGCTTGTTCTATAACTTGCCCTTCGGGCAAGCCCATCGCTATGTTTTAACGAGCCTAGCGATAGTGAAACTCGTTCTCATCTAAAGACAAGTTTGTCGCTATTTAATGCTTTGAACGAGTCTAACGACAAAGATAACTCGGTCCTTTTCATTTTTAGAGAGTCTGAAAAGGTACGTAAAGTCAACTCCGAAAGTCCTCTTTCGTCATCTAATCCCTTAAGTCCGAAAAAGTATAAAACAATACAGAAGGGATGAGTTTTCGATAGTTTTAACGAGCCGAACAAAACAAGCGCTCGATCTTTTTGTGCAATAATCCCTCAGGTCCAAAAAGATTAAAATCTAGAGGAGGGATAGCACTTCCGGTCGCTTTAACGAGCTGGAAGGCCAAAACTCGGCAATCTTTTCATATTTTACGAGTCAGATGAAAAGAGCTTAAAGAAGACTCGTCTTTTGAGGAACGAGTGATAAAACGGGTTAGCAGCTGATTCCAGGTACGGGTTGGAATTTTCCAATCACGGCAGTGTCACAAGGATGGCTAGTGAAATCACTCTTCGCAGATGTTCCTCAAAATGGGTAAACAATCATATGGAGGTGAACGATCGGCCAATGGAAAAGTGGAGGTGACGGTGCAAACATGACCAAGGCTTTAATGGCTGATGATATTACATTCACGGTGGTTATTTACCGGAATAGTTAATTTCTTAACGAGCTTAAACGCGGGAAAGACACTGCTCAGTCTTATGTTTATTTTTTAATGAGCATGAACTATGTGCTAAAACTGCTCGGATCTTGCGTTTATTTTTTAACGAGCATGAACTGTGGGTGGAAACATTTGCTCGATCTTATGTTTATTTTTTAACGAGCATGAACTATGTGATAAAACTGCTCGGATCTTGCGTTTATTTTTTAACGAGCATGAACTGTGTGCTAAAACTGCTTGAATCCTATGCTTGTATGCCCCCAGCATAATACCGCAAATCTAGGTGCATGCCCCCCAAGCTTCATTACATTCAACTTGGTGGTTGGAATGAAGGTTTACCTTTGAGATTTGGAAAGGGGATTGTTTTCATTTTTTTTTAATGAGGTTGACACAATAAAAGAACTATCCTCATGACTCCTTGTTTCATTTTTTAACGAGGTTGACACGAGATAAGAACCATCCTCAGAGCCCACTGTATTTACAGTATTTCTATTAGGGCGATGATCCACGCTGACAATATGTTTAGGAATCTTCCGAATCCATTAGATATAGAAGATTTCATATTGTAGGTTTCCATTGTGGCCACTTCCGCCAGATTACTTGCAGGCGGTAGGGCAAAAGTACCCATTAAGGCAGGGTCTTTTAGGAGACCTACTCCAATATTTTGAAGCGAATGATTGCTTCCATGGATCATTGGAATGCTTCCCGTAACTTGTGAACTGTCGGGGAGGAAATTTTGTTGGTCGACGACTGTAATTCCTTCTTGAAAAGGAAATGCAATCTTCCTGAAGTAGGTCGACACAACTGCGGCCATGGCATATATCCAGGGCCTTCCCAGTAGGATGTTGTAATCGAGGTTTCCATCAATTACTTCAACATCAATTCCTACTGTTTTGCCCCCTAGTTCAACTTGCAAGTTACTTAAAATCCCGTATGGAGTGTATGATCGTCCATCAAATGCTTTTAACATCGTTGACAATCTCGACAAGGGTGGTGAGCCTAAATTCTTCCAGCAACTCATCGACATAATACACGTAGATGCCCCCTCATCAATAATTGTTCGATGAACAGTTTTGCTGAGGGCTTTCACTTGAATAAGGAAAGCTAGTTGAGCTGGTAACTGAGGGTCATATCCTTTATGATCAAAGGCCACAAGATTGGAGTCCATTGGGTCAATTTCACCTATTGTTGATAATAAATTTTGCTCTTGGGAGAGGCAATTTTGCGGTACCTCAAGCGTCGACATAGCGGACGGCGATTGGGCCAGGTCCTCTATTATATTATAATTCTGTGCTATTTTTGCACGAGGATTAAATGTCGACTTGTACACTACTCCCTTTGGTGACTTTATCATTTTTTCAGGAATGGTGGGTGGCACAACTTTGGTCAAAGTTGTTGTCGAACTACTAGGTTGTTCATTAGCCTTGTTATTCGACACCTGTAGATTCCCGTAATCTTTATTCCTTGCCAAAGCATCATTTTGCTACTTTGAGATAGACAACATAAGTACTTGGGATCGGGAAGCATTTTGATTAGCAACCAGTTTGGTACCCGGGCTTGGAAACGGATCAGTCAATACTGCTGAGGTTTTTGAACCCTTAAAGAGTTTCTTAACTTCAGCTATATGTGGACAATCTCTCGTCTAATGATCCTCATCACATATATGACACCCCGCATGGGGGTTTCCTTTTTCTCCCTTTCTTTTTCTTCTTGCCCCCTGGTTGCTTCAGTTGTTTGCCATTGTCGGTCGACGCGGCATTTACTTCCGAGGCAAGAAGTTCCTCATTTGCATTTTGACTGGAAATCTTACGGGCCCTTTTAGATGTAGCCTTTGTCGATTTCGTGTCTGTCGTGCTAATCACGCCATCCCCGACGTGAGAGTCATTGTTTGATTTAGGAGGAGGAGGAATTGAGAATTCTGGTCTAGGGGCGTCAGGTATTTTGTCGTAGAGCGTGCCAGACTGGGTATAGACCAAGTCCAGATATTGCACACGAGCGATAACTTGCTCTTCCGTTACGACTCCCCCCTTTGCCACGTCTTCCGTGATGGTAGGAAGTAATGATTTGATAAACCATTCAGCTAATAGCTGATCGGGAACGTACGTTTTTACCATCCTATGACGATGTCGCCACTCATGTATATGATCAGATATGTGAGTGGCCGTTGTCTGTTTGAAGTTGGTTAGGAGTTTCGTTCCCGTTTCATACCTTATCGGTAATTGAAAATAGGTTAAGAAGGTTGTGGCTAAGGTACTGAAGTTGTCGAATGAAGCTCTAGGTAATTCAATATACCATTTTGCCGCTGGACCCGTTAACGTCCTCTGAAAGAGGCAAAGTCTTATCGAATCATCATTCAGGGTGTTTGATGAACACCATAGATGAAATGTCATCACATGATTCGACGGATCTTCACCCGGATTTCCATTAAATTTAGGAATATCTGACAAAAGTTTCTGTGGAATCACTGGCCACCAAGGGGCATAAGCAATTGGATCATTCGTCAGCCGGTTTAGATCTGGTAATTCTAGAGTTGCTACAAAGGGCAACTGTTGATTCAGGTTAGGCGAAGCATACCCAGGATAAGATGGAATCGCCTGAGCAATGGGTCTTTGCATACTAGCATAATGTATTTGATGCTGGCAACTTTGACAAGGTTGATGGGCATAACCATTATAATATGGTTGTTGATAACCGTTTTGGAAATGCGATTGCCCATTACTTACAAAGACTTGTTGCTCAGTTCCTTGATATGATTGCTGGAATGGGGGTTGTTGAGTTTGAACCAACTCTGGTTGTTGAACCATTTGCTGTTGACCAATACTGGATGATTGACCAAGATGAGGAGTCACAGTACTTGTTTGATCCTGAGTCGCTCCAGATAAGGAGGCACTAACCTGAGGTTGTGATTGAGTCGTTGAGACAAGAGGCTGTTGTATTGCAACCTGAGAAACTTGGGGTTGACATACAACAGGTAGCGCCTGTACTTGCGACACAATCACCATACCAGGTATAGTGGGAATATTCGACACAGGGTGGACTGGTTGCATTGAATATGCAACCCTTGGTTGCTGAGGCAGTATTGGTACCCAACCGCTGGATGTAATTCCAGTTTGACCTGAACTTTGTTGTAAACTCCCATATGGTTGTTCTCCAGGAGGGAACAATGAAAAGGCATACTGCCCTCCATATGGTGGCAATCCAGTACTTAAAGGGCAGATTGGCCTTTGAAGACACATTGGATCAATTTGTTGAGTCTCAACATAATAAATACCAGATGATAATCCGGATGAAGAAATAGGAACTAACCATGTCGTCGAAGCAGTCCCTGATGGGACTCTGGCTTGTGGTTGATAACTTGCTGGGACAGATGGTATACCATTGAACATCGTTGGAGTAGCAGTAGGAGGTTCTGCTGCTGCTGCGTCGGATGACACAGTCCTAGATGTCGACGGTTGTTCAGACATATCTAGTCTATCCAAAAGATTTCTTAGCGATTCTACAAGAACTTGCGATGAAGGGAGACTAACTTCGAAGATCAACGAGGGAAAGGTGATGATTATTCCGTTTAAAATAAATTTTAATGACGCTTTAGACACAACTTGTTTTTTCAGTTTTAAAGAGTCGAGAAAAAGCTAAAGATGACTGTAGTCTCCTTCGATGTTTTAACGAGCCCGAAGTGACAAATGCTCGGATGGACTTTTTCCGTTATAGAGTCTGAAAAAGGCCAAAAGGAACTGCTCTGGAGTTCTAGGCAGAGGGTGTGCCAAACTTTTCGCAAAACCGCAGAATACTTTTTAGGGTACGGGCGGTCGATCTTCATGAATGCTGTGTTCAGTGCATTGCGATCAGTAGGGCGGCCGACACGGCTTCCTAAGGATAAAGGTTTTATGCCTATAGGGGTCTCCCAATATATATGCGACGGTACGTGGGAGCACAATTCGTACTGGCGTTATCGTCCCTCAGGAGCAATCACCCACCATCCACGAGATCAACAGTCACCAGGCTTTACGACGCCGGAACACGTCTCTAGCCTAGACCTCTATGTTGTGCGTTATGTTGCAAAGTGTTGTTAAGTTCATTCAATTTATTTTAAGTTGATCTTTTTAGAAGTTTGCCTTTCAAGGTTCACCACGAGATGTATGATACAATTCCTAAATGCAGTCTAAAGATGATAAGCAAGCTTTATATCTTTTCAACTTTGAAAATCCTAGCTACTAAGGGAAAAGAAACACACCATCTTTTCTCAAAGAGCAATCAGCACACTCTAATGCACTTTTCCTAAATCAAACTTGCAAACTATCAAGATGCAAATTCACAATGCAGGTGTTTGTTTTCCGCTTTCTTAGTATTGATGCCTACAAAGAAAGCTTTTTGTACAACTTTGAATTTTCTTTTAAATGACAAATACAAACAAGTTTACTTTTTCGAAATTAGAGAGGGTAGAAGAGATTACAACACTTAACGATTTTCGAAATGAATACTTGTTTCGACACTTAAAAGAGACAAACTCAAACCAATAAGCAAGAGTAAATGTATAATCAACTGCAAACATCCAATGAACTCTCTTCTAAGATCACAATCAACAGATCTGAATCAAGGGCTACAGGATGACTATTTCACTCATGCAAAGGAAAACTGTAAATGATGCCACAAACACATAAAAACACTCACAGTCCTTTTGTACAAAAGGAGGTGGAATTTAAGCAGAGAAAAGGAGTTATCAGACTGGTACCTATGCTGGTTACAGGCTGCAAAAATCAGAGATCAAAACAAGGCAAAACAGAGCAGAGAACCCCCGCTGCACAAGGCCAAACTGGTTCAGCGCAACCTCAACACAGGGGTTTTGACATTCAGCGCAGGTACCCTTCACGGGACCTACGTTGAAATGCAGAATCCCTTCACAGGGTCTGCGCTGAAGGAGAAACTCTCGTTTCTCACTGGTTCTGGGTCACAAATTGCTATTTAATCTACTGTTTCAGGCCAAATCAAAGCAACAAGCAAAGTACAATCAAAGGGATGCTTTGAGGGAGTACTAAGATCTATCACAAAGGATCATCAAATCATTTGTGAGTCCATTGTTCAGATCATAGACAAGTCCAGTGATTGGATCAAAGCAGCAACTGTCTACTTTGCATCTGGGAATAGCAGATGCAGTTCGATTGTTGCTGTCAAGTCTATGAAAAAAACAATGATAGAAACAAAAATAAAATGACTAAACAGATCTCCCCAGCGGAGTCGCCAATTTTTTGTGGGGAAAAATGCCTATGCAAGACGATCCTATCCACCTAAGGTGTGACAGTGCCTTAGCAACAAACAGAGACAACTATTCTAGTATTCTTCCTTTATGAATTAAGAATGAAGAGAGATGGATGGACTAACCAGTGTCTCCCGTTTGTCCCTCGATCCGATTTCTCTTCTCTTGGAGAGTTCCCAGCTACTTGCCTTCTCGCTCGCCCAGCTTCAAGAGGTTTCTGCAAGATCACAAGAAGAGAACACTACACAAGACATGGATTCATATTCATAACTAGTTCAGGATTAGAAATAAACTAAACATACTAATGCAATCATACATCAAAAATACATCAGTATATAGGAGAAACCAAGATAGCTTTATTGATGAATAACAAGGTTCAAGAAGAGATACAACCCAGAGGGCTCCAATCCAGCATCTCCTTCCCAGCAAATGGAATTCCTATCTTCACCCCCTTCAAAGCATTAAGCACCCAATGATTCCAATCTCAAACCAACATCAATTCTTTGCAATAACAAAATTCCAGCCTCTAGATCTCATGGAGGAGAGATCCATATATAGATGTTTGGAGAGAGGATGAGTCAGCTTGAGATCTAACTAGTGTCCTCTCCCTCTGTCAGTTCTTGATTCCACTTGGAGGTTCTTGCTTCCACTTGGAGATTTGGAACCTCTTACTCATCACCAGTCGAATTCCCTAAGGCAAGTGTCATTGAGGAAGATTTTGGAAGCTTCCTGGGTCTTGACACCTCTTGGAATGAACTTGCCACATGTCAACTCTCGCTTAGTGCAGGTAGCCAGTGTTGGCTTTGACATTCAGCGCAGGTAGCTAGTGTTGGCCTTGACATTCAGCGCAGACAGCTAGTGTAGCCACTGAATTGATCCTGAATTGACTTGTTTTTGAGCAGTTTCAGGTGGAGAACTTCTGTGAATTGCTGTGGTTTGTTAGCCTTGTTCCTCTAGGGGTAGGAACAACATGTTTAGGGACTTTGGATCCCTTAGATTATGGACATTTTATGCTCAATGCTGTAAGGCACAAAAATGTTTATAACACCTGCCTATACATAGCAATCTCATAGTCTTTGGGTAAAAACTTACCCTTCAACTTGGCTTCCATTCTAGTCCATTTCTTGATAAGCTGCTTGTTCAACCTCTTCCTTTCCACTTGTACACTATCCCACCATAAGGTTGCATTCCCTTTCAACCTGGTGGCAGCGAATTTAACTCTCTTATCTTCGTTGATCTCCTCATACTCAAAATATTTATTTAGCTCATTGAGCCAGTCCAGCAGTACCTCTGCTGACAAACTTCCATCATAGTTTGAAATCTCAGGCTTTGGCTTACTATTAGCCAACAAGACTGATTTCAACAACCTAATCTCAGGTCCTTCCTCATCTGATCCATCTGTTGTCACTGCAACTTCCTCATCACTATCATCTCCTCCATCAGGATCCCTTCTTCTTCCTGCTTCTACTGCCACCAAATGGGCATTTAGGATCCTAATCTCCTCTCTCAATCCTTCATCTGCTACTCTCCAAATAGCTCTCCCACGACCTCGCCTTCCAACTTCCATTTCTATGAAAAACAAAACTCAATCCTGCTCTGATACCAAAAATGATGGGACCAGCCCTGTCCTATAGTCTGGATATGAATGTTGATTGATTAAATTATTAAATGTGTGATTTAAGGGGATATCCATCGGTGGTTTGATATTATATTGGTTTTATTTGATTGGTATGTGTTGGTTGTGAGGGAGACACCTGTCTCTGCCTCGGATTCCGTCCTCCCGCCTTGTGTTATGTTATGGAACCCTAATTGCTCTGTTTACTCTGTCATTTCCACCTTTGCTTGTTCGCGCTGTGCTCTGGTGTTCACTTGGGTCTCTGCAAGGGTTTTTGTGGCATTCTTGTTTGTGCTTTCAACCTTGGCTTGGCTCTGTTAACTGGGCTCTGTTTATACTCTTCAACCATGACTCTATTCTGCTAGCTAGGTTCTGTTGGTGTAATGGCGTTGTCTGTATCCTTCTATCCGTCAATTAGCTCGAGGGTTTCAAGACTCGATTCTCTGTCATCAGCAAATGGGCTCCTCTGCACTGAAGGTTTTGTGGGTTCTATCAATGGTTGCTATCTCCTGAGTGAATTTTTTCCTTTGATGTTTTCTTCTCTTGCCGTATTTTCTCCATTGTTTAACTAGTTAATTGATTATGGTGTTTTAGGTCGCAACCTCAAGGTGACCCAGCATTTGACCTCAACTCTTCGGCTACACAATGGTAAGTTCTCTTTCTTTGTTTTAGTTCTTCAGTTGGTTTTTCTATTTGTGCTAAGGGACTTGCTCCTTTGTGAGCAGGGTTCTCTTGCTAGTTAGCAACCTGTCGAATCCTTCCTCCAGCTCGACACTGCTCCTCTGGTAAGCATAGGCTTACAAACCCTCGCTTTTCCTATCTTCGTTTCAGGGTTTAACTTCTTACAATTTTAACACCTGTATGTTGTCCTTTCAGGTGATTGTCGGCTACTCCAGGTGTTGACTCTAGTTCTTGTTGTTGTTGGCCCAAACGGGTAAGATCTTTTCCTGTAGTCGCTTATCAGTAGTCTAGGGTTTTGAGGGTGTGAGCTTCGGCTCCCCTGTCAGTCATTTCTGTATCGAATTTTCCATCAGTTGTATTGTGTGGTTGCTCTTTACCTGTAAGCGGTTGGACTTGTATGTGGTCATGCCTCTTAACTTGCCAGCCAGGGATTTTAAGTCACGGTTCAGTTTTGGTATTTACAATTTGTATGTAGGGTTTCTATGCTGGGGTTTTCGAACTCGGTTCCTCTGTTGAACATACAATGTATTTTGTTCTATCTTTGGGCTGTAAATGCTTTAGACATTTTGTGTATTGGCTTGAACATGATTGAAAAGGAAAGAAAAATAATGCATACAGTTTTATATGGTACTTGTAAGTTTGCGTAGCCTCTTTGCTGTGAATGTATTCAAAGATGCTTTGAAACCCTCCTTCGATAACTGTAGTTTCCTTTTCAAATGCTTTGTGTAATTTTAAGAATTGTATTTATTTGTTGCAAGTTTTCATTCAGTTCTCCAACTGGTTTGTTCATCCTTTTGTTCGGTGCTGGTGCTTTCACGAGACCTCGTTTGCTTTCTGGTTCTGATATTGCCATTGTCTGTTAAAAAAATTCACTCGGCTATTTCTTTGTTGCTGTTAGGAACACACTCAATTTAGTTTTTAAACAGAAATTCATTTAACTCAAATGCTGCAATGGATTCAAATGTTCACAGAAAATTTTAATATTTCTATTCTTCTTCGGTTATGATGGAAAATCAATCCTACAATGTTTCATGTTTTTGCTTTTTGTAAGATCTGTTGAACAGTTTCAGAAACTGTCAATCAGTTACATGTAGTTACATTGAATAACTGTTGATTCCCTTTCATCTAAATTCTGTAATTAATTTAAAACAGTAACTAAAAAGAAATTAAAATGAAAGTAAAACATATCTTGTTGTTAAGTCCTAAATGCTAGAAACTAAGGAAAATTAAAAGACTCAGGTACAATGACCTGTAAACCTGTCAACCTGTGAGACAAACACTTTCGTTTTGTTCACCCTGAGCTGGATGCTCCTGCATCATCTACCCTCTTCCCCGCCCGATCTCTATCTCCCCTTGTCTCTCCTTCTCACCCCCAAAACATACACACCCTATCTTCATATCTATATATATTTCTCTCCCTCCCTCTTCCTCTCCCTCTCTCTCTTTGCCTTCTCTCTCTCTCTCTCTCTCTCTCTCTCTCGCTCTCACACACACACACACACACACACACACAGACTCTCCATCTCTCCCTTGCCACTCCCTCTCTACCTTTTTCTTTGTCTTTCTTCCCCTTCCAACTCCATATCTCTCTCCCCCACTCTCTCTCAATTTCTCTCTCTTTTTACTTCCTCTCTCTCCCCTTCTCTCCCACCTCTGTCCATCTCTCCCCCCATCGTACACACTCCCTCTCTCTCCACCATCCAACTCTGTCACTATATCCCTCCCTCCCTCCTTCTCTCTCTCCCCCCTCCATATATATGTCTCCTTGTCTCTCTCTTCTCTCATTCTCTCTCTTCCCTCATCTCCTCTCTCCCCCATTCCATATTAATCTCTCCCTTGTTACCTCCCCCCCCCCCCCCTCTCTCCACCTCTCTCTCTTAATGTCTTTGTTCTTCACTCCCTCTCTTTCCCCCTCCAAATCCATCTCTCTCCCTCCTTCTCTCCCCCTCCTCTCTCTCTCTTCATTTCTCTCTCTCATTGTCTCTTCCCCACTCTATTCCCCCTTCCATCTCACTCTCTTTCTTAAATATGATCCAATTGTATTGTATTTAATAAAGTATCTAAATTAAAAAAACATAATTGGTTGTAAAATATTAAACCTATGTTTTGGATCAATCAGGTTAAAGAAAATACAATAATAAAAAACTTAAAAGAATCATGCACTATATTTCCTCTATCATTGTTAATCACTTTGATTTCTCACTTCGCTTAGATCCTTGGTTAAGATGCATCTATCATAGTTCTTTATAATATTATTTATATTATATAAATTTTACATATGTATATATAAAAGTATTCTCACTTTTTAATTTATTAAAACCTCCATTTAATCTCTATGGGAATATAGTCCCGAGGATGGAGTGTTTAGATATACCTCAAAAGTAATTATAACCTTTTTGATCTTAGACTTAATTAAAAAATGTTATAAAATTAAATTAAAATAAAGTATTTGTAAAATATTTTGATTTTGAAATAAGTTATGGTTTTTGGGCATGTGGTATTGATAAACTATGTTATTGGCATATGGTATTATAACAAAATAATTAAAATCCTAGATCCATAACATATTAATCAAAAGTCTAGATGGCCCATGGTATGATAAACCATGGTAGTAGCCCATGGTATTATAATTTTCTTCCCTCCTCTCCCCCTCTATCTTTCTCTTGTGGGTTGTGGGTATTGGCCCAAGGTATTGTAAAAAACCAACTTAGAAGTTAATAATATCCATGGTAAATATTCATAATCAAAATTCTTGTCATATTGAAAATATTAAGTTTTTATCCTCTTATTAATTAAATTTATAGATGGAACACATCTATATTAATTATTACAAATGTATTGATTATAATTGAACCAACATTACAAATGCTTACTTACATGACATTTCTTACATTACATCTACACATGTGCCCTATACTGGCTCCGACTATCGGCTCAAAAAGTGAATCGGGTGAGGGGAAATATTACATAAAATATAATATTACAATATTATATGTTGCTCAATAATTATAACAACCCCCACCTAATAAATAATGGCTAGGGGTGGGGGGAATACTAATTAAAATGTAATATTATTAAGATTTACCTAATATTTCACGTCACACCCCACCGTAAATATTACATTCTACTCAATATTTCCCGTCACTCCTACTAATTTTATAGTTGAGTTTATTTATTTTTAAATTACAAATATAAAGAAAAATTACAATAAGAAGTGGACCCGTTGAGGGGAAATATTAGGTAAAATGTAATATTATAGTATCTTTTTTATACAACATAACTTAGTAAAAAGTAGATGGTCGTAGGCAAAAATATTAGATAAAATGTAATAATTACATTTTTGCTAATATTTCCCCACCTCTACACACAAATGCTCAATGCCAACATGTCCATAATTTTTTTTACTTTCATAGAAAGTTTTACCTTTATAGGCTACATGGATTCAACGCCATCATTTTTTACAAATAATTATGTATCTAAATATAACATCAAACTAACATGGCTTGTTTAATCCCCCCTTTAATGAGTCAATACCATGAATCATTTTTATTTCTTTATTATTTAATTTTGTATAGGGTTATTTTTTTATTTTGTTATTTTAATTTTATTTTCACCAAGTTACAATATTTATATTACATTAAGTTTTTTTTTTATCGGTAAAGACTAAATCTATTAAGAGAAATCAATATGGTACAAACAGGAGAGGCAAAAGACCGTCAGACCGGAAATGATAGATATATCAACCTCGGTCCCGGAAGAGAGAAACAAACCCTGAGCTGCAGGAAAGACAAGAGACCGACAGACCGGAAATGATAAAATCACCAACCTCGGTCTCAGAGGGAGTAAACAAATACTGCTTTACCTGAAGAATCGAAGGCAAAAACAAGCTGTTACCCCAGCGGGACAGTGATTACACCACACTGTTTTTTCCCTTTCTTTTTGTTAACATGTGTCCAGCCCTCGTGAGGAGGATGGGCAACAACAACTTGGAGACTGGAGTTCTCTATCATTGGGGACTCCTTCTCTGAGTCAGAGGAGGAAGTCTCATGGGGACGTTTCTGTGAATTTGCTGAGACATGGGTGTGCTCCATAAAGTTCATGGGCGGATCCATCGTCTGCGGTATCTGATCTGGTTCTGACTGATTTTCCTCCTTTTCCATACTTGGAACCTTTTCCATACTAGGGGGGCTGGAGCTTCTGGTTGGCTGCGGTGGGCAGGGGGCCCAACGCTTGGGCTTAGTATGAGCAAAGAGGCCCTTTTTTGCTTTTGCTGACAGCGATGGGCAAGAGATATGTAGGTGCCCTGTTTGGTGACAATGACGGCATCTGAAGGCAGTGTTCTCGTACTCTATAAACTGGGTCCAGATAGCGTCCTTGATCTTGAGATTGATGTACTCTGGCAGTCCCTTGCTTAAATCAAGCTCCACACATATTCTGGCGTATGTATAGAGACCTTGCCTCTCTCTCTGGTAGTCTCCCATCCAGAAGCGACCCAGGGCATTGCCTATTTGCCTGTATACTTCTGTACGCCACAGGTGAACTGGGAGATTTGGAAGCCTGATCCATACCGGAGCCTTGGTGATGACTGCTGAAGCTGGGTCAAAGTCGGGAAACCATGGAGTTAGGAAGAGACCCGCTGATCCCATGAACCAAGGGCCTTCGTCTAGGGCATTGTAGCAATGCTCTAGGTCCTCGAACAACACTATGAAATATCCTTTAGCACAGAAATAAACCTTACAACGATCCGTCCAGGTGGCTTTGATCCAGTCATAAAGATCCTGTGAGCGCGGCCAGAGCCCATTGAATCTGCAGATGATGGCTCTTTTAGCAAATTTCTGGGTGTCGTCTTCAAGATCAGGGTAGGAGATTTCAACTGATGGGATCTCCTCCAATTTGTCAACCAGAAAGGCCTTGGGTGAAGTCTGTATTGGTGGCTCTGTCTTTTCAGCTTGCTTGCCATGGACTGCATCTTTGTACGAAAAACCCTTAGCTGAGGAAGGCTCTCCCCCAGCTCCTCCTCTAAGACGGAGGGAAAGGATAATAGATGCATCTTTCTCAATACCATAAAATGAAATAGGTAAGAGGTCCTCCAGATGTTTACCTTGGTAGAGAAGCCGTTGGTCTGCCGAAGGGATTCCCAATTTGAAGTCCAATGCATGCTTGAGATTCCACACTGGATCCGCCTGGCAAACCCATTGAAGCATGGTTTTTCCTGAAAGAAGCCTGATTTGAATCTGGAAAGCTGCGGATGATTCTGAAGGCTTTTTTCCCCAACCGTTCTGAGGGGCGGGAAGGCAGATGCCTTGATAGAGATTGGGATCCGGCTTTGGTTTAGTGTGCAGGGGCGGCATACCTCTGTTTAGTGTCGTTTCTTCTTTCCTGGAAACCCTGGTCCATCGCGCCTTCCGATTCTCCCTATCCACTGCTTCGATAGTCGAAAGGGGGCTGCTCCATTGCGCCATGGAAGCAAGGGGACGGGGCCCTGTTTTCCCGGAGCTCGCCGATAAGAGGAAAGCAGATTCTTCTGTGTCTACAACCCCCGCGATCATGGCTTGGATATCTTGAGGATTTGCCAATGATCTTTGCCCAGGTATCTTCAATCCTTCTGCTTTCGGCTCGATTTGTGACCCAACGGCGGCCTGGGGCCAGGGGCCTTCAAATCTGGGTTTCGAACCATTGAAAATGGCGTGGTCTTGTTGCTGATCTGCAGCAGAGAGAAAGCCTCTGTATCGATGCGCCGTTCGCTCCAGCCTTTTCTCACACAGCGCAGTCCAGGAGTCGACGGCGGCCGAGGGCAAGGAGACGGGGGAGCTAGGGTTCGCCATTCGATCTCCAACTTCCCTCTAGTTTTTGAATGAACTATTACATTAAGTTACACATTTCTACCATATTTTAATTTTATTTTGACCTAATCAAAATGTTAACATTATATTACTTTATGTGACACATTTCTAACATATTATCTACATTAGATCTAGGCTCAATGAAAAAATTACATTTGTCCCTCATACTAAAAAAAAATTAATTTTAAATTACTTTATCTCATTATATAACATCTCTGACATATACATATATGAATAAATATTATAATTTTTTGGTCAAAGACAAACTAATACTAAGTGAAAAACAAAATTGAATACCTTATATTATAATATCCACATATATATATATATATATATTACACGAATATTAAATTTAAATATTATATATTTTAAAACTGGAAATCTCATTTTGAAATCGAATATTGCTATTTTTAAATTCTAATTTTACTCTTTCATAATTCATAGCTTTTTAATCTAAACTTTATGTAATGATTTCTAAACTAATAAAACAAAAATTCCATCCCTAAATTTCTTCGAAATTACCATTCATCATACAGATCGATCGTTCTTTCTCATAGAATTCCTTCTCAGACTTTATTCCGCTGAAATATCTTGATTCCCGTTGTCTTTCTCCTATAATTCCTTCTCACCTCCATTCACCATTCCTTCTCAGACTTTATTCCGCTGAAATATCTTGATTCCCGTTGTCTTTCTCCTATAATTCCTTCTCACCTCCCTTCACCATAAATATCTTGATGAGTTGTGTGCGTGCGGATAATTTTTAGTCAATCAAACACTAAGAATATTCTTCTTGCATGTTTACCAGGAAATATCCTACCAACCTTTGAACATTTCAAAAATGGCAACCCAGCCGGAGAATAGTTGATTTCTACTCAAGTTTGAACATAGAGTTCCATTCAAGGATCCAGCCACCTGGTCCACATAACTATTTAAAATCCAAATATGATCAGTCATAGGATTTATCATGTAGCTAACATTTATTAATACAAATAGATTGTGTATGTAAAAGATAATTGTAATGGTATCTTTAACTGGATTGCAGGTTTTGTAATATTTTTTAAATATGATATAATTTTGTACATCCATACTCATCACACGTGAATAATCAGAATTCAACACTTTCTGAGCTGGTGGAAGGATGATGGTGTAGTTGTTGATCAGTTGTTTGATTTTTTATTTTGTTTATCAATTTTTTAAAATATTATGAAACTTATAATCAAATATTTAAACTTATAATCAAATATTTAAGTGTTAAAATGGGTTAATTTGGGCAACGAATATACAGTTTGTTAATGAGCATTAAATGAGCAGGAGGTGGTCCATATATGCTCATTGTGTTGGTGTAGTTGTTGATTTCAATTGTTTGATTTTTTATTTTGTTTATCAATTTTCCAAAAAATTATGAAACTTATAATCAAATATTTAAGTGTTAAAATGCACTAATTTTGGTAACAAATATACAGTTTGCTAATGGGCATTAAATGAGCAGGGATTATATATGCCTATTGTTAAATAATCTGTCAAAATGCAACTTGTATATGCCCATCATTAAATAATAATCTGTCAAAATGCAACTATAAAAATATACAACCCATTCATTTAATAGTAATTAACAAACTAGTTATTTTCAACGGTGAAATCTGGGCAATGCGAACTTCTAAACATCCCCATTTATGAAAAAAACAGTTTCGTACTCTAGTCATTGCAGGCACGGAAGTCTGGAATTCGATCCTGACATATGACGATTGCGAAAAACTGCGCTACAAATTTTTTAAAGATATGGCGTACATGAGCACGAGGATTAAACACCAAATCCATGTAGCCAAATTTCAAAATCAAAAAAATCTAGTCAATTTAGTTTCTACACTGCAATTAAATATATTTCAAATAACATATTTATCAGAACTAGCCCACACAGATTCGTAGTGTTATGCCATTTTGTAATTTTTTATTTATTTTTCTTTTATAGCAAAAAAAAATTAAAATTTTATTAAAAGAGAAGTGAAGTACATATATCATCCAAATATTCTATTTATAAGAAAAGCTTTAATATTACATCTCCACCAAAAAGTTACATTGGTCTTTAGAAAAAAAAAACGTGTCTGTTCACCATTGTGCTAGTATAGTTAACCAAAGATTTAAAGGCTACATATTACAAAGATTTTAAAAGACAAAAATGTAACCGTCTAAAAAGTAAGTCTGAAATTTTATGGGAATACCAGATAGAGCGATCTCGCCCACTTCCACCACCGCGTCCCTAAATCTAAGTCTGAAGTGTAATAAACCTAGAGTTGCCAACACTTCTTCGATAACCCATTTGTCACTTCGTTTAATTCCCTACAAACATGCTCGAAAGAAATGTGAGCTAAGGACTGTTTTAATATTTCAACGCGATCTAGATAGTTGGTCAGATTGGGAGGCGAAAAGTTGGACTTCCGAGTGACCCCATCAATCATGGATCTCGAGTTTTCATAGAATGTAATTATGTAATACATTGAACAATGAAATAATCAACCAATCTGGTACATATAGGTGTTTTAATTAAAAATAATTGTGGCCTATATTTATATTAATAATTGTAAGTGGTACATGTCTATACAATAAATCTCAAACTTGTGTAATGCAATGCACGGCTGCTTATCAAAAAAAGAAGACAAATGTACTGAAGCATAATTGTGCTTCCACACAAAATAACACTCAGTTCTCAAGAAAAACACAACAAAAAAGATAAAACTCGAATGATTCAATGCCAAGCTCTTATCCCCTTTTATAGGCTTGATGGGTTCTATAAAAGCCTTATTTATTATTTCCCTCAAAAAACCAAGGAAAATAGGAGGGGCAGTTATCATGAGAAATACTACAGTAAATACCATAGGTAGGTTTCACCCATTTTAACCATATAAAAAAAAGGAATATTACGAATTTGTTTGAGGCAATGCCTCATAGCATAATACAACATCCCCTAGAGGGCCAAAAGGTCTGGTCTAGAGTTTGTGCTCTCCCCACCATACGAGAAGAAAAGAAATTGAACTTCTGATTCATCCTCAACAAAGCCCCACATCCACATCTACCAGATTGTGATGCACCATCGATGAAGCCAGCTCGAAACTCTACTTGTATGAGATTTCTCATCAACCTAGGTATCTTGTCAACATGTTTATGGATCCTCCCAACCTACGTCCAAGTTTGTATGTTTTTACAAATCTCGGTCATTACCATGGGCCTATCTTCAAAAATTAGAGAATTTTGTACATGCCATATCTCCTAGGTATTGTATAAAGGGATAGATTTGTACTTCCCTCATTTGTTGGACCACCATTAATAACAAGTTTCAAGTGAGGAGAAAGACCGAATAAACCTAGAGATAATTCAGAACTCTCTCCCACACCACCAAAGAAAAGGGGCATTGTAAAAAAAGATGATAAACATTCTCCTGAGACTCCATAGAGAAAGAACACCTACCCGAGCCAAGGAATCCCATTTTACAAACATTGTCCCAAATAAGAATTTTGTTTTTCCATGTTAACCAATAGAAAATAATAATTTTCATAGACATGCCCCAACTCCATACCTTCTTGTACCAACATTTATTAGTAAAAGGATTGATCTTGCAAAAAATATATTTGTATATGTGTGAAACCACCATATATCCATTACACATGGCATCATTCGAAACTAATACATCACCTCAAGCCTTCCTAACAAGATTGATCATTTGAACATGAATAATCGAGCAATTCCAAAATTTTGCATTTGTACCAAACAATCCAACCTCTACAACATCCCTCTAAGATAGGTAAGGATATGTTTCATTCATGTTTCCAATATCCTATTCAAGAAAAAAAAATCCTTTTGCATGTGAGACATCAATAACATCAGTAGGAAAATTTTGTAAATTGGTGACCCCTTGTATTGTGTTGATCTCAATCAAGATTTTGTCACTCCTAGCATAAGACCATTGTAGATTATCAAGGAACCATATTCTGACCTTCTAGAAACTTTGGCGTATATAAGATACTTTCTTGATACAAATCTCACCATGCCTGTACCATTCCAAGAGTGACCCGTGTTTCCAATATTTATCATATATTATATCCTGTCATATAACCTTACTAAAGAAATCTCTCCATAGGCTTTTTGTTAATAACGCCCACCCAAAAACTCTCAAGTCCAGAATGCCCCATCTGTCAATCTCCTTCCCTTTTGTAATGGCATCAAACCGAACAAAGTGAATTTTTTGCTCCCCCCTGGCCCCTAACCAAAGGAAGTGCCATGATAGACTTAATCTACTAGATGATTTTCATATGAAGAAAGAACAAGTGCACCCAATACATTGAGATCTGTTACAGGACAGATTGAAGGAGAGCATATTTGCCTCCTATAGAGAGTCAATGCTATGTCCATAAGGATAGTAGCTTTTGAAACTTCTCCAATAACCAATTCCAATCTGCAATCTTGTATTAATTTGGTTTCAATATGGACCCCAAGTATGTGATACCATCCTCAATGTGTGAGACCACAACCCAGAATAGCCCAAAATTGTTTGGTTATCTCCTCGGCATCTCTAGAGGAATGGACCAACACATATTTATTACCATTTGTACATATCCCAAATGCTACACCATATCTGGCGAAGATGGAATGTAAAATATTCTGGTAGGCCCAAGAGACCTGTCCAAAAGTAAGAACATCATCAATAAAAAATAAATGTGTGACAGAGACTCTATGGGGATACCTGTAAAGCATAGAAAGCTCCTTGCATACGAGGCACCCCAATATTCTTGCTAAGACCATCCATGACTAGCATGAATAATAATGGGGACAAAGAGCACCCTTGTCATAGTCCATTGTCGTCCTGAAAGAAATTTGATGGGGCTTCATTTATCAAAACAATGAAATTAATAGATGATACACAAGCCATGATCCATCTAACATTTTCCGCACAGAATCCAATCTTCGTAAGAATTATTCTCAGAAAAGACAAATCAACACAAATGTAAACCTTATGAAGATCCAATTTCATAACTAGGGCCTCCTTCTTCCTTGTATGAACGGAGTGTATGCACTCATGTACAATAACAACCACATATTGTATTTGATGTTTGGAGAGGAACCCAAATTGCTCTAGAGAAATATGTTTTGAAAGAGTTTCATTTATCTTGCAAGCAATGATCTTCGATATCAACTTATATGTAATGTTGCAAAGGGAAATCGATTTTAAATCCATGAAAGAAGTTGGGCGAGAAGACTTAGGGATGAGGGCTATGAACGTGGAGTTGATCACCCCAGACACTCGACCAGAAATGTGTGACGCCTCAACCATATTCAACAGATCTTGACCCATAATATCGAGGAACTGAAAAAAGGGTTATATAATCCACCCATCAGGGTCAGGACATTTTTCCTTCACAAAATATTTAAGGACCATGGATATCTCATTGATAGAAATGGGTCTACCCAAACCAACATTCGATTCCACCATGAACATGTTTGAAAAGGCATCAATCCCCCAGAGTCAATCATAGATGTCGACCCCAGGTTTGCAGTGTCTTAAACTCTGTCAGCTGAAGAAAACTCCCTCTCCCAGATAGCATCCGTATATCTCCTCTGTGTAGAAAAGTGTTGGAAAAAATTGGTATTCTGATCCCCCTCCTCAATCCAAATGACCTGACTTTTTAGTTGTTAGGAAGCCTCCTGAATTTTTAAGATATGTGTTTTTTTATGTTCTAACCCTTGCATGTGAGCGAGATGTAATGGGGACAATGCCGCACCAATGGCACTGGATCCATATTGCGACCAATACATTGCATTTCTGCATCAATCTGCTCCAATTCCACCCTCATCTTATATTTTTAACTACGCTGCCATGTACAAACCTCACTTTTTGATCTCCTTAATTTCATTGAAATCAAACCCATCATCACGGCAACATCCGAGTAGGCCATAGATTTCTAGGAATCGCAGACGATTTTTTAAAAATCCTCCTCTTCAAGCCAGACTCTATTGAATTTGAAAGGGAGGCCCTTCGACTTCTCCTCCCCTTTCCATTGTAGAATAATCAACAAATGATATGAAATTTTTTCCTATGAAACCCATGTCCTAACATTATCCAATAGCTCTAGAATATTCTCATGAATAAAAAATCTATCTAGTCTTTTCCCAATATGCTCCAAACTTGATATACGATTACTCCATGTCAATACAAGGGGATACAGGTGAACATATACTAAGTGATTCTCTGCAAATAGGTCCCAAAGGTGGTTTCTCAAAGTGTCAGATCTACATCAAGAACCCCAACATTCTTCTCCTAAAATCGTGGCACTAAAATCCCCAATGACAATCATTGAACCAAACTTTAAGATCCCACATTCATCCATTATGTTTGAGAAATTATGTCTGTCTCGGCAAGGGGTGTAAATATTAAGTAAATGTAGACGATAAGGGATACCTCTAATAAATCCAGACAATAGGATGCCGGCCAAAAATTTAAAGCTATTAATTTCACCCACCAAGGGTCTCATAGGGCCACCATGTCATTGGATAAACCGCATGAATCAACAACCGCAAAATACCAATTCAGATAGATGGATAAAAGGTATGGTCTGACTTTATCCAATAAAGGCATGTATTCCCGAATAAACATAGTAAAATGTCGAATAGAGGCGATAAGGTGTTTAAGGGATAATTTCTTCGAGGCATCTCAAAGCCCCCTCAGGTTGAGAGATAGAATTTTCGTGAGGGCAACCCAGTGGCAGGCCCATTTTCTCTAAGGGCCCAAGGAACATTAGAGGAAATGTTGGGAACCTCTCAAAAGTTGCCTTCCACACCAAAATCCAAGGACTTTGCAACCAATTTTCCATGAAAGTGTTGAGTACCCCTAGCTCCCTACCAACGAACCATAATATTCATAGCAAACCCAGTACTAATGGAAGGTGTCAGTTGAGGATCATCATATTTGTGCATGGTAAGGGTCACCAGGTCCATAACATGCTTTAGCCTCAAAAAATTGATATCACTCCCAACATAATTGTGAGGGGAAGAATTGATTGGTGAAAGCCTAAAAAGGAGTGGATATGTTTATCGACTGATGGAGAATCGGTCCCATGATTTGTAACCTCTTCCTAAGAGAATCTAGGAAGAGAAATACCCCATAACTATGGGTCATGGGAGGGCTTAGGGGAAGACAAGATATGACGGCATAGGGACTTACATAAATTCAAAATAAGTGGAGGTTCTCAAAAGAGAGTAGAAGGAAAATCCATGGATACCAGGAAAAGCATGGGGGGGCTATTTTCAAAGATATAGGTTAATTCAACAATCCATTAGGCCGATAGGATTCAATATCCAAATGAACACTTGAATACATTGATGAGGAGGGAAGGGAAAAGGATGAGGGGTGGTATTTTTCCAAATTACAAAAAGGAGCAACAGATATAAGAACATGTGAAATACCTGGTCTATCAAGTTCCTTGTGTACATCAAAAATTCCCCGCGAGCGTCACTATCAGATAAGCACCATATGTCTGTCTTTGGGTCGATATTGAGATTTCTAGGGACATCTAGCCATAAGATGACAGGTGTGATGATAGAATAAGCATATGAAAGGAATTCCTCGAAAATCCGCTCGTTGCCTAAGGCTAATAAGGTCCCATGCTAAATAGATATCTGTGGGGAGGCCACTAGAGAAGTTTACCTCCACCAAAAACCAAGCAATCTGTTTTTCCCTAATGCACAAGCTTTTTGGATCCAGATAGAAAAAATGTCGAATGTCATTACCGATCTCCTCAATGGCTCTTCTCGTCTAGAATTCTCGCTGAAGGCCAGGTAACTTAACCCAAATGTATCAATTATGAGGAGAGTCTCTAATAGAGGGTTGAAACTAACATACCAACAATGTAATTGCAAGAAGCTACAACCACTCACCCAAGGGGATTTGAGGATGTGCTCTACATCATCCTCATGTAGGAAATGAAGTTTGAACCATCGGTTCATCAAAATGTTGACCTTGGGGGTATATTGGAGGATATGAGACCATTGTTTCTTGACCCAATCTTGCATACAACTTTCATACATATCCACAAATGCCCATCTATCCGCTAGAGCATGCTTATGTAGACTAACAATGCAGTCCCAAAGAATGTCATGACCAAAATTGAGTAGTTTAGTTTCTTAGGAAGCCTTTATTGCTTTTGCACCCCCCTGTAATGCCTCATACCATGTACCTCCCGTTGCTTCTACCTAATGTTTTCAACATAGAAAACAAGTGTGTCTGAAGGTTTGCCACCTAGCAAATGTTCGACATGCAAGGGAGTAGGACCCAACCTCCGACCATCTGGATGTGAGTTGCCTTATGCCACCTCAGTGACCATCGTGGCTCGGATAGCACCTCTAGATCTGGTGAGTCAGGATCTAACCAAGTCATCTCACCCAAAAGCATGTAATCCAATGTCAGACAAAAAGGAAACTCAGTACTCGAGACCAAGATTGTATGTGAAATCGAGCCCAAATCCAAGGATATTAACACCAAATCTTGATCTGCCTACCTCATATGGCGTTGAAAGGATAAAGAGAACAATTATACCTCCACAAAAGGAAATGTGGTACAAAAGGAATTTAAGGCACAACAACATCAAACCTAGAGATTTGATACTAGAGAAGGAAATGATCAAGAAGGACGACACCATCGTTAAAAAGAAAATCCAATCTGGTCAAATATATCTAGGATGACTTTTGGAAAATAAAAGTCAAAAGCACAAATCAAGAATTTCCATTAAACCCTCAATGTTCAATAAATAATGGTAGAATTCATAAATGCTTCCAAACTAGAGTGAAAACAGGGAAAAATATCTTGTTCAAAATCAAGCACCAATCCATCGTGAAGTACTTGTCATAGCCATTTTGAAGAATGTAAAACCAGAAAAATAGATTTTAGACAAAAACCCCAAAATGAAACTAGGCACCAACCACACTACATGTAAATACCATAGCCTCACCCTGTCAGACTCTATATGGGATGATGTAGCAATGAATAGAGAACACTCCACCCAGTAAACAACCTCCAATAAACAACCACCACCACACCTAGTATACACCAATGCTCACAAGTTGAAGGTGCAACTCCACCTCATAAAGAGTGAATAATAATACTCGAGAAAACCAATAAAATTTAATCTAACAACACCAACAACGAGGGAAACTCCACCAACAATGACAGCACCACCAGTGAAAAATTTTACAAATTTTGGAGAAAAAAAAGAATCTTTGTATATTTCCACTTCTTGCTCCCTACATCCAATTTCCTATTTGCCACAACTCCCCAATTTCTATTCTCTAGTCTAATATTCAACATATATATGGAATAAAACCCAACCTCAAGTGTCACCCATTTCAACAAGAAAACGATATGTGAATCCATACAAAGGAAAAATCGTAAAAGGTGTCTCAAAATGCAGTGAAAGAAAACCGTATTCCAAATACTATAGCTAACATCTCAAGGTGGAATTAATCCACCACAGAGACAACTTAACCATGTATAGAGTCAGCCAGCGAGAGTGTCAAACTCCTCGAAAACCTTTTCAATATGTTGGAGTCTTTTTAACTACTTTGCATGTTCGATATCAATAAGAACAATGAGAAGGAAAGTTCCCAATACCAGCCCAAACAACTGAGCGAGTTCAACCATCGATAGCGGCATCATCACTTGCAACCTTGTCTTCTGTGCACTTTTGAGAAGCATTGCTCTTCCTTAGGCTATCATGGAGCATGAACCTAGCATCACTAATATTACTTGAGAAAATTAATGGTGAAGTTAGGCGATAATAGACCAGGATAGGAGTGAAATAAAGCATTATGATTATGATATTTTTGGTATCTATAAATTGCAATTGATTTTCTTTGTTTGGATTAATTCTTCTCTAATCTTAATTATTTATTTTTTCCTTTTAATTATTTATCAACATGATTATTTTATTAGATTATAAAAATACATAAAACAATGTGAACTAAAGTTGTGATTGTTTTTCTAAATAGAAAGATGATTAAAAAACCCAAAGATATTCCAAAAGCTTGTAAATATACTAGCAATGTTTTTTTTGAAAATTTGGCAAGCTGACATATACATATTGAATAGAAAGGAAAGAGGAATTACCTTGGATGAAACCAAAATTTCCACATGCTATGGTACTAGCACACTTAAATTCAAGAACTTAAATGTAAGCCACCAAAAGCATAGAGTGAAGGTTTTACAAAGATATTTTATTTGTTGGATTGATGTGCACAAAGTTGCTTTGCTTAATCTAAATTACACTCTTACAGATGCAAATGCACTAGGGTATAGAAGTTTTGTTATAGAAGTTGTGTAATAGAGGGTGAATCTTATCTTGTTTCTTTGGGTTTTTAATGGAAGCTAATCTTTGTAGAGAATTACACACATTCATATACAACTGCTTGTATATATAAAAAAGTTTTTAAATAACCATAAATACTTGTTGAAGAAGCTTCAATGATTGTGTTAAAAATGAACGAAATGCAAATTATGTATTCAACTTTTAAAAATAGAGATAAAAAAGTACTTCCACTAAATCCAAACATAACACCAACTATTATCTATTGAATAAAAAATAGAGCATACTCATCTAGTCTTATCAAATAAAATTAATCATAATGCAAGAGGCCTCCCCAATTCGCTCATCCTGCTAAAAACTTATAGTATTATAAATTGATCATACACATGTGGAAATTTTCTCATTAACGCCATAGCATTATATTAATGGAATCACATGTTCATAATTATAGACACAAGTCTTAATGAATTATTCTCCATACTGATAATTCTTATAAGAACATTATTATTACTCCCCCTTTTTCTTTGTTGTTCACATATTTGAATAGGAAAGGAACATAGGAAGACCCTCAATGAATCCCTTTCCTCATGCAACTCATAAAACATATATAATTTATTTAAGTTACACAATATTTACATTTTTGGGTATTCCTTGTAAAAATTGTCATGACATAAAATGCACCTTTGTTGTTGGTGAGGATCATATCGATTGTTTATGACTATTTTTGGAGGTAATTTGTCTGCAAATTTGACCATGAGGTAGCTTGATCCTCACCACCCTAGAGCTAATCTAACTAATGTGTCTAGAAGTAAAACCCAGGTTGTGTATTTATCACTATGAAGCTCACTAGTATGCTAATCAATGAGAGGAAGATCTGTATAGGAGTTACAAGATCTGAAATAACAAATTTGTCATTAACAATAATCAACTTTTAATATTCATAATTTACCAAAAGTAATGGAAAAGCAATTAATTAAAAATATAACTATCTTATACACCTCATGAGTACATTTCCATTGAAGAATATTAGATAATATGCTAAATAGGGATGTTGAAGAGGCGAAAAGAAGGGATAAATAGGTCAAAAAGGGAATATCTAGTAGGGAAAAGAGTGTCAAAATGGAGGCCTAACATCTCCCCCACATGTAAGACCTTGCATGTCCTCATGCAAGTAAGATATGCAACTAATGTTCTTCCAAAACTATTTTCAAAACTATGAAAAGTTGATTGTGTTACGACTAAGTGGTATAATTTATTACTACATTCACATTGGAACCCTTTCTCTTCTATTTTTCTTGAGTCTTTTATAACATTTCCTAGAAATCCTATTTAAATTCTAATTTTTTGATGTTATTTTTTCTTTATCTTTCTATACTGATGGCACCAAATTCAACTTGGCACCAATTGCAGTTTCCATGCACACCTAATCTCGATGCGTTCACATTCCAAAACGTGTTTGATTCATTTCACAATACTTATCCATCATTCACCCAACTCAACTTATTTAAATTCTCACTCAATTATAATAAAATATGAGAGAACTTATTCTCTCTTCAAGCACTAATTATCTCACCTGACTTTATTCATATGTTTACTCTATGAGATGGGTAATTCTAATAACTATGAATTGAGTCATTTATATATGAAATTCCACAGAGAGTTATGACTTCACCTTTGAATTTAGAATGTTGATCAATGCCCACATCCCTTTTCAAATTCAACCTTCCAATGCATCTCTAGTTCACGATTCCCTCAAATGCACACAATTTCAATGCCAATTTTCAACATTTTATGATTATGACCGGCACTGGATTAGATCATAGTTGCAATAAGGCTTTTGTAAATTCCTCCTCTCATATCTACTGATCTGAATTGGATCCGCAAACACTCTTAAATGTTTCCTGAACTTTGTAAAACTCATACCAAAGTCTCAAAGTGCTATGGATGTCGAGCTTATTAGAAATAACCTCTGAACAATGGCAATTTGTGATCAACATGGAGCAACGAAGACCCTCGGTCAAAGCACGTAGACAGTTGGCCCATGGTAACTGCGTGTTGGTGCAAACTATCAAAATGGGAAGTCAGATCCAAAAATAGAGGCAATTTTTGATACGCGATTAGGGTGTCCACCTCAGTGAAGGAAAGCCCCAAGCGCTTGGTCACGGGGAAAAGCATACAACCGCATGGAAATCTCCAATTCCATTAGAAGGCAGGCCCTACGCTAAAACCAGCAAGAGATCAGAAGGCCCTCAAGTGGTAAGCGGGTTCTGCCGAGTCCCACGCGATTCCATACAACAGGTGACACGCGTCCAGCGGATGAGAGAGAAAACCGCTCTCATCACGTGGGTAAAGGTCATGCTACTTACCTACATGATATGGATGGAGACCGTAGGATATCGAGGCCCAGATCAATGGTGGAGAAGCAATCTGATGGACGACCAGATTCGATAGGGAAATAGGCTAAGGTGGATAAGATTTGAGATCGGCATGACCGATGAGTTAGCAGAGGGAACAGTTTCACGGGCAATCTTGGAGCAATGGAAATAATGACTGTTCAAAGAGAACTGACACTCAGTTCATGAGGAAATAGGTGGCCACCTCTCTGTGAAGCATTACAGTGATGATGATGCAAAGCAAGGGAATTCCAGCGGAAAGAGGTAGGATATCCAGAAAGCCGGGAAGAAGAAACGAACAGTCAGGGAGCAGATTGGCTTTAAGCCACGAACAGACAGAGAAAGCAAAAAAAGGAGAAGAAGCGGGAAAGGAGAGCAGAGAGGTGAGAAAAAAAAATTGCAGAGAACAAAGAAGTTGAGCTGACCTGCAAAGCAAAGGCAGCATCGAGAAGACAGAGACAGAGAGAGTTCGAGAGTCTGTGAACTCCAGAGAAGGCTTGAGTACCAAATTGGACTCATACCACTGAGACCAGTTGAGGGCGACATTCAATAAGGGGAG
This sequence comes from Pinus tabuliformis, assembly GCA_031772625.1. Taxonomy (NCBI): domain Eukaryota; kingdom Viridiplantae; phylum Streptophyta; class Pinopsida; order Pinales; family Pinaceae; genus Pinus; species Pinus tabuliformis. The sequence goes on from CM062816.1 coordinate 149,472,740, forward strand.
TCTGTGTACTCTAGAGACTTGGGGAATCCAAGTACAGTCCTATTGATAATTATCTGTTGAGTGAGACTCAATTTGAGCTCACTGTTGTAAACTCTACTTTTTAAGAAACAATAGAAAGGCCACCACTGAAGGCTGGACCAGGAGATGTAGCCCAGGAGGATTGGGTGAACTCCTTATTAAATTTGTTGTGTTTATGTTTTTGCTTACTGTGTTCTCTTAATGTTTCAGTGCCTATGTATTTCACAATCTTATCGATCCGTTACATAACATAACATAGGCACATCCCAACACTTGAGTCTGTAATACCTTCATTAATTAACTGAGATCATTCACGAGTGATTTTAGATAAAGTGGTATTAGAGCTCCTAGGTTGTTAAGGATAGACAAGCTTGTGCTAGATTTTGTTGTTGAATGCTAACTAGATCAAAGCTTAAATTAGGAGAAGGAGAGTTGGTTGAAACTAACCCAGAAATTGGAAGAGTTTGTCCTAAGAAGAAAATGTCCGAAGAAAGTCCCTTGGGACCGACCCCCAATTCATAAATAGTTTCTTGGCCATGAGGTCCATGGTAGAGGAAATGTACAGGGAGTTTAAGCAAGGTAAAGATGAATATTCATCACACTCCAAAGAGAAAGGAGAAGAATAATCTCTCCTCCATGACCACTCAAAAGGAAAAGGGAAAGAAGAAAACTTTCTCACACCTCCTAATAGCCTGAACATAAAAAGAAGACATCTTTGATTAAATTAGATGTTAAATTGATTTACCAATATATGATAGAGAGTTGAATGCAGAGGCGCTGGATAATTGGTTCAGAAAAATTGATGTTTATTGCAGAGTGCAGAGTATCAACTCAGAAAAGAGTAGGATTCAGCTGGCCAGCCTACACCTCGGAGGCACTACCTTGGTATGGTGGGAAGGAAGGACACAAGCTGACATGAAGAAACATGGTAATATTCTTTCTGTCTAGAGTGAATTTTTTTCTGCAATCAAAAAGCAGTTCTATCCACTAGCTTACATGCAGCAAGCCATGATGAGCTGGCAAACTCTTTGCCAATTGAAAGGGAAAAGTGTACAAGGTTACACCCAAGAATTTAGGAAAAGAGCTTTGTTCTAGGAATTTCATTAGACTCACTTGAGACTCTGTTGAAGTACATAGGTAGTCTACACAGCTACATGAGGCACACTATCCTCATGTTTAATCCCACTAGTATAGATGAGGTATCTGTTCAAGCTACACATCTATAAGCCAGAGGAAAGAATGGGAACCCAGAAGTTGGAGGATCATCCAAGCCCATTGCAAGCAAGAATAAGGAGAAAAGAAAACAGAAATGGAAAAATAGGAAGGCTAACACTACACAGAAAAGCAAGTCTTCATGCACTCACTGTAAGAAGGATGGGCATGATGATGAGCACTGTTGGATTCTACATCCAGAGCTGAGACCTAAGAAGTTCGAGGGCAAGAAGAAGAAGACCACTGCAACTATTCAGAAAGATTTGGGGTCGGACTCAGGAGATGAAACAACCATTGCAGCCACAGGTATAAAAGGTAAAAATTCTGAAGCATCTACTAGCAATTCTGCACAATCTATTAATGATGAAGAAAATGAGAGAAAAAGACATGAGCTTTTCCATATTTGAGTTATTTCCAAACATCAAAAGATTGATACTTTGTTTGATAGTGGCTCACAAGTAAATTTAATTTTTGAAGCAATTGTAAAGAAGTTGGGATTACTGACTACATCTCATAAGAAACCATACCCATTAGGTTGGTTCAGTGATAAAGCACAACTACAAGTGACTAGACAATGTAAACTTAAGTTTTCTTTTGGGTCAGCATTTGTAGATGAGGTTGAGTTAGATATAGTTCCTCTGGACATATGTGGAATTGTTTTAAGAAGTCCCTACTTGTATGATAGCAAAGATATTTTCTATAGAACTGAGAACAAGTGTATACTTGTTAAAGATGGAATCAAATACTTTGTAAGGGCTCATAAGCTCAAGAATAATTACACTCTCATAAACTCAGGGTAGATGAAATGAATTGTAAATTCATGCAAACAATTTTTACTAATGGTTGTAAAGGAAAAGAAACCTGATAAAGCAAATGTATTTGAGGGTTGTGATGCTAAACAACAAGCTGATTTAGAAAAAGTTGTTTCAGAATATGATATCTTGTTTCAAGAACCTAAAGGTCTGCCACCCAAAAAGGAAATAGTGCATGATATTAATTTGCAGCAAGATGCTCCATTTCCTAACATTGGAATGTACTGGTTGTCCACTTTAAAGAATGAAAAAATCAAGAAGCAGGTGCAGGAGTTGCTTGAGAAGGGATTCATCAGACCTAGCACATCACCATGTGGGTCTCCAATCGTTTTGGTGAAGAAGAAAGATGGCTCGTGGAGAATGTGCATTGGTTACCGAGCACTAAATAAGATAACAATAAAAATTCGTTACCCCCTTCCTCACATAGATGACCTATTAGATCAATTGAAAGAAGCTGTTTATTTTTCCAAGTTAGACTTGCATAGTGGATATCATCAGGTCATAGTTGCAGAACAAGATGCATGGAAGACTACTTTCAAAACAAAGCAGGGATTGTATGAGTGGATGGTTATGCCTTTTGGCTTAACTAATGCTCCTGCTACTTTCATGAGAATAATGAATAATGTACTCAAACCTTTTCTTGATGATTTTGTTATTGTATATCTGGATGGCATTCTTATATTTAGCAAAATGTGGGAAGAACATTTAAAGCATGTTAAGTAGACACTAGATGTTTTGAAAAGAGAAAAACTTTATGTTAAACTCTCAAAATGTGAATTTGGAAAAACATCTTTGAATTATTTGGGACATATAGTATGGGGTGGTGATTGAGGATAGATCCCTCTAAGGTGGCAGTCATTGTAAACTGGCCTATACCCAAATCTGCTACAGAAGTTAGAAGCTTCTTAGGAGCAGCACAATATTGGAGAAAGTTCATTTCTAACTTCTCCTTAATTGCAGCTACCTTACATGCTTTAATAGGATTGAACAAGGTGTTTTAGTGGGGAGGCAAATAGCAGAAAGCATTTGACACCTTGAAAGAAAAGATTAGTACAACACCAGTACTAGCACTGCCTGATCTTCAAAGACCATTTGAGATCCAAACGAATGCCAGTGACTATGCCATGGGAGCAGTGTTGATACAACACAGTAAACCCATATGTTATCATTCTAAGACATTTAATTCTGCAGTAGTTAACTATCCCACATATAATAAAGAATTGTATGCATTAGTACAGAGTGTGAAAAAGTGGAAACATTACTTAATGGGAAAGGATACAGTTATACATATTGATCATCAACCACTTCAATATCTACACTCCCAAACTAAGTTGCAGCAATCAAGACATTACAGATGGATGGGTTTTCTACAATAGTTTCATTTAGTCATCAGACATAAAAAGGGCATACACAATAAAGTTGGAGATATGTTATCTAGACCTATTATAAATGCATCCACTATACTTAAGCATAATTCAGTACTGCATGAGAGCTACATTGAACAATATGCTCAAGATATAGATTTTAGAGATGTATATGCAACTTTAAGTCAAGGCAAACGAGTAGAAGAATTGGATTATCACATTAAGGACCAACTCTTGTATCATTGTGGGAAGCTATGCATTCCACAAACTGAAAGAGTAAAGATGATTCAAGAATCACACACTTCTTTAATATCAGGTCACTTTGGTGTAAGTAAAATGGTTGCACAGTTGCAAAGATTTTGTTATTGGCCAAAAATGAATGAGACAGTTTCTAGACATGTAAGAGGGTGTACCATGTGTGCTAAAAGCAAGCCCAACAATAGAAAACTAGGCTTATACACTCCACTGCCAGTTCCTTCTCATCCTTGGGAAAGTGTTTCCATGGACTTTGTTGGAGGACTGCCTAAATCTAGGAAAGGTCATGACTATTTGTATGTTGTTGTGGATAGGTTCAGCAAAATGTGTATTTTGATACCTTGTAATAAACAAATTATAGCTAAACAAACTGCAAAGTTGTTCTTTCAACACATATGGGTTCAATTTGGATTACCCACTCCATTGTATCTGATCGAGACAACCGATTTGTTGGGAAGTTTTGGTCGAGTCTGTGGGAACTAATGGACACCAAACTGAAGAAAAGCACAGCCTTTCATCCACAGACAGATGGCCAGATAGAAGTAGTCAACAGGACAGTGATCCAATTGCTCAAAGGCTATTGCAGCAAGCATCCCAACTTTGGGATGAACATCTCTGTTATGTGCATCATGCTTACAACCAAGAAAAATAGTCTTCTACATAGATATCTCCTTTTGAGACCTGCCTTGGTTTCACACCAAGGTCTCCCTTGGATTTTGTCTTTGGTAAAGACATAGTAGTTGATGGACACAGTGATGTGGACAAGGCAACCAAGTTCATTGAACAAATCCAAGATATTCACCAGGCAGTACAGGAACAATTGGAAAAGAGCCAAGCCAAATGCGAGGCAAAGTATGACAAGCATCGGATGGAGCATAGTTTCCAAGTTGGTGATCAATTCTGGCTGTATATCAACAAGGACAGAATGCAAGGTGAAGGTAAAAAGCTAAAGCCAATAAGGTATGGACCTTTCAAGATACTTGAGAAAATTGGTGAGAAAGCTTTTCACCTTGATTTACCAACTTACATGCACATCCACTCAGTCGTTAATGTAGAAAGCTTGAGACTATTTGAACCTTCATTAATTGAAGATCCCGTAGAGCATAGTCAATTGCCTTCTATTGATGATCTGTTACCTGAATATCTCAATGAATTGCAGGAAGATACAGTTCTGGACAGGAAGGTGAGAACGACGCGCAGTGGAGATGTTGAGTACCTCAAGAATAGACTCAAGGGTTTAAAGCCAAGCAATGAAAAATGGATAGAGATTGGACAAGTGAGACAGCTATACCCTCACTTAGTCAATGCTTGAAAACCACATTTTGGTGGTCTAAAAGTTTTTTTTTAGTGGGAAGGCTGTGATCCGAATTGGATCCTCAAACACTCTTAAAAGTTTCCTGAACTCTATAAAACTCATACCAAAGTCTCAAAGTGCTATGGATGTCGAGCTTATTAGAAATAACCTCTGAACAATGGCAATTTATGATCAACATGGAGCAACGAGGACCCTCGGTCAAAGCGCGCAGACCATTGGCCCATGGTAATTGCGCGCTAGCGCAAACTTGCAAAACGGGAAGTCAGATAAAAAAACAGAGGCAGTTTCTGATACGCAATTAGTGCTAAAGCGCTAATCTTGTATCACAGGGCGTCCCCCTTAGTGAAGGAAAGCCCTGAGCGCTTGGTCACGGGGAAAAGCATATAACCGCACAGAAATTATCGATTCCGTCAGAAGGCGGGCGGCCCCACGCTAAAACCAGTAGGATATCGGAAGGCCCTCAAGCGGTAAGCAAGTTAGGCTGAGTCCCACGCGATTCCATACAACAGGTGACACATATCTAGTGGATGAGAACGAAAACCACTCTCATCGCGCGGGTAAAGGTCATGCTACTTACCTGCATGGTATGGATGGAGATCGTAGGATCTGGAGGCCCCAGATCAATGGTGAAGAAGCAATCCGAGGGATGACCGGATTCGACAGGGAAATTGGTTGAGGCGGATAAGGTTTGAGATCCGGCATGACTGATGAGTTGGCAGAGGGAATAATTTTACGGGAATCTTAGAGAAACGGAAATAACAACCGTTCAAAGAGAACTGACACTGAGTTCGTGAGGAAATAGGTGGCCACCTCTCTGTGAAGTGTTACAGTGATGATGATGTAGAGCAGGGGAATTCCAGCAGACAGAGGTAGGAGATCCAGAGAGTCGAGAAGCAGAAACGAATAGTGAGGGAGCGGATACGCTTTAAGCCACGAACAAATAGAGAAAGCAAAAAAAGGAGAAGAAGCAAGAAAGGAGAGTAGAGAGGAGAGAAGAAAAAATTGCATAGAACAGAGAAGTCGAGCTGACCTATAGAGCAAATGTAGCATCGAGTAGACAGAGACAGAGAGAATCCGAGATTTGTGAAGTCGAGAGAAGTCTTGAGTCGTTCAAGCAACTCCTTGGTGTATACTTGTCAGGTATTGAGTACCAAATTGGACTCATACCACTAAGACCAGTTGAGGTCGAGATTCAGTAAGGGGAGTCTGTGTACTCTAGAGACTTGGAGAATCCAAGTACAGTCCTACTGATCATTATCTGTTAAGTGAGACTCCATATGAGCTCACTGTTGTAAACTTTGCTTTTTAAGACACAATAGAAAGGCCACCACTGAAGGCTGGACCAGGAGACGTAGCCCAGGAGGATTGGGTGAACTCCTTATTAAATTTGTTGTGTTTATGTGTTTGCTTATTGTGTTCTCTTACTATTTCATTTCCTGTGTATTTCGCAATCTTATCAATCCGTTGCATAAGATAACATAGGCACACCCCAGCACTTGAGTCTATAATACCTTCATTAATTAACTGAGATCATTCACGAGTGATTTCAGATTATCTAACCACTTTTTCTGGCTTACCTGTGGTAAACATGAGCTAAGGGATACTATGACATTACTCAACCTCCTAGGTAACCTTAAGTAAATGGAGCTGACAAAACAAGACCTTACTGACTTCCCTCGGGTGCTACAAGACCCCTAGTAACTAACCAACCATTCCATGCATTTAACCCCTAATAGAAATTTATTTTTCAGTGACTTAGACCACCATTCGCTCCCAAAAAAAGGCCTCCAGTTGACTGTAACCCTTCAGTCACTCCCACAGGCATGCATCACAGTGACTACAGTCTCTTCCAGGAAGTTATGTGCTAGCGACCACAAGATCTAAGCCACTTTTTCAGGGTAGGATCTAGACCTCTTCCCAGAACTTAATGAAACACTTAAAAAAGATAAATATCATAATGAAAAAGATTTTAACTTAAAACTTGACCAGGGACTCACCCTATCCCATCCTAACCATGACAGATATTTTGTCAAACACATGATGAACATGCATCCTATAGGTCATGAATGCATATTTGAACATAGAGATCTGAAACTTATCTAAGTTTTACCAAGAAGGACTAATTCCCTCTCACCATTGTTGCAATAACATCTATTAGGTATTTCATTTGGTAACCATTCATTAATCAACCAAACATGATAAGAGGCATAACTTGGATCTATCATAAAACCATGCTTATAACAAACATATAACCATATAAAAAATGATGATAGAACAGTCATTAAATACACATAATAACAAGTACATTTACTCATAAAATAAAAGATGAACTTAGCTCTTATTGACATATGTAAAAGCCAACCAAGTCAGGGAGTTCCACTTACCACCCGACCATAGGTTGGGTTAAACCAAATCTTTCTTTCAGCCAATCATGCTCGTGCCATATTCCAAGCATGAATGTGGGATATCATTGGACAAACCACTGCATAAACAACCAAGGGAATCCATAGGTTAAACCACCTCCACCCTCACACTATCGTAGCTCACCTAAACTGGTCCCAATATCAAAAAACAAAATCGAGCTTGGATGCCTCAGAATTCCTTCACCATCCCTTGACGAATTTTCTTGTCTCCACCCAACCTGTTGAGGGCTTCTCGAAGAAAACCATCTCCACCTCCAACCCTTTGGATTTTCCTGAGACCACCTCACCCAAATCCAAAAACTTCCGACAATCCAAAGCTCAACTGAGAATGAATCCCATCACACCATCGCTATCTGGAAATGGAAAGGCAAGGTTGAAACCATTTGAATGGCAACAAATAAACCAAATACACGCATGCATATACCGTGCATCCCAAAACCAACTAGGAAATCATGCATGCAACCTGTTACCTACAAGTATTCCCATTCAAGCTAGTTTATTCAACCTTTCCTTGCTTGATCCTTAATTTCCTTTGCATTCATTCTTTCCTTCTCCTCTTGGAGCTCTTCTCCTCTCTCAGACTAATTCAAAAATTAAAATAAGAAAAGGCCAAAACCAAAGCTAAAAAAAGATGTGAACTCGTCCTCAGAAGCCTCTTTATTATTGATGCCTCTATTTTCTTCACTTTTCCTTTATTTTCCTTCAATTTACTCCTCACATGCAACCTACGACTTTTCACCTCCCTTTTATCCTATTTTCCTTTATTTTCATAAATAAAATGCCAGTAATGCCTTTTTTCCTTTTCAAATCCTTTTCCATTGCCTTTGCCAATTTCCCCTTAGCCATAGTAAATAAGTGATGCTCACTAGGATAATTTTGCAAGCATTTAGCTTGGAATATGTGTTCCATGACCTTGGTCTTATTTTTCCTTTATTAACTTTATTACATGAACATTTAACCCGGGTTTGTTACAGACCCCTCCCCCTTAGGGGAACACCATCCTCGATGTTCAATGACACCTATAACCAATAAAACCATTGTAAAATAAAACCTACTGCCCATGGAGGTTTCTAACTTAGCTCGTTGAAGTATTTACAATGAACAACTTGTTCAGGAGAAAAACCATCATGACAAACATGACAACATGACACCCATACTGCTTATTGGAGCTTCATAACACATATCATTATGGTATTTATAATATCAACCATACATAAATATGTACATATACCAAAAACTCATTTGCCTCCATTGGAAAATAACGAAGGATACATAGCCCACATATGATCATCCATCTCTCATGAATCCTCTTCAGGTCCAAAGTGTTTCCACTTCACTTTAAATTGCTTGACTGCTCTGTTCCAGAGCATGAGTTGTTTCCACTACAATATGCACTAAGGTTTCGACTGGAATTCTCCTTCTGGATCCACCTACGATACATACCAATCGATAACATGATCAACATCCTTTACATATCTTTTAAGTAATGAAACATGGTAAACATCATGGACTTTCTCTGTCGAAGGTAGTGCACTTTTGTAGGCCACTTGTTTGATCCTCTCAAGGATCTCGAAAGGCCCGCAAATATCGAGGTACCAACTTGGCACATGATTCAATCCTAAAGGAGCTTTTCGTGGTCTTTATGCACAAGTACACACGCTCCCCAACTTGAAACTCCTTAAATGCCTTGTACTAGTATGCACAACTCTCGTGTTTTTCCTATGCTACATTTATATTCTTCTTGATAACCTGCATTTCTTGTTCCATCTCTGCCAACATATCCGGTCCTATCAACACCCTATTCCCTAGAACAGTCCATTTAATGGGAATATTGCATCTCTTCCCATAGAGTGCCTCAAATAGACTTATCCTCAATGACTCTTGATAGCCATTGTTGTAAGCAAACTCAACTAGTGGAATATACTCCTCCCACTTCCTTTGCTAATGTGTGGAATACATCCTCAGCAGATCCTCCAGTATCCTTTTGACCTCTTTGTTTGTCCATCTTCCTATGGATGATAAGTTGTGCTGAAGGCCAACTTTGTACCCAATCTTGTAGAAATTCCCACTGTAGATCAACAAATTATGCAATATACTAAAACACAATACAAGATCTACTTCTACAACACTTTGCAGAAGCTTAATCGAATTGAGCAAGAGCAAGAGAACACATATAACTAAGAATGAGAAATCAATCACACATAATAGAAGAAATAACTTGGGGAAAGCCTCAACCTAAAACCCCAATCTCTGTATTATCATACAAGTGGAAATCTTGTTCAAGTGACAAAAAGAATCAGCTCTCAAGCTATCCTGCTCTCTCTGCAATCAAACAATACAACTCACAAACTGAATAGACATAGTATATGTCCTCCTCAAGCCCTCTAAGCCTCCTATTTCCTTGTGTGGTTTTTCTTGGGGTCCAATGAAGCCACATGTGTGAATTGGCCTCATCACACTCACAAAACCTGAAGAAGTAACTTCGCGATCTTCAAGGAAAGAATTCCTTCTGCATGCAAGGAATATTCACAATGGAATATTCTAGCAACTGATAGTACACTGCCCCTCCATCTGATCTCAACTGGGTCTTTGTTTGAACTGACATGCATGATTTATTTATGAGAGAATATTCAGTTATCTGAAGTGCAACAATTACATGCATGCAATCATTAACTAATTGAACTTACATTAATTCAAAAAACTATTTGAATTAATCTAACTAGACTTGACTCAGTTAATTGAACCAACTAATTACAACTCATCCTTATCTCTTTAACTAATGGATAAATTCCTCAATTAATGGAGAAACTGTTGCATGTCCCCACATAGACTTCATGTTTGATTTTCCTTAAGTAATTAACTCAAGATGAATTAATTAATTATTTTACAAATATTTTCCAAGATCAAATTCGAATTTTACTTCACTATTTTAGTTTAGGGACTGAATAAAATAGGAAGGTATCCCGAAATCTTATTTTTAGCACTTCCTTTCTTCATTCCTTGTAGCTATGTTCAACACTGGCTGAACTGCTATTTATAGTAGTGCTATTTTTAGCATTTCTTGTTGCTGTTTTCAACAAATCCTGCAAATAACTCCTTCCAAAACCTAGAAGTGAACTTGGCATTTCTATCTAACATAATCTTCTTCAGAACACCATGCAATCTCACTATCTCTCTGATGAATACCTCTGCTACCTCACTAGCTAAATAAGTTGTATTCATTGGAATGAAGTGAGGTACCTTGCTCAACCTATCAACCACAACCATGATGGAATCATGTTGCTTCAATGTCCTCAAGAGACTTGTAATGAAATCCATGGAAATGACCTCCAATTTCTACTCTAGAATCATAATAGGTTGCAACAAACCAACTTAGTGCTTACACTCAACTTTCACCTGCTAATAATCCAAGCATATAGCAACAAACTATGCCACTTCCTTCTTCAAATTTGGCCAATAGTAGAAATTGTTCACCACTATTAGAGTCTTCTGATATCCTGGGTGACCTGCATATGGATCAACATGAAACTCCCTAAAGATAATCTTCTTGAGCTCACTATCATCTAACACATAGATCTCATCCCTAATTCTCACCAAACCATCTGTCGTGAGATGAGAGTCCACACCCTGATCACCTATACCTTGTTGTAACTTGTGCCTAAGCTATTGATACCTATTGTCCCGTTGTTTTGCATGTATTACTTGATAATGTAAATATGTCCCATAAGAGATCATAGATGAAACATGATTTACCTACACTCTCCTATTGAGAGCGTCTACAACCCTATTCTCCTTTCCCATAATGTATCTAATCTCAAAGTCAAACTCACTTAGTGTGTCCAACCATCTACATTTCCTAGAATTCAGATTCGGTTGGTCAAATAGATACCTCATCTCGATGTAATCTCTCACCAATACAAACCTCCTGCCAAGAATATAATGCCTCCACATCTTCAATGCATGAATGATCGCTAGCAACTCAAGGTCATGAGTCACATAATTCTTCTCATGCTCATTCAGTTTCCATGACTCATAGCACACCATCTATCGCTCCTACATCAGGACTCCACCAAGTCCTCTCTTGCAAGCATTTGTGGACACCATGAATTCTTTATCTGGATCTGCAATCTTTAACACCAAAGCATTTGTAAGCAACTGCTTCAACTGCTCAAAACATTTTCTAAGTACATTCTAGTCAAGCCTCTCGTCATTTTTGGATACCAAACTCACTAAGTCCATGACTTTCCATCCCTAAACTGATGACCAAACAAAGGTCGGCAATAGGATGATCGTGCACATCTTACACATGTACAACTCGAATCATCCACACACATGGGATAAAAGCCTCCGCCATGTCCAACAGAGTACAACAAATCTCTCCACATTTCAATTGGCCACAACCCCTTTTAGGTGAGATTGGGATTCCATCCACTATGTCGCATTGATGTTGCCATACCGCTTGCAACTACTCATGCAGATTCGGCTCATGTCCAATCCGAAGATGATAGAGATAACAACTTCATTGAGTGCATTCAACACATTTTATACTAGGTCAATGACATATTGGACAACAAAAATCCCATGCAAAAACAACGTCATGACCAACATTAGGTGCCACACAAGTTCTAGGTGGGTGACAAAACTTGGTTACATTTGTAGAATGAGTGCCTCACTACGACACACCGCAAGTTTCTTCTGCTCTGATATGGGCCTTACACCATTAATAAGGCTTTAGGGGAAAACTATTTTTAGCTCAACATTCCATCGTTCCTTGGCCTAGACCTAATACTGAATGTGGACGGACTGCGACCATACTTCCCCCATTGTTGGACACATTCGATGTTGCTGAGTAGATGACACCAACATAGCTCCACCCAAGCTGTATCAAACATGCCACAGCTGATAAGATAATGGACACACAAATCAATAACACTTGCTAGTAGAGAATCTAGCTATATGAAGGTGTTAAAGCAGGCCAAATCTTTCACTACGACAAGTGGCTCACTAGTGACCAGGTTCAACATAAATTTCCTCATCTCATGGAGTCATTGCATGCAATGGGGACCATTGCTTCTAATGGGGGAGGAATGATCCAAGTGGATATTGGTGGCCACACACCTATTCCACTAGGACCTCCATATGGTTTCATTAATTTCCTTGATTATAACATAATTTACTATTTTTAGCAGTTTTTGGGGTCTTGAACTTCTGAAGCTATTTTCACCCCCTGAACAATGTTTTCTTGAGGTATACAATAACATGGGCCTATATAAAATCTTGTAGTACTCGGAGAGAACTTTCTAACAAGGTATCATACACACCAAATGGAGATCATATGACCAAGTTACAACCCCGGGAAGTTGGCTTCCCAACTAACTACCATGGGGCCCACAAACTCTTGGTGTTCCATCTCCCATGGTTAGGGTTTTGGTTGTTTATCGTTTCCCTTTGATTTTCAATAATAAAAAGGTAGTTGAGCCTCATTGTAGCACTATTCAGAGCCATGTAGCTACCACATCTCTTCTCAAAGATAAGCTACCATTGCCCGAGCATTTATTTCCATTTTGTATGTAAGCATCTTTTAGTTCTTTGATATTAATGAAATGAAGATTTATTTCTGTTGCATCTTTGTGTTTCTGTTTATATCTGTATTCTGTTGCATTTCTGCATAAGTCCAGATCATTCCATGGAAATAGAAGAAATTGGGAAGGTAAATCTATTTATTGAGTTGTTCAGGGATGGATTTGTTAGTTGTTGAGTATGGAGCATGATTGTTTAGAGGTCTTCATTTCAGCTAGATGTATACCCCAGGAAGTTTGTACACCCCTCCATGTCAGGGGGGGACTTGTCCCCCCTTGTGCGGATTTGTGAGCGCCGATCCCCCCCATCTCGGGGGTCCAGGGGCCAGCGGGGGCTTGGGGGCAGCGCCCCCGAAGCTAAAAACAGATGTAAGATTGCCTTGTAAAAGTATAGTAATTTCTAGTCAATCTAGGCCGTTCATTAGGCGGATGATCGGTCGGTAGAACTTATGTTTAGTTTAGGGTTTTTTTCCCTAGAAGGCAACCCCTCTCTTTGTATGAGGGCATTGTATTTGAGGTTGTGTTATAGATGTGTATTCTCCAAGCGAAAAGCAGAGAGGTGAGATTGAGAGAGAAAACAGAGGATATTACAGTGGATCTGTTGTAGGTTGTGTCTCTTCATTTTGATGGATAATAGAAAGGAAGGACTGGCTGTTCTGGGTGGATGTAGCCCAAACTGGGTGAACCACGTATATCTGTGTCTTTCTTGTTTTATGCGTTTTTTGTGTTTATATTTCTGCAATATTTTATGTGTTCCATTGCTCCGTAATATATAATTTTCTAACAACTGGTATCAGAGTCGAAGGTCTATTTGGCTGATAAACTCGCAAGAAAGAAGGGTTCCTCATTCGAGTGGGAGCAATGGCAGAAGATGGTAAGTTTAGGGTCGAGAAATTTAATGGCCAAAACTTCTCGCTGTGGAAGATGCAGATGGAAGATTATCTGTATCAGAAAGATCTGTACCTACGATTGGGTGGAAAAACAAAAATGCCAATGGGAATGACAGATGAAGAATGGAACCTTCTCGATGGAAAGGCACTCGGAACAATATGGTTGTGCCTCGCAGCGTCAGTCACCTTCAACATTTCGAAGGAAACAATGATAGAGGGTTTCATTAAGGCGTTGGAGAAACTATATGAAAAACGCTCGGCCTCAAACAAGGTATTTCTTATGAAATGGTCATTTAATATGAAGATGTCGGAAGGTGGATCTGTTGCAGATCATTCAAATGATTTTAATACTATTACAAGTCAGTTATGTTATGTAGGGGTAAACTCTGATGATGAAGTTAGAGCTCTATTATTCTTATGCTCATTACCAGAAAGTTGGAATGGTTTAGTAATGGCCATTAGTAACTTCGTTTCTGGACCTAGTACTTTAAAGTTTGATGATGTTGTCAGTGCTATCCTTAGCAAGGAAATGCGATGAAAAAGCTCCGGTGAGACATCGGGTAATGCTTTGAGCGCAGAGTCTAGAGGAAAAAAAATGGAAAGAGGAAAGAGCTCAGGATATCGCAGTAAATCAAGGAAAGGCAAATCCAAGTCCAAATCGGGGATAGTGTGCTAGAAATGCGGAAAGAAAGGACACCTAAAGAAAGACTGTAGATCTCGGAAGGGAAAAGAAGGAGATGCACAACAAGAAAACAATCATGAAGCAAATGTGACAGGTGAGGTGTTACAAGATGCTTTGATTCTTTCTTTAGAAAATATTACTAATTCCTGGGTGGTATATTCAGTGGCCTCATTCCATGCTACACCTGATAAGAAATACTTATATGACTATGTTCAAGGAGATTTTGGACAAGTTTTTTTGGGTGATGATAAACCCTGTAAAATTGTTGGAATAGGTAAGGTTCTTGTAAAACAGCGAAATGGAAACCAATGGCTACTAAAGGAGGTAAGGCATATTCTAGATCTAAAGAAAAATATGATTTCAACAGGGCAGTTAGGTGGTGAAGGTTGTGTGACAACTTTCACAGATAAAGCTTGGAAGGTCACCAATGGAGCCCTGGTAATAGCAAAAGGAAAAAAGGTCGGTACATTGTATTTATGCAATGGTATTTCTAACTTTGTTAATGCTTTAACTTCCAAAGGAGCAGATGCAGCATTATGGCATCATAGGCTTGGAAACATGAGTGAAAAGGGGATGAAGATTCTTCACTCAAGGAATTTGTTGCTGGGTTTGAAGAATGTTTATTTGGACTTCTGTGAGAATTGCATTTATGGAAAACAGAAGAGAGTCAGATTTCTCAAAGTTGGGAAAGAAAAGAAGAGCGAAAATTTAGAGCTTGTGCATACAGATGTATGGGGACCTGCTCAGGTATCATCTCTCGATGGCTCTCGTTATTATGTTACTTTTATTGATGGTGCAACTAGAAAAACTTGGATTTATTGTATTAAGAATAAATCTGATGTATTTGATACTTTCAAGAAATGGAAATCTTTGGTTGAGATTGAGATAAGGAAGAAATTAAAGTGTCTTAGATCAGACAATGGAGGTGAATATTGCAGCAAAGAGTTTGATAGGTACTGTTCAGAGCATGGAATTCGCAGAGAGAAGATAGTTCCGAAAACACCACAAGAAAATGGTGTGTCAAAAAGGATGAACAAAACAATCATGGAGAGCGCAAGGTGCATGAGATTGCATGTAGGATTGCCTTTACAGTTTTGGATAGATACTATAGATACTATTATTTATCTAATAAACAGAGGGCCTTCAAGTTCCTTGGATGGTGGTGTTCCAGAGGAAGCATGGACAGGTAAAAAGGTAAACTACTCTTTTTTAAAGCCTTTTGGTTGTGAGGCCTTTGTCCATATTGATAAAGAAAATAGAACAAAGCTTGAGGCAAAGTCAAAGAAATGTACCTTTATTGGATATGGTGTTAATGATTTTGGTTATCGCTTATATGATTACGAAAATCACAAAATCATTAGGAGCAGAGATGTAATATTCAATGAAAAGGTCTTGTATAAGAATCAGTTGCAGGAAAAGAAACAGGAAAAAGAAAACAAGGAATACACAGTTCTTGATGAAATCACTGAAAAAGTAAAGGTGCCTGAAAATAATAATAATCAACAACCACAACAACAACAACCACCACAACAGCAACAGGCACCCCAAACACCTGAAAGTGGTGTTAGAAGATCTACTAGGATAAGTAGACCCCTGAACGATACTCTTCTTCATTATATTATTTATTGTTGACTGATTCTGGTGAACCCGAATGTTATGAAGAAGCAATGTAGGTTGAAAGGAGGAAGAAGTGGGAGGTAGCCATGGAAGAAGAGATGGAATCCTTAATGCATAAATAGACTTGGGACTTAGTCAGGTTGCCTGCAGGAAAAACTACATTGAAGAATAAATGGGTTTACAGGCTTAAGGAAGAAGATGGAGGAAAATAGAGGTACAAAGCTAGACTTGTGGTGAAGGGGTTTGTAGAGAAGAAAGGTATTGATTTTGATGAAATATTTTCTCCTGTTGTTAAAATGACTTCAATCAGAACTATTTTAAGTCTAGTAGCAGTTGAAGATTTGCATCTTGAGTAGTTAGATGTAAATACAACCTTTCTCCGTGGGGATTTGGAGGAAGAGATATATATGCACTAGCCACAAGGATATGAAGTGAAAAAGAAGGAGAAACTAGTGTGCAGGTTGAAGAAGAGCTTGTATGGCTTAAAACAGGCTCCAAGGCAGTGGTATCTAAAATTTTACAAGTTTATGTCTGAACAAGGTTATACTAGATGTCACTCTAATCATTGTGTTTATCTAAAAAAGAAAAATGATGGCAGCTATATTATATTGTTATTGTATGTAGATGACATGCTTGTCGCAAGTTCTAACATGAAGGAAATAAATGTGCTCAAAAGAAAATTGGCAAATTCATTTGCAATGAAGGATTTGGGAGCTGCAAAACAAATCCTTGGTATGAGAATAACTAGAGACAGGGAAAATCGTAAATTAACATTGTTTCAGAATGAGTACATACAAAAGGTGTTGAAAAGATTTAATATGCACAATGCAAAACTAGTTAGTACAACTTTTGCTAGCCATTTCAAACTTAGTAAGGAAATGTGCCCAAAGACCCAAGAAGACATGGATTATATGTCTAACGTTCCATATGCATCAGAAGTTGGAAGCTTAATGTATGCAATGGTCTACACAAGGCCTGATATTGCACATGCAGTGGGAGTTATAAGCAGGTACATGAACAATCCAGGAAAGGAACATTGGATGGCAGTGAAATGGATTCTCATATATTTGAAAGGTACCACAAATCAAGAATTATGCTTTGGTGGTTCAAACATTTCTCTACAGGGATATGTTGATGCAGATATGGCAGGTGAGAGAGATAATAGGAGGAGCACTACAAGATATGTATTTACTGTTGGTGGAACAACTGTCAGTTGGGTTTCAAAAATACAAAGTGTTGTTGCACTTTCAACAACAGAAGCAGAGTATGTTGCTGCTACAGAGGCTAGTAAAGAAATGATTTGGTTACAAAGGTTTATGGGTGAATTGGGTAAGGAGCATGATATGGGCACATTATACAGTGATAGCCAAAGTGCCATTCATCTTGCAAAGAACTCAGCATTTCATTCCAGGACTAAACACATATAGCTCAAGTACCATTTCGTACGATCAGTGTTGGAAGATGGAGAGTTGAAGCTAGAAAAGATACAGACTAACCAGAATCCTGCAGATATGCTAACAAAAGTTGTAACCAGGGAGAAACTAAGAATATGCTCATATTCAAGTGGTCTTCAAGGATGACGATGAAGATGAGAAACAACCAGGTCCAAAGAGGAGTCATTGTCCAGCAAATGAAGCAACAGTGGAGTTGCTACAATCATTCTCCAAGTGGGAGATTGTTAAGTATGGAGCATGATTGTTTAGAGGTCTTTGTTTCACCTGGATGTATACCCCTGGAATTTTGTACACCTCTCCACGCAGGGGGGGTGCAGGGGGAACTTGTCCCCCCCATGGGGGTTCGGGGGGGCTGATCCCCCCTAGCTGGGGGGTCCAGGGGCCAGCGGTCCCCTGGCAGGGGCACGGGGGCAGCGCCCCCGAAGCTAAAAATAGATGCAAAATTGCCTTGTAAAAGTATAGTAATTTCTAGTGAATCTAGGCCGTTCATTAGGCACATGATCTGATGGTAGAACTTATGTTTAGTTTAGGGTTTTTTTCCCTAGAAGGCAACCCTTCTCTTTGTATGAGGGCATTGTATTTGAGGCTGTGTAATAGATGTGTATTCTCCAAGCGAGAAGCAGAGAGGTGACACTGTGAGAGAAAACAGAGGATATTACAACGGATCTGCTGTAGGTTGTGTCTCTTCATTTTGCTGGATAATAGAAAGGAAGGACTGGTTGTTCGGGGTGGATGTAGCCCAAACTAGGTGAACCACGTATATCTGTGTCTTTCTTGTTTTATGCGTTTTCTGTGTTTATATTTCTGCAATATTTTATGTGTTCCATTGCTCCTAATATATAATTTTCTAACATTAGTGTCGGTATTTTCATCCCTCCATCAGTGATCAAAATTATCTTTTTGCATGCATTTTAGGTGTCTCATCCGATCAGCTGCATTCAATTAGGTCATGGATCAACTGATGGTGGTGGTTCATTATCAAATTTCCCTCATGGTTTTTACCTGCTGGCCTATTTTCACAAGTTCAGGTCATTTACAGTCATCTTTTATCATTACATTTGCAAAAGCCATTTTTAGGGTTTTAGGTCTCATTAGGTCTAGGGTTTGCCACCATAGTCATGTAAAAGCTCAATAATGGTCAGCAAGCACATGAGGAGGTCTAATAAGGTCTCAAGATCAAAGTTTCAATAATGATATACCCAATAAGTGATTTTTTCCTGAGGAGGTCTAATAAGGTCTCAAGATCAAAATTTCAATAATGATATACTCAATAAGTGATTTTAACAGAGTTTTTATGTTCTATGTATAAAAATTTCATGTAATTTTAATTTTCCTATATGTAATAAGTTCATAATTGCTGCCCTTGGTCACCTTGCCAACTCTAGCCACTGCAAGCAAAAACACAAGCATCAATGCATCAGTTTGTCAAATGATTAAGAAAAGTCAATTTCAATGGAAAAACAGAGTTCAAAACCAAAAGTGACTTGAACATTAGAAAAGTGCATTTTATATGAGTGAAAAATTAAATTAATTCATATTTAAAGTGAGAAAGGTCCTCTTGGTCATTTCATTGTGTAAATTTACTCTTGGAGCACAAAAATCGTGATTTGGGAGTATAAGAGGCAAAAACCCTGTTTTTTAAGGCAACTTGGCCTGGTGCTATGCATCAGAGGCAGTGCGCTGCACATCAGAGGTAGTGCGCTGCACATCAGATAGGCACTACGCATCAGAGGTAGAACTGCATTGTAAATTTGAACTAGCACTGCGCATTAGGAGGGCGCTGCGCATTGGGCCTAGTGCACTGTGCATCTGTCCAGTTTGCTCCAAATCATCCCAAATTGTGCCATAACCCTCAAATTTGCTGCATTTTCCCTTTACAAGTAAGTATTCATCCTCCTAAGGTTTAATTTGAAGTCATATTGGTGTTTTGGATAAATCTTGCATGAGAAAAATGAAACCTTAGTTTCTCTTCATTGTTTGCCATCCAATTGTGTAATTTTCATCCCACCTTCACAATAACTTCATCAAACTCATTTCCACTCTTTATTTACCCTAATACACTTCATTCATCTCATTTTCCCATACCCCACTCCCCTAAAGCAATTATTTCCCTCACCAAACCCTAAATCCCTCACTAAACCCTAATTTCCCAAAATCATTCCCTTCACTCCCCAACTTCATCTCCCAAGAGTAAAATCTCTTCATACTCATCACTATTGTCCTCTTTCATCACCATTTTTCATCATACCTTCATTTCATCATTTTCCCTAAAACAAGCACAATGGCAAGAAACAGTGACTCAAGCTATGAGCAAGAAACACAAAGTGACAGTTTAGGAGACAGAAATGTACAGCCTAGGAGACCTCACAAGGGTGGGAAGATCATCAGAGAGGAGCCTATTAGTATTGCTGAACTTCTTGCTTGTCCTCTTGCCACCACTTGTTTCAGATACCAATCTTTCTTTGAGTTTTGTGAGATGGTAGAGAGGGTTAAGTATCATCATGAATTGGCTAGGAAATTTGTCATCAACATGGAGGACAATATGGTACAGCTTGCTGGCATCAACTTCACTCTTTCACTAGCCATTATTGCAGAAGCAACTAGGATGCCAGATGTGGGGGAAAGATGGAACAAGAGACAAAATATCAGCAAACAAAACTATGAACCCTACATTAAAGCTAGATATCATAGCCAATTGGGCAGGGTGTTTCCTTTCAAGTTTTTGGAGGACTGGTATGTGCCATTAATGAAACTCATCATTAAATACTTCACATGTGAGGGAAGGTTCTCCCGACTCTATGCTTATCATATCAGGTTGCTTATGCATTTTACTAGGGTTAGAATGATGAGCATACCATACTTCATTTGCAAAAACATAGAGAGGATGACTGTAATTGCAAAGAGGAAACCCTACCCACAACAGCTCAATAGCATATATCACTTTGCTATCATCAAAATTGTTGTTTTGCATCAGTTGACTCAGTTGGGAGTGCCATGGGAAACCTTCATTGCCCATGAGATTTTCAAGGGACCTCAAATGTTTGCAGAACCTCAAGAGGAAGCTGGACCTTCCGGGCAACAAAGAGAGCATGAAAGCAAAACTGAAGAGGCTCACATTCCTGTATTTATCACTTATGAAAAGGGGACAAGAAGACTTTTTGCAGCTGCAAAACGAGTATTATCTCCACCAGGGGTGGAAGGGGTCTCGTTCTCTTCACCAGACAATAGGCAAATGTTATCTTCACCCAGGGTGAAAGGGGATTTTCCTTCTTCTTTAGCAGAGCAAGTACAGGATAGAGGAAAGAAACCATTGCATGATGAAGGGATTTTTGAAGGCCAAGATAGAGATTTCATTTTGATTGAGGAAGAGGACACTGATTTGGGCTCCCAAAACCCAAGACTCAAAGAGATTATCAAAGAGAAAGAAGCTGACATCCATGCCCTATCACTTGACCTTGAGAGGGCTAAGTGGATTATCAACTTCCTTGAGCAAGAAAACAAGTAGCTTACCAATAAACAAGACCTCCTGGAGTTACAAATCATCAAAGAAAACTGGCAAAAGTCCAAGAGGGCAAAGGGCAAAATGACATCCATTGAAAAAGACAATGACCGGGAATATTTGTTGGAGAAGGTGAATGCCCACCTTGAGAAGCTGCTGGACAAGGCAAACAAGGAAAAGAACATGTTGCACCACATGGCTTATCACTAGTTGGCCTGGAATAAAATCTGCAAGACAAGGATAATGTACCTAAAAGACAAGCTAAGCAGAAAATTAAAGGCCAAAAATGAGCAAGACAAACTTAGAATCTTGGCTGAAGCTTCCTTGGCCTAGAAAAGTAGTTAATGGCCTTGCCTCTTGCCAGTTTTAAAGAAGTTTGGAGAACTTTTTGTCATTTTCAAATTTTTAATTGCAATACACATGGATTTTACTCTGATGCGCAACACCACTAGCGCTGCACATTGAGATGGTAAGTAATTTTTAGGAATGGCTTAAATTTTTGGATTTATCATGGAAAAATATGAAAACCCAAAAAATTTCATGAATTTTGGAGGAGTTTTGGGTCACCAAAAGGGCAAAAAACACCTCAAAATTGCCCTTTCTGCCACTTTTTGGACCCACAAGAAGCAATGTTGGGAGAACTAATTTTTGGAGGGGAAAATGGACACCAAATTCAAATATCACACTTTTCCTAGAACGTGGATAGATATACCTTTCCAACAAGCCAACTTGGAGAAAATTTGGTGAAGGGGAAGGCCTCTAAATTCAGCTGGGAAAAGATGCTGCGCATGAGGCACAATTTGCTCAATTTTGCTCAAAACTCAAAATTTTTGCCTAGTTTTTTCTCAGTTTGACTTTTTCTCTCTCATGGTCAAAATCATGATGTAAATTGATGTAAATTGATGTAATTTGATGTAATTTGATGTAAAAATGATGAAATTTGACTCAAGGAGGTAGATACATCATGTATAGGTGGTTTTGAATTGAATGAATCAGTTTCCATAGTTTTAGAGGCAAGTTGTTCCACTGCCTATTTTTTAGTTCCTAGTTTAGATCTTGGTTAAACAGCTCCTAGACTCATGGATTCGACCACTAAAGGCTAACATGGGTGGTTTTTTGCCTATATCTTGTACTTTCTTAGTCATTTGTCAAGGTTGGACTCTTGTGAATGCTTTGAGCACTATTGTACATCATCTCTGCAGTTTGGCAAGGAAATAGACCAGGGTTTGCAGCATTTTGTGGGATTCTTGTGGCAAGGTGATTTAGTATTGTTTTTTCTTCTGTGATTCAAGTTATCATGAGTTTATGTGTGCCATTATCTCTCTCTTTTTTGCTTAACTAAATGAATCAATTAATAAGGTGGAATTCATTGATGTTGCAGTGCTCTACCTTAGGGTTTATTTGGTTTTACATGTTTTCAACTATTTGAAGAGGACTCATGACACTTCCATGCCCTCTCCAACTCCTCACTAGTCTTAAGCCTCTCCATTTCACTTAATTCAAGGTACTAAATCACTTGCCTACCTCGCCCCACCAAAACCTCTGCAAGACTGAGTTCATTCCCTAGACCCAAAACTGCCTTTCACATTTGATCCAGCAAAACCAACATTAAATTCAATCGAACTCCTCTGAGCATATACATAGCCTAAAATTAGCCTTTATATCAGTCATCTCAAGCTTTATTGGCCATATTTTCTTGAGATTGACAAGGAGAGAGCCCTCTCCCGACCTGGTAGGGCTAGCTACTAGGTTAAGCATGGTTTGATGTTACCCTAGACCTACCTTTCTCAGCCTGAGGTAGATTTAGGCAATAACAAGATCCACAAAAAGATCACTTGTGTACTCAACATTAAATGGACCTACCAATATGAATTCCAATGTATTAGGTTAGATTCTTTCTGGATGTTTTAATAGACAAGGGCTTGATCGTCCTCAAGTTGCTTTCCTGCAAAGATCAAACGTTGCTGATCGGGGGAATCCCTTCCTTGTCCTAGATCTTAGCTTTTACATTGTCAATGGTATCAGAGCTCTTGACCTTGAGAGTGATGGTATCTCTGGTGAGAATTTAACATATATCTGCATCTTGAAACTGAAATATGACGAACAAATATACCTATAAATCATCACAAGAAAATTAAGAGTTTGAGCGGATCAAAATTTTATGTAAGAGTAGTTGGGTATTTAATTTTTTAGATAGCATTTAAATGTATAGTATAATGAGCATGTGTATTGGCCTAAGAGCAGTATGGGGAAGTGGTAAAGTCAGCTTGCATTTGTTGTGACTTCAGGATTTGGAGCCCTAATTCCATTGTGCTACATACCTCGCATACATCGTCCCTTATGAAAACTGAAAACCTAAAGTTGACTTTGAAAATGGACAAAATTGTTTTTCAATTTTTTTTGAAGGGTCCAAATAATACTACCACACTGGTCATATATGTCACTATAGAGTAGTAACACAATAATCTTTTACAAACTTAACACTATATGCATTTCACCTCAAATTACTTAATAATCAATGACATCAGCACTTAGAGAAATGCCAATGGGACTTAATATTAAATGTGTTTCACTCTCAGCTACTAAAATGTGAGAAAAGTTAACATTGAATAATAAATGATATTGTTAGAATAAGGAATTACTGAGAGGGGGGTGAATCAGTAATAGTGAGATTATTTTCTTTTTCTAGTATGCTTATAGTACCTTTTTATATTATGTACTTGTGGGAGCATTCATTCATAAAGGAAGTGAACAACAATTTTAAACATTCATGTTCATATAACAATCACATGAGAAACACACATATTTGACAGAATGTTTTTCACGTGGAAACCCAGAGGGAAAAAACCACCAAATTTGTTGTTTGTTTATGATGTAAATTAAGTGCCTACTTAATTAAATATATTTGTTTATGATAACCCAATTACTGGAGGCACTGAATCCCTTTGGTTAGTAAGCACCAACTTGCCAAGAGACACCAACCTCTTTTGAATGCAAGCACCAACCTACTCTCACCACTATTTTACTATTTCATGCAATTTTCAAATTGAAAATAGAGGCATATACATTACAAGTAAAATACCAAAATGGTTAGTTGCATACTCAAATTCTGTTCTTTATCTTTTTTTGTTCCACTGATTGCCTTTAGTCTCATGCAACTCTTATTTACTCTCTTCTCATAGCAACATCTCCTCAGCACTCTACCTTCTCTCGCTCGGGCTCTCTGCTGCAACTACTTCAGTTCATCTCACACTATTCTTTACACAAAAATCACTCTGTTGCCTTCTCTTCAACTCTTCCCTCGTTGTTCTTCTCAAAGCACGCCCGCTTCTCTTACTGCATAAGCACTCTATATGCTCTCGGTGCTTATAACTCACTATCTATACACATAACTCTCACTCCTTGGCACTTCAACAATATGCTCAATTCCCCCTATTTCTTAATTGCAAAAAATGGTTTTGATTCACAGATGCATACTTCACAAGGTTGTCTCTATTTTTTGTACCCTTACTGCCCAAATGTACTTTGGCATGGTTCCCCCTTCTGCTATTGCATCTTCTGGTTGAATCCTGTCACAGTATTAAACACAGAGATGGACCTTGGAGCTCTTCATTGACTTACTGCATAAATTTCCGTGCTGAGAATTTAATTCTCAAGAGGCCTGCACACTCCTCCGAGAGTCCCATTCTTATTTATTGATCCACAAAGATTGAAAGTCCTTAGGGATGGCCACTCTGTTCCACATTTAACACAACCAGAAGTGTACGCAAAGCAATCGATTTCTTCCTTCATTCCCTCAACTTCGTCTATGTTAAATGTTGTCCTCATTGCCTTGTCTCATAGCCTTCTGTAGTTCTAGCTGACTTCAACAACCAACTCTGTTGTTCCTGCATTCAATTCTTCAGTTTATGACTCATACATTGATTAAACTCAATGTACTACCTCATCGGAACATAACATATCGTAACTTACACAGGAAGAATGTTACAAAATTTGACTCTCTGATATCCTTGGCCCCCATTGCCTTTAGCTTCTTGAGAAATGTCTTTCTCATAGGACCGGATTTGTGACCGATGGCTTAATGCTATATCAGAGCCACTCTGTATTGTAACTCACATAATTGAAATGTTACGATATTGCATTGTCTGATATCCTTGACTCCTTGAGTGTTTTCCTTCTCAGAGAACAGAGGGCTGTGACCAGGGCCTTAGCCTTAGGTGCTAAGGCGGGATGTTCCTTCAAGGGGATTATATTTCTTTGCTAAGTCTTCTCTGCCCTTGATTTGTTAAACTCATCACGATCGAGCGTCAAATCACCATCAGAGCCCCTTTCATCGAAAATTCTTTAACCATTATCTTCACAAGACTCACACTGTCCTTTTCCTCTGATATTCTGTCCTCTGATATGATGGAATCACTAGCCACTTCACTTTCTCGGGCCCACTGACATGCTACCACGTATCCATTTGGAGGAGAGAGAAAGGGGTCCATTGGACTTTGGTTTTGCGATGAAATCCTTTGTATTTCCTCCTTTTCATAAACCTTTGTGCTTCCAAAGAAATGCAAATCTTAAGTACTTACGATGTTTTGACCTCTGATGGCCCTATGCTCTGAGGTCCCTGATGGTTTCGTCCTTCCGATATCCCAAGGCTCCAACCTCTGATATGTTGCCTACTCCAATGCTCCAATAGTCGAGTCTCTGGGGTTCTGATATCGCATCCCGATGGGCTCGAAACTCTGATATTTCAACCTTCTTAGGACTTCAAGTTCCTGAACTTCGGCAGATCATATCTTTTTACCCAAGAGTCCATTTTTAGACTTCCGCATAGCATTGGAAAGCTCTTCGAGAGAAATTTCCAATGGAGGGGGTATGATATAGGCTCTAAACACACCTGCTACCTCTAATATGGCTTCAAACTTTCTTCCTCTCTTTGCTCCTTAACTCTTTTTCTTTTGCTTAGAATGTTGAATTCCCAGCCACCATAGTGATCATTTTATGGCTTCTCTAGTAAGTCTACTACTATGATGATTCTTTACATAATACTACAGCAACCATGAGAGTCATCCTGGGCCACTACTATCTGCATCTGCTGAGATAAGAATCCATGCCAGTCTAATTAACATCAATGCCAACACTGACACAACGACTAGCCATTCAGACCCCACCAATTTTCCAACAGATCTAACACTCAAAAGTATGGTAAAGGTACTTAACATTAAATGTGTTTCACCCACTTTTCAAAAATTGGATAAATTTTCGGCATAGGTTATCTATTAGACTTTTTGAAATGGTTTCTAGCTTATTTTATGGTCTTATTTTCTTAGAATTCAATAGGGATTCATTGGAATCACAAGTTTGGGGTGCGAACTCTTCACAATCCAAGTGCCCCAAGGGTTTTTCAGGGTGTTGAATTCATATATGTAGTAAAAAAGCAAATTTAAACAACACAAATCAAGATTTGACCATAATTTTTTTCGTTGAATAAGCCGTCTTTAGTAGGATATAATTTTACGGACAAATTTTCATCACTAGGTGATTTTCCTATCAAGCACAGTCAAAAAATATGGCCAAATTCTCATTAAGGGGTGATTTTCTCTTCAAATAATGGTTTTTTTTTTCCATTCCATAACATTTTATGTTAAAATGACCAAAATAGGCACTAGAATAATTTGACCTGTGTCTCATATTTGAAATTCCTACCTTGATCTTGAGTATGTATGTTTTAGTACAAATTGACATGAAAAACCAATTTAACCTAAGACGATGGTATTTCAAAAATGCTTTTGATATGCATGATAAAAGTGTAAATATATATATATTTTTTTTTTATTGTAGGCTTATGTGAGTAGAGTTAATTTGGGATATATTTTATCCATCACATAAATATTTTGAATTATTGATGTTTCAAGCCAATCAATGTGGTTCATCTTCAGGGAAAATAGAAGATGAACCACCTTTGTTGGTTCAAAATGCAGGCAATTCAATATTTATGTGATGGATCTAGAAAATATATCTCAAAATAATTTATTTTCTTAAACTATCATTGATATATGATTCAATAAAATTTAAATGTATATGTATTTTAATAATTATTTTTAATATATATGGATGATAATTTATGTTTATTGACATCAAATTTATTTGTAAGATAAAAAATTGTTTAGAAATTTTTAAATATTTAATTTTTAATTTGAAAAATATTGAGAAAAGTGTTCGCCCATGGGTGGCAACTCAATTGGTTGTTTTCATGATATAAAGTATTATTTAAATGGTGAGATTCAAGGTTCAAATATGTGAGAGAGAGGGGTGTTCCAAGATCACAATAAATTTGTAAAGTTAAAAGTTTGGGATGATTGGTAGTGTAACATGAAATCTAATCTTCATATCAGAAAAACCTATTTTAGCACCACAAAGATTATAAACTCTTTTAAACCCATTTTAGCACCACAAAGATTATAGATTATAAACTCTTTTATCTTTATCCTGAAAAGTGTTTGAAGATCACAATAAATTTGTTAAGTTAAAAGTTTAGGAAGTTTGGTAGTGTAACAAAACTTTTGAAAATGAAATGTAATCTCCCCATAAGAAAGACATTCTAAAATAAAGATATTCTCATCTTCAATCATTTTAGTGTCACAAAGATTATAAACTCTTTTATCCTAAGATATTTTAGGAGTCCACCAACACCACCTCATGATACTTTTGATCTTTCAGATGAGGGTTGATCACCTCTTTATAATATTTTAATTTTATTTTTTCTCTCTAAATCTTTATGGCTAATTTCTTCCTAAATTTCCATAAAATAATATTTTTAATATTATTATTATTTTACAAAATGATTTATTTCTTTGTTTCATTGCTAAAATTTAAAACATATCTTACATATTGTTTAACTTATTCGTATATATGTATATGGCCATAGCTATACTTTCAATAATGAAAAGCTAGATTTGTGAGGAGGATAGCATGAGGTTTGAGAATATAAGTTATAGAATTATTTTAAATTGTTATAGCATTTTCTGTTAGGATAAATGAATAAAAATAATATTTTCCAAAACATATTCATATCAATAAAAGTGAGATTACTTGTAAATCATTCCAAATGTCAAAACTACAAAGGTCAGAATTAATAATAAAACTTATTTTTATATATTTAATTTATAAATTTATATTTAATTTTCTTCATTTATTATTGATCTGATAATGAGATCTAAGAAAAATAATAAGGTATTATGGACTTATGTGCTTGGATGTGCCTATGTTATTTTATGCAATGGATCGATAAGATTGCGAAAAACACAGACAATGAAGCAGTAAACAAAACATAATAGATAACACATAACACAACAAATTTAATGAGGAGTTCACCCAATACTCCTGGGCTACATCTCCTGGTCCAGCCTTCAGTGGTGGCCTCTCTATTATGTCTTCAAGCAGAGTTTTTACAACAGTGAGCTCAATTTGAGCCTCACACACAACAGATGCAACAACAAGAGCTTTACTTGAACCTGTCAAGTTTTCTATGAGTACACAGACTCCCTCAACACTCCCTATCTCTATCCTAACTCTGTCTCGGCATTTGCCTGCAATACTGCCTCTTTTTCTTCACTCTCTATCTGTGGCTTTAAAGCCAAAGCTGCGCTACCTGTTCATTTCAAATTCTCGTCTCTCGGTCTCCCTAGCCTTTGTCTACTTTGAATCCCTCTTCCAGCATTATACAATCATTGCTTAACGCATAGAGAGGAGGTGGCCACCTATTCTGTAACGTAAGAGTGCCTTGGGCCTCTGCAACTCCTGAAACAACCACGCTCTGTTAAACATAGTGAAATGTATTTTAACGGAGAAAATCTACCAAAACTCAATGTATTGGACTTCAAACTTTCATAACTGCGCCCTATTCTCCCATCGGGATGCCTATTGGTCGTTGTCGCTTATCGCAATGGATCTGTCCCTTTGTGTTTCGTAAATATATTAAAAACTACGAAAAATGCATTAGAAATGGCTTTCCTTCGGACTTGAAACTATATATAATAGCCTTAAGGTACCCTTTCGGGTCCGGCTTATCACATTGACGCTTTCTCCTTCGCATTTCGTTTAACGAATGAAACTGCGAAAGTACATTAAAAATGGTGTTTGACGAATTGCAAGATCCATATGATATGGCTTATAGTATTATCGGGTCCGGTCCATCGAGTCGCATATATACATATATACATAACCCTCGCTCCTTTATATTTTCCCAATTGCGATTTGGCTATGCAACATGGGCCGCCGATCTGCGTGCTTGATTGACGGTCCTCGTTGACCCCGCCAATCACCATCGCATCTCCTATGAGGTTCCCGCCGATTGCCATAGCAAGTGTTATGTGGATCCCGCCGATACCCGCCGAAGGCCACTGCCAATTGCAATCCGCCGTTCAGATCTGAACCATTGATCGGCCAGATTTGACGGCTACTGTGCATTACTTTATTGCCCCTTCGACACTCTGTTTTTTCACTAATTTCACAGGTTTTTGCCTCCCGATACTATTCTGAAAGGCTTCCTTATGCGATTTTCTTTGGTCTTTGGCATGATTTTTTTTGAGTTTTTGAAGATAGAGAGAGTGTTTCTTGGATCCATTTGGATCATGCCTTCCCACTAAAAAGGCTTTTGGACCACCAAAAGTTGGTTTTCAAGCATTGCTTAAGTGAGGATACAACTGCCTCACTTGCCCAATCTCTATCCATTTTGCACTGCTAGGTTTTGAACCTTTGAGTCCAATTCTAAGGTACTCCACGTCCCCTCTGCGCGTAGTCCTCACCTTCCTGTCCAGAACTGTATCTTCCTGCAGCTCGTTGAGGTATTCAGGCAACAGATCATCAATGGAAGGCAATTGACTTTGCTCTTCAGGATCTTCAATTAATGAAGGTTCAAACAACCTTAAAATTTCTACATTTACTACTGAATAGATGTGCATGTATGTTAGCAGATCAAGGCGGAAATCATTCTCACCAATTTTCTCAAGTACCTTAAAATGCCCATACCTTATTGGCTTCAACTTCTTCCCTTCACCTTGCATTCCTTCCTTGCTGATATATGGCTAGACTTGATCACCAACTTGGAAGCTGTGCTCCACCCAGTTTTTATCATGCCTTGCCTTGTATTTGGCTTGGCTCTTTTCCAGTTGTTCCTGCACTGCCTGGTGAATTTCTTGGATCTGTTCAATGAATCTGGTTGCTTTGTCCACATCACTGTGTCCAGCAACTTCTATGTCTTTTTCAAAGACAAAATCCATGGGAGACCAAGGTATAAAACCAAAACATGTCTCAAAAGGAGATCTCTGTGTAGAAGAATGTTTAGCATGGTTGTAAGCATGCTGCACATAACATAAATGTTCATCCCAAAGCTTGGGATGCTTGCTGCAATAACCCCTGAGCAACTAGATCCCTGTCTTGTTGACTACCTCTGTTTGGCCATCTGTCTGTGGATGAAAGGATATGATTTTCTTCAATCTGGTGTCCATCAATTCCCACAGACTCGACCAAAACTTCCCAACAAATCGGGAGTCTCTATCAGATACTATGGAAGTGGGTAACCCAAAATTTACCCAGACATGCTGAAAGAACAATTTCGTTGTTTGTTCAGCTGTAATCTGTTTGTTACAAGGTATTAAAATACACATTTTGTTCAACGTGTCCACAATAGCATACAAATAGTCATGACCTTTTCTAGATTTTGGCAGTCCTCAAACGAAGTCCATGGAAACACTTTCCCAAGGATGAGAAGGAACTAGTAGTGGAGTGTACAAGCCTAGTTTTCTATTGCTGGGCTTACTTTTAGCACACATGGTACATCCTCTTACGTATCTAGAAAATGTTTCATGCATTTTTGGCCAATAGCAGTATCTTTACAGTTGTGCAACTGTTTTACTTACACCAAAATGACCTGATATCAGAGAAGTATGTGCCTCCCTAATTATGTTAATTCTCTCTGTTTGGGGAATGCATAGCTTTCCCAAATGATATAAGAGTCGGTACTTAACATAGTAATCCAATTCTTCTACCTTTTTTCCATTACTTAAAGCTGCATATACATCTTTAAAGTCTATATCTTGAGCATATTGTTCAATGTAGCTTACATGCATTACTGAGTTATGCTTAAGTATAGTAGATGCATTTATGATTGGTCTAGATAACATATCTGCAACTTTATTGTGTATGCCTTTCTTATATCTAATGACTAAATGAAACTGTTGTAGGAAACCCATCCACCTATAGTGTCTTAATTGCTACAATTTAGTTTGTGAATATAAGTACTGAAGTGGTTGACGATCAGTATGTATAACTGTTTCTTTGCCCATTAAGTAATGTTTCCACTTCTTTACACTCTGGACTAACGCATACAATTCTTTATCATATGTAGGATAATTAACTACTGCAAAATTAAAAGTCTCAGAATGGTAGCATATGGGATTACCATGTTGCATCGACATTTCTCCCATGGCATAGTCATTGGCATCTGTTTCGATCTCAAATGGTTGTTGAAGATTTGGAAATGTTAGTACTGGTGTTGTACTAATTTTTTCTTTCAAGGTGTCGAAGACTTTTTGATGTTTGCCTCCCCACTAAAACACCTTGTTCAATCCTGTTAAAGCATGTAAGGGAGTTGCAATTAAGGAAAAGTTAGCAATAAACTTTCTCCAATATTGTGCTACTCCTAAGAAGCTTCTAACTTCTATAGTAGAATTGGGTTTAGGCCAGTTTACAATGACTGCAACCTTAGAGGGATCTATCTTCAATTCACCACCCCCTACAATATGACCCAAATAATTCAAAGATGTTTTGCCAAATTCACATTTTGATAATTTAACATAGAGATTTTCTTGCTTCAAAACATCTAGAGTCTGCATTACATGCTTTAAATGTTCTTCCCATGTTTTACTAAATACAAGAATGTCATCTAGATATACAATTACAAAATCATCAATAAAAGGCCTGAGTACATCATTCATAACTCACATGGAAGTGGCAAGAGCATTAGTTAAGCCAAAAGGCATAACTAGCCATTCATACATCCCTTGCTTTGTTTTGAAAGCAGTCTTCCATGCATCTTGCTCTGTTACTCTGACTTGATGGTAAACACTACGTAGGTCCAACTTGGAAAAGTAAGCAACCTCTTTTAGCTGATCCAATAGATCATCAATGCGAGGAAGGGGATAACGATTCTTGATCATTATTTTATTCAGTGCTCGATAATCAATGCACATTCTCCACGATCCATCTTTCTTCCTCACCAACATGATTGGAGATCCACATGGTGATGTGCTTGGTCTTATGAACCCTTTCTTGAGCAGCTCCTGTACCCGCTTCTTGATCTCTGCATTCTCTAAAGCGGATAACCTGTACATTCTGATGTTAGGCAATGGAGCATCTTGATGCAAATTAATATCATGTAAAATTTCCCTTTTGAGTGGCACACCTTTTGGTTCTTGAAATAAGATATCATATTCTGAAACAACTTTTTCTAAATCAGCTTCTCGTTTAGCATCATAGCCTTCAAATACATTGGTTTTATCAGGTTTCTTTTCCTTTACAACCATCATTAAAAATTTCTTGCATTAATTTACAGTTCTTTTCATCTGCATTGAGTTTATGAGAGTATAATTATTCTTGAGTTTATGAGCTCTTACAATATATTCGATTCCATCTTTAACGAGTTGATACTTATTTTCAGCTCTATAGAAAATGGCTTTTCTATCATACAAGTAAGGACTTCCTAAAGCAATTCCACATATATCCAAGGGAATGATATCTAACTCAACCTTATCTACAGATGTTGACCCAAAAGAAAACCTAAGTTTACATTGTCTAGTCACTTGTAGCTTTGCTTTATCACATACCCAACCTAATGGATATGGCTTCTTGTGAGGTGTGGTTTATAGTCCCAATTTCTTTACAATTGCTTCAGAAATTAAGTTTACTTGTGAACCACTATCAAACAAAGTATCAATCTTTTGATGCTTGGAAATAACTCTAATATGAAAAAGTTGATGTATTTTCCTCTCATTTTCTTCAGTATCAATAGTTTGTGTAGAATTACTAGTAGATGTTTAAGAATTTTCACCTTTTATACCTGTGGCTGCAATTGTTGTTTCATCACCTGAGTCTGACCCCAAATCTTTCTGTATAGAAGCAACAATCTTCTTCTTCTTGCCATCGAACTTCTTGGGTTTCAGCTCCGGATGCAAAGACCAACAATGTTCATCATCATGTCCATCCTTCTTGTAGTGAGTGCATGAAGGTTTGGCCTTTTGTACAAAATTTGCCTTCTTCTCTTTCCATTTCTGCTTCCTCTTTTCCTTGTTCTTGCTTGCAGTGGGTTTTGATGATCCCCCAATCTCTGGGTTCACATTCTTGCCTCTAGCCTCTAGATGGGTAGCCTGAATAGATACCTCATCTATGCTAGTAGGGTTAAACATGAGAATGGTGTGCCTTAAATAGCTGTGTAGACCACCTATATACTTCAACAAAGTTTCAGGTGAGTCTAAAGAAATGCCTAGAATCAAAGCTCTTTTTCTAAATTCTTGGGTGTAGCTTTGTACACTTTGCCCTTTTAATTGGCGAAGAGTTTGCTAACTCATCATAGCTTATTGCATATAAGCTAGTGGATATAATTGTTTTTTAATTGCAGAAACAAATTCACTCCAGACATAAAGGAGCCTTCCCACCATGCCAAGGCAGTTCCTCCAAGGTGTAGGCTGGCCAGCTAAATTTTACTCCTGTCTGAATCAATATTCTCCACCCTGCAATAAACATCAATTTGTCTGATCTAGTTATCTAGCTTCTCTACATTTAATTCTCCATCATATATTGGCAAATCAAATTTAACATCTAATTTAATCAAAGATTCATCATGTCAACGTTTCGAACCGCAAAGGGGATCCATCATTAGAACCAAACAATGGTAGATATTGTTCTTTGAGAGAAGAATCCTCCTACCAATGTATATATAAACCTAATTAATCCTAAATAGTGAAATCCAACTAAGCCTACATATATTAGTTTAATTTTATTCTTTATTTTTATTTATTTATTTATTGCAGTGTTTAATTTATTTATTTTGATTATTTATTTATTTTAATTATTATGTTAATTAATTATTAATTAGTTTAGTTGATCAACTTATGATTAATTTATTTTAATTATTTTAAGTATTTTATGTTAATTAATTATTAATTAGGTTGGAAATGAGTTAATTAGTTTAATTTTGATTAAATTTTTTATTAATTAGTTTAATTAATTAATTAGTTAATCTATAACTTTTGTTTTTTATGTTTCTTTTAATTTAATTAATTAATTAATTAGTCAATGAACAGACAATGAAGCAGTAAACAAAACATAATAGACAACACATAACACATTAAATTTAATGAGTTCACCCAATACTCCTGGGCTACATCTCCTGGTCCAGCCTTCAGTGGTGGCCTCTCTATTATGTCTTCAAGCATAGTTTTTACAGTGAGCTCAATTTGAGCCTCACACACAACAGATGCAACAACAAGAGCTTTACTTGAACCTCTCAAGTTTTCTATGAGTACACAGACTCCCTCAACGCTCCCTGTCTCTATCCTAACTCTATCTTGGCATTTGCTTGCAATACTACCTCCTTTTGTTCGCTCTATGTCTGTGGCTTTAAAGCCAAAGCTACGCTGCCCGTTCGTTTTAGATTCTTGTCTCTCGGTCTCCTCGGCCTCTGTCCACTTCAAATCCCCCTTGCAGCATTATACAATCATTGCTTAATGCATAGAGAGGAGGTGGCCACCTATTCTGTAATGTAAGAGTGCCTCAGACCTCTGCGGCTCCTGAAACAACCACGCTTTATTAAATACAGTGAAATGTATTTTAACGGAGAAAATCCACCAAAACTCAATGTATTGGACTTCAAGCTTTCATAACTGTGCCCTATTCTCCCATCACACTCCCTATTGGTCACTGTCGCTTATCACACTGGCTCTATCCCTTTGTGTTTCATAAATATATTAAAAACTGCGAAAAATGCATTAGAAATGGCTCTCCTGCGGAATTGGAACTATATATAATAGCCTTAAGGTACCCATTCGGGTCCGGCTTATTGCATCGGCGCTTTCTCGCATTTCGTTTAACAAACGAAACTACGAAAATACATTAAAAATGGTGTTTGACGGATCTCAAGATCCATACAATATGGCTTATAGTATTATCAGGTCTGGTCCATCGGGTTGCATATATACATAACCCCCGCTCCTTTGTATTTTGCCGATTGCGATTTGGCAATGCAACATGGGCTGTCAATCTGCGTGCTTGATCGACGGTCCTCGTTGGCCCCGCCAGTCGCCATTGCATGTCCTATGAGGTTCCCGCCGATCGTCGTCGCAAGTGTTATGTGGATCCCGCCGATACCCCGCCGAAGGCCACTGCCGATTGCGATCTGCCGCTCAGATCTGGACCGTTGATTGGCTAGATGTGATGGCTACTGTGCATTACTTTGTTCCCCCTCTGATACTCTGTTTTTCATTGATTTCACGGGTTTTTGCCTCCCGATAGTATTCTGAAAGGATTCCTTATGCGATTTTCTTTGGTCTTTGGTATGACTTTTTTTGAGTTTTTGAAGACAGAGAGTGTTTCTTGAATCCATTTGGATCAATTATCTATTCATAAAATATCTTATTTTTACAATTTTTTTAATTTTTATTTTTATTACACAAATTGTTTATAGCATTTAAATTAATTTTTTTATATATAAAAAAATTAATTCTTCAATTTTATGAGGTTTAAATTTTAATGGAAAAATTAATAATTATTTATTCCCACCAAATCCAAGTAACTAAGTAACTGCATGTTTATGATTATAAATAACAATTTTCAAACCAACTTTAATAGCATAAATTTTATTACACTTTGTTTTATTTTATTTTTATCAAATATTTGTTAATACAATTTTTTATTTTTTTCCTTTTCTAAAATACTAAAAATATACATAAATTTATTTTAAAAATAAATAAATGATATCGTAAATTTATAGTTGAAATTAAAACCATAAAAAGTAAGTTTAATGGAAATTAAAACACATATCCTTAAGAAAACCCAAAATGTTTAAACTTAAAAGTACATAATTTATTATCTAAATGGTAAAAACCAGACATTCCAGTTAAATTTTAAATATTCACTTTTGTTTCTTAGATTTTTGTCATTGTTCCTTTTTGAAATTTAGATTTTAAAAATCCACTTCAGCTTCATAGATTTTTCTAATTGGTCATTTTTGAAACTTACTTTTAAAGTATACCATCAAGCTTCAAATATCTGAAAAGCTTCACCGACTCCGCTTCGTGATGTGAAAGTTGTTTTTTTTGGTTGACATGATTCACAATTTAGAAAACACGTTTTTTTAACTCTTCCGCTATCGCATTTGAAGCTGATTGTTTAAAGCGTAAACTCCGTTCTTTCCCCACTTATCGGATTTACCCGCAAATTTCAATTAGCTAAATATAATAAATGAAATTACTCTCTTCGTAATATATTTTTCTGTGAAATTTTTGAAGATATTTTTTTTTTCTGAAATTTGTTAGATATTTTTAAAAGTGGTTTAATTTACAAAGTTTAAAAAGTGTAGAAATAAGATGTTAAATTTATTTATACATTGAAAAAAATATTTTAAATAACTAAAAGAAACTGAAAGTTAAAATTTAATATTGGAAAATTGAAAATTTTTTCTAAAAGATTATTTAGCAAAGCATTAAAAATGTAAAATAAATATAGATATAAGTTTTGATTTTTAAATCTCTGCTTGATTACTATTAACAACCCACTGAGAGTGACTGGAACCAGTAAAATATAAGTGGTAGCCAAGACCAGATTAAGTATTGCCATACTAGTAGAGTACAAGATAGAACCACCTTAAAATTATAGTGATAGCCAAAACCAAATATTAGACTATGTAATATGAGTATAAGACCGTTATACTTTTTCCTCAACATTTTTAAATGTATATGGTTTTTTTATAGTGATAGCCAAAACCAAATATTAGACTATGTAATATGAGTATAAGACCGTTATACTTTTTCCTCAACATTTTTAAATGTATATGGTTTTTCTATTTAGAAAATGTTGTTATTAGAATTATGAAAAATTGTAAAAATAAAAGTTATTAGTGACTAAAATTATACAAAACTTTATCAAATTTAAACATTGATTTAGATTCCATGTTTAGATTTGTTCCCATTTATCTGATTTGAAAATTATTATTTTATTTTATATAATGCAAATTTTAATTAGTTTAATTTAATAAATGAAATGATTTTTCTTGAAAAGTAAATTTTAACATTTTATAACTAAAAACCCTATCTAAGAGCCTTTAAAAGTATAAAATAACTGAATATAAATATGAATTACTTAATATAAATGACTCGAACTATGATAATGAATAGCACAAACCAAATAGGGGACCACATACTATGAGTAAGAGATAGATCCAGTTATATTTTTTTTCTCAACATTTTAAATATAAAATATTTTTATTAGAATTACGAAAATTTTGTATTTATTAGAATTACGAAAATTTCTACAAACAAATGTTTTCAGTCCCTAAAAGTGTACCAAGCTTTATCAAATTATGGAAAACCTTTTATAACTAATAAATAAAAAATAATCACACATGACAAAATTTGGCAGATACATAAATACAAGTACTTAGACCAAAGTGTATAAACGGGACAGGTACAGAAAATATCGATCACTGCAACTTATTTTTCTCACCATTTCTAGGACTCTGATGATCAATTTCGTTACATATTTTTAATAATTATGTTAAACAGAACACTGCAACCAAGTGAGAGTTCATTGCAGAGAAACCATCGCTAATATGATTAAAACAACATAAGAACGTATACTGAGTGGTTGCATTTCTATAATTATTTCAGTATAATAATGTAATGAAGACTGAAAGTAAAAAGACGGAAAGATTGAACCAGTCCAGACATCTCTCATTTACTCTCCCATTTCATGTTATTTTTTTAATGGTGGAGTTTGATCGCTGCGTTCTGCTTCGCCTCTTTCAATCCAATGCCCCTTCACAGCTTCCCCTCCTCCTCTTCCTCTTCTGCGCCATGTGACCCAAGGCCGACCCATCTTCTGAATGGGAAGCAATGGCGAGTGGGAAGTTAAGCATAGCCCTGGCTCCACGGATTCTGTAGGCCGCACGGTCATATGCGAGAGCTGCCTCTTCGGCAGTGTCGAAGGTGCCCAGCCAAACTCGGGCGCCCTTCTTAGCAGGGTCTCTGATTTCTGCTCCGAATTTTCCCCATGGCCGTTCCTTCACTCCTCTGTAAGGCCTGCGCCTGTTCTGCTTCATTTCTCTAATATTATCCTTCTCATGTGGCCTTACATTAGCTTTACCTTCCAATGTTGTTCTGCTGCTACTATTTTGGCATGAACCCATGTTGTTGGTGAGGAAATAATCCCCAATGGGGCTACCAGTGGGGCAGAAGGAGAACGATGGGTAATTTCCTGCTGCAATATCAATTTCATCTTCCACTTCCAGCAGGTGATGGCGAATTAACTCCAACATATTCATGTTGGTGTTCAACTCTCCTGCAATTTCCATAGTGGTATTTGTTCAATCACAACAAATTAGAAATATAAAGCAAGCAGGCTGGCTTGCTGGGTGGTGGTCATCTACTGAGATAAACATTAATATAAAGCAATTGTTGCAATTTCCTTTTGGACAAAGTCCATTGCATCCAACCACAATTGTACATTCCTGACATTTTAATGAACGAATACTACTACCCCAGTATTCTATATTTACAATTATATATTCTACAGTCAACCAGAATTAATTGCGTCCGCCCTCCTTCTGAGTCATCTGAAGTCATCGACCACGACGTCCATTTTTTTCATGAATAGCCACGTTCATAGCATCCGTCCTCTTCCTGAGTCCTCAGCAAGTCGTCACATTTTAAGGCGTTCTCCAGCGAGGTCACAATTCCGACAAGTAGCTAAATTTTCACTTAAATCTAATGAAAAAAGTTTCTCAAAATTTATTCGAGAAGTTGTGAATTTTTTTTCACGGGAGTAATGAGATTGTTTTTCAGATTAGTCATATCATTGAGATTTAACTCTGGACAACTATTTATCTTTGTTATTTAAAATATTTGGAAAGATTGATTTTTTAGTCTTTGTCTTAAGGATGAACCACATTAAATAGTTCGAAACTTGGACCAAATTTCAATGATGTGATCTAACACTACTAGGGAAGTGTTTGAATGCCTTCTCTAGGCCACAAATTCGCCCCCACCCGTTAAAAAGATATTCAAAAAATCAGAATGCTGGAGTATTTGAAGAGTTTTTTTATATTGGAAATGGATTCAGCGCCATGAAGAACCCCTGGGCCACCCAAAACCCTGAAGTTTGATAGCTGTAATCCAGTTTGTCAAAAATTTCTGCAGGATTTTGTCATAATCTTACATGAATTTCCATTATTTTCTGTGTTAATTTGTGGGTTTTTTAAGACTAAGCTGTCCTGGAATAGTTTTCGTGTTTTTTTTAAGAAATCTACTCAGGGCAGTGTTTGAATAGTTTTTATTGATGGCTGAAACAGATTCAGCACCATCAATAACTTCTGGCTCACAAAATCTTGAAGCTTGACAGCAGTAAGCAAGATTTCCAATTTATTTTTACAAAATCCAACCAAAATTTCCATTATTTTCTAGGAAAAATTATAACATATACCTCACACTAAAATATAAAAAAGTTAAATTTTATGTCACCATAGCCACGTTCAGACCCAAATATGCATTTTCTCAATAATGAATCAAAGTCTAATTTTCAAATTTGACTGGAATTGTTGGGCCAGTC
The DNA here is from genome assembly GCA_031772625.1 of Pinus tabuliformis. NCBI lineage: Eukaryota > Viridiplantae > Streptophyta > Pinopsida > Pinales > Pinaceae > Pinus > Pinus tabuliformis. The sequence continues at coordinate 149,512,730 of CM062816.1, forward strand.
CTTTTATAGAGAATTCCATAACATTAAAAAAAAAATGTCACATCACTGAACATTCTCGATAAAGACAAAACGATATTATGCAGGAAGTCTGCACTGTGAACACTATTCTGTTGACTGCGTGATACAAAGTCTTGTAGTGAGATTTGAAAATCGAGGGCTGTAAAATAGAGGACAGCGACTTGATTTTTTTTTGTGATCTCACTGCACAATACACAGTTTCTTCGTGAAATTTGAAAATGAAGGCAGCAGAACACTCGACATAGACTTTTATTTAATGTTACTATAGAAGGACATAGGCCTGCAATTTTCTATGATGGAATTGGTGTTCAGAATATCGGCCATAAGGACATAGGCGTGCCATTTTCAAGACTCAGAGTCAATAGTTGGCCTAGTCCATTCCAAAGTTTGCCCAGTCCATTCCAAGGTTCGCAGAGCATTCTGTAGCAAATTCCAGAAATAACATAGCCCACCTATTCCCTCCACTTATTTATTTTCTGTCCTATTATTCATCACGTGACTAATTATTGAACGATGTGGTTGAGATTATGTTGTGTTTAAGGATTTTATAATTCTTTTTGTGAAAATTAAGTTTACATAAATTAAATAAATCAATTAAGTATTTTTGGTAGAAATTATATGAACTAAAATTTTGATGGATGTATTTCTAATCATCCAGTGTGGTTCATCATCACGACCACAATTGTTGGTTCGAAATTTCTCTTATGTAATTTCTATTGAAAGACTTTGTTTAGTTAACTGTTGTGTTTAAAGATTTTATAAAATTTTTAATAAAAATTACACAAATCAATTAATTTATGTTTTAGGATTATTTGAATTATGTTTAGAAATTATGTTGTCTTTAAGGATTTTATAATTTTTTTTGTGAAAATTAAATTTACACAAATTAATTAATTTATTTTTATGGTTATTTTCTTAAAAATTTTAACCATAATTGAATTATTTAAGAGGTAATCATAATTACATGGTAATAATATAGTTTTTTTTAATTTTATTTTTAAAATTGATTCTAATTTTTTTTTTTTAAGAAAGTTATAGAGTATGTCTTTAAATTATTTTTATTTAGTTAAGAATTTTTATTTTTTATTTTTTATTTCAGAAATAAGGAAATAGGTTGATGACCCAATACCCAAAAGTATCTTGAACTAATAAAAATTTGTCTCCTTACTCATCAAGACAAAATAATTCTAAGTAACTTAATATAATGAATTAATTAAATCACAACCAATAATAATTATTTTCATAACTAATTTGATAACTAAACTATACTAATTTTTTTACTATATTAAAATATATTTAGAAAAAATTATCATTTACATTATAAAAAAAAATTACACAATAATTTAATCTTTAGATAAACTTATAAAAATACCAAAATATTTAAACTTGCCCAATTTCAGGAATGTTTCTCTTACCTAAAAAAAAATCCATTTTTTGGAAATAAATGCTGGAAAAAGTTGGTTCAATATCTCCTTTCAAAATAATTATTCAAAGTTCTAGAAACTCTCCTTTTATCTTAAAAAATTCCATTCTACGCACATATAAGTTCAAAAAGTGATTCAATATCCACTTTCCTTTTATCTAAAAAATTTCCATTCTACGCACATAAAATTTCAAAAATGATTCAATATCCACTTTTCCATAATTATTTGAACTTTGCTTTAATTTCCAAAAAGTTATCTTTATCTTAAAAAAATTCCATTCATGAAATAAATGTTAATAAAATTGATTAAATATATTTTAAAAAGAATAATAATGCATCCGTCATTCCAATTAAAATTCCATTGAAGGAACGAATTGTTTAAAAGAATCTGATTCAATGTCCACTTTCTAAAGAATAATAATCATTTCGTTATCGTGCATTATTTACTTCATATTCATAATGTCACATGATTGATTAATTTTTTATTTATATGAAAGAAAATATATATTTTTAATAACAATTTATAAGAATTTTGAAAAAAAATAATTCAATTTCACGTTAAGTATTATTTTATCTAAATATATAAAAGATTAAAAAGTACCAAAAACTAGTTTACAAGTATTTATATACTATTCTAAATTTAATAAAACAAACAGATATATTATGAAAATTTTAAGGTAATTAATAAATATATATTATTTATCTATAATATATTTTATTTAAATATATATTTATAAATACAATAACATTTGGAGAAAAAAAGCCCATAGGGTGTAGAGGAGAGGGTGACAAGGTGTTGTGTTAAGTTACTCAGTGGTGTATAGGTAACTGCTTTGAAACTTATTGGTGGGCAAAAATTTAGCCATAATGAGGGTTGGTATGGCCTAGGATGGATGAGATCTTTGGGTGATTTTGATAGCTGAGATGTCTCAGAAGTCACATAACCTAACAAACAAACAAAAAAATTGGGAAAAAAATAATAAATGATTATCATATGTTCATATATAAGTGTGTGAACTAGCCTCAAGGGTTAGCTTGATTGGTTGAATTATTGTTGCTAAAGCATCTTGCCAATGAGAGCTCATGGGGTCAATTCTCCTTGACTCCCTCCCGTAAAAAGAAATATGAATAGTAATTATATAGACAAATTTTGTTGTAGTAAGGACATATGGGACATTGATTAATAAAACATAAAATGAAGATGCTATTAAAAAAAAAAAAAAATTAAATTTGTAGTTATGATTCCCTCCATAACAATTGGAATATTCTTTACACATTGCTGAAATATTTATTGAAATGATTCCTACGAAATTTCCAAAATATCGCATGAAATATATGAAATATTCTTAGCACAATATTATTGAAATATTTTCTTCACAACTAAATTATTCTCAGCATAATATTGTTGAAATATTATTTGCACAACTATTAAAACATTCTCTTAACAATGGTTGATTTTGTTTTTGCACCATCGTTAACTTTCTTAGTGGCACTAAAAAAATTCTATGTTCGTTGCACCATTGTAATGTTGTCCATAGTAATGGATAAAACATTTTAATGTTCTCCATATTGTTGCGGAAATTCTCCACAATACTACAAGATATATGACACCTTTCTCACCAATCTCCCACTTGTCATCACCTTGTCATATACCTTGCAAAGGTAAAGGGGAGAAAACATCATATTATAAGCTATCTACTATGGCCTAGAAGGTCCATGGACTCACAATACCACTTGAACTCTTATATATGCTCACTATTTTTGTTTATGCATCTACAACATTTTCCAAAGTGCCAACTTTTTCAAGTATCACCTTTCCATCCTCTACCATGTCCTTAACAAAATTATAGGTATTGGATATCTATATGCATTTCCTTTGCATGAAAGGTTGGATTTTTAGCTAGACAAATGACACTACTACTATCACATTGAGTCACAATAGCTTTCTAGATTAACTTTACTTTGAAAGGTAGTTTCATAAGTTAGATAGCTTCACTACAAGCATAAGTAGTTAGAATATACTCTACCTATGTATTAGATAATGTGACCACAACTTGTCATTTGTTGATCCAACTCACTTTTCCACCAAACAAATGAAACACATAACCACTAGTAGTTCTTCTTTTGTCTACATCCCCCACCCCCCCAATCAGAGTCCACATATCCATGTATATCAATTAAGTGTAGGTCCCTTGAAAAATTTGTTGGACACAATGTTAGAGATTGTTGGACACAATGTTGTCATTGATTGGTACCTATGATTGATCTTGGAGATTGGTGTACATTCATTAATGTCAAGAGAAACATTAGGTTGGTTGTTTAGGTCATTATTAGAGAACCATCATAGTAGCAGAATAATTGAAGAATCCTTAAAATCGTTATGATTGAAGCTGGACAATGAATGGTTTAATGGCCTCTTCGTTGAAGGCACCTTTTATGGAGAAGATCAAGTCAAATTCCGCTACAAACTACATGTTTAAATGGGCCTTAGAAACATCTTTCCAATGATATAAGATAGTCTAAAAAAATTCTAAGGGTTGAGGAGATATTGTAGGTTAAAGTTATGCGCTCCAACTTTGTTGAAGAAGTTCATAGGTTTAGGCTCTTGGTAAGGAAAACTAGAAACACATGGAAAAAGGGACCGAACCTGGCACCTCTTCGGAGTATTTCATTGGTTCGAGGTATTTCAACTATTCGATCCAATCGGTTTTTAGGACCAGTCAGATGTTCGAGAGCTTGAGTGTTCGGGATGTCTTCTCTAGTGTAACCATGAGGAAAGACCTGACCCCGACCTTCCTAATTGCAAAATTTGATGATATGGTAGAAGGACATGGTTACTGAATTGCCACTAACTAGACATGGATGATGATGTGGTACTTTGTACAAGTGACATGTGGCATTCAGTTTTGGGGTTTTTAGATGGCTAAGAGGGCCAAATCCATGTGACACATGGCACCACCCCGGAGGCAGCCACATGGAATTGATGATGTCTTGACAATAAGAGATGCGTTGAGAAACATCAAGATTTATGCCAAATTATTGTGTTTGGAGTTGATTTCTACTATTACAGAATTTCTGAAATTATATGGGAATTAGGCGGTGGGCCCAAAATGAGATCCTTGTCTAGGTAGTTCAGAGTTTAGACCTCATAGTGGAATAACAATGGGACCACATGAAGTGGCTAATGCAAGTTGACTTGGAGCAGATACCAACTGAGACCTGAATAAGAGTTAGTTTTGTAGTTTAGGAGTTTGACTTTTGGGTGGTTTGCTCGAGCGCAATAAAAATAGAAATCGAATAGGAGCGTAAGCGCATTTTGGGTTAAGGCTTTGGTCACAGTCACAATTTTATGGAAGAAGGAGCTCAAATTGTGAGGGCTTATACCATTAAGAATTTGGCATCAAGATTAATTATGAAAAAAAAGAATTCATTGCATAGTTGGATATTGAAGAAAGGTACAAATGGGGAGATGTAATTTGTTGATGCAAAGTGATGAATAACTCTCAGTAGAAATAGTAGCACAATATTAATTTTGAAAGTTGGGTCAATTTTAACTAAAGATTGAGAAGGTTTAAATGAAAAGTGTGGTTGGTGGAATTAAATAGAGAACTACTTGAAATTGTAATGTGATGGAACATATTGTTAGAGAAAATATATAGAAAACCGTGGTTGGAATGAAATGAAAAACTCCGTAAACCGAAGAATAATTAATTGAATTAATTGTTCTAAAGCGATGTGTAATTGGAGTGAAAAGGAAGAACATAAGACAAGTGAAGCGTGTGTTCAAGAAAACCAGAGAGAGCACACAATGTGTAGTGAAGGAAAAGTGAGCAACAAATCCTGATAGTGAGTAAGCAACAGAAGCAAAATGTTATAGATTGCTTCGATGTGTGTACCTGTAGAGGAGTGAAGATGCTGATAAGGCATATGTGAGTTTTAGAAGTGGAAGTGATTGCATGTGAGAACTGATAACAATTTGTAAATTAAATCAAAGAACACTATAAAAGTTCTTAGTTTGAAAATCCCATGAAAGAGTAGATCTAACATGTAGTAGTAGGTTCGTTCCTATGTAGATGTGAGGCTGGTGCCTCTAAACAACTTGGTTCTTGCTGATTTGAGGGGGTTGGATCTTCCTGTGAGTAGGTGCTCATAAAAGAATTGATCTAAATAGAGTGGGTTCTTTCAATTTACATCATAATAAAAACAAGCTTTAGTGGTTTTTCTCTAGTAAGGGTTTCCATGTTAAAATCACTATGTACAATTGTGAATACATTTTATTGTGTGATTGTGTGATGTTTGTTTAAAGAAGAAAAAGTTAGAGTTACTGATTCAATTCCCCCTCTTAGTAATTCTTGATTCCAAACAATTGGTATCATAGTGGTTTCCTTGACGAACAATTTAATCAATGGATGGTAGATCTGAATGGAATTATGGAAAATTAGGCAATATAGAATATTAATCAAGCAAAGTACTAGTATTTGATGGAGTTAATTATGTATTATGGAGAGTCAAAATGGAAGCATACAAAAGGTCTCTTGAAGTGGATTTATGGATTGTAATATAATCTAGATACATAATTCGAATAAATCCACATACAAATCCGAATGAAAGAAGAGTGTACAACAACAATGCAAAGGCCAAGAACACAGCAGTAACCGGTCTTAACCAATCTAAGTTGGTAAAGGTGATGCACTGAAAATTAGCTAAGGAAGCCTGGGACAAGCTCAAGAACAACTATGAAGGAGATGAAAATATAAAGCAATCTAAACTTCAAACCTATAGAATGAATGAAGAAGAAACCATTGTTGAATAGTTCCTTAGAGTTGATGAAGTAGCCAATATGATTAGAGGACTTGGTGAAGACATTAAAGAAGGGATAGTTGTCCAAAATATTTTAAGATCACTGCAAATGATATTTAATGCTAAGATCTTAGCCATAGAGGAGATGACAAAGTTAAAGACTCTAACTATGGAGCTGTGACATGGAAATCTCAGTGCTGATGAGATGAGAATTGGAGAAGAGAATTCAAAGCCAAAGGAAGTGGTGTTTAAAGCCTAAAAGAAATCCAAAGAGCACAACAGACACCAAGTTTTCTCCAGTTGTGACTCAAATGAGGAGATGCCTCATTTTGTAAAATAACTCAAAAGGGGCTCGGGCAAATACAAAGATAAGATACCATTTAAGTGTTTTGAATGTGGTAGAGTAGAAATTTTTTATTCTAAATGGCCATATAAATCCAAGGAACTAGAGAAAGGGAAAAAAATAATAACCAAGACAAAGCTCAGAAATATAAGAAGAAGACATTAGGTCCCTATACTACTAGTGTAACCCCTTATTGTTATTAGTACAAACCCCTTATTATATTGTTGTGCCCATGTAGTCCCCATATTGTTATTATTGTGCCCCATAGAAGCCCACTATTGTTATTATTGTGCCCTTACATTATTATTGTTATGTCAGCTCTGATTATATTATGACCCCTTAGACTCCTATATATAGAAAGGAGGTCTTGTCATTTGTATCATCCAAGAATTGTTCATTTGTGTAATGTAAAGGAGGTTTCCCCCTCGAAGAGGCTTATTTCTAAGGAGTTGATCTATATTTTCTATCTTTTTGTGAGATGGTTTCATAACATTTGGTATCAGAGCTTTGGATTCTAGGGTTTCGCTGCTCCAAACAGGTCATCATGGCATTTTCGCTATAACTCTTTTTTCTGCGCTGTTTTAGAAGCTACAAAAAAAAACCCATTTGAGATAAAATCGTTATGAACTTTAGGTCCTAAGTTCAGAGCTTGTCTTGCTATATTTGTGGAGATATTATTTGAGGAAGTTAGGGTTTTTGCAGACTCCCGAATTACATTCCAAACATGTGACCTAAGGAAAATCATCATAACTTTTGTTTTGAGTATCAGATTGAAATTTCATAAGAAGTTTCAGAAAGAGGACGGACTGTAGTTTGCTGTGTATTAGTTTTAGGTACTAAGGTCGAAATAGTAACACGTGGCATGTCGTACAATTTCGCTCTACTGAACTAGTCTATAATCAGGTCACCATGGGAGATTTGTCATAACTCTTCCGTAGAGAATCCAATCTTGATTAGACTTATGAGGTTAGAAAGAGAACGCAAAGGGCTACTGCAAGACACAATTTCAGAACTTGGAGATCTGAAATTATAGAGTTATAGTCGTTCCAAGATCGATCTCCTAAAATCAAGAAATGGCGATATGAGGAAGTTTGATGGCAAGGATCCGGTAAATTGGATACTACAAATGGAGCAATATTTTAACCTACATGAAGTGCAACTGTCACAAAAGGTACATATTGCATCTTCATATTTACAACCAGATCAATTTTTAGAGTATAAAGGGATTTGTTCTCGTAAACCACTTGTTACGTGGTCAATTTTCATGGAGGAAATGATAGCACATTATGGTGATACAAAGATAAACACCTTCTTTAGCCAATTGATAAATCTCAAACAAAAGTGTTTAATGGCAGAGCACATTGAGGACTTTCAAAAATTGAATATAAGGGAAAATGATATTCCAGAGAAGTAGAGGATTGATGTCTCCAAAGGGACTTTAAAGGATAACATTCAACATGAGGTTCATCTTTGGGAACATGATTCATTGGAGAATGCATTCAGGTTGGAAATAAAAGTGGAAAGAAAAATTATCACAAAAAGGAAGTCTACCTCTCACAACTATAAAGATGGAAGTGTTGTTTCTCCTAGCCTTCCAGAACCTACAAGGTTGACACCACAACAATTGGAAGAAAAAGGAGCAAAAGGGCTTTGTTACAGTTGTGATAACAAATACATTAGAGGTCATAAGTGTGCTGAGAAGAAATTATTTTACATTGATTGTGAAGAAGAGGAAGAAAAGGATCAAGAAATGTCAAAAGAAGAGGATATACACTAGGAACCAACCCTAAAGAAAGAATAAATGAATCCGACCATATCTTGTAAAGCATTGGCAAGAATTACCACTCCTCAAACTCTCAAGATAGAATTACATATTAAGAAGAAAAAGGTTCAAGAAGTGAAAGACCATCGAGAAAGAAGAAATGAATTTGACCATATCTTGTAATGCATTGGCCAGAATTACCACTCCTCAAACTATCAAGATAGAAGGACATATCAAGAAGAAAAATGTTCAAGAAGTGAAAGATCACATCAAGCATCAAGAAATGAATCCAACCATATCTTGTAATGCATTGGAAGAAATTACCACTCCTCAAACTCTCAAGATAGAAAGACACATCAAGAAGAAAAATGTTCAAGAAGTGAAACATCATATCGAGCATCAAGAAATGAATCCGGCCATATCTTGTAATGCATTGGAAGAAATTACCACTCCTCAAACTCTCAAGATAGAAGGACATATCAAGAAGAAAAAGATTCAAGTAGTGAAACATCACATCGAGCATCAACAACAAGTTCTCCAACTTTTAAAGGATAACGCCACTTTGGTGCAGAATCAAATGAAACAACATGCATATCAACATCACAGTGAAAGAAGTTTTGATGTAGGTGATTGGTTATTTTTACGACTACATCTCAATCAAGCTATTTATGGGAAGGAAATGTTTGCAATACTACATGAACTTAAGAAAGGGTGACCTTACCTAATGGGAAGACACTTCAAGGTAAAACTAGATCATGATAGTCTTAAATACTTTTTAGAACAAAGATCATCTTTAGAAGAATGGAAAAAATGGGTCACAAATATGTTGGGTTATGACTTTGGAATCATCTACAAAAAAGGGAAGCAAAATGTTGTTGCAGATGCACTCTCAAGAAAGGATGAGGATGTGGAAGCATTGTTTTATGCTATTTCTATTATCCAACTAGATTGGATAAACGAAGCAAGGGATGAATGGAATAAGGATGAAGAAGTGTGGTCACTCATTCAAAAGTTGCAGAAGGTCCCAGTTCAAACAATATTGCCAAAACTTGACGAGGAAGGAAAAATCATATTGGAACCTAAAGCAGTCACAGAAAAAAGAACATGAAAGATACGAAATCGATCAATTTTAGAGTATCTCATCAAGTGGAAGAACTTACCCACTGAAGATTCCACATGGGAGGACAAGAATTTGATACAGAAGCATCAAGAACTACTCAAGTGTTGAGGACAACACGTTTTGAAGGAGAGGGGCATGTTAGGTCTCTATACTACTAGTGTAACCCCTTATTGTTATTAGTACAACCCCCTTATGATATTGTTGTGCCCATGTAGTCCCCATATTGTTATTATTGTGCCCCAGAGAAGCCCACTATTGTTCATTTTTGTAATGTAAAGAAGGTTTCCCCCTCGAAGAGGATTATTTCTAAGGTGTTGATCTATCTTTTCTATCTTTTTGTGAGCTGGTTTCATAACATAAGACTCAAAAGAAGAAAAGATTTTACTCTAAGGAAAATGATGATTCATCTGAGTCAAGCAATGAAAAATCCTCTAAAGGAGAACAAGAGGAATGCACACTCATGGAATTTTAGTTTGATACTAAGATTAAAGACAAAGCAAATTCCGAAGAAGAAGGAGCGATGGACCTTGAAGCAGAACAAGTCAGTGCACTAGAGGAGTTGAAGAAGACTAGGAAGAAGAACAAGCTGCTAAAAGAGCAACTTCTAAGAGTTGAAGAAGGTATGTATAATTCTAACAATGAGGATTATAACCTTCAAAAGGTTAAACTAGAAGAAACTCTGAATATTTAGGACATTCTAGTTTAGCAATTAAAGGACAAACAAAAATGTCGTGATAGACTAAAGGATGAAAATAAATACCTAAAGATATAATTATCAAAAAGGAAAGGAAAATATAGTTTGGATGCATATGATGGAGATATCATTTCTCTAGAAACTCATGTTGAAGAATCCAAGAGAAAATATGAGTTTCTTATGAATAGTTCGCTGAATGGGAAAATAACTAAGAAGTCGTATCTTTAACAATAGTACTCGTGAAGATCAAATCTAAGATGGATTTAAGCCTAAAATTTACTAAGGGTTCAAAAGAATCAGATGATCTCCTAAGCTCACAAAGACCATTAGCAAGAAAACCTCAAAAGAAGAGTCAAGTTCTAGGTCTCCAAGAAACAAGGAGCCTTAAAACTATGTTAATGAACTTAAAGGAAGAGTTGGTAAGGATGAAAGGGTGAAAAACACTAAATAAAAGCTGAGAGGTAATAATTATGTCAATACAAAATCACCTCAACATATATTTACTCACTAGAAATCCAATAGGCGAAATCTTAATAGATCTACTCTAACTCAACAGATGCCCTACCTCTGGCACCCAAAGTTATATTATGGTAACTGTTATACATGCCATAATTTTGGTCATAAAGGTATTGATTGTAGAGTGATTAAAGTTGAAAGAGATGAATATTATAATTCTAATCACCTTCAGCTTGGTAGATCTAGAAGTTTCCATGCAAAATAAAGGCAGTGAGGGGCTTACCAAAATTATCAAAACTAGATAGTTCAATATGTTAGGCTTGTCAATTGGGTAAATTTACAAGGGTGAAATTCAAGACAAATGAGTATTCCACATCCATACCAATGGAACTTGTCCATATAGACATTTGCAGCCCCACAAGAACACAAATTCCAATAGGTGATAAGTACTTAATTTTGTTCATTGATGATTTCACTAAAGCTACATGGATAATTCCATTAAAAGAAAAATCTGTTGATTTGAGAAAATTTAAGGTATTCAATGCTCAATTTGAGAACAAGAATGATATGAAGATCAAGTTCCTATGGTAAAATAGGGGAGGAGAGTTAACTTTAAGGGAATTCAAAGAATTTTGTGAACACCACAATACCTTAAGGTATAATTATGTTGCAAGAACTCGTCAAACAAGAAAAGTAGTAGAAAAAAAGAACATAACTATTCAAGACATGGCAAGGGCCATGATGGATGAAGGAAATGTGGTAGACACCTTCTCGAGAGAAGAAACCAAAGTTTTTATCTATTTGATTAATATATATAAACTCAAATCAAATAGTGATAAGACCCCCTATGAACTGTGGAAAGGGAGATGAGCCTTCGTGAAGAACCTAAAAGTATTCAAGAGAAAGTGTTATAGCAAGAGGAGTGACAGAAATCTTGGTAAGTTTGATTCTCGTGTAGATGAAGGAATTTTTCTCAAAAGAAAAGGATAAAGGTTTGTTATAGACATTTTTGTGCCTTACAGCTTTGAGCATGAAATGTCCATAAACCAAGGCATACTAAGTCCCTAATGATGTTGTTCCAGCTCCTAAAGAAACAAGGTCAACAAATGACAGCTTCTCCCAGAAGTTCTCCACCAGAAACTGCCCAAAACTAGTCAAATCAGGATCAATTCAGAGGCTCCACTAGCTGCCAGCGTTGCAAAGCACCCAAATACACTGGCTAGGTGCGTTGCAACGCAGGTGAATGCACTACCAGGGTGCGTTGAGCGGGAAATGACAAATGGCAAGCTCATTCAACGAGGTGGAAAGACAATGGAAGCTTCCAGAATCTTCTCCAATGACACTTGCCTCACTGAATTCGACTAATGATGAGTAAGAGGCTCTCAGCCTCCAAGTGGAAGCAAGAACTGATAGAGAGAAGCCACAAGTCAAAACATAAGCTAACTCATCCTCTCTGCTTACATCTATATATGGATCCCTCATCCCAGAGATCCAGGGGCTGGAATTTTGTACTTTGCAGAGAATTGTTGTTGGTTTGAGATTGAGATTAGTACATTGGGTGATTTATGCTTTGTTGGAGGAGAGGAAGGGATTCCTTTGCTGGGAGGTAGATGCTGGATCGGGACTCACTTGGTTGTATCTCCTCTTGGACTTTCTTATCATATCAATAAAATTATTTGAGTTTCTCCTACATGCTGTGTATCAATGATGTTTTGTTATATTTGCATGTTTAGCTTAATCTGATCCTGAGCGTTTTATGAATGTATATCTATATCTTCGTGTAGTTTCTCTCTTCTGTGATCTTGCAGGAATTCGGTGAAGCTGGGCCGGTAAGGGAGCAGGGAGCTGGGAGCTATTGAAGAGAGGAGTGATTGGATCAACAAACTAGCGAAAGACACAGGTTAGTTACATCCTTCCTCTTCATTTACATTTCATAAAGAAGAATACTCAAGTAGTTTTTCCTTGTTTGTTGCTAAGGCACTATCACACCTTAGAGTGGGATAGGGGCGTTCTGAATAGATACTTTTCCCAACAACAAATTGGCGACTCCACTGGGGATCGTATCTAGTTAGTTTATTTGTGTTTCTATTGTTGTTCTTCTCATAAACTTAGGAGTGGCGAATCGAACTGCATTTGCCATTTACAAATGGAAAGTAGAGATCTGCTACTCTAGTCCATTCACTGGGCCTGTTTATGATCTGAACAGATGATCCACAAATGTGCTAATTGCCCTTTTTGATAGCTCTTAGTCCTCCTTTAAATCATCCCTCTAATTGTACCTCATTGATAGCTTTTATCCGGCCAAAAACCATAGATTAAACTGCAAACCGTGACCCAAAACCCGGAGACAATTCTCGTTTCTGCTTCAGCGCAGGCTCTGTGAAGAGGTTCTGCATTTCAACGCAGGTCCCAAGAGGGCTACCTGCGCTGCAATTCAGTTTCTCTGTGCAACAGGTGCGTTGATCAGCCTTTGCCCTGTGCAGCTGTGGTTCTTTGCATCCTTGTGTTCAGTTTTATCTCTGATTTTTGCAGCCTGTTATCAGTGAGTGTACCTATCTGAAAACCCCTTTTCTTTGCCTTAATTCCACCTCAGTTGTATAAAAGAAACTGTATTTGTTTTTGTGTATTTGTTACATCATTTGCAGTTTCCCATTACAAAAGTAAACTAGTCATACTGTCGCCCTTAGATCTAGACCTGTCGTAAGTGTCGTTTTGATCTTAGGAGTAAATTTGTTTGCTGTTGACAGTTGATTACGCTTTTACTTTTGTCTTTTGGTTTGAATTTATGAATTTCTAGTGTCGAAACAAGTATTTGCTTCAAAATCATAAAGTGTCGTAATCGTCTTTTTGATTTCGAAAGAAGCTTGTTTGTGTTTTTCACTTGAAATCGAATTCAAATTTGTACAACAACTTTCTTTTTAGGCATCAATATTAAGAAAGTGAAAATAAATACATGCATTTGTGCATTTGCATAATGATAGTTTGTATGGTTTGATTTAGGAAAAGTGCATTTACAGTGTGCTCTATGCTCTTTGAGAAAAGATTGTGTCTTTCTTTTCCCCTTGTAGCTAGGATTTTCATTGTTGAAAAGAGATAAAAGCTTGCTTATCATCTTTAGACTGCATTTAGGAATTGTATCTACATCTCGTGGTGATCCAAAAAGGCAAACTTCTAAGAAATATCAACCTAAAATAAATTGAATGAACTTAACAACGCTTTGTAACTTAACGCACAACATAGAGGTCTAGGCTAGAGACGTGTTCCGGCGTCGTAAAACCTGGTGACTGTCGGTCTCGCTGATGGTTGGGTGATTCCTCTTGAGAGACGATAAGCGCCAGTACGGATTGTGCTCCCACGTACCGTCGAGTATATATTGGGAGACCCCTATAGGCATAAAACCTTTATCCATAGGAAGCCGTGTCGGCCGCCCTACTGATTGCAATGCACTGAACACAGCATTCGGGAAGACTGACCGCCCGTACCCTAAAAAGTATTCTGCAGTTTTGCGATTCGTTTGGCACACCCTCTACCTAGAACTCCAGAGCAGTCCCTTTCGTTCCTTTTCAGACTCCTTAACGGAAAAGGTCCATCTGAGCACTTGTCACTTCAGGCTCATTAAAAATCGAAGGAGACTAGAGTCATCTTTTGCTTTTTCTCGACTCTTTAAAATTGAAAAAGCAAGTTGTGTCCAAGCGTCGTTAAAATTTATTTTAAACAGAATATTCATACCCTTTTTCCCGCGTTGATCTTTAGGTTGAGAAAATGGAGCCTACCAACCAAGGAATTCCCCTTGGTGGAAATCCTAGTCCCTTCTCCTCTTGGGGAGATGTTGGTGCGCCCCATATGGCCACATTGTCGCTTCCAGGACTGACAATTGGCTTACCAGTCTGGCTCTTCTCAACCAACGTCGTTCAGAACACCACTCTTCCTGAACAGTCGAATCAGCAGTTAGACAAGTCCAGAGTTTCCCACCAACCTTCTACTTCCTCAAATTCTTCCTCTCTTCCTTCCTCTTCGCATGATGGGATTGGTAAAGCTAAAAACCAAGTTCCTAAGGAGAAGAAGGAAAAGAAGAAGAAAGAGAAAAAGAAGAAGGAGCCAAAGGCAAATAAGGGAAAACAAGTTTCGTCTAATGAAAATCCACACACAGCACTGACCAGGCCTAAATCGCCATGTGTCATTTGCAAGGGAGACCACTTTCACAGAGATTGTCCTTGCATCCCTCGGATACTAAGGGACTGGTCTCCCCGTTTGCACAATCCGGTGGCGTCAACCTCTGATAGCCATGTTGAAAGCACACCGTCAACTAGTGAAAGTGAAGTCCTAGGACAAAAAGGGAGAGCTAGATCTCCCTGTAGACTGTGCGAAGGCAACCATGCCCTCCACCATTGTCCCTTCTTAGACGAGGCTAAAAGAGTCTTGGATGATCGTCCGGTTTCACCGTTACGACTCCCTCCTGGATATAAAAAACTCTTGCCAAGTCCTTCGTTAGTTGAAAATCCAGTTGGCCCGCTCAAGTGGTCAGCTGAAGCGCCGGTCATTGAAGATGAACCAGCTGAATCCATACCCGACGAAAGTCAAAAGGTCGAGGCGGCAGTTGACCCGGTCTTGCCTTCAGAGGATTTATCTTCGAATGATACAGTCATTGAGGAGAATAAGGATGACACCGTCCAAATTCTCTTCATCAACATAGACTCCGACGAACACGAGGGCAATCCACCCATTCCTTTATCGCAGGAAGGAAGTTCGTCAGAGCCATACCTGGCCGTCTACTCGGTCCCACCACCAAGCAACCTAGTTGTATCCTTCGACTGGAACCAACTAGGCAGACCCCATTTGCCAGCAAGCATACCATTCCGAATTATCGTCCAAATATATACAATGGTCATGGCTGGCACCATCATTGATGAAGGGGCAACTGTGAGTATCCTTTCCTCTATTGCTTGGAAAGCGCTTGGTTCGCCATCGCTTTTGCCTGAGATGAGAAATCTGACAGGCTTTGATAAAGGAACCAGTCGACCTTTAGGGATCCTCCCCAATGTGCCCATAACATTGAAAGGGAAGACCGTTCAAATGAACGTGATGGTCGTTCAAGGACCCTTGGATTATAACCTACTCCTTGGACGAGACTTTATTTATTGCATGGGAGCCATCGTCTCCTCACTCTTTAGAGTAATGTGTTTTCCGCACGAAGGAAGAGTGGTCAAGCTCGTGGACCAACTTTCATTTCCCAGATCACGCATCACAAATAGTCATATACCATCCCTAAATGGTCTCTTCACGCAAGAAATGTCTCAACCCATGGTCCGTCCTCCCGATGAGCGCGAGTAATTCGGAGGGATATGACTGGAACCCAGGGGGCATGCATCCTGGTTTGCTTCGGCAGGAAAACTTTGGATATAAGGTAGATTTCCGCAGGAGAATATGACTAGTCCGTACCCCGTCCGTGATTGGAAGAGGGGTTGTTCTAGAATAGGATTCTTTTGTCAAAGTTATGTGTTTGGCGCTCGTTGTCACTCACCTTTTTCTATCTCGGTAGACATCGCCGAAGAAGTGTTTTGTTTGAAAGATTAATAGAACAATCTTTGATAACCTGAAAGAGGTAGGCCTCTCCCGGTTAAACAAATGTTTTTCCTGCAAATTGAGGGGTAACCTTGAAACTCTATTTTATACCTGGGGGCATGCAAACCTTTTGAAGTGCAAGCAAGGGGCGGCTATTTATTTTTTTAAATTTTTAGGTCCTCCCTTTAAACCCGTAGGTCTAACCCTTTAAACTCGTAGGATTAGTCGTTTCCGAACTTGCATAACGAAAGGATGCGGGGCATAGCTTTGTAAGGCACAAGCTCCATAAAAATGGCATCTTACATGAGACATTCTTATCATATGACTGGATTAATCGAGCAGTTTTAGCGCATAGTTCATGCTCGTTAAAAAATAAACATAAGATCAAGCAAGTGTTTCAACCTGCGTTTAAGCTCGTTAAAAAATGAACTATCCTCCGGTAAATAACCACCATGAATGTAACATTATCAGCCATTAAAGCCTTGGTCGTGTTTGCACCGTCACCTCCATTTTTCCATTGGCCGATCATTCACCTCCATTTGATTGTTTACCCATTTTGAGGAACAGCTGCGAAGAGTGATTTCACTAGCCATCCTTGTGACACTGCCGTGACTGGAAAATTCCAACCCTTACCTGGAATCAGCTGCTACCCGTTTTATCACTCGTTCCTCAAAAGACGAGTCTTCTTTAAGCTCTTTTCATCTGGCTCGTAAAATATGAAAAGATTGCTGAGTTTTGGCCTTCCAGCTCGTTAAAGCGACCGGAAGTGCTATCCCTCCTCTCGATTTTAATCTTTTTGGACTTGAGGGATTATTGCACAAAAATATCGAGCGCTTGTTTTGTTTGGCTCGTTAAAACTATCGAAAATTCATCCCTTCTGTATTGTTTTATACTTTTTCGGACTTAAGGGATTAGATAACGAAAAAGGAATTTCGGAGTTAACTTTACGTACCTTTTCAGACTCTCTAAAAATGAAAAGGACCGAGTTATCTTTGTCGTTAGACTCATTAAAAACATTAATAGCGACAAACTTGTCTTTAGACGAGAACGAGTTTCACTATCGCTAGGCTCGTTAAAACATAGCGATGGGTTTGCCCGAAGGGCAAATTATAGAACAAGCATATGTTATCCTCCTCAAGCTTGACAAAAATAAAGAGGTACTGGTTAGAAATGACTGGGGAAAAATTGGGAAGAAACTCAAAGAACTTTTATTGGTAGCAAGTCGCTCTTGAACATGACACTTCCACTCCGTGCCTGAGTCGGGTTGGGTTGTTTCATTCACCGGTCACATCACCATGGTCTCGCCATACCATCCACCTTTGGGGTAAATGCTACCAATCCATCATATAAGTGTCGCCGATATGTTCAAGAGAAGTCATCCAGAGAAGTCAACCGTGTCCCATCCACTACCATACATTATACTTCATTCTTTCATGACCGCCACCCTGAACCATATATCATCAGATCATTTTCACCTCCATCAAAATCATTTGCTCTGTTTCGTGTCACTGATGTGGGATACATTAAGGCCCTCCTTTGACGGATCGCTTCTTGTCGACATTAGCTCATTATCCAAGAAGTTGATCTAGGAACACCCCCTTCAGTACTTTGAAGCTTGCATGCCTCAATGGCAAGTTTCTCACTTCCGGAGACAGGTATACATCAATGACCTTCGACCGAAAGATTTTGCGTGGTGTTCGATGCCAAGTCCTTTATTCACACCATGTGAATTGTACTGCAGTACCTTGAGGGTCATTATCATTATCGGTGATTCCTCTCGCACTTGTTAACAGTTTACATCATTGACTGGTAATCAAGCGATGTCTTTCCATGTTCGACTTCAGAACATTTCTCACATGGATCGACTTGTACTTAGAGTGAAGATCGAACGAGATTGAAGACCCCGGATCTAGTTTCATCCATCCGGGCTGCGATATATATTCAGGAAAAATAAAGACATTGACATGTACAGCATTGCAGAACAGATAATCATCCTACCAAAAGGATGATGATTTCATCAGAATCATGAGTCTACCATCAGACGGTTGTCTGTCCTATGTACATAAAAATGAATTTATAAATCTGAGCATGGGAATGCCCGCCTCAGCTAGATCATGAAAACAGTATGAAAATAATGTATTGTATTGTATCTTATTACAGGTCTCCTCCCAGCATTGAAAGAACTTCGGATCCTCCTAATAAAGCATTTCACCCGATAAACGGCCTCATACTTTAGGGGGCAACTGTTATAGACATTTTTGTGCCTTACAGCTTTGAGCATGAAATGTCCATAAACCAAGGGATCC
The DNA here is from genome assembly GCA_031772625.1 of Pinus tabuliformis. Taxonomy (NCBI): domain Eukaryota; kingdom Viridiplantae; phylum Streptophyta; class Pinopsida; order Pinales; family Pinaceae; genus Pinus; species Pinus tabuliformis. The sequence goes on from CM062816.1 coordinate 149,531,214, forward strand.
TAAATCCCTAATGATGTTGTTCTAGCTCCTAAAGAAACAAGGTCAACAAATGACAGCTTCTCCCAGAAGTTCTCCACCAGAAACTGCCCAAAACTAGTCAAATCAGGATCAATTCAGAGGCTCCACTAGCTGCCTGCGTTGCAAAGCACCCAAATACACTGGCTAGGTGCGTTGCAACGCAGGTGAATGCACTACCAGGGTGCGTTGAGCAGGAAATGACAAATGGCAAGCTCATTCAACGAGGTGGAAAGACAATGGAAGCTTCCCGAATCTTCTCCAATGACACTTGCCTCACTGAATTCAACTAATGATGAGTAAGAGGCTCTCAGCCTCCAAGTGGAAGCAAGAACTAACAGAGAGAAGCCACAAGTCAAAACATAAGCTGACTCATCCTCTCTGCTTACATCTATATATGGATCCCTCATCCCAGAGATCCAGGGGCTGGAATTTTGTACTTTGCAGAGAATTGCTGTTGGTTTGAGATTGAGATTAGTACATTGGGTGATTTATGCTTTGTTGGAGGAGAGGAAGGGATTCCTTTGCTGGGAGGTAGATGCTGGATCGGGACTCACTTGGTTGTATCTCCTCTTGGAATTTCTTATCATATCAATAAAATTATTTGAGTTTCTCCTACATGCTGTGTATCAATGATGTTTTGTTATATTTGCATGTTTAGCTTAATCTGATCCTGAGATTTTTATGAATGTATATCTATATCTTCGTGTAGTTTCTCTCTTCTGTGATCTTGCAGGAATTCGGTGAAGCTGGGCCGGTAAGGGAGCAGGGAGCTGGGAGCTATTGAAGAGAGGAGTGATTGGATCAACAAACTAGCGAAAGACACAGGTTAGTTACATCCTTCCTCTTCATTTACATTTCATAAAGAAGAATACTCAAGTCGTTTTTCCTTGTTTGTTGCTAAGGCACTATCACACCTTAGAGTGGGATAGGGGCGTTCTGAATAGATACTTTTCCCAACAACAAGGTGCTATAACAAAAGGACTAAGAAGATTAAAGAATTCATAGTTGTCATAGTGGATGAAGATGTACACCATACATCAAAGGCCCATGAGAAATCAAATATGGATGGTGATTATGTGTAGAAAATTGAAGGATATGAAGAGATGGAGGAAGAATAAGATGACGATTTATAGGAAGAAGATGATGAGGATTTAAAAAAATCATCTCATAAATACAAAACTCCATCAAGATATATGCAAAAGTAAAATCATAAAATTCAAATAATTAGAAGTAAATTTCTTGGTGTGCAGACCAAAAGAAGTTTTATAGACAATCCAAAACAAGAAAAATTTGCACCATTATCCCAGATAGAGCCTATGAATTTCAATGAAGTAAGTGAGGACCAATTTTGGATCAAGGCCATGAACGAAGAATTGGATCAAATAGGGAAAAACAACATATGGGAATTAGTTTTGAGATCGAAGGAGAAGAATATCATTAGCACAAAGTGGGTTTTTAAAAACAAGCTAACTGAAGATGGTCAAGTTGTGAGAAACATACCCAAGCTAGTTTATAAAGCCTATGCCCAAGCCGAAGGTATGTATTTCATAGAAACATTCTCTCTCAAAGCTGGATTAAAGACAATAAGAAGTTTTTCGGCATTTTCATATTATAAGAACTTTAGAATGTATTAGATGGATGTAAAGTCAACATTTCTCAATCGAGATTTGGAAGAGGAGGTATACATTGAACAACCATAAGGATTTCTGTTTTGAGAAAAGGAAAATCAAGTGTACAGACTAAGAAAATATCTGTATGGGTTGAAGCAAGCCCTAAGAGCATGTTATGCTAGACTGAACAACTATCTATAGTAGCAAGGATTTAAAAGAGGAACAATTGACAACAATTTGTACATTAAATGTGAAAATGATAATATGTTGATCATTATTGTGTATGTAGATGGCATCATTTTTGGAAGTGATTTGGAATATATGGGACATCAATTTGCTGAGGAAATGCAAAATAATTTCAATATTTCCATGCTAGGGAAACTTTCCTTCTTCCTTGAGTATGAGATTGCTTAGTTAGAAAAAAGGTATTTTCATCTCCCAATCTAAGTATTTGAAGGAAACTCTAAAAATGTTTGGTATGGATGACTATAAACATGTGCGTACACCCATGGTGATTGGCTATAAATTGAGGAAAGAAGATGAATATCAAATAGTAAATCAAATGAATTACAGATCCATTATTGGAAACTTGTTGTATCTATCTGCTTCGAGACCAAATATTGTGCAAGTAGTAGGACCAGTTGCGATATTTCAAACAAATCCAAAGGAAATCCATGTAAACGCAGTATAGAGGATATTCAAATATACTCAAGTCACAATAGACTATGGCCTATGGTATGACTGAGGTAAGGAGGTTATTTTGAAATCTGATATTGATGTTGATTTGGATGGCAATGTTGATGATAGAAAGAGTATGAGTGAAGCAACATTCTTCTTGGGAAATCGTCTAGTTTCTTATGTAAGCAAGAAACATAAATCTACTTGTTTTACTCAAATGATGATGATGAAGTAGACACTAAAGGATGAAAAGTTGTGTTTAATAATCCAACTCCCATTCTGTGTGATAACATGAGTTCCATTACCATTTCCAAAATCCTGTTATATAATCTAAGACCAAGAAATTTCCAATTAAAAATCATTTCTTGAGAGCTCAGGTTGTTAACAATGTTCTGAGATTGGAATATTTGGCTATTAATGAACAACTTTCATTTTCACTAAGTTTCTAACCAAAGAACCTTTTGAGTACCTCAAAAACAAATTGGGTGTGGTCTCTACATCCTCCAAATGACTCAAAGAATGTTGGAAAATTGGAAGCTACTCTATTTAAGAGGAAATATAATGAGTATATTGCAAGAGAAGAAACATGAAATGCTCAATGTTCTATGTTGGATGTATTTTTACAAGAAGCATTAACATCTAGTGATAAGGCGTGATCTTAGGGGAAGATATGTCAGGCATGTATATCCTTTTCCATTGATGTCAAAGGGGGATAAAATATCTTGCTCAAAAATTTCTCAACATAATGGATTCTAGGGGGAGAAGAAACATGAATAGTTCGAACCAGAGGAGAAGGAGTATACAGCAAAGGGAGATGTTGTATGGATCTGTAGTATAGAGAAGACAATTAAAAGTGAAACAAGAACAATGCATAATCATCCATGGTAGGTATCACACTTAGGGGGGGTATTTAATGTATAGAAGAATGAGCCCAATTGTTGTTAGGGTGATTGTTGTTGCAAACAATATGTTGTGTTGTTGATTCATACAGTCGTCATCAATGCCTTAGATATGTTTGGAAGAGTTTCCATCCATGACAAAGGGGGGGATTGTTGGAAACAGTGTTGGAGATTGCTAGACACGTTGTTGTCATTGATCAACACCTATGATTAACCTTGGAGATTGATGTATAGTCATTGATTTCAAGAGAAACATCAAACTAGTTGTTTAGGTAATTAGTAGAGAATCATCATACTATCAAAATAATTGAAAAATCCCTAAGAAATTATGACTAAAGTTGGTGGATGAATGTTTCAATGGCTTTTTTGTTGAAGGAAATTTTTCTATAGAAGATCAAGTTAAATTCCTTACAAACTGTATGGTTGGGTGGGCCTTAGAAAGACCTTTCCAATGGTATATGCTAGTTCAAAAAACTTCCAAGGGTTAAATAGATCTTGCAGGTTGAATTTAGGTGATAAAGTTTTGTTGAAGAAGCTTAGAGGTTTGGTCTTCTTGTAAGGAAAATAATAAGCATGAAAAAAAAGGGGATGAACCTTGAACTTGTTCAAGGTATTTCAGTTGTTGAGGGTATTTTAGTTATTCGGGCCAATCATGCATTTTAGACCAATCGATTGTTCGGGAACTCGGGTGTTTGAGATGATCTTCTCTAGTGAAACCATGAGGAAAGGCCCGAACCTAACATTCTTCCTATCCATACAAGTTGATGACATGGTGGAAGAACATGGTTAGTGAGGTTGAATTGACTAGGCATGGATGATGATGTGGAACTTTGTGTAAGCGACATGTGGTAGTCAAATTTTGAGTTTTCATATGGCTAAGTGAGCCAAATCCATGTGACACATGACACCAATTGGAGGCAACCACATGGGAGTGATGACATCAACTTTTCAATAGTTTATATGTGGCATAACATCAATATTTGTGCCAAAGTGTTGTATTTGGAGTTGATTTCTAGTGTTATATAATTTTTGAAATTCTATGAGAATGAGGTGGTGGGTCCATAATGAGACCCTTGTCTAGGTAGTTCAACATTCAAACCTCACAGTGGGATAATATGGGACCACATGAAGTGGATAATGAAAGTTGACGTGGAGCAGAGACGAAGTGGGACCGGAACAAGAGTCAGTTCAGTAGCTCGACAATTCATGAGTTTGGGTTTTGGGTAGTTTGCTTGAGTGAAACATCAAATAAGGCCTACACTCGAATAGGAGCATAAGTACATTTTGGGTTAGGTCTTTGGTCATAGTCACAGTCTTATGGAAGAAAGAGCTCAAATTTTCAAGGATTATACAATTACGAATTTGGCGCTAAGATACGTTATAAAAGAAAAGAGTTGGTTTCACATTTGGACAATGAAGAAAGATAGAAATGGGGAGACTGATTTGGTGATGTAAAGTGATGGATATCATCTTAGTATAAATAACAACACAAGATTTATTTTCCAAGTTAGCGAAATCACAACTGAAGATTGAGAAGATTTAAATGAAAAGCATAGTTGGTAGAATTAAATAGAGAGATGCTTGAAATTCCAATGTGATGGAACATAGTGTGAGAGGAAACCTATAGCAAACTATGATTGGAAAGAACTGAAAAACTCCTTGAGCCAAAGAATAATTAATTGAAGAACATGTTCTTGAGTGGTGTGAAATTAAAAGTGAAAAGGAAGATAAATAGAGAAGTGAAGTGTGTATCCAAGGCAAGGACAAAGAGCACACAATGTGTAGTGAATGTAAATTAAGAACCACAAATCTTGATAGCCGAGTGAGAAGTAGAAGAGAAATGTTCTAGATTGAATTTGTGTGTGTACTTGCAGAAGATTGAAGATCTTGATAAGGAATTTGTGATTTGTAGAAGCTGAGGTAACTACATGTGAGCATTCATAACAAATTGTAAATTGAATCAAAGAACACTACAAGAGGCATTAGTTTGAAAATCCCATTTAGGAGTAGATCTAACTTGTAGTAGCAAATTGGTTCCTGTGCATATTTGAGGCTGCTTCCTCTAATAAAGTTGGTGCTTGCTGATACGAGGGGCTCAGAGTCTCTTGTTAGTGGCTGCTTGTTACAGGGAAAAGTGTCTATTTAGAACTGCTCTATCCCACTAAGGTGTGACAGCTGCCTTAGAAACAAACAGAGAAAAACTACTTTTATATTTCCTTTACGAATTATAGACAGAGAGGAATAGAAAGAACCAACCTGTGTCTTGCGCTAATCCTTTGATCCAATTCCTCTCTTCTTTGATAGTCTCCAGCTACCTGCTCCCTTACTTGCCCAGCTTCACAAAGTACCTGTAAGATCACAGAAGAAGAGCACTATACAAAGAGAAGGATCTATATTCATAAACAACTTAGGATCAGATTTAAGTTAACCACACAAAATGTAACAAGCATCAATGATACAAAAGCATGGAGGAAAACTCAAATAGTTTTTATTGATAAGCAAGAAAAGATCCAGGAGGAGTTACAACCAGCGGTTCCGACCCAGCATCAACCTCCCAGCAAAGAACCCCCTCTTCACCTCAAACAAAGCATAAATCACCCAACAATCTGATGTATGTCTCTAGAAACCAACAACAATTCCTTACAATATGCAAAATTCCAGCCTCTGGATCTCTGGGATGAGGGATCCATATATAGATATGTGCAAGGAGGATGAGTCAGCTTGTGATTTGATTAGTGTCTTCTCTCTATCAGTTCTTGCTTCCACTTGGAGACTGAGGGTCTCTTACTCATCTTTGGTCGAATTCAGTGAGGCAAGTGTCACAGGAGAAGATTCTGGAAGCTTCCATTGCCTCTCCACCTCGCGGAATGACACTGCCATTTGTCATTTCTCGCCCATCGCACCCTACAGAAGGGAGTTTTGAAATGCAACGCACCCTCACAGTGTATTTAGGTGCAATGCAACGCACTTAGCCAGTGGAGCAGCTGAAATGATCCTGTTTTGACCAATTCTGAGCAGTTTCTGGTGGAGAACTTCTGGGAGAAGCTGTAATCTGTTGACCTTGTTCCTTTAGGGGTTAGAACAACACTTTTAGGGACTTAGGAGCCCTTGGTTTATGGACATTTCATGCTTGGAGTTGTAAGGCACAAAAATGTCTATAACAGTTGCCCCGTAAAGTATGAGGCCATTAACCTTTTGGTGTCAGGTGAAATGCTTTATTATGAGGATCCGAAGTTCTTTCAATGCTGGGAGGAGACCTGTAATAAGATACAATACAATACATTATCTTCATACTGTTTTCATGATCTAGCTGAGGCGGGCATTCCCATGCTCAGTTTTATAAATTCATTTTCATGTACATAGGACAGACAATCGTCTGAGTGTAGACTGATTCTTCTGATAGAGCCATCATCCTTTTGGTAGGATGATTATCTGTGCTGCAATGTTGTACATTTAATTTATTTCCATGAATATATATCGCAGCCCGGATGGATGAAACTAGATCCGGGGTCTTCAATCTCGTCTGATCTTCACTCGAAGTACAAGTCGATCCATGTGAGAAATGTTTTGAAGTCGAACATGGAAAGACATCGCTTGATTACCAGTCAATGATGTAAATTGTTAACAAGCGCGAGAGGAATCACCGATAATGATAATGACCCTGAAGGTACTGCAGTACAATTCACGTGGTGTGAATAAAGGACTTGACGTCGAACACCACGCAAAATCTTTCGGTCGAAGGCCATTGATGTAAACCTGTTGCCGGAAGTGAGAAACTTTCCATTGAGGCATGCAAGCTTCAAAGCACTGAATGGGGTGTTCCTAGATCAACTTCTTGGATAATGAGCTGATGTCGACAAGAAGTGATCCGTCACAGGAGGGCCTTAATGAATCCCACATCAATGACACGGAACGGAGCAAATGATTTTGATGGAGGTGAAAACGATATGATGATATAATGTTTAGGGTGGCGGTCATGAAAGGATGGAGTACAATGTATGGTAGTGGGTGAGACACAGGTGACTTCTCTGGATGACTTCTCTTGAACATATCGGTGACACTGATGTGATGGATTGGTAGCATTAACCCCAAATGTGTATGGTATGGCGTGACCATGGTGATGTGACCGGTGAATGAAACAACCCAACCTGACTCGGACACGAAGTGTCATGTTCAAGAGCGACTTGCTACCAACAAAGTTTCTTTGAGTTTTCTTCCCAAATTTTCCCCAGTCATTGCTGACCAGTACCTCTTTATTTTTGTCAAGCTTGGGGAGGATAACATATGCTTGTTCTATAATTTTCCCTTCGGGAAAACCCATCGCTATGTTTTAACGAGCCTAGCGATAGTGAAACTCGTTCTTGTCTAAAGACAAGTTTGTCGCTATTAATCTTTTTAACGAGTCTAACGACAAAGATAACTCGGTCCTTTTCAATTTTAGAGAGTCTGAAAAGGAACGTAAAGGTAACTCCAAAATTCCTTTTTCGTCATCTGATCCCTTAAGTCCGAAAAAGTATAAAACAATACAGAAGGGATGAATTTTCGATAGCTTTAACGAGCCGAACAAAACAAGCGCTCGATCTTTTTGTGTAATAATCCCTCAGGTCCAAAAAGATTAAAATCTCGAGGAGGGATAGCACTTCCTGTCCCTTTAACGAGCTGGAGAGGCCAATGGCTTGGCAATCTTTTCATATTTTACAAGTCAGTTGAAAAGAGCTTAAAGGAGACTCGTCTTTTGAGGAACGAGTGATAAAACGGGTAGCAGCTGATTCCAGGTAAGGTTTGGAATTTTCCAATCACGGCAGTGTCACAAGGATGGCTAGTGAGATCACTCTTCACAGCTGTTCCTCAAAATGGGTAAACAATCAAATGGAGGTGAATGATCGGCCAATGAAAAGTGGAGGTGACGGTGCAAACACGACCAAGGCTTTAACGGCTGAAGTACTACATTCACGATGGTTATTTACCAGGGAATAGTTCATTTTTTAATGAGCTTAAATGCGGGTGGAAACATTTGCTCATGTCTTATGTTTATTTTTTAACGAGCTTGAACTATGTGCTAAAACTGCTCGATTAGATGGCCTTGTTTTGATTTTACCATAAATAGCTTTGTCCTTTCAAAGATTGTACTGTATTTTCAACTGCTTCATCAAACTAGTCAGAATATGTTTGAAAACGAGTTAGAACACCAATATTTTACTTTGAACTGCGTAAAAGTAATGAAAAGGTGTTTTTTACCTCTCATTTTACCATTTCATTTGAACTTGGTTTGTTGGAGCTTTGGAGGTGCTTTTCCCCCTCGATTTTCATCAGCTGATTTCGAGAGATTCTGTGGACGATTCTCGGTGCCGTCTGGACCAGGTAGGAGCTAAACCTGAGCTCTTTCATTTCATGGTTTCCATTTTGCATTTTGAGCTTGATTCCTAGCTTTTCTGAGTCCCTGGGGTTTAAAGAACTCGTTCTGCCATCAACACACCCTCAGTGTATCGAAACCTGCGTTGAATTTTGGCTTGTCTAAAGGCTATCTGACATTCAACGCACCTAGAACACTGCTGCAGGTGCGTTGGGCGCAAAAAGGGAATTTGATGCACAATTTTTTATGGAATTTTTGCCTGTTTCTCATCAAAATCAGGACCTAATTCCTCTCTTGTTTGTTTTTCAGAGATTTTTGGAGTAAGATGACCATTTCATGGCGAGAAGGTGAGCATGAAGAAGAGGACATGCTTGCCCTACATGATCCAGTTACAGTGAACGCGCTACGGAATTGTGGCTTGCTGAAGTTCTTCCGCATTTCTAGCATGAGACAACAGATCAACTTACTTCATTATTTGCTCGATGCTTGGGATCCTACCAAGCAGGTTTTCCAGATCAGGGGAAAATCCATCCCCTTGACTGTAGTAGACATCTATTTCTTGACTGGCTTGTCGAGGCGGGGTGCCCCCATCTCTTTGTCAAGTTCGGCCCGAGGAGGTGACTCTGTGAGAGATTATGTTCGCCGGTACTGCAGAGAAGGATCTCAGCCGAGTAAAGACGGCAAGATCATCATTCGTGATGTCACTGATAGGTCCCTCAGGACTATTCTGTTTACTTTTGGTAGGATGGCCGGTGGTGCGGCTCTTCATGTAGCCAACCGATCTTATATGCAGCATGCCTTGGAATGCCTCCAACCGAAGGTGTTCAACTGGTGCGACGCAGTACTTCTTGTGATGAAAGAACAGTTGACCAAGATAAAGAGCGGGAGGTTGAAGAACTTTGGGTATGGTTCTATTTTGACCGCCTTTGCCTTGGAGAAGATACCACTGATGCAGCTGCAGTACATTGCACTCGATTTACCTTCTCCTACTGAACCACGTATGTAGAGATGGGTTGACCATATGTCTAGGCATGCTGGCCAGTCTCAGATTTCATTTTCTGATACCTTCTTCAGGTGGTTTGATCGTTAGGAGATGGTTTATTCTGAGTATCCATACGCTGGCATGGACTTCTGGGGTGATCCAGATTTAGTACTGCCGGATGGCGAGCAATGGGGCGCCATTGGTAAAATCTTTGACCATATTCCTGTTTATCGTTTTTTGTTTATAATGTCCTTGTGCTTTATTCTATCAAGACTTTAATCAAACTCATGTGTACATGCAGATGTTGGTCTTGTTCATCCAGTAGTTCGCCTGAGAGTACCAGCTGCTGCCCCAACAGGAGAGGCCGTCAGAAGGGCTATTCTTCGTGACCTTGATGTGGCCGAGACTCTCATAGCATTACAGGAGCAGGTTGAGGGCCTCACTCTCGGTATTCCAGATGTGAGGACCGACGAGCTACCTTTGCGGTTACAGCGGCATACTACTGGTGTGCCCAGACGATGGACTCGTCTCTTACGCATGATCGCACAGGCTGTGACTTGCTATCATGAGCATCATTAGACTAGGGTGCCCCCTAGCATTTTGAGTTTTTGGGTCATTTGACCGATTTTGTCTTGGTTACAGAACATTATGTGTAAACCATAAACAGTTATATATATTTTTGATTTTCGGAGTTTTACTTTGGTTAAGTTACATGATCCAAATGCAAACATTGATGGTATGTTTCTTTTTATAAATGTTGCAAATGTCTATCTAACACATAATTTGCTAATGAATCAGTTAATGTGTTTAAGTTTCTGTAAATATGTTGATATTGAATAAAATCAAATTGTCTTTCCAAAATCTTAACCCTTAGGAACATGCGATAAATAGTTGGGTTTCGGACGGAATATATACCATTGAGTTGTAGTATTACGAGTTGTGAGTCTAGCCTGACAATTAGTCGGCGTATACCATGTGTGATGGCATCAGAGAGAAGTTCTATCAACACGCTATATTAAGCGATGTTATTCGTTGATCGACCAATACATACACCTCTGAAACTTACTAACTCACAGCTTGGATAAAAATGGCCCAGGCTGCGGAGGATAGGTTCCGCGAACTACGACTTGCTCCGTCGGCATATCCAACACATGACTCCAATAGGTTTGACATCTGCAACAAATGTAAAAAGTGGATTACTTGACCAAAATAAACACTTTAGCGAAAACAAAAATATAACAAAAGCACACAGGTTACCATTACGAATAGTAACGCTTGAGGTACAACCCATTACGAGGTTGCGCCAGCGGAATTCCGTCATAATCCATTAACTCGTAGGCTCCTTTTGCTAACACTTGTTTAACAATATAGGGGTCCATCCATAAAGACTTAAATTTACTTGCTCCTAATTTATCGGATTCTTGGTCGTAAAGCAAGACCAAGTCACCTTCTGAGAAGACACGGGGTTTGACATTTTTGTCGAACTGCGCTTTGACTCGTTTCTTATGGGCTTCGTTAGCCAAAGCGGCATCACGACGAGTTTCATCCAATTGGATTAATTCCAAGAAACGAGCTTCTTCTTCTGAAGTTCCGGGGAGGAGATCAATTGCGAGTTTGAGAGACGAGATTTCACACTGGATTGGTAAGACTGCTTCCAGGCCATATACCAGTTGGAAAGGTGTGAACCCGGTTGCATTCCTTACCGATGTTCGGTAAGCCCACAAAGCTGAGTACAGGATTAGGTGCCATTTTCTTTTGTGAACTCCAATCATCCTTTGCAGCATGCGTTTGAGGACCTTGTTGATTTCTTCAACTTGTCCGTTGGCTTGCAGATAATATGGAGTAGAGCTGTCGTGAGACAACCCTAGTTTGGCAGCTAATTCGACCATCATGTGATTGCGAAAATGCGATCCATGATCTGTGACTATAGCCTGTGGTACGCCGAATCTGGCGACTACATGATTGAAAAAGAAGAGGGCAGCTGTTTCACCAGTATTATCTAATGTAGGCATCGCCTCGGCCCATTTGGTAAAATAGTCAACTGCGACTATGATATACCCATGCCCCCCGGTCGAGGTGGGGTTACATGTCATGAAATCAATGCCCCATTTGGCGAATGGCCCAACAGCAACTATCGGTTGCAGAGGTGCGGGTGGTTTTCTGGTTTTGCTATCGAAAATTTGACAAGCATGGCAACTTCTAACTGCGGTTATGCAATCTTTGAATATTGTTGGCCAGAAGTATCCTGCTCGTAAGATTTTTTGCGCTATAGCATATCCAGATTGATGCCCCCCACACGCGCCTGAATGACAATCATTCAAGACATTTTCGGCCTCCTCATGCGTGAGGCACCTTCTCTGAACTGTATCGATACCGCGACGGTAAAGTGTATCACCGACGATCATGTAGTCTTTTGCTTGGTATCGAATGCATTTTTGTTCGGAGTGGGATGTGTTTGGCCTATATTTTTGAGTTTGGAGATAAATGATTATATCTCCATACCACTCATTGCTTGCAGATATCAGAAACAAACTTTCATCCACGATTGTTTCTTCTGATGTTTCATCGTTGGACGACGATGGGAGATCGCACAATAATTCTGCGAAAACTAGAGCTTTCTTTGACTTGGATTTTACAAATTCCAGATCAAACTCTTGTAGGATTGCTATCCATTTTGAATATTTGCCCCCCAGCAACTGTCGCGACAGTATATAAGTCATGGGGTTACAATCTGACAGAATGGTAGTTTTTCGAAAGAGGATATAGTGTCGAAATCTCTGTATCGCTTGAACAGCTGCGAGTGCTAGCTTTTCAACGTAAGAATATTTGCTTTCTGTATCATTTAAGTTTTTGCTTAAATAATATATAGGATGTTCAATTCCATCGACTTCTTGAACTAAAACCATTGCGATGGTCGTATCTGCTGCAGCCAGATACAGGTTAAAATCTTTTTGATAATCAGGGGCATACATTAATGATGCTTTCATTAGGGAATCTTTTAAAGCATCAAAGGAAGCTTGCGCAACCTGATCCCAGACAAAGGGCACCTCCTTTTTCAAAAGACGCGTATAACCTTTAGCAAGTTCGGTGTAATTTGGAATGAACCTCCTCAGAAATTTTGTTTTCCCTTGGAGTTTCTGAATCTGAAGCAAATTCGAAGGTGGAGGCAAATTTATGATTGCCTGGACCTTACATGGGTCGAGACGAATCCCGTCCTTCGAGACTACAAAGCCAAGTAAACAACCAGAACTAACGCAAAATACACATTTGTGTGGATTGAGTCGTATCTTGTAGTGTCGGCAACGTAGAAATATCGCTCTTAAATGCTGCGGGTGATCAGTCCGCTTTCGCGAATGAGCCGGAAGGTCATCGAGGTATGGTTGAACGATGTTTTTGATGTCATGGAAAGCATAATTCATTGCCCTCTGAAATGTCGCCCCCGCGTTCTTTAAACCAAAGGGTAATTTTCGATATGCGAATGTGCCCCACGGACAAATAAATGCAGTCTTTGACTGGTCCTGTGGGCGGATATTTATTTGATTATACCCGGAGAATCCATCCATGAAGGAAAAGATTTCGCATCCGGCGCATTCATCAATTATCTGGTCAATGAAGGGTGTAGGGTAGTTGTCCTTTGGACAAGCTTGATTTACATCCCTATAATCGACGCACACTCTAATTGTTCCTTGTTTTTTCATGACAGGGACAATATTTGATACCCAATCGGTTAGAGGAATCGGCTAGATGAAACCAGCATGGAGAAGTTTTTCAACTTCTGCCTTAATGGCAGAGGCTTCTTGGGGTGCACCTACCATAGCCATTGTCGTACTGGTTTGACATCTGGATACATCTTATTTTCGTGTTCAACGATACTCGAGTCAATGCCTGGCATTTCATCATATGACCAAGCAAAGACATCTCTGAATTTGCGAAAAAGAGCGTTATATATCTCTAGTTCTGAAGGAGAACAACATTTTCCGACATAAATATTCTCTACAACATCTGTTTTGGTCGAGATATTTATGGTGATAGTCTCTTCAATATTGGATAAGTTTCGCTCGGAATCCACCGCGTTTACAGTATTTGATAGGAATTCAAAAACTGAAGGATGATACATGTCACCTTGATTATCTTCTCCATAATACGGAAGAAGGGAACGATGGTGGGAATCATTCCATGGTGTCCCTTCAATTACCATAGATTGGACAATTCCTTCGTCGGTGACATGCACTCACGACCAAGGATCTGAAGGGGTACCATATTCTCTAGACCTATCTATCCAAACGCTTGATGAGCGTTGATTTGGGTTTGCCTCCCATGCTAGGAACATTGATTGCTACAATATTTCCATTGGGCTTGGGGGCAAAACCACTGCATGATCCATGTCGATATCGTTTTCTGAGATCTTTTTAGAAGATATCATGTTGCAGGTTCCTATCGACGCTACTTCCGCCAGATTGATTGGAGGTGGAAGAGCGAAAGTTCCCATTAGTATAGGATCTTTTAGTAGGCCTACTCCGATATTCTGAAGCGAATGGGGGCTTCCATGGATCATGGGAATGCTTCCAGTAACTTGAGAACCATTGGGGAGGAAGTTTTTTTGATCGACGATTGTAATCCCTCCTTGAAAGGGAAATGCAATCTTTCTAAAATAGGTCGACACAACAGCTGCCATTGCATATATCCATGGTCTTCCTAGTAGGATGTTGTAATCAAGATTCCCATCAATGACTTCAACATCTATTTCTACCGTTTTCCCTCCTAGTTCAACTTTCAAGTTACTTAGGATACCATATGGGGTATATGTCCTTCCGTCGAATGCTTTCAATGTCGTCGAAGATCGCGACAAGGTTGGAGATCCTAAAGTTTTTCAACAACTCATCGACATAATGCATGTAGATGCCCCCTCATCAATAATCGTTCGATGAACAGTTTTGTTGAGGGCTTTCACTTGAACAAGGAAAGCTAGTTGAGCTGGTAATTGAGGATCATATCCTTTATGATCGAAGGATACAAGATTGGAATCCTTTGGATCAATCCCACCAATGGCCGATAATAAAGCCTGCCTTTGGGATGGGCAATTTTGTAGTACTTCAAGAGTCGACATAGCGGATGGCGATTGGGCCAAATCTTCCACTATGTTATAATGCTGTGCCACTCTAGCGCGGGGATTAAATGTCGACTTGTGTACTACTCCCTTTGGCGGTTTTATCGTCAATTCAGGAATGGTGGGTGGCACAACTTCTGTCGAAGTCGTTGTTGAACTACTTGGTTGATCTTTATCCTTGTTGTTCGACAGCTGTGGATTCCCATAATCCTTGTTCCTTGTCGATATCAAAGCATCATTTTGCTGTTTTGAAACCGACAACATTAGCACTTGAGACGGGGAAGCATTTCCGCTTTCAACCAGATTTGCTCCTGGATTTGGAAATGGATCAGTTAACACTGCTGAGGTTTTCGCATTCTTAAAGAATTTTTTAACCTCGGCTCTGTGTGGACAATTTGCGGTCCAATGATATCCATCGCATATCAAGCATGGATTTTTTGGTTTCCTATCTCCAGGAGGGTTTGAAGAAGATTTTTCAGGTGATGATTCCTCCTATTTCTTCTTCTTCCCTTTGCCTTTCTTCTTGCTTCCTGGTTGTTTGGTTTCTTTGCCTTTATCTATTGATACGACATTTACTTCCGAAGCAAGAAGTTCATCTTTTGCATTTTGACCTGAAATCTTCTGGGCCTTTTTGGATGTAGCCTTTGTCGATTTCGTGTCTTTCGTGCCAATCACGCCATCGCCGACATGAGAGTCATTGTTTGATTTAGGAGGAGGAGGAATTGAGAATTCCGATCTAGGGGCATCAGGTATTTTATCATAGAGCGTGACGGACTGAGTGTAAATCAAGTCCAGATATTGTGCACGAGCGATAACTTGCTCTTCTGTTACGACTCCCCTCTTTGCCACATCTTCCGTGATGGAAGGCAGTAATGAATTGATAAACCATTCAGCTAATAGCTGATCGGGGACATACGTTTTTACCATTCTACGATGACGTCGCCACTCATGTATATGATCAGATATGTGAGTGGCCGTTGTCTGTTTGAAATTGGTAAAAAGTTCTGTTCCTGTTTCATACCTTATCGGTAATTGAAAATGGGTTAAAAAGGTTGTGGCTAAGGCACTGAAGTTGTCGAACAAAGCTCTAGGCAATTCGATGTACCATTTTGCCGCCAGACCCGTTAACGTCCTCTGAAAGAGGTGAAGTCTTATCGAATCATCATTTAGGGTGTTCGATGAACACCATAGATGAAAGGTCATCACGTGATTCGATGAATCTTCACCTGGATTTCCATTAAATTTAGGAATATCTGATGGAAATTTATGCGGAATCGCTGGCCACTAAGGGGCGTAAGCAATTGGATCGTTTGTTAACCGATTTAAATCAGGTAACTCTAAAGTTGCCACAAAGGGTAACTGTTGGTTCAGGTTAGGTGAAGCATACCTAGGGTAAGATGGGATTGCCTGAGCAGTTGGTCTTTGCATACCGACATAATGCATTTGCTGCTGGTATGTTTGGTAAGGTTGATGGACATGACCATTGTAAAATGGTTGATTTTGACCGTTTTGAATGTACGGCTGTCCACCGTTAGCAAAGATTTGCTGCTCTGAACCTTGGTATACTTGTTGGAATTGCGGTTGTTTGTATTGCACCAGCCATGGTTGTGAAGCCATGTGTTGTTGCCCAATACTAACAGCTTGACCAAGATGAGGGGTAATTGTACCTGTCTGAACCTGTGTCGCTCCACTAGTCGGTGATTGTGGTTGAGTCGCAGGGTCAAGGGGTTGTTGCATTACAACCTGAGAAACCTGAGGTTGGCATACAACAGGCAGCGCTTGAACTTGTGACACCATCACAATAGCTGGGGTAGTCGGGATATTCGACATAGGTACGCATTGTTGCATTGAGTACACAAATCTTGGTTGTTGAGGTAGTATAGGTACCCAACCACTTGAGGTAATTCCAGTATAACCTGAATGTTGTTGTGAACTCCCGTACGGATATCCTCCTGGAGGGGATAATGAAAGGGTATACTGCCCCCCATACGGTGGTAATCCAGAACTCAAGGGAATTGTTTGCCCTTGGGGGCCGGACTGCCCAAATTGACCTCCAAATGGATCAATTTGTTGAGACTCAACATAAGAGTTTCCGGATATTACTCCGGATGAACAAACAGGAACGAACCATACTGTCGAAATAGCCCCTGAGAGCTAGTTGGGACAGACGGTATACCAGCGAACATTGTCGGAGTGATAGCAGGGATTTCTGCCGTCGCTATGTCAGACGACACAGTCCTAGATGTTGACGGTTGTTCAGACATTTGTAGTCTATCCAAAAGATTACCTAGTGATTCTACAGGAGCTTCCGCTGGTGGTAGACTAACTTCTAATGAAGAAGGATATAGAGTGATCCCTACTCCAAAGTGCGTTGGAGTACTTGTTTGAGGATCTTCTACAATTTCTTCTATTGCAATCAGACCAGGTGGAAGGGGAAGACCGTCAGGTCCGTAAAATATTTCTGGTGCCAAAGAAGGTGTGAAATCGGCAGCGACAGATGTTTGAAGAGTAAGACTCTCTGAACCGGTTGTAGATGGAACTGGTTCGGTAACACAAGTGTTTACTCTCAGACTAGGATCAGTATCACTGTCCTTCTGTGGCTGTTGAACTTCTTCTGTAGATGCAGGGATTCCAGAAATGTTTGGAGTAACTGGAGTCTCTGATGTCGTTGGAACACTTGTTCTAACTTTAATAGGAGATTTGGAACCGGTTAAACGAGTTCGCTTTGTCCGTACTGGTTTTGATTCTGGAGACAAAGACAGTTGACTCGTAAGCCTCCGCGAACGACGGGGTTTCAATTGACTTTCTTCCACGATTGCGGATTACTCGATCAACTAAAATAAAGGGGAAGTATGTTTCCGAATTAAATGAATTTTAGATGCTTTGACACAACTTGTTTTTTCAATTTTTAAGAGTCGAGAAAAAACAAAAGATGACTCTAGTCGCCTTCGATTTTTAATGAGCCTGAAGTGACAAGTGCTCAGATGGACCTTTTCCGTTAACGAGTCTGAAAAGGAACGAAAGGGACTACTCTGGAGATCTAGGTAGAGGGAGTACCAAACCAATCGCAAAACTGCAGAATACTTTTTAAGGTACGGCAGTCAATCTTCCTGAATGCTGTGTTCAGTGCATTGCGATTGATAGGGCGGCAGACATGGCTTCCTAAGGATAAAGGATTTAAGCCTATAGGGGTCTCCCAAAATATACTCGACGGTACGTGGGAGCACAAGTCCGTAGTGGCACTTATCGTCTCAAAGTGGAGGAATCACCCAACCATCAGTGAGGACAACAGTTACCAGGCTTTACGACGCCGGAATACGTCTCTAGCCTAGACCTCTAAATGTTGTGCGTTAAGTTCCAAAGCGTTGTTAGATTCATTGAATTTATTTTAAGTTGATCTTGTTTATGAAGTTTTCCTTTCGGGTTCACCACGAGATGTAGATGTAATTCATAAAATGCAACCTAAAGATGATAAACAAACTTTTATCTCTTTTGTGCAATGAAAATCCTAGCTACTAAGGGAAAAGAAAAACACAATCTTTTCACAAAGAGTAAAGAGCACACCGTAAATGCACTTTCCTAAATCAAGCCAAACAGACTGTTTATATGCAAATGCACATGCATTTATTTGTTTTCGACTTTCTTAGTATTGATGCTAAAAAGAAAGTTAATGTACAAATCTGAATTTCTTTTCAAGCGACAAATATAAACAAGCTCTTTTTCGAAATCATTAAACAGAGATGATTACGACACCTTACGATTTTGAAATGAACAC
Organism: Pinus tabuliformis; assembly: GCA_031772625.1. Classification (NCBI taxonomy): domain Eukaryota; kingdom Viridiplantae; phylum Streptophyta; class Pinopsida; order Pinales; family Pinaceae; genus Pinus; species Pinus tabuliformis. The sequence goes on from CM062816.1 coordinate 149,549,636, forward strand.
TTGTTCTTGACACTAGAAAATCACAAATTCAGACCAAAAGCAATAGTAACAGTATAATCGACCATCAACAGCAAATAAACTTTCTCCTATGATCGAAATCGACACTTACGACAGATTCAAATCAAAGGACGACAGTACGACTATTCTACTTTTGCAATGGAAAACTGTAAATGACTCAACAAACACATAAAAACATCTACAGTTCTTTTGTACAAAGGAGGTGGAATAACAACAAGGAAAAAAGGCTTCAAACAGACATATACTGATCACAGGCAGCAAAATTCAGGGATAGAACTGGAAAGAATGAAGCACAGGAACCACAGCTGCACAGAGCTAGTCTGATCAGCGCACCGGTAACACAGAGAATCTGAAATGCAGCGCAAGTTGCCCCTTCAGGAAGTGCGCTGAAATTCAGGATCTCTGAACAGTACCTGCGCTGGGCCAAAAACGAGACTCTATCCGGGTTCTGGGTCACAGTTTGTAGTTCAGTCCTTGGTTTTTGGCCGAGTAAAAAGCAATTAGTAATGCAACAATCAGGGGTAGATCTAAGGAGGATCTAAGAGCTATCACAAGGGCAATCAGATAATCTATGAATCAGCTGTTTAAATCATAAACAGATCCAGTGAATGGATTGAAGCATCAGTTATCTACTTTGCATTTGTTATGGCAAATGCAGTTCGAGAGCTACTTATAAGTTTATGAAACAAACAACAAAGAATTATACACAAACAAACTAATTAGACAATCCCCAGTGGAGTCGCCATTTTGTTACAGGGAAAAGTGTCTATTTAGAACTGCTCTATCCCACTAAGGTGTGACAGCTGCCTTAGAAACAAACAGAGAAAAACTACTTTTGTATTTCCTTTATGAATTATAGACAGAGAGGAATAGAAAGAACCAACATGTGTCTTGTGCTAATCCTTTGATCCAATTCCTCTCTTCTTTGATAGTCTCCAGCTACCTGCTCCCTTACTTGCCCAGCTTCACAAAGTACCTGTAAGATCACAGAAGAAGAGCACTATACAAAGAGAAGGATCTATATTCATAAACAACTTAGGATCAGATTTAAGTTAACCACACAAAATGTAACAAGCATCAATGATACAAAAGCATGGAGGAAAACTCAAATAGTTTTTATTGATAAGCAAGAAAAGATCCAGGAGGAGTTACAACCAGCGGTTCCGACCCAGCATCAACCTCCCAGCAAAGAAGCCTCTCTTCACCTCAAACAAAGCATAAATCACCCAACAATCTGATGTATGTCTCTAGAAACCAACAGCAATTCCTTACAATATGCAAAATTCCAGCCTCTAGATCTCTGGGATGAGGGATCCATATATAGATATGTGTAAGGAGGATGAGTCAGCTTGTGATTTGATTAGTGTCTTCTCTCTGTCAGTTCTTGCTTCCACTTGGAGACTAAGGGTCTCTTACTCATCTTTGGTCGAATTCAGTGAGGCAAGTGTCATAGGAGAAGATTCTGGAAGCTTCCATTGCCTCTCCACCTCGCGGAATGACACTGCCATTTGTCATTTCTCGCCCATCGCACCCTACAGAAGGGAGTTTTGAAATGCAACGCACCCTCACAGTGTATTTAGGTGCAATGCAACGCACTTAGCCAGTGGAGCAGCTGAAATGATCCTGTTTTGACCAATTCTGAGCAGTTTCTGGTGGAGAACTTCTAGGAGAAGCTGTAATCTGTTGACCTTGTTCCTTTAGGGGTTAGAACAACACTTTTAGGGACTTAGGAGCCCTTGGTTTATGGACATTTCATGCTTGGAGTTGTAAGGCACAAAAATGTCTATAACAGTGCTCACAAAAGAATTGATGTAAAGAGAGTGGGTCCCTTGAGTTTACATCATAATGAAAACAAGTTTTTGTGTTTTTTATCCTGCAAGGTTTTCCAAGTTAAAATCATTGCGTACAATTTTGAATGCATTTTATTGTGTGATTGTGTGATGTTTGTTTAAAGAAGAAAAATATAGAATTATTGATTCACACCCCTGCCCCTTCTCAGTAATTCCCAATTCCAAACAAAATACCTATAATAGAAAAGATAACATCATGATTTATGTCACAAATATATAAATACCCTCTTTACTATAACCCAATGTTCATGTTTAGAATTATCCATGAACTAGCTCAGGACTCCCACTACTTGGGAAACATCTAATTTAGTACAGACCATAACATACATCACACTGCCAACTACTCTAGCATGAGAAATGTAAGCCATATCCCCCATCTCTATGAGTATTGTAAGATATTATTTAATTGAAAGTTTAGTTCCCATAGAAATTGGAACAATCAATGGTTTGCAATATGCCATCAAAAAATGGTGTGAAATAGAGTTTATATACTTATTCTTGCTCAACTAAAGTATTTCATTTTCTCTATCTCTCTCAATCTTCATTCCCAAGATACATTTTATAGTCCCCAAGCCTTTCATTTCATAATGCGCTAAAAATTGATACTTCAAATCATAAATCACATCCTTGTTATTTCCAAAGAATAACATATCATTAACATACAAAGTAATAATAAGGAAATGATCACCTTTTGTTTGTAGTACACACATTTATTTGATTTGGATCTTTGAAATCCTAATATCAACACAAAGGAATCAAAATTCTAGCACCACATTTTGAAAGACTATTTGAGACCATATAAATATATTTTCAACTTACAAGCCAATGAATCTTTACCTCTTTCAACATAGTCCTCTAGTCATTTTTTATACATCTCCTCCTTCAAGTCACCATGAAGGAATTCAATTTTCAAAACCATTTGTTATATCTCTAAATCAATGGTTGCTACCACAAATAATAGAAACATTATAGATGTTAACTTAGAAACTAGGGATAATATCTCACCAAAATCTATTCCCTCAACTTGGGAATATAATTGTGCAACCAAAATTTCTTTATGCCTTTTGACATTGCCATTTAAATCAATCTTCTTTTGAGCACCCATTTACAACCAATGGGGTTTTGTTCATTTGGAAATGGGACCAAGTCCTATGTATCATTCTTTATGAGTGAAACCATTTCCTCATCCATGGTCAGTATCCATGGCTCCTTATCATCCACATTCATTTCATCTTTTCCTATTCTAAGCTTGTCAACATTAGTAGATGAAACAAATATACATATGAAATTAAATGGACTATAATTATACTTGTATAGTTGTCTTGTTTTCTAGGTGGACCTCCTCAAAGTTTGGGGTGAATTTTCTTCCTCCTTTTCTGAACTCTTTGAACCATCCTCCTCATTAGGTCCTTCATGAAATTCTTGTTCACTTTTTGGTTAAACCATATCAGACTTTGGTGGAAGTTGAACCACGTGATTCTTCTAATCCTCTTTTGGTTATTCCATTGTGGGAGAAATATTAACTTCTTTGAAAATAAAATCTGTCATACAAAAATTTTCCATCCACAAGATACAAAATATTATACCCTTTCATACCAACACCATATTTAATGAATATACATTTCACTACCTTGTTATTCATCTTAGATGACTTCTTCTTAAGCACAAGAGGATAAGCCTCATAACCAAATACACAAGGATGCCAAAGGGAGGGTTGATTTCTTATCCAAACCTCCATTGGGGTATTATCCAGAAGATCTAATGTGGGATATGTATTAATCAAGTAGCATGCAGTAGCAACTGCTTCAACCCAAAACTTGTTCTTTATGCCTGCTCCACTAAGCATACACTTATCTCTCTCCATCGACATTCGATTCATCCATTATATAGCTCCATTTTGTTGAGGGGTATATTGATTTGACTTATGTCTTTCAATTACATTATCCTTGAAAATAGTATTAAACTCCATCGAAACAAAAGTCACCACCATTATCATTCCTAGACACCTTAAACTTTCTTTTGGTTTGATTTTTCAAGAGATATTTATGCTGAGATTGATTAAAAGCCTTGGATTTAATTCTAATTATACCCATGTACTTCTAGAATAATCATTAATGAGTGAAACATAGTACAAACCCTTTGAGATTGAAGGAACTTTAACTATACCAAATACAATGAACTAAGTCCAACATCCCAAAAGATTTATGAGAACTATAGAGTAAAATTGAACATGAGTATGTGCAATGCTCATAGAAATAGAATTGAAGAGAACAATCATTCAATCTATCAACAACACATTTTTTTTCAATTCCCATAAGACCTTCTCACCTATATGGCCCAATCTATTGTTCCATAACATTGTCTTCTTTGTAGGTAATTCCATTTCTAAAACAAGACTTTCTTTAGGAGGATTTGGTTGTGAAGAAGTAAATCCTTTAGATATACCTACTAGAGAAATTAAATAGTTGTTACATTGAATAGTGCATGAATAATTATGAATCAAGGTACCCACATAAGCACCCTTAGTGAGTACCATAGCTCCATGAAACATCTTGCACCCTTTATTAGAGAAAAAATATTACACACTTACATTATTAAGTGTCATTGCTGATGGATAATTTTATGCTAAGATTGGATTCTGTGCAAAAATCCATTGATCCCATTTTCTCTGCCATCAAGTAACCTAATCAATACTCTACCAAAACCAAATATACTAACAGGTGATTCATTATCAAGGTACACAAACCCACCATCATATTTTTCACACACTAAAATCTAGTGTCAATGAGAAGTCATGGAAGGAAGCTCCATAGCCAATCAACCATGCACTATGGCATGTATGGGTTTAAAAAGTTGCAACAAAAGCATCTCCATCATCTTCTTGGGAATATTTTTGTGAATCATTATCAAAATCCTTGTTTTCTTTCTTCTTCTTCTCCTCTCCCTTGAAGCCTCTTTAAAGTGCCCAACTTTGCCATAGTTTTAACATTTTTCCTTTAATTTTCCAAGAGGATTTTGTCTCTCACAAGCTTTGGATATACTCTTTTCTCTGTTATTTCCTTTATACTTTTATCTTCCACTAATGTTCAAAGCCTCATTGGTGTATTCACAATCTTTCCACCTCACCTCCTCTAATAGTAAGGAAACCACCACCTCATCAAGAACTAATGTTTTTACAATGCTTCCAATTTTTATTACCAGGTTGTCCCATGAATCTAGTAAAGAGAAGAGAAAATTCATACGATAATCCTCCTCATCCATATTCAATCTAAGTAAGATAAACGTGGTGAAAATAATATTACATGCATTCAGGTTCTTAGCTACATAATCACCATCACCCATTCTTAAGGAAAACATGCTTTTCCATAGAAAAAGTTTATTAACTAGGGATTTGGATTGATATAAATCCCCCAACTTCTTATAGAGATTAGACAATATATCTCCTTAAAAAAATAGTAAATAATATTGAATCAACCAAGCAAATCCTGATAAGTCTCCTTGCCTTTCTCTCTAACACCACCCACTCTTCATCTATCATACTAGTGGGTTGGGTTCCTAATATTGCAATCTATAGATCTCTATATACAATAATATCCTCCATATTGAGCTTCCAATGATCAAATTTGGTTTCATTAAACTTCTCCATTTCTATTCTAGAGGCACTTCCCTTTTCCTTGCAACAAGACTTCCTTCTGTAAAATATCCCACTTAAGCAAAGATTAGTTAAAAAAACTTTGTCCCTTAAAACTTGAATTTGAGGTGATTAGACTCTAATAACAAATGAAAGGAAACTAGGGTGTGGACTATGATTCTTACACTAATCTGTGAGAGAAGAATGTGTAGAAATATCAAATTAAGATAGATACAAACATATTAAGTGAATAACAAACCATTAACTACAAGATACCATGGGGAAAACCCTTCCAAGAGAAAATCCACACTCTAAAGCATACTTTGTATTATCCAATAACTAATTGTTACAATTAAAAAAAATTATGCTCTCTCCAAGAGTGTCCAATTGTCGCTTAATCCTAGAGAAAATTTGGTAATATACCAGCAATGTAAAAGTACTTTCACATTTTCCTCCACTTCAACACTCAATTTATAACACATATTAAAACCATAATCATTTGTGTTTTTCTATTTTTGCATAGAGAAAACCACTAGCAGGTTATTGTTTGCCACTCCTCATTGTTGAAATAATTTCTTGCACAATTGCTAAGATAAATCTCTGCACAATTGCTTAAATGTTCACTGCACAAGTATAGAATCATTCCCTAGAGCGTTGTTGAAATATTCCCCACATAAAAATTAGAATATTTTGAACAAATTGTTGAAATATTTCTTGCATAATTGATGAAATTATTCCCTATAACATTGCTGAAATATTCCTGGCATAACAAGTAAACTAATTTTCTAGAATATTCTTTGCACAACTAAAGAGGTGTTTTATTTATAGATGAAATATTCTCTTCATAGCTCAAAATATTCTCACCACAACATTACTAAAACATTCTCTGCATAGCTACTAGAATTCTCTCCTCATAACTACTGAAGTATTTTTTACGTAGTTGTTGAATTTATTAGTGATGCTATAGAAGTTCTCTATAGGAAGTTTATGTTATCTATAAAATTATATACATTCTCTATGACAATGTAATATTCTACCTAACACCACCAAAATTCTCTACAACAATATACTATTTACCACGGTGCTATAGAAAATTTCTATAACACTATAATGTTCTTTGTAGTGCTGTGAATTCTTTTTGTAGCATTGCAAAGTGTAAACACTTTTCCTGACATTTAGTAGTTAGTTGACCTCTACAAGGGGTGACCAGAATGCGAACATGGTAGCACAGCGTTGCTAATAATTATAATAGGATAAATGCATAAGTGACAACTATAAGGAAAGAGATCACTCTGGTTGCATAGATATTAGTACCTATGTCATAGATTCTCTTTGTTAGTGTCAAAAGAGTTTCAAGATTTAAATGTTTATATGCATTTGGTTAGAATACTTATTTTGTGTTAAAAAAATTGTGAAAAAAAATAAAAAATTCTAAGCGGAAGTTATAATATCACCAAGTGTTTTATAGTAGGTTTGTGGATTACAATATTTATTTTAATAGGTAAAATAATTTAAAAAGTTTACCAATATACATGATTAGGTTATTTAAATCATTAAGAACATATGAAGAAGTTTAATTAAAGTTTATAAATTATTTATAAAAATATAATCAATATTGAAAATATTTTAAACACTAAAATTTAACGATGTAATATTAAAATTTTTCAAATAAATTATATGTCCAAATTTGCATTGATACACATATTTCCTACACATAGGTGGTGTTATTTGAGTCTTGACATTGTTCTGAAGAGAGATTGCATTCTTGTTCGAAATTTCCACAATGAAAGAATTTATTGTTGTTGTTTCAAACCCATATCTAGGTCCATCATTAGGACAAGTAGTTAAATGATAGGAAAAAAATGAATATAAATAAATATTAAACCAAAGGAGAGACAACACATTCTAAAAATCCTGACTAATAAAAAGAATGATTGACATATGCAATTTTTCTAAGAATATGGTTGTCCCTACATTTAAAAAAAATCAATATCTACCACTGTCTTTCAAATTTTAATTCATATTTTTCTAATAGTTGGATTTTATTAAATATCCATTCCATATAGGGCTACAAATTGAGCCTTGATATTTTTGTGGTGAGAGATTGCATTGTTGTTTGTAATTTCGAGCGTGAAAGAATTTACTATTGAGTTTTAGAACCCATATTCAGGTCCATCATTAGGAGACTATTCAAGTGATAAGAGAGTAGTGAACTAAAATAAATGTTAAACTAGAGGAGAGAAAGAAAAATCTAAAAAGGCTCGCTAAAAAAAATAATGATTGAGGATGCGAATTTTGGAAGAATGTAATTCTCCCTGCGTTTTTGTAAAAAAACAAGATTTGCAACTCTTCTTTTGGATTTTAATTCTTAGGTTTTCCAATAGAAGGATTTTATTACAATTGTCCCCTCTGTATAGAGTTGCAACTTGAGTTTTATGGTTGTGGTGAGAGATTGCATTGTTGTTTAAAATTTCCACAATGAACAAAATTTATTGTTGATGTTTCTGAACCCATATCTAGGTCCATCATTAGGATGAGTAGTCAAGTTATATGATAGTAGTGAACCAAAATAAATATTAAAACATAGGAGAGACAACACACTCTAAAAAGGTTAACTAAAACAAAGAATGGTTGATGGATGTGAATTTTGGAAGAATGTGATTGTCCCTACATTATTTTAAAAAAATAATGATTTGTAGTTCTCATTTGACTTTTAATTCTTAGGTTTTCCAATTTCTAGATTTTATTACAAATGTCCCTTTTTTATAGGGCTACAACTTGAGTTTTGAGATTGCTATGGTGAGATGTTTCACTATTTTTTTGGAATTTCCATGTTGAAAGAATTTGTATTTGATGTTTCAGAACCCATATCCAAGTCCATCATCAAGATGAGATGTCAAATGGTAGTGGAGAATTGAACCAAATTAAATATTAAACCAAACTAGAGAGACTATTAGAAAATGTAGGTGTGTAATGTAGATGGTGTTATTATTAAAGAAAGTAGATGTTTAGTACAAAGGAAACTATTTTTTTGTAAGCTAATTACACCTTTGTATTACTTTAAACAAAGAAAAGAATTCTTGTAGCCACTGGTCTACCACTCGAGAAACCGTATCAATAGAAAAGATACAATATCCTTGGAAAAATGATAAGTTGGATTGTATTAAAAGAAATATAGAATTCATATAGTCTTAGACTATCAAAAAATGTGGTGAAGGATTTAAGACTAAAACTAATGGGAAGGTTGCATCATTTTCCTTGAAAACTAAAGACAATAATAAAAAACCTAACCATTACTGAGGGTTAGTAGGGGAATCTCCCTATTGGGATAAAGGTGTAGCCTCCTCCTCCTTACTATTTAGGAATTTCAAGTCCACTACTTGTAGCTACAAAGCATCTATGCACAAGTGAATCTCTCGTTGAGCTTCACTTCTCTATATAAATATTTTTCCCATTATAGTTGTAATTTTCCAATAGAGGTCTAATGTTTTCATATATCAGTTTTCCCTTAATAAAGTATTACCCATGTCTAAAATCGATTGCCCTATATTTATGCTGGGTTGTGTTATATTCTTTCCACGACTAGCCCACGTAGTTAACCGGGGGGTTAGAGGGGGGGCAAAGCCCCCACAAATTGCGCCGATTGTGGGGGGGGGGGGGTGGGGGGTGGGTCACAGGGGGTTTAAGGTGTACCCATAACCCCACTTTATGGGGTCCAGGGTATTTCCCCAGAAAATTTTGGTTTTGGACCCTATGTTAGGTTGGGCGGACCCACCTATGGTTTTGAGCATGATTTTCGCGCATGTTTTTTCGACACGATGGTTTTCGGTCCATGGTATTGGATGCTTCGACATGTATAAATATGTATTATAAAATTGAAAGGAACATAATGAAAAATCAAGCTGGTAGTCTCAGTTTTGGGATCCAGGGGAAATCTTTGTGTATATGTGTTTTATGTGTTATTATCTCGCATTATTTATTTTCTGTGTTTTAGAATTCGTATGCAGGTAATTTCTGTATGGGTTTAAAACCTACATTTGGTATCAGAGCAGTTTTGGCTTCAAGGGGACGCCTTTGTTGCTGAGGGGTTTCGCTTGGGCCTGTGGTAGACCCTGTTCAGTGGGAGATCTGCAAGATCAATTCTGGTGGTGAAAGAAGATGACAAACAGTGGAGAGATAAAGATAAAGAAATTTAATGGTCAGAGTTTTGAGTTGTGGAAACTCAAGATGGAGGATCTGTTGGTGGATAAAGATCAGTGGATCGCGGTAGATCCAAGTACTAAACCAACGGGAGTGTCCAATGAAGAATGGAAGAAGTTGGATCGGAAGGCAAAGAGCACAATACGATTGTGTGTCTTAGATTCAGTATTGTTGAATGTATCAGGGGAAGCTACAACAAAGGCTTTGTGGGACAAGATAGGGACTTTGTACCAATCTATGTCTCTGGTGAATAAATTATTCCTATGGAAAAAGCTGTATAACCTGAGGATGAAAGATGGAGACTCGATGACAGAGCATCTGAACGCATTTAATACTGTGGTAAGTCAATTTGCATCTGTTGATATTAAAATTTCAGATGAAGATAAGTGCATCAGTTTGTTGTGTTCTCCACCAGATTCATGGGATAGTCTGGTTATTGCAATAGGTAGCAATGCAACTGCCTTACAGTTTGATGAAATAGTCTCAGCCTTTTTGACGGAGGAGATGAGACAAAAAGATATGGAGAGCCAAAATGGTGATGCCTTGTCTGTACGAGGACAGTCCCAAAACATAAACAAAAATAAGTCACCGAGTGGGAGATCTAAATCTAGAGGGGGATCTAAATCTCCAGGAAAACCTGTAAAGGTGGTGTGCTGGAAATGTGGAAAGGAAGGCCACTTCAAAAGGGACTGTAAATCTAAAGCTCCTGACGAAGGAAAGGGATCTGATTCGCTCCTTCTGTAGAGGCGAAAACCACCTCAGATGAAGGTGGGGATGTGTACTTGGATTCTTCAAGTACACATGTAGATCATGAGGCATGGTTGATTGACTCAGGTGAATCCTTTCACTTCACTCCCCATAGAGTGCGGTTCTGCAAGTATGAGAAATACGATGGTGGTGATGTATTCTTAGGGGATGATAGGAAGGCTAGAATCATTGGTCGGGGAAAAAGTAAAGTTGTAGTTGCAAGGTGGAAGAGTTAGAACACTTTCGGGTGTTCTACATATTCCTGCATTGGCTAGAAATCTGATTTCTGTAAGCAAGCTAGATGATGTAGGTGTAAAAACAGTGTTCGAGAAGGATACCTGCAAAATGGTTCGGAGAGCACTAGTATTGATGCAGTGAGTTCGAATTGGAACTCTGTACAAGCTGCAAGGTAGCACTGTTATTGATGGGTGCAATAGTTCTGTGGTTCCTGAAAGTGGAGAAGAAAATCTAGTGGTCTCTGGAGAGAAGACCATGTTGTGGCATCAAAGGCTTGGACATATTGGAGAGAAGGGCCTTCAAATACTTCATGGTAAAGGTATGGTAGAAGGGATGAGTAATAACTCTCTGGATTTTGATTTTTGTGAAAATTGTGTAGATGGGAAGCAGAATCAAGTGAGTTTCCCCTCTGGTAGTAAGAGGGCGAAATAGATATTAGAACTTGTGCAAAGTGATGTGTTTGGACCTGTGAAGGTTCCATCACTGGGTAAGTCTATGTACTATGTATCATTTATAGATGAATTCTCAAGGAATATATGGATATATTTCCTTAAGAAGAAATATGAAGCATTTGACAGGTTTAAAGAATTTAAGGCTCTCGTGGAAAATCAGACAGAGAAGAAGATAAAGGTTCTGAGGATAGATAATGGTGGAGAGTTTTGCAGCAAGGAATTTGAAGAATTCTGTAAGAAGTGTGGTATAGCACGACAGAAGACTACTCCATATACACCTCAGAAAAATGGAGTTGTAGAAAGAATGAATAAGACATTGATGGAAAGGGCAAGAAGCATGCTCAGTGGTGACGGGTTAGGATATGAATTCTGGGCAGAGGCGGTGGATACTGCATGTTACCTGGTCAATAGGTCACCTTAATCAGCATTGGAGGATAAGACTCCACAAGAGGTATGGACTGGTAAGAAACCCTCTCTTTCACATCTGAGGGTATTTGGATGTGATGCATATGTACATGTTCCAAAGGAGAAACAAACCAAGTTGAATAGTAAATCTGAAAAGTGCATCTTTATTGGGTATAAGGATGGTTTAAAGGGTTATAAGATTTGGAACCTAGTCACACGGAAGGATGTGTACAACCGAGATGTGGTGTTCAGAGAGGTAAAAGATGTTATTAAACATGAAGTCCAATCAAAGGAACCTGAGAGGATAGAGTTTGAGCTTAAGGAGGAAGAATCAAACTCTACAACAGAGGAGGAATCAGAAGATGAAGAGCCACAAACTTCGGGTGTGAGAAGATCAGTTCGAGAAAGAAGGCAGCCAGAAAGGTATAGTCCATCTACTTTCTATTCTAAATTTAGTTTTATCTATTACTGACGATGATCCCAGAACTGTGAAGGAAGCAATAGATTTAGAGGATGGAAAACTTTGGAAAGAGGCCATGGTTGATGAAATGGCATCTTTGCACAAAAATGATGTGTGGGATCTGGTGGAGTTGCCAGCTGGAAGGAAACCAATTGGAAGCAAATGGGTGTTCAAGAAGAATACAAATGAATAAGTAAAGGTGGAGAAATACAAAGCTTGGTTGGTAGCAAAAGGTTATTCCCAGGTGTCGGGAATTGATTTTGGTGATATTTTTTCTCCTATTGCCAAGGTAACTTCTATTAGATTGCTTTTATTTGTTACTGCTACTTTTGATTTTGAGGTAGAACAGATGGATGTCAAGACAACATTTCTTCACAGGGATCTAGAAGAGGAAATATACATGAAGCAACTTGAAGGCTTTGCGGTGAAGGGTAATAAAGAATTGGTATGCAAGTTAAAGAAGTCTCTGTATGGGTTAAAACAGTCACCAAGGATGTGGTATCAGAAATTTGATACATTTATACGAGGACTTCACCAGAAGCAAAGAAAATCACTATGTGTATTTTAAATTAATTGGTCACCGTGTTATTTATCTGCTCTTGTATGTGGATGAAATGTTGCTGGTTGGAAATAACAAATAAATTATCCAGGATTTGAAGACCCAATTGTCCTCCAAATTTGACATGAAAGATATTGGTGCTGCAAACTATATTTTGGGCATGGAAATTAAAAGAGATCGGGCAAAGAGGAAGCTATGGTTAAACTAGAGCAAGTATGTCGAGATAATACTATAGAGGTTTAATAAGTAGGATAGTAAATCGGTGAAGGTTCCTATTCCTGTATGTGTGAGGTTATCTGCTGAACAGTGTCCCAAGACACAAGAGAGGAAGAGGACATGTCCCGTGTTCCATATGCAAGTGCAGTCGGTAGCTTGATGTATGCAATGGTTTGTATTAGACTAGACATTGCACATGCAGTGGGAGTATTGAGCAGGTTTATGTCAAAACTAGGGAAGGAGCACTGGACAACAGTGAAGCGGGTTTTCAGGTATTTGCATGGCCCTAGTGATTATGGTTTGTGTTACCAAGGAAGATCAGGATTGGATAGAATTTTGGATATTCGTGGCTTTGTTGACGCAGATTGGACTAGAGATATGGATCAGAGAAGATCTACAAGTGGGTATGTGTTTAACCTATTTGGAGGTGCAGTCAGTTGGATGAGTAAGAAACAATCTATATTGGCACTATCAACTACAGAGGCAGAATACATGGCAGCCACTCACGCAAGCAAGGAAGCAGTTTGGTTGCAGAGATTGTGTTCAAGTATGGGGTTAGTACAGGGAGCTATAAGGATAGACTGTGACAACCAAAGTGCAATTTTCTTGGCAAAGAACCCCGCATATCATTCAAAGACAAAGCAAATTGATGTTTAGTATCAATTTGTGAGGGATATGATAGAAGACAAAAAGGTGTTGCTGGTAAAGGTGGACACTTTGAAGAATACTGCAGATGCATTGACCAAATCTGTGAGCTCTGAGAAGTTCTCTTGGTGTAGAGAGACAATGGGTGTTTCAGGGCTGGAAAAATGACTAAGCTCTCTTGTGGCCCCCTATGGAAAGAAAGCAACAAGTGGGAGAATGTTGGGTTGTGTTATATTCCTTCCACGACTAGCCCACGTAGTTAACCGGGGGCTTAGAGGTGGGGGGCGGAGCCCCCCTTCGTTGCGCCAATTGTGTAGCGGAGGAGTGGGGGGGGGGGTTACATGGGGTTTGAGGTGTATTCGTAACCCCACTTTATGGGGTCTGGGGAAATGCCCCGAAAAATTTTGGTTTTGGACCCTATGTTAGGTTGGGTGGACCCACCTATGGTTTTGTGCATGATTTTCGCACATGTTTTCTAGATGCGATGGTTTTTAGTCCATGGTATTGGATGCTTCGACATGTATAAATATGTATTATAACATTGAAAGGAACATAATGAAACATCAAGCTGGTAGTTCAGGTTTTGGGATCCAGGGGAAATCTCTGTGTATATGTGTTATGCTCTCGCATTGTTTATTTTCTGTGTTTTAGAATTCGTATGCAGGTAATTTATGTACGGGGTTAAAACCTACATAGAGGTCTAATGTTTTTATATACTAATTTTTCCTTAATAGAGTATTACCCATCTCTAAAATCCATTGCCCTATATTTCTTCAACCTCTAAGTTCGACAGAAATTTTCATTCCACCCTTGCTTCATTTTTAGTAGTTTCTAATTCCTTTTTGGCTACCTTGAAGTTATGATGCCAATAATGTGCTACATAGGATTTTGCATGTTCTTGTGCTCTCATGTGTTGGGACAATCCTTTGTCTCAACTTATGTGATGACCACAGGAAGGAATAGCTCATGGATTTATTCCTATTATAGTGAGGGATAAGGGGAGAGTGATAAGGAACGTGGGGAGAGGAGATTGTAGGAGTGGCCAGTGAGATAGAATCCACCATCCTAAGATATGGATATTGGAGGCTTGGAGTTTTCAACCCATATTTTAGGTAGGAGATTTGAAGGGAAAATAAGAATAGAAGAGAAATAATATATGTGGGTTATAGAGACTAAAATTGGGAGGGGGGGTGCTCTATCAACTAAATTTGTAGAAAATTATACTAGGTTGAAAAAGAAAATGGAGAGACTAAGTTTTGTAATTGAAAATTACCCGTAATGTGAAAAAAATTATCATAAGATAGAAATTAACACATGTTGGCTTGAAGGGGCCTGACCCAGGTTCAGAGTTATTTAGCCAAACAAATCCCTGTACTACTGGCCGTTTCAACAACAGCTCACAGAGTGCGGACTGAGGTCTCACCCGAAGCAGTATGGGGGGATGCTAGAACCAAGTTTTTGCACCCTTCAGATGTCTGAAGGGTCGATTTAGTCCAACTGTGAATACCTTCGCGTAGGTCACTTTGCATACTTTCCTGACCTGCGAGGCCTTTGCGATCTATTGTAATCACCTTCGCACAACCCTAACTAGGGGCTGAGGTGCTTTCGCACCACTAAAGCAGCGATCAACGCTATTTCCCCAAGTTACACCGTGGATATTACTTATCTTCTTATAACAGTTAATTATCCTCACGTAGACATAGACTTTAACTTATCTTCCCTTTATCAACACATTCATATAGGTTCACGCATCATAGAGACAATAGAAATGCAATTTATATCCGATACATTCAATGCACAAAACAGGAAAAGATACACAGAAATGATGTAAAACTTCTCTTTATTAATGCTTCAATCGATTATAGACTCAACTTGCTCTGCTCACTCAGCTGTAGGGGTCCGCACACTCAGCTTCAGAGTACTAGGCCTCTACGCACTCAGTTGCAGAACCTTCTCCTACTCTACTACCCAAAGACTTGACTTTACACTTCAACTTAGACTCAATGCTTCATCTTATCTTAGATTGTTCCTTGTCCCTTTACACTTAGAGCCTCGCTCTATTTATACAACCCCATGGTCCGCGTACCATGGGTAGAACTCTCAAGACGACATTACATTACAAAAGTAAGGGCAGACAACCCTATGACTCAATTACAACTTCACGCTTTGCACCACGAATCACGGAGTCTTTACATCGGACTTAGTCAAAACTTGGGCCATAAGCCCCAAAGCTTGCCTTGGGGGACCCTGCGCCCAACAGTCCCCCAACACAAACATCGTGACTCGCCCTCAACTCACTCTTTTGGTGCGGAGACCTTCGTGCAGACACCTCCTAACTCTGCTGGGACTATTGCAAGGTAAGCAGTGCACTGAGTGACTACCTGATGTATCTCCTAGATGCGCTGTTCAGAGACCGTGGTATTTGAACTGCTTCCCTGTATCTACTCATGTGTCCCTTGCATCTATTTATAGTCCCACGCCTCCTTTCAATGGTCTTGAGCACTAATACTGTGCTTCCCAAGGCTAGTTAGGTGGTTGGGCCACCTGTATACAGCTTCAATCGACCATCAACTACTTTTCTTGGGAAAAGTTCACCTGTTAACTTTACTATCGGCATCGCGCACTTCACCATCCACTTTGCGCCACCATCGATGATCCCTCTAGTAATATGCGGTCCAATCCAAGGCAACAAGTGGATCAACTCTTGGCGGTAGTCCCCAAATTTGTCAACATAATCGTGCGCATCCTGTTTTATCACCATAGTTTTCTTATCAAGAAAGTCCTTCTTTCTTCCTTCCTGAAGCTTCTTGACTTCTTCTTCCATCATGGTGCTTTTCGCCCTTAACCGAACTATTTCCTTCATGAGTTCTTGGAGCCTAAGATCACCCTGTTGGATCTCTTCATCAGGTCCTAAGCGTTCTTCTTTGTCCAGTTGCGTAATCCCTTCTTCCAAGGATCTGTGAACCATCATATCCACAGGCACTGCTATGCGCAGACTAGGCATAATATACTCCATCGATATTATAGCGCTTGCTCCATAGGCTAGCCTAGAAGGCGTTTATCCCATCAGTTTCTTGCACATCGCCCTATAAGCCCATAGGATTGCTGGTACGTGTAGGTCCCTGTTATAGACATTTTTGGGCACTACAACCCCAAGCATAAAATGTCCATAAACCAAGGGCTCCTAAGTCCCTAAAGGTGTTGTTCCAACCCCTAAAAGAACAAGGTCAACTGATTACAGCATCTCCCAGAAGTTATCTATGAAAAAATACTCAGAACTGGTCAAAACTGGACCATTTCACCTGCTCCATAGGCAAAGTGCGTTGCATCCCACCTAAATACACATAGTAGGTGCGTTGCATTTCAAAAAGCCCTTCTATGGGGTGCGATGGGCGAGAAGGGACAAATGGCAGGGTCAATCCGCAAGGTGGAGAAGCATGGAATCTTCCAGAAACTTCTCCAGTGACACTTGCCTATCTGAATTCAACCAGGGATGAGTAAGAGATCATCAATCTCCAAGTGGAATCAAGAACTATCAGAGGGAAGACACTAATCAAATCACAAGCTGACTCATCTCCCTTGCAGACATCTATATATGGATCCCTCATCCCAGAGATCCAGAGGCTGGAATTTTGCATCTTGTAAGGAATTGCTGTTGGTTTCTTGAGGCAACATCATAGTGTTGGGTGATCTAAGATTTTCATGAGGTGAAGAAGGGCTTACTTGCTGAGAGGATGATGCTGGGTCAGAACAATTGGTTGTAATTCTCTTGGCTCTTTCTTGATTATCAATAAAACTATTCTAGTTTTCCTCCATACACTTGTGTGATTGATGTTTTATGCATTTGTGTGGTTAATATACATCTGATCCTATATTGCTTATGATAATAGATCCATGTTCTCATATAGTGTTATGCTGCTTTGATTCTACAGGTACTCTATGAAGCTAGGTATATAAGAAAGCAAGTAGCAAAGGACTACCAGAGGAGAGAGGAATCGAGCAAAGAACCAAGCGCAAGACAAAGGTTGGTCTCTTTTATTCTTCTCTCATCTATCTTTCATAAAGGAAAATGAAAGTAGTTTTACTTTGTTTGTTTCTAAGGTAGCTACCAGCCTTAGTGGGATTAGCAGTTTTGCATAGACACTATTCCCAATAACAAAATGGCGACTCCGCTGGGGAGCGAGTAGATTGTTTGTTCATCTACATTTGTTTACTTTATAAACTTACAGATGGAGCCTGAAGTCAAGCCAGCTAGCCTTCAAACTGAATTTGCTATGCAAGTGAAAAGTAGATCAATGTTGCTTCAGTCAATCTCCAGGTTTTATTTATGATTTAAACAATTGATTTACAAGCTCTCTAATTGCCCTTGTGGTGGCTCTAGTAACCTCCTTAGATCTACCCCGGTGATTGATTTACTGATTACCACTTGCTCGGCCAAAATCCCTGAACTGAACTGCAAACTGTGACCCAAAACCTAATCGAAGCCTCGTCCTTGGTCCAGCGCACTGTCTCTTCTGTGAATCTCAAATTCAGTGCACTTCCCGAGTGTAGTAGGTGAGTTGCATTTCAGTTTCACTGTGTTACAGGTGCACTGATCAGACTAGGCATTGTTCCTAAATTTTGGTTTCTGTGTTCACTCTTTTCAGATCTATTCAAGAGTTTTGCTGCCTGTAGTCAGTACACCTCTTTTTGAAACCCCTCTCCTTGTTGTTATTCCGCCTCCATTGTGAAAAGAACTGTAAATGTTTTTTTGTATTTTTTGAGTCATTTTTAGTTCTCCTTTACCAAGAAGTAACGTAATTATACTGTCGTTTCTTGATTTGAAAGTGTCGCAAGTGTCGTTTTCAGTCATAGAAGAGAGTCTGATTGCTCTTGATAGTCGATTACCCTGTTACTATTGTATTTCATCTGAATTAGTAGTTTTTCTACTGTCGAAAGCAAGTTTTCAATTCCAAATCGCGAAGTGTTGTCATTGTCCTCATTTTGTTTTGAAAAGAAACTTTTTAGTAATTGTCACTTTGAAAATAATTCAGATTTGCGCATTAGCTTTCTTTTTATCATTTACACATTAAGAAGGCTGAAAACAAATACATGCATGTGCATTTGCATTTAGACTGTTTGTTGGTTTGATTTAGGACAGTGCATATAGTGTGTGCTCTTTGCTCTTTGTTGAAATAACGCCATCTCTCTTTCCTTAGTAGCTAGGATTTTCATTGCACAAAGAAGATAAAATGACTGTTAATCATCTTAGATTTCATTTTAGGAATTGTACAACTACATCACGCGGTGAACCTGAAAGGAAAATTTCTTAAGAAAGATCAACTATAAAATAAATTTAATCAATCTAACAATTCTTTGGAACCTAACGCACAACATCTAGAAGTCTAGGCTAGAGACGTATTCCGGCGTCGTAAAGCCCGGTAACTGTTGTTTTCACTTTTGGTTGGGTGATTCCTCCACTTTGAGACGATAAGTGCCAATACGGACTTGTGCTTCCATGTACCGTCGAGTATATTTTGGGAGACCACAATAGGCTTAATCCTTTATCCATAGGAAGCCATGTCTGCCGCCCTATCGATCACAATGCACTGAACACAACATTCGAGAAGATTGACTGCCCGTATGGCTCTTCTCAACCTCCGTTGTTCAGAACACCGCAATTCCTTAACAATTGAGTCAGCAACTAAATGATACCGGAGTTACCCCCCAACCCTCTACTTCGTCCAATTCTTCCTCTCCTCCTTCCTCTTCGCTTGATGAAGGTGGTAAAGCCAAGAATCAAGTTCCTGAGAAGAAGAAGGAGAAGAAGAAGAAAGAGAAGAAGAAGAAGGAGCCAAAGGCAAAAAGGGGCAACCAAGCGTCGTCTAGTGAAAATCCACACACTTCACTGACCAGGCCTAAATCGCCATGTGTCATTTGCAAAGGAGACCACTATCATAGAGATTGTCCATGCACCGCTCGGATCTTAAGGGACTAGTCTCCTCGTTTGCACAACCCGGTGTCGTCAACCTCTAGTGATCATGTTGAAAGTACATTGTCAACTAGTGAAATTGAAGCCCCTGGACAAATAGGAAAAAGTAAACTTCCTTGTAGACTGTGTGAAGGCGATCAGGCCGTTCACCGTTGTCCCTTCTTAGATGAGGCTAAAAGAGTTTTGGACGACCGTCCGGTTTCACCGTTACGACTCCCTCCTTGATATAAGAAACTCTTGCCGAGTCCATCATTAGTTGAAAATCTGGCTGACACGCCCTTATGGTCAGCCGAAGCGGCTATCATTGAAGATAAACCATCTGAATCCATACCTGACGAAAGTCAAAAGGTCGAGGCGGTAGTTGACCCGGTCTTGCCTTCAGAGGTTCTGTCTTCAGATGATACAGTCACCGAAGAGAACAAAGATGGCACCGTCCAAATTCTCTTCGTAAGCATAGACTACGATGAACATGGGGGTATTTTACTTGTTCCTTTACCGTAGGAAGGAAGTTTGTCAGAGTCATACCCGACCGTCTATTCGGTCCCACCTCCAAGCAACCTGGTCGTTTCCTTTGACTGGAATCTACTAGGCAGACCCTGTTTACCGGCTAGCATACCATTCTGAATCATCACTCAAGTATATAGAATGGTTATGGCCGGTACCATCATAGATGAAGGGGCTTTTGTGAGTATCCTTTCCTTAACTGCTTGGAAACCGCTTGGTTCGCCATCGCTTTTGTCTGAAATGAGAAACCTAACAAGCTTTGATAAAGGAACTAGTCGACCATTAGGGATCCTTCCCAATGTACCCATTACATTGAGAGGGAAAACCGTTCACATGAACGTAATGGTAGTCCAAAGACCCCTGGATTATAATCTACTCCTTGGACGAGACTATATTTAGTGCATGGGAGCCATTGTCTCCTCACTCTTTAGAGTAATGTGTTTTCCGCACGAAGGAAGAGTGGTCAAGCTCATAGACTAGCTTTCATTCCCCGGTTCACGCATGGCAAATGGTCATATACCATCCCTGAATGGTGTTTTCACGCAAGGAATGTCTCATCAATCCCCAGTCCGTCCACCTGATGAGCACGAGTGATTCAGGGGACATGACTGAAACCCAGGGGGCATGCATCCTGGTCTGCTTCAGCAGAAGAACCTTGGGTATAGGGTTGATTTCCGCGAGGGATATATGACTAATCTGGCGAACCCGTCCTTACAAGAAAATGGGAACAGACTGGAATAAGATACTTTCGTTAAGGTTATGCCAGGTGACACCACTCCTCTTTGTCTATTTCGATAGGCATCGCCGAGAAAGAATTTTATCCGCTACGGGGATGAAACTTTCTTGGTAACCTGGAAATTTTTCTCTATACCTAGGGGCGTGCAAACCTTCTGGCGTGCAAGCGAAGAGCGACTATTTCTTTTTGAAATTTGTAGGTCCTCTAACCCTTTAAACTCGTAGCATTAGTTGTTTCCTAACTTGCATAAAGAAAGGATCCAAAGCAAAGCTTTGTAAGGTGCAAGCTCCACAAAAATGGCATCTTAGATGAGACATCCTTATTATACGACTGGATCAATCAGTTTTATTGCGGAATTCAACATCGTTAAAAAATAAACGTAAGCAATGAGCAAGTGTTTCCCCCCGTGTTTAAGCTCATTAAAAAATGAACTAATTTCTGGTAAATAACCATCGTGAATGTAGTACTTCAGCCTTTAAAGCCTTGGTCGTGTTCTCATCATCACCTCCACTCTGTATTGGCCGATCATTCACCTCCACTTGATTTTTTACCCCATTTGAGGAACAGCTGCGAAGAGTGATCTTGTTAGCCATCCTTGTGACACTGCCGTGATTGGAAAATTCCAAACCTTACCTGGAATCAACTGCTACCCGAAATTATCACTCGTTCCTCAAAAACGAGTCTCCATTAAGCTCTTTTCAACTGACTCGTAAAATATGAAAAGATTGCCGAGCCATTGGCCTCTCTAACTCGTTAAAGTGACAGGAAGTGCTATCCCTCCTTTAGATTTTAATCTTTTTGGACCTGAGGGATTATTACACAAAAAGATCGAGCGCTTGTCTTGTTCGGCTCGTTAAAATTACCGATAATTCATCCCTTTCATATTATTTTATACTTTTTCGGACTTAAGGGATTTGATGACAAAAAGGGATATTTGGAGTTTCCTTTACGTTCCTTTTCAGACCCTCTAAAATTGAAAAGGACCGAGTTATCTTTGTCGTTAAACTCGTTAAAACCTAATAGCGACAAACTTGTCCATAACATACAAGAATGAGTTTCACTATCGCTAGGCTCGTTAAAACATAACAATGGGTTTTCCTGAAGGGAAAATTATAGAACAAGAATATGTTATCCTCCTCAAGCTTGACAAAAATAAAGAGGTACTGGTCAGCAATGACTGGGGAAAAATTGGGAAGAAAACTTGAAGAAACTTTGTTGGTAGCAAGTCGCTCTTGAACATGACACTTTCACTCCGCATCCTAGTCGGGTTGGGTTGTTCCATTCACTGGTCATATCACCGTGGTTCCATCACACCATCCACATTTGGGGTTAATGCTACCAATCCATCATGTCATTGTCGCCGATATGTTCAAGAGAAGTCATTCAGAGAATTCACCTGTGTCTCACCCACTATAATACATTTTCGCTCCATTCTTTCATGACCACCACCTTGAACCATATATCACCAGATTGTTTTCACCTCCATTAAAATCATTTGCTCTGTTTCATGTCATTGATGTGGGATTCATTAATGCACTCCTATGACGGATCGCTTCTTGTCGACATCATCTCATTATCCAAGAAGGCGATCTAGGAACAACCCTTTCAGTACTTTGAAGCTTGCATGCCTCAATGGCAAGTTTCTCACTTCCGGCGACAGGTTTACATCAATGGCCTTCGACCGAAAGATTTTACGTGGTGTTCTACGCCAAGTCCCTTATTCACACAACGTGAATTGTACTGCAATACCTTGAGGATCATTATCATTATCGGTGATTCCTCTCGCGCCTGTTAACAACTTACATCATTGGTTGGTAATCAGGCGATGTCCTTCCATGTTCGACTCCAGAACATCTCTCACACGGATCGAGTTGTACTTTGAGTGAAGATTGAACGAGATTGAAGACCCCGGATCTAGTTTCATCCATTCGGGCTGCGATATATATTCAGGAAAAGAAAGACATCAAATCTACATCATTGCTGCACAGATAATCATCCAATCTAAGGGATGATGGCTCTACTAGAATCATCAGTCTACACTCAGACGATTGTCTATCTCATGTACATGAAAAATGAATTTATAAAGCTGAGCATGGGAATGCCCGCCTCAGCTAGATCATGAAAAAATTATGAAGATAATGTATTGTATTGTATATTATTACAGGTCTCCTTCCAGATTGAAAGAACTTCGGATCCTCATGATAAAGCATTTCACCCGACATCAAAAGATTAATGACCTCATGCTTTAGGGGGCAACTATTATGGAAATTTTTGGGCACTGCAACCCCAAGCATAAAATGTCTATAAGCCAAGGGCTCCTAAGTCCCTAAAGGTGTTGTTCCAACCCCTAAAAGAACAAGGTCAACTGATTACAGCATCTCCCAAAAGTTTTCTATGAAAAACTACTCAGAACTGGTCAAAACTAGACCATTTCACCTGCTCCATAGGCAAAGTGCGTTGCATCCCACCTAAATACACATAGTAGATGCGTTGCATTTCAAAAATCCCTTCTATGGGGTGCGATGGGCGAGAAGGGAAAAATGGCAGGGTCAATCCGCAAGGTGGAGAAGCATGGAATCTTCCAGAAACTTCTCCAGTGACACTTACCTATCTGAATTCAACCAGGGATGAGTAACAAATCATCAATCTCCAAGTGGAATCAAGAACTATCAGAGGGAAGACACTAATCAAATCACAAGCTGACTCATCTCCCTTGCAGACATCTATATATGGATCCCTCATCCCAGAGATCCAGAGGCTCGAATTTTGCATCTTGTAAGGAATTGCTGTTGGTTTCTTGAGGCAACATCATAGTGTTGGGTGTTCTAAGATTTTCATGAGGTGAGGAAGGGCTTACTTGCTGAGAGGATGATGCTGGGTCAGAACAATTGGTTGTAATTCTCTTGGCTCTTTCTTGATTATCAATAAAACTATTCTAGTTTTCCTCCATACACTTGTGTGATTGATGTTTTATGCATTTGTGTGGTTAATATACATCTGATCCTATATTGCTTATGATAATAGATCCATGTTCTCGTATAGTGTTATGCTTCTTTGATTCTACAGGTACTCTGTGAAGCTAGGTATACAAGAAAGCAAGTTGCAAAGGACTATCAGAAGAGAGAGGAATCGAGCAAAGAACCAAGCGCAAGACAGAGGTTGGTCTCTTTTATTCTTCCCTCATCTATCTTTCATAAAGGAAAATGAAAGTAGTTTTACTTTGTTTGTTTCTATGGTAGCTACCAGCCTTAGTGGGATTAGTAGTTCTACATAGACACTATTCCTGGTAACAAAATGGCGACTCTGCTGGGGAGCGAGTAGATTGTTTGTTCATCTACATTTGTTTACTTTATAAACTTACAGACGGAGCCTGAAGTCGAGCCAACTAGCCTTCAAACTGCATTTGCTATGCAAGTGCAAAGTAGATCAACGCTGCTTCAGTCAATCTCCAGGTTTTGTTTATGATTTAAACAATTGATTTACAAGCTCTCTAATTGACCTTGTGGTGGCTCTAGTAACCTCCTTAGATCTACCCCTGTGATTGATTTACTGATTACCACTTGCTCAACCAAAATCCCTGAACTGAACTGCAAACTGTGACCCAGAACCCAATCAAAGTCTCGTCCCTCGTCCAGCCCACTGTCTGTTCTGTGAATCTCAAATTCAGTGCACTTCCCGAGTGTAGTAGGTGCGTTGCATTTCAGTTTCACTGTGTTACAGGTGCGCTGATCAGACTAGGCATTGTTCCTAAATTTTGGTTTTTGTGTTCACTCTTTTCAGATCTATTCAAGAGTTTTGCTACCTGTAGTCAGTACACCTTTGTTTGAAACCCCTTTCCTTGCTGTTATTCCGCCTCCATTGTGAAAAGAACTGTAAATGTTTTTTTTGTATTTTTTGAGTCATTTTCAGTTCTCCTTTACAAAGAAGTAACGTAATTGTACTGTCGTTTCTTGATTTGCAAGTGTCGCAAGTGTCGTTTTCAGTCATAGAAGAGAGTCTGATTGCTCTTGATAGTCGATTACCCTGTTACTATTGTATTTGATCTAAATTAGTAGTTTTTCTAGTGTTGAAAGCAAGTTTTCAATTCCAAATCGCAAAGTGTTGTCATTGTCCTCATTTTGTTTTGAAAAGAAACTTGTTAGTAATTGTCACTTTGAAAATAATTCAGATTTACGCATTAGCTTTCTTTTAATAATTTACACATTAAGAAGGCTGAAAAAAAATACATGCATGTGCATTTGCATTTAGACTGTTTGTTGGTTTGATTTAGGACAGTGCATATAGTGTGTGCTCTTTGCTCTTTGTTGAAAGAACGCCATCTCTCTTTCCTTAGTAGCTAGGATTTTCATTGCACAAAGAAGATAAAACGACTGTTTATCATCTTAGATTGCATTTTAAGAATTGTACATCTACATCACGTGGTGAACTTGAAAGGAAAATTTCTTAAGCAAGATCAACTATAAAATAAATTTAATGAATCTAACAACGCTTTGGAACCTAACGCACAACATCTAGAAGTCTAGGCTAGAGACGTCTTCAGGCGTCGTAAAGCCTGGAAACTGTTGTTTTCACTTTTGGTTGGGTGATTCCTCCACTTTGAGATGATAAGTGCCAATACGGACTTGTGCTTCCATGTACTGTCGAGTATATTTTGGGAGACCACAATAGGCTTAATCCTTTATCCATAGGAAGCCGTGTCTGCCGCCCTATCGATCGCAATGCACTGAACACAGCATTCGAGAAGATTGACTGCCATACCGTAAAAAGTATTCTGTAGTTTTGCGATTGGTTTGGTAATCCCTCTGTTTAGATTTCCAGAGCAGTCCCTTTCATTCCTTTTCAGACTCCTTAACGGAAAAGGTCCATCTGAGCACTTGTCACTTCAGGCTCATTAAAAATCGAAGGCGACTAGAGTCATCTTTTGTTTTTTCTCGACTCTTAAAAATTGAAAAAACAAGTTGTGTCAAAGCGTCTAAAATTTATTTTAAACGGAATAATTATCACCTTTCCTACGTTGGTCTTGGGTTGAGGAAAATGGAGTCCACCAACCAAGGAATTCCTCTTGGAGGAAATCCTATTCCCTTCTCCTCTTGGGGATATGTTGGTGCACCCCACATGGCCACATTGTCACTTCCAGGATTGACAATTAGTTTGCCCGTATGGCTCTTCTCAACCTCCGTTGTTCAGAACACCGCAATTCCTTAACAATTGAGTCAGCAACTAAATGATACCGGAGTTACCCCCCAACCCTCTACTTCGTCCAATTCTTCCTCTCCTCCTTCCTCTTCGCTTGATGAAGGTGGTAAAGCCAAGAATCAAGTGCCTGAGAAGAAGAAGGAGAAGAAGAAGAAAGAGAAGAAGAAGAAGAAGCCAAAGGCAAAAAGGGGCAACCAAGCGTCGTCTAGTGAAAATCCACACACTGCACTGACCAGGCCTAAATCGCCATGTGTCATTTTCAAAGGAGACCACTATCATAGAGATTGTCCATGCACCGCTCGGATCTTAAGGGACTGGTCTCCTCGTTTGCACAACCCGGTGTCATCAACCTCTAGTGATCGTGTTGAAAGTACACTGTCGACTAGTGAAAGTGAAGCCCCTGGACAAATAGGAAAAAGTAAACTTCCTTGTAGACTGTGTGAAGGCGATCATGTCGTTCACCGTTGTCCCTTCTTAGATGAGGCTAAAAGAGTTTTGGACGACCGTCTGGTTTCACCGTTACGGCTCCCTCCTTGATATAAGAAACTCTTGCCGAGTCCGTCATTAGTTGAAAATCTGGCTGACACGCCCTTATGGTCAGCCGAAGCGGCTATCATTGAAGATAAACCATCTGAATCCATACCTGACGAAAGTCAAAAGGTCGAGGCGGTAGTTGACCCGGTCTTGCCTTCAGAGGTTCTGTCTTCAGATGATACAGTCACCGAAGAGAACAAAGATGGCACCGTCCAAATTCTCTTCGTAAGCACAGACTCCGATGAACATGGGGGTAGTTTACCTGTTCCTTTACCACAGGAAAGAAGTTCGTCAGATTCATACCCGGCCGTCTATTCGGTCCCCCCTCCAAGAAACATGGTCATTTCCTTTGACTGGAATCTACTAGGTAGACCCTATTTACCGGCTAGCATACCATTCCGAATCATCACTCAAGTATATAGAATGGTTATGGCCAGTACCATCATAGATGAAGGGGCTTTTGTGAGTATCCTTTCCTCAACTGCTTGGAAAGCGCTTGGTTTGCCATCGCTTTTGCTTGAAATGAGAAATCTAACAAGCTTTGACAAAGGAACCAGTCGACCGTTAGGGATTCTTCCCAATGTACCCATTACATTGAGAGGGAAAACTGTTCACATGAACGTAATGGTAGTCCAAAGACCCCTGGATTATAATCTACTCCTTGGACGAGACTATATTTATTGCATGGGAGCCATTGTCTCCTCACTCTTTAGAGTAATGTGTTTTCCGCACTAAGGAAGAGTGGTCAAGCTCGTAGACTAGCTTTCATTCCCCGGTTCACGCATGGAAAATAGTCATATACCATCCCTGAATGGTATTTTCATGCAAGGAATGTCTCATCAATCCCCAGCCCGTCCACCTGATGAATGCGAGTGATTCAGGGGACATGACTGAAACCCAGGGGGCATGCATCCTGGTCTGCTTCAGCAGAAGAACCTTGGGTATAGGGTTGATTTTCGCGAGGGATATATGACTAATCTGGCGAACCCATCCTTACAAGAAAATGGGAACAGACTGGAATAAGATACCTTCGTTAAGGTTATGCCGGGTGACACCACTCCTCTTTGCCTATTTCGATAGGCATCACCGAGAAAGAATTTTATCCGCTACGCGGATGAAACTTTCTTGGTAACCTGGAAATTTTTCTCTATACCTGGGGGCATGCAAACCTTTTGGCGTGCAAGTGAAGAGGGACTATTTATTTTTTAAATTTGTAGTTCCTCTAACCCTTTAAACTCGTAGGATTGGTTGTTTCCTAACTTGCATAAAGAAAGGATCCGGAGCAAAGCTTTGTAAGGTGCAAGCTCCACAGAAATGGCATCTTAGATGAGACATCCTTATTATACGACTGGATCAAGCAGTTTTATTGCAGAATTCAAGCTCGTTAAAAAATAAACATAAGCAATGAGCAAGTGTTTCCCCCCGCGTTTAAGCTCATTAAAAAATGAACTAATTTACGGTAAATAACCATCGTGAATGTAGTACTTCAGCCTTTAAAGCCTTGGTCGTGTTCTCATCATCACCTCCACTCTGTATTGGCCGATCATTCACCTCCACTAGATTGTTTACCCCTTTTGAGGAACAACTGCAAAGAGTGATCTTGTTAGCCATCCTTGTGACACTGCCGTGATTGGAAAATTCCAAACCTTACCTGGAATCAGCTGCTACCCGAATTTATCAGTCGTTCCTCAAAAACGAGTCTCCATTAAGCTCTTTTCAACTGACTCGTAAAATATGAAAAGATTGCCGAGCCATTGGCCTCTCCAGCTCGTTAAAGTGACCGGAAGTGCTATCCCTCCTTTAGATTTTAATCCTTTTGGACCTGAGGGATTATTACACAAAAAGATCGAGCGCTTGTCTTGTTCGGCTCGTTAAAATTACCGATAATTCATCCCTTTCGTATTATTTTATACTTTTTCGGACTTAAGGGGTTTGATGACGAAAAAGGATATTTGGAGTTTCCTTTATGTTCCTTTTCAGACTCTCAAAAATTGAAAAGGACCGAGTTATCTTTTTCATTAAACTCGTTAAAACCTAATAGCGACAAACTTGTCCATAACAGACAAGAATGAGTTTCACTATCGCTAGGCTCGTTAAAACATAGCGATGGGTTTGCCCAAAGGGAAAATTATAGAACAAGAATATGTTATCCTCCTCAAGCTTGACAAAAATAAAGAGGTTCTGGTCAGCAATGACTGGGGAAAAATTGGGAAGAAAACTTGAAGAAACTTTGTTGGTAGCAATTCGCTCTTGAACATGACACTTTCACTCCGCATCCTAGTTGGGTTGGGTTGTTCCATTCACTGGTCATATCACCATGGTTCCATCACACCATCCACATTTTCGGTTAATGCTACCAATCCATCATGTCAGTGTCGCTGATATGTTCAAGAGAAGTCATTCAGAGAATTCACCTGTGTCTCACCCACTATAATACATTTTCGCTCCATTCTTTCATGACCGCCACCTTGAACCATATATCACCAGATTGTTTTCACCTCCATTAAAATCATTTTCTCTGTTTCGTGTCATTGATGTGAGATTCATTAATGCCCTTCTATGACGGATCGCTTCTTGTCGACATTAGCTCATTATCCAAGAAGGCGATCTAGGAAAAACCCTTTCAGTACTTTGAAGCTTGCATGCCTCAATGGCAAGTTTCTCACTTCGGGCGACAGGTTTACATCAATGGCCTTCGACTGAAAGATTTTACGTGGTGTTCGACGCCAAGTCCCTTATTCACACCACGTGAATTGTACTGCAGTACCTTGAGGATCATTATCATTATCGGTGATTCCTCTCGCGCCTGTTAACAACTTACATCATTGGTTGGTAATCAGGTGATGTCTTTCCATGTTCGAATCCAGAACATCTCTCACACAGATCGACTTGTACTTTGAGTGAAGATTGAACGAGATTGAAGACCCCGGATCTAGTTTCATCCATTCGGGCTGCGATATATATTCAGGAAAAGAAAGACATCAAATGTACATCATTGCTGCACAGATAATCATCCAATCTAAGGGATGATGGCTCTACCAGAATCATCAGTCTACACTCAGACGATTGTCTATCTCATGTACATGAAAAATGAATTTATAAAGCTAAGCATGGGAATGCCCGCCTCAGCTAGATCATGAAAAAATTATGAAGATAATGTATTGTATTGTATCTTATTATAGGTCTCCTTCCAGCTTGAAAGAACTTCGGATCCTCATGATAAAGCATTTCACCCGACATCAAAAGATTAATGACCTCATGCTTTAGGGGGCAATTGTATAGACATTTTTGGGCACTGCAACCCCAAGCATAAAATGTCCATAAGCCAAGGGCTCCTAAGTCCCTAAAGGTGTTGTTCCAACCCCTAAAAGAACAAGGTCAACTGATTACAACATCTCCCAAAAGTTCTCCATGAAAAACTACTCAGAACTGGTCAAAACTGGACCATTTCACCTGCTCCATAGGCAAAGTGCATTGCATCCCACCTAAATACACAAAGTAGGTGCGTCGCATTTCAAAAATCCCTTCTATGGGGTGCGATGGGCGAGAAGGGACAAATGGCAGGGTCAATCTGCAAGGTGGAGAAGCATGGAATCTTCCAGAAACTTCTCCAGTGACACTTGCCTATCTGAATTCGACCAGGGATGAGTAAGATATCATCAATCTCCAAGTGGAATCAAGAACTATCAGAGGGAAGACACTAATCAAATTACAGGCTGACTCATCTCCCTTGCAAACATCTATATATGGATCCCTCATCCCAGAGATCCAGAGGCTGGAATTTTTCATCTTGTAAGGAATCGTTGTTGGTTTCTTGAGGCAACATCATAGTGTTGGGTGATCTAAGCTTTTCATGAGGTGAAGAAGGGCTTACTTGCTGAGAGGATGATGCTGGGTCAGAACAATTGGTTGTAATTCTGTTGGCTCTTTCTTGATTATCAATAAAACTATTCTAGTTTTCCTCCATACACTTGTGTGATTGATGTTTTATTCATTTGTGTGGTTAATATACATCTGATCCTATATTTCTTATGATAATATATCCATGTTCTCGTATAGTGTTATGCTGCTTTGATTCTACAGGTACTCTGTGAAGCTGGGTATACAAGAAAGCAAGTAGCAAAGGACTATCAGAAGAGAGAGGAATCAAGCAAAGAACCAAGCACAAGACAGAGGTTGGTCTCTTTTATTCTTCTCTCATCTATCTTTCATAAAGGAAAACGAAATTAGTTTTACTTTGTTTGTTTCTAAGGTAGCTACCAGCCTTAGTGGGATTAGCAGTTCTGCATAGACACTATTCCCAGTAACAGTCCCAATCACTTCGCTGCCTATTACCTACCTTTTTCAGTGCTTCACACACTTTATTAAAGGCTTCTACGTGGATAACCTTATGTGCTCTTGTTCTTTCCACATTCTGTCGTTCCAATTTGAGGAGTCGTTCACGCATTCACACCCCCCCCCCAACACATGCTTATTGATCGTATTTCCCATCATGAAGTTTAGGTGCATCCGCGCAGGTTGTTTGTCATATGTCTGTACCCACCTGGACAGATGCATGCGTGACCAACTCGTTAGTTGTATTTATCTGTTAGTTGCATCTTAGGCTTCCTAAAATGCATGCACATCATTATCCTTCATTCGCGCCAGTCCTCAAAGCTTCCTTGGTGCATACCCCACTACCTCGTGAGTGTAGCATGTAGTACCCACTTCAAAGCCTAGAAACTTTGCTTTTCTAGCACCTCCCTTTCAAATCTATCCAATAAATAATCTACCTCACCTAATCCATGATAAGTAGGGAGATCTCTCACTTCTGTCGATATGTAGCGTAGTGATCTTGTCATCATATTACAGTTCAACGTGGTTAACTCGTGTAACTAGTTCTACCATCACTCTATCTCTTCGTCCGAATCTGAAGTACAGGAGCTTTTGCGCTCCCATGAGATTTGTCCATCCGCGGCGGGATTTACCCAGTCTTTCTCTCACGCGGTTATCTTGTAGATGCAGTCCAAATCATCGTTGCTTTCATAGTCGCGCATTGGCTCTGTGTAGCGCGATCCCTCATCAGGGTCCAAGGGTATAACTACGTGGAGAGACTTCTTCTATAAAATCATCTTGCGCTTATTTAGATTAATCAACCCGTTCATGTCAGTGGCCCAATCAATTCCTAATAGCGCGGGGTAGGGATTGCTGTCATCAACAATCTTTATCACTTCTAAGTCTGTTAGTGTGCTCGCTCCTTCAATATCCACGGTGATTCCTACACTCTCCCCATAGGTATTATCTTTTGCTAGTTCGCCATTCAGAGCTAGATGGGAGACCATTACAACATAGGTCTTCCCATGTGCTCCCATGTCTGCTTTGGTAGAACATTCACATCCGATCCTAAGTCCAGAATTACTTGGTCCATCTCATATTCTTAAATCTACGCGATCAACCTCATTTCTCTTCCCATCCTCATCGTATGCCTTCCAATCTTCCGGACTACGTGCGGTTCTCCTGGCACAGTCCCAGTGCATCTGTTAATGAGTTCCTGCAATCCTTTTACAGCCTTACTGTTGCACAGTAGCTTCAAGAATGTTTCTAGGAACTTCATAAGTATATATGGGTCCATTTCCATCTCCGATCTATCTTTTCTTCCTGAGGTGGTGGAATCAACGAAGCTCTTCTTAGCTTCCATGAAGTTTTCCTTAGCGTGCTCCAAATCAAACTCTGCTTCTTTCGTTGGAGCCTTGCAAACCCAAGTACTATCTTTGGGTTGTTTGGCTTTATCATCTCCCATCACGATTCCACTTTAGAGCACAGTGTTCACATTTGGGTCTTCCTCGGGCGGCTCAGACCTCATCATCTGCAGGTTTTGAGTCGGGGGAGGTGGTAGCACTCCATTGTCATGTATCCTAGCTATCAGCATAGGGAAATCCTCCATTTCATGATCAAACAAGGTACAATACAGACATGATGGGCACGTTGGATTCGTACAATCATGGGCATAATGTCCTGGCCCTCCGCAATTGTAGCATATCAGCTACCCATGACCTCTTCTAGGTCCTCCTCCACCTCGGCCTCGCCCGCGCCCCTAAAATCATGTTCTGGTCAAGGGGCCGCGGTTTGGCCCAAACTTTGTTGGTGGTAGTTCTATTCATCATCAGCTCATAGCTTCTACAAATGCACTCATTGTGTCCAACCGATCTATAAAAATTATAGAACAACTGTTGCGAATTTTGTGTGTACTTCTGTAACAAATGGTAGTTGTCCGTAGCATGATTTCCTCCTATTTGAATAATCAAACACCACAAAGCAGGCACCGCGCTAGGTCCTGCTTGTGCCTTTGGTATTAATGACATTGGTTGTACTCCCGCAAGGTAGTTTGCGAACACTAGGCAGTGCTCCTTGTCAGGACCGTAACCCTTACATTTAACGCACCATACCTCTTTGCGCACTTCTGGTCGGGCTGTCCTATCCCATTTCAGACTCTGCATCTCAAGGCATAAGTTTTCAATAGCGCGTGGATCTGCTGAACTCTCAAGTTAGGATCCTGTATCAAGGTTTCATGCAACCTCATCGCGATGTCCAAGGCCTCTGCCTGGGTCATTAACCTTTGTTGTAATAACGTGTTCCTCAAATGTGGCGTTAACGATGTTACAAACCATTCATGGTGCTGTCCATCCGTCAAAGTCATATTATCTTCACGAATTGTACACTTCAGTCTCTAATCCAACTCCCAAGGAGTCTCGCCTGGTAGCATTATGATCTCTTTGAATCCAATGATCAACTGCGCCTTTGACTTCAACCTGCTAAATTCTCTGTTTAGCACAATTTGGATATCCGCAATCCCCACATTCAGATTGTCATTAGAATGCTTAATATACCAAGTCAGTGCGCAGTCCTGCAGAGCACTGAACAACGTCGCTTTCTTTATATTATCATCTGTAACTCCCTGCACTAGACATACGGCTTTTATCACGACCCAAAACTGGTTTGGATCTTCATTTCCTACTCCCTTGAACATGAAACTTTATCACTCTTGCCATATTGACTCGCGGTGGTGGCGGAGGTGGTACAGGTGAAGGTGGAGGTGAAGGCGGTGAAGTTGGTGGCGGTGTGGGTGGGGTGGTATGTGCAGAATCATCTACCTTATCAAATTGATCACACTTTGTGGATAGAACTTCGTGAGCTCTTCCTCGTCCCCTTATGGAGGTGAAATCAAAGGGCTATTCTCTGGTCCCTTACTTCCTTCGTTTTTGTAGGATTTTCCACTTGGTGTAGCTCCAGACATTAAGGTAATTGCATAACCCTCTTTTCCCACAATAACATTTTAATCCAAGTATTCAGAGACTTTATGTACTTACCTTGCGATCCTTTGAGAAAGCATCGCTCTGCCTCACTGTATCTATCTAAAGTATCCACGTGAACTCGGTAATGAATCTTCCTATAATATGATCGAGCCAGTGATAAATAGCGTGTGCGATCTTATCCTCCGATGCTTCCAATCTGTGCACCAATTTTGGGGTCCACACAATAGGATTGTCATGCTTCCACCTTCCTTGGCTATCTTCTAGCTTCACGATCCACTCATACAACTCAGTAGGGAAAGATACGAAGAAAATTTCATGGATCTCTGTGTACAGGTAGCAGTCTAACCACTCTTCTTTTTTGAGTCATGGATTCCTATTCTCTTACACCGTGAACTCGTGAATTCTCCTATCCAACGAACCCTCAATTTCCTTCTTAGTTGGATTCCAATGATATGACATCAGACATCTCTATACAGATTCCAGTCCCGACAACGGAACCATTTGTTGGCTTGAGGGGGCCTAACCTAGGTTCGGAGTTATTTAACCAAACAAATCACTATACTACTAGCCCTTTTGGCAACAGCCCGCGGAGCACGGACAGAGGTCTCACCGGAAGTAGTATGAGGGGACACTGGAACCAAGTTTCCACACCCTTGGGATGTCTGAGGGGTCGATTTAGTCCAACTGTGAATACCTTCATGCAGGTCACTTCGTGCACTTTCCTAACCTGTGAGGCCTTCGCGATCTATTATAATCACCTTCGCGCCACCCTAACCAGGGCCTAAGGTGCTTTTGCTTCACTAAAACAATGATCTGCACTATTTCCCCAAGTTACACCATGGATCTTACTTATCTTCTTATAACAGTTAGTTATCTTTGTGTAAACATATACTTTATCTTATCTTCCCTTTATCAACACATTCATATAGGTTCACACATCATTGAGATAATAGAAATGCAATTTATATCTGATACATTTAATGCACAAAACATGAAAAGATACACAGAAATGATGTAAAAATTCTCTTTATTAATGTTTCAACTGGTTATAGAATCAACCTGCCCTATGCGCTTAGCTGCAGGGGTTCGCGTACTCCGCTGCGGACTACTAGGCTTCTGCGCACTCAGTTGTAGAGCCTTCTCCTACTCTACTACCCAAAGACTCGACTTTACACTTCAATTTAGACTCAATGCTTCATCTTCTCTTAGATTGTTCCCTGTCCCTTTACACTTAGAGCCTGGCTCTATTTATACAATACCATGGTCCACGGACCATGGGTAGAACTCTCAAGCCAAAATTACATTACAAAAGTAAGGGTTGACAACCCTATGACTCAATTACAACTTCGCACTCTGCACCCACGAATCGCAGAGTCTTTACATCGAACTTAATCAAAACTTGGGCTTTAAGCCCCAAAACTTGCCTTGGGGGATCCCGTGCCCAACAACGCAAGAAAATAAAATGTAACATGCAAACATTAACATAATTTTTACCCTATGAAAATGAAAAATTCAAGGAAAAACCAAACTAATAGAATTCCATTAGATACCCTAGCCAAAAAGTTGACCAAGCTAGCCAAGTGAGCCTTCAGTGCCCACATCCCTGGACCTATTACAATAGATTATTCACCTAGCCTTTCAAAGGATTCATTACATGAATTCAATGATCTCAAAACCATGGGTACGAAAATTTGTGTGCCCAAAACCACTACCATTTGACCTTGTCAACTTTGACTCTTTCCCCAAGTCAAATTTACCTAACAATCCTCCCTTAAACATTGACTTGGAGTTTCGTTTACCAAATCTGACCAAACCAACGGTGAGTCAACACCACTCACCTCTAGCCCCTACCCCCTCAATTTTTATGCCTAAAGTATCTGTCAAACTAACATTCCCCCTATCGCCCAACTTTAATAACAAACTTTACGGATAATTTTCTAGGTGCATGGATGCCTTACTAGGTGTTATAGCAGTGTTCCCATTTACATGCAATTTAAATATTTGACTTCATTATAATTTTATTTTCTTTTTTCTTTTTTTCCTTGGCATATATGCTTCTATCCTCTTTCCATGACATGCTTCAACCCTCATGCTCTCATGGACCTCCCATAGTCTATCATACTCCATTACAATTGATTTTAATACATAAATCATATGGTCACATGGTGGATTGCTATCTTGTAAGTGACGCAATTATATGTGAAGGTGTTGGGAGCCGGATCCCCCAATGACAGTTTTGGGGCTAAAAGCCCATGTTTGAGTCAAATTTTCTAATAAAATTGTAAAGTCTCCACATTTTGTGGTTGCGAAGCGCGAACATGTCATAACTCATAAAGGGTTGTCTACCCTTAGTTTTGTAAAGTAAAGTCGGCTGTAAGAGATCTACCCATGGTCCGCGGAGCATGGGATTGTATAAAAAGAGCTAAGCTCTAAGTAGTTTTAGAGACACAAAATGTAAACGAGCCATAGCTTTGAAGTAAGAAGTCTAAGTCTTGGGTTTTAGCGTAGGTAGAGGCTCTACAGCTGAGTGCATAGAGACCTAGGGTAGAAGTCCACAGCTGAGTGCGTGGACCCCTACAGCTGAGTGCGCAGAGTGAATAGAGTCTGTAATCACTTGGAAGACATCAATAAAGAGAGACATTCTGCAATTTCTGTGTCTTTGTTCTGTTAATGCATCTTGTTGCCTTATGTATGAGTTTCCTTTATTATGCTTATATGATGCGCGAATGAATGCAATTACATTGGAAAACTGAACACAATTACGGATATCTATTTACGTAGTGTTAACTATAATTGTTTGATAAAAATAAGAAAGTCACTTAGACTAATTTGGGAATCTGCACGGTACGTTGCCATAGCAACGCGAAAGTACCTGAGCAGAAGGTTAGGGTTGTGAAGGGTGGAATAAGAGGCTAGTCTCGCAAGCCCTAGAGCTAAGTGACCTGCGCGAAGGAAGGGATAGAGGGAATTAACAGACATCACAACCATGTCAGGGTGTAGAAACTTGGTTCCAGCATCCCCCCATACTGCTTTGGGTGAGACTTCACTCCGCGCTCTACTGACTAATGCCGAAAGGGCCAACAGTGTAGGGATTTGTTTGGCTAATAAATGCTGAACTTGGGTTAGGCCCCCTCAAGCCAACAAATGGTTTCGTTGTTGGGATCAAAATCTGCATAAGAGATGTGTGATGTCGTATCACTGGAATACAACTAAGAAGGAGATCAGATACTGGTTGGATAGGAAGATCCACGAATTCGCGGCATAGGAGAACATAAACCAGCGATTAACAAAGGAATAGTGGTTTGACGAATACCTATATACGGAGATCCACGAAATATTTTTCTGCTCCTTTCCGGTTGAGCTATACGAGTGGATCGCGAAGCTAGTAGATAGCCAAGGAAGGTGGAAACTTGATGGTCCTATTGTTTGGACCCTGGAGCTAGTATAGAAGTTGGAAGCATCTGAGGAAAATATCACCCGCGCTATCGATCATTGGCTCAATCGCATCATAGGAGGATTTGTGACTGCATTCACAGTTGACACCTCAGTCAGCTATAGTGAGGTGGAGTGACGATTTTTCAAAAGATCACGAGGTAAGTACGTGAAATCTTTGAACACATTTATTAAAATTCTATTGTGCGAAAAACGGGTTATGCAGCCACCTTGATGTTTGGAGCTACGTGAAGTGGAAAAGTCTATAGAACGAAGGAAAAAAGGGTCATGAATATAGTCCATTAATTTCACCTACGCAAGGTGATGAAGAGGGGATAGCGCAGGTCTCTCCACGAAGTGCTCTTCAGTTAATAAGAGAAGGATTTCCGCGAATACCACCTCCACCCACACCACCTCCAACTTCACCTCCATCACCTACAACTTCATCCGTACCACCTAAACCTCCACTGCAATTCAGTATGGTAAATACAGTGAAGCTGCCTTTGTTCAAAGGCTTGGGAAATGAGGACTTGGACCAAGTCTAGTTCGTTGTGAAAGTTGTATTGGAAGCTCAGGGCATTACATATGATCATATAAAGAAGGTGACATTGGTTAGTGCTCTGCAAGATCACGCCCTAACCTGGTATATCAAGTACTCTAATGATAACCCAAATGATGGAGTGGCAGACATCCAAACAACACTGAATAGAGAATTCAGTGGGCCTAAATATGAGGCACAATCGATTGTGGGATTCAAAGAAATCGCAATGCAACCAGGCGAGACACCTTAGGAACTAGATCATAGGTTGAAGTGTACAATCCATGAAGCCAACATGAATTTGACAAATAGACATCATCGCGAGTGGTTTGTGGCTTTGCTACTGCCACACTTAAGGGTTGCGCTGTCACAACAGAAGATAACAACTTAGGCAGAGGCCTTGGAGATTTCCATGAGACTGCATGAAACGCCGATGCAAGATCCAAATCTGGGTGTTCAACAAATCCATGTGCAGTTGAAGAATCTGTGCATTGAGATGCAAAGTCTGAAGCAGGAAAGAATGGTTCGACTAGAGGTGCGCGAGGAGGTATGGTGCTTGAAATGCAAGAGTCAGGGGCATGACAAGGATCATTGCCTAGTATTTACGAACTATATTGCAGGAGGAGGACTGATTCCTTTGAGGCCAAAAGCTCAAGCAGGACCAAGTGTGGGGCCTGCATTATGGTGCGCTGTATGTTAGGGAGCAGGAAAACATGCCACAGATAACTGTCATTTGCTGCAGAAGTTTGTACATACACCACAATAGTTGTTTTGCAACTTTTGTCGGTCAGTAGGGAATGATGAGCGTAATTGCAGGAGTTATGAATTGATGATGGATAGAACTCTTGCTTATAGGGTTCAATAGAAACGTAGCCCCTTGACTAGAGTGCAGGGATGGCATGGATGCGGCCGAGGCAGAGGAGGACTTGGAAAATGTCAAGGACAGTTGATCTGCTACAATTCCGGAGGACTAGGACACTATGCCCATGATTGCACTAGCCCAACACATCCGTCGTGCAAGTATTGCACGCTGTTTGATCATGAAACAGAAAACTATCCTATGTTGATAGCAAGGATACATGACAAAGGGGTGCTACCACCTTTGCCAACTCAGAACCTGTAGATGATGAGGTCTGGGCTGCACGAGGAGGATCCAAACATAAATATAGTGCTCGAAAGTGGAATCGTGACAACAGATGACAAGGGGAAACAGCCAAAAGTCAGTACATGGGTTCTCAAAGCTCTGAAAAAGGAGGCTGAGTTCGATTTGGAGCACGCATGTGAGACCTTCATGGAAGCTAAGAAGAGCTTCTCTAAGGCCCCCACCTTCGAAAGAAAGGATAACCCTGATCAAGAGATGGACCCTTCTATGCTCACAACCTTCTTGGAGACATACATGAAGTTACTACGCGATAGTAAGGCTATGAAGGGGTTACAAGAGCTCATCAATAGATGCGCTGGAACCGCTCCACGTGAGCCGTGCATAGTACGAAATATTGGCATGCATAAAAAAAGAATGGTATGGGAGATGAGACTGACTGTACAGATAGGAGAGTATGAAATGGATCAGGTGATTTTGGACCTAGGGTCAAATGCGAATGTCCTACTGAAGCAGAATTGGGAATGGATGTGGAGACCGAACTGCAATGGTCTCTGATTCAGCTAAGGATGGCTAATCAACAAAAGATCATCCCCATGGGGTAGCTACAGGGGGTGACTATGGATATTGAAGGTTCAAGTGTGGTGGATGATTTTGAATTAATAGAGATAGTGGATGACAACAACCCCTATCCTGTGCTCCTGGGAATTGACTGGGCTAATGATATGAACGAGGTAATCAACCTAAAGAAGTGAAATATGATATTTGAGAAGAAATCGCTACGCATAATAGTACCCCTAGATCCTGCTAAAGGATTGTGCTATACTGAACCAGTCCACAATTATGAGAGATGACAATTTGGACTGTTTCTATAAGATAACAACGTGAGACCAAGATTGGGTGAATCCCACTGCAGATGGACAAATTACATGGGATCATGAGAGTTCCTACACTTCGGACTCTGATGAAGAGTTAGAACGCTGGCAAAATCAGTTACATGAAGTGACTACACTGAACTGAAACATGATGACCCCATCATTGCGCTGTGTGTCCTCAGAGGTAAGAAATCTGCCTACTTATGATGGCCTGAATGAGGTAGATATCTTTTTGGATGCATTTGAAGGGGAGGTACCAGAAAAGCAGTGCTTCAAGGCATTGGACTGGGCACTACGTGCTACGCCCACAAGATGGTGGGGTATGAATAAAGGAAGCTTTGATAATTGGCGCGAATGTAGGAAGATGATGAGAACAAAATTTGGGAAGCCTAAGATGCGAATTACAGACAAGTATGATGGAAAAGATGATCCATGCACGCATTTGGCCAAATGGGCCCAGGCTTATGGAGAATAGCTCCAAACTAAATGGGTGCACTTGTTCTATCATACCCTGGATGTTGTCGCGATGAATTGGTATGTAGGAAAAGAGCTCCACCATGGTATAGGTGAATGGGATATTCTGCGCAAGGGATTCATAATGACATTCAATTTTGAATATAGGTTTGACTGTATTGATGAGGTGCTACAAGAAGTGAAAGCATCAATATTTAGGATACCACAGGATCCTTTGGACTTGATTCAGCCTGAGTGGGCTACTCAGCTAAGTCATGCACTATAATGCTATAATGTGACCGCTGAAGAAGAATATGAGGATCCACGGAGGATTAACATTCCAGAAACATAGGGTCACCGCGAGGTTAAAGGACTGAAGATTAAGAATCCTGATATAACCGTGCCGTTGAAAACGAAACAAGTAAAAATTGGTACGGAGGCAGAACCCAAATTCACAAAAATTGGAGATTACTGGGATGACGGGATGGTGGATAAGGTCGCTGAATTTCTCCACGAGTACCAATATTTATTCCCTACCAAGTTTACGGATTTAAAAGGGATAATTAGGGACCTGGGTGTTATGTAGATCACATTAAATCCCGACACAGAAACGGTTAATAAAAGACTTTACCACCTCAATCTGAAGTATAAGGAGAAGGTCTGCTTAGAGCTAGACAAGATGCTCGTGGCAGGAATCATTGAGCCTGTGGAAGAATCTAACTAGGTAAACCCAATGGTGGTACAAGAGAAGAAGCAGAAGGATGAAATAACGATATGTGTGGATCTCATAAAGTTGAATGACGCTTGTGTACATGATCCTTTCCAGACTCTGTTCACTGATGAAGTGTTGGACAATGTTGGTGGCCAAGAAGCATATTCCTTCACTGATGGGTTCTTTGGGTATCACCAGATCAAAATCTTGCCGGAGGACAAAAGCAAGGAAACGTTTGCGACTAAATGGGGTTGTTTTCTATACAATGTAATGCCGTTTGGGTTGAAGAATGCGCCTGCGATCTCCTTGCGCATAGTCGTTGCTGCATTCAAGGAATTTATTCATAAGTTCTTGGAGGTATATTTTGATGACTGGACTGTGTTTGGGCCAGTAAAACGCCATGTAGAAAGCTTGCGCCTGATGTTGGATACCTGTCGGAGATACCAGATCGCACTCAATCTAAAGAAGTGTTTGCTTTGTGTTCCCTTTGAGCCCTATTGGGTCATGTGGTTTGCAGACAGGGACTGATGGTAGTTCCTGCAAAGATCGCGGTGATACTGAACTTGGAAGCACCGAGGAGTGTGAAGCAGTTGCGCGCTAATTTAGGACACATGGGATATTATAGAAAGTTTATCAAAGGCTATTCCTAGATCGCTGCGCCTATGGAGAAATTGTTGAAAAAGGATGTCACATTCTGCTGGAACGAGGACTGTAAGAAGAGCTTGGATGTATTGAAAGAAAATATGGTCACTGCGTCGATT
Source organism: Pinus tabuliformis (assembly GCA_031772625.1). Classification (NCBI taxonomy): domain Eukaryota; kingdom Viridiplantae; phylum Streptophyta; class Pinopsida; order Pinales; family Pinaceae; genus Pinus; species Pinus tabuliformis. The sequence continues at coordinate 149,591,159 of CM062816.1, forward strand.
CTAGTCTTCCCAGATTGGAAGAAGGAGTTTCATGTACATGTCGATGCGTCATGTATAGCGTTGGGAGTAGTACTGACACAAGCTAGCGGAGAAGGCTTCGACCATCCTATCATATTCACTAGCCGAAGATTATCCAAAGAAGAGAAGAACTATTCCACCATTGAGCGCGAAGGGTTAGCCATGGTGTATGTGCTCCATATGTTTAGGCACTACTCGTTGGGTGGCCATTTTAAGATGTATACAGACCACTCCACGCTGAAGTACCTAGTCAATAAGCCTGTGCTGAGGGGGAGAATATACAAGTGGATCTTATTGTTCCAGAAGTATGATTTTGAAGTTATTGTAAAGCTTGGATGGCTGAACGCACGACCAAACCATCTGTCGCGCATCAAAATGGGGGAGGAAGCCACTAATTTGAAATAAGGATCACCTAACGCGTAGCTATTTGTAGTGTGCATCACAAATGGTCATTTTGAGGATATAATACATTTCCTAATGACATGTGCTACACCAGAAGGATACATTGTCCAGCAGAAGAAGGAATTAGTGGCGTGCGCGATAGATTTCTCTGTCATTGTCAGGCATCTGTACGAAATGGGTATGATGAGATATTGCGACGGTATGTACTTGAGTTTGAAAGAAGTAGCATCCACGTAGACATTCATGAGGGCTCCATGAGAGGATATTGTGTAGGCAGAGAAACTGTGCAGAAGATTCTACGTGCAGGGTTGTGGTGGCCAACCCTCCATCAGGACTCAAAAGTGTATTGCAAGGTGTGTGATGTGTGTCAAAGAACTGGCAGGCCATCGCGGAGGGATGAGATGCCTCTAAATCCACAGATGACATTATAACCCTTTGAGAAGTGGGCAATAGATTTTGTGGAACCCATTCAACCCCAAGGAAAGATGGGAGCAAGGTACATTATCACCGCGATGGAGTATTTGACTCACTGGGCAGAGGCACAGCCTGTGAAGGATTGCACAGCCGTGACCACTGTAAAGTTCCTCTTTGAGCATGTATTGACGCGATTTGGATGTTTGAAGATCTTGATGATTGATCACGCTATGCACTTCCTGAATGAGACGATCAGCCCGCTGACAGAGGAATTTCAAGTATACCACCAGAACAGCACATCTTATCACCCGCAAGCTAACCGAATGGTGGAAGCGTTCAACAAAGTGCTCAAAAATGCATTTACCAAGGTTTTCAATGCTTAGCAAAGTGATTTGGACCTATGCATACCTACAGTACTATGGGCATATTGAACGACATGCAAGAAGTTGACTGGGAAACCCCCCTTTAGGCTTGTCTATGGGGTTGAAGCAGTGATGCCTATGGAATATTGTTATGAAACCAGCTCAAGAAAAGATAGAAAAGATAGATCAACGCCTTAGAATTCAGCCTCTTCGAGGGGGCAACCTCCTTTACATTACATAAATGAACAATTCTTGGATGATTCAAATGACAAAACCTCCTTTCTATATATAGGAGTCTAAGGAGTCACAATATAATCCAGCCGACCTAACAATAATAATATAAAGGCACAATAATAACAATAGTGGGCTTCTATGGGGCACAATAGTAACAATATGGGCACTACATGGGTACATCAATATAATAAGTGGGTTATACTAATAACAATAAGGGGTTACACTAGTAGTATAGGGGCCTAACATGCCCCTCTCCTTCAAAAAGCGTTGTCCTCAATGCTTGAGTAGTTCTTGATGCTTCTGTATAAAATTCTTGTCCTCCCATGTGGAATCTTCAGTGGATAAGTTCTTCCACTTGATGAGATACTCTTAAATTGATCGATTTCGTAGCTGTCGAGTTCTTGTTTCTATGACTGCTCCAGGTCCTAATATGATTTTTCCTTCCTCTTCAATTTCTGGCAATATTGTTTGAATTGGGATCTTTTGCAACTTTTGAATAAGTGGCCATACTTCTTCGTCCTTCTTCCATTCTTCCCTTGCTTCGTTTATCCAATCTGGTTGGATAATATAAATAGCACAAAACAATGCTTCCACATCCTCATCCTTGAAGAGTCTTCCCATTCGGTAAGGTCGCCATTTTTTAAGTGCATGTAGTATTGCCAACATTTCCTTCTCATAAATAGCTTGCTTGAGATGTAGTAGTAAAAATACCCAATCACCTACATCAAAACATTTTTCACTACGATGTTGATCTACCTGTTGTTTCGTTTGATTTTGCACCGAAGTGACGTTATCCTTTAAAAGTTGGAGAACTTGTTGTTGATGCTTGATGTGATCTTTCACTGCTTGAACCTTTTTCTTCTTCATATGTCCTTCTATCTCTAGAGTTTGAGGAGTGGTAATTTCTTCCAATCCTTTACAAGATATGGTAGGATTCATTTCTTGATGCTCGATATGATCTTTCACTTCTTGAACATTTTTCTTCTTGATATGTCCTTCTATCTTGATAGTTTGAGGAGTGGTAATTTCGAACAATTTATTACAAGATATGGTTGGATTCATTTCTTCTTTCTCGATGTGATCTTTCACTTCTTGCACCTTTTTCTTCTTGATATGTCCTTCTATCTTGAGAGTTTGAGGATTGGTAATTCTTGCCAGTGCTTTACAAGATATGGTCTGATTCATTTCTTCTTTCTCTGGGGTGGGGTCCTGGCGTATATCTTCTTCTTTTGATGTTTCTTGATCCTTTTCTTCCTCCTCTTCATATTCTATGTAAAATAATTTCTTCTCAGCACACTTATGACCTTTAGTGCATTTGCTATCACAATTGTAACAAAGCCCTTTTTCTCTTTTTTCTTCCAATTGTTGTGGTGTAACCCTTGTAGGTTGTGGAAGGCTAGGAGAAACAACACTTCCATCTTTATAGTTGTGAGGGGTACGCTTCCTGGTTTCCATAATTTTTCTTTCCACTATGTCACTAGTCCCTTTTACTCTTTCCAATTGTTGTGGTGTTGCTCTAAAGAAGGTGTTACTATTTGTATCCTCATAATGTGCTATCATTTCCTCCGTGAAAATTGACCACGTAACAAGTTGTTTACGAGAACAAAGCCCTTCGTACCATAAAAATTGATCTGGTTCTAAATATGAAGATGCAATACATACCTTTTGTAACAGCTGTACACCATGTAGATCAAAATATTGCTCCATGTGAAGTATCCAATTTACCGGATCCTTGCCATCAAACTTCCTCATCTTGCTTTTTCTTGATTTTAGGAGCTCGACCTTGAAACGACTGTAATTCTATACTTTTGGATCTTTAAGTTATGAAATTGTGAGATATAGTAGCCCTCTGTGTCCTCTTTCCAATGCCACTAGTCTGATCCAAATTGGATTCTCTAAGAAAACGTTATGCACAATCTCCCAAGATGACCTGATTATAGACCTTTCCAGAAGAGCGAACTTGTATGAAGTGCCACGTGTCACTATTTCGACCTTTGGATCTAAAAAATATATAAAAACAAACTACAGTCCATCCTCTTTCTATACCTTCTTACGAAATTTCAATCCGATCCCCAGAGAGAAAGTTATGACAATTTTCCCCAGGTCACCTATTTTGAATGTAATTCAGGAGTCTGCAAAAAGACCAACTTCCTCAGATCATATCTTTGCAAATATCGCGCAAAAATATCTCAAATTCGGACCTAAGGTTCAGCGCGATGTCTTCTAAAATGGGTTTTTTTTGTGACTTCTAAAACATCACAAAAAATAAGTTATAGCGGAAATGCCACGATGACCTGTTTGGAGCAGCGAAACCCTAGAATCCAAAGCTCTGATACCAAATGTTATGAAACCAGCTCAAGAAAAGATAGATCAACACCTTAGAATTCAGCCTCTTCGAGGGGGCAACCTCCTTTACATTACATAAATGAACAATTCTTGGATGATTCAAATGACAAAACCTCCTTTCTATATATAGGAGTCTAAGGAGTCACAATATAATCCAGCCGACCTAACAATAATAATATAAAGGCACAATAATAACAATAGTGGGCTTCTATGGGGCACAATAGTAACAATATGGGAACTACATGGGTACATCAATATAATAAGTGGGTTATACTAATAACAATAAGGGGTTACACTAGTAGTATAGGGGCCTAACAAATATATTGTGCCTAGTCTGCACGTAGTGACACTCATAGGTATGATGGATCACGGAGCCCTGGAGGAGAGGCTCGCATAGCTGGATGAGCTTGAGGAAGAGATATTTTTAGCTGGATTTCACCAACAGGTCCAAAAGTAGCGCAAAAAGGCATGGCATGATCAACACATTAAGCTGCGCACATTTAAGGTAAATGACCTGGTTTTGCTATATGATAGTAAGTTTGATAAATTTCGAGGAAAATTCAGAATGCACTGGTTAGGGCCCTATGCCATTAAGGAAATTACCTATGGAGGAGCGGTAAGTTGGTCAAATTAAATGGAAAATCCTTTCAAGAAAGGTGAATGGCAGTCGCTTGAAGACATACACCGGCGATCCGACCATGTGACTAAATGAAGGTAGCACAGTCTTAGCGCTCCAAGAAGCTGAAAGGAGGTGCAAGACTATAAAATACACTACCCGAGTTGGGGAGTTGCGCGATTGGAAGATGGTGCGAAGCAAGGAAGTGTCATAGGGTCTGTGGTAGCGCGAAGGGAGCTGCACTACCTAGGGAGAAATCACGCAGGTTGGTGGGAAAGTGACCGTTAAAGTCACTGTTCATGATTTGATGGTAGAAGTGAGGCCAAATGGAGTAGGTGACCAACATTTAAGACGAAATTTATGGCTCAGATCCTTGAAAATCTACTCCCAATCTGACATTAATGAACCGAGTTTGGGGGGAGGTCGGATTTGAATTCAAAATTCCCTATAAGTTACAAGTGGTTGTCCAGCAAAAAATAGCTGCCATTTTGAGTATTGAGTTATTGATCTCTCAGACACCCATGATACGAGAATTCTTTGAGGATTTCAAAGAGAGTCCCACATTTGTAAACTTACCAGAGACGTTGCGAGCATTGTTAAAAAGTGTTATGTCAACACCTGTAGAAATTATAAATACTGAACAAGTAGTAGAGGAGCCGACACAGGAAATGGAGGTAGAGGCAGAAGTTGCTACTCCGGAAGTGGCCGAAGTATTGGCAGAGGTCCCTAAATCACTGAGGACACCGAGACCAAAGTTGACCCCAACCAAGGAAATCGTGAAGGATAAGAAGGCAAAGAAGCCTGCCATATCGGTGCATGCATCGCCGAGGAGAAACCCACCAAAGCCCACTGCACAAGAGAAAGGCAAGGCCATAAAATTAGAACCAGAGGAGGAAGATATTGAAGACATCCCGATGGATGATGTTGATGTGGGAACTGAATTGGAGGAGGTTGAAGCCCAGGGTGCAGACCCTATTACTCGGTTGCCAGAGTATGTCCCTCTGTGCAAGCCTAAGACCAAGATACCAAAGGACATCAATGAGAGCAAGACTCCCCTGCAAACCCCTCTACTACCGGATGTAATTGTTTTCGATGGTCTGCACTTAGCATGAGTGCCGCTGCTAAAACTTGAAGATTGGGACTTGGCAGACCACAAGAAGTTCTAACACCTACCGACCAAGTAGCTGATGCACCGCATCATTGATACGCATACGGGAATGACCGAATTGGAGCTGTGGAGGTGGCTCAAGGGAGTAGAAAAAGCAGGGTTTCTCAACCTACTCTCAGCGCCACACTACAACTGCACCCCAGTGAAATTTTTGGTCATCAAGCAGCTACTGTGCTTGGCGCATGATGGGTGCATGTGGCTAGAGGAGCCGATGCCCATCACATATAGGTTGATTCAAAGAATAACATGACTGCCATATATAGGAGAGAATCCGGCCATGATCTTCGGTGGAAAAGGGAGCAAGCACGCTCTCACAGAATTAATGAAGGAAAAATTTAAACTGGTGAAGAAGCCGCGCAGATAAGCTATATCCAGCATCTGTGACCCCACTCTGAAGGTAGCCATGCAGATCCTCGTAGGGAAAGTGATGAGGAAGTGTCATGCTGATGAGGTTCTGATGCCTTTCGTCGCACTCACAGCACAGTGTGCTGAAGGAGTCCAATTGAACTAGTCGGACTACCTTCGCGGAGAGTTCCTAATGAACTGCCACAAAGCATAAGAGCTCAGCAAGACGTTCCACTATGCGAGGCTCTTGCTGTCAATTGCGCTGGTAGCATGGGAGCTACCAGAGGATAGCCAGTTCCCTTCGGTTACACCAGACCTCCCTGAAGAAATGAAGTACGGTTCGTTGTGGGTGACCAAGGATGCGTAGTGAGTCAGGTACAACAAGATCTTTTGGATCTTGATGGAGATGAACATTCAAATGGCCATAGATCGCAAACCACAATTATCGCCTACGATGTACGCTAACCTGCAGGGCTACACCGAATTCAAAGCCAACTTCCATCAAGTATCCATATGAGTGTGGAAAGGCCCTGCGTAGAAATGGTACAAATTGCTGTATCTGGCCATGGATGACACCATTGAAGTGGTGCTTGATCAATGGCCGATGGAGTGGAGCACTACCACAGAGTTGGCGGTGGGTGGGAGCAAGTTCGTCGCGTAGAAAAAGAAGGAGGAGGCCAAGATTAAGATGGCACAGCTAGCAGAGAAGAGGAAAAAGGAGGCCACTGATAAGGCCCAAGTGGAGCGTGAGGTCGCGCAATAAACAAGGAAGCAAACAGGTGGGACAGAGTGGGGCTTTGACAAAGGCACGAGCTCGCCTTCACTTGAGACAAAAGAGGAGACAAAAAAACACGACGCGGACCCTCACGAGACATCCACCCACATCAAGCGCCCAAGAGAACTGGAGAAGGGAGGGTCTAAGAAGAAATCAAAGGCGACCAAGACCTCTCTCGACCCCATCACATTAACAGAGGGAAATTTACATGATATCGGTGATATAGTCAGGGATGTCACTGTGGAGGCCCTGCAACAATTTGAACAGCAGCAATAGATCATCCTAGGGGCTACCAGATAGGGTTGTAGGAGCTGTAGACCTGCACATTGCAAGCTAGGATGATGTCTACCAGCTTGGCTACCGAAACTTCAGAGGCTGCCAATATGTTGCGCACGGAGGTTTCCAGTGTGATAGTGCTGCCGATGGAGCACTGACCATAGAGAATGAGGTTGACAAGCCCACTTTTAGTGCCCTAAAGGAAGTAGGGTTGAACTTGGTAGCACTCCCACGTGAATCACTCCACCTCTTGTATGATTGAGTAATTGCAGAACTGAGGGCCCGAGAGCACAACGCCCTCCAGGTGATTAGTGAACAGTGGATCAACAATGAGCAGATGGCCCTACAGAGAAATGTTGCCATCGCCACTGAGACTGAGGTGACCAATCAGAGAAAATGGATTATGTAGGTCATTGAGGAGGCATGTCGAATGGTCCTCGAGTTGGCCATTCTAGAGGAGGAGCCAATCGAGGTACACATCCACAAGTTGGCCACAGGGGTGCACGACACTCAGACTGAGATGGCGCGGGTTCAGTTGGAGTTGAACTTGCAAATTACAAAGTTACAGCTGAGGGCCCAGCCTTCAACTCCACCAAAAGTAAAGGAACAACAGGCGACCGCTATCACAGAATTAGTAGCAGCGGTGGATAGTGTAGTAGCAGACTACACACAGTTGTTTGAGCAGTCATTTGAGGTCCTGAAAATCTTGCAGGAGGACCCCAATATACAAACTCTAGGGATAGAAACATGTGATCTATAGCAATGCTATGATGAGGTTAAGGGCACAACGTGAACCGTCATGTTGAGACAGAGACTAGCTAAGTTGTAGGAGGCCAAGTAGCTGAAAGAACAAGTGGACATCAGGCTGCACAAGTAAGCAGTGCTAAAGGTGAGACTAAAGCCTTAGCTGGAGGAGGCTTATTCACTCACAGGATATATCGAAGGCAAGCTTGTGACTCTACATGCAACACAACAAAAGCTTCAGGCTGATAGTGCAAGAGTAGTGATCGAGTAGACAATGGAAGATGCGAAGCAAGCGGCAACTCAGTGCACGACCGAGGTATCGGTCATACGGGTCTAGCTGGAAGGGATTCGTGCAAATATCTCTGTGCCTACTGAGTGACTTGAGGGAGAGTCACAATGTTTGTGTTGGGGGCCTGTTGGGAGCGGGATCCCCCAAGGACAGTTTTGGGGCTAAAAGCCCATGTTTGAGTCAAATTTTGTAATAAAATTGTAAAGTCTCCGCATTTTGTGGTCGTGAAGCACGAACGTGTCATAACTCATAAAGGGTTGTCCGTCCTTAGTTTTGTAAAGTAAAGTCGGCTGTAAGAGATCTACCCATGGTCCACGGACCATGGGATTGTATAAAAAGAGTTAAGCTTTAAGTAGTTTTAGAGACACAGAATGTAAAAGAGTCGTAGCTCTGAAGTAAGAAGTCTATGTCTTGGGTCATGGCATAGGTAGAAGCTCTGTAGCTGAGTGCACAAAGGCCTAGTGTAGAAGTCTGCAGCTGAGTGCGCATGGTGAATAGAGTATGTAATCAGTTGGAAGACATCAATAAAGAGAGATATTCTGCAATTTCTGTGTCTTTGTTCTGTTAATCCATCTTGTCATCTTATGTATGAATTTCCTTTATTATGCTTATATGATGCATGAATGAATGCAATTACATTGGAAAACTAAATGCAATTATGAATATCTGTTTACGTGATGTTAACTATAATTATTTGATAAAGATAAGAAAGTCACTTAGATTAATTGGGGAATCTCCATGGTACGCTGCCATAGCAGTGCAAAAGTACCTGAGCAATAGGTTAGGGTTGCGTGAAGATCGATCGTACCCTTTTGCAAAGGTATTGAAGGGTGGAATAAGAGGCTAGTATGGTAAGCCCTAGAGCTAAGTAACCTGCGCGAAGGCAAGGATAGAGGGAATTAGCTGACATCACAACCATATCAGGGTGCTGAAACTTGGTTCCAGCATCCCCCCATATGGCTTTGGGTGATACTTGTTTGCATTATGATACAAGTGTTGTCCTTGATAGCAACTCACTCAGATGATAGTTCACAGTGCATCAGGTCAACAACAAAGGATTACAAATCAAACTCCAAAGAATGAAGAAAGAGAGGTATACGCTGGTTCACTTTGTCCAAGAAGCGTATACACACTGGTTAACAGAACAAATGTAGCGTATAACGTATACATGCACTTTCACAGGAGGAAAAGCATGTACATGTTGGAAAACCAAGTTTTTGGTCCAAGGTATTTTGATCAAAGGTATTTGGTCCGAGGTATTTGTTCCAAGGTATTGACCCTAGGTATTTGGTACAAGGTATTGGTCCTAAGTGGTGTTGGTCCAAGGTATTGAGAAAGGCCTAAGAGTATATAAGGAGGAGAAGATCATTAGGCCAAGTTTGCAAGCAATAAGATTCTAAGGAATACTTCTATCTAAAGTATATTTTATGTTGTAGGGTTATGTTTGGGACTGGATCTGAAATATTTATGTGCACCTTGAGTACAATATTGGATTACGAATCATGAGACTTGAAATGACTTATTCTTGAATGATCTAATATTGGTTGAGACTAGATCTGATGTTTTGCACCTGCTCTATTCGTTATCTATCATGATTTGGGTTTGTATGAAGTCTGGAATTGCAGCGAAGTTTTGAGTCAATATTTGCAGATTTGTACGCAGTTTCATCTCAACCAAAGAGCGTGTACATGTAGGTTTGGTTCTTTCAAGTAGCGTATACAAAAGAAAAGATTCTTTTCAGATGTGACTGATCTATCTGATCAAATTTTGTTGTTTTACTGCTATCTTTCAATGAAGTCTTCTTAGATCTGAATGTAAAACTGAATGCATAAGGACACTAGCATTTGATTGATTGATTGTATAAGTGAGAAGAAGTGTTCTTTGTCCCTACCTATGTAAAGCTCTATAGATATTTAGTATATTCATGGTTGGTACAAACTTGATTCAAAAGTTTATGTTTGCAATAGTTTTGAAGCTATACGCAGGTTTAATTCACAGAAGTAGCGTATACACACAGGTTGGGTTCAACTAAGTAGTGTATACACTCTAATGCATGATTTTTGAGGTTACAAGTGGTTCTGAATGATGAAGGGTTCTGGGTTCAGCACAGTGTTCTAGTGTCAGTGATCTGATTGTTCAGATCAACTGAATATTGGTTGATTCAGTTTATGTTTAAAAGCTTTGATGGGTCCAGTGTGAAAATTTGATGAAACGTGGCCTTCTGATTTTGGTGTTATGATCCAGGTGTATCTAATCTGAAAATTCATGAAACGTGGTCCCTGGTGGAAGAGTAAAGTTTTCTGTAGGTTGGCACCTACGTACTAGTAAACATATTCAATAATACAAGGGCTAAGGGGTTGTAGCTCCCTTCCAGTAGAAGCTGGAGAACGAGAGAAGGTTGTAACCTTTTACAGGTAGAAGCCTAGGTATTGGTATGAGTCTGCACCAGTACACGATTGTAAATAGATTTTCTTATCATTAAAAGAAGAGAGAGACGACAACAGCAGGTGCTTTTTACCCACATTGGGTTTCCACCTTAAATCTTGGAGTTTATGTATGTTGCTTATGTGTGATGCTTTATTATGCTTTTACGGCACTGTTTAATAAATCTCTGATATACTAGTTTAAGCTCAACACATAATAACTTTTCATTTTCTACATATACGATGGTTTTTTTAAGCACAGTTGCGTGTACATGCAAGTTCACTTCACTGAAGTAGCATATATAAATCTGTTTGGGAAATAAAATTATTGATCTGATAATACTGATTCACCCCCCTCTTAGTATTATTTCCAACAATTAGTATCAGAGCAGGTCCTTCAAAAGAAGCTTGATCACTTGAATGGAGATCTAGCAACATGAATAATCAATAAAGCATGGGATCCATCAAACCACCAATCTTCGATGGGAGCAAATTCGTTTATTGGAAAATAAGAACCACAACCTATCTACAATCTCTTGGAACGGATGTCTAGGAAATTGTGGAAGGAGGATATACATTTCCAACAACAATCCCTACAGATGTGTCAATTAAAAAGTAATATGAAACCATTGCCAAAGCTGTCAATAGTTTATTGGGAAGTCTATCAAAATCAAAGTTTTTCAAATTCATGCAGCTCGAATCAGCCAAAGAAATATGGGATAGAATCGTTCTGAGCTACGAAGGAGACTTTCAGGTAAAACGTGCTAAGCTTCAGACTCTTAGAATTCAGTATGAAACTCTTAAGATGCATGGTGATGAAAGTATATCTAGTTACTTCTTACGTATAGATGAGGTTGTTAATTGTATGAAGAATCTGAGTGGAGAAATAAAGGAAGTTACTTTAGTTGAGAAAGTTTTTGATTAGGAGCTCAGGACCAAGTGTCATAAAATGGTAAAAAATAAATGTGCTCAGAATTGGCTTGAACCTCAATGACTAGAAAGAGCTAATCCTCCTGATTCTGGCACCACAAACGGTTCAAAAAACTGTCTCCGTATGAGGACGTTATGCCAAAAACAAAATTGCCTAATAACATTTTTTTTTTGAATTTTTTTCAAAAAAATTAAAAAGAAAATATTCCAAAGAATATTCTTAAAAACTCCAAGGAATATTCCTTTTGAACTGACCAAAAAACTTCGACATGGCAGGCCCGGAGGCCACCACGTGGCTGGGGTGACATCAACATGACGTCAGCATAGCAATGCGCATGTTTTCAAAATTTTGGGACAGGTCCAAGGTTTGAATCCACTACCTGTCCTTTACAAATACAGTGCCTTACCAACGCGGATAGGTCCAAGGTTTGGACCCATGCCCTGGCCTTAACAAATACAGTGCCGTACCAACGTGCCACATGCTTCTTTTTTCGTTTGGTGGGGAACCATGGCTATATGAGTTTTGAAGTTTGCGTGGGAAGAAATGAACGGGGTCAGCCCCCCATAAGACGTGACCAGCACCTATGACCGTGGGCCTAAGCCACAACCGCCAGCACATATCAAACGGTCACAGTTAATTTTAAGTGGAAACATGATTGCATGCCATAAACGCGGGGTATTGCAATAAACTAAATGGTTAGTCAACCCGTAACGCCAACACGAAATCCGAGATAAAAACAGTTAACCACCAGTTCATTAAAAGTGTTCACATGTAACAGTCAGTTAAAATCGGTTCAGTTGGAGGCGGTTTGGTGGAGGGCGCCAAAATTGGTGGGCCCGCCATATTTGGTGGGCCTAACTGGCCCTAACTAAAGTTAGCTGGAGTGTTTCTAGGACCAATTGGCAATAGACTTCAATGAGCCATAACTTTGGCTAGGAAAGTCCTTTTTGGACAATTTGTTTTTTGATTTTAGGTCTCTTCGATCTTTTGAAGCCATTGGCATAGGTTTCATAGCCATATGAGGTCGTTTGTAGGTGATTTTTCTTTGGGGAAGTTCCAGGAGCCACTAGGGCCATATCAGTTTAGGAGCTGCATTGGGAAGTGTGCAACCATTGAATGTGGAACAGAGGTCATTTCTGAAGGCTTTAAGTATTTTGAGTCCATTTCTACAGCTCTTTTTTCCTTTTGAGGCATTATTCTCACTGTTTAGCTTTACGGAAGCTTTTAGGGCCACTAGGGCCATTTCAGTGATTGAGCTGTATTGGGCTAGGTTCATCTGTTTGAGGTGAAAAAAAGGCCTATTTCTACTGTAAAGAACCTTATGAATCCAATGAAGGTGTTTTCAGAAGCATTTGGAGACTTCTAAAGGCCGAGATGCTGAAGAGAAGTTTTAGGCAGCCTAGAGCCAACCAGGGGAGAAGGCCTAGATTGGGGATGCAGTGCTCATTTTGAGCAAATGAACAATCATTTGTTTATGTCAGATATGTGTTGCAGATAGTAGCAGAGGTTTTAGAGACATTTGAAGCATTCTGAAGGAGTTTGTGCTATTAAGAAGCTCAGGGAAGCTTAGTGCACCTGCTGAAGGAATCAAGTCCAAGGGAGCCTAGATCTACCTGCACAAAGAGGACAGCCATGACAGGGATGTATATGTTTTTCTAAACCCATGGGTTCATTCAGTAACCTTTTGGAGTTGAGTGTGGAAATCGTAAAAGAATTCAAGCCATAATCCCAAAGAGCCAAGTCTAGTTGACCAGAGCTCACAGGAGATGTAACCCACGAGATTCGGGTGAAATCGTTATTAAATTTTCTGTTATGTGTGATGTTTATTTGCTGCCTTATATGTCTGATATATATGATTAATATTAGTGGAAAAAAATCAAGTTAAAACACATAAACAGAAGAAAAGACATACACCTATTTCAAGCTAAAATTCCGCATAATGTCAAGTTCAAGCAAGGTCCATTTTTAATTGAATCTGAGTGTTTACTCCTTATTTCTTTAGGCAGAGTCTGTAGAGGGCTAGGTAGCTTCTGGATCTCATCCTCTCTTTAGAGGTGACATATCTAGTAAATGCCCCTACAGTCTATCTCTGTATTAGAAATAAGAAGTTCACATATTTGCAGATTTAAACTTGGAGTATTTGTGCACTCATTTACATAAATGAAAATGGATACCTTGCACCCTTTTCAAGTATATTCCATTTTCAGATTAGTTTTGAGATCCTTGTTTGCTAAATTTGAATCCAAAGTGTCTGCCATAAAAGAAAAACAGGATCTGCAAAATATCACTATGACATAGCTTCACGGAATCTTAACTGCCTCCGAGATGAGAGAAAGGGGACCATCAAATATGAGGGAAGCCGCATTTAAAGCTTCAGCAAAAGGAAAGGAAGAACACAATGAATCAGGACATATTTTAGAAGAAGAAGATGAGGTAAACTTTGTCAAGAAGCTTCAACAGGGTTCTTGAAGGTTTAGAGGTAAGCTACCCTTCAAATGCTTTGCTTGTGGCAGAGTCGGTCATTATGCTCCCGGATGTCCTCATAAAGATAAATATGAAAAAGGAAAGGAATATGCAAAATGGAATAGAAAACAAGTTGTGAATAAAAGGAGTTACTATACTCATGAAGATAGCGATGGTTTATCTAATAGTGATGAAGATGAAACTAGACAAGATTAGAGACTTCTCATGGCTTATGATGATGATAATTTTTGGGATGGTTTAGAAGAGGAAGACCTTCATGAAGAAATATCTAAACTCAAAATCTGTTTGGAAGAAAAGAATATGATTATAGATACCTTGACATACCAACTCGTTGAAAAGGAAAAACACAATGAAAAACTAGAGTGTGAAATTGTGGGTCTAAGAAAGGATATTGAGAAAATGAAATCTCTCAATTTTAGATTTGCTAAAGGATTGGAAACTTTAATTGAAATTATCAAAGTTCAGCGTTCTCCTCTGATAAAGACAGGTCTTGGGTATACTAAAGAAGCATCTCAATCACATAAGCTATCAACCTCCACCAAAAGCTATCTTGATGTAGCAAAGACCAATGAAAGTATGACAATTGTTAGCAAAGGCATAGAGCCGATCACCAGGTAAATCATACTCAATTTACTCCAAGGATGAATAGAAGCCACAACCAACCTCAGGCAAATCATACTCAATTTTCTCCAAAGATGAATATCAATAGAAACTACAATCACCAAGTTAATAGATTCGACAGTCGCAGGAACATTTTTAATGGGCAATGTTTTTCATGTCATAATTTTGGGCACAAAGCCGCTCAATGCGTTGCTTACAAAACCATCATGACTAGAGAAGTAGTGTTATAGACATTTTTGTGCCTCGCAGCATGGAGCATGAAATGTCAATAATTACAGGGATCCTCAGTCCCTAAACATGTTGTTCTTACCCCTAGAGGAACAAGGTCAGCAAACCACAGCACTTCCTATTAGTTCTCCACCTGAAAACACTTAAAAACAGGCTATTTTTGGATCATGTCAGCTGCTCCACTGAGCATCTGCGCTGAATGTCAACTGCTCCTCCTTGTACCTGCGCTGAAAGTCAACTCTAATGAAGGCTACCTGCACTGGGCGAGATTGGCCAAGTGGCACAGTCATTCTGCAAGGTGTCAATTGCCCAGGAAGCTTCCAAACTGACACTTGGTTCAAGGAATTCGCCCTGTGATGAGTAAGAGGTACTTGATCTCCATGTGTAAGCAAGGATCTCCAAGTGGACTTAAGAACTGAATATTAACTGAAGAGGGAGAGGACACAAGGCAGCTTTATGTCAGTCTCAAGCTGACTCATCCTTTCTCCTTCTACCCTATATATAGAGCTCTTCTATGAGGTCTAGGGAGGCTGGAATTTTGTGCAAAGCAAGGAAGTGCTGTTGGTTTACAGTTAGAGCTATTGGGTGATTGCTTTTATAGAGGAGAAGAGGAGATTTCTTGCTGCTGGGGAGGTGCTGCTGGATTGGAGCCATTTATGGTTGTAACCTTCTCAGAACCTTTTTCTTCTATCAATAAAGCTTTGATGTTCTCCTATATACTTGTATTGCAATGATGTATTGTTTTTATCTGTATATTTGATCCATCCTAATCCATGCATCAGTTATGAGTACATGTTTCTTGTAGTTTCCCTCTCTTGTTTTTGCAGGATCTTTGTGTAGCTGGGCCGGCAAAGGGAGCAAGGAGCTGGGAACAAGAGGCAAAGAGAGAAGACAAGATCGACAAAAGCGAAAGACATCGGTTGGTCAATCTTTTCTTCCTTCTCTGTACTTTCATAAAGGAAAAATATCAAAGCTTTACTTTCAGTTGTTGCTAAGGAACTATCACCCTTAGAGTAGGGATAGGGTCATTCCGAGTCGGATACTTTTCCCCACAACAAACTGGTGACTCCGCTGGGGAGCGTATCCGTTTGCTTTGTGTTTGTAGTATCTTTGCTATTCATTTCCTGAACCAAAGAGTACCGAATCGAAAAGCTTTTGACTATATCAAAAGCGAAGTAGAGGGGCTGTTACTCTTGCTCATTTTCTGAGCAGATTCATGATTTGAAGAGCTCATTTACAAAAGACTCTTGTGCTCTTTGTGATAGCTTTTCATCCTCTTGATCATCCCTTAGCTTGTACTTGACCTATAGCTTTTTATTTCAGCAAAAACAGTGAATTTTTGAGCTTTTTATGACCCGGAAATCCTTGTAAACGCAACTCTCGTGTCTCAGTGCAGGCTGTCCAAAGGCAGTCTGCATTTCAGCGCAGGTACTCCCTTCGGGAACTGCGCTGAGAGTCAGTTTGACAGACCAGAGCCTGCGCTGAACCAGTTAGGCTATGTCTTCCTGAGGTTTCCTACTGAGTCTTGGCCCTGTTTTCACTGTTGTTTTGCTGCTGATTGCTTGTCAGTTGTACTTGCTGTAAACCAACTTTCCTTGACATTATTCCGCCTCAGTTGTGTGATGAAACTGTGATTTTTCTTTCAGTATTTCTTGTTTCAGTTACAGTTTCCCATTGTGAAAAGCAAACCAGTATAGTTGTGGCCTCTTAGATCCTGAACTGTAAAAGTGTCTTTGTGATCTTAAGAGCTAGTTTTATTACTGTTCATGGCTGTTTGAGTTTGTTTGTTTTTCATTTTATGGTTTGAATTCATACATTTCCAGTGTCTAAACAAGTCGATCTTAAGGTGTCTTTTGATTTTGGACAAGCTTGTTTACTTTCGCTTGAAATTAGATTCAAAGTTATACAACAGTTTCCTTTTTGTCTTACATCAACATTAAGGAAAAAGAAAAGAAATATCTGCATTGTGCATGTGCATTATTGACAGTTTGCATGTGATTTAGGAAAAAGTGCATTTAGTGTGTGTTCTATGATCTGTGAGAAAAGTTGATGTCTTTCTTTTCCCTCAGTAGATTAAGGTTTTCAAAGTTGAAAGATTGAAAAGTTTTGCTTCTCATCTTAGATTGCATTTAGGAAGTTGTATACATACATCTCGTGGTGATCCTTAAAGGCAAACTGATAAGCAAGATCAACATTAAAATAAATCCAATTTACATAACAACGCTTTGTAACATAACGCAAACATCTAGAGGTCTAGGTAGAGACGTGTTCCGACGTCGTTAAACATAGTGACTGTCGATCTCTACGAAGGTGGGTGATTCCTCCTGAGAGACGATAGCACTAATACGGACTTGTGCTCCCGCGTACCGTCGCGTATATTGGGAGACCCCTATAGGCATTTATCCTTTATCCATAGGAAGCCGTGTCGACCGCCCTACTGATCGCGATGCAGTGAACACAGCATTCACGAAGATCGACCACCCGTACCGTAAAACGTATTCTGTGGTTTCGCGAAAGGTTTGGCACACCCTCTGCCTAGATCTCCAGAGCAGTTTCTTTTGGCCCTTTTCAAACTCTATAACTGAAAAGGTCCAACCGAGCATTTGTCACTTCGGGCTCGTTAAAACATCGAGGGCGACTAGAGTCATCTTTAGCTTTTTCTCGACTCTTAAAACATGAAAGAGCAAGTTTGTGTCTAAAAGCGTCGTTAATAAAATTTATTTTAAGCGGAACAAAATCACCTGTTATTCCCACGTTGATCTTTCAGTTGAAAAGTATGGAGCCCACCAACCAAGGAGGCAACCTTGGCGGAAGTCCAAATCCCTTCTCCTCTTGGGGAGATGTTGGTGCGCCTCATATGGCGACATTGTCACTTCCAGGATTGACAATTGGCCTACCTGTATGGCTCTTTTCAACTAATGTAGTCCAGATCGCCACTAATCCTGAACAGTCGAATCAACAGTCAGAACAGTCTAGAACTACCCACCAGCCTTCCACTTCTTACAATACTTCCTCTGATCCTTCATCTTCGCAAGGTAGAGCTGGCAAAAGTCAACCTCCCAAGGAGAAGAAGGAAAAGAAGAAGAAAGAAAAGAAGCAAAAGGAGCCTATGGCGAAGGCGACTGGGGGCAAGCAGAAGACAGCTGACAAAAACTCACACACTGCACCGACCGGGCCTAAATCGCCATGTGTCATATGTAGAGGAGACCATTTCCACAGAGATTGTCCCTGTATTCCCCGGATACTAAGGGACTGGTCCCCTCGTTTGCACAATTCGGGGGCATCAACCTCTGACAATCAAGTTGATTGTTTTCCGTCAACCAGCGAAAGTGAAGGATCAAGACAAAAAGGGGGAGTAAGATTCCCCTGTATGTTGTGTGAAGGCAGTCATGCCATCCACCGTTGTCCCTTCTTAGACGAAGCGAAGAGAGTTTTGGAAGATCGTCCGGTTTCACCGGTAAAACTTCCTCCTGGGTACAAAAAACTCGTGCCAAGTCCTTCGTTGGTTGAAAATACAGTTGGCCCACTCAAGTGGTCAACTGAAGCGTCAGTCACTGAAAATGAACCTACTGAATCCAGACCGGACGAAAGTCCAAAGGTCGATACGGCAGTTGACCCGGTTCTACCTTCAGAAGTTTCATCTTCAAATGACACCGTCGCCGAAGAGTCATCTTCATGCGACACCCTCACTGAAGAGAATAAGGATGACACCATCCAGGTTCTTTTCATTAGCACCGACTCTGATGAGCGTCAGGGCAATGCGCCCATTCCTTTATCGCAGGAAGGAACAACATCAGGGTCATACCCGGCCGTATATTCGGTCCCACCACCAAGCAACCTGGTTGTATCCTTTGATTGGAATCAACTAGGCAGACCCCGGTTACCAGCCAGTATACCATTCAGAATCATTGTCTAGATCTATAGAATGATTATGGCTGGTACTATCATTGATGAGGGGGCGTCTGTGAGTATCCTTTCCTCTGTTGCTTGGAAAGCACTGGGTTCCCCGGCGCTTTTACCTGAGTTAAGAAATCTCTCAGGTTTTGATAAAGGAACCAGTCGACCATTAGGAATCCTCCCCAATGTGCCTGTTACATTGAAAGGGAAGACCGTCAATTTGAACATGATGGTCGTCCAGGGACCCTTGGATTATAACCTACTCCTTGGACGTGACTATATTTATTGCATGGGAGCGATAGTCTCCTCACTCTTTAGAGTAATGTGTTTTCCACACGAAGGAAGGGTGGTCAAGCTCGTAGACCAACTTTCGTTTCCGGGATCTCGCATCGCAAATAGTCAAATACCATTCCTAAATGGTCTATTCACTCAGGATTCGCCTCCACCCCCAGTCCTCCTTCCCGATGAGTGCGAGTGATTCGGAAAGAAAGACTAGAACCCAGGGGGCATGCACCCTGGTCTGCTTCGGGCAGAAGAAACCCTGGGTATAAGGTAGAATTTCCGCAGAAGAATGGACTAGTCCGTACCCCGTCCGGCGGTGGAAGAGGGGTTGTTCTAGAATAATATTCTTTTGTCAAAGTTATGCGAGTGAGATAATCAGCTTCTCGCTCCCCTTGTCTAGATAATCAGGATACCGAGGAAGGGGACCATTTGCGGTAGCAAGTAGTCACCATCTTTGAAGACAAGCCTCACCCATTAAAACATATGTTTTGAAGGATAAGTAGGGGCAGCCTCCAAAGAAAAAGATTCTATTGCTGCAACAGGTGGTCGCCATCTTTAGTAACCTGATGATAGACATCGCCGAAGAAAGAGATTGATTTGCGGCAGCAAATAGAACCCTCTTCGGATAATAAGAAAGAGGCAAGCCTCCCTCAATAATACCAATGTTTTGTCTTTGAGTAGTGTTCTTCTTTTGTCACAAATAGCTGTTCGTTAAAAGTTGGGCCGACGGGAAGCCTGAGTACCGCATAAGACCCCTTAAAATAACGAGAAGACTAGTATCGTTAACATTAGATTGGCAAGATGACAAGTAGCTGTGAACACCCAAAGAAAAGCAGAGGTAGGGGAGAGGAGGGGCAACCTCGAAATTCTATCCTATGTCTGGGGGCATGCAAACTTTTGGAATGCGAGCGAGGGACGACTATTTATTTTTTAAATTTTTAGGTCCTCCCTTTAAACCTATAGGTCTAACCCTTTAAACTCGTAGGATTAGCCGATTCCGACCTTGCATGAAGAAAGCCTGTGGGGCAAAGGTAAAAACTTGCCAAAGTTGGAGCATAGCTTCGTGAGATAAAGCTCCTTAAAAAATAGCTATCTCACAGGAGGCATTCTTATTCTATGACTGGTATATCGAGCAGTTTTAGCACATAGTTCATGCTCGTTAAAAAATAAACGCAAGATCCGAGCAGTTTTAGCGCATAGTTCATGCTCGTTAAAAAATAAACATAAGTTGTGAGCAATCTTCCCCTAGAGTTCAAGCTCATTCAGAAAAAATAAACCGGTAAATAACCTTTTGAGATCGTAAATTCATCAGCCATAAAAGCCTTGGTCATGTTTGTGCACCGTCACCGCCACTTTTCATTTGGCCGATCATTCACCTCCATTTGTGTGTTTACCTCTTTTGAGAAACAGCTGCGAAGAGTGATTTCACCTAGCCATCCTTGTGACACTGCCGTGATTGGAAAATTCCAACCTGTACCTGGAATCTGCTGCTATCCCTGTTTATCACTCGTTCCTCAAAAGACGAGTCTTCTTTGAGCTCTTTTCACTGACTCGTAAAATATGAAAAGTTTGCCGAGTTTTGGCCTTCCAGCTCGTTAAACGACCGGAAGAGCTATCCCTCCTCTAGATTTTAATCTTTTTGGACCTGAGGGATTATTGCACAAAAAGATCGAGCGCTTGTTTTGTTCGGCTCGTTAAAGCAATCGAAAATTCATCCCTTCTGTATTGTTTTATACTTTTTCGGACTTAAGGGATTAGATGACGAAAAAGGAATTCTGGAGTTGACTTTATGTACCTTTTCAGACTCTCTAAAAATGAAAAGGACCGAGTTATCCTTGTCGTTAGACTCGTTAAATTCATTAAATAGCGACAAACTTGTCTTTAGACAAGAACGAGTTTCCCTATCGCTAAGCTCGCTAAATCATAGCGATGGGCTTGCCCGAAGGGCAGGTTATAGAACAAGCATATGTTATCCTCCTCAAGCTTGACAAAAATAAAGAGGTACTGGTCAGAAATGACTGGGGAAAAATTGGGAGAACATCAAAGCTTAATGGTAGCAAGTCGCTCTTGAACATGACACTTTTCCTCCGTACCACATCGGGTTGGGTTGTTTCATTCACCGGTCTCTTCACCATGGTCTTCGCCAAACCATCCACATTTTGGGGTAATGCTACCGATCCATCGCATCAGTGTCGTTATATGTTCAAGAGAGGTCATTCTGAAAGTGTCAACCGTGTCCCATCCACTGCCATACATTATCCTTCATCCATTCATGATCGCCACCCTGAATCATATGTCACAGTTTGTTTTCACCTCCACTAAAATCATTAGCTCCGTTCCGGGTCATTGATGTGGGATTCATTAAGGCCCTCCTTTGACGGATCGCTTCTTGTCGACTTCAGCTCATTATCCAAGAAGTTGATCTAGGAACAACCCCACCAGTACTTTGAAGCTTGCATGCCTCAATGGCAAGTTTCTCACTTCCGGCGACAGGTATACATCAATGACCTTCGACCAGAAGATTTTGCGTGGCGTTCGACGCCAAGTCCTTTATTCACGCCACGTGAATTGTACTGCAGTACCTTGAGGGTCATTATCATTATCGGTGATTCCTCTCGCGCTTGTTAACGGTTTTCATCATTGACCGGTAATCAAGCGATGTCTTTCCATGTTCGACTTCAACGAAATTCTCACATGGATTGACTTGTACTTAGAGTGAAGATCGAACGAGTTTGAAGACCCCGGATCTAGTTTCATCCATCCGGGCTGCGATACATATTCAGGAAATATAAAAGCATTTGTCATGTACATCATTACAACAGATGATCATCCTACTCAAAGGATGATAATTTCAGCAGAGAATTATCAGTCTACCATCAGACGATCGTCTGTTCTATGTACCAAAATGAATTTATAAAGCTGAGCATGGGAATGCCCGCCTCAGCTAGATCATGAAAACAGAATGAAAAATAATGTATTGTATTGTATTGTATTACAGGGCACCTCTCAGCACTTGAATGAACTTCGGACCCTCTGGATAAAGCATTTCACCCGATAAACGGCCTCATACTTTAGGGGGCAACTGTTATAGACATTTTTGTGCCTCGCAGCATGGAGCATGAAATGTCAATAATTACAGGGATCCTCAGTCCCTAAACATGTTGTTCTTACCCCTAGAAGAACAAGGTCAGCAAACCACAGCACTTCCTATCAGTTCTCCACCTGAAAACACTTAAAAACAGGCTATTTTTGGATCATGTCAGCTGCTCCACTGAGCATCTGCGCTGAATGTCAACTGCTCCTCCTTGTACCTGCGCTGAAAGTCAACTCTAATGAAGACTACCTGCGCTGGGCGAGATTGGCCAAGTGGCACAGTCATTCTGCAAGGTGTCAATTGCCCAGGAAGCTTCCAAACTGACACTTGGTTCAAGGAATTCGCCCTGTGATGAGTAAGAGGTACTTGATCTCCATGTGTAAGCAAGGATCTCCAAGTGGACTTAAGAACTGAAGATTAACTGAAGAGGGAGAGGACACAAGGCAGCTTTATGTCAGTCTCAAGCTGACTCATCCTTTCTCCTTCTACCCTAT
This sequence comes from Pinus tabuliformis, assembly GCA_031772625.1. Lineage (NCBI taxonomy): Eukaryota > Viridiplantae > Streptophyta > Pinopsida > Pinales > Pinaceae > Pinus > Pinus tabuliformis. The sequence continues at coordinate 149,613,602 of CM062816.1, forward strand.
ATATAGAGCTCTTCTATGAGGTCTAGGGAGGCTGGAATTTTGTGCAAAGCAAGGAAGTGCTGTTGGTTTACAGTTAGAGCTATTGGGTGATTGCTTTTATAGAGGAGAAGAGGAGATTTCTTGCTGCTGGGGAGGTGCTGCTGGATTGGAGCCATTTATGGTTGTAACCTTCTCAGAACCTTTTTCTTCTATCAATAAAGCTTTGATGTTCTCCTATATACTTGTATTGCAATGATGTATTGTTTTTATCTGTATATTTGATCCATCCTAATCCATGCATCAGTTATGAGTACATGTTTCTTGTAGTTTCCCTCTCTTGTTTTTGCAGGATCTTTGTGTAGCTGGGCCGGCAAAGGGAGCAAGGAGCTGGGAACAAGAGGCAAAGAGAGAAGACAGGATCGACAAAAGCGAAAGACATCGGTTGGTCAATCTTTTCTTCCTTCTCTGTACTTTCATAAAGGAAAAATATCAAAGCTTTACTTTCAGTTGTTGCTAAGGAACTATCACCCTTAGAGTAGGGATAGGGTCATTCCGAGTCGGATACTTTTCCCCACAACAAGTAGGAAATCAAAGGAATGTAACATGGATTAACAGAAGTTCCTATAATAACTTTTCTCCTCTTGAAAACGAAATAGAATGCTCAATTTGTAACAATTTTGGTCATGAAGAATCTGAATGCAGGAGAAAATTTCGGCAAACATCTCAAAAGGAGCAAACGCCATTAAATCCCAAGATATGGAGAAGGAAAGAATCTCAAACAGAAAGATGTGGTATAGCCTTGTATGCAAAAGGACAAGAAAATCAGTGGTACATCGATAGTGGATGCTCAAAACACATGACAGGTGATAAAGAAAAACTTCACTCATATAATGCCTTAGAAAAGGAAAAGAATGTCTCATTTGGAAATGACATTCCTGCTGTCATAAAAGGTGAAGGCTCTGTTTTCTTGAAAGAAAAGGTTAAAGCTGGAAATGTTATGTATGTAGATTGTTTAAAGCATAACCTGCTGAGTGTCAGTCAAATGTGTGATCAAGGAAATGAAGTAGTGTTTCGATCAAACGGATGTGTTTTTCGTGAGCTTGATACATGAGAGATAGTGATCAAAGGTACAAGAACACCAAACAACTTATACATACTCAAGGGAGGACAACAATAGTGCTATCTAAGCAAAAATGATGAAAACTAGATGTGGCATAGAAGATTGGGACATCTAAGCTTTTCTCAAATAAAAAACACATGCAGAATCAAGGCTGTTCGTGATCTTACAGATATCAGAACCCCAGAAAATACAATATGCAAACCATGTCAAATCGGTAAGCAAACCAGAGTCCACTTCATGGAAAAAGAAGGGTCATCTAGTAAGCCTCTTGAACTTGTCCATACTGATTTGTGTGGGCCATCAAGGAAAAAGTCACCTTGTGGAGAAGAATACTTTATTTTTTTCATCGATGATTTTTACAAAATGTGTTGGATAGGTCTTCTAAAGCATAAAGATGAAGCATTTGAAAAGTTCCAAGCCTTCAAAGCTTTGGTTGAAAATGAATCAGATCTAAAAATCAAATGCCTCAAATCTGATCGAGGAGGAGAATTTACATCGGATGAATTCTTTGACTTTTGTGAACAACATGGAATAAAAAGGCAATTCTCCACCACAAGGACTCCTCAGCAAAATGGTGTGGTAGAAAGAATGAATAGAACAATTCAGCAAATGGCTCGAGCTATGCTAGATGAATCTACAACTCCTGCAACCTTTTAGGGTTAAGCTGCATTCACTGCCATAACTATTCTCAACAAAGAAAATGTTTGGGTTAATAGCACTCAAACTTCAAATGAACTTTGGTATGGCAAGACTCCTACTGTAAAATACTTTAAACTTTTTGGAAGCAAATGTTTTATCAAAAGGATTGATGAAAAACTTGGTAAGTTTGAACCGAGAGCAGATGGAGGTATTCTTCTTGGTTATTCTTCCAGAAGTAAAGGATATAAATTTTATAATAAAAGACTTGGGAAAATTGTTCAAAGCATTGATGTTGTAGTTGATGAAGCATGCAAAAATCCAGAATAGATAAAATCAACAGAAGATTATGACAATGAAGAAGATGGGGATTATTTTCCCACATCAAATCAAAATGATATTGAAGAAGAAACCAATGAAGCACCAGAAGAAGAGATAATGGTAGAAGAAAAGACTCCGTCCAGGTATGTTTAGAAAAATCATTCAGAAACTCAAATTTTAGGGGAAAAAGAGGTAGGTGTATAGACAAGAAGAACTATTACAGGGACCTCAAGCTATCGGGCATTACTATCCTCCACCAAACCTCAAAATGTAAATGAAGTATGCAAATATGAATGTTGGATCAAGGCCATGGATGAAGAACTTGAGAAAATTGAAAATAATGATACTTGGGAATTAGTTCCTAGACCTCATGATAAAAATATTATAGGAACTAAATGGATATTCAAAAACAAGCTGAATGAAAATGGAGAAGTCATTAGAAACAAGGCCAGAATTGTTTGTAAAGGGTATGCTCAACAAGAAGGTATAGATTTTGAAGAAACCTTTGCACATGTTGCTAGACTTGAAGCCATAAGGATGTTTCTTGCCCTTTCTAGCTTTCAGAAATTCAAAGTATACCAAATGGATGTAAAATCAACCTTCCTTAATGGAGATTTAGAAGAAGAAGTTTATATTGAACAACCAGAAGGATTAATTCTTGGAAATGATGAAAAACCTGTATGCAGCCTCAAAAAGTCTCTCTATGGTATGAAACAGGCTCCAAGGGCTTGGTATTACCGCCTTGACAAATATCTACACCAACAAGGTTTTACAAAAGGTTTTGCAGATAACAATCTATATACAAAGATTGAAACTGATAAATTGCTAATTATTATTGTTTATGTTGATGATATCATTTTTGGTAGCAATGAAGAATCCATGAGTTAGAATTTTGCTTTAATAATGTAGCACGAATTTGAAATGTCCTTTCTTGGTGAACCTACCTATTTTCCTGGTCTACAAGTTCAACAGACTAAAGATGGTATTTTTCTGTCACAAACCAAATATCTCAAACAGATCTTGAAAAGGTTTGGAATGGAAGATTCTAAACCTGTATGTACCTAAATGGTAACGGGATGTAGTCTCAGCTCAAATGTTGAATCAACAATTGTACATCAACCAACTTATAGATCCATGATTGGCAGTCTACTTTATCTAACAGGTGCCCGACCTGAAATCATGCATGCAGTAGGAATAGTTGGAAGATTCCAAGCAAATCCAAAGGAATCACACCTTTAGGCAGTCAAAAGAATTTTCAAATATCTTCAAAGAACTTAGGACTTTGGTTTATGGTATCCTAGAGATACAGATCTTACTCTTCATGCATATACGGATGCAGATTGGGCAGGAAGTGTTGATGATAGAAAAAGCACTAGTGGTGGTGCATTTTATATGGGTTCCAGGTTAGTGTTTTGGTTCAGCAAGAAACAAAGTTCAATTGCTTTATCTATAGCTAAAGAAAAATATGTGGCTGTTGTATCTTGCTGCACACAACTACATTGGATGTGAAAAATTTGCAAGACATTCAGATCACATGTAATCCACCTATCTCCATTCTATGTGATAATACAAGTGCCATCAATATTTCAAAGAATCCATTCATGCACTCCAAGACCAAGCACATACCCATCAAGTACCATTTTCTACGAGAACAAGTGCTTGAACGAAAGGTTAAATTGGAATATGTTCCCTCCAAAGAACAGGTTGCTGATATATTCACTAAACCACTTCCCAGAGAAACATTTGAATATCTCAGACAAAAGATGGGAGTAGTTGCTGCATCATCCTACTGTTAAATCCATTTTTTTTAGAGAAAGGTTATTATACGTGTGTTTCATGAAGTATAGTCACATACACGCGTGTTTCTGTGGGTCAAGGAGCATATATGTTTTTTAGACAGGAAAAATAGTGGTGCATGATCTAATATGGGTGCTCTGTCTGATGTTGATGATTACAGTCTATCGATATGCTTTGATCATTAATTTCTTATATGACTAAAAAAGATGTCGTGATCATTGACTTGTTAACAATGCACGGGTAGCACAGGTTCAGGGGGAGCATTAACCTTCACATACAATCAACATTGTTGGCATTATGGTTGCTGAGCCTAGCTATGGCTTCAGATTTTTGTACCATTTGTTTCTTAAGTCATGTAAAAGTCTAGGGTGTGATATGTCTTCTCATAAATTTGAATGAGTCCTCTTGGACAAATGATGTAATTTGTATCCCCATTTTGCATGGGATGGATGATGTAATATTTATTATTTCTGTCATGTATAAACAATTGGTATATCCCCACTTGGTTGGGTGGATGAGTCAAATTTGGTATATCCCCACTTGGTTGGGAGATGGATGTATGTATGAGTCATTGGTGATAGGAAGGTCATACTCACATAGTTGACTTATAGAGTCATGTTATTCTTTTGGAGAATATTTTTGCAGACTCTGTATGTGCTCAAGGGGAGCATGGACAACATAATGTATGTCAAAGGGAGAGAATATCTTGGTCTGCCCTTTGCCCTTGATGTCAAAGGGGGAGAGTGTCTTGGTGTTGTTGTTGCCATCAAGTCCAAAGGGGGAGATTGTTGGCATTATGATACAGGTGTTGTCCTTGATGGCAACTCACTCAGATGAAAGTTCATAGTGCAGTAGGTCAACATAAAAGGATTATAGATCAAACTCCAAAGAATGAAGAAAGAGAGGTATATGTTGGTTCACTTAGTCCGAGAAGCGTATATGATGAGCCCCAAAAATGGATAATTATTTGGGCTCATTCAACCTCCTAATTCGACTTAATCCACCATTCTCATTAGTTTATTGCATGTTTTTGATTATATTTATGCTAATAGAGTGAATTGGGTTAGTCATTATGCCAACAAATCTAATGGGTGCTTTGTGTAGTCTTTTTGGTCAACTTGGAGACAAAATTGAAGGTTTTAATGAGCACTTGGCAGCCAAATTCGTGGGAGAACAAGGGAGAGGATTTGTAGGAAGGTGTCCCCTTCATTTATGGGCCCTTACCTCAAATTCTCCTCCATCAGCTCGGAGTTCAAAGGCCACCAAATCAATTATCACAAGGGCAGCCAAGCAAGTCAAGTAGGACTGCTGTTAACTGCAAGTTTTGGGCAGCCGAGTCCCTAAAGTTTAGGAGGGTTGTTGGGGTCCTCATTTTGTATAAATAAGAAGGCTTAGGGCCTCATTTTGGGGTTAGCCAGTAGTTAGTCATTTTGTATTCATTTTGTAGTTCGATTTTTAGGCAGTAGATTAGCTTTGCTTTCAACACATTTTCAAGTTCTCCTTGTGGACAGTTTTTGGAATGTAACATTTCTTTTGATCAATAAAGATGAATCCAGCTTTGCACCAGCTCTAAATCTCTCTTAGGAAGCTGTAGCTCTTGGGGTTGGGCCCATATCAAGTGCCCAATACCTCCTTTGTTTACTTTCATGTGTCTTTGCTGCAATCTTAGAATAAAATCTGCTATTTATATTTAAATCTTGTTTTGTTATTTAGGTTGTTTTTGATGAGTAAAATAACTTTTCATGCTCAAATTTAGTTGATCGGTTGCTAATAGAAAATGCTTCAAGAAAAGGGCCAACAAACATCTGTGGTTTCACCTCTCCCTCAGTGGGATCAGGAGCTGTGACTAGGATGACTTTGCTGCCCACAAAAACACTGATTTTTCTTTGCCATGCAATCGCTAGTATTTGATCTTCATGTGTAGAAGTTGGTTACAAGTTCAGAATTTCGTTTGCCTAGTTGCATGAGTTAAAATACATGGTTTCATTGCAGGTCACACTTCTGTTCATTCTCTTTACTGATAGCTAGCAAATTAGGTCAACGAAACTAGGTCTTTGAATTTACAAGTCTTTGTTGGTTCAGATTGGAAAAACGACTTGCAGAGTACCTGTACCACTCCTTCATCTGCTTACTCTCCATCAGCACCATCCACTCCACCCTCTACTTAGAATCCTTACCTCACGTTTGCCACATTTGCTCACATAACCCTAGTTTTTGTACATCATTGTTTAAGCCTTCTTTGAGCCAACTTAGCTATCTACACCTTCTCACCACTCCATACACCAGTCCCTGGGCCACTTCAGACCCCTATCCTACCTCCATATCCATTCATCCATCTTCTCTCACTCACCCATCCTCCAAAATCCAATTTTAAAACATCTTGTAGAAATTTCTGAACATCCTGTAGAACCCCTGTAGACTTCCTGTAGAAGCTCACGAATGAGGTTTCTTGATAGCCAAACTCTATGAAACTCTCTGGAAGGGTGTTAGGGACCCCTTAGGCCCTCTCTGAACCTTCTCGACCTCTTCCAAGCATTTCCTCTCGCCAATCCACCTCTGCACAGTCACAAACAGTTAAAAGCACATGCATGATAATTCTAATAACTTATTCAAAAATACAAAAAGATGTTTTCTTCAAGTATAGGTAGTCTAGACACATTTATTTTACCTTCATAGAAGTAATGGCATCCCTTCCAGTAGTTTGCATTCTCTCCTTTGCATCAGTAGGACTAGCTGGTAGAATTAGGGTTTGTTAGGGTTTGCGTTACTTTTTGGCTTTCATTTTCTTTCCGCAAGTAGATTAGCTTCCTTTGAGTTAGCTTTCATCCTTCAGTTAAAAAGCTTCTTATAAGCGCTCATAGAAGTTGGCTTAAGCCCCTAGCAGACTTGTTCCAGCTGACCAAGTGACAGCTGCGGCAAGAGCTAGTACTTGTGCATACAGCACCGTCGCTTCCAAGTTTGTTACGAACTACTGGGTTGATAAAATTCAAGAAGGGAGTCCCAGGGGTTGTAGCATTATTGCTACAATACTGGGGCCCACCAGTATACATGCTCATTAACAAAACAAAAGTAGTGCATAACATATACACACACTTTCACAGGAGGAAAAGCGCGTACATGTTGGAAAACCAAGTTTTTGGTCCAAGGTATTGGTCCTAAGTGGTTTTGGTCCAAGGTATTGAGAACGGCCTAAGAGTATATAAGGAGGAGAAAATCATTAAGCCAGGTGTGCAAGCAATAATATTCTAAGGAATACTTCTATCTGAAGTATATTTTATGTTGTAGGGTTATGTTTGGGACTGGACCTGAAATATTTGTGTGCACCTTGAGTTCAATATTGGATCAGGAATCATGAGACTTGAAATGACTTATTCTTGAATGATCTAATATTGGTTGAGACTAGATCTGATGTTTTGCGCCTGCTCTATTCGTTATCTATCATGATTTGGGTTTGTCTAAAGTCTGGAATTGCAGCAAAGTTCTGAGTCAATATTTGCAGATTTGTATGCAGGTTTGTCTCGGCCAAAGAGCGTGTACACGTAGGTTTGGTTCTTTCAAGTAGCATATACAAAAGAAAAGATTCTTTTCAGATCTGACTAATCTATCTGATCAAATTCTGTTGTTTTATTGTTGTTTGTCAATGAAGTCTTCTTAGATCTAAATGTAAAACTGAATGCATAAGGAGGCTGGAATTTGATTGATTGATTGTATAAGTGAGAATAAGTGTTCTCTGTCCATACTTGTGTAAAGCTCTGTAGATATTCAATATATTGATGGTTGGTGCAGACTTGATTCAAAAGTTTATGTTTGCAATAGTTTTGAAGGTATATGCAGGTTTAATTCATAGAAGTAGCGTATACATGCAGGTTGGGTTCAGCTATGTAGCGTATACACTCTAATGCATGATTTTTGAGGTTACAGATGGTTCTGAATGATGCAGGGTTCTAGGTTTAGTATAGTGTTCTGGTGTCACTGATCTGATTATTTAGATCAACTGAATATTGGTTGATGTAGTTTAAGTTTAAAAGCTTTGATGGGTCCAGTGTGAAAATTTGGTGAAATGTGGCCTTCTGATTGTGGTGTTCTGATCCAGGTGTATCTAGTCTGAAAATTCATGAAACGTGGTCCCTGGTGGAAGAGTAGAGTTTTTTATAGGCTGGCGCCTACGTACTAGTAAACATATTAGCTAGTACAAGAGCTAGGGGGTTGTAGCTCCCTTCTAGTAGGAGCTGGAGAACGAGAGAAGGTTTTAATCTTCTGTAGGTAGAAGCCTGCGTACTGGTATGAGTCTACACCAGTACACAATTGTAAATAGATTTTCTTATTATTAAAAGAATATAGAGATGACAACAACAGGTGGTTTTTACCCACATTGGGTTTCCACCTTAAATCTTGGGTTTATGTGTGTTGCTTATGTGTGATGCTTTATTCTGCTTTTATTGCACTCTCTAATAAATCTCTGATATACTAGTTTAAGCTCAACACATAATAAATTGTCTAAATCACAAGTTCTCTACATATACGATGGTTTCTTTAAGCACAGTTGCATGTACACGCAAGTTCACTTCAATGAAGTAGTGTATATAAATCTATTTGGGAAATAAAATTATTGATCTGATAATACTAATTCACCCACCTCTCAGTATTGTTTCCAACAAGACTTCGGTCCATGCTTCGTGGGCTAATGCTGAAAGCGCAAGTAGTGTAGGGATTTGTTTGCCTAGTTAATGCTGAACCTGGGTCAGGCCCCCTCAAGCCAATAGAAGGTTTCTTCCTTTGTTGTGTTAAAGGTGTGAAGCTAGACTCTAGGCCCTTGCTGCACAGGGTCCCTTATCTTCAATGAAAATTTTCCCATGGTTGCAAATGACAAGCATCACCAAAATAATTTTCATATCTTCCATGGCCATCACAACCATGGTCCCTTCCATAAGTTCTTAGGGTTTCTCGATTGTGTTCCTGGTGATATTATTTGACTTGTAAATAAAGAACGCAAAACCCTTGGTTTTTCTTGATTCCTTATCAAACCCTAATGACTCTTATTGAATTCCCCCATATTGCAAGAAAATTTTCACAAGCTTATTTGAGTTGATGTTCTTTTGAAGCCCGCCCATGCAGATTTTTCTACTAGAAACTTTTTGATAATCAAGAGGTGGAACCCAATCGACAAATGATAGACCATTATCTAGTTTTTAATTTACTTAATGAACTCCTTAAGCGAGTTGATACCATATAAAAGTGACATTTTTTCTTTCTACTTCTCTTTTCCATCATGATGTCCTCATTTTCAACCTAGCCATAAGCTAAGAAAATGGGCCTTGAGGTTTCTAGCTTCGTGTCTCGTCTTATCCCTAGAACAAAAATTTTCTCTTAATCGAGTCTTTTTTCATAATGTTTGAGAAATTCGTTTCTATATATTCATGATTTTAGGACATTAACTTAAGGAACTATGAGCTCTTCTTTCTTGAAACCTATCTCCTTGTCTTGTGGGCTCTACTCTTTGTGAGTTCTAGGCTAGTGTACAAAAACATACTCCTCATGCTTTAGCTCTTTTGCAAGACACATCAGAACAATATTCCCACATGGTCGTTGGAAATATTATGATCCCATTTTCAATTCTTTGGGGAACTCTTATGGAGCTCGGCTTCCAAGTCCTAGGTCCCTAATACTCATGGATTTCTACTATGGACTTGCTCACCATGACTTCCATTGCACCATTGCTATCTCACTCCAAATCCAAAACTAGATGGATTAGAAAAATGAATGAATCCATTTCCAAACCTAATATTGCTAGATATCCTAGGCCAAATAAAAACTTTACCACAAAGGCATCCCTCTGAAGCCAAAATATGGACCAAGGCCCCAATACCAATTGTTAAAAAAAATACTACCAGATAAAAATTAACACATCAACATAAAACATAACATGCAAACACTGGCACAGTGTTTACCGTAGGGAAACCCCAACTCCAGGGAAAAATCCAACTAACATAGTTCCATTAGATCCCTTGGCTAAAAATCTAACCATGTGAGCCTTCACTACTCACATCCCTCGACCCTCTTGCAACAAAGTATTCACCCAACCTTTTAAAGGATTAATTACATGCATTACACATGAACAAACCTATGGGTACTCAAAACCATGCTCCCAAAACCACTTTCCAACTTTTACTCTTCCCCAAGTCAATTTTACCTAACATATAATATGAATAGAGCAAAATATACTAGAGTTTGGGTGAAAAATCATCCATGAACCATGAATTTCTACATCATCAGGAGCAAAGATAATGAGCTAGGCTATAATTCATTTGTGTTTTGCAACTACCATCATTGAATGAATCCATTGTCTGATATGTTTGATGTTTAATGCCATTCATTTCATCCCTCCTATCTAGGAAATTACAATCTCCCATGTGGTAGTGAATCATGGAGGTAGGTGGTCATAACTACTAGGGGTTGGTGATATATGTATTGTTCAGAGAAAGCACCCTATGTGGGTTTAATACAAAGGGAATGTTGATTCAATGAAAATAATAAATTTTGAATAAGTTCCTATACAAATATGTGACAAAAGACAAATTGATGTTAATATGAATTAAAAAGGGTAGACAATTTATTGTTACTTATAACTAATACTTTCTATGCATTTTATTCATAAACAAAAATTAATATATAACATCTTATAATGGTAGACATGTCAGAATTGTTTTTTCCTAGTTGATGGTAAACCATTGAAAAGTATCAATCTTAAGAATGGTGGTAGAAACTAAGTCTAAATGATCACCTAAAAAACATTTAGGATTTATTACAAAAGAAATTTGGACACCGTAGTCTAATATATGTAAATTGAGTATAAATTCTACTAATCCTGTATCTATAATTCCCACATCCTATCATGGAAATACCCATGATTAGTATAAGAAAATAATGATTATCTTATTACAAAAAATATTTACAATTCACTCACACAATCCCTACTAGTGCATATGCATTCTACATGATTTCCTAGTATGCTGTCCAATTTTTACTTATTCTCACTTCCTATGCTATCTTCAATTTCACTTAAATCCATCTAGATCATTGCATCCCTATTTTCTCTCACTCTACTCATTTATGTACTATTTCTCCCTTGAAAACCTTTTATAGAAGTACAAATTTTCCATCTTGAAATTCTAGCCAATATATCATATTTTCATTGTAACCCCGTCAACAACAACCTTTAATTAGGAAATCTCACCCAAATCTATTTTTGCATATTCTTCCAACACGTTGTAACTATGTACTTTATATCTTCCCATCACCTTAATGATGTAGTATTTTATAACCCACTTTACCACTCCCATTATGGAATCACTTACCATTATTGCTTATTATTCATTGGATTTTCTTAGTTGTTGAATACTTCTTTAAACTTCATTGATTCATTCCTTGTCAAGCCTTTTCTTTTTCCACTCAAAACCAATTTAGTCCCTATGGAATGATATATTCATCCATGGATACTTTCAAAGTGAACGAGACTTTTCTATTCCACCTGCTGAATCATTTACCTGTCCCTTACTTCCATTGTGCACTTTGATAATAGAAGTGGATAACCTACTCTAATTACTTTTATACATAATTTTTTGGTTCATGGCTTCAAAGTTTTTTTCCAAGAATTTCTATGCTTTCACATGGATATGGCTCACTAATCCCGTGAGTCATGTGTCCCCTCATGAGACCCTTGTTCTCCCTTGCTCAAGATTTTTAACCATTAATACACTTCTACTTTCGAGGATAAGGGGTATCATTTATCATTTTATGCATATCAATTCCATTCTTCACCTGATGTCTTGTTCTTGTTGTGGTTGTTTGGTTACACTTGTCAACTAAATACAATGATACAAACCTTCACAACTCTTTTATTCATAATTGTTCCCTAGAGTTATATCATGCAATTGACCTACACAATTTTCATACATAGCATTTGATCATGTTTTTTATAAACACGACATAACTCTCTATTCTTGGATGTTCCCTTTCTAATCAACAATATGTAGCCTAGGTTTATAGTGGCAGCCAGTTGGATTTGATCCTGGGCCTGCTCAGGATAACTCTCACCAGTTACCGATTATCCTAGATCTAAAAAAAAAAAAAAAACTCAACAAGGTGATTGCACTTCCAAACATGCCTCTGTATCATTAGACAAGAATCTTCTTAAAATATATGCAACCTTACGTACTCAATATTCACATCTCGCATGTACCTTTATCATCTAGAAATGTTTTTCCAAAATTAACATTGTTTTGGAATTTTCGTACTAAACCATGGCATGGTTTATGGAGTCCAATTATCCTTTTTTATACTACTTTCTAAAACAACCAAATGCTTTCATAGATAATTTAATCCATCCTTCAAATTTTTATCTAGGCTTATTTTTCAATGACTATACCCATGTTGCAACATCATTCATGAGCTAAAAGTTATGACTTCCATAATTTCTTGTTTCTACTAGATTATGCCCTTTTTCATTGGTGTAATCTAGTTCAAAGACCAGCTTCAACCACAAATATAAGAAACACTAGCGTGAACTAGAGAAAATTTTATATTGGGAATTGATGGTATACCTTATTGACTATACACCAATGTTTATGTTGCTAATTTGACACCCTTCAAATTTTGCATACATTTAGACTTGTCAACTTTTCCCTTTTGGAATTTTCCTAAACATGGAACTTAAAAGATGATTGTCTCCTAATAGAGAGGACCTAATAAATTTTGAGAAAGACAAGGTTGGATCAATTGCTGAGTAGGTAAAATTTTTAGTAAATAATTTTTTAAGATTTTTTGTTCTGGGGTTCCTTACCCCCTTTGAAGGTCTTAAAAGTTGCCCCAAAATGGCATGGAATATTGGAGTTTTCCTTGTTTTTGCATCTCGTTTCCAAACCATTTAGAATTTAGTAAAATGTTCAATTGGGTATATTACTGTGTGTATTTTGGAGTCCTTGTAACGAGTTAATCGATAATATGGTGTTTGTTAAAAAGTGTCTCCATGCATTTTAAAAACTACTACTTGCCTATTGACTCTCATTGAAACTTTTGCAGGCCTTAGAATTGTGGGAATAACCTTCAAATTTGCTATGATTCTATGTTTTTCTAATCTTTCTAAGGCCAAATCAAGTTTTTGTCTCTTGACTTTTATCATCATCCATATTATTCTTTTCGTTCCTTCTCATCTCATTTTCTTTTCTCCTTCTCCTCTTCCTTTCCTTTCTTTTCTTCTCTTTTATGATGTGTCACATAAAATAATTGTTTTCAACAACAATAGGTGTATTGCACCATTTTTATATATATATGAAATGCCTTATCACACCTTGAATATTTTTCTACTCTAATTGTAACCTTTTTTGAATTTTTTTTCTTTAGATTATAAATTTTTTTTCTTTTTCTTTTGATGTTATAACTTGGGAACAATTTCCCTTCTTTCTACTCTATCACATCTGAAGATCATTTTATTGTTTAATGTGTCACATGAGATATTTTTTTGATGCGACATATTACATATTTATTTTTCCTTTTTTTTATAAAGATAATTTTGATTCCTTCCTTTTTTTGAGTGATATGTCACATGAAAGTAAAATTGGCGCAATACATCACTCCATTCATCTTTTCATCCATACAATACAAAGCGTTTTTCTTCTTTAATTTTTCCAAAATTTCTCTAGCAATGAAGACTTATTCGTGCTTGACGTGTCACATGAAAGAACATCTTGGTGTTGAACATTGCACCAAAATCAAAATATTTTCTTGCAATACAAAACTTTTCCTTAAAATTTTCTAAATCTTCTGATTCTTTCTTCTTTTCTCTCCCCCTTTGTATCTTGAAAATATATATATATATATATATATATATATATATAATATTGTATGGATTATTTTTTTGGTCTGACACATCACATCTCCCAAATATTGTTTTTTTGCAACATCTTTCATCATTTCCCTTTATCACAATGAAATATTTTATTTTCTCAGTGTATCACACTTGAAAAATATCTTACTATAATACAACGTGAGAAAACTCTACTCTATAAGTTTTCTCAAAATAAACTAAGTCCTAAGTCTTTTATTTCCTTGCTATAAATATTATATCACATGGAAATTATTTTCTATTAATACACATTTTGGCATGATTTTGTTTCTTGCATGATACACACTGGATTGCACATTTAAAATATATCCTATGTGATATGTTATCACTCAGAATTTTTCCTTGGCTGTGGAAGGAAACCTTCAAACCGATTTGGATTGAAAGATAACCCTTCAATCTGGAGAGGGATTTATCCTTAACTTTACCACTTAAGGTCACTTTAGCAGTAGGTCATTAAGCTCATTGACAGATTTGGTTTGACATAAATGAATCTTGGTTTGGAAAGAAATGTAAGGGACCATTGGGCATGGAGTCTTTGACAAAAGATAAATATTTTCTAAAAATAGATTACATGAACAATTATAAGACAAAAGCAAGATAACTCAGGATTTCTTTGACAGATTATCATCAAGGTGTGTAGAAGATTATAAAAGATAAACATCCAAACATAGCAATAATATTTCTGCAGTGATATTTAAGTTGAAAAATGTTAGGTCCCGATACTACCAGTGTAGCCCCTTATTTTATTAGTGCAACCCCCTTATGGTATTGTTGTGCCCATGTAGTCCCCATGTTGTTATTATTGTGCCCCATAGAAGCCCACTATTGTTATTGTTCTGCCCCTATAATATTATTGTTATGTAGGCTCTGGTTATACTGGGACCACTTAGACTCCTATATATAGAAAGAGGTATTTTCATTTGTGTAATGTAAAGGAGGTTTACCCCTCGAAGAGGCTAATTTTTAAGTTGTTGATCTATCTTTTCTATATTTTTGTGAGCTGACTTCATAATATTTGGTATCAGAGCTATGGATTCTAGGGTTTCGCAGCTCCAAACAGGTCATCATGGAATTTTTGCTATAACTTTTTTTATGTAACGTTTCAGAAGCTAAAAAAGAAACCCCATTTGAGCTGAAATTGTTCTAAACCTTGGGTCCAAAATTTAGATCTTTTCTCGCTATATTTTCGGCGATATGATCTGAGGAAGTTAGGGTTTTTGCAGACTCCCAAGTTACATTCCAAATAGGTGACCTTGGGAAAATTGTCATAACTTGCTTTCTGTGCTTCAGATTGAAATTATGTAAGAAATTATAGGAAGAGGACGGACTGTAGTTTTCTATGTATCTTTTTAATATCCGAAGGTCGAAACAGTGACATGTGGCACATCGTACAATTTCGGTCTACTAAAAAAGTATATAATCAGGTCATCTTGGGAGATTGTGCATAACTATTTCTTCGAGAATCTAATTTCTATCAGACTGGTGGCTTTGGAAAGAGGACATAGAGGGCTATTGCAGGTCACAATTTCACAATTTGGAGATTTGAAACTACAAAGTTAAATTTGTTTCAAGATCGAGCTCCTAAAGGCAAGAAAAGAGATATGAGGAAGTTTGATGGCAAGGATCCGGTAACATGGATACTACAGATGAAGCAATATTTTGATTTGCATCTTGTGCAACTATTACGAAAGGTACATATTGCATCTTTATATTTAGAACCGCATCAGTTTGTACAGTATAGAGGGCTTTGTTCAGGTAAAGCACTTGTCACCTAGTCAATTTTCACGGAGGAAATGATAGCACATTATGAGGAGACAAAGAGAAACACCTTATTTAGCCAATTGATAAATATCAAACATAAAGGTTCAATGGCAGAGCACATTGAGGAATTCCAAAAATTTAATATAAGAGTAAATAATATTCAAAAGAAGCAGAGGATTGATGTCTTCATAGGGACTTTAAAAGATAACATCCAACATGAGGTTCGCCTTTGGGAACATGATTCATTGGAGAAGGCATATAGGTTGGCAAGAAAATTGGATAGAAAAATTATGGCAACAAGGAAGTCTACCACTCATAACTATAAAGATGGAAGTGTTGTTTCCCTTAGCCTTCCACAACCTACAAGGCCGACACCACAACAATTGGAAGAAAAGAGATCAAAAGGGCTTTGTTACAATTATGATAGCAAATACATTAAAGGTCATAAGTGTGCTAAGAAGAAATTATTTTACATAGATTGTGAAGAGGAGGAAGAAAAAGATCAAGAAACATTAAATGAAGAGGATATACACCAAGAACCAACCTTAGAGAAAGAAGAAATGAATCTAACCATATCTTGTACTACATTGGCAGGAATTACCACTCCTCAAACTCTCAAGATAGAAGGAAATATCAAGAAATAGAAGGTTCAAGAAGTGAAATATGAAGAAGAAAATGATCAAGAAATGTCAAAAGAAAATGATACTCACGAGGATCCAACCCTAGAGAAAGAAGAAATGAATCTGACCATATCTTGTAATGCATTGGCAGGAGTTACCACTTCTCAAACTCTCAAGATAGAAGGACATATCAAGAGGAAAAAAGTTCAAGCAGTGAAAGATCACATCGAGCATCAACAACAAGTTCTTCATATTTTAAAGGATAACCTCACTTTGGTGCAGAATCGAATGAAACAACAGGTGTATCAACATCCCAACGAAATAAGTTTTGACATAGGCAACTTGGTATTTTTACGACTACAAACATAAAAAAAAATTTCCCTCAAGCAAGTTAAGAAGGATAATAAAATATCACCAACGTACTATGGTCCTTATAAAGTACTGCGAAAAATTAGTACTATGGCATACAAATTGGAGCTCCTTGCATCTTCCCGAGTGCCCCCAGTTTTCCATGTTTCATGCTTAAAGAAGGTTATAGGTAATAAGGTCCCAGTTGAAACAATATTGTCGGAACTTGACAAAGAAGGAAAAATCATATTTTAACTTGAAGCAGTCATAGAAACAAGAACCCGATAGCTAGGAAATCGATCAATTTCAGAGTATCTCATCAAGTGGAAGAACTTACCTGCTGAAGATTCCACATGGGAAGACGAGAATTTTATACGAAAGCAACAAGAACTACTCAAGCATTTAGCACAACACTTTTTGAAGGAGAGGGGCATGTTAGGTCCCTATACTGCTAGTGTAGCCCCTTATTGTTATCAGTGCAGCCCCCTTGTGGTATTTTTGTGCCCATGTAGTTCCCATGTTATTATTATTGTGCCCCATAGAAGCCCACTATTGTTATTGTTGTGCCCCTACAATATTATTTTTATGTAGGCTATGGTTACATTGGGACCACTTACATTGCTATATATAGAAAGGAGGTATTTTCATTTGTATCATCCAAGAATTGTTCATTGGTGTAATGTGAAGGAGGTTTCCACCTTCGAAGAGGCTGATTTTTAAGTCATTGATCTATATTTTCTATATTTTTGCGAGTTGGTTTCATAAAAAAAATAACATAAGTATTTGGATAACATGAGTTTGAGCATTCACTAATAATTCTAATCGTTCTAGCTTTATCCAAATAATGAATACAAATATTCAAAATATGTGACTAATAAGATGTTTAAACACTATAGAAATATACAAGAAATCACTCATAGATGAATCTCAGAAAACTGGGCAAATAAGGCTATTTATAGAAAATTATATTGATTTCAAAATCTACAACTATACACAAGGTCTTTTCCAAAAATTTCCAACCCCTTCTTTGTCTTTTGGAATAACTTTATAGAGAATTGTTTACAAACAAAAACCATAATTCCAGGAAATATTAGTTCCAACTGTCTATTAGGAAATATATTCGATCTCTAATATCTAGAAGTCAAATCCTATATTCATACTAAAAAAAACTGGAAATTTCTACATGGCGTCTCGAATGTGAAAGTCCGCTGAAGTTTTTATCCCCTCAAATGTGGAATTTAGTTGCCACTTGTTCCTTACTTATCTTCCATCTATACCCTAATTATGCTCTATTGATCCTCGAAAATGTTGAAAAGGATTTTATACCACTTATCTAATCAAGGGATGCTTTGTTTTACAAATGTGGATCTAATCACTTCGACACGTAAGATATGATGGATATAATTTGTCAGATGGGATTTTTTTACCAAAATAGAAAACCTTTTACATTTTCAGTTAGGTTCTTTTACATGGATTTTTTTTTTTTTAAATTTCACAACTCCATCCCTGCAAGCTGAAAACGGAAGATTGAATTTGTGTCTGATTTTAGCTTCTCTAAGCATGCAAATGGCCTTCTACATCAATCGACTACAATATCATGCCCCTCAAAATAAAATTCAGATTCCTAAACATTTCCCTCCAAGCATAAATAATCAGTATATTTAATGCAACCTTCCGAAGCTCCTTTTCTAGTTTAATATTTTCTTGACTTTTCCCTTTCCATCCTTCACTGGAATATGCATCAATCATGCTCTACGTAAAATTCCATAGAATGGCTTTCAGTTTGAGGAAGTGACTTTGGGATTTTATTTTCTCTTGACCTAAGAATCCGAGAATTACTGAACGATGACCTTAATATGTACCTTTTTCCATCCATTGATGTACTCTTACAAGCTTACAAGCTTTGGTAGTAGACCTGCTAGTTTGTTTCTCAGATTTAACACACATTATTGTATCTCATATTTTTGAGAGTTCATCCTTACCTGTGCCAAGAAGAAGGGTAATGAACCAACGATCTTGTTGTTTGCCTTCCTCAGTTTTTGATGTTTAAGAGGCACCTCCATTCTCCAAATTAGATTTTTGATTTTATTTCTCAACTTTCTTTGTATCCTGATACTTATAAAATAACTTTGTATATTTTCAGATTGAAATGAAACCAAAACTAAATTTGGAAATTTATCAGAACTCCACAAAATTCTCCTTATTACTAAACTTGTTCTGATCAACAGAATGTAATAAAACCCATATTTTTCAATAATACTGAAGTGTAAAATGAGGCTTCATTTCCACTTGATATTCAAATGATTCTTTCATGATTATGATAAATTGTAGACTCAATCACCCTTGTCAAAATCCAAATGTGAAAAATAGAAATAAGTACCAAATCATGCAATCATTAGTATCATTGGATTCCCATTTACCTCTCTCTCATTGCATATGGAAATTTGCACATGGATTTTAGGATAAAAAAAAATTCCATGCCAGTTCTTCATTGGTTTTTGAACCAGTTTGAATGGGGAGTTATATGCCTAGCTGCTAGCTAGAATGCATCAATTTTTCAAAATAAAGAATCCATATTTCACAATCTTCTATTAAGAGTTTTCACATAATTTGTAATGGTCTAGAAAAAAATCTAAATATGTGAAAATCCCTAAGATCTAAGCACCTCTGGGCACATTTTCTTGTTAAAAATGTTAAGCTGCATTAATTCCATTCATTTCCCTGCATATTGAAACATTAAGGAAAGAAAAATTGTGTTGGATCCAATTGTGAAGATATACAAACCTTTGGAAATTTCTTCCATACTCCTTTAAGGAGATCAAACCTTCAAATTTTGCAAGAAAAGACTTGAAAATGTACATGAAACTCCACCTGGCATTCTAATATCAACAAAACATATCTGGAAAAGATTTATAATATTATGTCAAAACCTAATTCACAATTATAGACTTTAATAATCTCCATAAATACATCCTTTAGTGAAGCTCCTCTAACAAGAGTCCATCAGGATCAAGCTACATTTCCATGATTCCATTTCTAAGCAACATATATTCCTCCATTTGGCCATGCACTTGACAACTAGCACACATTTTGATACCTGTTGGGTGTGTTTTTTCCACAAATATAATCAATCTCCTCGGCCAAAATTTCCTCCCTACCAGATTCACTCTTGGATAACTCCAAAAATGCACAACTTCTTTCACTGCAAGGGGATATTCATGCCATCGACCTTCAAACCTGGGATATAATCTCATCTACTTAATCGAGTATATTTGTGTGGTTGAGATGATTGCAGATCCTCAATGAGAATCATAAACTCATAAAATTTATACCTTCATCTTCCATATTTCCCATAATGGAGATACGAACTACACTGTTGAGTATATCGTTTGTCAAAAATTGATGATGTGAATTTGTTTCCAAGGTGTTCTTTTTCAACACTTAGCCCTTGACAAACCACTTGGCATAACATGTGATTTTAACTAATACTTTGGTAATTTCCTTTCTAGTGAAGGGCTTTGAGAGTTGGACAATCACCATAATTGCATATGGGGTTTAATTGAGTTGGTGTTTGGATTATGGGTAGTTCTCTATGATGCATTTGCAAAACCAAAGATATAGTAACGAATCTAAAAAATGTGCTAATTTCAAACTCAATAATAGAATTTAACCATTAGATTTGATGTACTCAATTACCTAGTATAGAAAGAGTTGCATCTAGAAATGAACTTTAGTTCTTTCTTTTACATCTGAATTTTAGAATAACACTTAGGAATCTGCAAACCCTTATTTTGACACCTTAATTTGAGATGAAAAACAAAATTAAAATTATGGTTACTGTGTATTGGGTGTTAGGGTTTGATTAATTCTCCCATTTTATACTTAGTGTTCCTTTTGTTTCCCTTCAACATTCACATCCATGATGATTATTGCTTGGCGTTTTCATGTTGTGTTTTGGGCGTATGAAACCTCATCAAACATTTGTATTTTTGTAGGGTCATAGTTGGGAGCATGAGGATTTGGACAATGCTTTATGGAGATATTTTAGTCTTTTGTAGAGTTTAGGGTTGGCTTAGTAGGAATGAATTTAGGGCCAGATTGATCTGCATCTTTATCTCATCAAACATCAATTTCAACATGTGGCAATTGACCTAGATTTCAACTCTCATCTCCTCAATACGCATGAAAAAATTTTAGTAGAATTTTTTTGAAGGATCTTTCCATTTGGCGCTTTTGTATATTTTTGTGTTTGTGGGAATTTTCCAACATGAAAAGGAGGGAATGATAAGCAATTGTTTAAAATTCCCCTTATCACCAATTCATTTCGACATGTTGTACACATAAAATATGACTTATTCTTATTCAATGGCTTGGCACTGGAGTTGGAAGCTGGGTTGTGTGTTGACTCACGACTTGTTCGATTGTTGCTTTTCTTAGCTCATGGACTTACGAGATTTATATATGACACAGAGCTGGGCTGTGTGTTGACTCATGACCTATTCGAGAGCTGTTTGTCTTAGCTCATGGACTTATGAGATATGCATATAAAAAAGTACCTGGGCTTTAGTCCCATTATTTTGAGAAGATAGAATTAAACCATACATAGGTATGAGGAGGGAAAAATACCTTTAAAAACCATTTTTTTTTCCAAAATTGATAAAATGTAACACCCTCTTCCCACATTTACCCAAGCTAACCGGTCCATTGGGGTAAACATGTGATGAATAGTTACTATGATATAATTATACTCCCAAAGTATAGTTAAGGAAGTGAAATTAACAAAACAAAACCAAACTGACCTTCCTCAAGAGCTACAGAACCTTCAGAAGCCAACCAGTGCCTCGAGGTGTCCAGCCCCTAACAGAACTTGATGTTTTGTTGAACTAGACCCCTAGTCTCTCCATTCACAAGCCTTCCGTACGATTGAGATGCTCGAGTCGCTCCCAAAACAAGGCCTCCATGTGACAATGTCCTTTTTGAGGTAGTTTTGTGCTAGCGACCCTAGATTCCGAGCCACTTTTTCAGAGCTAGGAATTAGGCCTCTGCCTAGAACTTCATGAAACTTCCAGAAAGGATAAATAACAAGATGAAAAGGCCTCTAAAGAAAAACTTGAACAAGGACCTAACTTGACAAGGGCTAACCATGACAGACATTTCATCAAACATGCCATGAACATGTAATCTACATATAATATAAATACATTTGAGAATAGGGACTTCATACTTATATAAGAATCGTCAAGAAGGTCTGGTGCCTCTCATAATAGATGTAAATTGTCATCTATTAAGTCATACATTCATCAACATTTAATTTACGAAACAAAACAATATGAGATTCATTACTCAAGTATGTCATAAACCATGCTTATAACCAACATAATAAAAATGATAGAACAACCATTATAACCACAAAGAAACAAACACATTTACACATAATACAAAAGGGGAAAATAGATCTTATTAACATATGAAAAATGTAACCAAGTCAAGGACTTCCATGTAACACTTTACCATATATTAGGTTGATCCTAATATTTATTTTAGTCAGTCACCCCTATGACATATTCCAAGCATGAATGTGGGACTTAAAACAAAACAACCAGGGCTTCTTCATGCTTTACCACAATCGACCAACAGATTCCTAGGCCCAAGCTCTCATTTATACAACCGAGATTTAGCACAATCCCGCCAAGGGATCCCTAGGCCCAAACAAGAAACAAACATTATCGGGATCTTTTGCAATCCCACCATCTACCTATCCAGGGATCACTAGGTCTATAAAAGCATGGTCGCCTCTAGATCTCTCCACCTAAATCGTGAGGAATTTGTCTGTCTCCACTTTCCAGGCTTTACTGCATATCTCGTAATTCACTATTCGAGGATTAATAGGCCCAATGAGGGTATACACAATCAAGATTTATGGTAATCCTACCTTCACCAGTGCAGAGATTTATAGGGCTTGTGTTTCTCCCCTGAGACCACCACACTCAGTTTCAAAACTATTCGATAATCTAACTCAATGATCCAAGAGGATCCTCAAAATGTTCAAAATTGTACAGTGTTAGATGCTCATGAAACTAGTACCAAGTCGAAGAGCTTATCACATTGATTCTGGTGGCATGTTCGGTTTTCAAAATGGCCTCCAGATGAGGGAGGAAACACACTCTAGAGTTTTGTCCAAACAAGTAAAAAAACAGGGCCAAAGCAGGCCAAGTTGCAGCACTAGAGTAGGCCAAGTGGTAGTCTTAGAACAGGACACGTGGAAGTCTCAGAGCAGGTCACGTGGCAGGAGTTAAGTCAAACCATGCGGAGAGGTTAAGCTACATAGGCGTGGGTCAAACCTTCGACCATCGGATCGACACCACAAAACATTACCAACAAGCCATGAATTTACTTTATTAAACATGGGCACACGTTTTTATTTAAACTATAGCATATTTGGTATGGTGGGAAGGGTTACCGAAGCCATCCCTATCCCGTAGGCCCGCCAAACCCAAAGTTTGTTACAAGACCACTCCAAACAATGTTAGCGAAGCCTTCACATCTGGCATGCCGTCAACCTTAATACAACGTCAATGCTAACTCGGCGCGGAGTTACACGATATATCACCACTATCGTACATTGGTTATAAACCATATTCCAAAGTTGATATGCGACGAGTCGAAGTTATATATCCACAGACTATGGTATAAACCATATGTTATAAAAAATGTGCCACAGGGAGATATATGTAACGTTGCCGGTGTAATGTTTAAAACTATATGTAATGTTTAAAACTATATGCCAAAGATGTATTATGGTGGGTTTTATATTGGTTGCAAAAACCATATAAAATATATGGTATGCCATATATGTAATACAGTTCTGCCTGAATTGCTATGTTAATACATTTGGTTGTAAACATATCCCGGGAGGCCCACGGGTTTGACCCCGGGACCTACCCATGGATTTATAAAAGGGTTTACCAATGTGCCAATGCGATGGGAGCTATAAGGACAGGAGTTTGAATTTATTTTATTAGTAGTTCGAATTTGTTTTATTTGTGCCTGTAATATGCCTTTTGAGGCATAAATTGGCCAATATTGGGCCTTTTTATAATCTAAAAGCTGTGTTGGGAAGCTGAGGCCGAAGCCTATTAGTTGACAGTAGCTATTGATGCCTGTGAGAAAATTCTAGAATGGTGAATTTTGATGTAAAGAGACTTTATGAGCATTTTAAATATAGTGGACGCCCATTGGAAATGGACTCGAAGATGTAGTCTAGGAGGGATGAACTCCATCATCAAGTTTTCTATGTTTGCTTCTTATTCTTTGCTATTCATGCTTAATTTCATATTTCAAGTTTTATGTTTAAGGCACTTAAAAATAATTTTTCCTCATTTATTCACTTAAAAGAAACCTTATTTAATATTTGGTCAAATTGGGAAAATAGTCAATTCTGTTGTTTTTGGATCATATTTTGGTATCAGAGCAAGGTTGATCATGTATAAGTAGGAATGTGCCAATGTGAATGTTGAATAGATCCAGGTTGTGACGTGGAGAAGGGAAACTTGAGAAGAGAAATCCATAGATTAGAAAGATGAAAGTATCTTAAAAGTTGAATATGGGAGAACCAAATGAAGGAGAAGCTCCTGAAACAAAGGTTGTTGGAGAGGAGCAATACCAAAAAATGTTCCTTAATATGCAAATGATGATTGTAGAGCTTTATGAAGACAAGAAGACTAGAGATGCAACTTCATCTTCTAAAGACACAAAAGATAAAAAGGGCAAGGAAAAAGATGATGGTAATGAATCTCCTTCTCCTCCATCTTCATCTTCTTCTTCTTTATTCTCTTACCATTCAAGTTCAGATTTAGAATCACAAAAGAAGAAAAATAAATCTCCTTTATTGAAGATTTATGTTAAGTTTGAGTTGCCAATATATGATGGTGAAATGAATCCTAAAAAGTTAGATATCTAGATAAAACAAATTGAGGTGTATTGTAGAATTCAAAATGTTGTTGATGAATCTGCAAAAATTCAGTTAGCTACACTTAGAATGGGAGGAACAACTTTGATTTGGTGGGAAAGTAAAACTCAATCAGATTTGAAGCAAAAAGGTAAAATTATCTCTTCATGGTCTAAGTTTGTTAAAGCTCTTAGAAAGCAATTCTATCCTTTAGGATATATGCAATAGATTGTAATGGATTGCCAACATTTAAGGCAAGGTCAAGGACAGAGTGTGCAAGAGTTTACACAGGAATTTAGGAAAAAGGCATTAGCACTTAATGTTCCATTAGACACATGTGAAACTTTCTTAAAGTATACCAGAAGTCTTCTTTCTTATTTGCGACATACTTTTCTTATGTTTAATCCAACTAATTTTGATGAAGTACATGTATAAGCCATTCATATTGAATCAAGTGGCAGATATTTTCAGTCAAACTTTTCAAAGAAGCCATTCAAGCATTTAGAGAATAAAGATTCCAAAGAAGGTAAACGAAATAGTAAGTTCAAAGGGAATAAATCAGAAAAAACTAAGAAGGAAGGAGAAAGGCCTACTTATACTCATTGTCAAAGGGTTGGACATGACGACTCCAAATGTTGGAAGATTCATCCTGAACTTAAACCAAAGAAGTTCCTTAAGAAGAAGGGCGAAATGAAAGATAATGATGCAATCCAACAAGATTTGGGATCTGACTCTGGTGATGAAAAGAGGATTACCACTATGGGTTTGATAGGTATTCCTTCTAAAACTAGCTCTAGTTCTACTTGTTCTTCATCTTCTTTAAAATCTAATAATGTGATTGAAGAAAAGAAGAGGGATGAATTGTTTTACATAAGAATAATATAAAAAAAAAACTAAGATAGACACATTATTTGATAGTGGATCACAAGAAAATCTAATTTCTAAAGAACTAGTAAGGAAATTTGGATTGGAAACAAAAAATCATCCAAAATCATACCCTCTAGGATGGTTGAAAGAAAATACTTAGATGCAAGTCACAAAACAATGTCGATTAAGGTTTGCAATTACAGCTAATTTTGTTGATGAATTTGAGCTAGATGCGATTCCTTTGGATATATGTGGAGTTGTGTTGGGTAGTCTGTATCTTTATGACCTAGATGCCATATTTCATAGAAAGGAGAATAAGTATAATCTCTTTAAAGATGGAATTGAATACATTGTAAGGGCACACAAAATCAAGACAAACTTGGATTTAATCAATGTTAGTCAAATGAAAAGGCTAATAAATTCAAGTAAAAAGTATATTCTCATTATTGTTAAAGAACAACCTAAAGATAAGTATGATGCTTTTCAAGGGTATGATTCTCAGTTTAAGGACAAATTGGTTGAAATAGTAGATTCTTATAAAGAAATTTTTAAATAACCAAAAAATTTACCTCCAAAATGATAAATAAAACATGATATTCAATTAAAATCTGATGACCCTCCTCCAAACATTGGCATGTATCGTATGTGAGTCATAGATAATGAAGAGATTAAGAAACAAATTTAGGAATTGGTTGATAAAGGCTTCATTCAACCTAGTTCTTCTCCATGTGGATCACTGATCATATTAGTCCTAAAGAAAGATGGAACTTGGAGAATGTGTGTTGATTTTAGAACCTTAAATAAAATCACTATCAAGAATATGTATCCTTTTCCTAGAATAAATGTTTTTCTTGATAAGTTAAAGAATGTTTTTTTCTTTACAAAACTGGATTTAAGAAGTAGTTATTATCAGATTCATATTGTAGAGAGTGATATATGGAAAATTGCATTTAAGACTAGACAAGGGATTTTTGAATGGTTGATTATTTCGTTTGGGTTATGTAATGCTCCAACAACTTTTATGAGAGTGATGAATGATGTTTTTCATCCTTGTATTGATAAGTTTGTCATAGTCTATCTGGATGATATTCTTATTTTTAGTTCAATTTTGGAAGAACACGTAAAGCATGTTAAATAAGTTTTTGATGTGTTTCAAAAACATAAACTATATCTCAAACTCTGTAAATGTGTATTTAGAAAAGCTTAGTATATCTTGGTTACATAGTTGGAGGAGGTCAATTAAAAATACATCCAACTAAAATTGAAGTAGTTGTTAAGTGGCTAAGACCTCAAAATGTAACAGAAGTTAGAAGTTTTTTGGGTGCGGATCAGTATTGGAGGAAGATTATTTCTCATTTCTCTTTTATTCCATCACCACTTCATGCTTTAACAAGTTCTAAAGTCTCATTTCAGTGGGGAGGAAAACAACAAAAAACTGTTATAGCTCCGATCTTGGCTTTACCAAAACTTCAACAACCATTTGAAATAGAAACTTATGCTAGTGGGTATGCAATGGGTATAATATTAGTACAAAAAGGAAAGCCTATTTGTTTTCATTTAGAAAAAATTGCTAAAGTAGTTTATAACTATCCAACTTATGATAAAGAATTGTATGCATTAGTGGAAAGTGTTAAAAAATGGAAAGATTATTTAATGGGAAAAAAAACAGTGTTTCAAACAGATCATCAGCCACTTTAATACCTTTAATCTCAAACTAAGTTGCAATAGTCTAGACATTATAGATGTATGGGGTTTTTGCAGAAATTTCATTTAGTAATCCAATATAAGAAAAGTACCACAAATAAAGTAGTTGACATGTTATCAAAAAATTCTTTGAATGCTTTAGTTATTCTGAAAAATAGTTCTTTAGCACATGAAAGTTATATAGAACAATATGTTGCAAATACTAATTTTAAGGATGTTTATGAATCACTAACTCATGGTGCTCAGGTGGAAGAAGTGAATTATCATGTTCATGATAAGTTATTGTACCATCTTGGAAAGTTGTGCATACCACAGGGAGAAAGAGTGCATGTCATCAGGGAAGCACATTCTTCTCGTGTTTCAGGGCATTTTGGTGTAGGTAAGACAGTGGCACAATTACAAAGGTATTTCTATTGGCCTCGGATGAATGAAATAATTGTTGAGTACATCAAAGGTTGTGTCAAATGTTCAACAAGCAAATGAAACAATAGAAAGTTATGTTTGTATATGCCACTTCCAGTTCCTTCTCAACCATGGGAAAGTTTACCTATGGATTTTGTAGGAGGACTTCCAATGTCTATAAAAGGGCATGATTATTTGTATGTTGTGGTTGATAGATTTAGCAAAATGTGTATTCTTGTTCCATGTAAGAAGCAAGTTATTGTTGAACATACTGCACAAAAGTTCTTTCAAAATGTATGGGTTCATTTTGGGTTTCCTACTTCTATAATTTCATATTGAGACTCTCACTTTCTGGGAGAGTTTTGGTCCACTTTGTGGGGACTCATGGACACTAAGTTGAAAAAGAGCACAAATTTTCATCCACAAACCAATGGGAAAACAAAGGTGGTGAAAAAAAAATGGTACATCTTCTCAGAGGTTATTTGAAAACATGTTAAGTTGTGGGATGAATCCTTACATTATGTCCAACATGCTTACAACCGGGCCTTACACTCTTCTACTGGTAGATATCCTTTTGAAACATGTTTTGGGTACTTGCCAAAATCACCAATGGAATTTATGTTTGGTGAAGAAGCTAAGGAGGATGGACATGGAGATGTCGACAAAGAAATCAAGTTCATTCAAAGAATCCAAAAGATTCATGAAGCAGTGCAGGATCAATTGGTGAAAAGTCAGACCAAGTACAAAATGTGGCATGAAAAGCATCAGGTGGATCATCACTTCTAGGTTGGTGACCAAGTATGGATATACATTAGCAAAAAAAGTGTGAAAGGTGGAGGTAAAAAGTTGAAACCTATAAGGTATGGTCCTTTTAGAATTGTTGAAAAGATTGGGCACAATGCATTCTGGTTGAATTTTCCTCCATACATGCATATATATTTAGTTGTACATGTTGAAAATTTGAAGTTGCATGGACCTCCAAAGATCATGAATCCAGAGGAAAATGCTCAAATTCTAACTATAGATGATTTTTCACTTGAATGTATAACTGAGTTATAGGAAGATACCATCTTCGATAGGAAGGTTCGCACTTCTAAGCATGGAGATGTCAAGTAACTTAAAGTGGGACTCAAAGGTATGAATCCAAGCAAAGAAAGGTGGATGGAGATCAAAAGGGTGAGGGAGTTGTATTGTCACCTCATATATGCTTAAAGCCAAACTTTTTGTGGTCCAAAAGCTTCTAGTGGAGAGGAATGATCAAGGAGGATCCTCTAAATGCTCAAAATTTTACAATATTAGATGCTCATGAAACCAATGCTAAGTCAAACAGCTCGTCGCGCTGATTCCAGTGGTATGTTCAGTTTTCAAAATCACCTCCATATGAGGGGGAAAACACACTCTAGAGTTTTGTCTAAACAAGTAAAAAAAGGGCCAAAGTAGGCCAAGTGGTAGTGTCATAACAAGGCATGTGGGAGTCTCAGAGTAGGGCATGTGGCAGGAGTCAAGTCAAACCCGACGGAGAGGTCAAAATACATATGTGTGGGTTGAACCCGTGACCACCGGGTCGACACCATGAAACATTACCAACAAGCCACAACTTTACTTTAGTAAACATGGGAGTGAGTTTTTATTTAATTAAAATATAGAATATTTGGTATGGTGGGAAGGGTTGGAAGAGCCCGCCATATTTGGTAGGCCCGCCAAACCCAAATTTTTTTATAACACCACTCCAAACATCGTTAGTGGAGCATTCACATCTGGCGTGTAGTTAACCTTAATACAACGTCAATGCCAAAATTGGCGCGGAGTTACATGATATGTCACCATCGTCAGACATTGGTTATAAACCATATTCCAAAGTTGATATGCCATGGGTCAAAGTTACACATCCTTCGACTATGGTATAAACCATATGCTATAACAAATGCGCCACGGAGAGATATATGTATTATGGATGGTTTTATATTCTTTGCAAAAACCATATAAAATATATGATATGCCATATATGTAATAGAGTTGTGCCTGATGTTGGATGTTATCTTTTAATTTCACTATGAACACATTAATTCTATGCTCCTCTGCAATATATTTTACCCTTATATTCAATTTTTGGAAGTCCTCAATGTGGTCCATGATTGAACCCTTTTGTTTGAGATTTACAATTGGCTAAAAAAGATGTTTCTTTTTGTATCCTCATAATGTTCCATCATTTCTTTTGTAAAAATTTCCCAAGTGACAATTTGTTTATGAGTGCAAAGGCATCAATACCATACAAACTGATTGGGTTCCAAAGTCGCAATGCATACTTTTTGTGTGTTTTGCACATTATGGAGATAAAAGTATTGCTCCATCTGTAGTATCCAAGTTACGAGATCCTTGCCATCAAACTTCCTCATATCGATCTTTGGAACATAGTGGGTCTTCAATCCAATGTTAGAGTCTATGAAATCATGACTAACATTTCTTTTGTTTTCATCATGAGTTTCTTGTACTACCTTTTCGCCATTAGGAAACATTTCTTGTAGCAACTTTGTCAAACCTCCTTTCAAACCTTACATGTGTTTCCTAAAATCTTCAATGTTTACTTCTAAACCATCCATCTTAGCCCCCACACCATTCTTTAAACCATCCGTATTAGATTCCATGCCTTTATTTAACTATCCATCTTAGCTTCTGCTGCTTTTTATGAGAGTGAAATTTGTTGCACTTGGTCTTGTAATTTTGACATATCATGTTGCATTTCTTCCTCTCCTTCATGAGTCATGATAGAGCTTTCAGGTTGCTTACTAGGTGTTTCCATTTTCTTTTTTTGGGGCATCAATTAATGATAATTATGCTTCACTATGTCTTTTGAATTCCTTCAAGCTAATTTTTTGAACCAAACTTATGCAAAATTTTAAAAAGACTACACACCTTTTCTGGTTTTGTAGGAGCTCTATATGGAATTTGTTTTATCTCTATAATTTCAGATCTCCAAGATATGAATTTCCATCATGTTGTAGCCCTCTGAGTCCTCTTTCAAACCCCACAAGTCTGATCAACACTAGATTCTCCAAGAAGAGTTATTTCAAATCTCCCACGATGACTTGATTATAGATTGGTTCAGTAGAGAAAACTTGTATGAAGTGTCATGTGTCACTGTTTCGACCGTCGAAACTCAAAATGATACAAAAAAAACTACATCCCGTCCTTGTTCTTTACCTTTTTATGAAATTTCAATTTGATGCTTAGAGAGAAATTTATGATGATTTTCCCTAGGTCACTTGTTTGAGATATAATTCGGGAGCCTGCAAAACCCAAAACTTCGTTGGATTGTATCTCTGACAATATAGCGAGAAAATATATGAAATTTGTACCCGAGGTGTATCAATATTTCAATTCAAATGGGTTTTAATTTTAGCTTCTGAAACTTCGTAGAAAACAAATTATAGTGAAAATACCACGATGACTTGTTTGAAGCAGTGAAACCCTAGAATCCAAAGCTCTGATACCAAGTGTTATGAAACCAGCTCACAAAATAGAAGAAAATATAGATCGACGACTTCAAAATTAGCTTCTTCCAAGGTGAAACCTCCTTTAAATTACACAAATGAACAATTCTTGGATCATACAAATGAAAATACCTCCTTCCTATATATAGGAGTCTAAGAGGTTACAATATAGTCAAAGCAGAAATAACAATAATAATGTAAGGGCACAACAATAATAATAGTGGGCTTCTATGGGGCACAATAATAAAAATATGAGGACAAAATGGGAAAAAAATAACAATAAGAGGATACAATGACAATAATAATAAGGGACTATACTAGTATTATAGGGACCTGACATTTTCTGTGTTTTCTTCTTATTCTCTATTGTTCATAATTAGTTTTAGATTTCAAGTTTTATGTTTAAAGCACTTTAAAATCAATTTTCTTAATTTATTCACTTAAAATAAACCTTATTTAATATTTTGTGAAATTGGGCAAATAGTCAATTCTTCTGTTTTTGGATCACTCGACCAAATAAGAGAAACCCCATCACATCATGGCTATCCAGAAATGGCAGGGAAATGTTGAAAACTATTGTCACACTTGACAAAATCCATGCCAATGACAACAAGAGAACCATAAACACACATGAATGTACCATGCATGTCAAAACTAGAAAGGATATCATACATGCAACTACATACCTACAAGTAATCCCACTGTAGCCACTTGATCCCACTCTTGCTTGATCTTTGCTTCCTTTTTCTTTCTTGTCCTTCTATTTCCTTCTATCCTCTAATGCTAGAGTGCTCCAAGAATGCTCTAAGTGTATGAGAGTATGAGAGAGTAGAGAGAATAGAGAGAGATATCCAAAACTAAACTCACAGAAGGTCAAATTGATAAAATGTTGTGAATTGATCCTCAGAAGCCTTTTTATCAGTGAGGCCTCTATTTTCTTCATTTTCCATTATTTTCCTTCATCTTCCTCCACATATGCAACCTGTGACCTTTCACCTTCCTTTTATCCTAATTTCCTTTATTTTCATAAATAAAATTCCAATTAATGCCTCTTTCCTTTTCAAAGCCTTTACTATTTCCTTTGAAAATTTACTTAGCCATAAAATGCCAAATGAACACCCACACTAGGATGTTTTTACCAACATTCAACTTGGAATACATGGCCCATGACCTTGGTCTTATTTTACCTTTGTTAAGTTTAACATGGATTTTCAACCTGAGGTTGTTACAAACCCCTCCCTTTTAGGGAAAAACTTTCTTCAGTGTTCAATGACACCTACAGCTAGCAAGACCATTGGAAACCAAAACATACTACCCATGGAGCTTTATAACTTAGCTTGATATTATTGTTATGTCGGCTCTGATTATATTGTGACCCCTTAGACTCCTATATAGAAAGGGGGTCTTATCATTTGTATCATCCAAGAATTGTTCATTTGTATAATGTAAACGAGGTCACCCCCTTGAAGAAGTTGATTTTTAAGTCGTTGATCTATCTTTTATCTATTTTGTGAGCTAGTTGCATAACATTTGGTATCAGAGCTTTGGATTCTAGGGTTTCACTGCTTCAAACAGGTCATCATGGAATTTTCATTATAACTTTTTTCTACGGGGTTTCAGAAGATGAAATTAAAACCCATTTGAGCCAAAATATTTATGAACCTTGGATCCAAATTTGAAATCTTGTCTCTCTATATTTCAAAGATATGATCAAAGGAAATTAGGGTTTTGGCAGGCTCCCAAATTACATCCCAAACAAGTGACCCTGGTAAAATCGTCATAACTTTCTCTCTGAGCATCAGATTGAAATTTCGTAAGAATTTATAGAAAGAGGGCAACCTATAGTTTTATGTGTATCAGTTTTAGTTCCAAAGGTTGAAATAGTGACATGTGGTAGGTCGTACAAATTCGCTCTACTGAATGAGTCTATAATCATGTCATTGTAGGAGATTTGGTATCACCCTTTCTTGAATAATCTAATATTGATCAGACTGGTGGGGTTAGAAAGAGGACTCATAGGGATACCATAGGATGCAATTTCATACCTTGGAGATCCAAAATTATAGAGATACAGCAGATTCAATATCGAGCTCCTACAAAATGAAAAAAGGTGTGTAGTTTTATTAAAAATTTGCATAAGTTTGGTTTGAAAAATAAGTTTGAAGTGATTCAAAGGGAATAATGAAGAAGAATTATAATTAATTGATGTCCTGAAGAAAGAAAATGGAAACACCTAGTAAGTAACTTGAAATCTCTACGGCGACTCATGAAGGAGGGGAAGAAATGCAACATGATATATCAAAATTACGAGACCAATTGCAACAAATTTCACTCTCACAAAAAGTAAAAAAAGGTAATATGGATGGTGTGGAAGCTAATATGGAAGCCAAGAAGAATGGTTTAGAAGTAAAATTGAAAGAAAACATTCAATATTTGAAGAAAGACATAGAAAGTTTGAAAGGAGGTTTGGTAAAGTTGATACACAAAATGCTTCCTAATGGTTAAAAGGTAGAAGAGGAAACTCATGATGAGAACAAAAGTAATGTTAATCATGATTTCATAGAATCTAATGTTAGATTGAAAACTCACCATGTTCTAAAGACCAATATGAGGAAGTTTGATGGCAAGGATCCCGTAACATGGATACTACAGATGGAGCAATATTCTGATCTCCATAACGTGCAAAACACACAAAAGGTACACATTGCAACTTTATATTTGGAACCCAATCAGTTTGTATGTTATTGATGGCTTTTCTCTCATAAACAAATTATCACTTGGTCAATTTTTATGGAGGAAATGATAACACATTATGAGGATACAAAAAACAACACCTTCTTTAGACAATTAATAAATCTCAAACATAAGGGTTCAATGGTGGAGAACATTGAGGAATTCCAAAAATTGAATATAAGGGTAAAAGATATTCCAGAGGAGCATAGCATTAATGTGTTCATAGGGAATTTAAAGGATAACATCCAACATGAGGTTCACCTTTGGGAACTTGATTCATTGGAGAAGGCATTCAAGTTGGTAAAAATAATTGAAAGAAAAATTATGGCAACAACGAAGCCTACCACTCACAACTATAAAGATGTAAGTGTTGCTGCCCCTAGCCTTCCACAACCTACAAGGTTGACACCACAAAAATTGGAAGAAAAAAGAGCAAAAGGGATTTGTTATAGCTATGATAGCAAATACACTAAAGGTCATAAGTGTGTTGAGAAGAAATTATTTTACATTGATTGTGAAGAGGAGGATGAAAAGGAACAAGAAATGTCAAAAGAAGAGGATATACACCAGGAACCAAACCTAGAGAAATAAGAAATGAATCTGACCATATCTTGTAATGCATTGGCAAGAACTACCACTCCTCAAACCCTCAAGATAGAAGGACGTATCAAGAAGAAAAAGGTAATAGTGTTGATTGATTCAGGTAGTACCCATAATTTTATTCATTGTAAGATAGCCAACGAATTGAATTTATTCCTATATCCAACACCAGAGTGTCAAGTGATGGTTGTAAATGGAGGAACCATAAATTTATCTGGAAAGTGCCATAATATAAATCTATCCATCAGAGAATATGCGTTGAATAGTTCAATGCTTTTCATTCCAATGGGTGGTGTCGATGTTGTACTAGGAGTCTAATGGCTACGATCTCTGGTTATGATAGCCTTTAATTTTCAAGAACGTTTCTTGATTTTTTTTTGGGAAGGAAAGGAAGTTGATTAAGGGGTATCACAGGGAAACCATGAAAGATAATAAGCTCTAACAACATGAAAAAGCTTCTAAACAAATAATAACAGGGCTTAATTTCACAATTATGTTCGCTAGAGTTTCTCACATCAAAATCATCTATTTCTCCATATCTCCAAAATGTTTTTGACAATCATTCCAAGATATTTGAGACTCCCAAAGGCCTCCCACCCATTTTTGATCATGATCATGCTATTTATTTTATTTGAGGAAGTGTTCCTCCAAACATCAAACCTTACAGATACCCATATTCCCAAAAGTGTGAAATTGAACATTTGGTTGTAGAAATGCTAGAGGTTGGTATAATTCAGCCTAGTCAAAGTTCTTTCTTTGCTCTGGTAGTATTGGTGCACAAGAAGGATGGATCATGGTGCATGTGTCCAGATTATAGGTAACTCAACAATATCACTATTAAAGATAAATTTCCTATTCCTGTCATTGATGAATTATTGGATGAATTACATGGAGCAATTTACTTCACCAAGTTGGATCTTCATTCAAGATATCATCAAATCATAATCAAGACTGAAGACATTCCAAAAATAATATTTAGAACTCATGAGGGTCATTATGAATTTTTGGTGATGCCTTTTGGCCTTACCAATGCACCTTCTACATTTGAAGGTTTGATGAATTCCATTTTCAAACCCTTACTTAGAAAATTTGTGTTGGTATTTTTTGATGATATACTAATCTACAGTAAGTCTTGGAAGGATCATGTTCAACATGTTGACAGGGTGCTCAAACTACTAGAGGAGAAACAATTATATGCAAAAGCCTCCAAATTTTTCTTTGGAGTACAAGAGGTTGAATATCTGGGTCATATTGTATCTCAATGAAGGTGTCAAGGTAGACCCTAGAAAAATTAAAGCCATTAAGGAATGGAAAATCCCCACATCCATAAAACATTTGCGAGGATTTCTCTGGTTGACAAGGTATTATCGTGAGTTTGTTAAGAATTATGGGAGAATAGTAGCACCTATAACAACATTACTAAATAAATATGCAATTTCTTGGACTCTAGAAGCAACAATGCCTTTGAACATCTTAAAGAGGCAATGTGCCAAGCATTGGTCATATCTACGCCAGATTTCACAAAAACCTTTATTATGGAATGTGATGCCCGAGGAAATGGAATTGTGTTACTTTAATGCAAGAAGGAAAACCCATTGCTTTCGAAAGTCGTCCAATCAAAGGAAAGTATTTAAGCAAAGCTATTTATGAGAATGAAATGTTGGAAATAATACATGCAGTTAAGAAATGGAGATCATACCTAATGGGAAGATAATTCAAGGTAAAAATAGATCATGATAGTCTTAAATACTTTTTAGAGCAAATATTATCTTCAAAGAGCAACAAAAATGGGTCACAAATATGTTGGGTTATGACTTTGAAGTCATCTACAAAAAAGGAAAACAAAATGTTGTTGTACATGCACTCTAAAGAAAGGATGAGGATGTGGAAGCATTGCTTTGTTCCATTTATATTATCCAACCAGATTGGATAAATGAAGCAACAAATGAATGGAAGAATGACAAAGAATCGTGGGAACTCATTCAAAGGTTGCAGCAAGATCCAAGTAAATCAGATACATTTAGCTAGAAAAATGATTCGCTATGGTACAAAGATCACTTATACCTCTGTAAGACTTCCAAACTCTAAAAAAATATTCTTTTGGAATTGTACACCTCTCCCTTAGGAGGACACTTATGATTTTTAAAAACCTACCACGGGGTTAAGAAGGATTTTTTTGGGATGGACTTAAATCTGATACTCAAAAGTTTGTGGCAGAATGTTTGGTTTTCCAACAAAATAAAGTTGAGAAAATTAAGACCCAGGGTCTATTACAACCTTTACCCATTCCAAGTCAACGTTGGGATGAGGTTTCAATGGATTTTATCACATGTTTACCCAAGTCCGAAGGAAAGAGTGTCATCATGGTGGTAGTTGATAGACTTTCCAAGTATGCACACTTTTGTGCATTATCTCATCCATTTAAGCCAGTACAGTTGCTACTGCATTTATGGAAACAATTCAAAAGATACATAGAAACCCAAAGATTATTGTAAGCGAGAGAGATCCCATTTTCACTAGAAATTTTTGGACAGAATTATTTTCTTGTTTGGGAACTTAGTTAGCTCATAGCTCATCTTATCATCCCCAATCTGATGGGAAAACTGAGATAGTGAACAATTTTTTGGAAGGATGTCTTCGTTGCTTTGTATATGATAAACAGACATAATGGGTCAAGTGGTTGCCTCTGGCTGAATGGTGGTATAACACTTCCTTCCATATTGCAGCAAAAATGACCCCATTTATGGCACTTTATGGATATCATCCACTGCCCATAACATCATATTTAAGAGAAATTTCTAATGTTCAAGAAGTGGAAGATAAAATCGAGCATCAACAATAGGTTCTCTAACTCTTAAAGGATAACCTCATTTTGGCGCAGAATAGAATGAAACAACAAACAGATCAACATAGAAGCAGAAGAAGTTTTGATGTAGGTGACTGGGTATATCTATGGCTACAACCATACAAACAAATGCTCCTCAAGTAAGCTAAGAAGGACAATAAATTATCACCAAAGTATTATAGTCCATACAAGGTGTTACAAAATATTGGTACTATGGCATACAAATTGGAGCTTCCTACAGCTTCACGAGTGCACCTAGTGTTCCATGTGTCATTCTTAAAGAAGGTTATAGGTGACAAGATCCTAGTTCAAACAATATTTCTAGAACTTGACGAGGATGAAAAAATCATATTGGAACTTGAAGCAGTCATAGAAACAAGAAATCGACAACTACCAAATTGGTCAATTTCAGAGTATCTCATAAAGTGGAAGAACTTACCCGCTAAATATTCCACATCGGAGGATGAGACGTTTATACAGAAGCATCCAGAGCTACTCAAGCGCTAAGGACAACACTTTTTTGAAGGAGAGGGGCATGTTAGGTCCTTATACTACTAGTGTAGCCCCTTATTGTTATTAGTGCAACCTTGTTATTGTATTTTTGTGCCCATGTAGTCCACACATTGTTATTATTGTTCCCCATAGACACCCACTATTGTTATTGTTGAGCCCTTAGAATATTATTGTTATGTCGGCTCTGATTATAGTGTGACCCCTTAGACTCCTATATATATAAAGGAGGTATTTTCATTTGTATCATCCAAGAATTATTCATTTGTGTAATGTAAAGGAGGTTTCCCCCTTGAATAGCATGATTTTGAAGTCGTTGATCTATCTTTTCTCTATTTTGTGGGCTGGTTGCATAACAATCATAAGTTGTGTTGAAGGCCAATTTTGTACCCAAAAATGCAAATAACTCTTTCTAGAACCTAGAAGTGAACTTAGCATCCCTTTTTGACACAATCTTCTTTAGTACTCCATGTAGCCTCACTCTCTACCTAATGAAGACATGTGCTACAACATTAGCTAAACAAGTATACTTCACTGGAAGGAATTGTGCTACCTTTATCAACATGTCCACCACAACCGTGATGGAATCATGCTGTCTAGATGTCCTTGTAAAAATTGTAATAAAATCTAGGGAAATGACCTCCCATTTCAAATCTAGAATCATAATCAACTGTAGTAGATCACCTAGATGTTTACACTTTGCTTTTACCTGTTGATAATACAAACATCTAGCTACAAACTCTGCCACTTCCCTCTTCAAATTCGGCCAGTAATAGAACTTCTTCACTTCTTTCAATGTCTCCATATATCTTGGGTACCCTGAATACATTTTAACATGAAATTCCTTCAAGAAAATCTTCTTGAGCTAACTTTTGTCCGACACATAGATATTGTCCCTAAATCTAACCAAAGCATTTACTCTGAGATGATAGTCCACAACTTGATTACCCGTACCTTGATATAACCTATGCATAAGTTCCCTATACCTATCATCATGTCGTCCTACCTGAAATATTTGATCCTGTATATTCATCCCATAAAATCTCATAGTTGCTATGGGATTCACCTCCACTCTTCTTCTAAGAGCATTTAGAACCTTGTTTTCCTTCCCAATAATTTACCTGATCTCGAAATCAAACTCACTAATCATGGCCAACCATATAGATTTCCTAGAATTTAGATTCAGTTGGTCAAACAAGTGTCTCAATCCACTGTGATCACTCATTAGTACAAATCTCCTTCCAAGAAGATAGTTCCTCCACATATTCAAATCATGAATGATCGTTGTCATCTCAATATCATGTCTAAAATAATTATGCTCGTGCTAATTCAAATCCCTTTATTAATAACATACCACTTCTCCCTCCTGCATCAAGACTCCACCACATCCTCTCTTGAAGGCATCTGTACACACCATGAACTCTTTATCTAGGTCTGCAATCTGTAGAACTAGAGCATTTGTCAACAAGTGTTTCAATTTCTCAAAACTAGCTGCACATTCCTTTGTCCATTAAAATATCTTACCTATCCTTTGTAAAGGCATGATGGGATGAGAGATATGTGAGAAGTTCCTGATGAACCTCTTGTAATAACCTACTAACCCCATAAATTACCTTACCTCATCCACATTTCTAGGAGCTTCCCATTCCATGATATCTCTTATCTTTTTCGTATCCACTACCATGCCTTAGAAACAACATGTCCTAAGTAATGTACCTCTGTCTAAAATAAACTACATTTTCTAAGCTTGGCATACAACTTATGCTCTCTTAGCAATCTCAACATTGTTTCTAAATGCTTGACATGCTTAACCTCATTCTTAGAATATATCGATATATCATCATTGAACACAATAACAAACGTGTCCAGGTAAGGATGCAACACACTATTCATCAAGAACATAAAAGTAGCTAGAACATTAGTCAAGCCAAATGGAACTACAACGAACTCATAATGTCCATACCTAGTCTGGAAACAAGTATTGTAAATATAATCTTCTTTGATATGTACCTGATGGTATCCAGATTTGAGATCAATATTTGAGAACACTATTTCTCCCTTAAACTGGTCAAATAAATCATCATTCATCATCAATGGATACATGTTCTTCATGATTACCTTGCTCAACTTTCTCTAATCATGGCATAGCTTGAGAGTGCCATCCTTATTCTTCTTCACAAAAAATATTGGTGTGCCCCAAGGCGACACAGTTGTCCTGATGTATCCCTTATCAAGCATTTCCTTCAGCTGCAACTTCAACTCTACTAACTCTCATGTGTTCATCCTGTATGGTGCCTTGATGTTGGTGTTTCCCCTGGTACCAACTCAATAGAAAATTCCACTTCTCTATGAGGCAAAAACTCTAAAATCTTTGAGGGAAACACATCCTGAAAATGCTGTAAAATTGGATAATTTCTCAATATCTCCACATCCTCAACATACATACCTTTATCACTAGAAATATGCACTGCAAATAACCCATACTCTTTTCTGTGACAATGATTTGCCTGCATAACTGCCACCATTCTAACTGATGTTGCCTTTTTCTTACCCTACAAGATTCTCTATTCTCCATTGTCATCCAAGCATTCAATAACCTTTTCATAAAAGTCCACCTTGGTCCTATGAAGATACAGCCAGTCCATACCCAACAACATCTTGCATGATCCTAATGGAAGCACATTCAAATGCACTGATGTAGGCATACCATTTAATTCAAATGCACAATCTCTTACCCAATGATGAACTCTTTTCTTTGTACCTGTAGCCAATTACACTAACCAATATTCTTCATGCACTTCTTTATTGACACCACACATATCCACTAGGTCAAGATTAATATAGCTATAATTAGATTCAGGGTCAACCAAAATAGAAATAACTTGATAAAAAATCTTATGGTCTATCTCTATAATAGGTGCCTAGTGATGTGTCTGCATGTTGTCCAATTCTACATAGATACGAGGAATTCTCTACCCAACATCAACAATAGTTTGCACTTCTTGTGCAATGGAGATATGATGTCTACCACCCTAATTTTTGCAGAAAATCCTTCTTAAGATGCTCCTTAAAACATGTCCAGGACTGTAACTGTCCCTTATCATCATCTTTATTCTGTTTCCCTCTAGGCCAAGGTCCATTAAACTTCTTGTAAGGAACAACATTCTCTTTCTCAGCTACATCCTAGGGTCTTGTTCGCATTGGCTTCCATTTACCTTTAGCCTTGTATTTCCCTTTCCAACCTTATTGAGACTCTCTCTTGCACTTTGATTGCTCATAACAATGCTTCAACTTACAATTGACTTCTTCAAGTGACTAAGGCTCATTATATTCAATCTGATCTTTAAATGCTAATGGTAATCAACTGAAAAATATTAGAGCTTTGTCTTTCTCATCCTTAATATATGATACATACCTCAACAACTTCGGGGACATGGTTGTATACTCCTCATCTGTCATCAATCCCATCTTTAGCTCATATAATTCCTTGGCTTTACTGTCATAGTACCTCTCTGACAAATATTTATTTCTAAAAGGTATCTTGAATTCATGCCAACTCAGCTCTTCTGTCCTGATGTCTCTAACTTGATTCACATCTTCCCACCAGATGTATATTTTCCATTTGAGGTTGAAGATAACTATTCTGACCTTCATATTGTCTATGAAATCATGCAACTCCAAAAAATTATTCATCCCAAGTAACCATGCCTTTGCATCTTCTGATTTCTTCAAATCTCCATCAAATGTAGGTGGATTGGTTTTCTTGAACTCATCTGGAAAATATCCCTTGTCATTCCTCCTATAAGGATGATAACAATGATGACCATGATACCTGTCAGAACTAGAACTAGAATAGAACTTGTGTTAAAAACCTTCCATCTCTTATTGTGTCATCCCTATATGACCTATGCCAACCATGAGACCTACCTCCATATGCCTTGTTATTCTTATTCTCCTATCCATGACTAATCCTAAGCGATCGTTTTCTCTGCAAATATGACAAACTCTGAAGGATAACCACATTAACCTTAGATTGTTTCTCTTGTGCTTGAATGATTATGCCATTATCTTCTTTGTAAATTTTTATTTTTACCTTCAAACTTTCAATGTGTCTTCTATGTTAGGAGAGTTCCCATCAACATGCTGCACATTTG
The DNA here is from genome assembly GCA_031772625.1 of Pinus tabuliformis. Lineage (NCBI taxonomy): Eukaryota > Viridiplantae > Streptophyta > Pinopsida > Pinales > Pinaceae > Pinus > Pinus tabuliformis. The sequence goes on from CM062816.1 coordinate 149,655,339, forward strand.
ATCTATAGGGAGTGTCTCGTGAACTGTAGTCTACCATCTTACTAGTCATATTTGATATTCCTCCTACAAGTGTACCATGTCAGCTAAACTAAAATATAAACATAATCAACATACCTCAGTATAGTTCAGGGAAGGATATATCATCTGCAAGATCAACTAGATTAACACAATTAAAATAATCATATCAGTATAGTTTCAGGGAAAACTAGTGTCGATTCGAACTGCTAGTCCCACTAAGATGGGTAGCTATCTTAGAAACAAAAAATCAAATCAATTCGAGATTTCCTTTAAGTGTAATAGATAAGAGGGAAGAAAAGAGGACCAACTTGGATCTTCCACTTTGATCCTAGCTTGATTTCTCTTTCCCTTGATAGAACTTGCCACTCCTCTCCTACTTGTCCCACTTCAAAGAGTACCTATAGAGTCAAAGTAATAGAAAACCATCAAAGCATCTCTATCTAAAACATCATAAACAATGCAAAATCAGAAACACATTGACCATACAATTTCATTCATAAACAATAAGATTCACAAATACACGATTATATGGAGGAAAACTCAAAGAACTTCATTAATAGTGAAAGAGAGGATTACAACCTAGCTGTCTGATCCAACATCATCCTCCCAGTGTAGAAGCCCTCTAAAATTCATGAATAAGAAAATCACCTAACAATGCAATGTCTCTTCTCACAGATAAACCAACAACACTTCCTTACAAAGTAAGAAATTCCAGCCTCTAGATCTCTCAGATGAGGGATCCATATATAGATGTCTTGCAAAGGTGTGAGTGAGCTCTAGGTTTTTGATTAGTGTCATTCCACTGATATTTCTTGGTTCCACTTGGAGATTTCATTGATCTCTTACTCATCCCTGGGCGAATTCAGAGAGGCAAGTGTCACATGAGAAGTTTCTAGAAGATTCCATGATCATCCACTTAGCAAACTGTCTCTGCCATTTGTCTATTCTCACTCATCATACCCCACAGAAGGCCATTTCATTATGCATCACACCTGGCTAGTGTGGCAGCCAATATGCATCGCACCTTGACCATGGAGCAATCAGTATGGTCCAGTTTTGGCCAGTTCTGAGTAGTTTTTCAAGTGGAACTTCTGGGAAATGATGTAATCAGTTGACCATGATCCTTTAGGGTATGAAACAACACTTTTAGGGACTAAAGAGCCCTTATTTTATGGACATATGAGTTTGGGGTTGCAGTGCCCAAATATGTCTATAACAGCTACCCCCTAAAGCATGAGGTCGTAAATCTTCTGATGTCGGGTGAAATGCTTTATCATGAGGATCCAAGGTATTCAAACTGGAAGGTGACCTGTATAAGATACAATACAATACATCATCATCATATTATTTTCATGATGTAGCTGAGGCAAGCATTCCAATCCTCAGCTTTATAAATTCATTTTCATGTACATAGGACAGACAATCCTCTGTTGTTGCAGACTAGTGATTCTTCGCATGAAGAGTCATCTTCCCTGGCTTAGATGACTATCTGTGCAGCTTCTGTGTACATTTGATGTCTTTATGTTCCTGAATATATCACAGCCCGGATGGATGAAACTAGATCCGGGGTCTTCAAACTCGTTCAATCTTCGCCCGATTGTACAAGTCGATCCATGTGAAAGAGATGTTCTGAAGTCGAACATGGAAGGACATCGCCTGATTACCAGCCAATAATGTATGCTGTTAACAGATGCGAGAGGAATCACTGATAATGATGATGACCCTCAAGGTACTATAGTACAACCCACGTGGTGTGAATATATGAGCCGATGTCAGACACCATGCAAAATCTTCTAGTCGAAGGTCATTGATGTAAACCTGTCACCAGAAGTGAGAAACTTGACATTAAGGCATGCAAGCTTCAAAGTACTGAAAGGGTTGTTTCTAAGTCAACTTCTTGGATAATGAGCTGATGTCGACAAGAAGTGACTTGTCATAGGAGGTCCTTGATGTATCCCACATCTACAACGAGAAACGGAGCAAATTATTTTTCTGGAGGTGAAAACGATCTAATGATATAAGGTTCAGGAATGGCGGTCATGAAAAATGAAGGGTGGAAGTATTGCAGCGGATGAGGCATTTGTTGGGTGGTGAATTCTCTAAATGATTTCTCTTGAACATATTGGCAACACTGATATGGACTGGTAGCATTAACCCCATGTATGGTACGGAGGACCAATGGTGATAGTGAACGGAAAAACCCAACCCAACTCAATCATGGTGATGGAGTGAAAGTGTCATGTTCAAGAGCAACCTGCTACCAATAAAATTCTTCAAGTTTTCTTCCCTTTTTCCCCAATCATTGCTGACCAGTACCTCTTTATTTTTGTCAAGCTTGAGGAGGATAACATATGCTTGGTCTATAATTTTCCCTTCGGGCAAACCTGTCGCTTTTTTTTTAGCGAGCCTAGCGTCAATGAGACTCGTTCTTGTTTGGGTGGACAAGTTTGTCGCTATTGTTTTAACGAGTTTAACGACAAATATAACTCGGTCCTTTTCATGTTTAGAGAGTTTGAAAAGGGACAAAAAGGAAACTTCAACAGTCCTTTTTCGTGGCATAATCCCTTAAGTCCGAAAAATTATAAAATAATACAAAAGGGATGAATTTTCGATCGCTTTAACGAGCCAACAAAGACAAGTGCTCGATCTTTTTGTTTAATAATCTCTTAGGTCCAAAAATATTAAAATATATGGGAGGGATGGTGTTTCCATTACTTTAACGAGCTGGATAGGCCAATGGCTCAACAATCTTTTTATATTTAACGAGTCTCAAAAGAGTTTAAAAGGGACTCATTTTTAGGAACAAGTGATGTTTTCGGGTAGCAACCGGTTCCAGGTAAGTTTGGAACTTCTCAAAACAGGGCAGTGTGAAGAGAGTGGCAATCAGAATCACTCGTCGCAACTATTCTTCAAAAGGGTAAACAATCAAGTGGAAGTGTATGGTCAGCCGAATGAATGGAGGTGACGGTAGGAACACAACCAAGGTTCAAAAGGGTTGATAGCAAAGCGATCAAAAAGGTTATTTACCAAAGGTGGTTTCATTTTTTTAATGAGCTTGAATCAAGAGAAACTGTGCTCAGTAGCAGGTTTATTTTTTAATGAGCCGGAACCTTACGGGAACATTTCTCTTACCATTCGTTTGAAGATGTCTCTTGGTAGATTTATTTTTTAATGAGCTTGAACACTACTATAACATGTGCTCATTTCCCTTTTATGCAGGCTAGAAACGACCAAGCTATGAGGTTAAAGGGTTGAGAACCTACAAACTAGAGAAATCAAAGGTCGTTTTTCAATTGCATACAAAGGTTTGCATGCCCCCAGGTGTTTCAGTAAAATGAGAGTTTCCAAGTTACCAAATGGAAGTCCCTGCGATTAGGCAGGATTGTTTCTGTTGGCAGACAAAAACTCTTCCTTTGATTTTTCCATTGAAATAGACGAAGGTGAATGGTGTGAGCTTCCAATCACATAACGTACAAGAGGTGAATGGTGTGAGCTTCAAATCCCCTAATGTACAAGGAAATACATGTTTCAGACTGATCACATAACCTACATGGGAATGTTTTTCAGTCCAATCATTATGACCTTTCAAGAAAATCTCTCTTTTCCTCTGGGTTCGCCTGCCGAAGTAGACCAGGGTGCATGCCCCCTAAGCTTCATCACACTCACCGAACTACTCGCGGTAATTAGGTGGATGGGATGAAGGTTGAAGAGACATTGTTTATGCGAAGATACCATTTAGGGATGATGGTTGATTCATAGTTGTGTTTGAACCAAGGAATGAAAGCTGGTCGACAAGCTGTACCAGTCTGTCTTCATGTGGAAAACACATCACTTGAAAGGATGTGGAAACAATAGCTTCCATGTTATATATATAGTCACGTCCAAGGAGTAGATTGTAATCTAATGGCCCTTGGACTACCATCACGTTCAAATGAACATTTTTCTTTCTCAAAATTATTTGTAACTTTGGAAGGATCCCTAACGGTCGATTGGTTCCTTTGTTGAAGCCTCACAAATTTTGTCTTTTAGGCAAAAGCGATGGCAAACCAAGCGCTTTCCAGGCAGTTGAGGAAAGGATACTCACTGAAGCCCCTTCATCTATGATAGTGCCAGACACGATCATTTTGTAAACTTGTACTATGATTTGGAATGGTACATTAGATGGAAGGCAGGGTTTTGCTAGTTGATTCCAATCAAAGAAAACAACTAGACTACTTGGAGGAGGTACCGGATAGATGGTCGGATAAATCTCATGAACTGGGGGGGTCTCTTCCTGTTGTAAAGGAATGGGCGGATTGCCCCCAAGTTCATTAGACTATGTATCGAAAAAAAGAATTTGAACAGTGTCATTCTCATTCTCTTTGGAAATTGTATCATCCGAAGGTGGGCTTTTTGAAGGCAAGACTGGGTCAACTGCCATCTCGACCAGTTGAATTTGGTCCGGTATGGACTCAGAATGTTCACTTTCAATGATAGGTGATTCGATCGACAATTGAGTTATGTCAATCGGGTTTTCAACTAGCGAAGGACTTGGCAGGAGTTTCCTGTATCCAGGTGGAAGTCGCTGCGGTGAAGCAGGACGGTTATCCAAAGTGATTTTGGCTTCATCCAGAAAAGGACAATGATGAAGAGTATGATCACCTTCACATAACCTACATGGAAATATGACTTTTCCTTTCTGTCTATTGACTTCGTTTTCACTAGTTGATGGTGTGCTGTCAACCTGACTGTTAGAGGTTGATGACACCGAATGGTGCAAATGGGGAGACCATTCTCTCAAGATCCATGGAATGCAAGGGAAATCTCGATGGTAGTGGTCTCCCTTGCAAATTGCGCATGGAGTTTTTGGTTTGGAAAGTTTAGTGTGCGGATTTTCACCGGATGATGCATGGTTTCCTCCTTGTTTAGTTGGCTTCTTCTTCTTCTCCTTCCCTTTCTTTTTCTTCTTAGCTACTTTGTTTTTAGTGTCACTAGTTTCACCAAGAAAAGAGGAAGAAGGGGAAGGAGAAACAAATGAAGTAGAAGGTGAAGGGGTAACTTCAGTATCATCTGGTTGCTGATTAGATTGTTGAGGAATTACAGTGTTTTGAATGACAGAGGTCGAGAAAAGCCATACCGGTAGGCCGATTGTGATTCCTGGAAGGGACAATGTAGCCATATATGGAGAACCAATATCTCCCCAAGAGGAGAAAGGACTAGGATTCCCTCCAAGAGGGATTCCTTGATTGGTGGATTCCATTATCTCAACCTCAGATCAATGAAGGAATAGGGATGTTATTCTGATTTAAATAAATTTTAAGACACTTTGACGCAACTTGCTTTTTCAATTTTTAAGAGTTAAGAAAAAGCTAAAGGTGACCCTAGTCGCCTTCGATTTTTAATGATCCTGAAGTGACAAATGCTCAGATGGACCTTTTCTTTTAAGGAGTCTAAAAGGAACGAAAGTGACTACTCTGGAAATCTAGACAGAGGGATTACCAAACCAATTGCAAAACTGCAAAATACACCTTGGTGATAAATGATAGAGAAATTACCAAGGACTTATGTATGGCAGTCAATCTTCCCGAATGCTGTGTTCAGTGCATTGTGATCGATAGGGTGGTAGACACGGCTTCCTAAGGATAAAGGATATCAGCCTATTATGGTCTCCCAATATATACTTGATGGTACGGGGAGCACAAGTCCGTACTAGCACTTGTCGCATCAAGGAGGAGGAATCACCCAACCTTCGATGAAAATGATAGTTACTAAGTTTTACGATGTTGGAACACGTCTCTAGCCTAGACTTCTAGATGTGTTGCGTTAGGTTCCAAAGCATTTTTATGTTCATTGAGATTTATTTTATGGTTGATCTTGCTTATAAGTTTGTCTTTCAAGGTTCACCGCGTGATATATATGTAAAATTCCTAAATATGCAATATAAAATGATAAACAGTCGTTTATTTTCTTTTAGCAATGAAAATCCTAGCTACAAAGGAAAGAAGATTATGATTTTTCTTTCAGCAGAGAGCATAGAGCACATACTAAATGCACTTTCCTAAATCAAATTTTGCATGCAATCAAAATGCAAATGCACATGCATGTATTTGTTTTCCGCTTCCTTAATGTGTGAATGCCAAAAAGGAAAGCTAAGTACAGATCTGAACTATTTTCTCTTAAAGCGAAATTTTGACAATTTCTTTTCAAAACGAAAGGAAGACTAAGACAACACTTTTTGATTTTGAAATAAAAACTATTTTCGACACTTTAAATACTAATAACTCAAATCAAGTACAATGGAAAAATTACAATCAAATATCTAGAAGAGGAAGACTTTACGACACTCTTCTTTTGATTCAAAATGACAATTACGACACTTGCATCAAAAAATGACAATTCAATTAAGCTACTTTTGACGAAGGAAGAATGTAAATGATTCACAAATACACAAAAACATTTACAATTCCTAACTGATGGAGGCTGAAATATGTGAAGGAAGAAGGTTTCAGTAAGAAGATATTGATCATGAACAATAAAACTACTAAATAGAGCTAAAAACAAGGAGAAAAAACCAACTCTCGGAGAGAAAAACAGTGTCACTCAATAATCGCACCTGCAACATAGGGAAACAGGGATGCATCTCACTTGTAACACACGGGAGGTGCAATGCATATAGGTTTCCTAGTTATAGACAGTGCGATGGACCAAGAAGCGAAACTGGGCTTGGTTTTTGCTCAAAATTTGCAGCTAAGTTCAGTGATTTAGGCTGAATTATGATGGACAGTAAAAACAAAGTATAGGGGTAAGATCTTATGAGGTTCTGAGCTACCACAAGGGCACTTAGAATGCTTGTAAGTCAGATGTTCAGTTCATAAACCAACCCAGAGATTGACTGAAGCAACATTCATCTACTTTGCAATTGCATAGCAAAGGAATTTCGAAGGCTAGCTGGCTAACTTCAGGCTCCGTCTGTAGTTTATAAAGCAAACAATAAACAAAAAAAACAAACTATTCGATCCCCAGCGGAGTCGCCATTTTGTTTCAGGGAAAACTAGTGTCGATTCGAACTGCTAGTCCCACTAAGATGGGTAGCTATCTTAGAAACAAACAATCAAAGCAATTCAAGATTTCCTTTAAGTGTAATAGATAAGAGGGAAGAAAAGAGGACCAACATGGATTTTCCGCTTTGATCCTAGCTTGATTTCTCTTCCCCTTGATAGAATTTTCCACTCCTCTCCTACTTGTCCCACTTCAAAGAGTACTTGTAGAGTCAAAGTAACAGAAAACCATCGTAGCATCTCTATCTAAAACATCATAAACAATACAGAATCAGAAACACATTGACCATACAATTGCATTCATAAACAATAAGATTCACAAATACACGATTATATGGAGGAAAACTCAAAGAACTTTATTAATAGTGAAAGAGAGGATTACAACCCAGCTGTCTGATCCAGCATCATCCTCCCAGTGTAGAAGCCCTCTTCACCTCATGAATAAGCAAATCACCCAACAATGCAATGTCTCTTCTCATAGATAAACCAACAACACTTCCTTACAAAATAAAAAATTCCAGCCTCTAGATCTCTCAGATGAGGGATCCATTTATAGATGTCTTACAAGGGTGTGAGTCAGCTCTGGGTTTTTGATTAGTGTCATTCCACTGATAGTTCTTGGTTCCACTTGGAGATTTCATTGATCTCTTACTCATCCCTGGGCGAATTCAGAGAGGCAAGTGTCACAGGAGAAGTTTCTAGAAGATTCCATGATCATCCACTTAGCAAACTGTCTCTGCCATTTGTCTATTCTTGCTCATCGCACCCCACAGAAGGCCATTTTAGTATGCATCACACCTGGCTAGTGTGGCAGCCAATATGCATCGCACCTTGACCATGGAGCAATCAGTATGGTCTAGTTTTGGCCAGTTCTGAGTAGTTTTTCAGGTGGAACTTTTGGGAAATGATGTAATCAGTTGACCATGATCCTTTAGGGTATGAAACAACACTTTTAGGGACTAAAGAGCACTTAGCTTATGGAAATATGAGTTTTGGGTTGCAGTGCCCAAATATTTCTATAACAAGTATATAGACATAATTTCAACCATTATCCAGTTACCACGCATGACTATACCATATCCATGACAATGCATGCATAATGATATATAGACACTGACATGAATAACAAATGCATAACCAACATGCACTCATGACGACCAAATCCAACAACAACACAATCATCTTCCACATGGTCATAAAACTGCAACAATGACCACCACCATGGATACACAACAAGCACATAGACCACAAACATAAATAACACATATGCAGCTACATGTATTCATGAACAACAAATTTCGTCCATCTAGTCCAAGGGGTGAACCATGCTATGATGCCACTTTGTAACACCCTCCTCCCACATTTACCCAAGCTAAACAGTTCATCAGGGTAAACATGTGATGAAGATTTAATATAGTATGATTCAACTCCTGAAGTACAGTTAGGGTAGTGGAAGCGACAAAAAAAAAACAAACTGAGCTTCCTAAAGAGCTACAGAACCTTTAGGAGCTAACCAACCCCTCCAGGTGTCCAAACCCTGAGATAAGTTGATGTTTTACTGAACTATACCACTAGTCACTCCCTTAATAAATATTCCATGTGACCAAGACTCTCCATTCACTCCCATATAAACGCCTCCATGTGAATGTGGTTTTTTCAGGCATTGTTGTGCTAATGACCTCAGATTTTGAGCCACTTTTTGAAGGTTGGGACTCAGACCTCTGCCCAAAACTTCATGAAACTTCTAGAAATGATAAATAACATGATGAAAATGCCTCAAAATAAAAACTTGAGAAAGGACCTGACCTAACAAAGCCTAGCCATGATATACATTCCGTAAAATACATCATGAACATGTAATCTATATGTCATATAAACACATCTAAGCATAGGGACTTCATACTTATATGAGAATCATCAAGAAGGTCTGATGCCTCTCACAATAGTTTTATTATCATCTATTCGGTCATACATTCATTAACACTTCATTTACAAAACAAAACAAGATGAGATCCATAACTCAAGTCTATCATAAACCATGCTTATAACCAAAATAATAACAATGATAGAACAACCATTATAACTACATAATAACAAACACATTTACACATAATACACAAGAGGAAAACATATCTTATTAACATATGCAAAATGAAGCCAAGTCAGGGACTTCCACATACCACCTAACCATCAATTGGGTTGAACCAAATATTTCTTTCAGCCAATCACCCTCATGCCATATTCCAAGCATGAATGTAGGACTTATAACAAAAAAACTAAGTATTCCTCAGGATTTACCAGAATCCACCAACATATTCATAGGCCCAAGCCCTCATATATATAATTAGACTTTACCACAATCCTTTCAAAGGATTCCTTGGCCTAAACAAGAAACATACACTACCAGGCTTTACTGCAATCATACCATATACTGATTTAGGGATAAATAGGTCTATACAAGCATGGATGCCTCTAGATCTCTCCACCTAAACCATGAGGAATTTTTTCATATCTACCTTCTACGATTTACCGTATATCCCACCATTCACTGGTCGACGATTCCTAGGACTAAAGAGGGTACATAAAATTAGGCTCTACTGTAATCCCACCTTAAATGGTCCAAGGATTCCTAGGCCTTGTGTTTCTCCCCTAAGACCACCCCACTCAATTTCAAAAATATAAAAAAATCCAGCTCAGCCAAATAAGAGAAACCCCATCAGACCATGGATATCCGGAAATGGAAAGGTAAGGCTAAAAACCACTATTACACTTGGAAAACCCCATGCCAATGAAAAAAAGAGAACCAAAAACACACATGCATGTACCATGCATGCCAAAACTAGAAAGGAAATCATACATGCAACTCGATACTTGCAAGTAATCCCATTGTAGTCTCTTGATCCTACTCTTCCTTGCTTGATCTTTGCTTCCCTTTTCTTTCTTGTCCTTCTATTTCCTTTCGTTTCATTCCATCTTCCAATGCTAGATTTCTCCAAGAATACTCTAAGTGTATGAGAGTATGCGGGAGCAGAGAGAACAGAGAGAGAGCTCCAAAACAGAATTGACAAAATTTTAAACTAACAAAAGCTTGTGAAATGATCCTCATAATCCATTTTATCATTGAGGCCTCTATTTTCTTCATTTAATCTTATTTTTCTTTCATTTTCCTCCTCACATGCAACTTGTGACCTTTCACCTTCAATTTCTCCTAATTTCCTTTATTCTCATAAATAAAATGCCAATTAATGCCTCTTTCCTTTTCAAAGCCTTTGTCATTAAGTTTGCCAATTTTTTTAGCGATAAAATAACAAATGAACACCCACACTAAGATGTTTTCCCCAAAATTCAATTTGGATTATGTGTCCCATGACCTTGGTCTTATTTTTCATTTATTAACTTTATTACATATATTTCTAACCACGGGCTGTTATATAATTTATTTTCCCAAATTCCAATTTTTTGTCATTCACAAAAGAGATCTTGTATTATACAAACCATATCACATAAATTTATTTATTTTTCGTTCATCATTTCTCTAAGAATTGGGGCTTTCATTATTATGGAACCCACAAATGTTCCCTCTTGAGTTTAGTGCAACCACTTAATTATCAAATCAAACTCTACACTAAATAATCCCAATACCTAAAATAATATTTGGGGCATTTCAACTGCAGTATTCTCATTTTGGGTGAAATCAATTTTCATCCAAATGCACATAGGTTAAAACTGTGATGCTCTATAGTAGACCCTGGTAACCCCAATGTTGCTACCTAATGTGTTATGCAACCAGCTCATAAAAAAGAAGAAGAGATAGATCAACGACTTCAAAATAAGCCTCTTCGAGGGGGAAACCTCCTTTACATTACACAAATGAATAATTCTTGGATGATACAAATGACAAAACCTCCTTTTTATTATACGAGTCTAAAAGGTCACAACATAGTCAGAGCCAACATAACAATAATAATGTAAGGGAACAACAATAACAATAGTGGTTTCTATGGGGCACAATAATAAAAAAATGGGGACAACATTGGCACAACAATAACAAGAAGGGGCTACAATGACAATAATAATGGGGAAATACACTAGCATTATAGGGACCTAACATGACCCTCTTGCTCAAAAGAGTGTTGTCCTCAAAGCTTCAGTAGTTCTGGATTCTTTTGTATAAAATTCTCATCATCCTATGTGGAACCTTCAACGGGTAAGTTCTTCCACTTGATGAGATACTCTGAAATTGATTGATTTTGTAGTTGTCGAGTACTTGTTTCTGTGAGTGCTTCAGGTTCCAATATGATGTTTCCTTCCTCATCAAGTTTTGGTAATATTGTTTGAACTGGGAGCTTGTCACCTATAACCTTATTTAAGCATGAAAGATGGGAAACTGGGTGCACTTGGGAAGATGCATGAAGCTCCAATTTGTATGCCATAGTACCAATCTTTTGCAACACCTTGTACGAACCATAATACTTTAGTGATAATTTATTATCCTTCTTAGCTTGCTTAAGAAACATTTGTTTGTACGGCTGTAGTGGTAGAAATACCTAGTCACTTACATCAAAATTTATTTCTCTACGATGTTGATATGCCTTTTATTTCATTCTATTCTACGCCAAAGTGAGGTTATCCTTTAAGAGTTGGAGAAATTTTTGGTGATGCTTGATGTTATCTTCCATTGCTTGAACCTTAGAATTTTCTGTTAAATATGATGTGATGGGTGGTGGATGATATCCATAAAGTGCCATAAATGAGGTCATTTTTACTGCATTATGGAAGGAAGTGTTATACCACCATTCAGCTAGCGAAAACCACTTGAACCGTTGTGTCTGTTTATCAGATACAAAGCAACAAAGATATCCTTCCAAACATTTGTTCACTATCTCAATTTTCCCATCAGATTGAGGATGATAAGATGAGCTATGAGCTAATTGAGTACCCAGATAAGAAAATAATTTCGTCCAAGAATTTCCAGTGAAAATGGGATCTTTATCGCTTACAATAATATTTGGGTTGCCATGTAGCTTTTGAATTGTTTCCATAAATGAAGTGGCAACTGTACTAGATTTAAATGGATAGATAATGCAAAAAACTGTGCATGCTTGGTAAACCTATCAACTACTACCATGATTACACTCTTTCCTTCGAACTTGGGTAAACCTATGATAAAATCCATTGAAACCTCCTCCCAACATTGAATTGGAATGGATAAAGGTTATAAAAGACATGGGGACTTAAATGTATCAACTTTATTTTGTTTGCAAACCAAAAATTCCGCCATAAACTTTTGAATATCATATTTAAGGCCATCCAAAAAGCTTCCTTCTTAACCCTGTGGAAATTTTTTAAAAATCCCGAGTTGCCTCCTAAGGGAGAGGTGTGCAATTCTAGAAGAATACTTTGTTTGATTTGGGAATTCTTATAGAGGTATAAGCGATCTTTGTACTATAACGAATCATTTTTCCAGCTAAATGTATCAGATGTACTGGGATGTTGCTGCAACTTTTCAATGAGTGCCCACACTTCTTTGTCATTCTTCCATTAATCCCTTGCATTGCTTATCCAATCTGGTTGGATAATAGAAATGGCACAAAACAATGCTTCCACATCCTCATCCTTTCTTGAGAGTGCATCTACAAAAACATTTTTCTTCCCTTTTTGTGGATGATTTCAATGTAATAACCCAACATCTTTGTGACCCATTTTTTTTGCTCAAAGATAATCTCTATTCTAAAAATTATTTAAGACTATCATGATCCGTTTTTACCTTAAAGTGTCTTCCCATTAGGTAAGGTCACCATTTCTTAAGTGCATGTAGTATTTCTAACATTTCCTTCTCATAAATAACTTTGTGTAAATAATTTCCTTTGATTGGACAACTTTCAAAAGAAACGGGTCTTCCTTCTTGCATTAAAACAACAGCAATTCCATTTCTTGAGGCATCACATTTTATAATAAATGTTTTTGTGAATTCAGGTGTAGCTAAGACCGGTGTTTGGCACATTGCCTCTTTAAGATGTTCAACAACCTTCATTGCTTCTGGAGTCTAAGAAAATGCATCTTTCTTCAGTAATGTTCTTAGAGGTGCTGCTATTCTCGCATAATTTTTAACAAACATGCAATAATACCTTGCCAACACGATAAATCCTCATGGATGATTTATGGATGTGGGAATTTTCCATTCCTTAATGGCTTTAATTTTTCTAGGGTCTACCTTAAAACCTTCATGAGATACAATATGACCTAGATGTTCCACCTCTTGCACTCCAAAGAAACATTTGGAGGTTTTTTAATATAATTTTTTCTCCTGCAATAGCTTGAGCACATGATCCTTCCAAGACTTGCTATATATTAGTATATAATCAAAAAATACTAAAACAAATTTTCTAAGGAAGGGTTTGAAAATGGAATTCATCAAGCCTTGAAATGTAGAAGGTGCATTGGCAAGGCCGAAATGCATGACCAAAAATTCATAATGACCGTCATGAGTTCTAAATGTTGTTTTTAGAATGTCTTCACTCTTCATTCTGATTTGATGATATCCTGAACGAAGATCCAACTTGGTGAAGTAAATTGCTCCTAGTAATTCATCCAATAACTCATCAATGACAAGAATGGGAAATTTATCTCTAATACTGAGCTTGTTGAGTTCCCTGTAATCTGGACACACACACCATGATCCATCCTTCTTGTGCACCAATACTACTCGAGCAGAGAAAGAACTTTGACTAGGTTGAATTATACTAGCCTCTAGCATTTCTACCACCAAGTTCAATTTCACTCTTTTGGGCATAGGGATATCTGTAAGGCCTGATGTTTGGAGTAACACTTCCTGGAATCAAATGAATAACATGATCATGATCATGAATAGGTGGGAGGCCTTTGGGAGTCTCAAATACCTTGGAATGATTGTCCAAGACATTTTGGATATTTCTAGAAATAGATGATTTCGATGTGGTAACCTCTAGTGAACATAATTGTGCAATTATAGGCTATTGTTCTTTCTTTATAATATTTTTCATGTCGTTAGAGCTGATTATATTTTTTGGTTTCCCTATGATACCCCTCAATTCAACTTCCTTTCCTTCATTCAACTTCCTTTCCTTGCCAAAAAATATTCAAGAAAAGTTCTTGAAAATTTAAAACTATTGTACCCAAAAATTGTAGCCATTGGAATCCTAGTACAACATCAGAAACACCCATTGGAATGGAAAGCATTGGACTATTTAATACATATTATCCCATGAAAAGCTTAATATTATGGCACTTTCTAGAGAAATTTATGGTTCCTCCATTTTCAACCATCACTTGACACTCTGGTGTTGTATATAGGAACCAATCTAATCCCTTTTCTATCTTACATTGAATAAAATTATGGTTACTACCCGAATCAATCAACACTATTACCTTTTTCGTCTTGATATGTCCTTGCATATTGAGAGTTTTAGGAGTGGTAATTCCTTCCAATGCATTAGAATATATGGTCAAGTTCATTTATTCTTTTTCAAGGGTTTGTTCCTAGTGTATATCCTCTTATTTTGATGTTTCTTGTTCCTTTTCTTCCTCCTCTTCACAATCTATGTAAAATGATTTCTTCTCCGCACACTTATAGCCTTTAGTGTATTTTCTATCACAACTGTAACAAAGCCTATTTTCTCTTTTTTCTTCCAATTGTTGTAGTTTCAACCTTGTAGGTTGTGGAAGGATAGGGGCAACAACACTTCCATCTTTATAGTTGTGAGTGGTAGGCTTCCTCGTTGCCATAATTTTCCTTTCAATTTTTCTTGCCAACCTGAATGCCTTCTCCAATGGATCAGGTTCCCAAAGGTGAAACTCATGTTGGATGTTATCCTTTAAATTCCCTATGAACACATCAATCCTATGCTCCTATGGAATATCTTTTACCCTTATATTTAGTTTTTGGAAGTCCTAAATGTGCTCCACCACTGAACCCTTTTGTTTGAGATTTATCAATTGGCTAAAAAAGGTGTTTCTCTTTGTATCCTCATAATGTGCTATCATTTCCTCCATAAAAAATGACCACGTGAAAATTTGCTTACGAGCGAAAAGCCATTGATACCATACAAACTCATCGGGTTCCAAATATAAAGTTGCAATGTGTACCTATTATGTGTTTTGCACATTATGGAAATCAAAATATTGCTCCATCTATAGTATCCAAGTTACATGATCCTTGCCATCAAACTTCCTCATATCGATCTTTGGAACATGGTGGGTCTTCAGTCCAACATTAGAGTCTATGAAATCATGATTAACATTTATTTTTTTCTCATCATGAGTTTCCTTTACCACCCTTTCCCCATTAGTAAGCATTTCTTGTAGCAACTTTGTCAAATCTATCTTCAAATATTCCATGTTGCCTTTAAGTTTTGCTTCTATACCATCCATATTAGCTTCCGTTCCATTATTTAAACCATCCATCTTATCTTCCATTCCATTCTTTAAACCATCCATCTTAGCTTCAACTACGTTTTGGGCGAGGGAAATTTATTTCACTTGGTATCGTAATTTTGATATATCATGTTGCATTTCTTCCTCTCCTTCATGTGCCATAGTAGATCTTTCATATTGCTTACTAGGTGTTGTCATTTTCTTTCTTCGAGGCATCAACTAATGAGAATTTTCTTCACTATGCCATTTTAATCACTTCAAACTAATTTTTCAAACAAAACTAATTCAAATTTTAAAAAAGACTACACACCATTTTTCACTTTGTAGGGCCTCGATATTGAATCTATTTTATCTCTATAATTTTGGATCTCCAAGGTTTTAAATTTCATCCTATGGTAGCCTTATGAGTCCTCTTTCCAAATCCGCAAGTTTGATCAAGATTGGATTTTCCGAAAAAGAGTTATGCCCAATCTCCCACAATGACCTGATTATAGCTTGGTGAAGTAGATCGATGTTGTAAGGAGTGCCACGTGTCACTGTTTCGACATTCAGCGCTCAAAATGATACCCAAAAAACTACGGTACATTCTATTTCTGTCACTTATAACTAAATTTGAGTCCAATGTGTAGTGAAAATGTTATGATGATTTTCCCGAGGTCACCTATTTGAGATGGAATTCAAGAGCTTGAAAAAAACCTAACTTCCTCTGTTCATATCTCCGAAAATATAGTGAGAAACAGTCCAAAATTTGGAGATGATGTTCATCACGATTTTGTCTCAAATGGTTTTTTTGTAGCTTCTGAAGCTTCGTAGAAACAAAATCATAGCTAAAATTCCACCGATGACCTATTTGAAGCAACAAAACCCTAGAATCCAAAGCTCTGATACCAAATGTTATGCAAATAGCTCACAAAATAGAAGAAGAGATAGATCATTGACTTCAAAATAATCCTCTTTGAGGGAGAAACCTCCTTTACATTACATAAAGGAATAATTAGTGGATGATACAAATGAAAAAACCTCCTTTCTATATATAGGAGTCTAAGGGGTCACAATATAGTTAGAGCCGACATAACAATAATAATGTAAGGGCACAACAATAACAAAGTGGCTTCTATGGGGCACAATAATAACAAACTCGGGACAACATTAGCACACCAATAAAAAAAAGGGGCTACAATGACAATAATAATGGGGGAATACACTAGTATTATAGGGACTTGACATAATGTCCCCATATCTGATACTAAGGAAAATTACCACATAATTTTCTCAAATACCATCCTCTAATACCATTTAAAAATAATTTCATGCAATAATATGAAATTGCACATGCATCTAATAAAATATTTTAAACTTGTAGATGAAGGTTACTTATACACACATAAAAAAATCTAAAAAAAAAGTATACAAAGTGGTATTAACACATGTTAAATATAATATACACTCTTATTTTGATAAATCACTCTTACTTGAAAATACATGTACAATAATAAAAAAGTGTTGTCCAATGATAACAAATGGTGGACCCATGCTCAAATGACTTTCTGAATGATCATATCCATCATACTTTGTCATCTGGTATGAATACTGAAACTACATCCCTCATGGATGAATCTAGATATGGGGTCTTCTACCTTGCAACTTGATATTACGAGTCTAACCATGTGCATAAATAATTTGGAGTCGAGAATGGAAAAAAACATCTAATTGCCGACCGATGATGTATGTTGTTAATAGACATGAGAGGAACCAATGATAATGATAATGGCCCTGAAGGTACTACAGTACAATCTATGCAGTGTGAATTAATTCTCTCAGATCGAACACCACACAGAATCTCTCGGTCAAAGGCCAATGATTAAAACCTGTCGTTGAATACGAGGAAACTTTCCATTAAGGTACACAAGTTCCAAGGCACTGAAGAGGGTGTCTAAGTCAACTTCCTAGATAATGTGCTGATGTCGACAAGAAGTGACCTATCGCATGAAGTCCTTGATGTATCCCCCATTAATGACGCAAAATGGGTATCAATATTTCAGACAAAATGTAATGATGTAGAGCTTGTTTAGGGGTAGAAGACATGTAGTAAGTCTTAAGAGTATTGTAGTAGATGTAAAGTGAGGGACTACTCTTGAAAATATCGATGAAACTGAATGGATTTGGCAACATTGACTCAAAGACCCATAATGAAGGTGTAATCAACAACGAGGAAAGTAGATTCGAAAACCTAAAGAAATCATAGAGATGAAATGAAAGAGTTTCATGTTCAAGAGTGAATCATTGTCATTAATAGGTATGAAACCATATTTTCCCAATTTCCCAACCATTTTTGGCTAGTAACTCTTTAGTTTTGACAAGCTTGAGGAGGATAACATATTCTTTATCTATAAGTTCATCCTTTGGATGAATCCTTTTGAGTATTTTTAATGAACCCTCAGAAGGAGTGGTTCGGTCTCGTCATGCTTGATGAGTTCATTACTACTTAATAGTTTTACGAGTCCAGCGAAGGCATAACTCGACTTCTTTTTTATATTTAGAGAGTTTGAAAAAGAGGGAAAAAATAAAACTCCAAGAGATTCCTTTTTGCAAATTTAGTCTCTTGAGTCTGAAAATGCATCAAATGATACTCAAGAGACCTTTTAGTCACATTCGACTAAAGTATTTCTTTTTCATAAATAGTCCATCATAGTCTGGAAAAGGGTTAAACTTATATTAGGAACACACCTTTTAATTTACTTTAACCAGTTTGAAAAGACAAGTGCTCGACAATCATTTCATATTATGCAAGTATGGAAAGAGCTGAAAGAGGAATCCTCCTGGAGGAATAAGTGATATGAAGGGTAAAAAATAGTTCTGGTCATGATGGAGCTACTCAAAACATGTAGAGGTTAAGAGGAAGGCTAATAATACCACTCATCACAATGGTTCCTCAGGAAATGGTAAAACAATCAAGCAAAAGTGTAAGATTTTCCAAGTAGAGGGTGACGATGGAATGAGAAAATTAGGGCTCATCTTGTAGAAATGAGATGATAAAATGGAAATCATGGGAGGGGTGTTCTTTGAAATCATCTCTCTTAAGTTTGACATTTTAGTATTGGGTCCTCAAACAACATTGATTTGCCAATTGTAAGTAAACATTGTCTTTTAATTTGACAACGCTCATTATTACGATATAAATAAGAACTGTCAAATGAAATGGTATCATTTAAAAAATATGTTTTGTTAGCATGTTGATTTGGTAGCACATTACCCAAATATTTTGGCAATGCTAAATGTACCTTTTTCTGGAAGCAAGTTCTCCTACAACTGGGTTACTTTGTTGAGATAAGATAGGATATGTTAAAAATCAAAGAGGACTTATCCATTTTGTTGGGAAAAGAAATCAAAGCATATCAAGTTGACTCAAATTTACCTTGATTTTTTGGGCTAAGAATAGGAGCTCCAAAATTTGTTCCAACAAGGAAATCAAATACTTAATCCTTAAGAATATTCAACACATATTGGTCCAAGTTTAGAATTGGAAGCACGCGAAACTAGTTTTTTATTTTAGCATGTATTAAAAATAGTATAGAAGTAATATATGCATATATATTTTCAATATTTTGTATTAATATTTTCAACAGATTGTGGATGTGAAATTTATGTAATGTTTCTATATAACTGTTGTAAAAGAAAAATTAAGGGTCAGTTCTGAGTAAAGACCCGGTGCTTTTGATTGTATCTAACTTTTTTGAGATTAATTGAATATGATTGGATTGGAAGTTGTTGAGATTATGGCCCAAAGATTCTTGTGACGATACCTTCCTATCTATGTTTTCTTATGGTGAATGTTTTTCCTTTCTAAGTGTTTCCATTTTATGTGTGATTTTTAATAAATGATTGAAAGCAAAGGTTCTAGAATTCATCATTGATGCTTTCATTTGCAACAATTAAATACCTTCATGTTCTCCATCTAAAACTGCTTTAGGATTCATCTTCGACTCCCTATTGTAGTGATGGATAATTAGGAGGTGTATCCCTTGTCGACAAATGATAGACCATTATCTAGTTGTCAATTTTCTCGCTGAACTCCTTGAGAGAGTCGATAACATCAAAAAATGAAATTTTATCTTTCTACTTTTCTTTTCCACCATGATGTTAGCATTTTGAGCCATGCCATAAGCTAATAAAATGGGCCTTGAGGTTTCTAGCTTCGTGTCTTAGCTTATCCCTCAAACGAAAATTTTTCTCTTAATCAAGTCTTTTTGCATAATGTTTGAGAAATTATTTGCTATACATTCATCGTTTTAGAGCATTAACTTAAGGAACTATATGAGCTCTTCTTTCTCGAAACATCTCTCCTTGTCTTATGGGTTCTACTCTTTATGAGTTCTAGGCTAGTGCATAGAAACATACTGCTCATGATTTAGCTCCTTTTCAAGCAATGTTAGAAAAATATTCCAATATGGTCATTGTAGATCTTATGGGCCCATTTGAAATTCTTTGGGGAACTCTTATGGAGCTCAGCTTCCAAGTCCTAGGTCCCTAATAGTCATGGATATCTACTATAGAACTGCTCACCATGACTTCCTTTGCACCATTGCTCTCTCATTCCAAATCCAAAACTAGATGGATTAGCCAAATGAATGAATACATTTCCCAACCCACTCTCACTAGGGATTCCAGGCCAAATAAAAACTTTACTACAAAGGCATCCCTCTGAAGCCAAAATATGGACCAAGGCCCCAATACAAATTGTTAAAAAAATTACTACCGGAGAAAAATTAACACATAAAAATAATACATAACATGCAAACACTAGAACAATGTTTACCCTGAAAAAACCCCAACTCCAGGGAAAAATCCAACTAACCGAATTCCATTAGATCCCTTGGCTAAAAATTTGGCCAAGTGAGCCTTCACCACTTACATGCCTTGGCCCTCTTGCAACAAAGTATTCGTTCAACCTTTTAAAGGATTCATTACATGAATTCCATAGGAAAAAACGTATGGGTACTCATAACCATGTGTCCAAAACCACTTTCCAACTTTTACTCTTTCCCCAAGTAATTTCACCTAATACATAATATCAATAGAGAAAAATATACTAGAGTTTGGGGGCCAACTCATCCACGAACCATGAATTTCTCCATCATCACGAGCAAGGGTATTGAGCTAGGCTATAATTGCATTTGTGTTTTGCAACTACCATCATTAAATGAATCCATTGTGTGATATGTTTGATGTTAATTCCATTCACTTAATCCGTCCTATCTATGAAATTACAATCTCCCATGTGGCAGTGAATCATGGAGGTAGGTGGTCATAACTAGGAGGGGTTGGTGATATATGTATTGTTTAGAGAAAGCACCCTATGTGGGGTTAATACAAAGGAAATGTTGATTCAATGAAAATAATAAATTTTGAATAAGTTCTTATACAAATATGTGAAAAAAAAAGATGAATTGATGTTCATATGAATTAAAAAGGGCATAAAATTTATTGTTGCTTATATTTGATACTTTCTATGCATTTTATTCATAGACAAAAATTAAAATATAACATCTTATAATGGTAGACATGTCAGAACTATTTTTTCCTGGTTGATGGTAAACCATTGAAAAGTATCAATCTTAAGAATGGCAGTAGAAGCTAAGTCCAAATGATGACCAAAAAAATATTTAGGATTTATTACAAAAGAAATTTGGAGACCACAATCTAATATATCCAAATTGAGCATATATACTAATATTGTATATATAATTCCCACATGCTCTCATGGAGTTACCCACGAGTAGGATGAGAAAATAATGGTTATCATATTCCAAAAAATACTTACAATTCACTCTCACAATCCATACTAGTGAATATGCATTCTATGTTATTTCCTAGTATGCTATATGATATTTAGTTATTCTCACTTCCTATGTTATATTCAATTTCCCTTAAATCCCTATAGATCCTCGCATCCCTATTTTCTCTCACTCTACTCATTTTTGTACTATTTCTCCCTTGAAAACATTTTATAGAAGTACAACTTTTCCATCTTGAAATTCTAGCCAATATATCATATTTTCATTGTAACCCCATCAACAACAACCTTTACTTAGGAAATCTCGTCCAACTCTATTTTTCTATATTCTTCCAACACATTGTAACTATGTACTTTATATCGTCCCATCATCTTAATGATGTAGTATTTTCCAACCCACTTTACCATTCTCATTATGGCATCACTTACCATTATTGCTTATTATATATTCGATTTGATTAATTCTTGAATACTTATTTAAACTTCATTGACTGATTCCTTGTCAAGCCTTGTTTTTTCCACTCAAAACCAATTTTATCCCTATGGAATGATATATTCCTCCATGATACTTTCAAAGTGATCAATACTTTTCTATGCCACCTACTAAATCGTTTACTTGTACCTTACTTCCAATGTCAACTATGATAATAGAAGTGGATAACCTACTCTAATTACTTTTATACATATTTTTTTGGTTCATGGTTTCAAATTTTTTTCCAAGAATTCCTATGCTTTCACATATAGATGACTCACCAATCCTGTGAGTCACACATCACCTCATGAGACCCTTATTCTCCTTTTCTCAAGATTTTTAGCCATCAATACACTTCTACTTTCCAGGATAAGGGGTATTATTTATCATTTTATGCATATTAATTCCATTCTTCACCTGATGTCTTGTTCTAGCCTTGTTCTTATTATGGTTGTTTGGTTGCACTTGCGAACTAAATAAAATGATACAAACCTTCTATTGTAGTGGCTGCAACATCCTCCAAAATTTTTGCTTGCACTTAAATTTCAGAGCCTTCCTTGGTTTTCATTTTATGGTTGCAAGCACTCAAGCTCATTTTGTGAGATCCCTCAGAGCCTTTTCACCCCTTTTGCTTGATTGACCAACTGTTGTATTTTGGCATGTTGATTTCTTTATTATGCTTATGGTCCTATTCTGGTGATTTCAAAGGTTTTTGTTTGTGTGTTTGAGTTGTCTAAGCTATGTAAACATTAGTCACACTCATACTTAATGTTTTAAGCTCTCTCATACAAGTGTTGTTATGGTCATCCCAAGGTCTATCTCAAGTGTCGCAATTGTTACTTTTGGGTCTAGATAGTCTTCCAAAGGGTAATACTTTGTCTTGTTGTTCCAGTGGTCTATGTTTTCGTGTCGTCAAGATATGCTAAGTGTGTGAGCACAACATCAAGTTCCCCACAAGTTCACTTTCCTGTCACACTTTGTCATTATCTTGAAAATCCTTATGGTCAGACAACTCCCCTTCATCGGACCTCAACTAAGCTATACACTGCACAGTCTCAGCCCTTAGTGATGTTTTTATGCTTCCTGGAACTATGCAGTGTGTAGAGACTATCCCCTAGGATTGTTTCACTACGCAATCCCAGAGATGAGCAACCTTCCTTCCTTCCTAGAATTGTGAAAAATCTGCCTCAAACCTGACCTAAACTACACATTTCACAAGATTAGTCATCAAGACTTCTCCCTACCTCTTGAAACCCCATAATGCGCATATACCTAAGCTTCCTTTGCCTCCTAAAACTGTGCATAGATTTCCTTGAGTGTCCTCCCTCAACTGGGACTCACTGATCCCAGAAACTGTACAGATCTATCTTCTTTGGTCCCTCTGCTGCCCAATCCTACCTTCCCTTGAAAACCTATGGAGACCTGCTTCCCGAGGTATCACCTTGCAGCTACCACTGATGATCTCAACTACGTAATCCTGCCTCCTAGTGACCTCTGTGAATTTTTTTCCCGACAGTGAATACTGTGCTCCGAAGTTCCTTAGTCAAGCCTAAGCTATGATCTGTGTAGTCTCAATGACTAGTCTCCCTCCTTGTCACCTGGAAGTATGCAATGGAAAGCTGTTGGGCCCTCTTCCTAGCCTATCATCCGTCGTGGGCCTAGTCCATGGATAACAATGCATCATCTTAGACTAGGAGGTTTGGGATTTGATTTCATCCCATCATGAGTGAATTGTAGAAATAGGTACACTGTTAGATCATGGTGAGACAATGAAGGCTCACTTGTAGCTAGATGAACGAAAGAAACTCATCAAGAAAAAGAAAAGGGAACACATTCAAGCAACCTCCTTTCAAGACCAAAGATCATTGAATACCGCACATCATCAAGCCATGCGGAGGAAAAAAGAAAGCACATCCAAGAACACATCTATCACTCAACAACAACAACATCTTGACATTGCCATCATAGCAAGCCAGTCCATGTCAGCAGTGTCGTGTCAAGTTGTGTCATGAGCTGTCAAAGATCACATCACTGTTATGGGCCATATATGTTGTAAATCGAATGTAAATATAAAGTGAAAGTCCAATGGACACACATGGATATGAAGAGTCATGTTAGTTGAAAATTAATAGGAAGTTGAATGTTCATGAGCGTAGTCTAAGAGTCATAAGGGTCAAGCGTCACCCTTGGTTATATATACCCCTCCCATTGTATGAGCAAGGACTTTTCACCTTGGCTCCTCCCACAAAGCATTGAGAGTTTTCAATCAGTTCTTTGAGGAGTGAGGAGTGGCTCCAATGTCCCACTACTAGGGCTAGTGATGTATGATGTACATATGCGTCCTAGAAATTTTACTTAATACAAAGGCATGTTAAGGCCAACACATTTTCATGCATGTTTTGTAGATGTTTGTAAGACCATTCTTTCACAATTTATAATTCATGTTTGTTTCACATGTACTAATATAGTTGAACTATTTCGGTTGTTTTAGTACTTACCTTGTTGGGAATGTGTTGTATTGGTTATCACTGTTATCTCATCCTTGTGGGCTACTCCGCAGGATACTAGACAAACCTTCCTTATTTACTGGTTATAACGACCGTAACATCCATTGTGGACTACTTTGCTGGATGGTGGACATGTCTTCCATTGTCCTTCAGTTTTAACGAATACCGCATCCGCTGTGGAGTATTCCGTAGGAGGTTCGACAAGGAAAAATTTCTGGGCTAATATTCACAGACAGACTAATTTTCTAGGCTTTTTCCAAAAGAAAGATTCGTTAATTTTCATTTTCTTCTAAGACTTATCTGCTCAAATTTTATGGGATAAAATTATTTTACCTTGAAAATCGCCAAAATTTTATAGGGACTATATAAAATAATTATAAATTTGAATATTTTTAAAAATATGTCATGAATTTTTTTCCAATTTGCATATTAGGGTTTAGTAAGATTTGCCAATGTTTCTAGACTTTAAGATAAATTTCTATTATTAAAATTTTCTTTGATGCTGGATAGACCTTTCTGGCTTGCGTGTGTCTCTTCTTGGTTGGTACTACAACCTCTTACTTAGAGGCTCACTTTACTCTCCCCCTTTTGAAGTAAGAGAACCTAGACACAGTTACGTTATGCACTCACCAGGAATACTCACCTTGCTTTTTGAAGATAGCAATGTAACACTCTCATGTGTTGAGAAAAAAGAGCCGAGGCAAATCTCTAAGTAAATGGAAATCGACCCATCATACCAAATGAGAATCCTACACCAAATAGCGCGAGGTCTAATTGGGACTTCATATCGAGGAGATCCCCTGAATGTTGGTGGATCTAACACTGTCAACAACTTCATAACTCTTCTTTCATGATTGCACCCTAGAGTTATATTATGCAATGGACCTACAAAATTTTCATACATAACATTTGATCATCATTTTGATAAACATTTGACATAAAACTCTATTCTTGGATATTCCCTTTCTAATCAACAACATGTTATTATGAAAACTCAATAAGGCGGTGTCACTTCCAAACATGCCTCTGTATCATTAGACAATAATCTTCTTAAAATATATGCAACCTTCCCTACTTAATACTCACATTTGGCATGTACCTTTATCATATAGAAATGTTTTTCCAAGATCAACATTGTTTTGGATTTTTCGTATTAAACAATGGCATGGTTTATGGAGTCCAATTGTCCGTTTTTATACTACTTTATGAAACAACAAATACTTCCATAGATTACTTAATCCATCCACCATATTTTTATCTAGACTTATTTTTCAATGACTATACCCATGTTGCAATATCATTTATGAGCTAAAAGTTATGGCTTCCATAATTTGTTGTTTCTATTAGATTATGCCTTTTTTCATTGGTGTAATCTAGTTTAGAGACCAACTTATATCGCAAATAGAAGGAAACCTAGTGTGAACTAGAGAAATTTTTATATTGGGAATTGATGGTATACCTTATTGAGTATACAACAATGTTGATGTTGCTAATTTGACACCCTTCAAATTTTGCATCCATTTAGACTTGTCAACGTTTCCCTTTTTTCAATTTTCCTAAACATAGAACTTAAAAAATGATTGTCTCCCAAATAGAGCGGACCTAATAAATTTTGAGAAAGACAAGGTTGGATAACATGCTGAGTAGGTAAAATTTTGAGTAAATAAATTTTTAAGAATTTGTGATCTGGCGTTCCTTACCCCCTTTGAAGTTCTTAAAAATTGCCCCAAAATGGCATCGAATATTGGAGTTTTCCGTGCTTTTGTAACTTCATTCCAAACCATTTAGAATTTAGTAAAATGTTCAATTGGGTATATTAGTGTGTGTATTTTGGAGTCCTTGTAAAGAGTTAATCAATAATAGGGTGTTTGTTAAAAAGTGTGACCATGCATTTTAAAAACTACTAATTTGTAATTTCTAAAAAAAATGAAACAAAATTTGCTATTGACTCTCATTGAAACTTTTGCAAGCCTTAACATTGTGGGAATACCCTTTAAATTTCTTATGATTCTAAGTTTTTCTAATCTTTCTAAGGCCAAATAAAGTTTTTGTCTCTAGACTTTTTATCATCATCGATATTTCTCTTTTCCTTCCTTCTCATCTTCTCATTTTCTTTTCTTCTCCTCTTCCTCTCCTTTATTTTATTCTCTTATATGATGTGTCACATAAAATAATTTTTTTTCATCGACAATATGTGTATTACACCATTTTTGTTTTATATGAAATGCCTTATCACACCTTGAATATTTTTCTACTCTAAATGTGACACTTCTTAAATTTTTTTTTCTTTAAATTGTAAATCATATTTTTTATTTTGATGTGATGACTTTGGAATAATTTCCCTTCTTTCTACTCTATCACATTTGAAGATCATTTTATTGTTTAATGTGTCACATGAAATATTTTTTGGATGTGATGTATTACATCTTCATTTTTCCTTCTTTTTATAAAGATAATTTTGATTCCTTCCTTTATGGCATTGAAATTTTTTCTTTCATGTGACATATCACTCAAAAGAAGTATCTTGGAGCAATACATCACACCATTCATCTTTTCATATGTATAATACAAAGGATTTTTCTTCTTTCATATTTCCAAAATTTCTCTATCGGTGAAGACTTATTCGTGCCTGAAGTGTCACACCAAAAAACATCTTGGTGTGGCACATTGCACCAAAATAAAAATATTTTCTAGACAACTTTTCCCTGAAAATTTTCTAAATCTTATGAGTCTTTCTTCTTTTCTCTCTCCTTTTTGCATCTTGAATATATATATATATATATATATATATATCACATCTCCCAATTTTTGTTTTTGCAACATCATTCAATATCTCCCTTTATCACAATGAAATATTTTATTTTCTCATGGTGTATCACACCTGAAAAATATCTTACTATAGTAGGACGTGAGAAAAATCTACTCTATAATTTTTCTTCAAATATATTAAGTCCTAATTCATTTATTTCTCAGCTATAAATATTATATCACATGGAAATTATTTTCTATTAATACACATTTTGGCACAATTTTCTTTTTCTTCCATGATACACACTGAATTGCACACGTAAAGTATATCTTATGTGATATGTTATCACTTAGAAGTTTTCCTTGGTTGTTGAAGGAAACTGACCGAGGAAACGTCGAAACCACTTTGGATTGAAATTTGATCCTTCAATATGGAGATGGATTTCTCCTTAACTTTACCACTTAGGGTCACTTTAGCAGTAGGTCATTAAGTTCACTGGATATATTTGGTGATCCAAGTGGATGTTGGTGGCCACCCACCTATCCCACTTGGACCCCCACAACTGTCTCTTTCAGTTTCCTTATTTGTAGCACAATTTACTATTTTTGGCAGTTTTTTGGGTCTTGAACTTCCAGAGCCATTTTGAGGCCCTAAATGACACTTTTTGGAAAAGATGGGACAATCAAGGGTGAAGGACTGAGGATCATCACTCAGAATTTGTAGTCCTTGGATAGATATTTCTAACGAGATATTGTGCACATCAAACGAAGATCGTATGCCAAAGTTATGACCCCAGGAAGTCGATGTACCAATTTACCCAAATGAGGCCCATAGTTTGGCACTTCATCTCCTAAGGTTAGGTTTTTGGATGTTTAGGGTTTTCCATTGTTTCTCAACAAAAAATAGGCCTTCGAGCCTCATTGTAACATAGTTCAGAGGCATGTAGCCACCACATCTCTTCTCAGAGATAAGCTACCATCGCCCTAGCTAGTTTATTTCCATTTCTGTTTGTAAGCATATTTAAGTATTTTACATTAATGAAATGAAGTTTTGTTTCTACCACATCTATGCATTTCTAGTTATATCTGTAATTTGTTTTGTTCCTGTTTAAATCCAGATTAGTGGTGTCAGAGCAGTCTACTCTTTCTCTTTTTTTCTTTGCATGTCCCTAATGAGGTCGGGATATAAGGAGTTAAGACTCGAATTGGTTGAACCTTTGCAAGACCAGCCTCGCAAACAGTGACGGCCTCCCATGGCAGATGAAAAGAAATACAAGGGGGCAGGAGATCCTATCAAAACATTGCTCGAAGAATCCCTTGAGCGACAGAGGAACGTGATGATTGACAACTTTTCCCAGATCCTTCAGCGACTACCGAGGGGTGATGCATCTACTTCCGATAGCTACTCTGGAAGTTCCACACCCTTTAAGGTACATGTTAACTTTGATATTCCCATATTTGAGGGTCACATAGATGCATATGTTGTAGATGAATGGTTAAATCTGCTAGAAGGGTATTTTTCTATTCATGATTTTTCTAGCAAGGAAAAGATTACTTTTGCACTTCTCAAAGCCACCCCCCACGTCAAGGACTGGTGGGAAATCTACTGTGAGCAAAAGGATGAAAGTACAACCTCACTATTTTCAGCTGCACCCACCTGGAATTTGTTTTGAGATGCCATCAAGGAGCACTACTAACTTGTTGGGAGCTATGAGGATAAATACATAAAGTGGACCACGCTATAGCAGGGAAGGGACTAAGACGTGCCAAAGTTTACCAAGATTTTCCATACCCTTCAAAAAGTTGGGTATCAAGGATTCTAAGAAACATTTGGTACTCCAATACCATGACTGCCTACACAGGTACATCGGGGATGAGATGGAGTTCCTGGACATCTCCTCTCTTGGTACAACATACTGATACATTGTGAAGATCAAACAGAAGTTTAAACAAAAGAAGTGAGACTTTGGATCCACGAATCCGAAGCACAAGAAAGGCTTCCCCAAACTGCAAAACCAAGGACAAAGCCAAGACAGGGCGACCCAAGACAACCCATCAAAGCCGTAAGAAAATAACAACACCACAACGTCAAATAAGGACACAAGAAAGTGGTGTGAGTTCCACAAGAGCCTCACTCATAACACAAGTGAGTGTCAGAACAAGAAGTCGTTGTTGGTTGGGTTGAAGGCTTCAGAATCAGATACATGTTCTGACCCTGAGTCAGAACCTGACAAGAGGAATGAAAAAGGGAAGCAGATCATTGATGCGGAGCCTAATGCCACTATTGCCACCACCAAGATCTAGAAGAATGAGCCCAAAGATCGAGAGGAAGGGAAGCATCTTTTCCACTCGCAAATGTGGGTGAAGGGTTCGCCGCTGCAACTCATTGTCGACAGTGGCAACCAAAAGAACCTCATTTCAGTAGAGTTCATGAAGCATTTGGGCTTATTGACCACACCACGCCCACAACCGTACAACATCGGGTGGCTTCACCAACGATGAGATCTCCGAGTCCATTAGCAGTGTCACCTTCCCTACAACATCTAGCCCTTCACAGATGAGGTATTGTGTCATGTTGCACCTCTTGATGTTTGCGATGTATTATTATGCCAACCATACTTATGGAAGAGACATGCTATGTATGAGTCAAGACCTTGCGATGTTATTATTTCTTTGGGTAATACATTATACTTGATATCAGAGGTAGCCCCACCTACCGCCACTTCTTTGATCTCTGCTAAGAAAGGCAGTAAGATCATCTCCCATACTAGGAAATTTATTTTCTTTTTGGTTCACTCTCAAAGTAAGGGGAATATCATAGCCACATCCATGGCCCCTGGGAAGGGTTCCTCCATGCAGCAGAAGCAGGTGGATACGGTCATGAAAGAATACAGGGACATCTTCTCCTCACCCACAATGGTACTGTTGCACTGTTAGGTCAAGCATTTATTTGATTTGACTCTCGGAGCACCTCTACCCAACGGGACGATACATTTTTGCTCCATTATATAAAAGGCCAAGTACAAGAAACAACATGATCAACATTAGGTGCCACACAAGTTTCAAGTGGGTGAAAAAGTCTGGTTGCATCTGTAGAAAGAATGCCTTACAAGAGCCAATCGGAAGCTCATACCACTCCGATATGGTCCTTACACCATTACTAAGGTTGTGGAAAAAAATGCTTTGGAGCACAACATATCCCCATTCCTTAGATTGCACCGAGTGTTCAATGTGGACCGCCCTCGACCATGCTTCCCACCATTACTGGACACATCAGAGATTGCAGAACAACTCACCAGGGACCAAGTTCAGCAGAAGTTTCCCCATCTCATGGAGGCACTCAATGCAATGGGGACCATTGCTTCCTAAGGGGGGAGGAATGGTCTAGGTGGATGTTGGTGGCCACCCACCTATCCCACTTCGACCCCCACAACTGTCTCTTTTAGTTTTTCAATTTCCTTTTTTGTAGCACAATTTGGTATTTTTGGTAGTTTTTTGGGTCCTGAAATTCTAGAGCCGTTTTGAGGCCCTAAACGATGGTTTTTTTGGAAAAATGGGACCAACATGGGTTTTCGATAGATGTTGGTCACTCAAAAGTTGTATTCCTTGAATAGATCTTTCTAACGAGGTATTGTGCATTTCAAACAAAGATCGTATGCCAAAGTTACGACCCCGACAGGTTGATGTACCAATTTACCTAAACGGGGTCCATAGTTTGGCGCTTCATCTCCTAGGGTTAGGTTTTTGGATGTTTAGGGTTTTACATTGTTTCTCAACAATAAATAGGCCTTCAAGCCTCATTGTAACATAGTTCAGAGGCATGTAGCCGCCACATCTCTTCTCAGAGATAAGCTACCATTGCCCTAGCTAGTTTATTTCCATTTCTGTTTGTAAGCATATTTTAGTATTTTACATTAATGAAATGAAGTATTGTTTCTGCTGCATCTCTGTATTTCTGGTTATATCTATAATTTGTTGCGTTCCTATTTAAATACGAATCATTTGGTTTGACATAAATGAATCTTGTTTTGGAAAGAAATGTAAGGGACCATTGGGCATGGAGTCTCTGACAAAAGGTAAATATCTTCTAAACACATATTACATGAACAGTTATACGCAAAGGCAATATAGCTCATGATTCGTTGGCAATTATCATCAAGGTATGTATAATATTATATAAGATAAGCATTGAAACATAGTAGTAAGATTTTTGTAGTGATATTTAAGATGAAAAACACATAAGTATTTGGATAACATGAATTTGAGCATTCACTAAGAATTCTAATCCATCTAGATTTATCAAAATACTGAAGAAAAATGTTCAAAGTATGTGACTAATAAGAAGTTTAAAAACTATAGAAACATCCAATAAATCACTCATATATGAATCTCTAAAAATTGGGCAAATAAGACTATTTATAGAAAATTATATTGATTTCAAAACCTACAACTATACACAAGGTGTTTTCCAAATATTTCCAACCCCTACTCTGTCTTTTGGAATAAATTTATAGAGAACTATTTACAAACGAAAGCCATAATTCTAGGAAAAATTAATTACAAATTGTATTTTAGGGAATATATCCCATCTCTAACATGTAGGAGTCAAATCTTATCTTCATAATAAAATAAAACAAATTTGGAAACTACTACATGGTTTCTCTAATGTGAAAGGTCACTGAAGTTTTTATCCCCTCAAATCTGGAAACTAATTTCCAACTTTTCCTTACATATCTGCCATCTATACCCTAATTATGCTCAACTAATCCTCGAAAATGCTAAAAAGGATTTGACACCACTTATCTAATCGAGGGATGCTTCGTTTGGTAAATGTGGATCTAATCACTTCAACACCTGAGATATGATGAATATAATTTGTTAGATGGGATATTTTAACCAAAATGGAAAAACTTTTACATTGTCAGTAAGGTTCTTTTACATGGACTTTTTTTTTTAAATTTCACAAGTCCATCCCTGCAAGCTGAAAATGGAAGATTGAATTTGTGTCTGATTTTAGCTCCTCTAAGCATGAAAATGGCCTTCTACATCGATAAAATAGAGTGTCATGCCCCTCAAAATAAAAGTTAGATTCTTGAAGATTTCCCTCCAATCATAAATAATCAGTATATTTAATGCAACCTTCTGAAGCTCCTTTTTTGGTCTAATATTTTCTTGACTTTTCCCTTTCCATCCTTCACTAGAATATGCATCAATCATACTCTACGCAAAATTCCATAGAATGGATTTCTGTTTTAGGAAGTGCCTTTGGAATTTTATTTTCTCTTGATATAAGAATCTGAGCATTACTGAAAAATGACCTCAATATGTACCTTTTCCCATCCATTGATGTGCTCTTACAAGCTTTGGTTGTAGACCTACAAGTCTTTTCCTCAACATTCATTTTCAATTCAAGCTTATCTGAATAAACATATTTGTCTTCAGTTGCAAGGGTTGTTGTAGAATTAATTTCCTCTGAATTTGACACACATTATTGTATGTCATATTTTTGAGAGTTCATCCTTGTCTGTGCCAAATGGTAGGATAATGAACCAGAGATGTTGTTGTTTGACTTCCTCATAGTTTTTGATATCTTAGAGGCACCTCCATTCGCCAAATTAGATTGTTGATTTTATTTTTCAATTTTATTTTTTTGTATCTTGATACTTATAGAATAACTTTGTATATTTTTAGATTGAAATTTAAGAACTAAATTTTGAAATTTATCATAACTCCAAAAAATTCTCCTTATTCCTAAACTTGTTATAATCAATAGAATGTAATAAAGCCTGTATTTTTCAATACTACTGAGGTGTAAAATGAGGCTTCATTTCCACTTGATGTTCAAATGATTCTTGCATGATTATGACAATTTTTAGACTCAATCACCCTTCCCAACAACCAAATGTGAAAAATAGAAATCAACACCAAATCATGCAATCATTAGTACCATCGGATTCCCATTTACCTCTCTCTCATTTCATATGAAATTTGCACATGGATTTTAGGATAAAAAATCCTTCCTTGCTAGTTCTTCATTGGTTTTTGAACTAGTTTGAATGGGCAGAAATATGCCCAGTTGCTAGCTATAATGCATCATTTTCCAAAACAAAATATCCATCTTGCACAATCTTATGTTCATAATTTTCACACAATTTGTAATGGTCTAGAAACACATTTAATTATGTGAAAATCACTAAGATATATGCACTTCTCGGCACATTTTCTTGTTAAAACTGTTAAGCTGCATTAATTCCATTCACAACCCTCCATATTGAAACATTAAGGAAATAAAAATTGCATTGAATCCAACTGTGAAGATATACAAGCCTTCGGAAATTTCTTCCCTTCTCCTTTAGCGAGATCAAACCTTCGAATTCTGCAAGGAAGGACTTGAAAATGTACATGAAACTCCACTTGGGATTCTAATATCAACAAAACATATCTACAAAATCTTTATAATATTATAGTAAAACCTACTTCACAATCATGGACTTTAATAACCTTCATAAATACATCCTTCAGTGAAGCTCCTCCAACAAGAGTCCATCAAGATCAAGTGAGGATGCCATGCTTCCATTTCTGAGCAACATCCATTCCTACATGTGGCCATGCACTTGAAAACTAGCACACATTTTGATACCTGTTGGGTGTGTTTTTTCCAAAAATAGAATCAATCTCCTCCGAAAAAATTTCCTCCTCACCAGATTCACTCTTGATAATTCCCAAAATGCACAACTTATTTCATTACATGGGGATATTCATGCCATCGACATTCAGACCCATGATATCATCTCCTCTACTTAATTGAGTATAAAGGTATGGCTAAGATGATTGTAGATCCTCAATGAGAAGCATAAAATCATAAAATTTAGACCTTCATCTTCCATATTACCCATAATGGAGATACAAATTGCACCATTGAGTACATTGTTGGTCAAAAATTGAAGCTGTGAAGTTGTTTTCAAGGTGTTATTCTTCAATCCTTAGCCCTTGACAAGCCACTTGGTGTAGCATGTGATTTTAACTAAGACTTGGGTAATTTCCCTTGTAGTGAAGGGATTTGAGGGCTGGACAATCACCATAATGACAATTTCGGGTTTGTCTGAGTTGGTGTTTGAATAATGGGTAGTTCCCTATCATGCATTTGGAAAACTAGAGATCGAGTAGCGAATCTAAAAAATGTGCTAAATTCAAACTCAATGATAGAATTTAACCATCAAATTTGAGGTACTCCATTACCCTATATAGAAAGAGCTACATCTAGACATACACTTTAGTTCTTGCTTTAACATCTAAAATTTACAATAACACTTAGGAATCTGAAAACCCTTCTTTTGGCACCTTAATTTCATATGAACAACAAAATTACATTATGACTACTGCATGTTGGGTGTTAGGATTTGATTAATTCTATACAGGGTTAAAACCTACATTTGGTATCAGAGTTTTTTTGGCTTCAAGGGGATGCCTTTGCTGCTAAGGGGGTTTTCACTCGAGCTTGTGGTAGACCCTGTTTTGTGGGAGATTTGCAGGATCGATTCTTGTGGTGAAAGAAGATGGTGAGTAGTGGAAAGATAGAGATCGAGAAATTTAATG
This sequence comes from Pinus tabuliformis, assembly GCA_031772625.1. Taxonomy (NCBI): domain Eukaryota; kingdom Viridiplantae; phylum Streptophyta; class Pinopsida; order Pinales; family Pinaceae; genus Pinus; species Pinus tabuliformis. The sequence continues at coordinate 149,689,923 of CM062816.1, forward strand.
GTCAGAGTTTTGACTTGAGGAAACTCAAGATGGAGGATCTACTGGTGTAAAAAGTTCAATGGATCACGATAGATCTGGGTATTAAACCAATAACAATGTCAGCTAAAGACTGGGCAAGGTTGGATCGAAAGGAAAATAGCATAATACGATTGTGTGTCTCAGATTCAGTATTGTTCAATGTATCAAGGGAAGCTTTAGTGAAGGCTTTGTGGGACAAGTTAGGGACTTTGTACCAATCTAAGCCTCTAGTGAATAAATTATTCCTACGAAAAAAGTTGTATAATCTAAGGATGAAAGATGAAGACTCAGTGATAGAGCCTCTGAATGCATTTAATACTGTGGTAAGCCAGTTATTATCTGTTGATATTAAAATTTTAGATGAAGATAAGTGCATCAGTTTGTTATGTTCTATACAAGATTTGTGGGATAGTCTGGTTGTTGTAATAAGTAGCAATGCAATTGCCTTGCAGTTTGCTGAAATAATCTCATCCTTGATGTCGTAGGAGATGAGACGGAAAAAAATGGAGGGACAGAATGGTGATGCCTTGTCTGTACGAGGACGATCCCAAAACATAAACAAAAATAAGTCCTTGAGTGGGAGATTTAAATCTAGAGGGAGATATAAATCTCTAGGAAAACCTATAAAGGTGTGCTGGAAAAGCGGAAAGGAAGGGCACTTCAAAATGGGCTATAAATATAAAGCTCCTAAGAAAGGAAAGGGATCTGATGATGCTCCTTCTGTAGAGGTGTTGGTTGTTTGGGGCCTGACCTAGGTTCAGTGTTAGTCAGCCAAACAAATCTCTACACTACTGGCACTTTCGGCATCATCCCGCGGAATGCGGACCAAAGTCTCACCCAAAGCAATATGGGGGGATGCTGGAACCAAGGTTATGCACCCTGAGATGGTCGTGATGTCAGTTTATACCCTTTGTTCCTACTTTCATGCAGGTCACTAAGCTTTAGGGCTCTGTCAGTCTAGCCCTTTATTCCACCCTTCAGTACCTCTGCGAAGGTGTATGATTGACCTTTGCGCAGCCTTAACCCTCGATCTAGGTACTTTCGCATTGCTATGACAACAGACTGTATAGGTTCCCAAGTTATCTTAAGTGTATTACTTATCTTACTAAACAATCATAGTTAGCGCTGCGTAAACAGATATTCTTACCTGCATTCGATTAACTAATACAGTCACATACATTCGCACATCCCATGAACATTGTAAATTAAACCCAAAACACAATATAACCATATGCATTAACAAGAAATAGATACACAAAATTTTTAGAATACTTCTCTTTATTGATATCTTCAGATTATTATAGACTCTATCCACCTTGCGCACATAGCTGCAGGAGTCTGTGCACTTAGCTGCGGACTTCTACCCTAGGCCTCTGCACACTTAGCTACAGAGGCTTTGCCTATGCTAAGACCCGAAACACTTAGACTCTGCTACCAAGACTCCAAGACTTGTCTTCTTAACTTCACTACTTAGAGCTTACTTACTTAGTTCCTTTTATACAATCCTATAGTCCACGGACCATGTGTGGATCTTTACAACCAACTTTACACTTTACAAAATAAGGGTGGACAACCCTTCATGACTCATTACACCTTTGCACTCCATGACCAAAAAATGCAGAGACTTTACAACTTTATTACAAAACTTGTCCCAAAACATGGGCTTTTAGCCCCAAAACTATCCTTGGGGGATCCCGTTCCCAACAGGTGCCCAACACAAATATCGTGACTTGCCCTTGAGTCACTCTACGGGAGCAGAGATATTAGCGCAGAGACCTCCCAACTAAACTTGTATCACCGCAACCTCAGCAGTGCACTATGTGGCCGCCTGCTTTGCTTTTTCAACCAATTACTTGGTCGGAGGTCTTGAACTATCGGCCTAAAGCTTCTGCTAAGTTGCTTGTAGAGTAGCAAGCTTCCGTTCAATAGAGGTCATAACCACATAAGCCTCATCCAACCAGGGCTTCAATCGCGCCTTCAGAACTACCTCATTGTGCTGTGCTACATCTACCTGTTCTTTCAACTACTTGGCCTCCTACAACTTTGCCAGTCTCTGCGTGAGCACGATGGTTCACGCTGTGCATTTTACCTCATCATAGCGATGTTGTAGTCCTCGCACTTCTGTCTCCAGCCGCTATACATTAGGGTCCTCTTGCAAGCTCGCCAAGACCTTAAACGATTGTTCAAAAAGTTGTGTGCAGTCTACTACTACATTTTCAACCATCGATATCGCCTGTGTGATAGCGGTTGCATGCTACTCCTTTACTTCTGGTAGATTTTAAGGCTGGGCCTTCAATTGTAATTTTGTAATCTATAAGTTCAGCTCTAGCTGAACCCTATCCAAATCTGTACGAGTGCCACACACCCCTATAGCAAGCTTGTGGACGTGCACCTTGACTGGTTCTTCGTCAGGAATGGCTAAATCTGGGAGCATTTGGCATGCCTCCTCCACGATCTGAACTAGGCACTGGTTTCAATCAGTTACCTTGGTCACAACGATGATGGAAGAGTCTCGCTGTTGGGCCATCTGTTTGTTATTAATACTCTACTCGCTGATCACCTATAGAGCGCGGTGTTCGTGGGCCCTCAACTCCACTGTCACTCCATCCTACAATAGGTGGAGCGCCTCGCTAGGGAGTGCTGCTAGATTCAACCCCACTCCCTCAAGGGCACTGACAGTGGGCTTGTCAGTTCATTATCCATGGTCAGTGCTCCATCAGGAAACACTATCGTACTGGAGACCTTTGCAGACAGCATTTCGGAAGCTTCTGAAGTACCGACTGCGAGACTGATGTATTTTGGGTAAAATTAATTGCTTAATAAATGAATAAAACAACTAATCTCCTAGACATTAATTATCAACCTGAGGAGCATCTTTTTATTTCAAGGCAATCGGCAAAATATATGCATAACAATACCAACAACTAACACTGGTTCTATATGATTCTACTCTATACTATCAAGCTCATTCAACTAGAAATAAATGTAAGACTTGAATAACAAAACTAAAATTAAAAAGAAGAAAGTAAATGATAGGAAAAACAATTATGCTAATCACACAACTTGAATCATTTCTAAATAAAATCACACCTCGCTGAGTTGGAAATTTAAGCTATTGCACTCAACATAATTCAAATGCTAACCTAGAGCAACAAATTAAATGAAATCTAGAAATTGGATGAAATAACAGATCTGGAAAATGCAGCAAACAACAAATTAGTTAAAAGAAAGGATATCTACTTTAAGGAATGACAATTGAAATTGAAATAAACAAACACACGACTAAACTACTGTAGATGTTCAAGGCATCACCTCGTTCAAGGTAGTGGGCCCAACTACCCAAGACTTAGTTTTTCCTTGAGAAGTAACTCAGATCAGATTACAAATAATGGATGTAGAACTCAATGGATAACTTCCTTCATTAAAACATTTGAGAGAAATAATTACAGCATAATGAAGCTCTTAGCTTTGCCTCAAATTCAACAATTGTTCATCCTCTTATCTCTTCTCCTACATCCTATCTAATAATTGTCCATCTCCTATCTCCTAATTATCTCTCATTATCTCCTCTATTATCCTCTAGTTCTCCTCTCTATTCTCCTTCTATTCCCCTCCTAATCTCCATCCTCTCTTTGATCTTTGTCTTCATTTAAATACATAAAGAGCAAAGGGAAGTTACAACAAAGCTGATTAGAAAAAATGATTTTCATTACAAATTTGGATTATACAAAACAAATTGATCAGCAATATCATATTTGAAAGATCTTTCCATCAACACTCAACAGGAACAAGTCGAATTTGGTATTGCAATTGGAAGAATTTGGAAAACGACCGCAACAATAAATCTGAGAAAATTGTCTTCGAAAAACCTTCTGTTTCTCTTAATACCGATCGAATTTTAGAAAACTGCTTCTTACAAAACTAATTTGGTTTGTTATGGACAAAACCCATGTTTCGGATTTTCTAGAATCTCATTTATTTGTCTAAAACGTCCAATGCAAAATGGTCACTTCTTATTCCAGTGAATTTTTGAGTTGGAATATTTAATTATGAGTTGGAGATCAAATTTGCAATTTGGAAAAAATCTTGGAAGCTAAAATCATTAGTGATGTTATAAAAAATCCATTAGTAAACCATCATTGGTAAAATCATGCATAATAATCATCAACTTATTAAAAATAAAGGAGAAAAATAGTATTTATCCATAAGAGCATAAATAATTATAAAATGGAATTATGTGATAAATTATGATAAATGATGTGATAAAGAAGGGTAGAAATGGATGAAATAGGCATTAAAAAGTGATAATAATTATGACAAATTAGTGGCTCAACATACCCCCAAACTGAATATGTTGCATGTCCTAATGCAACGCCAAAGCCTCTGTATTAACCAAGCTATAAAAAATGCTCATCCCAAGTCATGAAAGTGATGGAACAAATGAGTTCTTCATCAAATAATGAATATTCAATTTTAGCAATGTTGATGAAGGCGTAACAATTTTCACATTGACTTTCAACCATATGTATATGAAGTTGTAGCAAAATATGATATAAGTAATGACAAACTTCATTAACCATTTTCTCAAAAACTACAAACCAGATTTTGATGAAATTTGGCAAGAAGATGTCTACTGTATTAATGCTTCTCTAATCCAAAATCATATTATTTTGATGCACAGATCATTAGATATAAGCAAAATGGCTATAGGTGAGAATGCCTGATTTCTAAAATTTTACAAACTAATTTAACTTGAAAATTTTTGGATTTGTGTATTTTAATGATACCTCTTTGCTGTCCAAAAATCACAAGAATTCAGTTCATAGTTTTAAAGATACACGCAAATCAATTTTTGCACTATATAAAAATGAAATTGTATGCCTTAAATGAGAAAGAAAGTAGACAACATCCATCATGTGTAGCAATTCCTCCCCCAAACTGGAGAATTAGCATGCCCTCATGCAATACTAGAAAACAAATTGAGGTGGTTACCACAATTGTGGTTGAAATCTATGCTTGGTGTAAAACAACAAGGAATAAGAGAGGTTTTGAGAATGAATAAGGAGATTGGTGGATATGGCATGATCATAATAAATAAATGAATAAAAGTAACACTCCCCCAAACTAAAAGCTTCTATGTCTCTGAAAAATGGGAAGTGTTAAACATGTGGAATGAATGATGATAAATAATGCACAATGGACTTTCATGAAATTCTCCTAAACTTTTAATAAATTAGAAACTTATGCTATTTTACCTCAAGTTGTACCTACGAAAAAATGTAGAATGACATGTATGGACTGGTATTTGTTGAAGCTGATGTAGGTTGAGATGATGCTAAAAGTGATGCAAAATATGGAAGCCATGCAAGTACATCCTGTCTTCGTGTTGCTCGAGCCTATTCTGTTAGTTGCAATAGTGTGGACTCGTTGCGAATAGATTTGCTGCCCATACTTGTTGTTCTCCTGTAAACAATTCACTACTCTGTATGCAATTTTCTTGAATTCACATTTTTAGTTTTGAACAGCGACAGATAAGCCGCATGCAATAAATTGAATAAGAAAAAAACCTTTGTATAAATTCAATAATAATATTTTGTAAAATCAACAAGTTATGGCGGAGTTTGGTAATTATTACACATGCTATTCCATAATGCATATCTTCCCCCCTCAAATTAGAAAAGGGTGTCTATGCATAAAGCATAGGAAAAACGGAAAGGATGTTGAGGACTCATAAATGCAGTCGACCAATCAAATAAAAGTTGCATAAAATACGACAAAGGCAATCAAAGCATTACACATCAAAATATTTGAAATTCCCCAAAAAAGAACAAAACAGATATTAGATCATTATGTAAATAGATATTTACCTTAGGTGGAAAAGAGACGAACACATGACTGGCGATAAATTTTAATGACTTATGGTAGAGTGATTGGACAATAATGATATAATGCATATAAAGATATAGTTTACCATGCATGTTGGCTAATTGAATTAGAAATGTTGTTCAACTGGTAAATTCTCCTTTAGAAATGAATCCATAGGGGGTAATAGGATAGAGAGCATTTGACAGTGTAACATAGTACTTCAATACCACAAGCAGAGCCACTATTGCCAATAGGCGTTCATAGCTTCAACAGGGTTGCTTTTTAACCCCAAAAATGAGCCAGAGTCTTCAATTTAATATTTAGATGGTTTTCTGTTTTTTTATTGCTATAAAGAGACCACTATGCTGGCATGGTAACCAGATAATCATAGTGCCATTCACTAGGATATAACAAAGTGATCAAGCTAGTTCGTGATGAGACCCCTTGTCCTTCTGACAGTTTTAACTATCAAGAAGGTCATTACCTTGGTGTGGTGGCCATAATGGAATGTCACCTATTACACCCTTATGATCATGGTAGGCTGGCTCGTGATGAGACCCCCTATCCTCTTTAAGACAATGCTTGTACAATTTTCATATTTTTATATTTGAATGCTTTTATTGTAAAGAGAGGGAGGCTCATTTACTCCTTAAGAGTCAGGGATGGCGTAAGAAGTAAAAAAAATGCCAATGAAAGTTATGCTTCCCCCCCATATCATCATATCAAAGGGATTTATGCTTTTGAAAGTGTAAAAGATAAACTAGCATGGTATTAGAATAATAAATCATTTTATGATGTGTCCAAAGAGAAGATATTCAACCAGTCATTATATAGGTGCACCATGTCAGCTTCAGAATAAAGATGACCATCAAAAGGTTTTATAAGTCATAATGGTATTAATATTACTGTTTTTCTTTATCTTAGGCACAAATCCAACCAGATGGTTTTTTTTTTTCAAAACATAAAAGAGAAAGAAAAATGACAAAATGACTGGTGATGAAACAATAAAGAGAAATCACAATTATTCCTACAAAAACACAAAAGTGTTGTTCAATCGATTGAACAACAATAGTTCAATCGTTTGAAAAACAAAAAAAACACGCAAAAGTCCTATTCAATTGATTGAAAATCAATCGTTCAATCTGCAAAAATAAAACACGCAAAAGTGTTGTTCAATTGATTGAACAACAATCGTTCAATCATTTAAACAACAAAAATAAAACACACAAAAGTGATGTTCAATTGATTGAACAACAATCATTCAATCATTTGAACAACAAAAATAAAACACGCAAAAGTGATGTTCAATTGATTGAACAACAATCGTTCAATCATTTGAATAGAAAAAATAAAACACGCAAAAGTGTTGTTCAATTGATTGAACAACAATCATTCAATCATTTAAACAACAAAAATAAAACACACAAAAGTGTTGTTCAATTGATTGAATAACAATCGTTTAATTATTTGAACAACAAAAATAAAACATGCAAAAATGTTGTTCAATTGATTGAATATCAATCGTTCAATCATTTGAACAACAAAAATAAAACACGAAAAATGTTGTTCAATTGATTGAATAACAATCGTTCAATCATTTGAACAACAAAAATAAAACACGAAAAAGTGTTGTTCAATTGATTGAACAACAATCGTTTAATCATTTGAACAACAAAATTAAAATACACAAAAGTGTTGTTCAATTGATTGAACATCAATCGTTCAATCATTTCAACAACAGAAATAAAACACACAAAAGTGTTGTTCAATTGATTGAAGAGCAATCATTCAAAGTCCTGTTCAATTGATTGAACAACAACCGTTCAAAGTGCTCTTCAATTGATTGAACAACAATCGTTCAATCATTTGAACAACAAAATTAAAGCACGCAAAAGTGTCGTTCAATTGATTGAACAACAATCGTTCAATCATTTGAACAACAAAAATAAAGCACGCAAAAGTGTTGTTCAATCGATTGAATAACGATCATTCAATCATTTGAACAACAAAAATAAAGCACGCAAAAGTGTTGTTCAATTGATTGAATAACGATTGTTCAATCATTTGAAAAACAAAAATTAAACACGCAAAAGTGTTGTTCAATCGATTGAACAACGATCGTTTAATCATTTGAAAAACAAAAATAAAACATGCAAAAGTGTTATTCAATGGATTAAACAACGATCGTTCAATCATTTGAACAACAAAAATAAAACATGCAAAAGTGTTTTTCAATGGATTGAACAATAATGGTTCTATCATTTGAACAACAAAAATAAAACACGCAAAAGTGTTATTCAATCGATTGAACAACAATCATTCAATCATTTGAACAACAAAAATAAAACACACAAAATTACTATTCAATTGATTGAACAACAATTGTTCAATCATTTGAACAACAAAAATAAAACACACAAAAGTGCTGTTCAATGGGTTGAATAATAATCATTCAATCATTTGAACAACAAAAATAAAACACGCAAAAGTGTTGTTCAATCAATTGAACAACAATCGTTCAACAATTTGAACAACAAAAATAAAAGAGACAAAAGTGTTGTTCAATCGATTGAATAGTAATCATTCAATCATTTGAACAACAAAAATAAAACACGCAAAAGTGTTGTTCAATCAATTAAATAGAAATTGTTCAATCATTTGAACAGCAAAAATAGAACATGCAAAAGTGTTATTCAATCGATTGAACAACAATCGTTCAATCGTTTGAACAATAAAAATAAAACATGCAAAAGTGTTGTTCAATTGATTGAACAACAATCGTTCAATCATTTGAACAACAAAAATAAAACATGCAAAAGCGTTGTTTAATTGATTGAACAAAATCTCTCAATTATTTGAACAACAAAAATAAAACATGCAAAAGTGTTGTTCAATTGATTGAACAACAATCGTTCAATCATTTGAACAGTGAAAATAAGACACACAAAAGTGTTGTTCAATCGCCAAGGGAGAAAAAACTACAACTTTGAAGGAAGCAACATTTGAAACACAAAAACATAAGAAAAATTAGAAAAGAAACAACTCTTTATTTAAAAATAATTAATTAATTAATTAATTAAATTACAATAGTTATGATGTTATTTCTTAAGGGAATATCAATTTGTCAATGGAAAAAAAATGAGCTCTTGGAAAAATGTTTTGGCAACAGTGACATGAATCTTTAAATGGAAATCAATTCTCCATTTCTTCTGTTATGAATCCATTAGGTAATGAATTGGATGAAATGTCCTTGTTTCATTAAATTTTCTTTCAAGAATCGCTCGTTCATAAATTGACCTTCTTTATTCTGCTAGGACCTACAAAAAACGAGTGTCTACCTGTAATAAAACATTAAACCATGGAGAAAGAGAGGTGATTGGGCTCCCTTAATTCAATAATTATGCAAAAAAATAACAAGTAGTTACTCTATAAAACAAATCCACAGAGAAAATAACGAAGTAAAATTAATTTATTACTTGCGGGAGAGTAGTGACCAATCATGCTAACCTGCAATGTTTTAATCATAACTTATTTGTTTTTCATCTGATTTGAGCAATTCCAGAGCCAAATGAAAGTGAATTCACAGAGATATCTCCAATAGAAACAAATAGTAAAAATTCCATGATATGATATGTCATTTTCGATTTCCCAGCTTACACCAACAGTTGATATCTTAAGCATAATATTATCGTTTGATGACGGATTGAGCCGATTAAAATTGGAAATGAAATTAGATTCATTTATGTATCTCCAATAGAAACAGGTCTTGAATACAAGAAGAATTGATGGGTCAAATGCTTTAATGAACAACTAGAAAAACAATTTTTTAAGAGTGCTGATTTAGCATAGACAGTGAGTATTTGGGTCATAACTTTCTCATACGATATCAAAATCGAGTGATTCAAATTTCCTTGTAAACTAAATTAATCTAGGAATGTACTATTGGAATAGGTTTTAGAAATATAGTCATTTAGGCTTCCAAAAACAGACTATCCCAACTCTGTTCTTGAGCTGCCTACTAGACGCCCTGCCAATGTTTTGGTTATGAATTTTTCGTTTCAAATGCAAATGGAGTGATTAAAATTGGGTTGGAAAGTAGACATAAAGGGATACTTAGGATAGAAAGAAGTTTTTAAAATATTCACTTGTGGTCCCTCAAAACATGACTGTCCCGACTGAGTTTTTAGAATTTTCCTCAAGCCCACAAGCCAAAAAATATGATATTCAAGCAATTTTTCCATATTGGTGATAAAAATAAATGAGTGTTTGTAAAAATGTTATTTTCAATATCATACATCTACATCCATAAATAAATTAAAACATTTATCACCAATGTTGATTTCCACAGTGTGTTGTAACAAAAACAATTATTTTTACAAAAACAAATTGTATTTATTTATGTCCTTATTTATTTTATTTTCTACACTAACCTACTCTACTTTTAAAAGTGAATGTTCTTACATATAAGAGTACTTCCAGTGGAGCCATTTTCAAAATAAGACCTCCAGTATGTACATACCCAAATTTGAAAAATTCATGTTAATAAATAGTAGGGTATGAGAAGCCAACTTCCCTTGAAAAGCTGGTGCCAAAAATTGTTGAAGGATGAAGTGAGGCTACAAACAAATGATGGAGTGAAACCAATCTTCAATATATCCCTTACTTTCCTAATTTCCCATAGCCATCATATCATGAAGTTCTTGAGTTTTTAAAACAACTTGTTGATGCAGGTTAGAAGACACCTCATTTTCTTTCATAACTTCTATGATTTTTGGATTTGAAACATTCCCAATCTCAATATAAGTTTTTTGGAATGGTGCATGTGAGATAGAATGGGTGGGAAGGGTAGGTAAATTTTGCAGTTTAACACTGTAATCATGTTGCACTGGTTTACTACTGTGAGGATGTGGAATGAGTTGAGCAGGAAATTGTGTAGGGCATGAATATTTTTGATGATGTAGTTGATTAGGTTGTGTGGATGGTGTTTCTAGGAAAATTAGTGTCTTGTCGAACGACTAATCCTCTAGGTTTGGCAGCTACCCTAGAAACAACAGTTCAAAGCAATTCAATGATTTTTCCTATGTATAACAGATAAGAGAAAGATAGTGGAACCAACCTAGAACTTCCACTTAATCCCTTGCTTGATCTCTCTCTCCTTTGGCAGATCCTACAACTCCTCCCCATACTTAACATGCTTGGAGAGTACCTATACAAGTACAGCAACAAAGAACCGTCAAAGCATTGTGATCTATTACAACATAAACATTACAGAATCAGATATATAATGAACAAAATGATAACATTCACAATTGCACAATCATATGGGAGAAAACTTGAAGAGCTTTATTAATAGAAAGGAGAATTACAACCCAGTTGTCTGATCCAGTGCCATCCTCCCAGCTTTAATCCTTCTTCACCTCATAAAATAGCAAGACCACACCAACAAGAATACAATGCTCTCTCCTCAATTAGAAACTATTAGCACTTACTTGCAATTCACAAAATTCCAGCTTCCTGATCTCTTGGATAGGAGATCCTTTTATAGATGTTTGCAAGGGTGTGAGTCATCCATGGGGTTTGATTAGTGTCATTCCACTTGTTACAATTGGTTCCACAAGAGAGGGGAATTGGAGATGGTTTCCTCATTCCTTTGGTCATCCTTGGGCGAATTCAGAGAGGCAAGTGGCAGAGGAGAAGTTTCTAGAAGATTCCATGAGCAACCAACTAACAAACTGTCGCAGAAATTGGTCCATCCTCTCCCATCGCACCCTACAGAAGGCCTAAATAGTATGCATCACACCTTGACGATGTACCAGTCTGTATGCATCACAGTTTATTAGTGGAGTAGTCAATATGGTCCAATTTGGGCTCTTTCTAGATGATTTCTGAAGTGGAGATTTTGGGGAACGATGCACTCAGATGACTAAGTTCCTTTAGGGTATGAAACAAATCTTTTAGGGGTTGATGAGCCCTAGTTTATCGACATATAATTTTGGGGTTGATGTGCCCAAATATGTCTATAACAGTTGCCCCCTAAAGCCTGAGGTCGTAAATATTCATGTCGGGTGAAATGCTTTATCATAAGGATCAGAAGTTTCGAATTGGAATGTGACCTACATAAGTTACAATACAATACATCATCATAATATGATTTTCATGATCTAGCTGAGGGAGGCATTCCCATGCTCAGCTTTATAAATTTAATTTCATGTACATAGATCAGATAGTCGTCTACAGATACAGACTGGTGATTCTACAGATATAGAGTCATTATCCATGATTAGGATGACCATCTGTGTAGAGCCTTTGTACATTTGACATTTGAATATATCAGAGCCTAGATGGATGAAACTAGATCTTGGGTCTTCAAACTCGTTCAATCTTCGCTCGACGTACAAGTCAAAACATGTGAAGAGATGTTCTGAAGTCAAACATGGAAAGGCATTGCTTGATTACCAGCCAATGATGTGAGCTGTTAACAGACGCAAGAGGAATCACCGATAATGATAATGATCCTCAAGGTACTATAGTACAATTCACGTGGTGTGAATACATGATCTGATGTCGAACACCATGCAAAATGTTTTGGTTGAAGGCCATTGATGTCAACCTATTGCTGGAAGTGAGAAACTTGCCATTGATGTATGTAAGCTTCAAAGCACTGAAAGGATTGTTTCTAAGTCAACTTCTTGGATAATGAGCTAATATCGACAAGAAGCGACTCATCGTAGGAGGGCCTTGATGTATCCCACATCTATGACATGAAACAAAGTAAATGATTTCTGGAGGTGAAAATGAACTGACTACACAAGGTTCAGGAATGGTGGTCATGAAAAAATGAAGGTTGGAGGTATTGCAGTGTATGAGACATTAACTGGATGGTGACTTCTCAGCTGAATAACTTCTCTTGAACATGTTGGCGACACTAAAATGAATTGGTAGTGTTAACCCCAAAAGATGGATGGTATGAAAGACTAATGGTATTATGACCGGTGAACGAAATAACCCAACCCATCTCGATCATGGAGATGAAGTGAAAGTGTCATGTTCAAGAGTGACTTGCTACCATAAATTCTTCAAGTTTTTTCCCTTTTTCCCCAGTCATTGCTAACCAGTAGCTCTTTATTTTTGTCAAGCTTGAGGAGGATAACATGTGCTTATTCTATAATTCACCCTTCGGGAAAACCGTCGCTATTTAATGTTTTAACGAGTCTAGCAACAGTGAAACTCGGTCTTGTCTAGATGGACAAGTTTTTCACTATTATTTTAATGAGTCTAATGACAAGGATAACTCGGTCCTTTTAATGTTTAGAGAGTTTGAAAAGGGATGAAAAGAAAACTCCATAAGTTATTTTTCGTAAAGTAATCCCTCAGGTCTGAAAAAGGATAAAACAATACTAGAGGGATGACATTTCCAATACTTTAACGAGCCGGAAACGACAAGTGCTCGACAATATTTTCATGTTTAGAGAGTCTGAAAAGGGTTTAAAGAGGACTCTATTTTGAGGAATGAGTGGTGTCTAGGGTAGCAACTGGTTCCGATGATGTTGGACCTTCTCAAAACATGTTGATTTATGTGAAGAGGTTGCCTGATAAGACCACTCATTGCAATTGTTCCTCAAAAAAGGGTAAAACAACCAAGTGAAAGTGTATGATCAGCCAAAGAGATGGTGGCGATGGGATGAAAACAACCAAGGCTTATCTGATAGAAAAGGTTGATAGAATGGCAATCACAAGGGTTAAAAATTGAAAATGGTTTCATTTTTAGACAAGCTTGAACCATAGGTAACTATGCTTGGATTCAGTTTCATTTTTACATAAGCTCAAAATGAAAAAACTATGCTTGAAAATGGTTTGCATGCCCCAGCATGATGAAAGGGAGAGTGTCTTGTAATGAGATGGAAGTCACTGCGGTGAAGCAAGACGGTTATCCAACACCTATTTGGCTTTGTCCAGATAGACAAAGGTGAATGGGGTGATTCCCTTCACATAACCTACAAGGAAATTTAACTTCACCACTAGGTGCATGCCCCCCAAGCTTCATTACGTTCACCTAAGTAGACTACTCATGGCTATCAGGTGGGTGGAATGAAGGTTCTTTTATGAGATCAAGTGAAAGACTCGATTGGGATTTTATGAGATCTAATCAAAGACTCAACTTGGAAGTTGGGACCTTGTTTCATTTCTTCTTCTTTTTTTAAATGAGCTTGACAAAAGACAAGGAACTATGCTCATGGACCTGTTTCATTTTTTTAAACGAGGTTGACATAGTAAAGAACTATCCTGATAGACCCTTGTTTCATTTTTAACGAGGTTGACACAGGACAAAGAACTGTCCTCCTACTCCTTGCTTCATTTTTAAACGAGGTTGACACAAGACAACAAACTATCCTCAGAAACCCTTGTTTCATTTTTTTTAACGAGGTTGACACAAGACAAGGAACTCTCCTTGGAACCTTTGTTTCACTTTTTAACGAGGTTGACATGAGACAAGGAACTACTGTCGGAAACCCTTGGTTTCATTTTTTAACGAGGTTGACACAAGACAAAGAACTATCCTCGTAGACCCTTGATCACAACTCATAAGTGGTCATAAAGGAGAGATCTAGTTCCAATTCCCCAAGTACATAATGTACAACATCACTGAATTGTTCGTCAGTCGATATAGGTATGGAACAGGTTGCCACATAATTAACCCATCGCGGGGATGATACCATTTGTATAAATGGACCATTTAGGGATGATGGTTTACTAGGAGCTATATTTGGACTGGGAAATGAAAGTTATTCAACTGTGACAATTTTGCCTTCATGTGGGAAACAAATCACTCGAAAGAGTGTTGAAACAATAGCTCCCATATCATAAACATAGTCACACCCAAGAAGTAAATTGTAATCTAAAGGTCCTGGGACTACCATCACATTCAGATAAATAGTTTTTCCTCCCAAAGTAATAGGTAACTGAGGGAGGATCCCTAATGGTCAACTGGTTCCTCTGTTGAAACCCAACAAATTCTGTGTAACAGGCACAAGTGGTGGTGAACCAAGTGCTTTCCAAGAAGTTGAGGAAAGGATAGTCACTGATGCACCCTCATCTATAATAGTTCCAGATACAATCATATTACAAACGTGTACTATGATATGGAAAGGCACATAAGAAGGAAGGTAGAATCCTGCCAGTCGATTCCAATCAAAGGAAGTGACTAGACTACTTGGAGGGGGTACCGTAGAAACGAGAGAATTAACCCCTTGAGTTATGAGAACTGGAGAATTTTCCTCCTATATTGATACCAGCACTTTCTTGGCTTCATCCAGATATGGACAAAGGTAAATGGGGTGATTCCCTTTACATAACCTACAAGGAAACTTAACTTTTCCTTTCTTTCCATGAACTTTATTATCACTAGTTAATGGTGTGTTACCAATATGATCTCCATAGGTTGATGACACAGAATGATGTGAGTAGGAAGACCATTCTTCCAAGATCCGAGGAATGTAAGGAAAATTTTGATGAAGATGGTCTCTTGCACAAATTATGCATGGATATCAAACTTTGTGTGTCTTAATGGATGGTTTCTCATCAATTGTTGCATTCAAAGAAACTACTACTTGGTTGCCCCTCTGCTAAACTTGCTTCTTCTTCTTCTTCTTCCCTTTCTTCTTCTTCTTAGCCACCTAGTTACTAGTACCAATACTTTCATCAGGTGAAGAGGAAGAAGGGGAGGAAGAAACAACTGAGGAAGAAGGTAAAGGGTCAACTATAAGATCAACTAGAGGTTGATTTTTTCTAGTTGGAGTTGTACTCGATTGCATAGAAATCATGACATTTTGAACTAAAGAGGTTGAAAAAAGCCATACTGGTACGCCAATGGTAAATCCCGGAAGGGACAATGTATCCATATAAGGAGCACCAATATTTCCGAAAGAAGGAAAAGGAATAGGATTTCCATCAAAAGGGATTCCTTGATTGGTGGACTCTGGATTTGTCGCCATATGTTCCAACCTAAGATCAACTAAGGAATATGGATTTTATTCGTGGTCAATTAATTTTAATGACACTTGGACACAACTTTTCTTTTTCAGTTTTAAAGAGTCGAGAAAAAGCTAAATATGACTCTAGTCTCCTTCGATTTTTAATGAGCCTGAAAGGACAAGTGCTCAGATGGACCTTTTCTTTTAGAGAGTCGAAAAGGAACGAAAGTGACTACTTTGGAGAATCTAGACAAAGGGTTTACCAAACCAATCGCAAAACTGCAATATACACCTTGGTGGTAAATTAAAGAGAAATTACCAAGGACTTATGTACGACAGTCAATCTTCTTGAATGTTGTGTTCAGTGCATTGTGATCAATAAGGCGATAGACTCGATTTCCTATGGATAAAGGATTCAAGCCTATTGTTGTCTCCCAATATATACACGACAGTATGGGGAACACAAGTCTGTGCTAGCACTTGTCATATCAAAGAGGAGGAATCACCCAACCTTCAATGAAAACGATAGCCACTAGTTTTAACGATGTCGAAACATGTCTCTAGCCTAGACCTCTAGATGTGTTGTGCTAAATTCCAAAGCATTGTTAAGTTAATTGAAGTTCATTTTAAGTTGATCTTGCTTAAAATTTTCCTTTGAAGGTTCACCACATGATGTATGTTCGCAATTCCTAAAATGCAACTATCATGATAAACAAACTTTTGATTTAGTTTGAATGATGAAAACCTTAGCTACTAAAGGATAGAGCAATAAGATATTTGACAAAGAGCAAAGAGCACATATAATGTAATTTCCCTAGCTATTCCTATCAAGAATTCACACAATTTAATATGAACAATGGAAAATGCATGTATTTCTTTTCATTTCCCTTAATGTGAATGATACAGAAAGGAAAATTAATGCAAAAATGATCAAAAATCTGTTTTCATAAAAGCGACGATTTACGACAATTTCTCTTAAACGAAAAGGAAGACTTTACGACACTTGTTATTTTAAAGACATGAAGAAATATGACACTTTAAATGAAAATACAAATCATATGAACATATAAATCAATTGATTTAATGAATGAATACTTTACGACAATTTAGAATTCGAAAGAGGAACGACTTTACGACACTTCTTTCGACAAAGATCAATCGACAATAAAAACAACTTTCGACTAAAGATTGCAAATGATAAAGTAATACATAAGAAACATTTAACAATCCTAGTCTAAGTGGGGCTGAATTAAGTGATGCAAGTAAACTTCAGTGAAGAGACATTTTTCATATTCAACAAAACAACCAAACAAAACTGAAAACAAATAAAAAATCCTCGAGTCCTAGATGGGAATAATGAGCTCAGTCAATCATCACACCTAGGCTTCACAAAAAATAATAGGCATTGCACTTTCTACACTCGGGAGGTGGGATGCATATTGGAACACAGTGGAAGATAGTGCGATGGTCCAGGGAGTGCAACTGAAAAGGTTTTTGGCTCAAATGTGGAGTAGTTTTTAGTGAAATGAAGCTTGGTTTTGATGAACAATAATGAGCAAAGTATGATGGAATGTCTTGAGAGGTTACTAAGCTACCAAAAGGGAATATAGATGTGCTTGCAAGTCAAATTTTTAATTCATAAACTAAACCAGATATTGACTGAAGCAACATTCATCTACTATGCAATTGCAAAGCAAGAGCAATTTGAAAGCTACCTGGCTCACTTCAGACTCTGTTTCAGAGCCACCAATTTGTTTCTGGGAAAATTAGTGTCTTGTCGAACGACTAACCCTCTAGGTTTGGCAGCTACCCTAGAAACAACAGTTTAAAGCAATTCAATGATTTTTCCTATGTATAACAGATAAGAGAAAGATAGTGGAACCAACCTAGAACTTCTGCTTAATCCCTTGCTTGATCTCTCTCTCCTTTGGCAGATCCTGTAACTCCTCCCCATACTTAACACACTTGGAGAGTACCTGCACAAGTACAACAACAAAGAACTATCAAAGCATCGTGATCTATTACAACATAAAAATTACAGAATCAGAATGATAGCATTCACAATTGCACAATCATATGGGAGAAAACTTGAAGAGCTTTATTAATAGAAAGGAGAATTAAAACCTAGTTGTTTGATCTAGAACCATCCTCCCAGCTTCAATCCTTCTTCACCTCATAAAATAACAAGACCACACCAACAAGAATACAATGTTCTCTCCTCAATTACAAACTATCAACACTTACTTGCAATTCACAAAATTCCTGTCTCCTGATCTCTTGGATAAGAGATCCTTTTATAAATGTTTGCAAGGGTGTGATTCATCCAAGGAGTTTCATTAGTGTCATTCCACTTGTTACAATTGGTTCCATAAGAGAGGAGAATTGGAGATGGTTTCCTAATTCCCTTGGTCATCCTTGGGCGAATTCAGAGAGGCAAGTGACATAGGAGAAGTTTCTAGAAGATTCCATGAGCAACCAACTAACAAACTGTCCTGGAAATTGGTCCATCCTCGCCCATCGCACCCTATAGAAGGCCTAAATAGTATGCATCGAACCTTGACAGTGTACCAGTCAGTATGCATCGTAGTTTATCAGTGGAGCAGTTAGTATGGTCCAAATTAGGCTCTTTCTGGATGATTTCTGAAGTGGAGCTTTTAGGGAATGATGCACTCAGATGACTAAGTTCCTTTAGGGTATGAAAAAACTCTTTTAGGGGTTTTTGAGCCCTAGTTTATCAACATATAAGTTTTGGGTTGATGTGCCCAAATATTTCTATAACAAATGGTTGATAGACAAGCAAGATGTTGTGGAAGAGCTAGTGAAGAATATGGATGACGTGTTTGTGCTACAAGATGAGGGAGAATAGTCATGCAATCATAAGATGAACCATGCCAAACTTGTAGACAAGATTGGTGCGGGATATATTGAGATTGACATGGCTGCCCTAACACATGAGTATTCCATAATGGATTATGCAAGTAAGAAAATGGAGAAGAAGTGTTTTGAACCATACATGTAGGCCATGATTTCCATGCTTTTGACCTTGTTGCAGCACCCCCATCTCTTTGATATGCTACTTCCATCCTAGAAAAGGAAGAGTGACTATTTATGGGATGCTCCTTTTGGCAATGAGAGAAAAACACTTCTTCAATTTCTTGATTTTTTTGAACCTACAAAACATCCAATTGTGAATTTAGAGAGTTAATAAAATCAATTTTAAAATGTTCAAATAAATCATTGATTTCAACTCCTATATCTCTTATTCTTGTAGTAGATTTGGAAAAGAAAGAAGAAAATTTTCTATAATTCTTACTAGCCTTAAAGATTCCTCTTGAATACCTTATGCATAATTCACAAACATCATTATATTGTAGCTGAAACATATCACCTTTTCCCATTAGATTTAAGAGTTCTAAAAATTCATCTTTGATTCCTTTAAGAATGAGTGTTTTTAAGATCTCTTTTTTCAAATGCTTATGCTTTGATTTTTGAAGGTTGTAATGAAATTTCTCTACATAGTCCTCCAAGCTTTCATCTTCCCCTTGTATCATATTGAAAATATCTTCACTGGCCTTGCAATAGTCTTGGTACTTCTTCAAGAATACGTTCTTCATGTCCTCTCATGTTGCAGTTCCCACTAAGGCTCATGATTCCATGAACCATCAGAGAGATGATCCTTTTAGAGTAAGAGGAAACACTTTCAACCTTTGATCATTAGTACAATAATTATATCCTCTACAAAGTACTTCAAACTCAAATAAGAATGTATCTGGGTCTTCATTTGCAAAACCATGAAAATTTGGTAGAGCAAATTGGGGAATGATGTGCATTTGTGTCACTCCTCTTAGATCTTTGATAGGGAATTAAAAAGTAGAAATGTGAGCCATTTATTACCATTATAGAAGATGTTCTTCATGTTTTTCTTTGAGGCCCCTCCTTCAAATGTTACTGCCAATTGGTTAGTGAAATGGGTGGTGCTTACATCACCACTTAAGTGAAATCATGAGATTTGTTTTTCAAAATTCTACCTCTACAATTCCTATTTCTATCAATGCATGCTATATGACCTAACCCTGACTACTGAGGGTAGACCCATCACTGGTTCCCCAGGATGCACACGTAGGTTCTTACCTTCCGTCTTCAATATCCAGCTCTCATGAAGTCAGGTATGCATCTACAACCAGATATTAGTGTGGTAGTGAAACTTGACTGTCTCCTCGGCAACGATGCCAAAATGTTGGGTAAAATTAATTGCTTAATAAACGAATAAAACAACTAATCTCCTAGACATTAATTATCAACATGAGGAGCATCTTTTTATTTCAAGGCAATCGACAAAATATATGCATAACAATACCATCAACTAACACTGGTTCTATATGATTCTATTCTATACTATCAATCTCATTCAACTAGAAATAAAATGTAAGACTTGAAACACAAAACTAAAATTAAAAAGAAGGTAGATGATAGAAAACACAATTATGCTAATCACACAACTTGAATCTTTGCTAAATTAAATCACACCTTGCTGAATTGGAAATTTAAGCTATTGCACTCAACATAATTCAAATGCTAACCTAGAGCAGCAAATTAAATGAAATCTAGAAATTGAATGAAATAACAAATCTGGAAAATGCAACAAACAACAAATTAGTTAAAAGAAAGAAAATCTACTTACGGAATGACAATTGATATTCAAATAAGCAAACACACAACTAAACTATTGTAGATTTTCAAGGCAACACCTCATTCAAGGTAGTGGGCCCAACCACCCAAGACTCAGTTCCGCCTTGAGAAGTAACTCAGATCAGATTAAAAATAATGGATGTAGAACTCAATGGATAACTTCCTTCATTAAAACACATGAGAAAAATAATTACAACATAATGAAGCTCTTAGCTTTGCCTCAAATTCAACAATTGTTCATTCTCTTATCTCTCATCTTTTATCTCTTCTCCTACATCCTATCTAACAATTGTCCATCTCCTATCTCCTAATTATCTCTCATTATCTCCTCTATTATCCTCTAATTCTCCTCTCTATTCTCCTCTCTATTCCCCTCCTATTCTCCATCCTCTCTTTGATCTCTGTCTTCATTTAAATACACAGAGAGCAAAGGGAAGTTACAACAAAGCTGACTACAAAATGATTTTCATTACAAATTTGGATTATACAAAACAAATTGATAAGCAAGATCATATTTGAAAGATCTTTCCATCAACATTAAGTAGGAACAAGTCGAATTTGGTATTGCAATTGGAAGAATTTGGAAAACGGCCGCAAGAACAAATATGAGAAAATTGTCTTCGAAGAACCTTCCGTTTCTCTTAATACAGACCGAATTTTTGAAAACTTCTCATTGCAAAAGTAATGTGGTCCGGTTTGGACAAAACCCATGTTTCAAATTTTCTAGATTCTCCTTCATTTTCCTAAAACGTCCAATGAAAAACTGTCACTTCTTATTCCAACGAATTTCTAAGTTGGAATATTTAATTGTGAATTGGAGATAAAATTTGCAATCTGGAAAAAGTCTTGGAGGCTAAAATCATGAGCGATGTTACAACAAATCCATTAGTAAACCATCATTGGTAAAATCATGCATAATAATAATCAATTTATTAAAAATAAAGGAGAAAAATAATATTTATCCATAAGAGCATAAATAATTATAAAATGGAATTATATGATAAATTATGATAAACGACGTGATAAACAAGGGTAGAAATGAATGAAATAGGTGTTAAAAATTGATAATAATAATAACAAATTAGTGGCCCAACAATGTACATCGTGCCAGCCTATAATGCGTGCGTCTGCAGCTCTAACAAACCTGTTTGGATGGCTCCCGATAGTAACTGTTGTGCTGTTCAAATTGTTGTAGTGCCTTCGTGGTGACATCCCACACTGTGTCTCCGATGTCATGCAAATCACCCTCTATGAGGGTGATTGGGTCGAGCGATGTCTTAGTGGCCCTGGATTTCTTCCTTGACCCTCCTTTCTCTTGTTCCCTTGGACGCTTGATGCGAGCAGGCGTCTTTTGTGCATCCGCGTCGTGATGCTCTGTCTGCTGGTCCATTTCTTCCTTTGTGTTGGGCAAAGGTGACCTCACACCTTTGTCAGAGCCCCACTCTGTTCTGTTTGTCTACTTCTCCGTCTGCTGGGCGGCATTGTGCTCCACCTGGGCCATGTGAGTGGCCTCCTTCTTCCTCTTCTCGGCCAACTAAGCCATCTTGAGCTTGGCCTCCTCCTTTTTGCGCTACACAGCAAACATGCTTGCCCCTACCACCAAGTATGATGTAGTCCGCCACTCTGCCTACCAATGATCAAGCACTACATCAATTGCATCATTTGTTTCCAAGTAAGGCATGTCAAACCATGTTTGCGCAGGGTCCTTCCGTGCCCTGATTGACACATGGTTAAAGTCTGCCTTGAGCTTTAGGTACCCCTGAAGGTTTGAAAACATAGTAGGAAACAACCATGGTTTGCGATTGATGGCCATGCGGAAGTTCATCTCCTTCAAGATCCAGAAGATCTTTCTATCTTTGATGCACTACGCATCCTTGGTCAACCACAGTGAAGCATACTTCACGGCTTCTAGTAGGTTTGGCGTGATCGAGGGGAATTGACTATCTTCCAGCAGCTCCCATGCTACCAGCACAATAGACAATAAGAGGCACATTTAGTGGAAGGTCTTGTTGAGCTCTTGTGCCTCGCGGCAGTTCGCAAGGAACTTACCGTAGAGATAGTGTGCCCAATTGAATTGGACTCCTTCGGTGCATTGGGTTGCTAGCATGACAACAGGTGTCGAAACCTCATCTGTGAGACACTTCCTCATCACCTTTCCTGCCAAAATCTGTGTGGCCACCTTTACGGTAGGCTCATTGAGACTTGAGATGGCATATCCGTGCGACTTCTTCACAAGCTTAAATTTCTCCTTCATGGCCTCTACAAGGGCCGGCTCGCCACATTTTCCGCCAAACATCATGGCCAGATTTTCACCTGTGTAGGGTAGTTGTGTGATCCTATTGATCAATCTGTCGGTGATGGGTATTGTCTCCTCTAGCCACAAAAACCCATCGTGGACCAAGCATAGAAGCTGCTTGATGACCAATACTATAATCGGGGTGTGGTTGTAGTGCGACACACATAGCAGGTTGAGCAGACCTGCCTTGTCTACTCCACTGAGCCACTTCCATGGTTCCAATGAGGTCATCCCGGTGGTTGTATCAATAATGTGGTGCATTAGCTACTCGGTCGCCAAGTACGAGAACTTCTCATGGTCAGCTAAGTCCTAGTCTTCCAGCTTTAACAGCGGAACCCACCCTAAGCACGATCCTTCAAAGACAATCTCATCTGGCAGCAGAGGGGTTTATAAGGGGACCTTGCTCTCATCAATGTATTTTGGCACCTTAGTCTTGCCCTTGTATGGAGGGGCGTACTCAAGTAACCGAGTGATAGGGTCAACACCCTGGACTTCAACTTCCTCCATGTCTATCCCCAAGTCCTCATCATCCATCAAGATGTCTTCAATTTCTTCCTCCTCCATCTCTAGGTTAATGCCTTTCCCTTTTCCTGTGTGGTGGGCTTGTCCTTTGGTGGGTTCCTTCTCGACGATGCACACACTGACATTGCAGCTTGCTTGCCCTTTTTATGCTTTGCACTCTCCTTGGTTGGGGTCAGCTTTTACCTAGGCGTCCATGGTGATTTGGGAACTTCCGCTAATACTTCTGCAACCTCCAGGGTAGCTTCTTCTGCCTCCCTAACAACCTCTGGCACAACCTCCTCAGTTGTCACTTCTTTGGTGTCCATAGCTTCTGTAGGTGCCGACATGACACTACTCAACAATTCTCGTGTCGCCTCTGGTAATTGCTCAAACGCCGAACTTGCTATCATAGCTTCAAAGAATTCTCGGTTCATGTGCGCCTGAGAGCCCAACAACTCAATTCTCAAAATGGCAAGTGTTTTTCGCTGGGCAGTCACGTGTAATTTATAGGGCATTTTGAATTCAAATATGACCATTCCCCCACATTCGGTTCATTAATGCTTGATGGGTGACATATTTTCAAGGATATGACCCATAAAATTCATCTTAAATGTCAGCTGCCCTCTCCATTTGGTCGTATTTCTATTTTAAAATCATAAATAGTGATTTTAATGGTCACTTTCCAGCTGACCTGTGCAATTTCTCCCTGGGTAGTGCAGCTCCCTTCATGCTGTCGTGAACCCTGTGACACTTCCTTGCTTCGCACAATCCTCCAATTGTGCAGCTCCCCAACCTGGGCAATGTAGTTTATAGTCCCGCGCCTCCTTTCAGCTACCTGGAGTGCTAAGACTATGCTACCCTCATATAGTGACCTGGTCGGATCACCAGTGTATGGATTCAATCGGCTACCATTCACTTTTTGTGGGAAGGGATCTCCATTCAATTTAACCAACTGAATTGCTCCACCGTCAGTAATATCCTCAATGACATAGGGCCCTAACCAATGCATTCTAAATTTCCCTGGAAATTTATCAAACTTGTTGTCATATAACAAAACCAGATCATTTACCTTAAAGGTGCGCAACTTAATGTGCCAATCATGCCATTCTTTTTCGCGTTGCTTTTGGACCTGTTGGTGAAATCCAGCTAGAAATCTCTCTTCCTCAAGCTCAGCCAGCTATGCAAGCCTCTCTTCTAGGGCTCTGCGATCCTTCATACCTGTTAGTGACACTATGCACAGACTAGGCACAATGTATTCCATGGGCATCACTGCTTCAACACCATATACAAGCCTAAAGGGTGTCTGTCCAATCAACTTTTTGCATGTCGTCCGATAGGCCCATAGTACTGCGGGTATGCGTAGGTCCCAATCACTTCGCTAAGCATTGAAAACCTTGGTCAATGTGTTCTCCAACACTTTATTGAATGGTTCCATTGTCCCGTTAGCCTGTGGGTGATAAGGCGTGCTTTTC
Source organism: Pinus tabuliformis (assembly GCA_031772625.1). NCBI lineage: Eukaryota > Viridiplantae > Streptophyta > Pinopsida > Pinales > Pinaceae > Pinus > Pinus tabuliformis. The sequence continues at coordinate 149,714,735 of CM062816.1, forward strand.
TAGTGATATACCTGAAATTTCTCTGTCAATGTGCTGATCGTCTCATTCAGAAAGTGCATACCATGATCACTCATCAAAATATTTAGACACCCAAATCGCGTCAGTACATACTCAAAGAGGAACTTCAAAGCAGTCGTGCCTATGCAATCCTTCACAGGCTGTGCCTCTGCCCATCGAGTCAAATACTCAGTCATGGTGATAATGTACTGTTCTACCATCTTCTTCCCTTGGGGATGAATGGGTCCCACAAATTCTATCACCCATTTCTCAAAGGGTTGTAATGTCATTTTTGGATTTAGAAGTATCTCATCCCTCTACGATGGCCTGCCCATCCTTTGACACACATCACAGGCCTTGTTGTAAGCTTTTGAATCTTGATGGAAGGTTGGCCACCACAACCTTGCACGTAGAATATTCTGTGCGGTTGCTCTTCTTGCATAATGACCTCCCATGGTGCCCCCATGAGCATCCATGAGGATACAACTCCTTTCAAACTCCGGTACATATCGTCGCAATATTTCATCAGAACCCATTTTGTACAGATGCCTAGCAATGACAGAAAAGTCTGTCGCATGCACCACTAACTCCTTCTGCTGGATGGTTTAACCTTTTTGGGAATTTCCCGTCATTAGGAAGTTTATGATGTCTTAAAAATGACCATCCATGATGTGCACTTCAAATAGCTACGCATCAGACAATCACTCCTCCAAATTAGTGGGCTCTTCCCCTGTTTCAATGCGTGAGAGATGGTATGGTCCCACGTTCAGTCATCCAGGCTTCATAATAACTTCAAAATCATACTCTTGGAACAATAACAACCACTTGCAGATTCTCCCCCCCAACACAGACTTATTGACTAGGTATTTCAACGCAGAATGATCCATATACATCTTAGAATGGCCACCCAGCAAATAGTGTCTAAACTTCTGGAGCGTGTATACCATGGCTAATCCTTCGCACTCAGTGGTGGAATGGTTCTTCTCAACCTTGGATAACCTTCTGCTTGCAAACGCTTTAGGATGGTCTAATTCCCCTCTGCCATCCTGTGTCAGTAAATCTCCCAACGCTATACATGACGCGTCGATATGTACATGAAACTCCTTCTCCCAATTCGGGAAGACTAAAATCAGCGTGGTGACCATATTTTCTTTGAATACATCCAATCTTTTCTTATAGTCCTTGTTCCAACAGAACGTGACATCCTTTTTCAACAACTTCTCCATAGGCACGGTGATATGGGCATAGCCCTTCATAAACTTCCTGTAATACCCAGTATGTCCCAAGGTTACGCGCAAATGTTTCACACTCCTCGATGCTTCCAAGTTAAGTATCACCATGATCTTTGTGGGATCTACCATTAGTCCTTGCCTACAAATGACATGACCCGGTAGAGTTCCAAAAGGAACACAAAATAAGCATTTCTTCAAATTGAGCGCAATTTGGCACCTTCGACAAGTATCTAGCATCAGGCGCAAACTTACAACATGGCATTTGACCAGCCCAAGAACAGTCCAGTCATCAAAGTACACTTCCAGAAACTTATGAATAAATTCCTTGAATGTAACAATGACTACGCGCGAAAAAATCACAGGCGCATTCTTCAATCCGAAAGGCATTACAATGTACTAAAAACATCCCCACTCAGTCACGAAGGTCGTCTTGTTTCTATCCTTCAGTGCAATTTTGATATGATGGTACCCAGAGAACCCATCAGTGAAGGAGTACACTTCCTAGCCAGCTACATTATCCAATACCTCATTAGTGAACAGATTCAGGAAAGGATCATGTACGCAAGCATCATTCAACTTCTTGAGATCTATGCATATCCTTATTTCATCCTTCTGCTTCTTTTCTTGTACCACCATTTGGTTTACTCATTCAGATTATTCTACTGGCTCAATGATGCCTGCTGCTAGAATCTTGTCTAGCTCAAAGCGGACCTTCTCCTTATACTTTGGATTGAGGTGGTAAGGTCTTTGCTTAACCGGCTTCATGTCGGGTTTTAACGTAATCTTCATAATGCCCAGGTCTCCTATTATCACTTTTAGCTTCGTAAACTTAGTAGGGAACAAATCCTGGTATTCGTAGAGCAATTCAACGACCTTATCCACCGTTGCGTCATCCCAGTAATCTCCAATATTCGCGAATATGGGCTCTGCCTCCATACCAATATTTACCTGTTTCATTTTCAGTGGCGCAGTTATATCATGATTCTCAATTTGCAGTCCCTCAACCTCGTGGTGACCTTCTATTTCAGGGATGTTAATATTTCATGGATCCTCATCTTCTTCTTCAACAGTCACGTTATAGCATTCCAACGCGTGGCTCAGCTGAGTAGTCCAATCAGGTTGAATTAGATCCAAAGGATCCTGCAGTATCGTACAGATTGCTGCTTTCACTTCTTGTAGTGCTTCGTCAATACAGTCAAACCCATGTTCAAAGTTGAACATCATTATGAATCCTTAGCGCAAAATATCCCATTCACCTGTACCATGGCAAAGCTCTATTTCCATTTGGCCAAGTGTGCGTGTGGATTGTCCTTCCCATCATATTTGTCTGTCATTCATACCTTTGGTTTCCCAATGTGTGTTTTCATCCTCCTCCTCCACTCGCACCAATCATCAAAGCTACTCGTGTGCATACCCCACCACCTTGTGGGCATAGCGCATAGTGCCCAATCCAAAGCCTGGAAGCACTGCTTCTCTGGTACTTCCCTCTCAAATGTATCCAGAAATACATCTACATCATTCAAGCCATCATAAGTGGGCAGATTTCTTACCTCTAACAACACACACTGTAACGACCGGGTCATCATGTTACAGCTCAGTGTGGTTACTTCATGTAATCGATTCTACCAGTGTTCTAATTCTTCATCAGAGTCTGAGGTGCAAGAACTCTCGCAATCCCAAATAATTAATCTATTCACTGTTGGATTCACCCAATCTTGGTCTCGCACTGCTATCTTATATATTCAATCTAAATTGTCATCGTTCTCATAATCATGGATTGGTTTAGTATAGTGCAATCCTTTAGCAGGATCTATGGGTACTATTACGCGGAGCAATTTCTTCTCAAATATCATCTTTTGCTTCTTTATGTTGATTACCCCATTCATATCAGTGGCCCAATCAATGCCAAGGAGCATAGGGTAAGGGTTGTTGTCATCCCCAATTTCAATCACTTCAAAGTTAGCCAATGCGCTCACGCCTTCAATATCTACAATTACTCCTTGCAGCTGTCCCATGGGGATGATATTTTACTAATTTTCTATCCTTAACTGGATTGGAGACCACTATAGCGTGGGTCTTCCCATCTGCTCCCAAGTCTACTTTGGTAACACATTCCTGTCCGAACCCAAATCCAAGATAACCTGATCCATTTCATATTCTCCTATCTGTGTGGTCAATCTCATCTCACATCTTATCCTTGCTTTGTGCTTACCAATCTTCCGTACCACACGCGGTTCACCTAGAGTGTTTTTGACGCATCTATTTATAAGCTCCTATAACCCCTTCATAGCTTGCTATCGTGGAGCAGCTTCATGCAGGTTGCTAGAAAGGTCGTAAGAAGGGTCTATCTCCTGATCGGGCTTATCCTTGCTCCCTAAGGTAGAGGCCTTAGCAAAGCTCTTTTTTGCTTCCATGAATGTTTCATGAACGCTCTAAATCAAATTCAACCTCCTTCGTCGGAGCTTTGCGAACCCATGCGCTGTCTCCAGGCTATTTCCACTTATCATCGCCCATTGCAATTCCACTTCAGAGAGCTATATTCACATTTGGATCCTCTTCATGAGGCTCAGACCTCATCATCTACAGGTTTTGAGTTGATTAAGGTAGTAGAACCCCTTTGTCACATATCCTTGCTATAAGCATAGGATAGTCTTCTGTCTCATGATCAAACTGAGTACAATATTTGTATGATGGTCATGTAGGGTTAGTGTATTCATAGGCATAGTGTCCTGGTCCTCCACAATTGTAGTAGATTAGCTTTCCTTGACCTCTTTCATGATCTCCTTTGCTTCGGCCTCGTCCACACCCCTGAAATCCTGTTCACGCCATCCCTGCGCTCTGGTCAGGGGGCCGCATTTCTACCTAAACCCTATAGGAAGGTATTCTGTCCATCATCAATTCATAACTTCTGCAGTTGTAGAACAGTTGCTACAGTGTTTGTACAAACTTCTACAACATATGACTGCTATCCATCGTATGTTTCCTTGCTACCCGACATATAGCGCACCAGAACACAGGCCCCACACTTGGTCTTGCTTGGCCTTCTGGCCTCAAAGGAATTGGTCCTCCTCTTGCAATATAGTTTGCAAATATTGGGCAATGGTCTTTGTCATGCCCTTGACCTTTACATTTTAGGCACCATACCTCTTCGTGCACCTTCGATCGAACTGTTCTATCCTGCTTCAAGCTTTGCATTTCAAGGCAAAGATTTTGCAACTACGCATGGATTTGCTGAACCCCCAGATTCAGATCTTGCATTGGTGTTTCATGTAGTCTCATTGCAATCTCCAAGGCCTCTACCTGAGTTGTAATCTTCTGTTGTGACAGTGCAACCCTTAGGTATGGTAGGAGCGAAGCCACAAACCACTCACGGTGTTGTCCATCCGTTAAGTTCATATTAGCTTCGCGGATTTTACATTTCAATCTCTGATCTAATTCCTAAGGCATCTCTCCTGGTTTCATCGTGATTTCCTTGAATCCCACAATCGATTGTGCCTCAGATTTAGGCCTACTGAACTCTTTATTCAGCGCGGCCTGGACGTCGGCAACCCCAGTGTTTGGGTTATCATTAGAGTACTTGATGTACCAGGTTAATGCGCGATCCTGCAAAGCACTAACCAATTTTTCCTTCCTCATGTGATCATCTGTAACGCCCTGAGCTTCCCATACAACTTTCACGACAAACCAAAACTGGTTCGAGTCCTCATTCCCCAAACCTTTAAAGAAAGGAAGCTTCACTGAATTTGCCATGTTGAAGGACGGTGGAGGTGGTGGTGGTATGGGTGAAGTCGTAGGTGATGGTGGTAAAGTTGGAGGTGGTGTAGGTGGAAGTGGAAATCGTGGGAATCCCTATTTTATTAACTAAACTACGCTTTGCAGAGATGCCTGTGCTACTTCCTCTTCGTCACCCAATGGAGGTGAAAGCAGTGGGCTATATTTAGGACCCTTTCTTCCTTCGTTCCTGTAAGTCTTCCCACTTTGCGTAGCTCTGAACATCAAGGTAGCCACATAACCCATTTTTCACACAATAATGTCTTAATCCAAGTATTCAAAAACTTCAAGTACTTGCCTCACGGACCCTTGAAAAAGCATTACTCCATCTTGTTGTAGCTAACTGAGGTATCGAACACGAATTCAGTCACAAATCCTCCTATGATGTGATCGATCCAATGATTGACAACATGGGTGATCTTATTCTCAGAGGCTTCCAGTCTCTATACTAACTCCGGGGTCTAGACAATAGGACCGTCAAGCCTCCACCTTCCTTGGCTATCCGCTAGCTTCGCAATTGACTCATATAGCTCAACTAAAAAGGAACATAAAAAGATCTCATGAATTTCTGTATACAGGTACCTGTCCAGCCACTGTTCCTTTGTCAACCATAGATTTATGTTCTCTTGCACCACAAATGCGTGGATCTTCTTGTCCAGCCAGTCCTTGATCTCTATCTTAGTTGGATTCCAATGACACGACATCACACATCTCTTATGAAGATTCTGGTCCCGTCAAGGGAACCATTTTTTGGCTGCATGGGGTCTGACCCAGGTTCAATGTTAGTTAGTGAAGGAAATCCCTACACTTCTAGCCCTTTTGGCATCAACCCGCGGAGTGTGGACCGAAGTTTCACCCGAAGCAGTATGGGGGGATGCTGGAACCAAGTTTCTACACCCAAAGATGGTCATGATGTCAGTTTATACCCTATGTTCCCACTTTTGTGCAGGTCACTAAGCTTTAGGGCTCTGTTAGTCTAGCCCTTTATTTTTCCCTTCAGTACCTCCGCGAAGGTGTACAATTGACCTTCGCACAGCCTTAGCCCTCGATCTAGGTACTTATGCGCTGCTATGACAACAGGATGTAAAGGTTCCCAAGTTATCTTAAGTGTATTACTTATATTACTAAATAATTACAATTAGCGCCACGTAAACAGATATTCTTACTTGTGTTCAATTAACTAATACAGTCACATACATTCGTGCATCACATGAACATTGTAAATTAAACCCAAAACACAATATAACCAGATGCATTAACAAGAAATAGATACACAAAATTTGCAGAATACTTCTCTTTATTGATATCTTCATATTATTATAGACTCTATCCGCCCTGCACACACAGCTGCAGGGGTCCGCGAACTCAGTTGTAGACTTCTGCCCTAGGCCTCTGCACACTCAGCCGTAGAGCCTCTACCTACACCAAGACTCGAAACACGTAGACTCTGCTACTAAGACTCCAAGACTTGTCTTCTTAGCTTCACTACTTAGAGCTTACTTACTTAGCTCCTTTTATACAATCCCATGGTCCATGGACCAAGCATGGATCTTTACAACTGAATTTACCCTTTACAAAATAAGGGTGGAAAACCCATCATGAATCATGACACCTTCGTGCTCCACGACCACAAAATGTGGAGACTTTGTAACTTTATTACAAAACTTGTCCCAAAACATGGGCTTTTAGCCCCAAAACTATCCTTGGGGATCCCATTCCCAACAAGAGGCAAAAACCACCTTAGATGAAGGTGGGGATGCATACTTGGCTTCTTCTTCAAGTACACATGTAGATCATGAGGCATGGTTGATTGAATCAGGTGCATCCTTTCACTTCACTCCCCATAGAGACTCATTCTACAAGTACGAGAAATATGATGGTGGTGATGTCTTCTTAGGGGATGATAGGCAGGGTAGAATCATTGGTTGCAAAAAAGTCAAGTTGAAATTGCAAGGTGGAAGGATTATAACACTTCTGGGTGTCCTACATATCCCTGCATTGGCCAAAAATTTGATTTCTATAAGAAAGCTAGATGATGGAAAAGTAAAAACAATGTTTGATAAAGATACCTGCAAGATGGTTCGGGGAGCACTGGGATTGATGCAGGGAGTTCATATTGGAATTCCATACAAGCTTCAGGGTGGCACTGTTATTGATGGGTGCAAAAGTTCTATTGTTCCTGAAAGTGGAGTAGAAAATTTAGTGGTCTCTAGAGAAAAGACCATGTTATGGCATCAAAGGCTTGGACATATTGGAGAGAAGGGCATTTGAATACTTCATGGTAATGGTAGGATAGAAGGTATGTCTAATTTCTCTTTGGATTTTGATTTTTGTGAAAATTGTGTATATGGGAAGCAAAATCGATTGAATTTCCCCTTTGGTGCCAAGAGGGTGTTGACGGTGCTGGACCCACCAACATTTAGGGGATCACCTCGGTATGAAGTCAAAAATATACCTCACACTTTTTGGTCTGGGAGTTCCATCTAGTATGATGGCCTTATTGCCATTGTCTTAAGGATTTTCTTCAACTCTTCCTTGTCATCACAGGGGAGTGGTCTTCTTTGTCTTCGAGGAGTGAGTTTCACATGCCTGGTGAGTGTAAGTGTACTCGTGTCAATGGTTCTTTCGCTGTAAAAGGGGAAGATGGTGAAAGTGAGTTCCAGGTTGGATGGGATGTAGTCCCAACTCGACTAGGAACACACAACACAATAGGAAATGCACAGCTTCCAAAGGAGCAGTCCACACGGATGCGACAATCACAACATACAAAGTAAGATAACATGCACAACACTCAATAGATCAATCCAAATGAGTGCAACGGTTGTTATAGCAAGCTTCATGTGAAAATGTTTGTCTGATGTCTAGGAGAGAAGTCTACACGAGTGAGACACTATTAAGAGAATATACAACACATTTCCATTAATAGATTATGCATTACAACAAACAAAACAGTTTAGATTAGAACATAGGTTAAAGAAACATGCATTGCAAGTGTTAAAGATCAGTGTTACAATAGATACAATACATGTATGAAAATGTGTTGGCCTATAGCAGGGTTCTAAATTAAGTGAAAGTTCCAAGACACCTTGTTATACCATACATCACTAACCCCGAGTGCCAGGCATTGGAGCCACTGCTTACTCCTCAAAGAAAATATTACAGACTCTCTTGGCAATGTGGGAGGAGCTAAGGTGAAAAGTCCTTTGCATGTATAAATGAGGGGGTATTTATAGCCAAGGGTGAAGCTGACCCTTGTGGCTATTCAACTACCCTCATGATCATTTGACTTCCATGACTTTTCGACTTACATGACTCTTTGTTTAACAAGTGGGTCTCTTGGACTTACACGTTAAATCACATTTATTGACAACATAACCCATAGTGGAGATGTGGGTGACATGACTCATGACATGACTCGACATGACTTGACATGACATAGTTGGTACATTCATGCTGTTGATGGAGTGCATGTTGAGTTACAATGTTGCTGGGTGATGGATGTCTTCATGGTGTATCATAGCTTCACCTCCGCATGGCAAAGTGCGTGGAGACTTTGATGGTCCTTGGTTTGCTTGATGAAGCTTTTGCATGTTTTTTCTTGCTTGCATGTTGGAAGGCTTGACAGGCTCCTTTGTTCGCGAAGGTGCATGTTCATTGCATTCATCTATTTAGCATGTATCATTTGTTCTTTCATTGGTGAACCTATCCTTCTACTTGTGCTCCCTTAGTTCATCCCATTCATTGTCTTGCCATGTTTGTCGGTGTACCTGTACCTTCAGTCACTTATGATGAGACAACCTCAAATCCAAAACCTCCTAGTCTACCATGACACATGATCATTTCGAATGTAGGTGACTGGGAGAGGCGGAATGGTTGTGAAGCGAGATGATGACTCTTGGCACTATTGATGAAAACTGTGCAAGAGTCACTCAGTAATGGAGATGGGAAATCTGAGTCGACAATCACTGTCTACGAGGTCTGGCTCAGCTGGGGGGCAGAATTGTGCAAATTTTGGGAGGGATAATCTGGGCTATTGGAAGGAAAGGAAGGCATGATCTGCGCATTTTTCAGAATGAATGGGCAGAGGGGGCTGGACAACTAGATTTACGGAATTTTCCTAAGGAACAGGCCAGGTTGCATGAAGCGCTGGTAGGCAGAAATCGCATAGTTTTTCGGGGGAACTACCCGGGAGACTGGTAGCCAAAACTATGCAATTCCGAGAGGGAACTAGTAGTTGGCTGCTGGGGTCGCTAGTAGCCAAAACCATGCAATTCCTAGAGGTAACTACCAGTTGGTTGATGCAGACATTAGCAGCAGAAATTGTGCAATTCCTGGAGGGAACTGGAAATCTGCTGTTAAGGGCTGCTGGCAAGGGAAACTGCATTGAGGCTGGGAGGTTGGCCTGCTGATCCTCTCTACGCAATTTCTGAGCTTATCTGACTACTCGGAAATGAAGGGTCTGCTCATGAACACTATGCAATTTCTGAGATGAATAGTCGGTCGACTGTCAGGATGACTGACTAAGAAAACTGCACAATTTTGGAGGGAGACAGGGATAGGCACGTGGTGTCCATCTGGCCTGTCTGTGCAATTTCCTCAGTTAGCTGAGTGAGTAAGGTCAGTGGCCTCTGCACAAATTTTGAGGGGAGTCAGTCTCGGTGTGACTGTTGGGTCCGACTGTCCGAGTGGCCAGCATGAGGGTGATTGAATTGCTTGCGGGTAGCATAGTTGTTTTGGAGAATTTGGTATCTATGGATAAATACTACTTCCCTATATAAGTAGCCATATCTAGAACAACAATTTAAAGTGTTATAGTCTTTTCCTATAAGCAATAGATAAGATGAGCATATGATAAGAACTACTTGTAGTTCCGCTTTCCTCTCATCTCCCTTGTATCGATCCTGTTGCTCATTCCTGTACTTAATATGCTTGAGAAGTACCTGTAAACACAACAGAAAACAAGGAATTGATAATAAAAAAAGATCTATTGAATATAAGTGAATGGATTCAGATACGTTTCACACATATGAGCATTATAAAACAATACAAACACATGGGAAAATGGTTCAAACACTTTATTGAATAGAAGAAGGAATTACAACCATTTCTGCCTGTTTCAAAGCCATTCCTACAACTTGGATCCCATCCACATCACATCAAAATCATGACAAACTTGTAGCATTACAAAACTTGCTTCAAAGCCAAATCTCATAGCAATTTATCTCCTTACAATTCAACATAATCCAGCCCCTGATCACTTAGATGAGTGGTCAATTTATAAGAAGATGAAGGAGGTTTTGTCATAAATGGTGGCATTGAGTGGCCTTCCATACTTAGAATTAGTTACATGGAGGAAGGGATGAGAGGATAGGATGCATCTTAACTCATTCCTCATACATTTTCAAGCTCATGGAAGTTGATAAGAGAGAGAACCTTCTAGATGACTCCAAAAGATAAGAATATTCCCCAAAACCAATGTGAATTTCACTCAAACTTGCCCAGCGCAGGTGAAAGGAAGCCTAAGTGCTTACAGAGCACCTTGGCATGGACTTAACTACTCTGCAGCACACCCTTACATGGGCCTACCTGCACTGGCCCCTATAGAAGCTATTTTTGGATGTCTTCAAGTCATGAAACTGTCTCGGAAGGAGGCATTCAGAGGGGTGACTTGTTTAGGGAATGTAGCAACTAAAATTAGGGTTTGATGAGCCCTAAAACATTGATCTGGATGATGGGATTGATGTGCCCAAATGGATCTGTAATAGCTGCCACCTAGAGCATGAAGTTGGAAAAATGCCAATGTCAAATGAAATTCTTTACAATGTGATGAGGAGGTATCAAAGTGGAAGGTGACCTGCATCAATTACAATACATATATCATGATTTTTGATTTTTACATGAATTGCTGAGGGAAGGCATACCCATACTCAGCTTATAAACTTTCATTACATGTACATAAACATCCATCTACAGATATAGACCCATGATCGAAATGACCATCAATGTAAAGCCATTGTACATATGATTTAGTACTCCTGAAATAGCAGCCTGGATGGATGAAACTAGATCTGGGGTCTTCTATCTCATTCAATTGTTCGCTCAAGTACAAGTCTAACCATGTGAATATGTGATTTGAAGTCGAACATGGGAAGACACCATCTAATTACCAGCTGATGATGTAAGCTGTTACCAAATGTGAGAGAAATCACCGATAATGATAATGATCCTCAAGGTATTGCAGTACATTTTGCATGGTGTGAATAGATGTTTTGATGTCAAACACCATACAAACTCTTTCAGTTGAAGGCCATTGATGTCAACCTATCGCCAGAAGCGAGAAACATGCCATTGATGTTGGCATTATGGCTAAAGTGTTGTCCTTGATGGCAACCCATTCAGGTGATAGATCACAGTACTTCAAGTCAGCAGCAGAGATTGATGATCAGCTATCAAATATTGAAGAAAATAAGGGGTACGCAGGTACACCTTGCATAAGGTGCGTACACGCAGGTCAGTGTTACATAAAGTGCGTACATACCCGCAGTTATCCCATTCAGGAGGTGCGTACCCCCAGTGCACACATTTCAAGGCAAAGAAATTCACATGTGGGGTTTTCTTATGTTTTACTCTTGGTATTTAGCCGACGGTATTGTGTTATTATGGTGTCGGCTCGTGGTATTGATCCATGATTTAAGGAAGAGCCTTCCTATATATAGCAAAGGAGATCATTTGGCTTGAGCATGTTTTGGGTTGAATATCTTATGAGGGCTAGATCTGGTCTAGATCTAAACAAGGCGAATCTACTGATGGACCGAGATCTCTTCAGCGCATGTTCAGATCTGTAGATCTGACTGTCTGGGTTACTTCTGAAGTCTTGAAATCATCTATGCCCGGAGGTACGCAGGTGCAGTAAGAGAAAAGTGCGTACGTACGCAGGAACGAAGCGTTTCAGGTGCGCCGGTACGCAGGCACAGAAGGGTTCAGGTGCGCCGGTACGCAGGCAGTTCAATGGACTCAGAGCGAGGTACATAGGCCAGCAGTTGAGCAGGGTACGTACTATACGCAGGCTAGCAGTTATGCAGGGTGCGTACTGTAAGCAGGCCAGCAGTTGAGCAGGGTGAGTACGGTAAGTAGGCGAGCAGTTGAGCAGAGTGCTTACTTCTCTTAAAATCTTTGTTTATCATTGCTGTGTTCTGGGTTTGGTCCTATTATTGTTGATCTAGTTACTACAGTTGACTGGGTGATTCTCTTATACTTGATGATCATTTGATGCTTATGGATCCAGTTTGAAAATTTATGAAAAGTGGTCCTTGTGAGAAAAGAAGTAGGGGGTTGTAGCTCCCTTCCAGGAGAGACTGGAAAACAAGAGAGAGTTGTAGCTCTCTGTAGGTTGCAGCCTGCGTACTGGTAAAGGACTGCACCAGTACAAAACCATTGTAAAAGGAGTTTCTAATTTGAAAGAAGATAGAGACATATTGCAGCAGGTGGTTTTCACCCACATTGGGTTTCCACCTTACATCTTGTGTTCTTTGGTGTGACTATCTGTTTTCTTTTGTTCATGCTCATTATTTTATGGTACTGACATGCAAAAATAATTCAAAGAACAAATAAAGAAGATTTATTAAAAGAATTGTATAATACTGATTCACCCCCCCTCTCAGTATTATTTCCAACAATTGATGCATGCAAGCTTCAAGGTACTGAAAGGGTGTTTCTAAGTCAACTTCTTGGATAATGTGCTGATGTCGACAAGAAGCAACTCATTGCAGGAGGGCCTTGATGTATCCCACATCAACAACACGAAAAGAGTGTAATTATTTTGGAGATGGAATTTGACTAACAACACAAGGTTCAGGAATGGCGGTCATGAAAATGAAGGTTTATGATATTGCAAAGGATGAATTTTGACTGAATGACTTCTCTTGAACATGTCGACGACACTAAAATTAATTGGTAGCACTGACCCAAATCAAAGTGATGGATGGTATGATAGACCAATGTTGTGATAATCATCAAGCTAATAACCCAACCCAAATAATCACAGTGATGGAGTGAAAGTGTCATGTTCAACAACGACCTGCTACCATAAAGTAGTTTTCCCCCTTTTCCCATTTTCCCCAGTCATTGCTGACCAGTGCCTATTTATTTTTATCAAGCTTGAGGAGGATAACATATGCTTGTCGTGTAATTCCACCATTCGGGTGAATCCATCGCTATTTGATATTCTAATGAGTCTAGCAAAAGAACACCTCGAGGAGAAGAATACTTGATATTATTCATTGACGATTTCTCCAGGTTTGTCTGGTTAGGACTTATGAAGCACAAGGATGAAGCATTCGAAAAATTCAAATCCTTCAAAGCCTTGGTTGAAAATGAATCAGGTCACAAAATTAAGTGCCTTAGATCCGATAGAGGTGGGGAATTTACTTCAAATGATTTTTTCGATTTCTGTGAAGAACATGGGATAAGAAGAGAATTCTCTACAGCAAGAACTCCTCAGCAAAATGGAGTTGTGGAAAGGATGAACAAAACAGTCCAACAAATGGCTCGTGCTATGCTTGATGAGTCAGGAACTCCCGCAACTTTCTGGGGTGAAGCTGCACATGCTGCGATTGTTATTCTCAACAAAACAAATGTCCGGGTGAACAGCACTCAAACTCCTCATGAGCTCTAGAGTGGTAGGACTCCTTTGGTAAAGCACTTCAAAATCTTTGGGAGCAAATGCTATATCAAGAATACGGATGAGCAGCTTGGCAAACTTGAACCTAGAGCAGATGAAGGCATTCTTCTTGGTTACTCTCCACATAGCAAAGCATACAAATGCTACAATAAAAGACTTGGCAGAATTGTTGACAGCATTGATGTAGTGGTTGATGAGAAGGGATACATTCCTAGGGAAGTACATCATGAAGACATCGAAGAAGATGAAGGCTACCCCCAACGACAGAATGATGAAGAAGAAAAACCTCAAGAAGAACCTCAAGAAGAACCAGAGGAGCAAACAAGAATAGAAGAAAAGACTCCATCCAGATATGTTCAGAAGAATCATCCAAAATCTCAGATTATGGGGCAGAAAGAAGCAGGTGTACAAAAAAGAAGAACAGTTGCAGAAGCTTCAAGCTATTTGGCATTACTCTCCTCTACTGAACCACAAAATGTGAAAGAGGCATGCAAAGATGAATGTTGGGTGAAAGCAATGGATGAAGAACTTGAGCAGATCGAAAAGAACAACACTTGGGAGCTGGTTCCTAGACCAAAAGATAAGAATGTTATCGAGACAAAATGGGTCTTCAAAAACAAATTGAATGAAAATGGAGAAGTAATTAGAAACAAAGCCAGACTTGTGTGTAAAGGGTATGTGCAGCAAGAAGGAATAGACTTTGAAGAAACCTTTGCTCCTGTTGCAAGACTTGAGGCCATCCGAATGTTCCTTGCTCTCTCAAGCTTTCAAAACTTCAAAGTATTTCAAATGGACGTGAAATCAGCCTTTCTGAATGGAGACTTGGAAGAAGAAGTGTACATTGAACAGCCAGAAGGGTTCATTCTTGGAAATGATCCAAATCTTGTATGCAGATTGAAAAAGGCTCTCTATGGTCTCAAACAAGCTCCAAGGGCTTGGTACTACCGTTTGGACAAATATCTTCATCAACAAGGCTTTTCAAAAGGATCGGCAGATAGCAATCTTTATATAAAAGTTGAAAATGACAAATTGCTAATACTTGTTGTGTATGTAGATGACATTATTTTTGGGAGCAATGAAGAAGCTATGAGTCAAAGCTTTGCCTCGGTCATGCAGAAAGAATTTGAAATGTCCTTGCTAGGAGAACTGACATATTTCCTTGTTTTGCAAATCCAACAAAAAGAAGGAGGAATCTTTTTATCTCAAACCAAGTATCTCAAACAGATTTTGAAGAAATATGGTATGGAAGATGCAAAACCAGTATGTACACCCATGGTCACAGGATGTAGCCTCAGTGCAAATGATGAATCTGCAGCAGTACATCAACCAACGTACAGATCTATGATTGGAAGTTTACTTTATTTGACAGGTACCCGACCAGACATCATGCATGCAGTTGGAATAGTTGGAAGATTTTAGGCAAATCCGAAGGAGACTCATCTCCAGGTAGTGAAGAGAATTTTCAAATATCTGCAAGGGACTCAAAATTATGGCTTATGGTATCCTAGAGATACAGATCTTACACTTCATGCTTATACAGATGCAGATTGGGCCGGAAGCGTGGATGACAGGAAAAGCACAAGTGGTGGTGCGTTCTTTATGGGTTCCAGACTGGTATCTTGGTTCAGCAAGAAACAGAGTTCGATTGCCTTGTCTACAGCTGAAGCGGAATATGTTGCTGCTGCATCTTGTTGCACCCAACTCCTTTGGATGATGCAGACTTTGCAGGATTTTCAAATCACCTGTACACCACCAATCCCCATCTTATGTGATAACACAAGTGCAATCAGCATCTCAAAGAATCCTGTTATGCATTCAAAAACCAAGCACATACCAATCAAGTATCATTTTCTCCGGGAACAAGTGCTTGAACAGAAGGTCAAATTGGAGTATGTTCCTTCTAAGGAACACGTTGCTGATATTCTCACCAAACCATTGCCCAGGGACACTTTTGAATACCTCAGGCAAAAGCTGGGGGTTGTTGATTCATCATCTTATTGCTGAACCTCTTCTGATTGATGGTACAGGTTCAGGGGGAGCATATAATGCATTGTTGGCATTATGGAGGATGTGCAGAAGGAGATCTTGGAAGTAGCTGCAATATGTCTCTATCTCTTTCATGGTGGATTATGGTTCTTCATTGCAAATCTGGTTCATATTCAGGGGGAGCATGTTCTTAGGGGGAGCATAACCCTTTGCCCTTGATGTCAAAGGGGGAGAATGAAGCTGAAGCTTTGAGGTTGCCATCAAGTCCAAAGGGGGAGATTGTTGGCATTATGGCTAAAGTGTTGTCCTTGATGGCAACCCATTCAGGTGATAGATCACAGTACTTCAAGTCAGCAGCAGAGATTGATGATCAGCTATCAAATATTGAAGAAAATAAGGGGTACGCAGGTACACCTTGCATAAGGTGCGTACACGCAGGTCAGTGTTACATAAAGTGCATACATACCCGCAGTTATCCCGTTCAGGAGGTGCGTACCCCCAGTGCACACATTTCAAGGCAAAGAAATTCACATGTGGGGTTTTCTTATGTTTTACTCTTGGTATTTAGCCGACGGTATTGTGTTATTATGGTGTCGGCTCGTGGTATTGATCCATGATTTAAGGAAGAGCCTTCCTATATATAGCAAAGGAGATCATTTGGCTTGAGCATGTTTTGGGTTGAATATCTTATGAGGGCTAGATCTGGTCTAGATCTAAACAAGGCGAATCTACTGATGGACCGAGATCTCTTCGGCGCATGTTCAGATCTGTAGATCTGACTGTCTGGGTTACTTCTGAAGTCTTGAAATCATCTATGCCCGAAGGTACGTAGGTGCAGTAAGAGAAAAGTGCGTACGTACACAGGAACGAAGCGTTTCAGGTGCGCCGGTACGCAGGCACAGAAGGGTTCAGGTGTGCCGGTACGCAGGCAGTTCAATGGACTCAGAGCGAGGTACGCAGGCCAGCAGTTGAGCAGGGTGCGTACTGTATGCAGGCTAGCAGTTGTGCATGGTGCGTACTGTAAGGAGGCCAGCAGTTGAGCAGGGTGAGTACCGTAAGCAGGCGAGCAGTTGAGCAGGGTGCTTACTTCTCTTAAAATCTTTGTTTATCATTGCTGTGTTCTGGGTTTGGTCCTATTAATGTTGATCTAGTTACTACAGTTGACTGGGTGATTCTCTTATACTTGATGATCATTTGATGCTTATGGATCCAGTTTGAAAATTTATGAAAAGTGGTCCTTGTAAGAAAAGAAGTAGGGGGTTGTAGCTCCCTTCCAGGAGAGACTGGAAAACAAGAGAGAGTTGTAGCTCTCTGCAGGTTGCAGCCTGCGTACTGGTAAAGGACTGCACCAGTACAAAACCATTGTAAAAGGAGTTTCTAATTTGAAAGAAGATAGAGACATATTGCAGCAGGTGGTTTTCACCCACATTGGGTTTCCACCTTACATCTTATGTTCTTTGGTGTGACTATCTGTTTTCTTTTGTTCATGCTCATTATTTTATGGTACTGACATGCAAAAATAATTCAAAGAACAAATAAAGAAGATTTATTAAAAGAATTGTATAATACTGATTCACCCCCCCTCTCAGTATTATTTCCAACAATTGATGCATGCAAGCTTCAAGGTACTGAAAGGGTGTTTCTAAGTCAACTTCTTGGATAATGTGCTGATGTCGACAAGAAGCAACTCATTGCAGGAGGGCCTTGATGTATCCCACATCAACAACACGAAAAGAGTGTAATTATTTTGGAGATGGAATTTGACTAACAACACAAGGTTCAGGAATGGCGGTCATGAAAATGAAGGTTTATGATATTGCAAAGGATGAATTTTGACTGAATGACTTCTCTTGAACATGTCGACGACACTAAAATTAATTGGTAGCACTGACCCAAATCAAAGTGATGGATGGTATGATAGACCAATGTTGTGATAATCATCAAGCTAATAACCCAACCCAAATAATCACGGTGATGGAGTGAAAGTGTCATGTTCAACAACGACCTGCTACCATAAAGTAGTTTTCCCCCTTTTCCCATTTTCCCTAGTCATTGCTGACCAGTGCCTATTTATTTTTATCAAGCTTGAGGAGGATAACATATGCTTGTCGTGTAATTCCACCATTCGGGTGAATCCATCGCTATTTGATATTCTAACGAGTCTAGCAAAGGTGAAACTCTATCTTTTCTAGATGGACAAGTTTGTTGCTATTTTATCTTTTAACAAGTTCAACGACAAAGATAACTCAGTCCTTTTCATGTTTAGAGAGTTTGAAAAGGGACAAAAAGAAAACTCCACAAGTTCTTTTTCGTAAATTTGTCTCTCAATTCTGAAAAAGCATAAAACAATACAAGAGAGAACCTATTGACCATGTTTGGTCAATGTATTCCTTTTTTGTAAATAATCTATCTTAGTCTGGAAAAGGGTTAAACTTATACCAAGTAGATGTCATTTCCAATCCGTTAACGAGATGAAAAGGGCAAGTTCTCGACAATTTTTTCATATTTCGAGAGTCTGAAAAGAGCTTAAAGAGGACTCCACTTTGAGGAACGAGTGGTGTCTAGGATAGCAACTGGTTTTGGTGATGTTGGAACTTCTCAAACATGTTGATTTATGTGAAGATGCTGGTTAATAAGACCACTCATTGCAACTGTTCCTCAAAAAAGGTAAAACAACCAAGTGAAAGCATATGATCGGCCAAGCAAATATTGACAATGGAAGGAGAAAAACCAAGGCTCATCTAATGGAAGAGGTTGATAAAATTGCAATCACGAGGGTTAAAATGGAGATGGGTTCATTTTTACACAAGCTTGAAATGACAAACTGTGCTTGGATTCAGTGTCATTTTTAGACAATATTGAAACAAAGAACTATTCTTGAATTTAGTTTCATTTTTACACAAGCTTGAAACGAAGAACTATGCTTGATATTGGTTTACATGCCCCCAACATGATGAAAGAGAGAGTCTCCTGTAACCAGATGGAAGTTGCTGCGGTGAAGAAGGACGGTTATCCAAGACCTTTCTGGATTTGTCGAGATAGGGACAAAGGTGAATGGGGTGATTCCCTTCACATAACCTATAGGGAAATTTAACTTTACCACTAGGTGCATGCCCCCCAAGCTTCATGACATTCACCTAAGTAGACTACTCGTGGCTATCAGGTGGATGGAATGAAGGTTTGTTTATGAGATCAAGTGAAAGAATCGACTAGGATTTTACAAGGTCTAATCAAAGACTTGAATTGGAACATTGCTCCAGGGGATCCTGTTTCATTTTTTTATGAGCTTGACACAAGACAAGGAACTCTGCTCAAATTTCTTGTTTCTTTTTTTAATGAGCTTGACACAAGACAAGGAAATATGCTCATGGGAGTTGTTTCATTTTTTCAATGAGGTTGACACAGTAAAAGAACTATCCTCATATTCCTTGTTTCATTTTTTAACGAGCTTGACACAAGACAACGAACTATGCTCATATCTTTGGTTTCATTTTTTAATGAGGTTGACACAAGACAAGGAACTATCCTCATGGGAGATGTTTCATTTTTTAATGAGGTTGACATAGTAAAAGAAATATCCTCATCCTTTGTTATGAAACTAGCTCACAAAAAGATAGAAAAGATAGATCAATGCCTTAGAATTCAGCCTCTTCGAGGGGGCAACCTCCTTTACATTACAAAAATGAACAATTGTTGGATGATTCAAATGATAAAACCTCCTTTCTATACATAGGAGTCTAAGGGGTCACAATATAACCATGCTGACCTAAAAATAATAATATAAAGCCACAAAAATAACAATAAAGGGATTCTATGGGGCACAATAATAACAATATGGGGACAATAGGGGCACAACAATAATAATAAGGAATACAATGACAATAGTAATGGGGGAATCACTAGTATTATAGGGACCTAACATGTCCCTCTCCTTCAAAAAAGTGTTGTCCTCAATGCTTGAGTAGTTCTGGATGCTTCTGTATAAAATTCTCATCCTCCCATGTGGAATCTTCAGCAGACAAGTTCTTCCACTTGATGAGATACTCCAAAATTGATCGATTTCGTAGCTATCAAGTTCTTGTCTCTGTGACTACTTCTGGTTCCAATATAATTTTTCCTTCCTCGTCAAGTTATAGCATTATTGTTTGAACTGGGAGCTTGTTGCCTATAACCTTCTTTAAACATGAAACATGGAAAACTAGGTGCACTCAAGAAGTTGTAGGAAGCTCCAATTTGTATGCCATAGTACCAATATTTTGCAACACCTTGTATGGACCATAATACTTTGGTGATAATTTATTATCCTTCTTGGCTTGCTTGAGGGACATTTGTTTATATGGTTGTAGCCGTAGGAATACCCAATCACCTACATCAAAAATTCTTTTGCTGTGATGTTGATCTGCCTGTTGTTTCATTCTATTCTGCGCCAACACGAGGTTATCCTTTAAGAGTTGGAGAACTTATTGTTGATGCTCGATGTGATGTTCCACTGCTTGAACCTTAGAATTTTCTCTTAACTATGATGTGATGGATGGTGGCTGATATCCATAAAGTGCCATAAATGGGGTCATTTTTATTGTAGTATGGAAGGAAGTGTTATACCACCATTCAGCAAGAGGCAACCATTTGACCCATTGTGTCTGTTTATCAGATACAAAGCAATTAATATACCCTTCCAAACATTTGTTTACTATCCTAGTTTTCCCATCAGATTGAAGATGATAAGATGATCTATGAGCTCACTGAATACCAAGACAAGAAAATAATTCCGTCCAAAAATTTCCAGTGAAAATGGGATCTTTGTCACTTACAATAATCTTTGGGTTTCCATTTAGCTTTTGAATTGTTTCCATAAATGTAGTAGAAACTATATTGACTTTAAATGGATGTGATAATGCACAAAAGTGTGCATACTTGGGAAGTCTATCAACTACCACCATGATGACACTCTTTCATTCAGACTTGGGTAAACCTGTGATAAAATCCATTGAAACCTCCTCCCAACGTTGGCTTGGAATGGATAAAGGTTGTAATAGACCTGGGGTCTTAATTGTTTCAACTTTCTTTTGTTGGCAAACTAAACATTCCGCCACAAACTTTTGAATATCCGATTTAAGGCCATCCCAAAAAAAATTCCTTCTTAACCCTGTGGTAAGTTTTTAAAAATCCTAAGTGCCCTTCTAAGGGACAAGTGTGCAATTCCATAGGAATATTTTGTTTGAGTATTCTTATAGAGGTATAAGCGATCTTTGTACCATAACGAATCATTTTTCCAGCTAAATGTATCAGATGTATTGGAATCTTGTGTAACTTTTGAATAAGTGCCCATACTTCTTCGTGATGCTTCCATTCCTCCCTTGCTTCATTTATCCAATCTAGTTGGACAATAGAAATGGAGCACAACAGTGCTTCCACATCCTCATCCTTTCTTGAGAGTGCATCTGCCACAACATTTTTCATCCCTTTTTTGTAGATGATTTCAAAGTCATAACCCAACATCTTTGTGACCCACTTTTATTGCTCTTCAAAGGATAATCTTTGTTCTAAAAAGTATTTAAGGCTATCTTGATCCATTTTTACCTTGAAGTGTCTTCCCATTAGGTAGGGTCCTCATTTCTTAAGTGAATGTAGTATTGCCAACATTTCCTTCTCATAAATAGCTTTGTGTAAATACTTTCCCTTGATTGGACAACTTTCGAAAGTAATGGGTCTTTCATCTTGCATTAAAACAACACCAATTCCATTTTCTGAAGCATCACATTCCACAATAAAGCTTTTTGTGAGGTCCGGTGTAGCTAAGACCAGTGCTTGGCACATTGCCTCTTTAAGATGTTCAAAGGCCTTTGTTGCTTCTAGAGTCCATGAAAATGCATCTTTCTTCAATAATGTTGTTAGAGGTGCTGCTATTTTCCCATAATTCTTAACAAACTTGCGATAATACCCTGTCAACCCAAGAAATCCTCACAGATGCTTTATGGATGTGGGGATTTTCCATTCCTTAATGGATTTAATTTTTCTAGGGTCTACCTTAACACCTTCATGAGATACAATATGACCCAGATATTCCACCTCTTGTACTCCAAAGAAATATTTGGAGCTTTTTGCATATAATTATTTCTCCTCTAATAGTTGTAGCACCTTGTCAACATGTTCAACATGATCCTTCCAAGACTTGTTGTAGATTAGTATATCATCAAAAAATACTACCACAAATTTTCTAAGGAAGGGTTTGAAAATGGAATTCATCAAACCTTGTAATGTAGAAGGTGCATTGGTAAGGCCAAAAAGCATGACCAAAAATTCATAATGACCCTCATGAGTTCTAAATGATGTTTTTATAATGGCTTCAATCTTCATTCTGATTTGATGATATCCTAAACAAAGATCCAACTTGGTGAAGTAAATTGACCCATGCAATTCATCCAATAATTCATCAATGACAGGAATGGGAAATTTATCTTTAATAGTGAGCTTGTTGAGCTCCCTATAATCCTAACACATGTGCCATGATCCATCCTTCCTATGCAGCAATACTACTGGAGCAGAGAAAGAACTTTGACTAGGTTGAATTATACCAGCCTCTAGCATTTCTGCAACCATATGTTCAATTTCACTCTTTTGGGCATAGGGATATCTGTACGGCTTGATGTTTGGATGAAAACTTCCTGGTATCAAATGAATAGCATGATCATGATCACAAATAGGTGGGAGAACTTTGGGAGTCTCAAATACCTTGGAATGATTGTCCAAGACTTTTTGGAGATCTAGAGAAATAGATGATTTCGATGTGGAAACATCTAGCGAACATAATTGTGCAATTACTC
Source organism: Pinus tabuliformis (assembly GCA_031772625.1). Taxonomy (NCBI): domain Eukaryota; kingdom Viridiplantae; phylum Streptophyta; class Pinopsida; order Pinales; family Pinaceae; genus Pinus; species Pinus tabuliformis. The sequence continues at coordinate 149,737,225 of CM062816.1, forward strand.
CTCATTGTTCCTTTTTTAGAAACTTTTTCATACCGTTAGAGTTGATTATCTTTCCCAGTTTCCCTGCAATACCCCTTAATTCAAATTTCTTTCCTTCCGCAGAAAATTTCATGAAAAGTTCTTGAAAAATAAAAGCTATTGTACCCAAGGATTGTAGCCATTGGACTCCTAGTACAACATCAACACCTCCCATTGGAATGGAAAGCATTGGGCTATTCAATACATATTCTCCAATGGATAGCTTCATATTATGCACTTTCCAGAGCAATTTATGGTTCCTCCACTTGCAACCATCACTTGACACTTTGGTGTTGGATATAGGAAGCAATTCAATTCTTTTGCTATCTTACAATGAATAAAATTGTGGGTACTTCTTGAATCAATCAACAATGTTACCTTTTTCTTCTTGATATGTCCTTCTATCTTGATAGTTTGAGGAGTGGTTATTCCAGCAAATGCATTACAAGATATGGTTGAATTCATTTATTCTTTATCTAGGGTTTGTTCCTGGAGTATATCCTCTTCTTTTGACATTTCTTGTTCCTTTTCTTCCTCCTCTTCATAATCTATGTAGAATAATTTCTTCTCAGCACACTTATGACCTTTAGTGTATTTGCTATCACAACTGTAACAAAGCCCTTTTGCTCTTTTTTCTTCCAATTGTTGTGGTGTCAACCTTATAGGTTGTGGAAGGCTAGGGGCAACAACACTTCCATCTTTATAGTTGTGAGTGGTAGGCTTCCTGGTTGCCATAGCTTTGCTTTCCATTTTTCTTGCTAACCTGAATGCCTTCTCCAATGAATCAGGTTCCCAAAGATGAACCTCATGTTGGATATTATCCTTTAAATTCCCTATGAACACATCAATCCTATGCTCCTCTGGAATATCTTTTACCCTTATGTTCAATTTTTGGAAGTCCTCAATGTGCTCCATCATTGAACCCTTTTGTTTGAGACTTATCAATTGGCTAAAAAAGGTGTTGCTTTTTGTATCATCATAATGTGATGTCATTTCTTCCGTAAAAATTGCCCAAGTGACAATTTGTTTATGAGAGAAAAGCCATTGATACCATACAAACTGATTTGGTTCCAAATACAAAGTTGCAATACGTACCTTTTGTGTGTTTTGCACATTATGGAGATCGAAAAATTGCTCCATCTGTAGTATCCATGTTGCAGGATCCTTGCCATCAAACATCCTCATATTCATTTTTGGAATATGGTGGGTCTTAAATCCAACATTAGAGTCTATGAAATCATTATTAACATTTCTTTTGTTCTCATCATGAGTTTCCTTTACTGCCCTTTCACCATTATTGACCATTTCTTGTAGCAACTTATTCAAAGTTATCTTCAATTCTTCCATCTTATCATCCATGCCATTCATATGAGCTTCCATGCCATCCATCTTAGCTTCCATGCCATTCATCTTAACTTGCATGCCATTCATATTGGCTTCCACGCCATTCGTCTTAGCTTCATTTACCTTTAGTGAGGGTGAAATTTGTTGTAGTTGGTCTTGTAATTTTGATATATCATGTTGCATTTCTTCCTCTTCTTCACGAGTCATGCTAGAGATTTCAAGTTACTTACTAGGAGTTTCCATTTTCTTTCATCGGGGCATTAATTAATGCTAATAATTCTTCACTATTCCCTTTGAATTCCTTCAAACTAATTTTTCAAACCAAGCTTATGCAAAAATTTAAAAAAATCTACACACCTTTTTTCACTTTGTAGAAGCTCGATATTGCATCTGATATATCTTTGTAATTCGGATCTTCCAGTTCTGAAATTATGACTTGCAGTAGCCCTCTGTGTCCTATTTCCAATGCCACCAGTAAGATCGAATTTATATTCTCCAAGAAAGAGTTATGTACAATCTCCCAAGATGACCTGATTATATACCTTTTCAGAAGAGAGAAATTGTATGAAGTTCCACATGGCACTGTTTTGACCTTAGTATCTAAAAAATATACACAGGAAACTGCAATCCATCCCCATTCTACAACTTCCTATGAAATTTCAATCTGATTCTCAAAACACAAGTTATGACAATTTTCCCTAGGTCACCTGTTTGGAATGTAATCCAGGAGGCTGCAAAAAGGCCAACTTCCTCAGATCATATCTCCACAAATGTAGTGTGAAAAGCTCTGAAATTAGGATCCAAGGTTCAGAACAATTTCAACCCAAATGGGTTTTGTTTTTAGTGTCTGAAACGTCGTAGAAAAAAAGTTATAGCGCAAATTGCACGATAACCTATTTGGAGCAACGAAACCCTAGAATCCAAGGCTCTGATACCAAATGTTATGAAACCAGCTCACAAAAAGATAGATCAATGCCTTAGAATTCAACCTCTTCGAGGGGGAAACCTCCTTTACATTACACAAGTGAACAATTCTTGGATGATTCAAATGACAAAACCTCCTTTCTATATATAGGAGTCTAAGTGGTCACAATATAGCCAAGCCTACCTAACAATAATAATATAAAGCCACAAAAATAACAATAGAGGGATACTATGGGGCACAATAATAACAATATGGAGACAATAGGGGCACAACAATAATAATAAGGGATACAATGACAATATTAATGGGGGAATCACTAGTATTATATGTACCTAACATCCTTGGTTTCATTTTTTAACGAGGTTGACACAAGACAAGGAACTATCCTCGTACTCCTTATTTCATTTTTTAATGAGGTTGACAGAAGACTAGGAAATATCCTCATATCCTTGGTCACGACCCATGATAGGAGGTCATGAATTCCAAGAGGTTCTCATCTGATGGGAGAACAATGCTTTGGAAGGAGATATCTGGTTCCAATGCCCCTAGTACATAATTTACAACATAATGGAGTTGATTGTCCATTGATGTAGGCATGGAACTGGTTGCCACATAATTAACCCATGGCGGGGATGATACCATTGGTGCAAAAGGACCATATAGGTAAGATGGCTGACTGGGAGCCATATTTGGACTGGGAAATTAAAGCCGGTCAACGGTGACAATTCTGCCTTCATACTCGAAACAAATCACTCGAAAGAGTGTTGAAACAATAGCTCCCATGTCATAAACATAGTCATGCCCAAGAAGTAAATTGTAATCTAAAGGGCCTGGTACTACCATCACATTTAGATAAACAATTTTTCCTCCCAAACTAATAGGAAATTAAGGAAGGATCCCTAATGGTTGACTAGTTCCTCTGGTAAAAGCCAACAGATTCTGGGTAACAGGAACAAGCGGAAGTGAACCGAGTGCTCGCCAAGAAGTTGAGGAAATGATAATCACAGATGCACCTTCATCTATAATAGTGCCCAATACAATCATATTACAAACCTGTACTATGATCTGGAAAGGCACATAAGAAGTAAGACGAAATCCTGCTAGTCGATTCCAATCAAAGGAAGTGACCAGACTACTTAGAGGTGGTACCATAGAAATGGGAGAATTATCCCCTTGAGTTACTATAACAGGAAGATTTTCCTCCTGCCTTGATGGAAAATGAGGATTGCATCCAAGCTCATTTGAATCTGAAGAAATGAAAAGAGCCTGAGTGGTATCATATTCACTCTCTATGGTAAATATACGATTAGTTGAAGGTGAAATCGGGTCAACTATTACCTCGACCTATTGAATTGGGTCGGGTATAAACTCATAGGATTCACTTTCAGAGAGAGTGGGTTTGACCGACGGTTGATTTGAGTCAGTTAATTCATAAACTAATGAAGTATTAAGGGAGAGTCTCCTATAACCAAATGGAAGTCACTGCGGTGAAGCGGGACGGTTATCCAACACTTTTTTGGCTTCATCAAAATAGGGACAAAGGTGAATGGGGTGATTCCCTTCACATAACCTATAGGGAAACTTAACTTTACCATTTTTTCCATGAACTTTACTACCACTACTTGATGGTGTGTCACCAGCATGATCTCCAGAAGTTGATGACATAGAATGATGTGAACGGAGACTATTCTTCTAATATTTGAGGAATACAAGAAACATTTCAAAGAATATGGTCTCCTTCACAAAGTTTGCATGGATATCAAACTTTATGAGGCTTGACGGATGGTTTCTCATCAAATGTTGCATTCAAAGCAATGGTTTCTTGGTTGCCCCTCTGATGAATTTGCTTCTTCTTCTTCTTCTTAGCCACCAGGTTACTAGTACCAACACTTTTACCAGGCGAAGAGGAAGAATGGGAGGAAGAAACAGCCGAGGAAGAAGGCAAAGGGTCAAATTTAGGATCAAATGGAGGTTGATTTTGTCCAGTTGGAGGAGTACTCGATTGTGAAGAAATCACGATATTTTGAACCAAGGAGGTTGAAAACAACCATATTGGCAAGCCAATGGTAAATCCCGGTAGGGATAATGTAGCCATATAAGGAGCATTGATATTTCCGAAAGGAGGAAAAGGACTAGGATTCCCATCAAAAGGAATTCCTTGATCGGTGGACTACGGATTTGTCACCATATGTTTCAACCTAAGATCAAATAAGGAATGAGCATGGAGGATGTCATCCATGATAAATTAACTTTATTTTAATAAAATTAACATAACAAAACAAAAGAAGGATAATCTAGGCAAAATGTTTACCAAGCAAGTGAACTACAGAATACCTCCTGGTGAACCAAGAAGTATCAGCAGGCAATCTCCCTGAATGCTGTGTTCGGTGTATCACAGTGTACAAGGTGGACAACTCGGTTACCTGAGGATGGATAGCAACTGTGTTTTCTCCTCCCATATATACCCGAAAGTACGTGGAGGCCCAATCCATATAAGTGTTGTCTAATGCAAAACCACACAGTGAGAGCATTCCCATATACTTTACGTATTGTAACACCGACCTATATACCCGAAGGTACGTGAACGAGCTAAGATATACTCACGTATGTGGAATGAGGTATCATGCTCAGGATGTATTGCAAACAAGTTGGTGACAAATGCTTTGTTTTACGATGCCAGAACACGTCTCTAGCCTAGAACCACTAAATTTTTTTCATTAGGTGACAATGCTCCATTAGGTAAATTAAGATAAATTTTAAGTGAATTTTCCTTTTAAGGTTCACCACGTGATGTCTGTTTGCAATTCCTAGAATGCAACTATTATGATAAACATTCTTTCATTCAATTTGAACAATGAAAATCCTAGCTACTTAGCGATAGAGAAATCAGATTTCTTTCGATCAAAGAGCAAAAAGCACAATCTAATGCAATTTCCCTACACTATTCCTATGAGCACACATAAACTTTTTCAATGCAACATGCATGTATTTATTTTCGATTTCCTTAATGTGAATATGAACAAAAGGAAATATGCACATATAATCAATCAATCTTTCATAAGAACAAAGACTTTTATGACAATTTTGTTTCAAAGGAAAACAATACTTTATGGCACTTTATTTCAAACAAATATTAATCACCTATATTCTAACTTTGACTATAGACTAATAATGACAAAGAAAACATTTAAGAAACATTAATCAATCAAGTCAAAGTAGGGCTGGAAAAGGTGATAAAATTTTTTTTCTGAGACATGACACTAATTGATCAATCAACAAGCAATCAAACAGAGGAAAGTGGGTAAAAATTCAATCCAAAGGTGAAAATTTTCCCTAAGGTGGATCAGTGCAGGCCAAAGAGGGCCTAGTTGCACTGCAAAGCACTGTCTCTCACTCAAGGGTTCTCTGCAGAGCACTGTCCCCTAACCAAACCTACGTTGATTCCTGAGAGGCCACTCAAGAGTCATCTAACCTCAAATTTTGACCAAAATTCAATGCAAAAGAGCTGAAATACAATCAATGAACACAAGTAGCGTCTACAAGAATGTCCTAGGAGGTGGATACACTACTAGGAAAGGTGATAGTTCCCCAGTGGAGTTGCCAATTTGTTTTTGAGAATTTGGTATCTATGGATAAATACTAATTCCCTAGATAAGTAACCATATCTAGAACAACAATTTAAAGTGTTTTAGTCTTTTCCTATAAGAAATAGATAAGATGAGAAGATGAGAAGACAAACTTGTACTTTCGCTTTCCTCTCGTCTCCCTTGTATCGATCCTGTCACTCCTTCCCATACTTAATACGGTTGAGAAGTACCTGTAAACACAACATAAAACAAAGAATCGATCAAAGAAAAAGATATATTGAATATAAGTGAATGGAATGAGATACATTTCACCCATATGAGCATTATAAAACAATACACACATATGGGAGAAAGGTTCAAACACTTTATTGAATATAAGAAGGAAGTACAGCCATATGTGTCTGATTCAAAGCCATTCCTCCAGCTTGGATCCCATCCACATCACATCAAAAACATGACAAACTTGTAGCATTACAATACTTGCTTCAAAGCCAAATCTCATAGCAACATTATCTCCTTACAATTCAACATAATCCAGCCCCTGATCACTTAGATGAGTGGTCAATTTATAGGAATATGAAGGATCTTTTGTCATAAATGGTGGCATTAAATGACCTTCTATACTTAGAATTAGTTCCATGGAGGAAGGGATGAGAGGATAGGATTCATATTAACTCATTCCTCATCCATTTTCAAGATCATAGGAGTTGATAAGAGAGGGAACCTTCTATATGACTCCAAAGGAGAAGAATATTCCCCAAACCCAATGTGAATTTTGCTCAAACTTGCCTGGTGTAGGTGAAAGGAAGCCTAAGTTCTCTAGAGAGCACCGTGGCGTGGACTTAACTGCTTTGCAGTGCACCCTTACATGGGTCGACCTGCGCTGGTCCCTCTAGAGGCTATTTCTGGATGTCTTCAATTCATGAAATTGTCTAGGAAGGAGCCATTCAAAAAGGTGACTTGTTTAGGGCATGTAGCAACTAAAATTAGGCCTTGATGAGCCCTAAAAAACTGATCTGGATGATGGGATTGAAGTGCCCAAATGGATCTGTAACACTAGCTTGAAAAGACTAGCTTGGTTCTCCCGCGCTATTCTAGTTGGCAGTCGATTGAGTCGAAAGCGGGGTGATGGTCCAGCTATCAGAGAGGAGTTTGGTCGTCAGAACTTTAGTAAAAATGATTGAGTGTGTGAAAGATCAAAAGATGCATAGGTGATCATATGAACACACGCTCATATGACTCAACGACGAAACGACCCAAACCATCTATACACACATGTTCAACATGACTGACCGAAAGTGCAAGTGACAAGCGCGACACTCGTGATTGACCATTCATTGATTGAGACGATGCTTGCATGCTAGTGAATGTGACTCCGTGTGTGAGTGCGATAGATGCTTTCATAGCATACACAAAAAGCACATATGAAGTGAAGACTTTGAGCATAACCAGAACATGGTCGTAAGAATGACTTAGACACCAACATATAGGAACTTGAATGAAAAGAGCAAGCAACGTGGATGAAAATACTCACACGAGCTCACGGAGTGGACCCGAGTGTGTAAATTAATGAAGTGAAACTCTCAGGGGAGGCTCCAAAATTGGTGCAGGCCAAAATTTTGGAGGGTGGTTGTAGCCGCTACAACACTTGGCGACACACTGGTAGAACACGAGCTTCTATGTTTCGGTTCATTGCTAGTAGAGGGCCTTGGTATTTCAGGGAGTATTGAATTGCTTTGTGGGTTACTTCAGTTTCCCCACTTATCCCATGGACATAGATGGTTCACCCTTTGCAAACTCAGTCAAACACAATCAAAAGTTCAACTTAGATCTCAGTGTTTCGGATCTGGGAAGGGTATTTTATCTCACGAGTTGAAGATTTTCAAAGTATAAGTTCTCATCTTTGGTATTTCTCTGCTATCAACAGGCCTGGACAGTACCTCGACGGAGTCATGCAGGAACACACATATTGCTCCACCTCCAGCGAGCCTCGTCAAAACCCGAGTGGAGTTGCATGCTTCACCTCTCTGTGTAGGAAGTCTTTCTCTTCTTTTGCCTTTGTATTTTTCAAGAGGACTGTGCATAAGCACTTATTAATTTTTTTGGTGGAAGAGAGATCCCGACTTATTGAGAGAATAAGAGGTTGTTCCATCAAAGAAGCATGTAAGAACTCTAACATAGGTTTGCTCGTTTCAATTTTCCTCTTCTCCTTTTCTACTAGTTGGATGAGCTTGAACATGTTAGCCTCCTGTTGCAACAGGGTATCATTTTTCATGATTGACATTTTTACATGCCAAATATGTCATACTTTGCAAGCTGCAGTGTTCCATATTTCCAGAACAGACCAAAGAAGAAAGCCATGAAGTGTGCTAGTCCAAATGCCACTGCTGATTCCATTTTTGAGGAATTGTCCCAGTTTTGAAGAGTTTTCATTTAAGGGAGATCCAAACAGTCTAATCTTGGTCTCCCTAGGTTTCAATTTCCTGTTGTAGAATATAGAGAATGCATCTTTCCAAACAGTTTAACCTTGGTAGATTTTGTAGATAGGTAGAGAATCAAAGGGACCCAACTGTTTAATCTGGGCCCTGGCAGAAATAAGTGCAGATTTAGATAGGAAACATTCAAAAGAAAAATTGTAATTCTGGGTCTGCAAGTCTAAGTGCACCCTAATCAGAAAAGAAGAAAAAATGTTAGGAAAGTAGGATGGGTAGGTAGCTATGGTTGCAGAAAGCTGATTCATGATCAATTTTTTGTTTCAAACTGTGTTTTATCTTTACAGATCACATTGTAGGCAGTTTTCATTCAGAAAGAGATCAAAGCTGGACATCACTAACTTCCCCTTCTTCTAATTCCCCAAGTCACTTACTAACTCCCCAAAGAGGACAAGATCTGCTTGAGCCTCTTAGTTTCATCATCATCCATATCAGTTGCCTTGGTGAAAATTTGCTTCACTCAAGGACTTCATCTCTTTGCAAATTCTTTTCCCCAAAATTTAGCCTAAGGTCCCTGACCTTAGCACATGCTTATCACCTTCATATTAACTATTAACAGTATTATATAACTCCCTAGCAGTTTTCCCCTTCCCCTAATAAAACTATATACATAAAACTCCCCTATGTAAATATTCCCTCCCTGGCAATATAGCCATATTTTTATAAGTCCGTGAAAAATGGTCCATCTGGGGCTGTTTTTAACCCATCCGAGTCATAAATGGGGTTAGATGACACCTGGTCATGCTAACAACCTCTCCCCTAGCCCCAAAACTCTCAAAAACCCATGTTTTACCCCTCATCCCTAAGTCCCAGCTGTAAATATTTCGACCGCGCTCATTTTACATCCATAAACCCCCTTTCCCCGCCCCTAACCCAAAGTTTTTGTATAAAATATCAACCCCGCCCGTGTTAACCCTTATAATCCACCGTTCCCTAAGTTATAACCCACCCGCGCCCTATATTAAAAACAGAATATGCTGCGTATATTCCCGTCCTAACTTCCCGCCGCCTTGCGCCGACCGCCGACCGTTGGATCGCCCGCCCCGCAGATCAATGGTGGGCGGGCCGTCCCATCTCCTAAGTGCTCGAGCTTTAGCGTCCGGGAGATGGGTGGTATTACCGTCGTACCTCCTGCCATGCGTCAAGCGTTGGGCTGTGGGGCGGAGGCCCCCCTCACGAAACCACCATCCCCAAAAGGCGGTGCGCCACAATACCGCTTACCACCTCCTGCCCTGTGATGTCGCCGCTTACGTCACCCCTTGCCCAGTCATGCCGACACGTCAACTGCCTGCGTGGCCTCCTACCACCGTGTCGCCGAGTGATCTGCCTGCGTGGCCCCTTGCCACGTGTATGCCACGTCACCATCCATACATGATGACGTCATGCTGACATCATCCCGCCATGTCATCATGCTGACGTCACCCGCCGTACAATGTCACATCATGCTGACGTCATCAGCACCTTTTTGGCGCGAATGAGCAAAAGTCACACTTCGGAGCCCTGGAATCCAATTCTGAGGTAGTTTTTGATGAGCGATTTGCACCTCGCAGGATTTTTTAGGCCGAAATGGAGAATCTCCAGGGAATCTTTAGGGAATATTTTCATCATTCGACCCCAGGAAGCCCAAAAGGTGCAAAAATGACCCGTTTTCTTCGCAGAGCATACCAAAAAGAGCATAAGACAGTTCCAGAGGATACAGAGGCCGAACAGCGGCCATCAATGCGTGATTAGACCCGCAGCACATCAGAATAGCAGTCCAGATTTTGTCAAAGAGTATCAGAAGGAAGAAAAGATGCCAAAGAGTATCAGCAAAGATTTTTTAGGGGCTCGAAGCACCTGTACATTAATGAAGCCCCCAGAAAGTCAAATCAGGCATCATCAGCCCATCCTTACCTTCAAATCACAATTAAGGCATTCAAAGCCACAGGACAGCAAAGAAGCAGAAACCCATGCACATTTATTTCAGAAGCACCTGCACCAAGCCACCAAGGACTACATAAGTTATTCAGTTTTGATACGGCCGCCCCAGTGCAACCTGAGATATTTTCATGCATCTATTTCAGATAGGAGTAGGTAAATTAATTATTCTTTATGACCTAATTAGGTCAAGATGTAATAAAGAACTCTGCAGATAGTTTTGCCATATATATACCACCCTCTGTATAGTTTTAAGGGTTGGTCGATTGAGAATTTTCACTAGAGACTCGCACTGTATACCTGACTGTTTCTATAATCAAAGATTGCAGAAAGTTTGGAGAGCAGACTGTCTGTTGTAAATGAAAGTTTTGGAGATATGAAGATGGAATTCTTGTGCTACAGCATGAAGCAATAAGTGCATCTTACCTCTGTTTTATTGTTATCACTATCTAAATAGCAGAAAGAAAGAATAGCCTAGAATTAGTTTAAATACTCTTTGTGCTCAATTTTTGCTATTTCTTTATGTTTTCCTCTGATTGAATTGGTTATGAATATGAATTCCTTCTGGCTCATGTTTACCCCGATTCACCCGTGCTTGCCAATTATCTACGGATTCTTAATTGCCCCTAGGTAGCGCCTTGTCATTTTCCCTTGTTAAGCATAATTGAGAGATTCTTAACTGCCTCTCATTACATAGCATTTCTTTCCATCCCTTAAACCTGAAACATTGTTTCATGCTCAGCTATCTTGCTCCATTTTCCCTCACTGTTATTAAGGAAAAGCACCAGCAATTTTTCTCCTCGACTCCACGCCCAATGGTTCGAAACCCTTAGACTATGCTTTGCCTCTCTACCTGAAATATCAATTTTCCCACCAAAAACAAAACAAAAAACCCTCTGAACTCGAGACCTAGCCTAAAACCCTTTTCAACAAAGCTAAATCTTAAAGAGAGAGCCCTCTCTGATTGCAGGTTGGCTATAACCTGCAGTCCAAAGTTGGTTTGTGGTTACCTCGGCCGTATCCTTTTCCAGAGCTTAAGGACAACTTGAGTGATAACATAATGGCGACTCCGCTGGGGATTTCCTCAGATAGTTTCACGAAGAAGGTAAGAAAGCTCTGCTGAGACCATAAATCAAACTTTCCAATTGCTGTTTATCTCTTAAAACTACAGATGAAGCCTGAATGTCAGCCAGGAAGCCTTTGAGACTGTTTTTTGCTTTGCATTAACAGGAGTAAATAAATGCTGCTTCAGTCAATCTTCATGCTAGTTTTAAGTTACAAACAAGCTGTCCCATATTTTAATTAGTCCCTTGTCGATTACAAAAAACATTCCCAGGAAAAATACCCAAAAAACAATTCGGAAGCTGGCTCCCAAGAAAAATCCATGATATACAAGGTCAAATCCAGACCCCAACCCTCCAGCTGTTTTTGAAAACCCTAATATAATCCCGAAAATCCTTAGGAAGCAAGAAGGACAGGAAGATTTTGCTGATTTGAGCCCTGAAACAACTTACCCTAGCTGTTTTCCGACTCCTGTCAAGGTTTTGTTCCATTCAACCCCTATTTCCATCAGTTCATCATCTACATCCTGTAGTACTCCTTCCACACCTTCATTCACTGCATATACTGACACCACTGTTGTTCCCAGCATTCCAGTTACTCCTGTCATCCCCGTTACTCCAGTTGTTCCACTTATCCCCGTTGTTCCACTTATACCTGCCAATATGCCTAATAGATATGCACCCCTGCAATTACCCGCTAATGTTGGGGCCTTACCTCAAGAGTACCAATCTAAAATCACATATTTTGACAGCACCGGTCCTTTCACATCCATTCAGCATACTAAAAAGATGCAAGACTATTTTGAAAACTATGAGATAGACGATGATAGTGTTAGGATGAGAATTTTTGTTCAGAGTTTGATAGGTGATGTAAGAACTTGGTTCAGATCACTTGCTGCAAATTCCATAACCACCCCAAATTAGCTTTACCAATCCTTTACCAACAGATGGGAGAAAAAGAAAGACCCCTTGCACATACTAGCTGAATATGATACGATCAAACGAGGTCCTCAAGAGACTGTTCTGGAGTACTGTGCAAGATTCAATAATGTATATAACGCAATACCACAGAACTTAAGGCCTCCACCCGATCTGGCCTTGTACAAATTTCCTGATGGATTCGACCCGGATATGGCATACCAGTTAAAAGAAAGAGCTCCTCAAACCCTTGCGGACATGCAAAATGTTGCTGTCAGCGTAGAAGCCAATTTAATTGCCAAAAGAAACCGAGCTAGAATGGAAAGAAGAACCACCTTTAAAGAAGAACCCTCAGCCTTTGACCAGAAGCTTGATGCTATTATCAATGGCCTGCAAAGGCTAGGAGAAAGAGTAGAAAATGTTGAGAGAAAAGCATCATGGGAAGGACAACAGTCTAATACCATAAGGAACCCAAATTTTAGAAAAACACAGAACACAAATGCTGGTAGGCCTAACCAAGACCATGATATAAGACCCCCTTTCCAAGATAATTATGTTGAAGGATCCACTTCTAGTGAACCCATAGAGGACACTCACATGAACTTAATGGATCTAAAGGGTGAGCATCAAACTGTCCTGTCCCAAGAAGACCAAAATGAACCCGATTACAATCAGTTTCAGACTAAGTCTGGCGAGTCTTTTGATTTTAAACAAGGCTATGATACCGCTGTGTATGAGGTACACAAACAATATAAGCTGAGAACTAGGACCATTGACATTTCCGAACCTAGTAAAACAAAGGATGGCAAACAGCCCAACAAGATTAAAAACAAGGCTGTCATAACAGAACCAGCTGATATACCTGTTCCAAACCCGCATCAAGTGACTGTAGAAGACATAACAGACTCGCAGCCTTCGGTTGAGCAGCCTTTGCCACCTTCTTCCTCAAAAGAAAATTCAAACAGTATCCCAAAAAGCACTCCTGAAACTGAAAAACCGCAAGCAAAAACTTCCCATAACGCTGATAAACAAGAGCAGATCGCTGAGAATTCAAATGAAACAGAAAAAACTGCCATTGTCAACACCAAGACTCCACTGGAAAAGCCATTTAACTTAGAGGCAGAGATAGGAAAACTCAAGATAGCCATTCCTCTTTCAGAACTGGCTAAACACGATGTATATAGGCAGCAAATTCAAAGGTCACTTCAAATTCCAGAAAACAAGGATGATGTAAATGTTTTAGACGATACCCCAGAGCTGCTATTTGGCCCAGAAGTTAACGGAAAATCAACACATGGACCTGTCCCACCTTTTTATGTCAGTTTGCATATACATGACAAAGTTTTTCACAATGCTATGTTTGACTCAGGGGCATCGCACAATCTTATGCCCAAAGCAGTTATGGAAAAACTAAATCTTGATGTTACAAGACCTTACAAAGATCTGTACTCATTTGACTCAAGTCAAGTGAAATGTTTAGGCCTCATCAAAGACTTGTTGTCTCCTTCGTCCAATATCCCAACAAGACCATCCTCATGGATGTAGTGGTTGCTGATATTCCACCAAAGTACGGTATGCTCCTGTCAAGATCATGGGGAGCAAAGTTACAAGGATCCCTTCAATTAGACCTTTCCTATGCAACCATTTCAGTCTTTGGGCAACCAAAGAGACTGTACAGAGAAACGTTGATGAAATATGTGGTGAGTAGTGACAGCAGGCCTGAAAATTTTCCCATTTACTCAATCCACTCTGATATGGATTCATTTATTTTGTTTAATCATGATACAAATGTTTCAATTGATAATGAGCCCTTCGCTTTAGAGCAACAAGCACACATCAACGAAGAGTCGGTTGCAAATACCCATGAAACTGTCACAGCAGCTGATGCAACCAGCCGACCAAAAGAACATCCTCAAACAGAAATTTTAAATCTGCCCAATCCTGAGATAGCTCAAACTCTTACTACAAACCACAAGCAAGAAATCACATGGTACTTAGAGTTTGATGGCTCTGTCAACAAGTTAGGAGCCGGTGCAGGTGTCTGGATTCACAACACATACAATAACCATGCAGAAGGTCATGCCTACAGACTGAACTTCAAATGCACAAATAACATGGCAGAGTATGAGGCTCTGCTTTTAGGCCTTAAACTGCTTAAAACTCTAGGAGCTGTAAAAGTGTCTATCTTGGGTGACTCTGACCTAGTTATACAACAGATGAAAGGTAATTTTGTTACCAACGACAACAGAATGAGAGCCTATAGGACCGCTGCTACAAACATACTCCAGGCATTCACTGAATTCAAGCTTGACAAGATTTCCAGAAATCACAACATTCATGCACACAGCCTAGCCACCTTTGCTAGTACATGTAAGCTTCCTTTTGACCCAAACCATCACTTCACGGCCGAAATAAAACATAGGCCTACTGTCCCAAACAACGTTAGAGATTGGCAAGTATTCAAAAATGATGCCCAAATTAATAGTTTCCTTACCTTGAGCATGAATTTTCAAATATTAACATTGACATGGATGCTATGATAGATACAGAACACCAAACAACTGAAAATCAGCAAGATATAACAGCAGCAGCAATCAAGAAAATCCTGAGACCGACTGTTTTTGACAAAGAAAACATAGAACAGCTGAAACAAACACAGATAGAAGAGATAGACAAAACAGAGGCAGAGGTCATTAACTTGAAAGATATTTTTTTGCCTGCTGGCCTAACCCCATTAGAAGATATGTTTGATACTAATGACGTGCCCAGAAAACCAAAATTGCAGCCCATAAACACTGAAATAGAAGAAAACAACATCGGGACACCAGAAAATCCGAAAATGATCAAACTGTCCAAAAATTTACCACCTGATAAAAAGCCCAAGTACATTGACCTATTCAAAGAGTTCCAAGATGTATTTGCTTGGAGCTATGAGGATCTGAAATCCTACGACACCTCAGTAATTCAACACACCATTCCTTTAAAACCAAACCAGAAACCCTTCAAGCAGAAACTTAGAAGAATTAACCCTATGCTTCTTCCCCCGATTGAGAAGGAAGTAAAGAGGATGTTTGAAGCAGGCATAATAGCACCCATCCGTTTTTCTGAATGGGTGTCCAATCTTGTTCCTACAAGAAAAAAGACAGGTGACATCAGACTTTGTGTAGATCTCAGAAATTTAAACCAAGTCTCCCTAAAAGACCATTACCCTTTGCCTAAAATGGACCACATATTGCATAGAGTAGTGGGATCATCTAGAATCTCTTTGCTAGATGGTTTTTCAGGTTTTAACCAAATACTTGTTCACCCAGACAATCAAGACAAAACTGCTTTTACTACACCCTGGGGAACATTCAAGTATGTAAAGATGCCATTTGGTCTTAAAAACGCTGGTGCTACCTTTCAACGAGCAATGGATATTGCATTTGCAAAAGAAATACATGACTTCCTAGTTGTCTACCTTGATGACTTAACCCCATTCTCCAAATCTGATGAAGAACACCTCAAACATCTCAGGCAAATTTTCATGACATGTAGGAAATATGGCATTTCCTTGAACCCCAAGAAGTCTTTGTTTGGCCTTGAGGAAGGTAAATTACTTGGCCACATCATATCAAAGGATGGGATCAGAATTGATCCTGAAAGAATACAAGCCATCCTCCAAATCCCATTTCCAAGAAACATTAAAGAGCTACAAGCATTCCTTGGGAAAATCAACTTCTTGAGAATATTTATTCCAAATCTAGCTGAGCTGATAAGATTGTTGAGCAACATGTTAAAGAAGGATGCCAAGGTAAAATGGTCTCTTGAAACCAAGCAAGCATTTGAGAGTATCAAATCAGCCTTAACACAAACCCCTGTCCTAACTAGCCCACAGTTTGACAAAGATTTTATCATATTTTCGTTTGCATCAGATCACACTATAGCTGCTGTCCTGTTGCAAAAGGATGAGCAGGGAGCTAAAAAGCCAATTGCTTTTTTCAGCCGAGCCTTAAGAGACGCCCCGTTGAAGTACCCAATCATGGAAAAACAGGCCTACGCACTTGTTAAGGCCATCAAGGATTTTAGAGTGTACATACTGTATTCACACGTAATTGCCTATGTCCCACACGCTGCTGTAAAAGACATATTGACCCAAGAGGGATTAGAAGGCAAAATAGGTAAATGGATTGCAAACATCCTTGAATATGACATAGAAATAAAACCGACCAAGCTGATAAAGGGACAAGGTTTAGCTAAACTGATGTCCGAAACAAACTTTCAGGCCTTAGAGATTAACCAGCTGGACAATGAACCAGAGCTGGCATCTCCACAGATCAGTGAAATATTTTTACAATCCCCATGGTACCCTGATATATGCTTTGTATTGTTAAACCTGTGTGCTTCCCCATGATTGTCCAGAACAAAGAAAAGATTTTTGAAAATGAAGGCTTTAAAGTTTTGTGTTATAGATGGTGCATTATTTTGGAGAAATCATGAAGGCATATTGCTTAATTGCTTAACCATGAATGAAACTAACAATGTCATGAAAGAATTCCATGCAGGTGACTGCGGAGGACATCTGTATTGGAAGTCCACTGCTGATAAAATTCTAAGGGCTGGCTTCTACTGGCCCACTCTTTTTGCAGATGTAAAAAAGTTTTCCATATCATGTCACAAATGCCAAATTTTTGAGGGCAAGAGAAAATTGTTGCCCCTGCCCCTTAAACCAATCTCCACCGAAAAACCTTTTCAACAATGGGGCCTTGACTTCATTGGAGAAATCCATCCCTCTTCCTCAGGCCAGCACAAATGGATCCTAACAGCCACTGACTATTTCACTAAGTGGGTTGAAGCCATTCCTTGTAGACAAGCCAATGATACCATCATTATCCAATTCCTTGAGTGCAATATCCTCTCCAGATTTGGCTGCCCTGAGAAAATCATCACTGACAATGCCGCTACCTTTAAGTCCAAAAAGATGATCAATTTTTGCCACAGATTTCATATTACCTTGGGCCACTCCACATCCTATTACCCTCAAGGCAATGGCTTGGCCGAATCATCTAACAAAAGCCTCATCAATATCATAAAGAAAATGCTGGAAGAAAACAAGAAGAACTGGCACAAAAAACTGGTAAATGCCCTATGGGCAGACAGACTTTCAAGCAAAAGATCGATTGGGATGAGCCCTTATGAGCTAGTATATGGCATGGAGGCTAGATTTCCTTCATCCCTGGGCATTCCTACTATCAAGCTGTTACAAGAGATTCAGGCTGAACCAAATGACATTCAAAGAAGGATTAATCAGACCATCCATCTGCAGCAAACCAGAGAACAAGTTTATGATAGAGCTCAGATTCTGCAAGAAAAGCTCAAAAGGATGTTTGATAAGAGAGCAAAAGCTGAAGATTTCAATGTTGGTGACAAAGTTTTAAAGTGGGATTCGAGAAGAGAAGACAAGGGTAAACATGCCAAGTTTGATTTTCTATGGAAAGGTCCATTTGTAATTTCTGCTATTCAGGGAAACAACACTTATTTTCTCAGATCTATGGAGGGAAACACTGTTGAAGAAGGCCCTGTGAATGGCAGGATGTTGAAACATTATCATGATCCTTGTTGTTGAAACAATGCAAATTCTGTAAATACCTTTGTACAATATTATTTGTAAATATCAGCACTCAGTTTTTATGTTTGTATAAACAGGCCGATTGTCTAAAGAATGGCAGTAAATTCGGTGAGGACTCAGCCGATGCAAATTTTCCAGTCTCAAGAGTATCAAAACAGAGAAAAATTTTCAGTTCATATCAGCACCTTGCTCTAAGCAAAAGCAAGGCAAGCACAGCAGTTTGATCCTTGTTCCTAAACTGTTTTAAAAGGCATGTTCCAGCAGCATTGTGCATAATTATCAAGCACGCAGAAGAAAGCAGGCGATGTTGTACCATTCACAGAAAGCTCAGTTGAGGAGGAGTTGTTCATAGTTCAAAGTTTCATATTTTTAACAGCCAGAACAAAGAAGAATTTCCCAGTCCACAGCAACAAACAGAAGATCAAGGCAGTCTGACCTGCTGTTCTTGACTTTTCACAAGGAAAAGCCATCCCCAAGTGGAGCCACTGTTAGCCTCCTGTTGCAACAGGGTATCATTTTTCATGATTGACATTTTTACATGCCAAATATGTCATACTTTGCAAGCTGCAGTGTTCCATATTTCCAGAACAGACCAAAGAAGAAAGCCATGAAGTGTGCTAGTCCAAATGCCACTGCTGATTCCATTTTTGAGGAGTTGTCCCAGTTTTGAAGAGTTTTCATTTAAGGGAGGTCCAAACAGTCTAATCTTGGTCTCCCTAGGTTTCAATTTCCTGTTGTAGAATATAGAGAATGCATCTGTCCAAACAGTTTAACCTTGGCAGATTTTGTAGATAGGTAGAGAATCAAAGGGACCCAACTGTTTAATCTGGGCCCTGGCAGAAATAAGTGCAGATTTAGATAGGAAACATTCAAAAGAAAAATTGTAATTCTGGGTCTGCAAGTCTAAGTGCACCCTAATCAGAAAAGAAGAAAAAATGTTAGGAAAGTAGGATGGGTAGGTAGCTGTGGTTGCAGAAAGCTGATTCATGATCAATTTTGTGTTTCAAACTGTGTTTTATCTTTACAGATCACATTGCAGACAATTTTCATTCAGAAAGAGATCAAAGCTGGATATCACTAACTTCCCCTTCTTCTAATTCCCCAAGTCACTTACTAACTCCCCAAAGAGGACAAGATCTGCTTGAGCCTCTTAGTTTCATCATCATCCATATCAGTTGCCTTGTTGAAAATCTGCTTCACTCAAGGACTTCATCTCTTTGCAAATTCTTTTCCCCAAAATTTAGCCTAAGGTCCCTGACCTTAGCGCCTGCTTATCACCTTCATATTAACTATTAACAGTATTATATAACTCCCTAGCAGTTTTCCCCTTCCCCTATTAAAACTATGTACATAAAACTCCCCTATGTAAATATTCCCTCCCTGGCAATATAGCCATATTTTTATAAGTCCGGGAAAAATGGTCCATCTGGGGCTGTTTTTAACCCATCCGAGTCATAACTGGGGTTAGATGACACCTGGTCATGCTAACAACCTCTCCCCTAGCCCCAAAACTCTCAAAAACCCATGTTTTACCCCTCATCCCTAAGTCCCAGCTGTAAATATTTCGACCGCGCTCATTTTACATCCATAAACCCCCTTTCCCCACCCCTAACCCAAAGTTTTTGTATAAAATATCAACCCCGCCCGTGTTAACCCTTATAATCCACCGTTCCCTAAGTTATAACCCACCCACACCCTATATTAAAAACAGAATATGCTGCGTATATTCCCGTCCTAACTTCCCGCCGCCTTGCGGCGACCGTCGACCGTTGGATCGCCCGCCTCGCAGATCAACGGTGGGCGGGCCGTCCCATCTCCTAAGCGCCCGAGCTTTAGCGTCCGGGAGATGGGCGGTATTACCGTCGTACCTCCCGCCACGCGTCAAGCGTTGGGCTGTGGCAGAGGCCCCCCTCACGAAACCACCATCCCCAAAAGGCGGCGCGCCACAATACCACTTACCACCTCCTGCCCTGTGACGTCGCCGCTTACGTCAGCCCTTGCCCAGTCACCCCAACACGTCAACCGCCTGCGTGGCCTCCTGCCACTGTGTCGCCGAGTCATCTGCCTGCGTGGCCCCTTGCCATGTGTCATGCCACATCATCGTCCGTACATGATGATGTCATGCTGACGTCATCCCACCACATCATCATGCTGACATCATCAACACATTTTTGGCGCGAAGGAGCAAAAGTCGCACTTCGGAGCCCCGAAATCCAATTCTAAGGCAGTTTTTGATGAGCAATTTGCACCTCGCAGGATTTTTTAGGCCGAAATGGAGAATCTTCAGGGAATCTTTTCATCATACGGCCCCATGAAGCCCAAAAGGTGCAAAAATGACCTGTTTTCTTCGCAGAGCATACCAAAAAGAGCAGAAGACAGTTCCAGAGGATACAGAGGCCGAACAACGGCCATCAATGCGTGATTATACCCACAGCACATCAGAATAGCCGTCCAGATTTTGTCAAAGAGTATCAAAAGGAAGAAAAGACGCCAAAGATTATCAGCAAAGATTTTTTAGGGGCTCGAAGCACCTGTACATTAATGAAGCCCCCAGAAAGTCAAATCAGGCATCATCAGCCCATCCTTACCTTCAAATCACAATTAAGGCATTCAAAGCCACAAGACAGCAAAAAAGCAGAAACCCATGAACATTTATTCCAGAAGCACCTGCACCAAGCCACCAAGGACTACATAAGTTATTCAGTTTTGATACGGCTGCCCCAGCATAGCCTGAGATATTTTCATGCATTTATTTCAGATAGGAGTAGGTAAATTAATTATTCTTTATGACCTAATTAGGTCAAGATGTAATAAAGAACTCTGCAGATAGTTTTGCCCTATATATACCACCCTCTGTATAGTTTTAAGGGTTGGTCAATTGAGAATTTTCACTAGAGACTCGCACTGTATACCTGACTGTTTCTATAATCAAAGATTGCAGAAAGTTTGGAGAGCAGACTGTCTGTTGTAAATGAATGTTTTGGAGATATGAAGATGGAATTCTTGTGCTGCAACCTGAAGCAATAAGTGCATCTTACCTCTGTTTTATTGTTATCACTATCTAAATAGCAGAAAGAAAGAATAGCCTAGAATTAGTTTAAATACTCTCTATGCTCAATTTCTGCTATTTCTTTATGTTTTCCTCTGATTGAATTGGTTATGAATATGAATTCCTTCTGGCTCATGTTTACCCCGATTCACCTGTGTTTGCCAATTATCTAGGGATTCTTAACTGCCCCTAGGTAGCGCCTTGTCATTTTCCCTTGTTAAGCATAATTGAGAGATTCTTAACTGCCTCTCATTACTTAGCATTTCTTTCCATCCCTTAAACCTGAAACATTGTTTCATGCTCAACTATCTTGCTCCATTTTCCCTCACTGTTATTAAGGAAAAGCACCAGCAGTTTTTCTCCTCGACTCCACGCCCAATGGTTCGAAACCCTTAGACTATGCTTTGCCTCTCTACCTGAAATATCAATTTTCCCACCAAAAACAAAACAAAAAACCCTCTGAACTCGAGACCTAGCCTAAAACCCTTTTCAACAAAGCTAAATCTTAAAGAGAGAGCCCTCTCTGATTACAGGTTGGCTAGAACCTGCAGTCCAAAGTTGGTCTGTGGTTACCTCGGCCGTATCCTTTTCCAGAGCTTAAGGAAAACCTGAGTGATAACAGAACACATAGAGCAGAAGGCTGAGTATAGGCATGGGGCTTCCCGGTGGGGGCACAGGTTCATGGTTGGACCGAAAATTTCCTTGCAGATGGTTCATATTTTCCATTAAGACTTCATCAGCCAAAAGTGACAATGAAGAACAGAGAAGGCAGACATAAGACTAGCCAAGTGCTACAGCGTCACGAGTTTCCTCAAATTTCAGCGACATACTCTATTTAAAAGCCAAAACGTAGTAGTTAGAAACACTTATTTCTGGAAACAAAAATAGTAAGCCGAAACAAACAAAGCAAAAACAAAGATAATAAGCAAAACAAACAAGATGAACACAACCAGCAACAAGTAGACTACGTACATGGCACGGGCACGGCTCGACCTGCTGAAAATAATGCTTGAGGTCTAGGTTGTTGATAGGAAGGTTGTCAATCCTCCCCTCAAGTGATTTCAAATGATACGTGTGTGGGCCAAGCTTCTCGTAAACCAGTGAAAGTCCACCGGGTTTCGCTACTAGAACCTGGTGGCATTCTAGAAGACCTTCAAGTGAAGACAACACCACTATTTCAGGTACTGCGTGCAACATGGGCTCAGATGATGGCACGGGGTAGTTGTTTTTATTCTGAGAAGGGTTCAAGTTTCTAAAGTCAATGCGAAAGAGGATTTTCCCAAATTTCTTACGTGTGGGATTTAAATTAGAAAACCAAGTATGATGACGAATTTTTCAAGTAATCCAATCATCCAAAATGTTAGTCAATTTTTTCCGTATAAGGAGTGCAAACAACATGTATGTGTTACCTGGTCTTCTCTACAATGGCTTGTCTCCTCCTTTACCTGGAATCCCGTGTTGGATTGCTTACATGCAGTGTGTACTCAAGTCATCATCTGCCCATGTAGACCCATCGTGGTATTGTTTGGTCAGTTGATAAAATTTTTATCGCTGCCACGGTGTGTAGCTTGCACCGAGATTGGCTATCTTCAGATCATGATAGGTTTCCAGGTTGCTCTGTTCGTTCATAGTGTTGGTCCTTTGTGTGTTCAACATGAGTGATTCATACACAACATCATTTCTTGTGCATTCGAACTTCAAGAAGATTGAAATCATGCATTGTCTATTGTTTAGGATGACTGAGATACACTTGGTCCTTGAGCCATCATGTGTTTCCAATTTTTCAAGACTCATAGTCCACAACTTGTCTATACATGGACCATTTGGCGTGCTAGAACTTCTGCTACTACTACTATCAGAAAAATAAACTGTACAAGTTTCATTACCATTAGTTGGGCAAGGAAGGAGTCCCAACTTCTTGTCTGATGAGGTTGGAGCTGGTCGTGCAAGATAACACTCCAATGTTGTTTCCAGGAGGCAGTTGCCAAACATGAGTTCTGTGAAGGCCAACAGTTTATTCTCCCCTTTAAGGGGAGTCACATTGTGTTTCATATACCTCACAGATAACACCTGATTAGGTTGTATTTTCTCTTGTACAGAAGCCACATGTGAGACCAATCTGTAGGAAAATATCCATCTAGCTTGTTGGACCAGTCTTTGTTGAGTAGTAGGCCATATGCTTCCAGTATGTCCACAACAACTATGTTGATGAATTGGTGGAATTTACTGTCATGAGATAGTTGGATGATCACATCTCACATTTCACCAATGGCTGGTATTGATGTTCTATCAAGTTGGATGATTCTCATGGATGTTTCTCTCTAGCGTCCATTGATCCTCTTAGCAATGGAGAGCGACATGACATTGGTTGCGATGCTAGAATCAACCAAGAAGTTGTGAACATTGTAGTTGAAAACGTAAAATGAAATAAGGAATGGGGGGGCAACGTGAGTCTTCTTCTTCCATTCGGAGTGTATTGAGCATAGTGGAAAGTGATCCGGGAGGTGTGCCTGCTCCCTTGTTGGTAGAGGTTGTGTTGTTTATTACTGTCTATCCCAACGCACGTAGAAGGATATCTCGCTGACTCTGGACTTTGGCTAACTCGAACAAGCTGATGTTTGCTCGAGTTTTCTTCATGTCATCAACTATGTTGTAGTCGAGAGGTGGTAGACTCACCGAGGTGTCTGGGGTGGAACGAATGTTCATGTTGTTTAGGGGACTGCTCTACAAACTGCTACTCATGGATGTACTCTTATCTGCTGTTGTCTTCCTAGAATTTCATTGTATTTGTTGCTTTGAAACAACTGGTAGATTAGCCTTCTTTATCAACTGTCTCACCTTCTCTTGCATTTCCCCAAGTGTAGCGGGGGCCTCTTTGCTCCTAAGATTATAACAATCATTTTTCTTTTGGGGCTATTTCTCGGGGTTCGTCTTCGAGATTACTTGTGAGCATTGATATGCATTCATCACATGCCTAGAACTTGGTGTTTCATCAAATGTAACCTCTTTTTTATCATCATTGTCTTCCGACTACTCCTGCATATCACCTTCTGCATCAAGTGTATGGCTACAGATAGAGCTAACAACTCACTTCCAATCCAAACAAGATTTCTCGAGGTGGAACTCTTCGTGGAAGGAACAAAACTTAGGATCAACGCACTAATCGAGTTGGAACATAGGCTTTTGCATAATTTTGGAAGCGAACCAGTTGTTTCTCGATGAGCCGGTTGATGAGTTGTTTGCTTGTCTCTATCTGGGCAGATGATTTCTTGTGAATGTGTCTGTTTTCCATTGCTTGAGCTCAGACATTTCGGTGGTCAAGTTCTTGACAAGGCAAGTGAGGGTCTCAATATCAGTTGCCTCCTTGTCTCGACCTTTTCTCGTTGTTGCCTAGGAATATTGCTCACATCCTTGGAGTCTTTTGTTGATTCGTCATCCTTGATGACTCCAATTGCGCGCAAGTCATTTTCAACAGCAATAGCCTCTTCACAACTTTCCAAAAGTGTTGGCTTCACAGCTCGCTTGACGAATTGCACAATGGTGGTTGGCAGTGCAGATGTGTAATAGTCAACAGTGATGGAGTCATGAGGTTTAGTGTCTATTGCAAATTTGTTCAAAATATGCATAAACCTCTGATTGAAGTCTTTCACTTTCTCTTTTCCCTCCATATTGAGGCTTCCCAATTGTTTGAGTAGCATGGTTGGGGTCTTGACATCAGCAAAATTTTCAAGGAACATACGTTTGAAAGAACCCCAGTTCTATATCGAGTTAGGTGGAAGGCTATGATACCAAATAATTGCACAATTGTCCTAGGTACATGGGGAAAATCTACCTGCTACATTGTCATACTGTACCTCAATGGTCTGCAGCTATAGGTAGAAGTTGTTTAAGTGGTCTTCTGCCTTCACCATGCTGTCAAGGTTGAATTTGATGTTCATTCTCTCCGCTCGCTTTGGCATCTTGTGAAAAACAACCGGGAGAGCCAATGGTCCCTAAGTCATCCATTCAAGATTTGGGTTAGCCATCTCTTCATATTCTTCATCCTCTTCATCTCCTTCAGAGTTTTATGGTTCCATATCTAAGTCTATTGATTCGTCTCCACCTCCACCTCCTCCAATGCCTTCCCCTCCGCTTCCTATACTGGACTTCAATCCCAAGATCACAAGGGTGCCTTATTCGTCTTCAAGGAAGATTGGAGGTTCCTCTCCATATTCAATAGCTTCTTCTAGACCTTCAAGTGTGGAAAGGACTACTTCTTCCACTGATGATACAACAAATCTTGTGGGAGTGGATTTTCACTTCCTAGTGTTATAGACATATTTGGGCACTTCAACCCCAATCTTATATGTCGATAAACTAGGATTCGTTAACCCATAAAAGAGTTGTTTCATACCCTAAAAGAACATGGTCATTTGATTACTTTCAAGCAATAAAAAGGGTCTTTTTGACCTCTATTTACCCTACATTAATTATCAATCTAGGTATGTTTTGTTACCTCAAAGAGTGTACTCAGTTTGAGCCGGTCACTTGTCAAGAGTAATGCTAGTAGTATAGTGCTTTTGTAAAAGTAAATAAATGCTGGAAAACAAACTCTAAATGTAATGGAAATAACTTGAAATGCTTGTAACTAAATCATTCATTTAAGAAACTACAACACTTCATCAGTCAAGGGTGCAGTAATGATAATTCTTTCCTTTGTAAACAGATGTAATTGAAAAGTAATCAACTAAAAGATCATCAATCTGGGAACTGGACAACAATAGTCAATGTTCACTACAACTTCAGATCATTATGTTCACACCAAAACAATTACTTGAAATGATAATTCAAATGATAGGAAAGGGAACAACAACTAATCTATTTAAAAAGATTGAACAACAAAGCTTTAACCTATAGGAATGAATGAAGCAGTAGTCGTAATCTACAGGAATTAAGCAACAATCTTTACCTCGTAAATGATTTGAACAACAAACCGAAAATGGAACAACAAACTAAAGTGAGTTATGAAATATTGAACAACAACCCGAATCAAATGTAAACGCACAACAAACTAAATCGAATGTTACACATAGCACATCTATACTGAGGGAAGCAGTGATTTGAGTTCCAGCATAAAAATTATTAATTACGGTTACGAAGAAACAAAAATTGATGTTACCATGGAATAAAAATCCTAAGGAATAACAATCACTCTTAGAGGTAAACCATAGATAGGCAATAGTACCGAGCTATAAATACACAGCACTGTTGCTCTGTAAACGAACAATAATGGTAATCTGTAAAGGAACATCAATGTTACATAGTGATACCAATCTGTAAGGGAACAACAATGCAATATGATTTCAGAGTGAACAACATAACATTTTAGTTGCAGAAGATAACCTTACTATTCAAATATGAATGAAATATGACAGAGCCAGTACACGAAATAATAAGGAACAACAGATTATTGAATAAAGCAAGTAAAAGAAATCAAACCACACATGACTCAGAATTGGAAAATAATGGTACAAGAAGCAAGTGATCCACCAGGGCTGGGCCCTTAGCCTCCAGGGATGCACTGCTGTAATTACTCCAGAATCAAAGACGGAACAACAACAGAGTTTATGTATTAATCATGAAATAGAGTTACAGTAATCGCTCTTTAAAGAGAGTCGATGATCAAAGTTTAAGTTACAACAGTGAATTTCATAAAACAACAATAATCTACCCCTTGGGCTAGCAATGTTGTCCCTTTTTATAGCAGCCAAGCGGAAATACCAAAGATACAGATATTCTTTAAGGTAGCGATCCCTCAGGATCAAAGGATCCTGAGGGATTTGCCATATCATTATTTCTCAGTTATCTCTTCGTTCTCTTGTGCCGATTTGGTATCTCCTCTTCCTTTTCCTGGCCTATGCGCTCTGATCTGGATTGCCTTGTTTGGATGCGGTTCCCTGTCAAAGGGACAACAGTTGATTTCATCTTGTCTTTTCCTTTGGAATGGAGATCTTCCAATTTCTTCCTTTTCTGCATAGGAAAAGGTAATAATTAGTCATTTTACGTTACTCACAAATCTTCTAAACTTTATCATAATCTTTCACCATATGCCCATTTCATAATGTAAATAAGTTATGAATTAAAGGAAAAGATAACGAAATAAGTGGCAATTACATACCTTTTCTAATGCTCAACACACCCCCCTGCTTACCCTTTTTCATGCCCTCATGAAAACATTGTAATTGACATGCAAGGCAGTTAGGGAATAGGCTGGAGAAGGGTTCTCAGTAGGTGGTCTACACCCATGATTCCTAGCTAAGAATTCAAAAATATGCCCTGTCTGACCTTCAGGCAATTCATATAGGGCTCTATATCCTAGTGCAGGATACCAAATGACTAGACTTCGAAACCTATAGCCTAACCAAGACGGGCCTTCTCTTAGAATGAGGTCGCCATAGATACCCAAGCGGTCAACAGCTAGCATAAAATTTTCATAATTGAATGGTTCTCTATTTTGGATATTCCAATTAGAAGTCTGGTATTGGAATTTGGCCACTGCTATGGCAAGGTCTTTGATGGTGAAGAAATATTCTACCCCTTTCCAGATGGCTGTTGTGTGAATAGATCCCAATGCCTCGATCACAACCTAAGTTCTCATTAAGCTCCTATGTTTATTCCATAATTGCAATGGGTCTCTAGATTCACCCCTCACCCATAGATCTAATCCATTCTCTTGTCTTTGAAAGACATTGTAGGCTTTAAGCCATTTTATTTGGTTAACACCAAAAGAAATAAATGCCTGCATTTGGACATTACCCACGAAAGGGCTAGGGTTCTGCTCTGTTTCTCCATCTAATACAAGATTGTGCAAATAAAATTCACATAACAATCGCTGAACTTTCACCCCGTAATGCTTGTAATAGTTTATGAAGTCATCAATGGTTTTTATCTCTATAGGCACTCCTGCCTTGACAGCTTTAATTTTCAATTGTAAATACCTTTCCATTAAAAACAAAGCATAGTTTCTGGCAGGTGCCCTACATGTTAGAATGTAAATATATAGAGAACATAAGGTATCCATTTGTTTTATGACTATGTCTAGTCTATGGGTTACCTTTTTGACTCTTTCTTCTGCCTTTCGCCATCCTTCAAAGGCCTGGCTTTCTGATGCATTAATGTTTTTCAGTTGCTGTTGTAATTTCTGGTATTTTTCTTGAGGAACAGTCTACTCTGTGAGTTTCTCTATTGTTTGTTGGGCTTGTGCCAAATCTTTTCGCAGAGTTACTATCCTTAGGTCATTATCCAACATGATAATTTTGGGCTGGAGATCTACTTGGATCTCCTTATTACGACATCTCGTCTTTATGGTCTGAGTTTCCTTCTCGCTAGAGGATAGTGCCTCTGTCTGGATTTCCTTATCACAAGCCGGTGCATCATTTGTTTGTACTTCTACATTTGCAATAGCCAGATGCTATTCCTTTCGATTCTGAATGACAGGTTGGACTTGAGTCCTCTTGGTCTTTTTCTTAAGGGGTTTTTCCTGGGTGGTTGCATGCTTTTCCACAGAGGTTCTTGTTGATTTCTTCCCCATTTTCAAGACTCTTATCTGTTGTCGAAGTTGCTTAATCATGTTAAGCAATCTCTGTTGTTCCTTTCACAAACTTTTCATTTCCTCTGTTTTCTTGGAAGGAGCAGCCATTTGTTTACTCAGGTTTGGGCTTTGTACCTCAGGTATTGTACGTTCACCTTGGCCAATTTCCTTATTTTCTTCTTGGGGTACTTCTTCAGTGTTCTGCTGATAAGGTTTTTCAGGGGTAGAAACCCTAGTTTGCTTTGTTATTTCCTAGGTAGCTTCTTCTTCTACCTCTTCTTCATCGTGGAATTCTTCGGGTGTATTCTGACTAGGAACAGATTGTTCCTCTTCCTTATCCTCATCACTCTTCTCCCCAGATACACTCTCATCATGAGCAGAGTGATCCTCTTCTTCTTCCTCCTCATCACACAGTTCCTTGGATGCACTTTTATCATGAGCAGAGTGCTCCTGTGGTTCTTCTTTGGTATGGGGGTTGAGTGGGCTATGAGGTTGGACATATTCACCCATATTGGCTAGAATTTGGGCCAATTCATCTTCTTGTAGAGGGTTTTGCAGTGGAATTTCACTGTGTTGCTCTGTTTCCTCTCCTTCTTCCTGACCGGATTGCTCAGTCTCCTCCTCCAGTTCTCCTTCATCATTTTCCTCCAATTTTTCATTCTCCCCACCTTCCAATTATGGGGGTTGCTCGTCTCCTGAATCATGTATTTCCACCGGTTGACTAATATTTCCCTGGGAATTTCCCAACATTCCTTTGATCCTTGCCAATCTAACAGATTTTCTTCGTTTCAGTGGTCTGCTCGATGTACTGGCACTATGTTTTTGTTTTGGGGCTGGCAAAGCCAGTCCCCCGTCTATGGAGAAAATCAATTCTTCCCAACTACTCTACTATTGGGGAAGATTGTAGATGAATATAAATCATATTAACCCATGGTGGCTTACTACTGACTTACATGGCGAGATTTCTTCACGCTTCGAGCAACATCATGTAATAAAAAATTTAAAAACGCAGGCAAATTCAGAACACATTTTTGCTTCAACACAGCTAAAAGTTTGAGATGGCATGGTCTTACCACGTCTTTCCTGCCATCGCAAGTGATGTAGCTCTAAATAATTCTCGCTAATTCTGCCCACGGCTCTCCCAGGGTTATCGAAAGAACTCCTTTCCCTTTTACAGTAAGGTTTTTCCCTTCATCCTGGAAGATGGTCATGGCATCTCGTAGTCTCACCTTTTTCAGAGTCCACACAGGTCCAGTGGCTGGCAGTCCTAAAACTTCTACAATTATGTCATCAGTGACTGCTATCTATCTCCCTCTCACCATGGAATGATTTTCTTGCAAGTTCTGCAGAAACTCAATTTCCACCATCTCATTTGATTGTTGTAGATGGTTAAGATAAGCTATCCATCCTGCCCTTGCTAGGATTTCTCGTGCAGCATCAGAGACCATCAACACTTGTGGCTCACTGTGAATTGATCTTCCTCCCATCTTATTCACACTGTAAAAAAATAGAGACAACAATGGAACAACAAGTTGTTCAAATTTTTAGCTCATTGTTAGGAAAGCACAGAGAAGGTGATGGAACAACAAGCTATTCAAATTTCTAACTTACTGCTAATTTTTGCAGAGCAAAACACGAAAATGGCTTCGGAACAACAAGCTATGCATATTGGGAAACAAAATACCATTAAGTATTGCTATTCCTGAATCATAATTCTTTCGAATGATGAGTTGATACATATGCCAGCGAATTATGGAGATCACCCACGCCCCCCTGTAATGTGATAGGTCATCCTCGGCCATCAAATAAAGGAGCAGCATGCTGAACTGCCATAGTACAAAATAATAAAGGAACAACGTATAGAGATATGCCATGTTTACAAAAATGAGCGGATTATCGAAATCAAGGTGTATGATAGAATCACTAATAAATAGGGAAATTCCATGATATGATGTGAGAAATGGAGGATAGGACAGCTGATATGAATAAAATTTCTTATGCGGTCATTATCAACTTTTACCATCATAATTGATTTGTAAATTATTTTCAGGTATCAAAGGTTCGAAAGGGTTATATACACAATCTCATTTGAACCACTTATAAAGATATAACAAGAAGGATTTTATTGTTACTATTGGTATATAGGAAATATGACTTCAATACCATCAACAAAGCTCTGTTGCCCACAAGTGTCCATAACCTTGACAGAGTTGTTTATTTCACCTTGGAACCATAATCTTTTGTGTATGCCTAGGAAAGTGTTGTTGCAATGTCAAAATAGAGGCCATTGTGTTGGCTTGGTAACCAACTGAATCACAATGCCATTCACTAGGAAGGAGTGAAAGGTGGGCAGGCCGGCTCGTGATGAGACCTCCTGTTCCAAGGACTTTTTATTTTTCTAGTTTGCCTCTTGGATCATATCCCTCGTGTGGTGGCCATAGTGGGAATGCCACTTCACTTTCTTCCTTATGATCATGGTAGGCTAGCTCTTGATGAGACCCCCTATCCTTCATCTGACAAATCATGTTAGTAATCATATAGATAAACATTTTTTCTTTTTCTTTTATATAGCACTTTTCCTATTTATACACAAAGGGTGGCTCAACACTCCTTAAGATTAGGGATGGTGGAAGAAGTCTGAACATCTCAATAGAGAAAAAAAATGCCCTTATTCTTATTCAATAATAATGATCAAAGAGAATTATGGAGGTTTAGAAAGAACCATTATGATAAAGAAATAATCAATCATATTGGTATTAGTGGAAATAATGATAGCCAGGTGATATAAATATTTGTGTCCTTTCCTCTTTTCTCTTATCAATTCAAAGCAATTTCTTCTAAAGATGGCGATTTTTCTTTGATTTGTTGATTTTAGTATACTCTAGTTTTTGTATTCTTGCATAAATGCATAGTTGTGCCTTAAATGACCATCACTCGCAAAAATCCTCTAAATGGTAAAACACACATACACAAAAAAGAAGAAAAATGCACTCAAAAAGTGTTGTTCTCAAGATGGAACAGTTGCTATTTCTTTAGAGGGACGGCAAAAGAATATTTTCACACAAAAAACTCAAACAAAAAGGAAAAAAATATGCTTGAAGCTGCTGTTCCTTGAGAGGAACAACCGTTGTTCCTTAATCAGAACAACAAATAAATCAAGTGCAAACAAAAGATGTGAAAATATTGTTCCTTCTGAAAGGAACAGAAGAAAATGCAAGTGTTGTTCCTTCAGAAAGGAACAACAGAAAATGAAAGTGTTGTTCCTTTGGAAAGGAACAGCAGAAAAACGAAAGTGTTATTCCTTGAGAAAGGAACAGCAAATGTGGATGTGTTGTTCCTTTGGAAAGGAATAGCAAAAATGCAGAAATGTTGTTCCTTCGGAAAGGAACAAAAAAATGAAAAAGTGTTGTTCCTTCGAAAAGGAACAGCAAAATGGTGGAAATGCTGTTCCTTCGGAAAGGAACAGCAGAATGCAAAAGTGTTGTTCCTTTGAAAAGGAACAACAAAGTGGTGAGAATGTTGTTCCTTCCAAAAGGAACAGCAAAATGCAACAGTGTTGTTCCTTTGAAAAGGAACAGCAAAGTGGTGAGAATGTTGTTCCTTCTGAAAGGAACAACAAAATGCAACAGTGTTGTTCCTTCAAAAAGGAACAGCAAAGTAGTGAAAATGTTGTTCCTTCGAAAAGGAACAACAGAATGCAAAAATTGCAGAAATGCAAAAATCTGTACAAAAAGCAATTTACACAAATAGAACAAAAAAAGTTATGTACAAAATTTAAAAGCAATCAAATTTCTTAGTGAACCAAAGGCGAGGAAGAGTTTTCTTCCTTAGATAGAATTTGCATGTCAGGGTCTTTCCGAATTTACTGGTAGAAGGATTCCTGAGTAAGCGTTTTGCGGTACAATCAAACTCGGTGGAAATTTACTTTAAAGGTATGTCCAAATCTGTCAATAGTGGTTAAAGTAATGGTGCCATTATCATGCAACTTCTGGATTTCATATGGTGCCAGCTAGTGAGTTTGAAGTTTCCTCGGAAAATCCTGAAACCTCGAATTGTATAGGAGCGCCCAATCTCCTTCGTGGAAGACTTTCTTTTTGATGAGGGCATCATGCCATTTTTCTCTCTATTGTTGGATTAATGCGGTATGTTGAAGAGCGGAGAGCCTGATTTCATCCACCTTGTTGATTTGCTGTAGTCTATTAATCTAGTCCTCGTTTAAATCTAGACCGACTTCTTATGCTGTTCTCAAGGTTTGTATTTCAAATTCTATTGGAAAGATGGGTTTCTTTCCAAATACTAGCTAATATGGTGAATAATCGGTGGTGTTTCTCCATGTTGTTCGGTATGCCCACAAGGCTTCTAGAAATCTTGTAGCCCAATCGCGTCTATGTGACGCAATGGTTTTTGTTAATATTGCTTCTATTACTTTATTCATACTCTCTACTTGGCCATTTGCCTGTGGGTGGTATGGAGTGGTAATCTTGTGCTGAATATGATAGTTTTTTAATGTTGCAGCAATTTTATTACCAGCAAACTGTGGTCCTCCATCTGTGATTATGTCTCTTGGGAGGCCATATTGCACAAATATCTGGAACAAGAAATGAATGACGGAATCCTCTGTAGCTCTTGGAAGTGCCTCTGCTTCAACCCATTTGGTCACATATTCTGTTGCTACCAAAATATATGTTTTCTAGTTTGATGATGGGTTGATCGGACCAACAAAATCAAGCACCCAACGCTCAAATGGTTCAATGACTAGCTGTGGGTTCAAAGGCATTTCATCAGACTGTCCAGGGCATCCTGCTCTTTGGCAACTGTCACAAGCTTGAACAAATTTCTTTGCATATTTGAAAATTGTGGGCCAGTAATGCCCAGTTTGCAGAACTTTATGACCAGTTCTTCGATTTGCAAAATGTCTGCCACATGGTCTATCATGACAGGCTGTCCCTGTATGGAATAGGTAACCCGCAATCCAAGAAAATCAGGTACTACGCTGCACAATCTGTTTTCATTCATTGGGGTGCAGATGCTTTGGTAATTTGCCTACTGCTAAATAATTCTCAACATCAGCATACCAGGGTGTCTTGACAGTAACAACAAATAAATGTTCATATGGAAATTGATCTTCAACTGTTGCTGCATCCAATGGCTTCGGCAATCGCGAGAGAAAGTCAGCTACAGGATTTTCTTTCCCAGGTCGATTTTTTATTGTGATGTCGAATTCCTGTAATAAAATCAACCATCTTGTTACTCTACCATTTTTAATTGGTTTATTTGCTAAATATTTTATGGCAGAGTGATCTGTATATAAAACAACAACATATCCAGTGATATAATGCCTAAATTTATTCGCAGCATGTATTACAGCTGAAAATTCTTTTTCAATGGCAGTATAGTTTAGCTCTTCTTGCTAATGTAATAGATTACATATGGTTTTTTGTCTTCTTCCTGCCCAAGGAATGCTCCAATAGTTGTGTCTGAAGCACCTGATGAAATTTGAAATGGAAGGTCCCAATTTGGACCTCTGAGCACTGAGGCCGTTGACACAAGATTTTTCAAATCCTGAAAAGCACGGTCACGTTTATCTGTCCAAACAAAATCAACATTCCCTGTTAGTGCGTATAGAGGTGCAGCTATTTGATAAAAATGTTCTATAAATCTCCTATAATAACCAGAAAATCCAAGAAAATTGCATACCTTTGTCTATGTGGTAGGAGTAGGTATTAACAAAATTATCTTTATTTTAGCCGGATCTACCTGTATTCTAGCTGCTGACATATAATGACCTAGGATAATCCCTTCGGTCATCATCATATAGAACTTTTCATGGCTCAAACAGATCCTGGTGGCAATACATCGTTGCAACACCTTTTCCAATGTGTCTAGTGCTGGGTCGAAATCATCTCCGTATGGTGTGAAATCATCCATGTACACTTCGAGCCCTTCATTTATTAAATCTAAAAAGATGCTGAGAATGGCCCTTTGAAATGTAGCAGGGGCATTGCATAGGCCAAAGGGTAGGACTTTGTAGGCAAATGTTCCCCAAGGACAGGTAAAAGTGGTTTTGTCCTGGTCTTCAGGGGCAATCTGAATTTGGTTGTATTCGCTGAAGCCATACAAGAAAGAAAAGAATTTCTTTCCTTATAATGTGTCTAATACCTGATCAATGAATGGAAGGGGGAAGTGGTCTTTCTGGGTGGCTTTGTTTAATTCTCTATAATCTACACAAATCCTCCACTTTCCATTCTTCTTTGGCACCACAACTAGCGGAGAGACCCACTTGCTATCGGAGATTGGATAAATAAAGTTTACATCCAAAAGTTTTTGTAATTCAGCTTTCACAATGTCTTTCAGGTGAGGGTTGAGTCTCCATTGGGGTTGGCGAACAAGCCTCGCATCTTTTTCTGTATAAATGTGGTGTGTACAAAGCTGGGGGTCGATTCCTTTCATGTCCAGATAATCCCATGCAAAAGCTTCCTTATATTTTCTCAGTAGTTGGATCAACTTCTCTTCTTGTTCAAGAGTCAGGTTATTATTGATGTTTAAGGTTTTTCCTGGCTCAATCTCTATAGTTTTGCTATTTGAAATAGAGGTAGTGGGTATTGTTTGATCATGGGTGTCTTTGAGAGGATCTTCTTCTAGTTCATTGTCAAATGCTGCCTCTATCATGTGACATTGTATGCGAGATCTAGATTCAGCTTGGTTAATGAATTTGTTAATGACATCATCCTCTGTTTGATCTTTAAAATCGAGGGCATCTTCTATGGTTAATGGGGATCTAATGTTTTCGGTGAGGTATGATACAGGATGTTTGTTAGTTTTTATTATTGTGACACTTGGCTAGGCTGGAGGGTATAAGGCTAGGTTCTTGATGTTACTTCCTCTAGTTATGGTCATACTGCCTTGTTGACAACCAATGTAAGCATCAGCGGTCGCAAGCCAAGGTTTGCCTAGGATCAACGGGTGTCCATCAAGTCGGTTTTTGGGGTTTATTATCAGAAAGTCGGCAGGATATTCCCAGGAATCAACAGATACCATGACATCATGTAGTGTACCTTCTAGCCTAACCACTGATCGGTCAGCCAGTTCTAATAAGGTAGAAGTTGGTTCTACTGATGTAATGCCCAGTTTTTGACAAGTAGTGGTTGTTAAAATATTAATTGCAGCCTCTAAATAAAATAAGGAATTTGAA
Source organism: Pinus tabuliformis (assembly GCA_031772625.1). Taxonomy (NCBI): domain Eukaryota; kingdom Viridiplantae; phylum Streptophyta; class Pinopsida; order Pinales; family Pinaceae; genus Pinus; species Pinus tabuliformis. The sequence goes on from CM062816.1 coordinate 149,772,906, forward strand.
AAGGTTTGTCCATTGATTTGCACTGTCACTATTGGATTTCCTGGGTCTTCATATTTGATAGGTGCTTCTCTCCCTAATAATAGATCAGATAGGGTGCCGACTACATGGACTGTTGGGTTATTTGTTATTCTCCTCCTTGGTTTTTTTATACAAAATTCTTTAATGGTTTTTGCATATATTGGGATATCTTGGATAGCTTAAAGGAGTGGGATTTTTATGTACAAATTTTTTAGTTCTCCCGGAATATCAAAGTCGGGATGTTCTATAGGGCACGGCATGATTACTCGTTCTGGGAATGGGGGAGACGATGTGGTTGCTTGGTCATGAGTCTATTGTTTGACCACATCTTCTTCTTGTAATGGTTGTTCTATAGGTAACTGATTTTCAACTTGGGCCTGTTTGTCTCCCTCGGTTTCTACAATATGCCCAGACCTTAATTGAAGGTCATTGCACTCCCTTAGATCGGTTTCTAGTTCTGGTGTTTCAATTATTTGAATAGATTGAACCGGCCTGTTATTTGGGTTTGGGTTGGGTTGGGCTAGGAGTTGCGGTCTTAAGTTGGACTAGGGATTTTGTTGTAGTGCTGGCAGTCTAGGTTGAGGGAGTGGAATGGTTCCTACTAGCTGATTCATCGATCTTTGCCAGTTTGTCTGCCAGCCTTGATTCTGTGAAGTGGGAGGGGACCATTGTGTTGGATATGCATTTTTTTGCCAATGTGGTGGAGCATAGGGAAGATTAGGCCAATTAGATTGGCTTGTTTGGTTCGACCAAGGGGATGATGAAGGAAATGGTTGTTGTGACCAATTTGAGAAGGGAGGATGATTTTGCCACATTGTATTATATTGCTGAGCATGATATTGCAGAGGCTGGAAAGAAGAAGATGGATCAGAGAACATACCTGATTGTCGTGGCTGCCATTGACAGCGCTGATTAAGTAGGTACACCAGTTCTAGTTCTTCTTCCACTTCTTTGTATACTACTTTTAAACTAGGAATTGAGGGGCAACTCTCTATAGAGTGGTCTTTTGTACAAATAGCGTAGATTTGAACTGCATCTAGTGGGAACTCTTTGTGCCTATGTTTCTTTCTGCATTTGGGACAGAATATTGCCAGATTTTGCTCTGCTTCTGCTTGTTTCTATTTCACTTGCATAATATCGAGTTGCATTGTCAGAGTCCCCAATATATCAGTTTTGAATTTTTCTAGTAAATTTCCAGTTACTGCACGAGTTACTCCTTCTCCAGAGATCTTGTTGTCCCTTGTAAACCTGTCATGTTCTGTTGGTTTTAGCCTTGTGCTACCTCACGAGCTCCTGATACATAAATCAATGATGTTAGCAAATTTTTCTTGATAAATATCTCCTTTTCCCATAATATTTAGTGTTTCAACCCATTGTTCCTTCATGCCTTTAATTAATGTTGTTTTTAATACATTTTCAGGTAACGGTAATGATGCATAAGGAGATCTTTGAAGATTATACTGAAAACGTTCAACATATTCTTCTAATATCTCATTAGGTCTGGCTACCATCTAAAATATTTCATCTTTTAACTCTCTAGACCTACAATAACCCTGATATTTCTTCCGGAAAGCACCTTTCATCTAATCCCAGTCATTTATAACACCTCCACCCAACCCCATAAACCATCGTAAAGCAGATCCTTTTAATGTAGAGGGAAATAGTTTCAGCTTTTGGGGATCAGTGGTATAGTCATATCCTCTGCACAGCACATCGAATTCAAAAAAAAATGCATCTGGGTCCTTTGATGTTAGGCCATGAAATGTAGGGATGTGCTGGAGAGGAATGGCCTTCATAGGTGCATTTACTGCAGTATCTACAATGGGATATTGCGGTGTAGAGGTTTGGGGGGTTTGCTAGTTGTGGGCCATTTGGTCAAATATGTGCCAATAACCCTCTGGGATTTCTAGGAGGGTATTCCTAGGCTGGCTAGAAGGAGCAGGAATGGACTTAATAGGAATGGATTTAACAACACTTCCTTGGTTTGGGATGATGAGAGTTCCTTGTTGAATTAATGTTTGAGGGGATTCTAGCTCTTTAGGTTTTTTGACTTCATTCTAGATGATTTTTGTAGCACTTCCCTTATCTAGGATGCTTAATGGCTGAACTATTCCAAGAGGAGATTTTGGATCTTCCGTTTCCCCTGTTTTTCCTCTTCCTTCACAGAGATTACTAAGGTTCCCTTCTTGCAATGATTTTGGGCTAGAATTTCAATTTCCTGAAAATCTTGCTCCTCAGTTTGGCTATGCACCTCAGCAAAGGCTACAGATGGTGATCCTGTGGCCTGAAGGGAACTAGTAGGTTGTCTAGAAGCAACTTTTCTAGGTCCTACTGAAGGCTAAGATTTTGCTTTTTAAGGATTTCGTCTATAAAGGTCGATTGGCCAAGGGTCACCGACCCTTTAGCTTTATCAAGTTTGGGTAGTGGTTTAGGATTCTTTTCAGGCTTTTCCTTCTTAGTCATGCACACAAATAAAATGTTGATTTCTACCCAAAACAACAGCAAATCTGCAGGAAAGGGGGCAGGGGAGCAGGGTTGTTACATGCTCCATACGCAAGTTCTTACCTTCTGTTTTTAAAACCCAATTCTCTCGTAGCAAGTACTTACACTACTCTAGAAAGAAACAAATGGCTACACTCTTCCCTGGCAACGGTGCCAAAATGTTGAGCAGTAAAAAGGGTCTTTTTCACCTCTATTTACCCTACATTAATTATCAATCCAAGTATGATTTGTTATCTCAAAGAGTGTACTCAGTTTGAGGCGGTCACTTGTCAAGAGTAATGCTAGTAGTATAGTGCTTTTGCAAAAGTAAATAAATGCTGGAAAACAAACTCTAAATGTAATGGAAAGAACTTGAAATGCTTGTAACTAAATCATTCATTTAAGAAACTACAACACTTCATCAGTCAAGGGTGCAGTAATGATAACTCTTCCCTTTGTAAACTGATGTAATTGAAAAGAAATCAAGTAAAAGATCATCAATCTGGGAACCGGACAACAATAGTCAATGTTCACTACAGTTTCAGATCGTTCTGTTCACACCAAAACAATTACTTGAAATGATAATTCAAATGACAGGAAAGGGAACAACAACTAATCTATTTAAAAATATTGAACAACAAAGCTTTAACCTATAGGAATGAATGAAGCAATAGTCGTAATCTACAGGAATTAAGAAACAATCTTTACCTCAGAAATGATTTGAACAACAAACTAAAAATGGAATAGCAAACTAAAGTGAGTTATGAAATATTGAACAACAACCCGAATCAAATGTAAATGCATAACAAACTAAATAGAATGTTACACACAACACATCTATACTGAGGGAAGCAGTAATCTGAGTTCTAGCATAACAATTATTGATTATGGTTACGAAGAAACAACAATTGATGTTACCATGGAACAATAATCCTAATGAATAGCAATCACTCTTAGAGGTAAATCATAGATAAATAGGCAATAGTACCGAGCCATAAATACACAACACTTTTTCTCTATAAACGAACAATAATGGTAATACGTAAAGGAACATCAATGTTACACACTGATACCAATCTGTAAGGGAACATCAATGCGATACGATTTTAGAGTGAACAACATAACATTTCAGTTGCAGAAGATAACCTTACTATTCAAATATGAATGAAATATGACAGAGCCAGTACACGAAATAATAAGGAACAACAGATTACTGAATAATTCAAGTAAAAAAAATCAAACCACACATGACTCGTGTTAACACCCAGGTTGTTCCCTATGACTCCCTAGGGAATACGGCCGGGGTAACCACTAACCAATCTTTTGATCACTGTTTCTAGCCAAACTGTGATCAGAGAGGGCTCTCTCTTTATGATTTGTATCTGTTATGATAGTGTTTTAGGCTAGGTATTATGCACAGGTTTTGTTTGTGTTTTGGTTGAAGATTTCCTTTCAAGTCTTGTGATATAATGTTCAAAGAGTTAAATATCATTGGGCAATGGAGTCTATGGCTGTAGGTGTCTAGAAACCTTGAGGTGAACTGGTGAAACTCACAGGGCCATTTGGATACTTCATACAACAAAATTTTTGGTTTATAACACAAACAGGTGAAAACACCAGTGAAAGAAATTAAGAATTTTCACTAAAGTATTTAAGTATTTCCACCAAACTAGATATGAGAAACAGATAGATGTCTCAGGAGCAAACTTGAATTCCTGGGAATGTCTATCACTGTAAAAGATATAGTTTTAAAGTGCAGCAATTAAGAATTACACTTCATTCACTGTATCTACAGAAAACATGGATAATAGCTCGGATTGAGTTCAGGGTAATCAGTGATTAAATCCTGGAACTATTCTTCTACTTTGCTATTAAGTGTAAAACATTTAAACAATAAAAGAGAACAAAAGACTCGAAAACATGTAACACAGAGATTTAAGAAAGACTTATCGTTTTATGAAACACTCTGGAATCCTACAACATTCACCATTCATCACAATGCATCAAGGTACGCCAAGCTTCGGAAATTCCATTCACCCTTTGTATTATTTCACTGAGAATTTTACAGCAACTGAGATCTCCAAAATGAAAATAACAACAACCCCTTAAGCTTCGGTCGGGGGCCAATATATACATACGATTTTACAAAAATATCTGAGTTCTAAGTTATCTCAGACTTAATTTTCTCACCAACTTTTGAGATATTATTATCAGAAATTTATTACAGCATTGAATACAAATTAAAGGCGTCTTGATGTTCTGTCAGAAGATATTTTGGCCTTTGGGAGCTGCTAAGTCGGTTGGGATACTTTGATCAAATGCTGGAGAACCCGACTTTATGGCTCGTGCGCTGTATTTTGGGTCTGCCACCAGTGATTGTGATTGCTGCTGTGGTGAGTAAATAACCTTGCTGAGTTGGCTCAGCATCTGTCCTTTCCTGGTGGAGTTATCCATCAAAATTCTGCCTGTGCGTGACTGTTCATAAACTGGAGAAAATTAACGCTACAGGTTCTGGCCTGATAAGATTATCTGTGTCAAATTCCTCCATACTTCCTGTGTGGGCAATTGATGATTTATGATTGCCCCCATAGTCTCATCTGCTTCTGTATACTTAAAGAAATTAGGTGGTTTATCAAACAGGTGATCAATTTCATTCATGATAAAAAACAGGTTATCCACCCTATCATACAAATTCTGCCCTGATGCTGGCCCTGTTTCTGTTGAGGTACTGGGCTGTTTTGCAATTTGTGATGCAGCATGGGCATCAACCCTTTTGATGTAATTTTCCAGGGTAAGCAGTCTTCCTACACTGCTTAATATGCTGGGGAGGCCTCTGTTCTGTAATGCCAAGAATCTGTCCAGGAATTTGTTGATCTCAGTCTGCATATCCTGTGTTCTCCTCTCCAGTGTTCCAACTAGACTTCGTAGTGTCAGGACTCTTTTAACCACTGAGATTGTTTCAGTCCTGTTAGTAATTCCTATTGTGGCCAGCTGAGAGCTTGTCTTGTTATTTAAAATATTGATCATTCTGCTGGCAGCATCTGGCATGTGGCCAAGGCTTGCTCTTGCTCTGTGTATTTCCTTGTTTGCCTTTGTGATGAGTGCTATTTGCTCATCCATATTCTCAATATACTGCCACTGCTTGGTGATGGATCGACCAATGTTGCCCCAGAGGACTGCTTTTAATTCTGCTGTTACTTTTTCTAGTGCAAGCTCCTTTTCTAGTTCAGCTATTCTCTTTTTTAGAGCTTTTACCTCTCTTTCCTTTGCTGCCTCATTCTGCTTGCTTTTGTCAAATCTTTCATTCACCTTAGTCAAAGACCTTTTGACTTCATCAAGCTCTTTCATTTGGGATTCGAGAACTTGGATCTCAGCTTGCAGCCTCTGCATGTCCAGACTAGGAGTCTGCTCTGTTGTTGGCGTAGTTGTTGCTGTAGATGGTGCTGTAGTTCCTGTCTGCTGAGGAGGAAGAGTAGTTGTTGTAGGAGTTTCTTCAAGATTGATTACTTCCGGAGGGGGCTGGGAAGTTTGGCCCTCTTCTCTCTGTTTCAATGCTGTCTGTAATGCTGCCTTTGCAGCTTCTGATTGTCCTAGCTGCTCCTGAGTCCGAACCAGCTCCTTGTACAGAGATATCATTAGATCTGTGGTATCCTTTTCTAGCCTTTGCTGAGCAACTTCATCTGTTTGAGGATGGATGGTGGCTGGGAGCTTGATTTTCTTTCTTAAGGCAGCCATGTCTTGATCCCTTATCTTTAACAGTTCTTGGATACCTTTAACATCTTTAGGATCATGTCCTATTTCTATAATTACCTCCTCCAAGGATTTGATTCTGTTATCCTTGGCTTGTGATGATTCTCTCTCCAATTCCAGCTGAGAGGCTGTATTATCAAGGCTGCTCTTCAATTTGTAGTTTTCCAATGTTTCATCTGCCAAGGAGGCATACACCATTTCACCAGTTTGTTTATGCAGTTCGATTTTATCCATAGGGTGTATGTCTTTAGCCAGAACCTCCATGTTGGTCCTTAAGTAATCCGAGGTAGATTGGGGATGAAGAGCTGTGGGCATGAAATGACTCATGATCATTTTGCCTTCACTTACATCAAAGGCGGACATGAGTCTTTGCTGATTGGTGGGAGCCAGGTTCAGCAAATGATTGTACAGCTGTACTTTAATAGGATCACTTCTCTTTTTAATGTCGATAAATTGCTGTTTGATGCTTACTTGTCCTTCTTGTTGCTGGCTGGAGGAACTGACCTCTCCTCCCATAGCTCTATCATGTTCATGCTGGAAAGAACTGGCTGATACTTCTCGGCTGGGTGGGCCCATGCCCATTGCTTGTCTTATTGCTATGTCATCCTCTGGAAAGTCATTTAATCATTGTCTTTTCTCTCCCTGATCGATGGATGAAGTCAGGGGAGTCTCTCTATCTCTTTTCCTGGTTAAGTCCTCCTTTTGTGGGGTTTGGAGGACCGAGGCATCAAAGGTAGTTTCTGCCCTAGGAGGCACTATATTCTGAGCCTGTTGCTCAGTGGAACTAGGAGTGTCAATCACCCTTTCTTGCTGCAAGGGTTGCTGTTCCTTAAGTGGCACTTCTTCTTGCTGCTGCCCCTGTTCCTGCTGTTCCATCTCTTCTTGCTGTTGCACCAATGTCTCCACTTGCTCTTCTGTTAATGGAGGTGGCTGCTCCACCTGCTTCCCTTTATCTTTACTGGCTGTTTGTGGTGTTTTCCCGGCAGCTTGCTGCTGTGTTGTTGATGATGTAGTAGCTGCTCCAGGCCGCTTTTTGTATGAGAGGGGAACCTGTCCACAAGTTTCTAAGTCAGCTTCCTTTTGAATGTTTCTAGCTTCTCTTTCTAGAAGCTCTTCAGCAGTTATTTCTTCTTCTAAGGTACCCTCTTCCCAGCTTAATGTATTGGCATACTGTTCAATCTCAGGTTGTCTCTTGTGTGCATAACTACCCAATTTGTATTTTATCCTCCTGAGGGAGACAAAATGATTGGGATCATAGGGTATCCATTCAAAACTAGTTTGCAGTCTGAGGCCTTCCAGGATAGTGTTTGCCTCTTTCCATCCCTCCTCTTTTCTGTTATATAGGAAAGGACCCAGCTGGCTCCTCACCTTTAGCTGTGACTTCTTGTTCTTGCTCTGAAAATGCAGGTAGTCTGAGTTGCCAAACTGTCTGAAATATTCCAAGGCAAAAAGCCTCATGGGGACATACCTTGGCAATCTAAAAGGTGTCAACTCACAGCCATATATTCTGATGACTGTGTGGTTCTGGTAGAGGTACCAGTTACCAATGCTGTAGGATTTATTCAAATGGAGAATTCTTCTCATATCATCAGTTAGTCTAGGAGGAGGAGTACCATGCAATACTGTCATGACTGGATAAATGAATAAGTCAATAAACTCAGTGTATGTGTAAGGTGATACAGAGGTACGATGAAAAACAGAGGTCCAGAACACAACTGACCTTGGATTTCCCTGGGCATTGAGTTGCTTCAAAGGAAAAGAGAATGTGGCTGGCTGATAAAACAAGAAGAGGTGGTATATGTATGAGGTGTACCTGAATAGTCTTTCCCTCTTCAAGTTCATAAACTGGTCATGGATTTTATCTGCAATGTATGTAGCATAATCATAATGCACAGCTGGGGGCTTACCAGGAGAGAATAGAGACAGCATTGCTACTATGGTTTCATCCACATCCTCCATTCCCTTGAATCCTAGGGCATAGCTGATCAAATCCACTAACATCCTGCCCAATTCATTCAAGTAATGATACCCAATAGGAAGAGTTCTGACAGATTCAGAGCCTGGTCTTACAAACAATTGATTGATTTTAATGAGTTGGTCGCTTGACAGCTTGCTCCCTTTCTTTATCAAATTTTGAATATGGAGTGGGGTCAATTGCTTAGCAGTATGGAAGTGCAGCATTTCATTTATACTCTCTGGGGTGATGTGGAACAAAACTAAGCCTGAGGGGCTAATGACAGCTCTTCGGCTTGGGTCATAGCATTCCTGGCAGCTGTGTATCAACTCTGGCATAGGATTTACCTGGGGGAGGTTGTAGATTGGCAGGTTTGAGTCCCAAATCCCCAAGATGTCTGCTCCACTCAGGTGCTGGGCTTTCAACTCATTCAGCATCTGGATATTATACTTGGAGCCCATAAGAAACCAGTCCAGCATTTGATAATCCATATCTCCCAGGGCTTTCCACTCCAATTCCTGGTGAGGGGCATTGAGGGGCTTGATGTTGAGAGCAATGGGAGTCTCCATGATCTTCTTCAAAGTTCAACAATTGTAGGTGGATGGTTTAATGGAAGCAACACAGAATAGAAGTGATTTTCTGTAAAAACAGTTTGTATCTCAGGTACCAGAGGAGGAATTTACACAACAGCAGTTGAAATACTGTTTGTTTTAGGAGCAGGGCTTCTCTATGGTCTCACTGTGTCCTCTTTTAGCGGGAGAATTGAGTTTGACAAGAAATTTGCCGGGAATACACAGTGAATGATGCTTTTGAGCGAAATTGCAGGTATTAAGGCTCGGCTGATGTTTTTGGACTTCACAGTTGCAAATGTGGATGTGCAGAGGGAAATGGCCGGTGAAAATATAATTTTTATGGTCTCCTTATCCCTCTGAGTGACTTTAATTTCAATAACAGGCGTATGGAGGGCAGCAAGTGGTAAATACCTGTTAATTGACGAACAGAAGTGGCATGGGCGTGCAGGGTTGGAGCTGTGGAGGTCGCCTCGGTCAATCGAGCAGGTTGGCGAAAATTTGGACGTAAACGCTCATGCAGAGAAAACAGTAGAGAAATGCGCAAATAATGAAAAAATAGACGTTTTTTGGCTTAATATGGGCTTTTTTATGATTTTGGCGCTTTTTAGTGATGACGTCAGCATGACGTCATTGGTGGGCCAAAGTGAGGTGACGTCAGCTGATGTCATCGGGTGACGTGGCAGTACACTGTTGGTCCATGGGGGCGATGAGGTGGCAGCCATGTCAGCGGCCAGGTGGACGAATAACAGGGGCGAGGACAAGCGGATATGACGTGGCGAAGCATTAGTGGAAGACAGATGGCGGTTAGGACCGTAGCGGTTACGGTTAAGGCTAACCGCTACGGTCTCTCGGGGCGGTTTGGGTACGGCGCTGAAAGTGTCAGGCCTGGCTCCGAGAGACCTTATTGCTTGACGCGTGGAGAGGCCCTGACGTGACGCAACGTCACCTTCTCGGGCGGTAAAGGACGGCTGCGGGGGCTGCTCCGATATCATCGTGGATCGTCGGATCTTCGGGCCTTGATCCGACGGTGGGCGGAGCATCAACATGCTCGGGTTATATGCGAGGGCGGAAAACTTTGGGTTGTGGGTTTTTTAGTGGTTTTTCAATGTTTTTTATAAAATCAAACTGCGCGCTAACCTTTGGAAATGTGCCAGAGGCGGGCTTTTAGACTTTGGGTAATTTTTGCAAAGGTTTTAAGGGTAAAAGAGGGTTTTCAAGGGTTTTTCAATGCAAATGGTGGTTTGAGGAGCAAGTTGGCTTGTAGCAAAGGGGGAATGGGACGTGATAGGTTCACCAAGGTGACCAGAGGTCACTTTGGTTCCTTTTGAAGAACATATGGCTATAATGCCAAGGGGAGGAGTATTTACAGAATTTGGGGCTTTATACACCATAGTGTTAATATTATTTAGGGGAAGGGTAAGATAGGGGAGCTATATAGTAGAATTAGAGGTTAATATGAATGAGGGAGCAAATGAAGGGGATCTCACTGAGTTTATCTGTAATTGATTTAGTTTTGAGAGTAGATCAAAATGAAAAGATCTTAGACAAGAAATGTGGCCTTTGTATGAACAAGAACCACTATGAAACCATGATCTTTCTCCATAAATCTCAGCTGAAAAGGGAATGTTAATAATGGAGTGAAGGGGGAAAGGGAGGTTAGTCATGCTCCTTGCTGCAATTCGATGGAATTAACCACTTTGTCCATTGAGAGATTTTGCCTTGGCAATACATCTTTTGACATATGTGCAATGGTGAAAATGCCCTTTCTGCAACCACAACTACTTACCCAGCTATTTTCCTAGCATTTTTTGTTTCTCCATTGGAGGGTGCACTTGGACTTGCAAACCCTTACTTGCCTATTCTTTTCTTTGGCTTTTTCTTTATTCTTTTCTATCTACTTCTACCCTTATCTCTTCCAAGGTCCCAGATTAAGCTATTGGGAACCTTTACTTCTCTACCTAAACTACTTGTCTGCCAAGATTAAACAGTTTGGACAGACTCCTCTCTATTTTAAAACAGAAAATTTAAATATGGCATGACCCAGTTTAAACTGTTGGATCATCCATCAAAATTGGAATAAGGTCATCAACATTGAAACACTTTACACACCTTCTGTTCTTTAGGAAATATGGGATGTTTGTGATACCAAAGCAGAGTATATTTGGACTTTCCCTTGACAATCATGAAATATGAAACCTATTGGTATAGGTATCCAACAGTGGCTCCACATGGGGATGGTTTTTCTTTTGAAAGACCAAGAACAGCGGGTCAGATTGCCTTCTTCTTTGACTGGCCATCTCAATCCTGAAATTTCGCTGCTTTGATGTGTCAAAACTGTGTGCTTCCTTTTTGAAAGACCTCTGATCCTATCTGCCTCTTGCTGGTTGGTGAATCACTTGGAAAACTGCATTTTTACAATCTAAAATAGAAATAATATGTACATCTGCATATATACAAGGGAAACTGATGTTGCAGTCATGGGAAATAGTCAAAATAATGCTTCAGCATCCTGCCATTGACAGGACCCTCATCCAAGTCAGTTTCAGTCAGACTTTTGAGGAAGTAGGTGTTGTTACCTTGTACTGCTTGGACAGTAAATGGTCCTCTCCATAAAGAGTCAAACTTTCCATGTTTTCCTTTCTCTTCTCTTCTTGCATCCCACTTTAAGACTTTGTCCCCCATATTGAAATCTTCTGCTTTGGTTCTCCTATCAAAGGCCTTTTTCAATTTTTCTTGTAATATCTGCACTCTGCTGAAAACTTGTTCTCTAGTTTGCTGTAAACAGATTATCTGATTGATCCTCCTTTGCATATCATTTGGCTCTGCTTGGCTTTCTTGCAGAAGCTTCATAACCGGTACTCCTAGTGATGAAGGAAATCTAGCTTCTAATCCATAGACTAACTAATATGGGTTGGTCCCAATAGATCTTTTTGTTGTTAGTCTATCTGCCCATAAAGCGTTTACTAGTTTCTTATGCCAGTTCTTTTTGTTCTCTTCCAGCACTTTCTTTATGATATTTATTAAACTTTTGTTTGATGATTCAGCAAGACCATTTCCTTGAGGATAGTAAGCAGTAGAATGGCCCAAAGTTATGTGAAACTTATGGTAGAAGTTCACCATTTTCTTGGATCTGAAGGCAGCAGCATTGTCTGTTATTATCTTGTCCGGACAGCCAAATCTAGCCAGTATATTGTTTTCCAAAAACTGAATAATTACTGAATCATTTGCTTGTCTGCATGGGGCAGCTTCAATCCACTTGGTGAAGTAGTCTGTTGCTGTTAAAATCCATCTGTGTTGCCCTGAAGATGAGGGATGAATTTCCCCAATGAAATCCAAGCCCCATTGTTGGAAGGGTCTTTCTGTTGCAATGGGCTTCAAAGGAAGTGGCAGCAACTGTCTTTTGCCTTCAAACAGTTGGCATTTGTGGCATGAGGCTGTGAATTTCTTAACATCGGTGAACATGGTGGGCCAGTAATAACCAGCCCTCAATATCTTGTCCACAGTGGACTTCCAGTACAAATGTCCACCACAGTCTCCAGCATGGAAATCTTGCATGATTTTGTTAGTTTCATTCTCTATTAGACAGTGCAGCAAAATGCCTTCATGGTTCTTCCAAAGTAAATTTCCATCCATCACACAAAATCTAGATGTTTTCATTTTTAGGAACCTACAATTAGTTCTGGACAGTCCTGGGGGAGCACACAGGTTTTGTAACACATAGCAGATATCAGAGTACCAAGGAGATTGTTCAAAGGCTACATTGATCTTTGGAGTCGCCAGCTCTGTTTCACTGTCCAGTTGGTTGATATCTAAGGCTTGGAAATTTGCTTCTGTCATTAATTTGGCCAAACCTTGCCCTTTTATCAGCTTCGTAGGTTTTATTTCAATGTCAAATTCTAGAATATTGACAATCCATTTTCCTCTTCTGCCCTCTAAGTTTTCTTGGGTGAGAATGTCTTTGACAATAGGACTTGGTACATAAGCCACAACATGGGAGTAAAGGATGTAAATCCTAAAGTCTTTAATAGCTTTGATCAAAGCATAAGCTTGCTTCTCCATTATTTGGTACTTTAGAGGGGCATCTCTGAGAGCTCTGCTGAAAAAGGCAATAGGCTTCTCATTCCCTTGGTCATCTTTCTGTAATAAAACAGCAGCGATGGTATGTTGGGAGGCAAAGGAGAAAATGATAAAGTCTCTGTCAAACTGAGGATTGGTTAACACTGGGGTTTGAGTCAAGGCCAATTTTATACTTTCAAAGGCTTGTTTTGCTTCAACAGTCCATTTGACCTTTGAATCTTTCTTTAGCATATTGTTTAGTAATCTGATTAATTCTGCTAAATTAGGGATAAACCTTCTTAAAAAGTTGATTTTCCCTAAGAATCCTTGCAATTCCTTGACATTCCTTGGGTGAGGCATTTGTAGGATAGCTTGTATCCTATCTGGATCAATTCTTATCCCATCTTTTGAAATAATGTGTCCTAAGAGTTTCCCTTCTTCCAAGCCAAATAATGACTTCTTGGGGTTTAAGGAAATGCCATATTTCCTACATGTTATGAAAATCTGTCTCAAATGTTTCAAGTGTTCTTGGTCAGATTTTGAAAAGGGTGTAAGATCATCTAGGTAAATGACCAAGAAGTCATGAATCTCTTTTGCAAAAGCAATGTCCATTGCTCTTTGAAACGTTGCCCCTGCGTTTTTTAATCCAAAGGGCATTTTCACATACTTGAAAGTTCCCCATGGGGTTGTAAATGCAGTTTTGTCTTGGTCATCAGGGTGAACTAGGATTTGGTTAAAGCCTGAGAATCCATCAAGTAATGATATCCTTGAAGCCCCTACTACTCTTTGAAGAATGTGATCCATTTTGGGTAAAGGGTAGTTATCTTTGAGTGATACTTGATTCAAATTCCTTAAATCTACACAAAGTCTAATCTCACCAGTTTTCTTTCTTGTAGGGACCAAATTTGAAATCCACTCAGAGAACCTGATTGGTGCTATGATACCAGCTTTGAACATTTTCTGTAATTCTTTTTCAATGGAAGGAAGGAGCACAGGATTGATTCTTCTCAATTTCTGTTTGAATGGTTTTTGATTAGGCTTGAGGGGAATGGTATGCTGGATGACAGAGGTATCATAAGACTTTAGATCCTCATATCCCCAAGCAAAAACATCTTGAAACTCTTTAAAGAGGTCAATATATTTGGGTTTTTGATCAGGGGGCAAAGCAGCAGATAGTTTTATTATTTTAGGCTTGTCTGCAGTACCAATGTTGCATTCTTCAATTGCTGCATCTAATGGCTGCATCTTTGGTTTCCTGGGGACATCATTTGAATCAAAAATGTCTTCTAATGGGGTAAGGCCTACTGGAAGGAAATTGTCTTTGAGTTGTATGATTTCAGCTTCAGCGCTGCTCATCTCTTCACAGCCAATTAGGTGAATTTGCTGAATGTTTTCATTGTTGAAAATGGTTGGACTCAGTAATTGTTTTGCTGTTCTAGGTGACATTGGGTGAGCAGACTGTTGAAGCTGTATTTGTGATGGACTTGCTCCATCAAGTATTTGTGATTGACTTGCTCCATCAATATCAATGTTTAATCCTGTGAATTCTTGTTGCAAGGTTAAAAAATTGTTTATTTGCATGTCATCCTCAAATACTTGCCATTCTTTGACATTGTTTGGAGTGGAGGGTCTGTATTTGACCTCGACTGTGAAACAGTTATTGGGTTCTAATGGGAATTTAAAGGTGCTGGCAAAGGTTGCCAAGCTGTGTGCATGGAGATTGTGGCCCCTTGAAATTTTTGTGATAACAAACTCAGAGAAGGTCTCTAATATTTCAATTACAGCAGATCTGTAGGACCTCAATCTTTTGTCATTGGTGACAAAATTTCCTTTTACTTGTTGAATTACTAGATCAGAGTCTCCCATGATGGAGAGTTTAGGAGCTTGTAGTGATTTTGCTAGCTTTAGGCCCAGCAACAGAGCTTCGTATTCTGCCATATTGTTAGTGCATCTAAAATTCAATCTATAAGCCCTGCCTTCTGCATAGTCTTTCTCTTTGTTATGTATCCACACTCCAGCTCCTGCTCCTAGCTTGTTAACTGAGCCATCAAATTCTAGGACCCACAGGATGTCTTGCTGAACAAGAGATTTAAAATTCTGTTCATGGGATGGTAATGTGAGCATGAGTTGGGGTTTCTTTTCCCCTTTGTTTTCTAGGATAGTTTCATCACTTGTTTGACAATCTTTGACAACTAGAGGAGGGATACTATGTATTGTTGGGCTGATTGATGTTTCACAGGTGTTACTTGTTTGATCAATGTTTTGCTCTTGTATGAGTGCTTCGGTCCTAATGTCATTGTTTGAGAGGCTTGTGCTGTCATTGAAGAGGATGAAGGAGTCTATGTCCGAATGGACAGCATATATTGGAAAATTTTGAGGCTTTTCTTCACTGCTGACCATATACTTCATGAGTGTTTCCCTATAAAGTCTTTTTGGTTGCCCAAAGACAGAGATAGTGGCATATGACATGTCTAATTGCAGGGAGCCTTGGAGCTTGGCTCCCCATGATCTTGATAACAGCATCCCATATTTGGGTGGGATATCAGCGACTACAACATCCATTAGAATGGTTTTGTTGGGATATTGAACCAGGGACACACATAAATCTTTTATTAGGCCTAAACATTTGACTTGGCTGGAATCAAAAGAAAACAGGTCTTTGTATGGTCTTGTTATATCCAAGTTCAATCTTTCCATGACTGCTTTTGGCATAAGGTTGTGAGAGGCACCTGAGTCGAACATTGCATTATGCAGTACTTTATCATGAATATGCAAGCTGACATAAAAAGGTAAAACCCCTGTGACTACTGTTTTTCCATCTACCTCTGGGCCGAACAGTAATTCTGGAGTGTCATCTAGCACATTTACATCATCTTTGCTAGTAGTGAGTTGAAGGGATTTTTTGATCTGTTGTTTGTATATGTCATGCTTGGCTAGCTCTGAGAGAGGAATGGCTATCTTTAGCTTGCCAATCTCTGTGCCTAGGTTAAAAGGTTTGTCAATTTGGGTTTTAGGGTCACGGATACCAGCCTTTTCTTTGTTCATTAAATCTTCTTGTTGGATTTCATCTTGATTTTGAGATCTGCCCCTTTTCCTCATGTTTTGAGGGGTAAAATTTGAATCAGGGTGAGAGGACGAAGTTGCCATGGGCTGTTGTAGTGGGAGCAGCAGTTCAGTGACCTCCTCAACTACGATTTCTTCTGCAGGAAAGTTTATTTTGTCATTAGTTTCTGTGACCATGGTTTCTTTAGACCTCTGTTTATCATTTATCTTGTCGGGCTGGTTTACATTCACAGTCCTACTCCTCAGTTTATACTGTTTATGGACTTCATAGACAGCAGTATCATACCCTTGTTTAAAGTCAAAGGATTCTCCTGATTTAGTTTGGAATGTTTTGCTTTCATCCTCCTCATGGTCTTCTTGTGTTAAAAAGACATGGCTTTTACCATCCAAACCCATTAAGTTAATCTCAGGATCTTCATTGAGCTGGCTGTCTGTGGAAGTTTCTGCATAGTTTTCTTGAAAAGGGGGTCTAATATCTTGGTCAGCACTTGTTTTTCCTATGTTTGGGTTCTGAGTTCTCCTAAAATTCGGGTTTCTAGGAGGGTTACTTTGTGATGCCTCCCATGATGATTTTCTTTCCACTGATTCCACTCTTTCACCCAATCTCTTCATGCTGTTTAGTATTGCATCCAGCTTTTGATCAAAACCTGAGGGTTCTTCTCTGAAGCCAGTCTTCTTTTCCAACTTTGCCCTGTTTCTTTTGGCAATTAGGTTAGCCTCTACAGTGACTGCAACCCTTTGAGCTTCTGCAAGGGTTGGAGGATCTCTTTCTTTCAATTGATAGGCCATATCAGAATCAAAACCGTCAGGGAAATTATACAGGGCCAAATCAGGAGGGGGCCTTAAGTTCTGGGGGATAGCATTATATACATTGTTAAACCTAGCACAATATTCCAAAACTGTTTCTTGGGGACCTCTTTTAATAGTGTTATATTCACCAAGTATGTGGAGTGGATCTCTCTTCTTCTCCCATCTCTCAGTAAAAGCTTCGTAAAGCTGATCAGGTGTTGTAATGGAGTTTGCATTGAGGGATCTGAACCAAGTTCTAACATCCCCAGTTAAGCTTTGAACAAAAATTCTCATCCTGACACTGTTATCATCTATTTCATAGGTCTCAAAGTGGTCTTGCATCTTCTTAGCGTGCTGGACAGCTGTCAAAGGGCCATGGGAGTCAAAAAATGAGATTTTGGTTTGGTAGTCTTGGGGTAGAGCTGGAGCATTAGCGGGTATCTGCAGAGGTGCATACCTGTTAGCCATGTTTATGAGGTTTAGAGGGTTAACAGGAGCAAATGGAACAACAGGGATTACAGGTGTGACATGGTTAATGGTATGGGTAACAAGCGTGGAACTGGTTGAAAGAGTATGTGCAGATGGTGAAGATGGGAGAGGAGGGCTTTGAGGTGTTGATGATGAACTAGGGGAACTAGTGGTGGATCGGAAAAGAACTTTGCAAGGAGTAGGAATAAGGATAGGTCGATCTGAACTTATGTCTGAATCAGCAGGCTTCTCCTGCTTTTGCTGTCTCCTAATGTTCTTTGGAATGATATTTGGATTATCAACAATGATAGGTTGATTAGGGTCAGGGTTTGCCCTAGTGTGCCTTGGGTTTCTTTTGGGAGCCAGCTTCTAATTTCTTTTGAATCTGTACCGGAAGCTGCTATATATGCAAGGACTGGATGAAAATTTTGGAATGGCTATATATGTTCCAAAGCTAGGATGAAGATTCCCCAATTAGCTCTTCCCTAAAGCTGTCCCTGTATTACAGAAACAGTCCTAAGGCCTCTTGGCTAGTTTCAGGCTTGATGGTAGCTTTGGAAGATAGATAGTAATTGGAAAATTTTTAGGAAGTCCCTAGTGGAGTCGCCAATTATGTTAACACCCAGGTTGTTCCCTATGACTCCCTAGGGAATACGACCGGGGTAACCACTAACCAATCTTTTGATCACTGTTTCTAGCCAAACTGTGATCAGAGAGGGCTCTCTCTTTATGATTTGTATCTGTTATGATAGTGTTTTAGGCTAGGTATTATGCACAGGTTTTGTTTGTGTTTTGGTTGAAGATTTCCTTTCAAGTCTTGTGATATAATGTTCAAAGAGTTAAATATCATTGGGCAATGGAGTCTATGGCTGTAGGTGTCTAGAAACCTTGAGGTGAACTGGTGAAACTCACAGGGCCATTTGGATACTTCATACAACAAAATTTTTGGTTTATAACACAAACAGGTGAAAACACCAGTGAAAGCAATTAAGAATTTTCACTAAAGTATTTAAGTATTTCCACCAAACTAGATATGAGAAACGGATAGATGTCTCAGGAGCAAACTTGAATTCCTGGGAATGTCTATCACTGTAAAAGATATAGTTTTAAAGTGCAGCAATTAAGAATTACACTTCATTCACTGTATCTGCAGAAAACATGGATAATAGCTCGGATTGAGTTCAGGGTAATCAGTGATTAAATCCTGGAACTATTCTTCTACTTTGCTATTAAGTGTAAAACATTTAAACAATAAAAGAGAACAAAAGACTCGAAAACATGTAACACAGAGATTTAAGAAAGACTTATCGTTTTATGAAACACTCTGGAATCCTACAACATTCACCATTCATCACAATGCATCAAGGTACGCCAAGCTTCGGAAATTCCATTCACCCTTTGTATTATTTCACTGAGAATTTTACAGCAACTGAGATCTCCAAAATGAAAATAACAACAACCCCTTAAGCTTCGGTCGGGGGCCAATATATACATACGATTTTACAAAAATATCTGAGTTCTAAGTTATCTCAGACTTAATGTTCTCACCAACTTTTGAGATATTATTATCAGAAATTTATTACAGCATTGAATACAAATTAAAGGCGTCTTGATGTTCTGTCAGAAGATATTTTGGCCTTTGGGAGCTGCTAAGTCGGTTGGGATACTTTGATCAAATGCTGGAGAACCCGACTTTATGGCTCGTGCGCTGTATTTTGGGTCTGCCACCAGTGATTGTGATTGCTGCTGTGGTGAGTAAATAACCTTGCTGAGTTGGCTCAGCATCTGTCCTTTCCTGGTGGAGTTATCCATCAAAATTCTGCCTGTGCGTGACTGTTCATAAACTGGAGAAAATTAACGCTACAGGTTCTGGCCTGATAAGATTATCTGTGTCAAATTCCTCCATACTTCCTGTGTGGGCAATTGATGATTTATGATTGCCCCCATAGTCTCATCTGCTTCTGTATACTTAAAGAAATTAGGTGGTGTATCAAATAGGTGATCAATTTCATTCATGATAAAAAACAGGTTATCCACCCTATCATACAAATTCTGCCCTGATGCTGGCCCTGTTTCTGTTGAGGTACTGGGCTGTTTTGCAATTTGTGATGCAGCATGGGCATCAACCCTTTTGATGTAATTTTCCAGGGTAAGCAGTCTTCCTACACTGCTTAATATGCTGGGGAGGCCTCTGTTCTGTAATGCCAAGAATCTGTCCAGGAATTTGTTGATCTCAGTCTGCATATCCTGTGTTCTCCTCTCCAGCGTTCCAACTAGACTTCGTAGTGTCGGGACTCTTTTAACCATTGAGATTGTTTCAGTCCTGTTAGTAATTCCTATTGTGGCCAGCTGAGAGCTTGTCTTGTTATTTAAAATATTGATCATTCTGCTGGCAGCATCTGGCATGTGGCCAAGGCTTGCTCTTGCTCTGTGTATTTCCTTGTTTGCCTTTGTGATGAGTGCTATTTGCTCATCCATAGTCTCAATATACTGCCACTGCTTGGTGATGGATCGACCAATGTTGCCCCAGAGGACTGCTTTTAATTCTGCTGTTACTTTTTCTAGTGCAAGCTCCTTTTCTAGTTCAGCTATTCTCTTTTTTAGAGCTTTTACCTCTCTTTCCTTTGCTGCCTCATTCTGCTTGCTTTTGTCAAATCTTTCATTCACCTTAGTCAAAGACCTTTTGACTTCATCAAGCTCTTTCATTTGGGATTCGAGAACTTGGATCTCAGCTTGCAGCCTCTGCATGTCCAGACTAGGAGTCTGCTCTGTTGTTGGCGTAGTTGTTGCTGTAGATGGTGCTGTAGTTCCTGTCTGCTGAGGAGGAAGAGTAGTTGTTGGAGGAGTTTCTTCAAGATTGATTACTTCCGGAGGGGGCTGGGAAGTTTGGCCCTCTTCTCTCTGTTTCAATGCTGTCTGTAATGCTGCCTTTGCAGCTTCTGATTGTCCTAGCTGCTCCTGAGTCCGAACCAGCTCCTTGTACAGAGATATCATTAGATCTGTGGTATCCTTTTCTAGCCTTTGCTGAGCAACTTCATCTGTTTGAGGATGGATGGTGGCTGGGAGCTTGATTTTCTTTCTTAAGGCAGCCATGTCTTGATCCCTTATCTTTAACAGTTCTTGGATACCTTTAACATCTTTAGGATCATGTCCTATTTCTATAATTACCTCCTCCAAGGATTTGATTCTGTTATCCTTGGCTTGTGATGATGCTCTCTCCAATTCCAGCTGAGAGGCTGTATTATCAAGGCTGCTCTTCAATTTGTAGTTTTCCAATGTTTCATCTGCCAAGGAGGCATACACCATTTCACCAGTTTGTTTATGCAGTTCGATTTTATCCATAGGGTGTATGTCTTTAGCCAGAACCTCCATGTTGGTCCTTAAGTAATCCGAGGTAGATTGGGGATGAAGAGCTGTGGGCATGAAATGACTCATGATCATTTTGCCTTCACTTACATCAAAGGCAGACATGAGTCTTTGCTGATTGGTGGGAGCCAGGTTCAGCAAATGATTGTACAGCTGTACTTTAATAGGATCACTCCTCTTTTTAATGTCGATAAATTGCTGTTTGATGCTTACTTGTCCTTCTTGTTGCTGGCTGGAGGAACTGACCTCTCCTCCCATAGCTCTATCATGTTCATGCTGGAAAGAACTGGCTGATACTTCTCGGCTGGGTGGGCCCATGCCCATTGCTTGTCTTATTGCTATGTCATCCTCTGGAAAGTCATTTAATCTTTGTCTTTTCTCTCCCTGATCGATGGATGAAGTCAGGGGAGTCTCTCTATCTCTTTTCCTGGTTAAGTCCTCCTTTTGTGGGGTTTGGAGGACCGAGGCATCAAAGGTAGTTTCTGCCCTAGGAGGCACTATATTCTGAGCCTGTTGCTCAGTGGAACTAGGAGTGTCAATCACCCTTTCTTGCTGCAAGGGTTGTTGTTCCTTAAGTGGCACTTCTTCTTGCTGCTGCCCCTGTTCCTGCTGTTCCATCTCTTCTTGCTGTTGCACCAATGTCTCCACTTGCTCTTCTGTTAATGGAGGTGGCTGCTCCACCTGCTTCCCTTTATCTTTACTGGCTGTTTGTGGTGTTTTCCCGGCAGCTTGCTGCTGTGTTGTTGATGATGTAGTAGCTGCTCCAGGCCGCTTTTTGTATGAGAGGGGAACCTGTCCACAAGTTTCTAAGTCAGCTTCCTTTTGAATGTTTCTAGCTTCTCTTTCTAGAAGCTCTTCAGCAGTTATTTCTTCTTCTAAGGTACCCTCTTCCCAGCTTAATGTATTGGCATATTGTTCAATCTCAGGTTGTCTCTTGTGTGCATAACTACCCAATTTGTATTTTATCCTCCTGAGGGAGACAAAATGATTGGGATCATAGGGTATCCATTCAAAACTAGTTTGCAGTCTGAGGCCTTCCAGGATAGTGTTTGCCTCTTTCCATCCCTCCTCTTTTCTGTTATATAGGAAAGGACCCAGCTGGCTCCTCACCTTTAGCTGTGACTTCTTGTTCTTGCTCTGAAAATGCAGGTAGTCTGAGTTGCCAAACTGTCTGAAATATTCCAAGGCAAAAAGCCTCATGGGGACATACCTTGGCAATCTAAAAGGTGTCAACTCACAGCCATATATTCTGATGACTGTGTGGTTCTGGTAGAGGTACCAGTTACCAATGCTGTAGGATTTATTCAAATGGAGAATTCTTCTCATATCATCAGTTAGTCTAGGAGGAGGAGTACCATGCAATACTGTCATGACTGGATAAATGAATAAGTCAATAAACTCAGTGTATGTGTAAGGTGATACAGAGGTACGATGAAAAACAGAGGTCCAGAACACAACTGACCTTGGATTTCCCTAGGCATTGAGTTGCTTCAAAGGAAAAGAGAATGTGGCTGGCTGATAAAACAAGAAGAGGTGGTATATGTATGAGGTGTACCTGAATAGTCTTTCCCTCTTCAAGTTCATAAACTGGTCATGGATTTTATCTGCAATGTATGTAGCATAATCATAATGCACAGCTGGGGGCTTACCAGGAGAGAATAGAGACAGCATTGCTACTATGGTTTCATCCGCATCCTCCATTCCCTTGAATCCTAGGGCATAGCTGATCAAATCCACTAACATCCTGCCCAATTCATTCAAGTAATGATACCCAATAGGAAGAGTTCTGACAGATTCAGAGCCTGGTCTTACAAATAGCTGATTGATTTTAATGAGTTGGTCGCTTGACAGCTTGCTCCCTTTCTTTATCAAATTCTGAATATGGAGTGGGGTCAATTGCTTAGCAGTATGGAAGTGCAGCATTTCATTTATACTCTCTGGGGTGATGTGGAACAAAACTAAGCCTGAGGGGCTAATGACAGCTCTTCGGCTTGGGTCATAGCATTCCTGGCAGCTGTGTATCAACTCTGGCATAGGATTTACCTGGGGGAGGTTGTAGATTGGCAGGTTTGAGTCCCAAATCCCCAAGATGTCTGCTCCACTCAGGTGCTGGGCTTTCAACTCATTCAGCATCTGGATATTATACTTGGAGCCCATAAGAAACCAGTCCAGCATTTGATAATCCATATCTCCCAGGGCTTTCCACTCCAATTCCTGGTGAGGGGCATTGAGGGGCTTGATGTTGAGAGCAATGGGAGTCTCCATGATCTTCTTCAAAGTTCAACAATTGTAGGTGGATGGTTTAATGGAAGCAACACAGAATAAAAGTGATTTTCTGTAAAAACAGTTTGTATCTCAGGTACCAGAGGAGGAATTTACACAACAGCAGTTGAAATACTATTTGTTTTAGGAGCAGGGCTTCTCTATGGTCTCACTGTGTCCTCTTTTAGTGGGAGAATTGAGTTTGACAAGAAATTTGCCGGGAATACACAGTGAATGATGCTTTTGAGCGAAATTGCAGGTATTAAGGCTTGGCTGATGTTTTTGGACTTCACAGTTGCAAATGTGGATGTGCAGAGGGAAATGGCCGGTGAAAATATAATTTTTATGGTCTCCTTAGCCCTCTGAGTGACTTTAATTTCAATAACAGGCGTATGGAGGGCAGCAAGTGGTAAATACCTGTTAATTGACGAACAGAAGTCGTATGGGCGTGCAGGGTTGGAGCTGTGGAGGTCGCCTCGGTCAATCGAGCAGGTTGGCGAAAATTTGGACGTAAACGCTCATGCAGAGAAAACAGTAGAGAAATGCGCAAATAATGAAAAAATAGACGTTTTTTGGCTTAATATGGGCTTTTTTATGATTTTGGCGCTTTTTAGTGATGATGTCAGCATGACGTCATTGGTGGGCCAAAGTGAGGTGACGTCAGCTGACGTCATCGGGTGACGTGGCAGTACACTGTTGGTCCATGGGGGCGATGAGGTGGCAGCCATGTCAGCAGCCAGGTGGACGAATAACAGGGGCGAGGACAAGCGGATATGACGTGGCGAAGCATTAGTGGAAGACAGATGGCAGTTAGGACTGTAGCGGTTACGGTTAAGGCTAACCGCTACGGTCTCTCGGGGCGGTTTGGGTACGGCGCTGAAAGTGTCAGGCCTGGCTCCGAGAGACCTTATTGCTTGACGCGTGGAGAGGCCCTGACGTGACGCAACGTCACCTTCTCGGGCGGTAAAGGACGGCTGCGGGGGCTGCTCCGATATCATCGTGGATCGTCGGATCTTCGGGCCTTGATCCGACGGCGGGCGGAGCATCAACATGCTCGGGTTATATGCGAGGGCGGAAAGCTTTGGGTTGTGGGTTTTTTAGTGGTTTTTCAATGTTTTTCCATTTAAACAAACTGCGCGCTAACTCTTTGGAAATGTGCCAGAGGCGGGTTTTTTGACTTTGGGTAATTTTTGCAAGGATTTAAGGGTAAAAGAGGGTTTATAAGGGTTTTTCAATGCAAATGGCGGTTTGAGGAGCAAGTTGGCTTGTAGCAAAGGGGGAATGGGACGTGATAGGTTCACCAAGGTGACCAGAGGTCACTTTGGTTCCTTTTGAAGAACATATGGCTATAATGCCAAGGGGAGGAGTATTTATAGAATTTGGGGCTTTATACACCATAGTGTTAATATTATTTAGGGGAAGGGTAAGATAGGGGAGCTATATAGTAGAATTAGAGGTTAATATGAATGAGGGAGCAAATGAAGGGGATCTCACTGAGTTTATCTGTAATTGATTTAGTTTTGAGAGTAGATCAAAATGAAAAGATCTTAGACAAGAAATGTGGCCTTTGTATGAACAAGAACCACTATGAAACCATGATCTTTCTCCATAAATCTCAGCTGAAAAGGGAATGTTAATAATGGAGTGAAGGGGGAAAGGGAGGTTAGTCATGCTCCTTGCTGCAATTCGATGGAATTAACCACTTTGTCCATTGAGAGATTTTGCCTTGGCAATACATCTTTTGACATATGTGCAATGGTGAAAATGCCCTTTCTGCAACCACAACTACTTACCCAGCTATTTTCCTAGCATTTTTTGTTTCTCCATTGGAGGGTGCACTTGGAATTGCAAACCCTTACTTGCCTATTCTTTTCTTTGGCTTTTTCTTTATTCTTTTCTATCTACTTCTACCCTTATCTCTTCCAAGGTCCCAGATTAAGCTGTTGGGAACCTTTACTTCTCTACCTAAACTACTTGTCTGCCAAGATTAAACAGTTTGGACAGACTCCTTTCTCTATTTTAAAACAGAAAATTTAAATATGGAATGACCCAGTTTAAACTGTTGGATCATCCATCAAAATTGGAATAAGGTCATCAACATTGAAACACTTTACACACCTTCTGTTCTTTAGGAAATATGGGATGTTTGTGATACCAAAGCAGAGTATATTTGGACTTTCCCTTGACAATCATGAAATATGAAACCTATTGGTATAGGTATCCAACAACTCGGAATTGGAAAATAATGGTACAGGATGCAAGTCATCCACCAGGGCTGGGCCCTTAGCCTCCAGGGACGCACTGCTGTAATTACTCCAAAATCAAAGACGGAATAGCAACAGAGTTTATGTATTAATCATGAAACAGTGTTACAATAATCGCTCCTTAAAGAGAGTCAATGATCAAAGTTTAAGTTACAACAGTGAATTTCATAAAACAACAATAATCCGCCCCTTGGGCTAGCAACGCTATCCCTTTTTATAGCAACCAAGTGGAAATACCAAAAATACAAATATTCTTTAAGGTAGCAATCCCTCAGGATCAAAGGATCCCGAGGGATTTGCCATATCATTATTTCTCAGTTATCTCTTTGTTCTCTTGCACCGATTTGGTATCTCCTCTTCCTTTTCCTGGCCTATGTGCTCCGATCTGGATTGCCTCATTTGGATGCAGTTCCCTGTCAAAGGGACAATAGTTGATTTCGTCTTGTCTTTTCCTTTGGAATGTCGATCTTCCAATTTCTTCCTTTTCTGCATGGGAAAAGGTAATAATTAGTCATTTTACGTTACTCACAAATCTTCTAAACTTTATCATAATCTTTCACCATATGCCCATTTCATAATGTAAAGAAGTTATGAATTAAAGGAAAAGATAACGAAACAAGTGGCAATTACATACCTTTTCTAATGCTCAACAATTACATCATTCCCCAAAAATTCCACCTGAAAAACCATCCAGAATTGGCCTAAACTGGACCATACTGACTGCTCCACTGTCAGGGTGTGATGCATACCAACTTTTACACTAGCCAGGTGTGATGCATACTGATGAGGCCTTCTATAGGGTGCAATGAGTGAAGATGGACAAATGTCTGGGACAATTTTCTAAGTGGATGCTCATAGAATCTTCTAAAAACTTCCCCTATGACACTTACCTCTCTAAATTCGCCCCAAATATGAGTAAGAGATCTAAACTCCAGTTATCTCCCCTCTTGTGGAATCAAATATAACAAGTGGAATGACACTAATCAAATCCCAGAGATGACTCACACCCTTGCACACATCTATAAATGGGTCCCTCATCTAAGAGATCCAGAGGCTGGAATATTGTGAATTGTAAGTAGGTGCTGATATTTTGTATTTGAGAAAGAGAATTGTATTTTTGGGTGATCTTGCTATTTCATGAGGTGAAGAGGGCTTTGATGCTGGGAGGATGATGCTAGATCAGACAACTGGGTTGTAATTCTCCCTTCTACTTAATAAAGTTCTTCGAGTTTTCTTCCATATAACTGTGCAATTGTGAATGTTATTATTTGTGAATGCCATTGTATGTTCATTATATTTCTGATTCTGTAATGATTATCGTATAATAGATAAAGATGCTTTGACGGTTCTTTATTACTGTGTTTCTATAGGTACTCTCCAAGCGGGATAAGTACGGAGAGGAGTTTCAAGTTTTGTCAAGGGGGAGAAAGATCAAGCAAGGAGTTAATTGGAAGATCCAAGTTGGTTCCTTTATCCTTCTCTTATCTATTATGCATAGAAGAAATCATGAATTGATTTAAACTGTTGTTTCTAGGATAGCTGCCAAACCTAGAGGGCTAGGCGATCAAAATGACACTAGCTTTCCTAGAAGCAAATTGGTGACTCCATTGGGGATCGATAGATTTTTGTTTATTTTTGTTGTTTGTTTTATAAACTATAGACGGAGCCTAAAGTGAGCCAGGTAGCCTTCGAACTGCTCTTGCTTTGCAATTGCATAGTAGATGAATGCTGCTTTAGTCAATCTTCTGTTTAGTTTATGAATTAAACATTTTACTTACAAACATTCTAGATGCCCTTTTGGTAGCTCAGTAACCTCTCAAGATCATTCCTTTGTACTTTACTCTTTACTATCCATCATAGATCAGCTTAACTCACTTAAATCAGCTGCAAATTTGAGCCAAAACCCATTTTAGTTGCACTCCCTGGCCCATCGCACTGTCTATCACTATGAACCGATATGAATTGCACCTCTCGAGCTTGCAAAGTTCCATGAATCCCTATTTCTGTGAAGCCTAGGTGTGATGACTGACTGAACCTATTTCCATTCTTGAAATTTGGGGTTTTTGTCCTTGTTTTCAGTTCTGTTTAGTTGATTTGCTGCTTATGAACAATACCTCCTTACTGAAGCCTCTTCGCATCACATAGATCAGCCTCCATTGATTAGGAGTAGTAATTTTTTTAATGTATTTGCCCATCATTTACAATCCTTTGTCGAAAAGTTGCTTAAAATGATCTGTCGTTTTGGTACAAAAAGTGTCATAACTGTCGTTTTGTGTCAAAAAGAGAAGTGTCATTGAGTCTTCCTTGCCTAGATAGTCGATTGAACTTTTTATCAAGTATTTGATTTGATTTGTTGATATTTGAAGTGTCAAAAGAATTTTCTATTCAAAATTGAAAAGTGTCGTTTAGTCTTCCTTTCTATTTTGAAAAAGAAATTGTCGAAAATGTCGCTTTGAAAGAAATATTTCAGGTCTTTGCTATACTTAGTTTTCCTTTTTTGAAATTTTTTCACATTAAGGGGAACGAAAAACAAATACATGCATTTGCATTTGCATTTAGTTTGTGTGAAAAAAATGGTTTAGGAAAATGCACTAGTGTGTGCTCTTTGCTCTTTGTTTGGAAGAATTGTAATCTTCTTTCCCTAGTAGTTAGGATTTTCATTGATCAAAATAAACAACGATTGTTTATCATTGTAGATTGAATTTTTAGAAATTTCAAATCAACATCATGTGGTGAACCATTGAAAGGCAAACTTTAAACAAGATCAACTCTAAAATAAATTTCAATGAACTTAACAACGCTTTGGAACTTAACGCAACACATCTAGAAGTCTAGGCTAGAGACATGTTTCGGCGTCGTAAAATCTAGTAACTATCATTTTCATTGAAGGTTGGGTGATTCCTCCTCCTTGATACGACAAGTGCTAGCACAGACTTGTGCTCCTTGTACCATCGAGTATATATTGGGAGACCACAATAGGCTTATATCCTTTATCCATAGGAAGCCGAGTTTGCCGCCCTATCGATCGCAATGCACTAAACACGACATTTGGGAAGATTGACTGTTGTACATAAGTCCTTGGTAATTTCTCTTTAATTTATCACCAAGGTGTATTTTGAAGTTTTACGATTGGTTTTCTAATACCTATATCTAGATTTTCCAGAGTAGTCACTTTCGTTCCTTTTCGACTCTTTAAAAGAAAAGGTCCATCTAAGCACTTGTCACTTCAGGCTCATTAAAAATCAAAGGGGACTAGAGTCATCAAAGCATCTTTAAAATTTATTAATTCGGAATAACATTATTTTCCCTTTAATTTTGAGTTGATCAAGTAATCTGCAATCGTGGAAGAAAGTCAATCAAAACCCCGTCGTTCGCTGAGACTAGCAAGTCAACTGTCTTTGACTCCAGAAACGAAGCCATTCCGGGAAAAATAGTCTTGTTTAATTGAGTCCAATTCATCTGGTTTATTTGAAACTTTTGTTTCAACATCGTCAGAGACTACAATTACTCCGAGCATTTCTGGTACATCTACCTTTAGAGAAGAAGTTCCGTAGTTACAAGAGGACATTAGAACTGATCCTAGTGTAACGGTAGACACTTCAATACATGAAATAGCTCCATCTAGCGTTGATCCAAAAACTGAAGTTCAATTACCTGAACATATGGAAGTTGAGTTTCAGAATTCAGAAGGTGTCACCCCTCCAGTATCTGTCACTGCAGAAGCTATACCTTCTTTGGCCCCAAAAATCTTCTACGGACCTGACGGTCTACCTCTTCCACCTAGTCTAATTGCTATACAGGATATAATAAAGGATCTTCCATCTAGTGCCCCATTACATTTTGAAACTGGTATTCATCTATATCCTTCTACTCCTAATGTTAGTTCTTTTAATCATCCTTCATCGCAAGTTCCTGTCGAATCGCTAGGAAATATTTTGGATAGACTAAACATGTCTGAGCAACCATCAACATCTAGGACTGTGTCATCTAATACATCTACAACAGAACTTCCTACTGCCATTCCTACAACATTTTCTAGTATACCATCTGTCCCAGCTAGTTATCAGTCACTAGCTGGAGTCCACTCAGGGGCTGTTTTGACGACATGGTCTATTCCTATTTGTTCATCCGGAGTCCCATCTAGTATTTCTTATGTTGAAACTCAGAAAATTGATCTTGCCTACCAGTATCAATTTGGGAAGACCAGTCTTCAAAGACCGATATATCCTTTGAACACTGGACTACTGCCATATGGAGGGCAATATGCTTTTTCATTGTTCCCTCCTGGAGAACAACCATATGAGAGTTTACAACAAAATTTAGGTTAAACTGGAATTACTTCCAGTGGTTGGGTACTGATACTGCCACAACAACCAAGGGTTGTATATTCAATGCAACCAACCCAACCTATGTCAAATATTCCCACTACACTTGCTATTGTGACTATGTCGCAAGTACAAGCACTGCCAGTTGTGTCTCAACCTCAAGTATCTCAGGTTTCAATACAATAGCCTCTTGTCTCTACAGCTCAATCGCAACCTCAGGTTAGTGTTTCCTCACCTGGAATGAATTAGGCTCAAATGGGTATTATCACTTTGCATCTTGGTCAGTCTTCTAGTATTGGGCAACAAAAAATGGTCCAACAACCATGGCTGGTACAATACCAACAACCACAATTCCAGCAAACCCAACCTTAGCTTGGGCTTGGTCAATATCAAACCTACCAAGGACCTGAGCAACAAGGCTTTGTAGGTAATGGACAACCACATTTTCAAAATGGTTATCAACAACCACACTACACTGGTTATGTCCAACAACCTTATCAAAGTTATCAGCATCAGATACATTATGCTGGTATGCAAAGACCTATTGCTCAAGTGATTCCAACTTATCCTGGGTATGCTTCACCTAACCTGAATCAACAGTTTCCTTTTGTAGCAACTCTAGAATTACCAGATTTGAACCAGCTGACAAATGATCCAATTGCATACGCCCCTTGGTGGCTAGCGATTCCTCATAAACTTCCCTCTGATATTCCTAAATTCAATGGAAATCCAGGTGAAGACCCATCGAATCACGTAATGACTTTTCATTTGTGGTGCTTTTCTAACACCCTGAATGATGATTCGATTAGGATTCACCTTTTTTAGAGAATGCTCACTGGTCCGGGAGTGAAATGGTATATTTAATTGCCTAGAGATTTGTTTGATAACTTCAACACGCTTTCCACTACCTTTCTAACCCACTTTGAGTTACCCATAAGGTACGAAACGGGAATAGAACTCCTTACCAACTTTAAACAGACCACGTCCACTCACATATCTGATCATATTCATGAGTGGAGACGTCGTCATCAAATGGTAAAGACGTATGTTCCTAATCAACTTTTAGCTAAGTGGTTTATTAAGTCCTTATTTCCTTCTATCACTAGGGACGTGGTGAAAGGAGGAGTTGTCACCAAAGAGCAAGTCATTGCTCGTGCCCAGTATTTAGACTTGATCTATACTTAGTCTGGCACGCTCTACGCCAAAATTCCTGATGCTCCTAGACCAGAATTTTCCATTCCCCCCCTCCTAAATCAAACAGGGACTCTCACGCCAGTGATGGCATGATCGGTGCCTCAAGCATGCAAACCGCAAAGGCTCCATCTATTAAAGCCCTTGCAGTTTCTAGTAAAAAAGAAAATTACAAACCTCTAGCCTCGGAGATTAATGTTGTGTCATCTGACAAGGGAAAAAATCCAAAGCACTGGGGGGCAAGAAGAAAGGGAAAAATAATAAGAAGAAACAGGAAGATTCAACTCCTGAAAAATCTTCTGAGAACCCTACTGGGCAAAAGAAACCTCATTATCTATGTTACATATGCAACGATGACCATTGGAAGAAAGATTGTTCACATCGAGATGAGGTTGCGAAATTTTTAAAGACTTCAAATACCTCAGCAATGTTGACTGATCCATTTCCGAACCCATAAACTAATTTCGTTGCTATCAATAATGCTTCCACATCCCAAGTGCTTATGCTATCCATCTCAAAATAGAAAAATGATGCTTTGATATTGACAAGGAATAAAGACTATGGGAATCCATCATCGTCAAACAACCAGGCTACAGATCAACCTAGTAGTTTGACAACAACTTCGCCAGAAGTTGTTCCACCCATTATTCCTGAATTAACAATAAAGCCACCAAAGGGAGTCATACATAAATCAACATTTAATCCTCGTGCTCAAGCTGCACAAAATTATAATATAGTGGAGGATCTGGCTCAATCGCCATCTGCTATGTCGACACTTGAGGTACTGCAGAATTGCCCCTCCCAAAAGCAGGCTTTGTTATCAACAATAGGTGGGATTGATCCAATAGATTCCAATCTTGTGGCCTTTAATCATAAAGGATATACACCTCAGTTACTGGCCCCACTCACTTTCCTTATAAAGGTAAAATCCCTCAATAAAATTGTTCATCGAAAAATTATTGATGAGGGGGCACCTACCTGTATTATTTCAATGAGTTGCTAGAAAACTTTAGGTTCACCACCCTTGTCGTGATCATCAATGACATTAAAAGCATTCGATGGAAGAACATACACGCTGTATGGGATTTTAAGTAACTTACAAGTTGAAATGGGGGACAAGACAGTAAAGATTGAAGTCGGGGTCACTGATGGAAACCTTGATTACAATATTTTATTGGGAAGATCCTAGATTTATGCTATGGCTGCCATTGAGACTACATACTTTAGAAAGATTGCATTTCCCTTCCAAGGTGGGATCACAATCATCGACCAACTAGCCTTTTTTCCCAACAGTTCACAAGCTACTGGAAGCATTCCATTGATCCACGGAAGTCATCAATCACTTCAAAATGTTGGAGTAAGTCTCCTAAAATACCCTTCCTTAATGGGCACTTTTTCCCTCCTACCTCCACTTGGACTTGCGGAAGTGGCCACAGTGGAAACCTGTCATATGATATCTTCTACAATTAGAAAGAACTCTGACAATTTTGTTAGTGCGGATAACAGCGAGGTGTTGCCTCCAAGCCCCATAGAATATTTGTAGCAATCAATTTTCTGGGCCTAGGTGGCAAACCTGAATCAACACTCAACGAGTGTTTGGATTGATAGGTCTTTAGAGTATGGTAGCTCTACCGATCCCTGGTCTCATATACATTCTATAGACGAAGGAATCATCCATTCAATGATGATAGGAGAGACGTCGTGGGAAGATTACCACCATCGTTCCCACCTTCAAGATAACAATGAAGATTATTCGAGCAACCTTAATCATCCTTCAGTTTTTTATTTTTTATCGAATACTGT
The DNA here is from genome assembly GCA_031772625.1 of Pinus tabuliformis. Lineage (NCBI taxonomy): Eukaryota > Viridiplantae > Streptophyta > Pinopsida > Pinales > Pinaceae > Pinus > Pinus tabuliformis. The sequence goes on from CM062816.1 coordinate 149,805,268, forward strand.
AAATACAGTAGATTCCGAGTGAAATCTATCCAATATTGAAGAAACTATCACCATTAATATCTCGACCAAACCTAATGTTGTAGAGAATATTCATGTTGGCAAATCTTGTTCTCCATCAGAACTAGAAATTTACTGCGCTCTCTTTCACGAATTCAGAGATGTCTTTGCATGGTCATATGAAGAAATGCCAAGCATTGACTCAAGAATTGTTGAACATGAAATCAAGATGTATCCAGATGTCAAACCAGTATGACAACAGCTTTGAACTGTCCATCCAAAGAAAACCGCTGCCATTAAAGCAGATGCTGAAAAAATTTTGCATGCTGGTTTCATTTACCCTATTCTTCTCACTGATTGGGTATCGAATATTGTTCCTGTAATGCAAAAACAAGGAACAATAAGAGTGTGCATCGATTATAGGGATGTAAATCAAGCGTGTCCAAAGGAAAACTATCCTACATGCTTCATCGACTAGATAATTGATGAATGTGCTGGATGCGAAATCTTTTCATTCATGGACGGATTTTTCGGATACAATCAAATCAATATCAACCCACAGGACCAGTCAAAAAATGCATTTATATGTCCGTGGGGCACATTTGCGTATTGTAAATTACCTTTCAGTTTGAAGAACGCAGGGGAAACTTTTCAAATGGCAATGAATTATTCCTTCCATGACATCAAACACATCGTTCAACCGTATCTCGATGATCTATCGGCTCATTCGTGAAAGCAGACTGATCATCCACAGCATTTGAGAGCCATATTTCTATGTTGCCGACACTAAAGATATGACTCAATTCACACAAGTGTGTGTTTTGTGTTGGTTCTAGTTGACTACATGGTTTCATAGTTTCTAAGGACGGAATTTGACTCGACCCATTTAAGGTTCAGGCAATCCTTGACATGCCTCCACCCTTAAATTTACTTCAAATACAGAGACTCCAAGGCAAAGCTAACTTTCTGAGGAGGTTCATTCCACATTATGCTGAACTCGCTAAAGGTTATACACGTCTTTTGAAAAAAGAAGTACCCTTCCACTGGGATCAGGTTGCACAAGCTTTCTCTAATGCTTTAAACGATTCCCTGATAAAAGCATCATTAATGTACACTCTTGACTATCAAAAAGACTTTAACCTATATCTCGCCACGGCAGATACGACCATCGCCATGGTTTTAGTGCAAGAAGATAGTGGAATTGAACATACAATATACTATTTAAGTCACAACCTTAATGATACAGAAATAAAGTACTCTTATGTTGAAAAATTGGCTTTAGCATTTGTTCAAGAAGTACAGAGATTTCGACACTACGTTCTCTTTCGCAAAACTACCATTATGTTAGATTGCAACCCTATGACCTACATTCTATCGCATCAATTGCTGGGGGGAAAATATTCCAAATGGATAGCCATTTTGCAAGAGTTTGATCTAGAATTCACCAAATCCAAATCAAAGAAATCTCTCATCTTTGTGGAGTTACTTTGTGACCTTCCCTCGTCATCCAACGATTTAACATCCAAAGAAACAATCGTGGATGAGACTCTGTTTCTGATATCGTCAAGCGATCCATGGTATGGGGATACACTAGTCTATCTCCAAACCCAAACTTTTAGGCCTAACACCTCTCACTCTGAATAGCGATGTACTCGATACCAAGCCAAAGATTACCTGATCATTGGCGATACACTTTACCGTTGTGGTGTCAATACAGTTCTACGAAGGTGCCTCATGCATGAGGAGGCCGAAAAAGTTTTAAATGATTGTCATTTAGGTGCTTGTGGGGGGCATCTATCTGGTTACACTACTGCACAAAAGATATTACGAGCAGGTTACTTCTGGCCCACCATATTCAGAGATTGCATAACTGCAGTTAGAAGTTGCCATGCTTGTCAGATTTTTGATCGCAAAACCAGATTACCACCTGCACCACTGCATCTAGTAGTTGTTGTTGGGCCATTCGCTAAATGGGGCATTGATTTCATGACATGTAACCCCACCTCGATTGGGGGGCATGGGTATTATAGCTGCTTCCAACTATTTTACAAAATGGGTTGAGGCGATGCATACATTAAACAACAACGGCGAAACGACTGCTCTTTTCTTTTTTAATCATGTAGTTTCTAGATTTGGTGTTCCACAGGCTATAGTCATAGATCATGGGTCACATTTTTGCAATCACATGATGATTGAATTGACTGCCAAATTAGGATTGTCCCACGATAGTTCTACTCCATATTATCCGTAGGCTAACGGACAAGTTGAGGTAATCAACAAAGTCCTCAAGCGCATGTTACAGAGAATGATTCGAGTCCACAAACGGAATTAGCACTTAATCCTATCCTCAGCTCTGTGGGCATATAGGACTTCGGTGAGAAATGCGACCGGATTTACGCCTTTTCAATTGGTGTATGGTCTGGAAGTTGTCTTGCCAATTCAGTGCAAAATCTCATCCCTCAAGCTTGCAATTGATCTGCTTCCCGAAACTTTTGAAGAAGAGGCTTGTTTCTTGGAACTAATCCACCTAGATGAAACCTGTTGTGATGTCGGTTAGCTAATGAAGCACATAAGAAATGTGTCAAGGTGCAATTTGAAAAAAATGTTAAGACTCGTGTCTTCTCAGAAGGTGACCTGGTCTTGCTTTATGATCAGGACTCCAACAAATTAGGAGCGAGTAAATTTGAACCATTATGGATGGGGTCCTACATTGTTATATGGGTATTGGCAAAAGGAGCCTACGAGCTGGTCGATTACGATGGGATTCCACTATAACAGCCCAGAAACAGGTTGTATCTTAAACGTTACTATGCTTGATTAAGTATAGTAAACTCATTATACATATGCTTTTATTGAATTTTTTGTGTTTTCTTTTAGAGTTGTCATTTTGGTTGGGTAATCCAATTCACATTTTGTTGCAGATGTCAAAATTTTTGGAAACATTTATTGGGTACGTTGACGGAGCTAGTCGTAGTATGCAAAACCTATCTTCTGCAACATGGGCCATTTTTGCTCCAAGCTGTGAGTTAGTGAATTTCTGGGGGATATGTATTGGCTGATCAATGAACAACATCGCTGAGTATAGCATGTTGATTGAACTTCTCTTTGATGCCATTTCACATGGCGTATGCCGACTCGTTGTCAGGCTAGATTCACAACTCATCATTCTACAGCATACTGGCGTTTATTTCGTTCAGAACCCAGCTATTTATCGCATGTTCCTAAGAGTCAGGATTCTGGAAAGACAATTTGGTTCCATTCAATCTTAACACATTTCAAGAAACTTAAACACATTGACAAATTCATTAGCAAACTATGTGTTAGATAGACATTTGCAACGTTTGTAAAGAAAGCATTTTATATCAACATCTGCATCAGGATTGCGTAACTTAACCAAAATAAAACTCCAAAAATAAAAAATATATAGTTGTTTATAGTTTTTACAAAATGTTTTGTGTCCAAGATAAAATCGATCATCTGACCAAGAAACTCAAAATGAATGTAGAAAAGCATCCTAGACTAATGATGCTGGTGATAACATGTCACCACCTATGCGATCATGCGTAAGAGCCTGGTCCATTGAATTGGCACACCAGTAGTGTGGTGTTGTAACCTCAAAGGTAACTCATTAGTCCTGACATCCTAAATACTGAGAGTGAGGCCCTCGATCTGATCCTGCAACACTGCCAGGGTCTCTAATATGTCCAGATCCCGAAGGACGGCCCTCCCTATAGCCTCTCCTGCTGGAGCGTCATCTATTGCCCATGGGCGTGCCACTGGTCACACTGGTCCAATATCTGCACACACATATGCGTTTGATTAGTCTTGATAACATTAAAAAACACAAAATCATTATAAAACGCATAAATAAAGATATGGTCGAATCATTTTACCTATAGCACTCCACTACTTGCTAGCTGGTAATGCCAAATCCGGGTCGCCTCGGAAATCCATCCCGACGTATGGATATTCCGCAAATACCACCTCCTGATGGTCAAACCACTCGAAAAAGGCATTAGAGAAAGAAATATGTGATTGACTGACATGTCTGGCCATAAGATCAACCCATCTCTACATCCGTGGTTCCCTCGGTGCTGGCAATCCCAGTGAAATGTTCTGAGGCTACATCAGTGGAATCCTCTCCAAAGCAAAAGCAGTCAATATGGAACCGTAGCCAAAATTCTTGGTTCTTCCATTCTTTACTTTGGAAAGTTGTTCTTTTATGATAGGAAGTATCGCCTCACACCAGTTGAACACCTTCGGTTCCAGGAATTCCAAGGCATATTGCATGTAAGATATGTTTTCCAAATGTAAAGCCACACTGTCAGCCAATCTAGCAAAGGTAAATAAAATGGTCCTCAAGGGCCGATCAGTGACATCCCAGATATTTATCTTTCCATCTCTGCTGGGTTGAGATCCATCTCTGCAGAACTAACGAATATAGTCTTTCACAGATTCACCTCCACGGGCAAAACTTGATAGTGAAAGAGGGGCACCACGCCTTGACAAACCCATCAGAAAGTAAATGTCCTCGACTGTCAATGGAATAGACTTACCTCTGATCTGGAATACCTGGTCAATCGGATCCCAAGCATCCATAAAATACTACAACAAACTGATTTTTTGCCTCATGCTGGATATGCGGAATAACTTCAGCAAGCCACAGTTTCGTAATGCAGCAACTGTGCCCTGGTCATGTAAAGCAATCATGTCCTCCTCTTCATGTTCTCGTTCATGCCATGTGACGACCATCTTGATCCAACAAATGTCTAAAATGAAGACAAAATATGAGTTAGGATCCAAAGTTGATCAAAAACAGGCAAAAATTTGATGAAAAATCACTGTGTAAAGTTGCCTTTCTATGCCCACCACACCCTGCCTTTGAGTAAGGCAGGATGCATACTGACTGGCCTGTTGGCAGCTTAGTATGAATCACACCTTTTGATACAGGCTAGGTGCAATGATTGGGGAATGAGATCTTTGAACCCTAGTGGCCCAGAAAAGTGGAAAAACTAGCTCAGGATCAGGAAAAGATCGAATGAAAATGAAGATCTCAGGGTTGGTTCCTACCTGGCCCTGACGGCACATAAAATAGTCCACCGAATCTCCTGAAATTGACTGGTGAAATTTGAGGGGGAAAACCACTCCAGAGCTCCAAAATCCCAAATTTGAAATGAAATGATGAAAATGAAAGATAAAACTACTTTTTGTATTTACTATTGACGTACTTCAAGTAAAATGTTAGTTTTAGTTCATTTTTCCTACATATATGTGTATTTCTAATCAATTTGATGGAGTGATTGAGAAGGTTAAACAACCGTCAAAAGAAACTCATGTGCTAAACAGTGAATTGAACATCTTTGACCAACTTAACCAAGCATATGTTTATTCGTTTCAAGCTTGTAAACACAATGAAACCCACACCGAGCATAGTTCCCCCCACGGTTCAAGCTCGTTAAAAGATGAACCCACCTTCAGTAAATAACCTCTGTGATTGCCATGCTATCATCCTTTTGAGCCTTGGTTGTGTACCTCCCATCACCTCCATTCTTTTGGCCAATCATACTCTTCCACTTGGTTGTTTACCATTTTGAGGAACAGCTGCGGTGAGTGGTCCTATTAGCCAACCTCTTCCTAGAAATCACCATTTTTGAGAATTTTCAACTTGGAAATAGTTTCTACCCTAAACACCACTCGTTCCTAAAAAACATGAGCCTTCTTTAAACCCTTTTTAGACTCATTAAATATGAAAATATTTTCAAGTGATTGGCCTTTCCAGCTCGTTGAAGTGACTAGAAGAGCCATCACTCCTGTATATTTTAAATACTTTTCAGACCTGAGGGATTATCTCATGAAAAAGTTCGAGTGCTTGTATTTTTCGGCTCATTAAAGTGATCGAAAAGTCATCCCTTTTGTATTATTTTAATCTTTTCCAGACTTAAGGGATTATCCTACAAAAAAGAACTGTTGGATTTTCCTTTTCGTCCCTTTTCAAACTCTCTACATATGAAAAGGACTGAGTTATCCTTGTCATTAAACTTGTTAAAACAATAGCAACAAAATCGTCTAGGCGAGACAGAGTTTCATTTTCATCCCTTTTCAAAATATCTAAACATGAAAAGGACCGAGTTATCTTTGTCGTTAAACTCATTAAAACAATAGTGACAAACTTGTCCACTCAGACAAGAACGAGTTTCACTGTCGCTAGACTCGTTAAAACATAGCGACAGGTTTGCCCGAAGGGAAAATTATAGAACAAGCATATGTTATCCTCGTCAAGCTTGATAAAAATAAAGAGGTATTGGTCAGCAATGACTGGGGAAAAAGGGAAGAAAACTTGAAAACTTTATGGTAGCAGGTTTCTCTTGAACATGACACTTTCACTCCATCACCATGATTGAGTCCGGTTGGGTTATTCTGTTCACTGGTCACTTCACCATTGGTCCTTCACACCATCGATTTTTGGGGTTAACGCTACCAATCCATCTCAGTGTCGCCGATATGTTCAAGAGAAGTCATTCATTTGAGGACTCACCATCCAGTTAATGCCTCATCCATTGTAATACCTTCAAACTCCATTTTTCATGACCGCCATTCCTGAACCTTGTGTCGTCAGATCGTTTTCACCTCCAGAAAATCATTTGCTTCATTTCGTGTCATAGACATTGGATACATCAAGGCCCTCCTATGACGAGTCACTTCTTGTCAACATCAGTTCATTATCCAAGAAGTTGACTTAAAAACAACCCTTTCAGTGCTTTGAAGCTTGCATGCCTCAATGGCAAGTTTCTCACTTTCGGCGACGAGTTGACATCAATGGCCTTCAACCGAAAGATTTTGCATGTTGTTCGACATCGAATCATATATTCACACCATGTGAATTATACTATAGTACCTTGAGGGTCATTATCATTATCGGTGATTCCTCTCATGTCTATTAACAGCTTACATTATTGGCTGGTAATCAGGCGATGTCTTTCCATGTTCGACTTCAAAACATCTTTTCACATGGATCAACTTGTACATCGGGCAAAGATTGAATGAGTTTGAAGACCCAGATCTAGTTTCATCCATCTGAGCTGTAATATATTCAGGGATATAAAGACATCAAATGTACACAGAAGCTGCACAGATAGTCATAGAAGCCAAGGATGATGGCTCTACATATGAAGAATCACCAGTCTGCAACTGCAGACGATTATCTGTTCTATGTACATGAAATGAATTTATAAAGCTGGGCATGGGAATGCCCGCCTCAGCTAGATTATGAAAATTATATTATGATGATGTGTTGTATTGTATCTGATACAGGTCACCTTCTAGTTTCAAAACCTCGGATCCTCATGATAAAGAATTTCACCCGACATCAAAGATTTATGACTTCATGCTTTAGGGGGTAACTATTATCGACATATTTGGGCACTTCAACCCTAATCTCATATGTTGATAAAATAGGGCTCTTTAACCCCTAAAATAGTTGTTTCATACCCTAAAATAACATGGTCATTTGATTACATCATTCCCCAAAAGTTCCACCTGAAAAACCATCCAGAATTGGCCTAAACTGGACTATACTGGCTGCTCCACTGTCAGGGTGCAATGCATACTGACTTTTACACTAGCCAGGTGCAATGCATATTGATGAGGCCTTCTATAGAGTGTGATGAGTGAATATGGACAAATGTCCAAGACAGTTTGCTAAGTGGATGCTCATAGAATCTTCTAGAAACTTCCCTTTCTGACACTTGCCTCTCTGAATTCGCCCCAAAGATGAGTAACAGATCTAAACTTCAGTTATCTCCCCTCTTGTGGAACCAAATGTAACAAGTGGAATGACACTAATCAAATCCCAGACATGACTCACACCCTTGCACACATCTATAAATGGATCCCTCATCTAAGAGATCTAGAGGCTGGAATATTGTGAATTGCAAGTAGGTGCTGATAGTTTGTATTTGAGAAAGAGCATTGTATTGTTGGGTGATATTGCTATTTCATGAGGTAAAGAGGGCTTTGATGCTGGGAGGATGATGCTGGATCAGACAACCGGGTTGTAATTCTCCCTTCTACTTAATAAAATTCTTCGAGTTTTCTTCCATATAATTGTGCAATTGTGAATGTTATTATTTGTGAATCCCATTGTATGTTCATTATATTTCTGATTCTGTAATGATTATCATATAATAGATCAAGATGCTTTGACAGTTCTTTGTTATTGTGTTTCTACAGGTACTCTCCAAGCGGGATAAGTACGGAGAGGAGTTGCAAGTTCTGTCAAGGGGGAGAAAGATCAAGAAAGGAGTTAAGTGGAAGATCCAAGTCGGTTCCTTTATCCTTCTCTTATCTATTATGCATAGAAGAAATCATGAATTGCTTTAAACTATTTTTTCTAGGATAGTTGCCAAACCTAGAGGGCTAGTCGACACTAGTTTTCCTAGAAACACCTAGATGTGTGTGGAAGATGTTGTATGCCTGGGATCAGTCCGACTGATTTCGCAAACTGGTGAGTGATGGGAGGGACAAAGCGAAGGTGTTGATTTGAAATCTCATGTTAAATTCTTGGGGGTGACGATTAACCAACTGGAGAGTCACCTGTAGGTGAGAGAGAGTGCGAGTTACTGCCTTGACCATATGGTTGATGAATGAGCGTGAGGGGAATTTTAGCCATGTACAACTAGTTGTCCTCCTTCTAGCACCAAAAATGTTGACGGTGTTGGAATCACCAACATTCAAGGGATCACCTCGGTATGAAGTCCCAACTATACCTCATAATGTTTGGTGTGGGAGTCCCATCTAGTATGATGGCCCGGTTTCCATTGTCTTAAGGTTTTTCCTCAACTCTTGCTTGTGAGCACAGTTGAGTGGTATGCTTTGTCTTCGGGAAGTGAGTTTCGCATGCCTGCTGAGTGTAAGTGTACTCGGGTCAATGGTTCCTTCACTATAAAAGGGGAAGATAGTGAAAGTGAGTTCAAGGTTGGATGGGATGCAGTCCCAACTTAGTTAGGAACACACAACACAATAGGACATGCACAACTTCTGGAGGAGTAGTCCACATGGATGTGGCAATCACAACATACAAGGTAAGATAACACGTACAACACTCAATGGATTAGTCTGAACGAGGGAAAATATTGTTACAACAAGCTTCATTTGAAAACGCCTATTTGATGTTGAAGAGAGCAGTCTACACGAGGGGACAATATTAACAACATATACAACACATTTCCATTAATAGATTATGCATTATGACAAATGAAACAGTTTAGATGTAGAATGCAGGTTAAAGAAACATGCACTACAAGTGTTAAAGATCAGTCTTACAAAAAATACAATACATGTGTGAAAATGTGTTGGCCTATAGTAGGCTTCTAAATTAAGTGAAAGTTCCAAGACACATCGTTACACCATACATCACTAATCCCCAGTGTGGGGCATTGGAGCCACTGCTTATTCCTCAAAGAAAATATTACAAAATCTCTTGTCTATGTGGGAGGAGCAGAGGTGAAAATTCCTTTGCATGTATAAATGAGGGGGTATTAATAGACAAGGGTGAAACTCACCCTTGTGGCTATTCGATTACCCTCATGACCATTTGAATTCCATGAATTTTTGAGTTACATGACTTTTTGTTCAACAAGTGGGTCTCTTGGACTTCCACGTTACATCACATTGATTGACAACATAGCCCAGAGTGGAGATGTTGGCAACATGACTCATGACATGACTCGACATGACTTGACATGACAGTGCTAGTACATTCATGTTGTTTCTGGGTGATGGATGCCTTCATGGTGTATCATAGCTTCACCTCCACATGGAAAAGTGCACAAAGTCTTTGATGGTCCTTGGTTTGCTTGATGAAGCTTTTTCATGTTGTTCCTTGCTTGCATATTGGGAGGCTTGACATGCTCATCTATTCGCGAAGGTGCATGTTCATCATGTTCATCCATTTCGCATGCATCAATTGTTCGTTCATTGGTGAACTTGTCCTTTTGCATGTGCTCCCTTCATTCATCCCATTCGTCATCTTGCCATGTTTGTTGGTGTACTTGTACCTATTGTCACTCATAATGAGATGACATCAAATCCAAAACCTCCTAGTCTACCATGAGACATGATCATTTCGGATGTAGGTGACTGGGAGAGGTTTGACGACTGCAGAGCGAGATGATGGTTCTGAGCCCTGCTGATGAAAACTATGTAAGAGTCACTTAGTGATGGAGATGTGCAATATGAGTTGACAGTGATTGTCTATGAGGTCTAGATCGGCTGGGAGGAAAAATTGTGCAAATTTTGGGAGGGACAATTCGGGCTGCTGGAAGGCAAGGAAAGCATGCTCTATGCATTTTTCAGGGACAGCCAGATTTGTGCAATTTTCTAGAGGAACGGGCTAGGCTGCATGAAGGGTCAGTAGACAGAAATTGTGGAGTTTTTTGGGGGGAACTGCCAGGGAGACTGACAGCCAAAACTGCGTAATTCCCAGTGGGAATTGGCACCTCACTGCTGGGGTCATGGGCATCCAAAACTGCAGAATTCCTAGAGGGAACTGCTAGTTGGCTTCTAGAGACACTGGCAACAGAAACTGCATAATTCCTAGAGGGAACCCACAGTCTATTGCTAGGGGCTGCTGGCAAAGGGAAACTACATTGAGTCTAGGAGGTCGACCTGCTAATCCTATCTACGCAATTTTTGATCCTAGTTGACTACTGGGCAGCGGAAGGCCTCCTAATGAACACTGCACAATTTTTGAGATGAACAGTCGGTCGACTGTCGGGATGACTGAATGGGAAAACTGCATAGTTTTGGAGGGAGACAAGGATGGCACTTGGTGTCTATCCAGTCTTTCTGCGTAATTTCCTCAGTCAGCTAAGAGAGTAAAGCCAGTGGCCTCTACGAAAATTTTGAGGGGAGTCAGTCCCGGGGTGACTACCAGATCAAACTATCCAAGTGGCCAGCATGAGGGTTGATTGAATTGCTTGCGAGTAGCATAGCTTGAAAAGACTATCTTGGTGCTTCTGTGTTGTCCTGGTTGGTAGTTGATCGAGTAGAAAGCGGGCTAATGGTTCCATCATTGGGTACGTTTGTGTACTATGTATCATTTATATATGACTTCTCAAAGAATAAATGGATATATTTCCTCAGGAAGAAATCTGAAGTCTTTGACAAGTTCAAAGAATTTAAGGCTTTGGTGGAAAGCCAGATAGAGAAGAAGATAAGGGTGTTGAGGATAGATAACGATAGAGAGCTTTGCAAGAAGGAATTTGAAGAGTTCTGTAAGAAGTGTGTTATAGCATGGAAACTTTATATTCCATACACACCTCATCAAAATGGAGTTGCAAAAAGAATGAAAAAGACGTTGATGGAAAAGGAAAGAAGCATGCTCAGTGGTGTGGGGTTAGGACAAGAATTCTGGGCAGAGGCAGTGGAGACTGCATGTTACCTGGTCAACATATCACATTCGTCAACGTTGGAGGATAAGACTCCACAAGAGGTATGGATTGGTAAGAAAACTTCTCTTTCACATGTGAGGATATTTGGATGTGATGCATATGTACATCTTCCAAAGGAGAAAAGGAAAAGTTGGATAGTAAATATGAAAAATGCATCTTTATTGGGTATAAGGATGGTTTAAAAGGTTATAATATTTTGAACCAAGAAACAAGGAAGGTTGTGTACAACCAAGATGTGGTGTTTAGAAAGGTGAAAGATGTTATTAAACATGAATTCCTACCAAAGGAACCCCAGAAGATAGAGTTTGAGCTAAAGAAGGAAGAATCAGACTCTACAACAGAAGAGGAATCAGAAGATGAAAAGCCACAAACTTTGGCTATGAGAAGATCAATTCCAGAAAGAAGGCAACTAAAAAGGTATAGTCCGTTTGCATTCTGTTCAAAATTTTCTTCATCTATTATTGATGATGATCCCCGAACTGTGAGGGAATTAGTAGATTCACAGGATGTCAAACTCTGGAAAGAGGCCATGGTTGATGAAACGACATATTTGCACAAAAATGAGGCTTGGTATCTAGTGGAGTTTATGGCTAGAAGGAAACCGATTGGCAGAAAATGGGTGTTTAAGAATAAGATGAATGCAGAAGGAAAGGTGGAGAAATACAAAGCTTAATTGGTAGCAAAAAGTTATTCTGCGGTGTCGGGAATTGATTTTGGTGATATTTTTTCTCCTTTTGCAAAGGTGGCTTCTATTAGATTACTTTTATCTGTTGCTGCTGATTTTGATTTTGAAGTAGAACAAATGGATGCAAAGACAACATTTATTTATGGGGATCTGGAAGAAGATATATACATGAAGAAACTTGAAGGCTTTGCAGTGAAGCATAAGAAAGAATTGGTATGCAAGTTAAAAAAGTCTCTGTATGGGTTAAAGCACCCACCAAGGATGTCCTATCATAAATTGGATACATTTATATGGGGACTTGGCTTCGCCAAAAGAAAAGCACATCAGTGTGTGTATTTTAAATTAGTTGGTGACTGTGTTATTTATCTAGTCTTGTATGTGGACGATATGTTGCTGGTTGGAAATGGCAAAGAAATTATCCAGGATTTGAAGACCCAATTGTACTCCAAATTCGACATGAAAGATCTTGGTGCTGCAAACTATATTTTGGGCTGGAAATTAAATGAGATTGGGCAAAGAGGAATCTCTGGCTAAACTGGAGGAGGCATATTGAGACATTATTGCAGAGGTTTAATATGAAAGATAGTAAACCGATGAAGGTTCCTATTCCTATATGTGTAAAGTTATCTATTGAATAGTGTCCCAAGACACAATAAGAGGAAGAGGGCATGTCTTGTTTTCCATATGCAAGTGCATTCGGTAGCCTAATGTATGCAATGGTTTGTACTAGACCAGACATTGCACATGCAGTGGCAGTATTGAGCAGGTTTATGTCAAAACCAGGGAAGGAGCATTGGACAGTAGTGAAGCAAGTTTTCAGGTATTTGTGTGGCACCAGTGATTATGGTTTGTGCTACCAAGGAAGACCAAGATTAGACAAAGTTTTGGACATCCATGGCTTTTTTGATGCATACTAGGTTGGGGATATGGATCAAATAAGATCTACAAGTGGGTATGTGTTTAAACTATTTGGAGGTCCAGTCATTTGGACGAGTAAGAGACAATCTGTAGTGGCACTTTCAACTACAGAGGGATAATACATGGCAACCACTCATGCAAGCAAGGAACTAGTTTGGTTGCAGAGATTGTGTTCAAGTATTGGGTTAGTACAATGAGCTATAAGAAAATATTGTGACAGCCAAAGTTGAATTTTCTTTGCAAAGAACCCTTCTTATTAAAAAGACAAAGCACATTGATGTTCAGTATCACTTTGTGAGGGATATGGTTGAGTAATAAAAGGTGTTTCTGGTAAAGGTGGACACTTTCAACAATACTGCAGATGCATTGATAAAGTTTGTGAGCACTGAGAAGTTCACTTGTTGTAGAGAAGAAATGGGCGTTGCGGAGCTAGATCAATGACTAAGCTCTCATGTGGTCCCCTGTGGAAAAAAGACAACAAGTGAGAGAATGTTGGGTTGTGTTATATTCTTTCCACAACTATTTTTTGGACTCTATGGTAGGTGGGCGGACCTACCTATGGCTTTGTGCATGGATTTAGCACATGGTTTGGGGCATGATAGTTTTCTGTCCATGGTATTTTGTAGATCCAGTCAAGGGAGCTACGATTATGTTCTAATCTAGGGTTAATGGATTGGGTTTTATGGATGATTTGGAATATATATGTATGTATTGTAACATTGAAAGGAATATAATGAAAAATCAATCTGATAGTCCTGGTTTTTTGATCCAGGGGAAAATATCTGGGTATATTTTTTTTATGTTTTATTCTCTCACCATTGTTTATTTTATGTTTTTAGAATTTGTATGTATGTGATTTCTATACAGGGTTAAAACCTATAGAATTGACCTTGATTTCAAATAAAATTTCCTTAATATGCATGAAAAAACTTTAGTATACTTTTTTGGAAGGATCTTTCCATTTGGCGCTTTTGTATATTTTTGTGTTTGTGGGAATTTTCCAACATGCAAAGGGGGGGATGATAAGCAATTGTTTATAATTCCCCTTATCCCTAATTCATTTTTGTGTGCAGTGCACATAGCATATGACCTCTACTTCTTCAATGGTTTGGCACTGGAGTTGGTAGCTGGGGTGTGTGTTGACTCATGACTTGTTTAACTACTAGTTTTCTTAGCTCATGGGCTTAAGAGATTTGTATATGATAGAGATTTGGGATATATGTTGACGCATGAATTGTTTGAAAACAAGTTTTCTTAGCTCACAAACTTAGGAGATTTGTATATAACACAATATCTGGGCCTCGAGCCCATTATTTTGAGAAGATATAATTAAACCTTGCATAGAGACCGGGAGGGAAAGCTAGCTTTAAAAACCAATTTTTTTTCGAAAATTGATAAAATGTAACACCTTCCTCCCACATTTACCCAAGCTAACTGGTGCACTATGATAAACATGTGAGAAAGAGTTACCTGAAATAATTCAAGTCCGCAAGTACATTTAAGGTAGTGGAATTGACAAAGCAAAACCAAACTAACCTTCCTCAAGAGCAACATAACTTTTAGGAGGCCACCAATGCCTCCAGGTGTCCAATCCCTTAGAGAACTTGATGTTGCGTTGAACTAGACCACCATTCTATCCCTTGAAAATAATTCCATATGATTGAGACCCTCTAGTCACTCCCACAACAAGGCTTCCATGTGATTATAGCCTTTTTCAGGCAGTTCTGTGCTAGCGACCCTGGATTCTGAGCCACTTTTTAGGGCTAGGACTCCAGCCGCTGGCCAGAACTTCATGAAACTTACAAAAATGATAAATAACATGATGAAAAGGCCTCTAAAGAAAAACTTTAACAAGGATTTGACTTCACAGGGCCTAGCCATGGCAATCATTTCGTCAAACACATCATGAACATGTAATCTATAGATAGCATAAACACAATTGAGTATAGGGACTTCATACTTACTTAGAATCATAAATAACATCTAGTGCCTCTCATAATAATTGTATTATCATATATTAGGTCATACATTCATTAAAATTTCATTTACAAGAAAAAAAGATGAGATCCATAACTCAAGTCTATCATAAACCATGGTTACAATGAGCAGAATAACAATGATAGAACAACCATTATAACCACATAACAACAAACACACTGACACATAGTACACAAGAGGGAAAGAGATATTATTAACATATGAAAAATGCAACCAAGTCAGGGACTTCCATGTACCACTCGACCATAAATTCGGTTGATACAAATCTTTCTTTTAGCCACTCACCCCCATGCCATAATCCAAGCATGAATGTGTGACTTACAAAAAAACAACCAGGGCTTCCTCAGGAATTACCACAATTCACCAAGATATTCCTAGGGCTAGGCCCTCATTGATACAACTAGGATTTACCGCAATATTTTCAAGGGGTCCCTAGGCCCAAACAAGAAACATACACTATCGGGCTTTACTACAATCCCACCATATACCAGTCGAGGGATCACTAGGTCTATACAAGCATGGACGCCTCTATATATCTCTGCCTTAAACACAAGGAATTTGTCTCTATCCACCTTCTAGGATTTACTATATATCCCTCCATTCACCAGTCGAGGATTCCTAGGCCCAACGAGGGTATACATAATTAGGCTTTACCGTAATCCCACCTTCACCAATCCATGGATTCCTAGGCCGTGTGCTTATCCCTTGAGACCACCCCACTAAGTTTCGTAACCATTTTATAATCCAACTCGATCAAATAAGAGAAAACCCATCACACCATGGTTATCCAAAAATGGAAAGATAAGGCTGAAAACTATTATCACACTTGACAAAACCCATGCCAATGACAACAAGAGAAAAAAAAAACATGGATGTACCATGCATGTCAAAACTAGCAAGGAAATCATACATGCAACACGATACCTAAAAGTAATCCCACTATAGCCACTTGATCTCACTCTTCCTTGCTTGATATTTGCTTCATTTTGCTTTTTTGTCCTTCTGTTGCCTTCTATCCTCCAATGCTAGAGTGCTCCAAGAATACTCTAAGTGTATGAGAGTATGAGAGAGTAGAGAGAATAGAGAGGGAGCTCCAAAACTGAACTGAAAAATGGTTAAACTGACAAAAGGATGTGAGCGGATCCTCATAAGCCTTTTTTATCAATGAGGCCTCTATTTTCTTCATTTCTTTTTTTGTTTCATTTTCCTCCTCATATGCAACTTGTGACCTTTCAACTTCCTTTTATCCTAATTTCCTTTATTTTCATAAATAAAATTCCAATTAAAGCCTCTTTCCTTTTCAAATAATCTTCCATTTCCTTTGTCAATTTCCTTAGGCTTAAAATACCAAATGAACACCCACACTAGGATGTTTTCCCCAACATTAAGCTTGGAATACATGTCCCATGACCTTGGTCTTGTTTTTCCTTTATTAACTTTATTACATGGATTTTTAACCTGAACCTGTTATAAACCCCTCCCCCTTAGGGGAACACCATCCTTGGTGTTCAATGACACCTACAACTAGCAAGACCGCTGAAAACTAAAACATACTGCCCATGAAGCTTTATAAATTAGTTCGATGCAATATTTACACTGATCAACCTGCTGAAAAGAAAAAGAACATGACAAACATAACAATGTGATACCCATACCTCTTACTAGAGCTTTATAACACAACTCATAATAGTATTTACATCCATATACATATATACATATACCAAAACACCATGCCAAAACATATACCAAAAGACATTTTCTCAACGAGTGAATAGAGAAGGATACATAGCAGACACATTAGTACAAAATGGCTAATTGGTTACTAAAATGACGACTAAAATTTGTATATAAATGACTATTTGTTAGCCGGTGACTAGTAGTATCTAATTTACAGTATCTTATAACGTGACAAACTTTTATTCGTTTTTAGCTTAGTCATTAATTGATTGTCTCAATTTTATCATCTAGCGGTATATTTAGTCATAAATTCGGTCATTAATTTAGTTATCGATTTAGTCATTAATTGCCACAATTAATGACCAAATATACGACAAAATATATTACTATATGATCATTTGAAAAAACTAATTTATGACCAAAGAGATATGACCAAAATGTTGGCCGTGTTATAAGATACTGTAAATTAGCTACTAATAGTCATATATATGCAAATTTTAGTCATCGTTTCAAACAGATTAATGACCAAAGAAATATGACTAAATTTTTGTCATGTTATAAGATACTATAGATTAGCTACTAATAGTCGTATATATGAAAAATTTAGTTTTAATTTGTAATGAAAAATTAATAATTTGTAGTAGTCATTTATATTTTTTTGGTGGTTTCAAATTCATTATATAAATGGTTATTTTAGAAGTTTATATTCATTTCATTTATTTTCATTAATAATTATTATAAATTACTAATTTAGTCGTATGTTCCTTTTATTTGTGTTCGTCATTAATCAACATAAACTACTAATTTAGTAGTTTTAGATTGATTTTATGTGTTCATTATTAATCAACATAGATTAATTAGTATGATTTTGCGACTAAATCAAAAAAACTTTATACAATGTGAATTGGTTCATCTAATATGAAAATTCAAAATTACATATGTTAGTTAAAATACTAAACAATATCAAGTGCAACTATAAATACTTTCAACCACATAAATTATATTATATGAAATGTCAAGTATTACAATATGAGTTTCCAACTTAACATTGGATGGACTACAATTTACAAATGAAATGGTGTTTCATCACTATAAAACATTATCATTGTGCTATTAAGTCCTTGCAGGTGAGTTCACCAACTATGAAGATTTGAATATCAGTCTCTATATGTGTGTCTTATGTTGGATATTGGCTTTGAGGGTACCACTAGACCATTCTCTTCTTTCTCTTTTTGCATTTGTTGCTCCGTTGTTAGTGTTCTCTTTCTTCAAATCCTGTTTCTTAGCATCAATACTGTGTTCCTTTTCTGAAAACAAAAGAACCTAGATGCAAGTGTAAGACATGAAAGATGATGAACAGTATACTATAAATGAAAGTAGACTATAAAGGATTATATTACATATACCTCAACATCAACAATTTTAAAGCCATTCTTCCCCATAAGAGCAAGAAAATCGCACAATTTTTCTTCAGTTGAGTGATAGTGGCCACTATGTGGCCAGATGACCTGTATAAACAAATTAAAGTCACAATAGAAAATAACACCTTAGTAACTTAGTATTCAACCTTCAGGGAAAGCTTAGGCACAATCATTCCAACTAAGTTACATGCTAAAAAGCTCAAGCTGTAAATAACTTGTTAAAACAAATAATTTGTGGTGTGATGTCTAATCCTTGTCATTTTATTCGCAACAAGAATTTGTTGTCTAATGCATGAAATTGGTCAAGTATATAAACAACATGTTCTCAAATAACAACATGAAAGTAAACTTTTTTAATAATCATGAAAATATTTCAATACAAAGTAGTTAAAATGATTTCAATCAATATCATGTAATATTAATTTCATCTTCAAGCTTTGGTTTATGTTTAAATAGACATAATACCAAGTACTTTCAATTTCATTATTAAAATACAAAGAAAAATCGAAATAAACATTCAAAATACAATCAAACAATAAAGAGAGGATATCATGGAATGGACATTGCAATTCCATCGATATCTTATCACGCATTCCTAGAACATTTGCTTGCCCAAAATAATCATGAGGTGAAAGAATCACAACATTAAAAACCATAGGAATACTTACTAGAAACATTTCCAAAGTCGATGGCTGAAGTGCCTAAAGGATCTACAACAACAAATTAATCATATCCAAGACATGATTTATATATTGTCTCCCCATCCTTTTTCCAATCACATTTCATGTAACCTGCCCACATTAGAGTCAAGTAACAATCAAATGAAGGAATTGACATTTGTTTTTATGTTTTATATGTATAAACTTTGAATATAATTTGTTTTGGTAACGTACTAATTCATATTTAAAGCCTTCCTGTCATGAGAATGTATCAATCAAGTAGAACATCAAAAAAATTGACTTCAATGAGGTCCTCTAACAATTTCTACGATATCAATATTTGTCTTGCTGTGATATCTTGGATAGAAAAAAGAACATATCTGCAAACGAAAAAGCCATATATTACTTATGTTTAAACTATGTATATGGTGTATTCATTGGTAACTTTTTAAGATGTCCCTCTACCTTTACCAAAGAGGATTGTAGATTAGTTAAACTCTTTATCCTTTCATTCAACATCAATTACTGCAAGATAAATGTCACACATTATTATTTCCCATTTGTCAACATGCTAGATATGATAAATTGAAAGTCACATAAAAGCAAGAGAAAACTATTTTCTAACCAAAACAAATAAACAAACAATGCCTCTAATAAAACTTCACACCTCAGAAATTACTCTGCCACATAAGCAGACTAAAGGTGATATTCTTTGAATCATCTTTAGGTCATATTTAATGGGATATTCGTATTTTTACCATGAGTTTAATTTGGTGCTAAAATAAATATATAAATCTAGGTTATTATCAATAAACTTCAAGTATAATTAAAAAAAATAATGTCATTATAAGGTATGGAGAGAGAAACATCCTCATAACTAGGATTCTCTATTTTAGTTTGGTTTGAGTTGAGTTGGTATTTGAATATATAGTTTTCTCTAAAGAAGTGAAATAGCAAGATGAGAATTGAAATAACCTTGTGAATTTTTGATTAATTCATATTATATATCTCTAAAACATCTAGGTCATCCTTCTATGCTATTTGATAGAGATTTATTGGCATAGAATAATAATGAATTAACTATCAAACACAATGATGCAATATATTAACCAAGGAAAGAAAAATGACATGGCTTTGGTATTTGTGTGCTCGAAGTAAATCCAACAGTGGTGTGTTCTTTCTTTATCATGAAATAGTATTGAATACAAATGTTGGTTCAGAAATTGAACTCTATTACCAATAGGAGATGGTCGTGTTGGGTAAGGAAAGGATGAATTGAAGGGCTCAAGATCTAGCTCCAATACATAGCTATCCTTGTCACTACAAAATACAAAGTTGTCATCATTTTCTTATCCAGGTAAAAAGAAAAGTGAGTTTGTATTTGTGCACTTGTGATAGTATATGAAAAAGAGAGCACTAGTGGAAATCAAAGTTTGTTGTCTGATCATTCAACCTAAAAGAAAACTTACATATTCAGTTGTTGACTACAGTGGAAATAAAATGCTAAACCCACTCAATTTGATATTTACATGACATAGTCGTAATGAAATAATACAATAGAAGCATGCTAACTCATAAAAAAGAGATGATAAAAAAGAATAATGGAACATTATTTCCTGCAACATAATTGGCATGAATAAAATTTCCATAGAATTCATCCAAAAAATGAGAAGAACTTATGGCAAAAGAACATATCATTAGTGTTTTGTACCCTCTTTAACACATGTAGCCTAGGGAAGTAGAGGAGGCCAAATGTAGCAGGATTCCAATTGTGTGGGATATAAAAACATAAATTTGGAAAAATGTGCCTACTAATTCACGAAATCTCACTCTAAATAATAGAACATGTTGAGGATAGTAATGATGAAAATAGATCACTTATTAAGATCAATCCCCTTATTGGTCATGAATTAGCAAGGCGGCTGGTAATTTTTACTCGTAAAAAAATAATATCATAATTAGTGTAATGACTGTGTGGATCTTTTTATGAATTTTTTTACATTTATATTATGGCATCCTTGCAGGAGAGAGTGATGAAAGTTCTCCAGGTTTGGTCAGACTAGTTTCTCCTTTCATATGCTTATGTGAATGGATGGAGAGCTACCTTTCTTCGGTTTGGAAATTCAGGTGTCCCTCCCTTTCATTCAATATGTGGAGATGCCCCACCATTGAAGGACCTTGATAGTTTTGAATCTAATCTTATAGACATAAAAGATGGATCTGGTCCAAATCAAGATGTTTCTATGGTGATTGGAGAGGGAGAAACAACTCGAGAATTGTTTAGTATTCCTCTTGTGGAGCTTGAAAGATAGTGTAGGAAAAAAGGTTTATCTAGTTGTGGTGGTAGGGAGATAATTTTTTTTTAGATTTCTTAGCTTAGAATAAGAATAGAAGCATAAGAACCAAGATCATGACGAGGATTTTAGGTATGGGTATAACTTTGCAATTGGAGGGAAGCATGCAAGAGAAACTAATGCTTATATACAATTGGGAGGGGGAAGGTGGAGCACGGGTGAAGAAATAAAATCCATACTTTATGATGATAAGGACTATATATCATTATCATCATCTAGGAAAAATGTTCAGGAAGAATCATCTTTATGGTCACGGGTTGTGGAACATGAATAAGTGGATGCCTCTTGCAGTGGAACTTTACCAAAAAATGTTGGTGTCATGATGGTAGTGTCATGTGATGTGCCCCTAAAAGTTCAAAATATTCTAGGCAATGTCAAGGAAAATTTCTTTCTCTACTCCTTAACTCATATTTCACCCCATCCACGTTTTGATAGACCAATTATCAAGATCATAGAATGATCTTTTCTTTAATGAAGGAGTCCAAGGGATAACAATTTAAGGATATGATCATTTTTTTTAAATGGACAGTCTTGTCTAACTTGCAAGGACTTGGGTGTCAAACTTGTTGTCAAGCCAATGTTATTCAGATGTCAAAATTTTGAGTATGACTTGGGGTGAAGTTTGAATGAGAGCATTTTGCTTAATACTGTTTGGTCAAGGAAAAGAACCAAATTCAGAGTCCATTTGAATTATGATTCACGAAGCATAGTAACAGAGTTGGTGAGCTTATGATGCACGCAGAAACAGTGGCTTAATAAACCTCAACAATCACCCCACAATTTCCCTTTTCTTTACAACTCTGCCTTTTCCCTTATAACCAGAATGCCTTTGGAACAAGGCCAAAACAATGAATTTTACCTTTTAAATTTGGAGCACTCGTCATACACTATAGATCACAATCTAAATGGACTAATGATCTAGATTAAATCACATATCAGCAATCGCTATTCCCCCAAAGTTCGATCACTAATCAAATCCTCTCGATCTCCACAGTTGATCTCTTTCCATCAAATCAACGACTAATTCCTTTTCCTGATAAGTCCAACTGCATGACCCTTTATGACTGTCGATTTGGATCCGTTTGATCTGACGACTGTCAGAGATTTCGGGTGAGACACATGCACGGAGAATAACCGCTCGATAAAGCGGTTTTCTCTCTCCACTCTTGTGCTATGTGTCGAACGGTGAATGGGATTGGGTGACTACCCTTCAATACAGCTTACAGCTTTTGATCTGCCTGAAATACCACTTATTGTTGCGAGACCGCTTCCGCGATCCAACAACCACGATTGTTCACGATCCAACAGTCACGATTGAATCGCACGATTGCAAGTCACAAGTTCACTTGGCTAGGCTCCTTCCACTTCAGAGTTTCGATGTGATTGAGGTCCATAGACTCGATAAAGTTAAAATCCTACGTTTATAATATTTCAAATCCGGATCTTAGATCCGACCTATGTTTTGTGTTGATTCTTAGTGTAAATTGGATTTTTGCTTGTGGGACCGAAACCATGTAAACACATTTCGCTGATCCGATATTGGTGATCCAATGACTGGGATTAAAGCGGGAATCAAACAATTAGATTTATATAAAAGCTTTCGACTTCTCTCAAGTCTATGATTTAGGCGTGAAACAGAGAAAAAAACAAGGAATAATCACTCTGCCCTAAATACAAAGAATCTGAAAGCACAATAAGGGTTTCCACAGGCTTGATAATTAATCATATGCACAACATGATTTATTCACAATAAAACAGTTACAAAGTCTTGGCCTTGGCCCGATTACACAAATAAAAGACCTCTGTTTCAAAAAACAATCCACACACTATTCTCGCTGCCACTCCACTCAATCCTCTCTTCATTAAATTTTTACCTTCTTTTATCAATCGAATATCACTCTATTCTGTGCCTAACAACTCAATCCCTATTTTAATCAATCTAACAACAAATCTCTAATTCTTAGCTCTACCACACACCTATGCTAACAACTTATCTTTGAATCTAAAATAAGACAATTTCTAACTATTACAATAATGGAATAAAACGCATTTCTTGAGAGATCCAACCCTCTCAGTAAAACTGACTTTTGACCAATCAAATCAATGAAATTCAACTCATTTAGCCATAGCATGTGAACAAACTTTCACATTGTTGGCTAAGTCTGGATGCTCCTGCATCAGATTCCTAGGGAAGAAAAGAATCATCCTTCAAACTTTCACGACTTACTGCATACTTCTACAATTCTGTTGTTGTCGACCAGCTAGCATCCTCTACTAGCTGTCCTTTCCAATTGACTAGATATTGGAAATAAGTCCGTCCTCTGGTTCTTTTGGATACTCTTTTCTCCAAAACAACTTCCACCTCTTTCTTAGCTGTCTTTGGCATTGTTCTTCCCAGTTCACAGTTTGAACTTCATCTCTTGTAGTTTCCTCTTGTAGCTCTGTCTCTGCCTCTTTGTATGGATACAAATCTGCAATATTGAAAATACGTGATATCCCAATCCCTTTTGGCAATTCAATTTCATAAGCATTACTTGAAAACCTTCTTTTAATTCTACATGGTCCTATATTTTTCATTTTCAGTTTATTGTAAGTTTTAGTAGGAAATCTTTCTCTTCTAAAATACACCATCACTAAATCTCCCACATGGAATTCTTTCTCTCTTCTTTTCATATCTACCCTTTGTTTGTATTTTTGCTTCTTTCCTGCAATTTGCCTTTGACATCTTCTTGTAGTCTCTGCATCTGTTTTACAAACTCTTCAGCTTTTGCACTTCTTGTCTCCCATTTACCCAAATTTTTGAGCTCATACACACCTCTTGGATTCATTCCAAAAACAATATGAAATGGACTCATTCCAGTTCTTCGGTTTGGAGTATCATTATAAGCAAATTTAGCCTGAGCTAGTGCTAAATCCCATTGCTTAGGATTTTGATACACTAAACTTCTCAATATGTTTCCCAAACTCCTGTTTACTACTTCGGTTTGTCCATCTGTTTGAGGATGGTATGCTAAACTAAAACTGAGGTTAGCTCCTAGTTTCTTCCAAAGAGTTCTCCAGAAATACCCTACAAACTTTGTATCTCAATCAAATACAATACTTATAGGTAATCCATGTAATCATACAATATCTAAAAAAAATAGATTAGCTATGTGTGTTGCATCACTAGTCTTCTTACAAGCAATGAAATGTGTCATCTTGGAAAATCTATCTACTACAACATAAATGGAATCATTCCCTCTCTAGGTTTTTGGTAATCCCAAAAACAAATCCATGCTAACTGCATCCCACGGTCGGTCTAGTATTGGCAATGGCTGATACAATCCTGTATTCTGGCTCCTTCATTTAGCATGCAGACATATCCTGCACTTCTCAACAAATCTCTTAATATGAGTCTACATCTTTGGCCAATAATAAAAAGCATTCACCTAAGCAAAGGTTTTATCTTGTCCAAAGTGGCCAAATAATCCTCCACTATGTTTCTCCTTTATTATGTTTTCCCTCATAGAACATTTGGGAATACACAACCTGTTGCTTTTAAACCATAAGCCTCCTTGAATGAGATAATCTAACCACTAACTTCTGTTATGAACTATTGGATTATGAACTGTTGCATAGATATCTTTGAAATTTGCATCATCTTTTTACATTTCAATCATTTCCTCAAATCCTACAACACCCACTTTGAATTCTTGCACAATAAAACTTACCCTGGTCAATGCATCAGTGACTTTATTTGATGTACCACTCTTTGTGTTTAATCACAAAAGTAAAGCTTTGCAAAAATTCTACCCACTTGGCATGTTTCTGGTTCAACTTCGGTTGGTTATTGATGAACTATAAGGCATGATTGTCCAAATACAATATGAATTCCTTTGGCAGCAAATAATGTCTCCATTTCTTCAAGGATTGTACAATAGTGTAAAACTATTTATCGTAAGAAGAATACTTCTTCTCCACTTCATTCAATTTCTCACTAAAGTATGCTATCAGTCTTTGTTCTTGACTCAGAACTATGCCAACTGCAACTCCACTAGCATTTGTCTCAACTTGAAATACTTTTTCAAAATCAGGCAAAGCTAAAATTGGTTCCTCTATGATTTTCTTCTTCAGCAATTTAAAATTTATGTCTGCTACTTATGTCCACTTGAATGGCTGATTGATCTCCTTAATTGTTTCAAGAATTGGTGCACAAATCTGACTAAAACCTTTGATAAACTTTCTGTAAAAACTTGCAAGACCATGGAAGCTCCTTACCTCAAATATATTTCTAGGAATAGGCCAATTCCAAATCGCTTGGACTTTCTCTGGATCCATTTTCAATCCTTCTTTAGAAACTACAAATCCCAAGTAAATCAATTCTTCCTTCATGAAACTACATTTCTTCAAATTTATCAGTAGTTTCTCTTTCTACAGAGTTCTTAAAACCAATTTAAGATGCTCTAGATGTTCTTCCTTACTTTTACTAAAAACTAGAATATCATCAAGATAAACAATAACAAACTTGCCCGCATGTTCCTTCAAAAATTCATTCATTAATCTCATGAATGTGCTAGGTGCATTAGTGATTCCAAAAGGAATCACTAACCACTCATACAACCCACTGTTTGTTTTAAATGCAGTCTTCCATTCATTGCCTTCTGAAATTCTTATTTGATGATATCCACTCTTCAAATCTATTTTAGTGAAATATTTTGATCCACTCAAGAAATCCATCAAATCATCCACGCGTGGAAAAGGAAATCTATACCTGATAGTGATCTTGTTTATGGCTTTGGAATCAGTTCACATTTGCCATTCACATCCTTTCTTTGGACTGAGTACTGTTGGTACGACACATGGACTAAGACTTTCTTTGATTAGCCCCTTATCCATTAGCTCCTACACTTGTCTTCCAACTTCTTTGTTCTCTTCAGGAGTTAATCTGTATGTTGCTTGTTTGGCAAACTTGCTCCTGGTATTAGATCAATATGATGACTAATACTCCTGATCGGTGGCAATGCATTTGGCAACTCATCCACAATAATATCAGCAAAATCATTTAACAAAGTTTTAACCTCTTCAGGAAAATCATCCAAGTTTGTGGAAGTTAAAATTACCTTTGGTCTCCCTATGACAGCAAAATGCATTTCTTCACCTTTTTCAACCTCTTGTAACAACTCCTTCCCACTCATCAGCATAACACTACTTCCAGGTGTTCCTTTGTCAGCGTCGTCCTTCAATGGCACCAATGCATGTTTAGTTCCATCCTCCAATAGAGTATAAGTGTTTTTCTTCCCATCATGAATAGATTTCTGATCAAATTGCCATGGTCTTCCAAGTAATACATGGCATACATCCATGGGCATTACATCACATAATATCACATCTTTATACGTACCAATTTGTATCTCAACCTTGCATTGTTCTGTCACAATAATCTGATGTCCCTTCCTGTAACTATGACACTCTATAGGGAGTAGGGTGTATTGTCTTTGCTAATCCAAGATTGTCCACCATCTCTGTAGAAACAAGGTTGTTAGTGCTTCCACTGTCAATTATTACTTTACAACATTTACCTTTTGATTTACAGGTAGTTCTAAATAAATTCTTCCTCTACGCTGGTTCTTCAATCTCCTTCTCTGCCTTAAGCAAGGTCCTTATCAATAACAAGGATTCTCCTACTTCAGGGTGTTCTTCCTTTTCCATAAGTTGAGGTGGTTCTGGCTTTTCCTTTGCCACATTTGCATTCCTCTGACTTGTTGGTTTATTATGAGGACATTCCCATGACACATGTCCCCATTCTCCACATGTGTAACACCTAATATCTCTTTTTCGGCCTCTTCCTCTGGGTGCAAACCTTCCTCTATTAAATTGTCCCCTCTGTGGTGATCTGCTACTTGAATTGCTTGCTTCATGCTGACGCTGTTGTCCCCTTGGTCTAGTAGTTCCTCTACCTCTTACTGAGCTTCTTCCTCTATTCCTCTGATTCTGTTTTCTCAACATCTTCTCTTCTGCCTTCAAACCTGCTTGATAGGCATCTTCAATAGTCTTTAGACTCAACAAGCTGATCTCATCCTGGATGTCATACCTTAAGCCATTGATATATCTAGCTACCTTCTCCATGTCATCTTCTGCATGTCCTGCTCTAATACTCAATCTATAAAATTCTTCTGTGTATTCTTTAACAAACATTCCTTTTTTCCTTAAATTTTGCAATTGTTTGAAAAGATTTAACTGATAATATTTAGGCATAAATTTGGCTTTCATTTTACTCACCATTTTGTCCCATTGCTTGATCTTGGACTTTCCTTTCCTCATTCTGGATGTTTGTAATTCATCCCACCAGATAGCTGCATGACCCTTCAATCTGGTAACTGCAAATTTCACCTTCTTTTTGTCGTCAGCTTCCTCTTCATAGTAAAAATATTTGTCCAATGAATTGATCTAATCCATTAGCTCTTCTGCATTGAGACTCCCTTCATACGTAGGAATTTCCATCTTTGGTTTGCACCCTACTTTTGCCAACATCTTGATAACTCTGGTAGTTTCATTTCCCTCCTCTTCTTCTTCCTCAGAAGATTGTTCTTTAGTACTGTCAGATCCTTCATCAGGTGTTCTTCTCTGAGCTGTCTCAATTGTTTCCATTCTCATACGCAGAATGCAGATCTCTTCCAGTAGAACTGCATTTTCTTCAGGTCTTCCTCAACCAATGCTAACTCCTATCCTTCGTGGCATTTTTGCTGCAATCAACCTTAACTTCTTCTATGATACCACAAATGATGCAATCAGAAATAGTGGCTTAATAAACCTTAACAATCACCCTGCAATTTCCCTTTTCTTTAGAACTCTTCCTTTTCCCTTATAACCGGAATGCCTTTCGAACAAGGCCAAAACAATGAATTTTACCTTTTAAATTTGGAGCGCTCATTGTACGCCATAGATAACGATCTAAGCGGACCAACAGTACAGATTAAATTGCATATCGGCAATCGCTATTCCTTTGAAGTCTGATCACCAATCAAATCCTCTCGATCTCCACCTTTGATCTCTTTCCATCAAATCAATGGTTGATTCCTTTTCCCGATAAGTCAACTAGCACGACCCTTTATGACCGTCGATCTGGATCCATTTGATCTGATAGCTGTCAGATATTTTGGGTGAGACACATGCATGGAGAATAACCACCCGATAATGTAGTTTTCTCTCTCCACTCTTGTGCTACGTGTCGAATGGTGAATGGGATCGGGCGACTACCCTTCAATACAACTTACGGCTTTTGATCCGCCCGAAATACCACTTACTTTTGTGAGACCACTTCTGCGATCCAACAGCCACGATTGTTCGCAATCCAACTGTCATGATTGAATCACACGATTGCAAGTTGCAAGTCCACTTGGCCAGGCTCCTTCCGCTTTAGAGTTGCGATGTGATTAAGGTCCACGGACCCGATAAAGTTAAAAGCCTCCATTTATAATATTTCAAGTTCGGATCTCAGATATGATCTATGTTTTGTGCCATTTCTTAGTGTAAATTGGATTTTCACTTGCAGGACCGAAACCATGTAAACACACTTTGTCGATCTGATATCGGTGATCTAATGGCTGGGATTAAAGCGAGCATCAAACAATGAGATTTATATAAAAGCCTCTAGCTTCTATCAATCCTATGATTTAAGCGTGAAACATAGAAAAAAACAAGGAATAATCAGCCTGCCCCAAATACAAAGAATCTGAAAGCATAACAAGGGTTTCCACAGGCTTGATAATTAATCATACGCACAACATGATTTATTCACAATAAAATAGTTATAGAGACTCAACCTTAGCCCGATTACACAAATAAAAGATCTATGTTTCAAAACACAATCCACACACTATTCTCGCTCTCATTCCACTCAATCCTCTCTTCATTACATTTTTCCCTTCTTTTATCAATCGAATATCACTCTATTCTGTGCCTAACAACTCAATCCCTATTTTAATCAATCTAACAAAAAATCTCTAATTCATTCTCTACAACATACCTATGATAACAACCTATCTTTGAACCTAAAATAAGACGATTTCTAACTATTACAATAATGAAATACAACTCATTTCTTGAGAGATCCAACCCTCTCAGTAAAACTGAATTTTGAGCAATCGGGTCAATGAAATTCAACTCGTTTAGCCACAACATGTGAACAAAATTTCACATTGTTGGCTAAGTCTGGATGCTCCTGCATCAGCGTAATAGGGCTCATCCTTGTCGTGATGTGTTACATTCTAATGGCATGAATGGATGAATTTAAAAAGGCTGATATATGATATAAATATTGGGGAATTTTGAGCAAATAAATAACCCAAACCTGACACTTGAGATATGATATAAATCTTGGGAAATTTTAACCAAATACATAACCCAAACCTTAAACCTAGTAGTGTGAAATCCATTGTTTGAAGTGTGGCTATTGAAGACAAATTTCTTAAATACTTTTAAAAATTAACATACAAATAATTTATAAAAGCATGGAATTTCATTGTCAATCAAATGTCAAACCGGATAACAATTAAAGCGATAACCCGCAATGACAATCCAAAATCGACAAGACATATTGGACAAATGTTCAAAACTCATTGGGAACATCCTAATCCTACATGTTGCTCATCTAAATAAACTGAAGATGTTACCTTGCCTGGGAAACATGGAATGTTAATGATATAAATGACAAAAAGATAAATAATTAAAACTGACTATTAGAACCAACACAAACAACGAATGATAAAAAAAATGAAAATGGGGCGAAATGTCATATACCCACTTCATGAGACTGCCATCCGCTTCCATACTCAATGTTCCCAAGACTAAGAATATTCCACTAGTGTCCACATCCTCGTATTCATAGTAGAATTCAACCTCATATCCACATACAACCCGCATTTTTCTTACCCTTCCGTAAAGAAAAAAATAAAAGAAAATGAAGCCCAAAAGCCTTTTTACTGGTCAACGGTTTAAAGATTTTGAAGCATGTATTTAAAAAGAAGATTCTCATACCAATATCCTTGCTTTCTTTGAAACTCTATTCAAATACATCACTTCCTCCAAAAAATTTACATATCTTGGATCGTCATAGTTCAAGTCATCAATTAAAAGAAGTTCTATCATCTCTAGAGCAGGGTTGCTCTGAAGAAAGCAACCTAATACATTGATTTCCCTAACTTGAAATTTGGTTATGTCTACATAAACCTGTATATATGTAGATGAGAGAGTGGGGATATGAGACGTCGAGGTATTGGATATTTTGAAAGTTCCTGCATTGAATTTCAAAACCAGAATAAGCCAACTCTACACTCATTTACAAGGTAAAAGACATAAATATTCATTATGAACATCATGGAAAAAAACTATGGAAGAATTTTATGGTCTTTTCACATCTTATAGCATGTTAACTTTTTTAATTTAGGTAGTGTATATTTTCATTAAGGAATAGATATGAAACAAAGTCGTTACTTAGTTTTGTTTCATATCTATTAGATATACTGAATCTGCAAACTGGACATAATAATGAACCAAAACATAATAGTCAACCTAAGCTACATCAATATATGCTTTGTATAATTTTTTTTTTATGCTATACCTGACAACTAAGTAGAAAATGCAAACATTCTTAAACATTGAAACATGTTGTTCATTGCACATGTAAAAGAAAAGCATAAATTTTGTTTTTACCAAGATAAAGTTGTCACCCATTAACAAACATTGGAGATTAGGAAGCCTCTTGAACAACAAATTAAGAAGACACATATTTCTTTAAGCAAAGGCACAACACATATGACCAGCTCCTTTAATGATTTAAATCTCCCCATCATCTCAATCAATATGTCCACAAATAAATTGTATGCATTATCGGGATATGAGTCCATTTCCAGTACGGTCAAATTACTTCCACATTTCATATTGAGTCTCAAGATGGAGCATGAAAGCTCTGGAAATAGTATCCCATTCACTCTCAAATATTTTATCATGTATGCCCCTGCATACACATACAAGAAAACTTGCGTTTACAATGGTTTATATTTTATCCACATACAACTTGCATTTACACTGGTTTCATTGTAAAGCATTGGAACTAATAGTAAAATCCAGACTTACATGGTTGTAGTTTGAAGCAATGTGATTGAAGAGGTTTTTTCCATATCTAGCGACCATTTGACGCAAATTCAGCGATTCCTCTATTAAGGACCATAACCGCAGGGAGTGCACAGAAGGTTGAATACTCACGATCAAATATTCTTTATGGTTTGGCTAGTCAAGTGGGATGTCTGATCGAATTCGATGAGCATAG
The DNA here is from genome assembly GCA_031772625.1 of Pinus tabuliformis. NCBI lineage: Eukaryota > Viridiplantae > Streptophyta > Pinopsida > Pinales > Pinaceae > Pinus > Pinus tabuliformis. The sequence continues at coordinate 149,836,733 of CM062816.1, forward strand.
ACCTAAGCTTCAAAAGGGGTCTTATGCAAGTGCTTTTAAATGATATCCCTTGGAAGCTTCAACATAGTACTCAGTATCATCAAAGAAAGGGCCACCAAAAAACAGACCATCTGATCCTATCGAAGTTTGAAGAACCAAGTTACCCTTTTTTAGAAGACGATTGCTACTCTCATTTTGAGAAATTATTTTAATGTCAACACCTGGGATTGCTGGAAGGACTGACCCTGAATGTACTTTCCTAGGTACCCCATAAAAGAAGCAATATCAGGTTGGAACCCATCAGTTTTAACAACAACGTGCTAACTTCTTGGATAACACAAGACCTTTTCAAAACTATTTTTGTCACTAGCATTCCTTTTATCTCTCAGAACAAAGACCATTTCATCTTTAAGATTGGCCGAATGAGTGTACTTATATACAACAATGTTGCTTGGTCCATTATCACTTGAAACAAGTTTGACATTATTGACCATATCTATAAATGCACCCTCCTTTTGCCATATGTCTACAATAATTCTTCAAGACAACTCATTTGCTTTGGGATAAGAACTTGAATCAACGTGTATTTCACCACTCAGTAGATATTTTTCACCAGTCAAATATATAGGCTTATGGTTCAATACATTGAATTCTAATGAAGACATTCCAAATAAAATGCACGAGTTCAAGAAATGAAGCACGTGCACACAAGAAGCTTCTAAGCAGATTTTCTACCATCCTTTCTCAATCAAGAAATTCATTGGTTCTTTCTTTGGTTGTACCATGTAAGAAGCCACAGGATGAGTAGACATCATATGGAACCAATAGCCTTTTTGGATAAACACTATCTCTGAATGATAAAAAACACCAACACTGACATCATTAACCTTTCTTTCCCAACACCAGTCATCATCCAAATCTAACAAATCAGATGAAGGTCCATATTTTACCTCAAGACACAATGCACCAGGTAGGACTTTCTCAAATATGAAGTCATTGCTATCATTTTTTAAACTTAAAGAGTTAAGCTTCTCTGAACCTAGAGTTCAACATCCATAGAAGTAACTGATATAGAAACCGAGGAGTCACATCCTTCCTTGCATATCACCGATCCACGGATATCAACAAGGGCCTTTATAAATTCAATTCCAAACATTGGTCTAGTTAATGTCACATCAATATGCGATGGTGAAAATTGAAGACCAAAATCATGTTCTGTTGTTATGGTCAACGGGGATATTCGATATTAACATGGTTGAACCTCAAAGCAGAAGTTTCCCATATCATCAATCCTCTTTAGTTGAGGCTTAACATTGTTTGTCTCATGTGTCTGTTATCACTCAGGTTGTTCCCTAGTGTTAAATTGGCAACTAGGGCCAAACTCCATGTGGGTTGGCTTATTTATGGCAGCTGATATTTTTATTGGATCCCTCTCGTCGAGAGGTGTAGGATTGATCCAAAGATCATCCGATTCCGATAAGTATTTATGGAGATATGAATTTATTTTGTTTATGTAATTATTATCAAGCTAACCAGCACTTATGTAGGCTCTAGAAGCCCAACCGACGTGTCTATTCATCATCCTCATTTTTAGTATAAATAAGAGAAGACTTTAAGTCATTTGAGACACATTCATTATGGGATCTCCTCTCCACATCTTGGGTTTTTGGAGAAGGAGATGCACTAATGAAGGATGCCCTAAAATGATGCCCTAATCCAACATAGATCAAGGAGACTTATACGTTGTTCATGTAGAGATATATATGCTGCTCATGGAGACATATATACGCAGGACATGAAGACAGTTACATGCAATACAACGCAGTCATGGTAACATCTTAACGTTGTTCACGGGACACTTATACGCTGGGTAACCATAGGCACTTATAAGTTAATCATGCCCTAGCTGCAGTCAAGAAGGAGACCTAATTAGCAGTGAAGTGCAAGCCCTCAATGTTATCAAGAAAAGGCTTTCTATACGCTGTCTAAGGGAGCTTCAACGCAGATCAAAGGAGGCCCTAATTCTCTGTCCTAGAGGGAGACCTAGTTGCAGTAAAGGAGGCATATTCACAGCTGAAGGAGAAGCTCTCTTACACTGTTCTAAATACCCTAGCCGTAGGTCATGAAAGGACCTTAACTTACTGTCACAAGAGACCCTCAAACACAGCAAAAAGGAGACCCAGATCCGCACCACAGAGAGGCATCTATTTAGGTTTTAACTGCTACCTCGGATGGGTATAAGGAGCAGAAGAACCCGAGCTAGTCTCATGGCAATACGTATGATCTCAGATCTAAGGAACGCATGACAAGAGGACGCAAGGAATTTTGTGCTAGTATCATTCTCAGCATACTTGTAAATTAAAGGTGCAGTCAAGATAGATCTTGGATGGAAGGAGCAGAAAAGACTTCGGATGAGGATGCTGTATTAATATGCATTCTGGGCTAGATTCATTCTCGGCATAGTCACAATTCTTGTGATGTCAATCTCAGCATTTTTGTGAATGGAGTCTTACCGTTTTGGCACAGTTAGTCTCACAGTATATGGATCTGCCTCCTTGTAATCTTGATATGTATATCAGTGATATCACAATAGCTCTGCTAATAGTCTTAGTATATATATATATATGTGTGTGTGTGTGTGTGTGTGTGTATCTGTGCTCCTTCCTGGTTACAATATTGGTGAAAGTAAAGCCACAGTCCTAATCTCATTGACCATCACAATCTCGATGCAATGAGAGGGAGCAGTATCACAGTCTGCTCCATAAATCAGTATTTATACACAATTAGGATGATTGCAAGTGTTGTTGCGTTGGTTGCTACATTGGTGATGTTTTGAAGACATTCTCTTCCGTGTTGCAATGTGCTAGGCCACAGGCCATAGCACCATAGCAATGGTTATCTTGGGGATGCTGTCTTAGGACTGTTTGGAGATTGTTCAGATCAGCCATTCATCACAGTCAAGGGAGTTTGGGGCTGCAACCAGAATTGCTGGAGCAACTAGCAATTTGAGGAATGCTGCATCAGGATATGCTTCACCATGATTGAAGACTGTCATAATGAAGTGCCTTCTACTGCTGTCATAAAATCTCAGTGTTATGTATTTTTATTATCTCTCTCTTTCTCTACTGAACTTTGAAGAGAAAAGAAGATTTGATCAAATGGTTTCCCCACACATTGTGGGGTTTGTCCCTGGCTCGCGCCATATCTTGTATCCTCTTGTCTTGGCTTGTCTTCTGCATATTATATCTATGTTCTATCTGCAGTTTATCGTAATGCTGATGTGATTGCTAACTGTGAAAATTTAAATAAATTTCTCTAGCATAGAACATACCTAAACTTAACACCTAGCTCCTAAGGAAATACAGCCGAGGTAACCACTAACCAATCTTTTAGCTGCAGGTCCTAGCCTACCTGCAACCAGAAAAGGCTCTCTCTTTATGTTTTAGCTTTGTTTTGGAGTAATTTTAGGCTAGTTATGATGTACAGGGTTTTGTTTTAAATTTGGTTGGATGATGATTCCAGGTAGAACTGGTATGCAGTCTCAGAACAGTCTAGACTATTGGGCAATGGAGTCAATGATGGTGTACTGCTGAAAGTATTTCTTGCGAAAAATGTAATGCTACAGAGCCAGACAAGCATCTATGGAACAATTCTTCAAATCTGGGAATCGATGGCATGAAATCAGGGAATGAAAGGCAGTCAAGGATCTTTCACTATGCTGATAGAGGGAAAGTGTAAGAATATTATTTAGGAGCAACTAAGAATTCCTAAACAGCATTCATAATGAAAGAATCGGTGCAAACATGAGCAATTAAGCATTCATATTTATGACCAATTCTGAAGAAAACACAATTAAAAATAGAGGTTGAGCAGAGGGTGCATTCAAACAAGTCCTAAGCTATTCTTCTTCTCTATTGCAAAGATCATGAAACATATATGTGAATTTTGCAAACACAGAAAGAAAAAACATGGATTAGGAAAACTTATTGTTCCATTAAACAACACAAGAATTCTGTAGCAGAACGCAGTTCATCACTTTCACATCCAGACAGTGCAGAGACCATGAACTTCACCAGCCATTTGTATTATAAAGTCTGAAAATTTACAGCGCAGCTCTTAGAGAGAAAATCACCAACCCCAAATACGTTCTATGGGGAGGTATATATACAAAAATGAGATAGAAAATATCTAGTTGATGAGTCTTCATGCAATAAATTACATCACCAACTTTTCAAAGGAAGTAGATGAAAGAAATAAATGCTGCAGTTAGTATTAGCTTGCCAGCTGTCCATTTTGTCAGAAAATTTAGACTTTTGGGATGAACTGAGTCAGCTGAGGCTGCGCTTTTAATTTGTGTTTTTTGGGCTTGCTGTCCCAATGCTTTGCTGAGTCACTGTTTTGACCTGCTCTTCCTGTTGTCTTCATGCTCTGTCCGCTACCTGCGTACTCAACTCTGTTTACCTGTAGATGATCTGTAGCTGACCAAAATCTGAAGCCGAACGAAGAGGAAAAAACCTAGATTACTTGGGCAAAATTTCCAACATTGCTTGTCGCCAATCTTCTCTAGGCAGCTGATGTCTTTGTATCTTTATTAATGTCTCATCTGCCTCGGTATATCTGTAAAAATTGGGTGGGACCTCAAACAAGTGATTGATCTCATGCTCAATGTAAAATAAGTTTTCCAGCTTATCATAGAGGCTTTGTCCTAAGGGAGGTCCCGCTTCTTCTGAGGTAATTGTGGATACTGTGATCTGATTTGAAATATAATTATTCATCCTGGTGGAATATTGTTCCTGGGTGAGCAGCCTTCTGGCGCTGGTTAACAAGTTGGGTAATCCCCTGTTTTGTAATGTTGCAAGCTTTAGCTTGAAATCATCTACTTTGGCTTGCATTTCCTGACACTTTCTTTCTAGGCTTTGGACAAAATTTCTTAGGGTTAGCACCTTTTTTGCTGTCAGAACAATATCTGTCCTGTTACTAATATCTAATGCTGCCAACTCTTCTTTGGTATGAGTGTTCAGGAAATGAATCATTTTAGTAGCCTATTCAGGCATGTTTCCCAATGCTGCTCTAGCCCTTTGGTTCTCAAATTGAGCTAGGCCTATCAATTCTATCTGTTCATGCATGGTTTGGATCGATTTCCATTGTCCAGTGATTGATTGGCCAATTTTGGCCCACAAAATCTTTTTTATTTCAGCTAGAGTCTTTTCTAAATTCAGCTCCTTCTCCAAGGCTTTTATTTTGTCGTTCAAGGCCTTAATTTCCCTTGTTTTTTCAGCTACTGTCACCTTGGACTTATCGTAGCTTACTTCCAGTTTGGCCAACTTTTCTTTGGCCTCTTTTACCTCTGTTGCCTGAAGTTCTAGTTCTTTAACTGCTTTCATCATTTCATCCATGCTCATGCTAGATTCAGGTGCTGCTGTTGTTGTTGCTGCTGTAGCATCTGTGGTGGATGAAGCTGTTGTGGATGCTGGGATGATAGGAGGGGTCACTGCTGCTTGTGTAAGAGGAACAGGGACATCAGTTGGAACTGTTTGAGGTGGCTGGGAGGTCGACTCTCCCTGCTTGCCTTGAACTGCTCTTTCCAATTCTTTCTCCATCTGAATTATTCTTTGGTTCATTCTCATCAGTAGATCCATTGTATCCTCAACATCTTTCTCTTGTACCAACTCTGCAGTTTTAGGGTGCAGAATAGAAGGCAACCCCAATTGTTTTCTGATGGCAGCAATATCATCTTCTTTTTTCTTCATAAGGGCTCTGACACCCTTAGGATCCTTAGGATCGTGTCCTAGGTCCAAAATAATGTCCTCCAATGTTTTTATTCTATTGTCTTTGGCTGAGGAGGACATTCTTTCCAAATCTAGCTGAGTATTTGTATTCTTCAAATATTCCTTCAATTCATGTGCTAGCATGGCCTTATCTGCTAGAGTGGCATAGACCATCTCACCTATTTTCTTGTGCAACTCTATTTGATCCATGGGGTGAATGTCCTTGGCAAGGACCTCTAAATTCATCTTCACATAATCTGCAGCTGACTGTGGCTGATGTATCTTTGGCTTGAAATGGCTAAGAATCATTTTTTCTTCTTTGAAATCATAAGCTGCCATCAATCTTTGTTGTTTGGCAGGTGTTGCCTTGAGGAAATGATCATATAACTGTACTCTTAACAGTTCATTTTGAGCCTTGATTTCCATGAAAGCAGTTTTGATACTAGGTGGCCGCTTGCTCTGTTGTGTTGAGGAGGACACCTCCATGCCATGCTGCCTCTCTTGCTCTTGCTGGAAAGAGCTAGTAGGTGTTTGCTGACTTGCTTCCCTTTCTCTCCTTGGAATTTCTAGGATCTCTTCACTAATTTCCTCCTCAACTGGAGGATCAACTCTTTGCCTCTTGGCTTCAGGTTGCTGTGTAGACCCACTAGCAGGTGTGGAGTCTTCTCGGTCTCGCTTCTTACCTCTTTCTTCATTAGCAGGAGTTTGCAATGCTGGCACTTGTAGTGCCTCTGTTTGCTGTGGAGGAGCTTGTTCTTGAGTTTGCTCCTTTGAGGTGGTAGGTTGTTCTGTAACTATTTCTTGCTCTGCCTCCATCACTTCTTTTCCTTTTGCTGTACCTGTTGCTGGTGTAGACCGTTGTTGGGCAGCTTGTGAAGCTGCAGCTGTAGATGGACCTTCTCCGACTTGCTGTGGCAGTTTGAAAGTTACCTGGTCAAAAGAATCCAAGTCAAGAGTTTTTTCTAAATCTTTAACATTTTGCTCCATAATTTCTTCTTGAGTAAACTCCTCAACTAGTGTCCCTGCCAGCCACTCATCTTGGTTGGCATATTGTTCAATTTGTGGGACTCTACAATGCTCATATGCTGTCAGCCTATATTTAACTCTTCTGGCACTGATAAAGCCATCTGGGTCATAAGGAACCCACCAGAAACTCCTTTTCAACTTGAGCTTCTGCCCCAATATTTGGTCAGCATCTTGCCAACCCTCTTTCTTGTTCATAATAAAGGGACCCAGGTGGTCTCTAAATTTCAGGTGAGCCTTCTTCTTGGCACTATGAAAATGAGTGAGATCTGAATTGATGAGTTGCCTATAATATTCTAAGGCAAAAAGTCTCATTGGTACATATCTTGGGAGCCTGTAAGGACAGAGCTCACAGCCATAGATTCTAATGACAGTGTGATTTTGGTAGAGATACCAATCACCTATTTTGTAATTCTTGGACAGCTGCAAGATCTTCTGCATGTCATATGATAATCTAAGAGGAGGAGTTCTCATTAGGAGACAAGAGATTGGGTAGACAAATTGGTCAATGAACTCATAGTAGGAATATGGAGAGTTTTGAACCTCATGAAAAACTGATGACCAAAAGATAACAGACCTTCTTTCACCCTTTGAATCCAACTTTTTGATGGGGCATTGGAAGCATTCAGACTGGTAATACATGAACAAATGATAGATATATGATGAATATTTGAAGATTCCCTCCCTATCCAGCTTCACTAGTTGGTCATGCATTTTATTGGCTATGAACTTGGCATAGTTATACTTGACAGTAGGGGGTTGTCCTGGGTTGTATGCAGATAATAAAACCAACACTATTTCATAAATGTGCTCACTTGTCCTAAAACCTAGCACAGAGGAAATCATATCTACAAGTAGCTTGCCCACCTCATTGAAGTTGACATATAGGAATGGAGGTGGCTCAGTAGGTTGGCGGTCTGCCCTCATAAATGTCTTGGCAATTCTTGCAATCTCAGAGCTAGAGAGCTTGGAGCCTTCATCCAGCAAGTAGTTCATAGAGAAAGGAAACAATAGCTGAGTCTGTTTGAAGTTTAACATCTGGTTGATAGAGTCAGGAGTAATATGAAAAAGTATGCTCCCAGATGGAGACTTGATAGCTCTCTGAGTTGGCTCATAGTTCTCAGCACATAGACGGATAATCTCAGGAAAAATATTAACAAAAGGAAGGAAGTAAAAGGGTAAATTAAACTCCCATATGCCATACATGTCACAGTTGTTTAAAAAACTATTTCTCAACTGGCAGAAGGTCTGCAAGTGATTCCTGTCCCCAACCAAATCTTGAATGAGGTAATCTTTATCAGCTAGGGGCATTGCTTCAAGCTCTTTGTTGGGTGGGTTCATAGGAGTGATGTTTAGAGCTGTTGGAGTGGCCATCTTGAAGTCTTTCTGTGCTTGAGCTTGGAATAATGTTTAGAACAATAACAGATTGAGGAAAGCTGCTTCTGAGGATTTGCAAATGAGTTGCACAATGAGTTCAAATGAGGCAATAGTCTTCAATATCTGTAACTATGCTGGAAAAGGAAAACTTTGCAGAGTTTGGATAAGGCTTTGTTTCTCTTTGATAAATTCTATGGATTGAAAGACTGTGAGGGAAAATTGCAGAAGGAAATGGGGATTATTTCAGCCCAATTACTAAAGTCTTTTGTAGGAATGTAGCAAAGGGGACAATGCACGGGCAATATGAAGTTTTGCCGGGAATATGAACTTAGAAATGATTTTTCAAGGGTGAATTTGCAAACGAACGCAGGTTTACAGGGTTCCTTTTGAGCTGGGGTTTATTAGTGAATTTTAGGCAACATTTAGGTGCGGTAGAGTCTTTAATTTGGGAATTTGCAGGTAACTAAGCGAGTGAATTGGAGAAAATGGTGAAAAACAGGGTTAACAGGTGAAATTCGGCAAATACCTGGTTTTTAGGCACCGAGGGTGGTCGAGCTGGTACAATGGCGAACAATGGAGGCGAATCTGTAGGCGGCAGTGGCTCAATTGTTTGAATTTGAACTCTGGAGGTAAAACGGCATAAAACAGTGTGCGTAGCTCTCCAAACTTGACCAATAAAAATGAACTAAAACGGTCGAATCGGCCTATTTTTATGAAAATTCGGGACTTTGGCGCTTTTGGCGCTTTTTTGGGATGATGTCAGCATGACGTCATCCGGCGGGTAGGGGTACGGCGCGATGATGTGGCAGCTGACTCAGGCGGTGACATGGCAGAGGACACGCTGGCGAGGCAGGGATGCGAGCAGATGAGGTGGCAGTGACACGGGGGAGCGGCGGGTTGACGCGGAGGTGACGTGGTGCTGACGCCATCCAGCGGAGGGTGGTTTCTGGTTTCCTCCCGCACCACCTTTCGGCCTGAGCGGTATTGGGGAGGGGGCCTCCGAACACGCCGGGAGGATGACGCGTGGCGGGGGTATGGCAGGGAAACCGCCCATCCCCCGGACGCTAACCTCCGGCGGATCGGGGCATGAAAATGACCGCCCACCGTTAGATCTGCGGCTTGGGACATCGGACGGCGGACGGGGGAAACGGAGCGACGTGCAGCTTTTGGAGCGGGACCCGCCCGGGTATTAAAATAATAACACGCCATGGGGGGGTTAAAAACTTTAGGTTAATGCGGGTTTATGGGTTTATGCGGGGGGAACATAGTTTAATGTTTAATTAAAACATTTAAACACCAAACGTTTGAAAAATGAACTCGGAGGGGTAGAATGGTAAGATTTTATGGGTAAAGGGATAGGTAGAGGTTATTAACCTAACCAAAGGTTAGATTAATCCCAGGGTTAGGACACGGAAGGCTAATGCTAAGGCCCCAAATGGACCTAGCATTTCCTTGACTTTGTTTTTATGGCTATAGTGCCAAGGGGTAGGATATCTAATATTTTTTTGGGGTTTTATATGATTTTTTGTAGAAGTAGGGATAGGAAAGTAGTTAGGGAGCTATATAATAAGATTAGAAGTTAATATGACTTTGTGAAGTGAAAGTGCAGGGGCATGAAGCTAAGTTTATGAAATGAAACTTAGGCAGAGAAATTGAATGGAATGTGGAGAAATGATTTTTTACACAAGAAATGTGGCTTCTTTTTATTGAAGGAAGTCAAAGCTTGACTTAGTATTTTACAAAAATGAAGTGAAAGCAGGACTTGTTGGGCAGATCCCAAGGTCCTTCAGGGGATGTTAGTGAGTGATTTATGGGGGACTGAAAGGGGAATTAGACATGCTTCCAAAGTTCTGCCACCAAACAACTGCTTTGACACTTCTGTCATTGATGAGATGGACCTTGTTTGACAATACAAAGGTGATCCAAACCTTGCTTCTGCAACCTCAACCTACCTACCCAGCCTAATACACCTAACATTTTTTCTTCCTTTTGACTGGGTGCACTTAGACTTGCAAACCCTGATTGTTCTCTTTTCTTTTGACTGCCCTCCTATCTAAATGTACCCTTATCTCTTCCGAGGGCCCAGATTAAGCAGTTGGGCTCCTTCATTTCTCTACCTAGCTACTGATCTGCCAAGCTTAAGCTGTTTGGACAGACATTCTTTCACTATTCTACAACAACAATTTAAACATGGCATGGTCCAGATTGAACTGTTGGGCCACCCATCAAGTGATAAACAACAATATTTACACATCTATCTGTTATACAAAATATGGAACCTTTGCAGCATCAAAGATGAACATATTTGGCACTTCCATTGTCAATCATGAAAAATGAAACCTATTGGTATAGGAACCTAACAGTGGCTCCACTTGGGGATGGCCTTTCCTTGTGAAAGGCCAAGAACAGCAGGTCAGATTGCCTTATTTCTCAATTCTTGTTGTAGCCTGAAATTTCCTTCTCTTGGAGACCAATAAACTGAACCTTTGTATCCTGTATGTAGCACCTTTTTGAGTTGTTCTGTCTAAAATTACAGCTCTGCTTCTTGCTGGTTTCTCTGAGTGCTTATCATTATCTTCATACTTCCCAAGTCCTTTTCTTGATTTCTTATGGTGGACTCAAAATACACATCAAAAGGTGATGCAGTTCCCTGATTTTTCTTCAAAATTTGCTGCATTTAGTTCCTTATCTAACTGCTGTAAATGAAAATGCTGGAAATACAAATATTTATATACAATATACAGTCATGTTATGCTGATCAAAGGGAATCAAAATAGTGTTTGAGCATTCGCCCATTGACTGGGCCTTCTTCAGTATTTGTGCCATCCAAACTCTTCAGAAAATAGGTGTTATTACCTTGTACAACATAAATAACATACGGTCCCTTCCATAGGAAATCAAACTTGCCATGTTTCCCTTTATCCTCTCTTCTAGAATCCCATCTCAGCACTTTGTTTCCTATGAAGAAATCTTCAGCTTTTGTTCTTTTGTCAAAGATCTTCTTGAGTTTATCTTGTAGAACCTGGGTTCTCTGATATACTTCTTCTCTTGTCTGCTGCAAGTGAATAGTTTGATTGATCCTTCTTTGAATATCATTAGGCTCTGCTTGTATTTCTTGCAGCAACTTGATTACAGGGATTCCCAAAGATGAAGGGAACCTTGCCTCCATTCCATAAACCAGTTCATATGGACTTGTACCAATAGATCTTTTAGTGGTTAATCTGTCTGCCCATAGTGCATTTACCAGCTTCTTATGCCAATTCTTTTTGTTCTCCTCCAAGACTTTTTTGATGATGTTGATGAGGCTTTTGTTGGAGGACTCAGCTAGGCCATTTCCTTGAGGGTAATAGGCTGTGGAATGGCCCAAGGTCATGTGGTATTTGTGGCAAAAGTTGATCATCCTTTTGGATTTGAAAGCAGCAGCATTGTCTGTAATAATTTTTTCTGGACAGCCAAACCTCGACAAGATGTTGGTTTCTAAAAATTGGATGATGATTGAATCATTGGCTTGCCTACAAGGGATGGCTTCTATCCATTTGGTAAAGTAATCTGTGGCAGTCAAAATCCACTTGTGTTGGCCAGAGGAGGAAGGATGAATTTCACCAATGAAGTCTAAACCCCATTGTTGGAATGGTCTTTCAGTTGAAATAGGTTTGAGGGGTAAAGGTAACAGCTTTCTTTTGCCTTCAAAGATTTGGCACTTGTGGCATGAGACAACAAATTTTTTCACATCAACAAATAGGAAGGGCCAATAGAACGCAGCCCTTAGTCTCTTATCATCTGTAGACTTCCAGTACAACTGTCCACCACAGTCCCCTGCATGAAATTCCTTGAGAACTTTGTCAGTTTCATTCAATGTTAAACAACTAAGCAAAATACCTTCATGATTTTTCCAAAACAAGGCACTGTCTAAGATGCAGAATTTTGATGCCTTCATTTTCAAGAATCTCTTTTTTGTCCTGGACAACCCTGGAGGAGCCTGCAGGTTTAACAATACAAAACATATGTCAGCATACCAGGGAGATTGTAAAAAGGCTTGATTGATCTGTGGAGTCGCCATCTCCTCTTCGTTGTCCAGTTCATTGATGTCAAGGGCTTGGAAATTGGTTTCAGTCATTAGTTTGGCTAGCCCTTGTCCTTTTATCAGTTTTGTAGGCTTGATCTCAATGTCATATTCTAAGATATTGGCAATCCATTTGCCCCTCTTGCCTTCAATTCCTTCTTGAGTCAAAATGTCTTTAACCACAGCATTTGGGACATAGGCAATCACATGTGAGTATAAAATGTAAACTCTGAAATCCTTGATGGCCTTTACAAGGGCATAAGCTTGCTTTTCCATGATCTGATATTTTAAGGGAGCATCTCTAAGAGCTTTGCTGAAAAAGGCAATGGGCTTCTCACACCCTTGGTCATCTTTTTGCAATAGGACAACAGCAATTGTATGCTCAGATGCAAAGGAAAAAATGATGAAATCTCTATCAAACCTGGGACTCGTGAGGACTGGTGTATTTGTCAAAGCTCTTTTGATGTCCTCAAAGGCTTGTTTAGCTTCCATGGTCCATTTTACTTTAGAATCTTTCTTCAGCATATTGTTTAACAGTCTTATGAGCTCGACCAAATTAGGAATGAATCTTCTCAAGAAGTTAATCTTCCCTAGAAAATCTTGTAGTTCTTTGATGTTTCTTGGATGAGGCACTTGAAGGATAGCTTGAATTCTGTCCGGGTCGATCCTAATGCCATCTTTTGAAATGATGTGACCTAGGAGCTTGCCTTCCTCTAGGCCAAACAGTGATTTCTTTGGATTCAATGATATGCCATATTTTTTGCAAATTAGTAACACTTGCCTTAAATGTTCTAAGTGTTCTTGGTCTGATTTTGAGAAGGCAGTGAGATCATCAAGGTAGATTACTAGGAAATCATGGATTTCTTTGGCGAAGGCTATATCCATTGCTCTTTGAAAAGTGGCCCCTGCATTTTTGAGTCCAAAAGGCATTTTGACATATTTAAAGGTTCCCCAAGGTGTTATAAAGGCAGTTTTGTCATGATCATCCAGGTGGACTAAAATCTAATTGAATCTTGAGAATCCATCTAACAATGAGATCCTAGAGGCTCCCACTACCCTTTGTAGGATATGATCCATTTTTGGTAAAGGGTAATGGTCTTTGAGAGAGACTTTATTCAAATTTCTCAAGTCAACACACAGTCTTATCTCTCCCATTTTCTTTCTAGTAGGTACCAGATTTGAAATCCATTCTGAGAACCTAATTGGAGCAATGATTCCTGCCTCATACATTCGTTTAACTTCTTTTTCAATCAGGGGGAGGAGGACGGGATTCACCCTTCTAAGCTTCTGTTTAAAAGGCTTTTGATTCTCTTTTAAAGGTATAGTATGTTGGATGACTGAGGTATCATAGGACTTGAGGTCCTCATAACTCCAGGAAAACACATCTTGGAATTCCTTAAACAAGTCTATATATTTCAATTTCTGATCAGCAGGCAAGGCTTTGGAGAGTTTTACCATTTTGGGATTTTCTGGGGTTCCAATGTTGCAGTCCTCAATTTCAGCATTCAGTGGTTGCATTTTTGGCTTCCTTGAAATATCATTTGAATCGAATAAATCCTCCAAAGGAGTTAAACCTGTGGGCAGAAAATTGTCTTTTAGATCAATTACTTCAGCTTTTGCCTCAGCTATTTCATCAAAATCTGTTTGCTTCAGCTGTTGTAAATTCTTGTCATCAAAAGTAGTTGGATGCAAAATCAGATTTGTTGTTTCAGCTGATATATTTTGTTCAATTCTGTCTGTCTGTTGTTGATCATCCACAGTGCTAGTATCAATGTTCATGCTGGAGAATTCCTCCTTCAAAGTCAGGAAGTTATTTATATGTGTGTCACTTTCAAAGACTTGCCAATTTTTGATATTATCTGGGACAGCAGGCCTATGTTTAATTTCAGCAGTGAAATGGTGGTTGGGCTGAAATGGTAGCTTGCAAGTGCTAGCAAAGGTTGCCAAGCTATGTGCATGTAAATTATGCTTTCTAGGAATTTTGGTTAACTGAGATTCTAAGAAGGTGTTAAGTATTTCAATGGCTGCCCCTCTATAAGCCCTCAACCTAGGATCATTTGTGACAAAATTTCCCTTCATCTGCTGTATGATCAGATCTGAATCCCCTAAAATTGAGAGTTTGGTTGCACCTATATTTTTGATGAGTTTGAGACCTAACAAAAGGGCTTCATACTCGGCCATATTGTTTGTGCATCTGAAATTTAATCTATATGCATGACCTTCAGCATGGTCATTCTGCATGTTGTGTATCCAAACCCCTGCCCCTGCTCCTAATTTGTTTACTGAGCCATCAAACTCTAAGTACCATAAGATTTCTTGGTTATGACTTCTCTTAAAAGTTTTAGAAGTTTGTTCAATGGGCAGATTTGGATCTTGTATGTCTTTTGATGTATCATTTCCCTTTATTACATCAATCACATCAACAATTTTTTGATCTTGAGCAGTAGATTGTTCATTGATGCTTTCTGGTTGTGGTGCTATCAGGAGTTTGACATCAGTTTTGGGACACATGTCCGCATTATATAAAATGAACGAGTCCATATCGGAATGTATTGAATAGATGGGGAAGTTTTGGGGTTTTTCTTGACTACTCACCACATATTTCATTAGTGTTTCACGGTACAATCTCTTTGGCTGTCCAAAGACCGAAATAGTGGCATAGGACATGTCTAGTTGCAAAGATCCTTGGAGTTTGGCCCCCCATGATCTTGATAAAAGCATACCGTACTTGGGTGGAATATCAGCTACCACCACATCCATCAGAATTGTTTTGGTTGGGTATTGGACCAGGGAAACACACAAATCTTTAATTAGGCCTAGACACCTGACTTGGCTGGAATCAAATGAAAACAAATCTTTGTATGGTCTTGTGATATCTAGGTCTAGTTTTTCCATCACAGATTTAGGCATTAGGTTATGGGAAGCTCCTGAATCAAACATTGCATTGTGTAACACCTTGTCATGAATGTTTAAATTGACATAAAAAGGTGGAACTCCTCCATTCGCTGTTTTTCCATTAACCTCAGGACCAAAAAGTAATTCAGGTTGATCATCTAAAACATTTACAGCATCCCTATTGTCTCGTATTTGGAGTGACCTATTGATTTGCTGTCTATATACTTCATGTTTGGCCAACTCAGAGAGAGGAATGGCTATTTTCAGCTTACCAATTTCTGCTTCTAGATTGAAGGGTTTCTCCATTTGAGTTCTTGTGTTGTGACCAGCAGACTTTTCTTTCTCGGCTGAGTCTTCAGTGATCTTCTCTTGATTTTGAATGTTGTTTTGAAGTACCTCTGTTTTAGAAATATTTTCAGGAATACTGTTTGAATTTTCTTTTGTGGGAGGACATGTAAATGTCTGATTTTTTGTGGGCTGTACATCTGATACATCTTCCACAGTAACTTCTCTTAGGTTTGGGTCTGTTTTATCAGAGGATTCTGTGAGAGCAGCTTTGTCTTTTGTTTTCTTTGGCTGTTTGGTATCCTTGACCTTGGCAGGTTCAGGTACATCTATGGTTCTACTTCTTAATTTATACTGTTTGTGAACCTCATAGACTGCTGCATCATAGCCTTCTCTAAAATCAAATGACTCTCCGGATTTGGTTTGAAATTGATTGATGTTATGAGCCTCTTGGTCTTCTTGAGTTAAAAAGATTTGTTGCTCACTGTTCAAACCCATCAAGTTGATGTGAGGGTCATCTGTTGGTTCACTAGATGTTGAGGCTTCGGCATAGTTTTCTTGAAACGGAGGTCTGATGTTCTGATCAGGGCCAGGCCTCCCGACGTTTGGATTTTGATTCTTTCTAAAGTTTGGGCTTCTTGCAGTACTTGGTTGACCTTCCCATGATGACTTTCTTTCGATGGTTTCCACCCTATCCCCAAGTCTGTCCATACCTTTGATGATTGCATCCAACTTTTGTTCAAATGCTGAAGGTTCTTCTTTAAAAGTGGTTCTTCTTTCAGCTCTTGCCCTATTTCTTTTAGCAATTAGGTTTGCCTCCACACTAACAGCTATATTCTGCATGTCCGCTAAGCTTGGAGGGGCTCTTTCCCTCAATTGGTATGCCATGTCAGAATCAAATCCATCAGGGAATTTGATCAAAGCTAAATCAGGTGGGGGTCTAAGGTTTTGAGGAATGGCATTGTAAACATTGTTGAATCTTGCACAATAGTCTAGGACAGTTTCTTGTGGGCCTCTTTTTATAGTGTCATACTCAGATAAAATGTGCAGTGGATCTTTTTTCTTTTCCCATCTGTTGAGAAATGTTTGGTAAAGAGCATCCAGATTGGCTATGGAATTTGCAGCAAGTGCTCTAAACCAAGTTCTTACTTCACCTATTAAACTTTGGACAAAAATTTTCATTCTCACATCATCATCGTCTATCTCATAATTCTCAAAATAGTCCTGCATTTTCTTGGTGTGTTGCTGGGCTGTATAAGAGCCAGTTCCATCGAAATATGTGATCTTACTTTGATAATCCTGAGGCATAGCCCCTGGATTTGCAGGTAGCTGTAAAGGGGCATAACGATTTGCCATATTGACAGGGATAAATGGGACAACAGGAAGAAATGGGACAGCCGGAACAGCAAGGATAGTAGCAGAAATATGTGTTGTGGATGGAGGTGCAGAGAAAGTGTTTTGAGAGGTGGATGAGGAAGAAGGAGAAGTAGGAGCAATGTGAGGACGGACTGAAGCTTTAGCAGGGGTTGGAATATAGTTTTGCTGAACTGTTTCAGGGCTTGAATCAGCAAAATCTTCTTGTTCCTCTTGTTTCCTAAGGATCTTTGGGATTAAGTTGGGATTGTCAAAAACAGCTGGAGGATCTGGGTCAGGGTTTGACCTGGTATACCGATTTTTCTTCTTTGGAGCCAACTTCTAAACCTATTTTTGGTATTTTCTGGGAATGTTTTAGAATTAGAAAGAAACTGATCAAATTTTGGAACAACTATTTGCAGCTTAAAACTAACATGAAGATTGACTGAAGCAGCTTTTATTTACTCCTGTAAATGCAAAGCAAGAACAATTTCAAAGGCTTCCTGGCTGACATTCAGGCTTCATCTGTAGCTTTAAGGAATAGACAGCGATTGCAAAAATTCATTCGGAGTTCCCCAGTGGAGTCGCCAATGATGTTATCACTCAGGTTGTTCCCTGGCTCCTAAGGGAATACGGCCGAGGTAACCACTAACCAATCTTTTAGCTATAGGTCCTAGCCTACCTGCAACGAGAGAGGGCTCTCTCTTTATGTTTTAGCTTTGTTTTGGAGTAGTTGTAGGCTATTTACGATGTACAGGGTTTTGTTTTAAATTTGGTTGGATGATGGTTCCAGGCAGAACTGGTATGCAATCTCAGAACAGTCTAGACTATTGGGCAATGGAGTCAATGATGGTGTACCGCTGAAAGTATTTTTTGCGAAAAATGTAATGCTACAGAGCCAGACAAGCATCTATGGAACAATTCTTCACATCTGGGAATTGATGGCATGAAATCAGAGAATGAAAGGTAGTCAAGGATCTTTCACTATGCTGATAGAGGGAAAGTGTAAGAATATTATTTAGGAGCAACTAAGAATTCCTAAACAACATTCATAATGAAAGAATCAGTGCAAACATGAGCAATTAAGAATTCATATTTATGACCAATTCTGAAGAAAACACAATTAGAAACAGAGATTGAGCAGAGGGTGCATTCAAACAAGTCCTGAGCTATTCTTCTTCTCTATTGCTAAGATCATGAAACATATATGTGAATTTTGCAAACACAGAAAGACAAAACATGGTTTAGGAAAACTTATTGTTCCATTAAACAACACAGGAATTCTGTAGCAGAACGCAGTTCATCACTTTCACATCCAGACAGTGCAGAGACCATGAACTTCACCAGCCATTTGTATTATAAAGTCTGAAAATTTACAGCGCAGCTCTTAGAGAGAAAATCACCAACCCCAAATACGTTCTATGGGGAGGTATATATACAAAAATGAGATAGAAAATATCTAGTTGATGAGTCTTCATGCAATAAATTACATCACCAAATTTTCAAAGGAAGTAGATGAAAGAAATAAATGCTGTAGTTAGTATTAGCTTGCTAGCTGTCCATTTTGTCAAAAAATTTAGACTTTTGGGATCAACTGCGTCGCCTGAGGCTACGCTTTTAATTTGTGTTTTTTGGGCATGCTATACCAATTCTTTGCTGAGTCACTATTTTGACCTGCTCTGCTTGTTGTCTTCATGCTCTGTTCGGTGCCTACGTACTCAACTCTGCTAACATGTAGATGATTTGTAGCTGACCAAAATCTGAAGCTGAACGAAGAGGAAAAAGACCGAGATTACTTGGGCAAAATTTCCAGCATTGCTTGCCACCAATCTTCTCTAGGCAGCTAATGTCTTTGTATCTTTATTAATGTCTCATCTGCCTCGGTATATCTGTAAAAATTGGGGGGGACCTCAAACAAGTGATTGATCTCATGCTCAATGTAAAATAAGTTTTCCAGCTTGTCATAGAGGCTCTGTCTTGAGGGAGGTCCCGCGTCTTCTGAGGTACTTGTGGATGTTGTGATCTGATTTGAAATATAATTATTCATCCTAGTGGCATACTATTCCCGAGTCAGCAGTCTTCCGGCGCTGGTTAACAAGTTGGGTAATCCCCTGTTTTGTAATACTGCAAGCTTTAGCTTGAAATCATCTACTTCTCCTTGCATTTCCTGACACTTTCATTCTAGGCTTTGGACAAAATTTCTTAGGGTCAGCACCTTTTTTGCTGTCAGAATAGTATATGTCCTGTTACTGATATCTAATGCTGCCAACTCTTCTTTGGTATGAGTGTTCAGGAAATGAATCATTTTAGTAGCCTGTTCAGGCATGTTTCCCAATGCTGCTCTAGCCCTTTGGTTCTCAAATTGAGCTAGGCCTATCAATTCTATCTGTTCATGCATGGTTTGGATTGATTTCCATTGTCCAGAGATAGATTGGCCAATTTTGGCCCACAAAATCTTTTTTATTTCAGCTAGAGTCTTTTCTAAATTCAGCTCCTTCTCCAAGGCTTTTATTTTGTCATTCAAGGCCTTAATTTCCCTTTTTTTTTCAGCTACTATCACCTTGGACTTATTGTAGCTTACTAATAGTTTGGCGAACTTTTCTTTGGCCTATTTTACCTCTGTTGCCTGAATTTCTAGTTCTTTAACTGCTTTCATCATTTCATCCATGCTCATGCTAGATTCAGGTGCTGTTGTTGTTGCTGCTGCTGTAGCATCTACGGTGGATGGAGCTGTTGTGGATGATGGGATGATATGAGGGGTCACTGTTGCTTTTGTAAGAGGAATAGGGACATCAGTTGGAACTGTTTGAGGTGGTTGGGAGGTCGACTCTCCCTGCTTACCTTGAACTGCTCTTTCCAATTCTTTCTCCATCTGAATTATTCTTTGGTTCATTCTCATCAGTAGATCCATTGTATCCTCAACATCTTTTTCTTGTACCAGCTCTACAGTTTGAGGGTGCATAGTAGAAGGCAACCCCAATTGTTTTCTGAGGGCAGCAATATCATCTTCTTTTTTCTTCATAAGGGCTCTGACACCCTTAGGATCCTTAGGATCATGTCCTAGGTCCACAATAATGTCCTCCAATGTTTTTATTCTGTTGTCTTTGGCTGAGGAGGACATTCTTTCCAAATCTAGTTGAGTATTTGTATTCTTCAAAGATTCCTTCAATTCATGTGCCAGCATGGCCTTATCTGCTAGAGTGGCATAGACCATCTCACCTGTTTGCTTGTGCAACTCTATTTGATCCATGGGGTGAATGTCCTTGGCAAGGACCTCTAAATTTGTCTTCACATAATCTGCAGCTGACTGTGGCTGCTGTATCTTCGGCTTGAAATGGCTAAGAATCATTTTTTCTTCTTTGAAATCATAAGCTGCCATCAATCTTTGTTGTTTGGTAGGTGTTGCCTTGAGGAACTGATCATATAACTGTACTCTTAACAATTCATTTTGAGCCTTGATTTCCATGAAAGCAGTTTTGATACTAGGTGGCCGCTTGCTCTGTTGTGTTGAGGAGGACACCTCCATGCCTTGTTGCCTCTCCTGCTCTTTCTGGAAAGAGCTAGTAGGTGTTTGCTGACATGCTTCCCTTTCTCTCCTTGGACTCTCTAGGATCTCTTCACTAATTTCCTCCTCAACTGGAGGATCAACTCTTTGCCTCTTGGCTTCAAGTTGCTGTGTAGACCCACTAGCAGGTGTGGAGTCTTCTCAGTCTCGCTTCTTACCTCTTTCTTCATTAGCAAGAGTTTGCAATTCTAGCACTTGTAGTGCCTCTATTTGCTGTGGAGGAGCTTGTTCTTGAGTTTGCTCCTTTGAGGTGGTAGGTTGTTCTATAACTATTTCTTGCTCTGCCTCCATCACTTCTTTTCCTTTTGTCGTACCTGTTGCTTGTGTAGACCATTGTTGGGTAGCTTGTGAAGCTGCAGCTGTAGATGGACCTTCTCCGCAGGGAAAATTTTAAGAACCCCCCCTAAATTTATAAATATAATAAATGGGCGAATCTCCATGGTATATAGGAAAAATGGAAGGCGATTTTATCAATAATATAATATGTATATATAATTTTTTGGCGAATCTTTCACCAGGCATGGCGAATATTTTACTCAATTATAAAATCTTGTAAGATCCTAAATAATAAAACTTTGTAAAGTCCTAGTGAAACTTAGCATAGGCTACATGCTGGTTTAATTCCCCCATTTAAATAGGCTACATTCCAGGTGAATACCATGGGTCAATACCATGTGCCATTTTTATTTTTATTAATTCTAATATTAGGGTTAATAATGGTTTTTTGCATGGTATTAATAACGATCTAGTCCATGGTATTTGTCCCATAGTATTTTGGCCAGATGTTTCACCTAAATATAGTGTTCGTAAATATAAGGTGACTTATGGAGTAAATATAAAAAAATGTTTTATTTGTTTACCATACCTCTCGTTTATTTATATTTTTATTAATTTACCATACCTCTTTTACAAATGTGGTATTTGGCCCATAGGATTCACTTAAATAAAACCTCTTTCTTGAGCCTTCATAAATAGAACGAGGCTTATGGACTAAATATAAAAAGAGGTTTTATTTATTTACGATACATCTAGTTTATTTATATTTTTATTTATTTACCATACCTTTTGAGTAAGTATAAAAAGACGTTTTATTTATTTACCATACCTCCACTTTACTTATATTTTTATTTGTTTACACCCTTACATGTATATAAGGTGACTTATGGAGTAAATATAAAAAATGTTTTATTTATTTACCATACCTTTCAATTATTTATATTTTTATTAATTTACCATACCTCTTTTATAAATATGGTATTTGGCCCATAGGATTCACTTACATAAAACCTATTCTTGAAAATGGGCGAATGGATTCACTTAAATAAAACCTATTCTTGAAAATGGGCGAATGGAAGGTTGTAAGTCCTAATTTCAAGGGCTAAATTTACCTTTTTTACCCTCTCCCTTAAAATAAGGTGGGCTATTTGAGGTGATTTGTAAAAATGTACTATGATACAAAATATTCGCCCACTAAAAATTTAAAACCCCTTAATTTCGCCAAAGGGCGAACATTCGCCCCTAAAATTATCCTTGCTTCTCCGACTTGCTGTGGTAGTTTGAAAGTTACCTGGTCAAAAGAATCCAAGTCAAGAGTTTTTTCTAAATATTTAACATTTTGCTCCATAATTTCTTCTTGAGTAAACTCCTCAACTAGCGTCCCTGCCAGCCACTCATCTTGGTTGGCATATTTTTCAATTTGTGGGACTCTACAATGTTCATATGCTGTCATCCTATATTTAACCCTTCTGGCACTGATAAAGCCATCTAGGTCATAAGGAACCCACCAGAAACTCCTTTTCAACTTGAGCTTCTGCCCCAATATTTGGTCAGCATCTTGCCAACCCTCTTTCTTGTTCATAATAAAGGGGCCTAGATGGTCTCTAAATTTCAGGCGAGCTTTCTTCTTGGCACTATGAAAATGAGTGAGATCTGAATTGATGAGTTTCCTATAATATTCTAAGGCAAAAAGTCTCATTGGTACATATCTTGGGAGCCTGTAAGGACAGAGCTCACAGCCATAGATTCTAATGACAGTGTGATTTTGGTAGAGATACCAATCACCTATTTTGTAATTCTTGGATAGCTGCAAGATCTTCTGCATGTCATATGATAATCTAAGAGGAGGAGTTCTCATTAGGAGACAAGAGACTGGGTAGACAAATTGGTCAATGAACTCACAGTAGGAATATGGAGAGTTTTGAACCTCATGAAAAACTGATGACCAAAAGATAACAGACCTTCTTTCACCCTTTGAATCCAACTTTTTGATGGGGCATTGGAAGCATTCAGACTGGTAATACATGAACAAATGATAGATATATGATGAATATTTGAAGATTCCCTCCCTATCCAGCTTCACTAGTTGGTCATGCATTTTATTGGCTATGAACTTGGCATAGTTATACTTGACAGCAGGGGGTTGTCCTGGGCTGTATGCAGATAATAAAACCAACACTGTTTCATCAATGTGCTCACTTGTTCTAAAACCTAGCATAGAGGAAATCATATCTACAAGTAGCTTTCCCACCTCATTGAAGTTGACATATAGGAATGGAGGTGGCTCAGTAGGTTGGCGGTCTGCCCTCATAAATGTCTTGGCAATTCTTGCAATCTCAGAGCTGGAGAGCTTGGAGCCTTCATCCAGCAAGTAGTTCATAGAGAAAGGAAACAATAGCTGAGTCTGTTTGAAGTTTAACATCTGGTTGATAGAGTTAGGAGTAATATGAAAAAATATGCTCCCAGATGGAGACTTGACAGCTCTCTGAGTTGGCTCATAGTTCTCAGTACATATACGTATAATCTCAGGAAAAATATTAACAAAAGGAAGGAAGTAAAAAGGTAAATTAGACTCCCATATGCCATACATGTCACAGTTGTTTAAAAAATTGTTTCTCAATTGGCAGAAGGTCTGCAAGTGATTCCTGTCCCCAACCAAATCTTGAATGAGGTAATCTTTATCAGCTAGGGGCATTGCTTCAAGCTCTTTGTTGGGTGGGTTCATAGGAGTGACGTTTAGAGCTGTTGGAGTGGCCATCTTGAAGTCTTTCTGTGCTTGAGCTTGGAATAATGTTTAGAACAACAACAGATTGAGGAAAGCTGCTTCTGAGGATTTGCAAATGAGTTGCACAATGAGTTCAAATGAGGCAATAGTCTTCAATATCTGTAACTATGGTGGAAAAGGCAAACTTTGCAGAGTTTGGATAAGGCTTTGTTTTCTCTTTGATAAATTCTCTGGATTGAAAGACTGTGAGGGAAAATTGCAGAAGGAATGGGGATTATTTCAGCCCAATTACTGAAGTCTTTTGCAGTGGAATGTAGCAAAGGGGACAATGCACGGGCAATATGAAGTTTTGCTGGGAATATGAACTTGGAAATGATTTTTCAAGGGTGAATTTGCAAACGGGCGCAGGTTTACAGGGTTCCTTTTGAGCTGGGGTTTATCAGTGAATTTTAGGCAACATTTAGGTGCGGCAGAGTCTTTAATTTGGGAATTTGCAGGTAATTAAGCGAGTGAACTGGAGAAAATGGCGAAAAACAGGGTTAACAGGCGAAATTCGGCAAATACCTGGTTTTTAGGTGCCGAGGGTGGTCGAGCTGGTACAATGGCGAACAATGGAGGCGAATCTGCAGGCGGCAGTGGCTCAATTGTTTGAATTTGAACTCTGGAGGTAAAACGACATAAAACAGCGTGCGTAGCTCTCCAAACTTGACCAATAAAAATGAACTAAAACGGTCGAATCGGCCTATTTTTATGAAAATTTGGGACTTTGGTGCTTTTGGTGCTTTTTTGGGATGACATCAGCATGACATCATCCAGTGGGTAGGGGTATGGCGTGATGACATGGCAGCTGACTCAGGCGGTGACGTGGCGGAGGACACGCTGGCGAGGTAGGGATGCGAGCGGATGAGGTGGCAGTGACATGGGGGAGCGGCGGGTTGACGCGGAGGTGACGTGGTGCTGATGCCATCTATCGGAGGGTGGTTTCTGGTTTCCTCCTGCACCACCTTTCGGCCTGAGCGGTATTGGGGAGGGGGCCTCCGAACACACCAGGAGGATGACGCATGGTGGGGGTATGGCAGGGAAACCGCCCATCCCCCGGACGCTAACCTCTGGCAGATCGGGGCATGAAAATGACCGCCCACCGTTAGATCTGCGGCTTGGGACATCGAACGACGGACAGGGGAAACGGAGCGACGTGTAGCTTTTGGAGCGGGACCCATAGTTTATGGGTTTATGTGGGGGGAACATAGTTTAATGTTTAATTAAAACATTTAAACACCAAACGTTTGAAAAATGAACTCGGAGGGGTAGAATGGTAAGATTTTATGGGTAAAGGGATAGGTGGAGGTTATTAAGCTAGCCAAAGGTTAGATTAATCCCAGGGTTAGGACGTGGAAGGCTAATACTAAGGCCCCAAATGGACCTAGCTTTCCTTGACTTTGTTTTTATGGCTATAGTGCCAAGGGGTAGGATATCAAATATTTTTTTTGGGGTTTTATATGATTTTTTGTAGAAGTAGGGATAGGAAAGTAGTTAGGGAGCTATATAATAAGATTAGAAGTTAATATGAATTCGTGAAGTGATAGTGCAGGGGCATGATGCTAAGTTTATGAAATAAAACTTAGGTAGAGAAATTGAATGGAATGTGGAGAAATGATTTTTACACAAGAAATGTGGCTTCTTTTGATTGAAGGAAGTCAAAGATTGACTTATTATTTTACAAAAATGAAGTGAAAGCAGGACTTGTTGGGAAGATCCCAACGTCCTTCAGGGGATGTTAGTGAGTGACTTATGGGGGACTGAAAGGGGAATTAGACATGCTTCCAAAGTTCTGCCAAAAACAACTGCTTTGACACTTCTGTCATTGATGAGATGGACCTTGTTTGACAATACAAAGGTGATCCAAACCTTACTTCTGCAACCTCAACCTACCTACCCAGCCTAATACACCTAACATTTTTTCTTCCTTTTGACTAGGTGCACTTAGACTTGCAAACCCTGATTGTTCTCTTTTCTTTTGACTGCCCTCCTATCTAAATGTACCCTTATCTCTTCTGAGGGCCCAGATTAAGTAGTTGGGCTCCTTCATTTCTCTACCTAGCTACTGATCTGCCAAGCTTAAGCTGTTTGGACAGACATTCTTTCACTATTCTACAACAGCAATTTAAACATGGCATGGTCCAGATTGAACTGTTGGGCCACCCATCAAGTGATAAACAACAATATTTACACATCTATCTGTTATACAAAATATGGAACCTTTGCAGCATCAAAGATGAACATATTTGGCACTTCCACTGTCAATCATGAAAAATGAAACCTATTGGTATAGGAACCTAACAGTGTCAATCCAACTTGACGCTTGTGATAATAGCAATTTTTCACTAATTTTAGGGAACCGCAAATATTATAATGTGTTGCTTCTATCTTTGGGATTGAAGCCATGTTTGGCACAACCATGAAACTCTCCAAACTACTAAACTCGAAGTGATCCTTCTCAGCCTTGATTGTGTAGCGTGTTGATGTTGCATGATCAAGTTTGTAATATCCTTGGACATCTGTTGTAGCTCTTTCTCGTCCATCAACTAATATCTTAACACCTTCAAAACAAACTCCTTCAAAAGTCACCACAAGTCCTCCAACTGAGAAACCTGTGACCTGAAATGGCTGAGATATATTAACATGACTGTGCTCAACAAGAACCTCTATATATGGAAGTGAAACATCAAATATTGTATTCTCACCCTTGTAGAATGGCAACAACCTTTATTTTCCACATGGAATAAAATTAAAAGAAAATTTCCCATATGCATCAGATATTGCATGACAAATCACTTGATTTGGCCAAGGAGCTTCTTTGAGGGAACTTCAGCTCATGGACATCATCTAAATAAAGGTATACATGGACACCTAAAATAGGGTTACCCTGAGAAACAAATAAGCCATCCATATGATAAGTTGGGACATAAAAGATGTCATCTACTACCTGATTTCCAAAGCCCAACTCCATCTCTCGAGAACCTCTTTGGACAATTGTTAAGAGAACATGAGAATCATATATTTGAAAGAGAATGTTATAGAAAATATACTCTATAAACCTCAGTCATTGTACCTCATGTGTAGTTCCATCTTAGCTAGGATCGACATTAGGTATGACCTTGTATTTTCTTCCTGTGTTTAACAATTGGCTCACAGAGCCCGCTCTTTCCACTTCTTCACGTTTGATTTCATGGAGGGCTACTCTGTCCTGTGGACACTCATCCTTAAGGAATCTCCAAACTTATTCTGCGTATCAAATGAAGGCATATCAAGCGAAGGCAAAGATAGAAAAATATCATGGCCTTTCCTTTTTGAAAAGAAATGTAGTGAGATTTGATATGACCTGATATTTGTATATTGCTCGAGGATTGATGAAGTTTATGTATTCATGATGGGAAGCAACCAACCTATATTTCCTTGGAGTAATATTTGTAAATGTGTAACTGCCTCCCTATGACATAAACACATCATTAATGAGATCATTTCTGGTGGAAATGAGTTCAACGTTCACATTGGCACAACCTCCATTTATATCTAGACAAATTTCTACTCCAACATCCCCCATCACTCTCCCAAAAATAGTGAACCCAGTGAAGTGAAAATTGATGTCTTCATGGCCATTGCAACCATTGTGATCCACTGATACATATTCACCCATTTAAGATATATTCACCAAGTCATGGAATATGAATATTTCCAATGTAATTTTTCCACTCGATAATCTTAACATCAAATCTGAAACTGTCTCATTCATCTTCACATCAAATCTAAAATTGTCTCATTCATCTTCAGAGAGCTCTTGAAACAATTTCTCAGAATTGTATCAAATCTACACAAATATATTAAAAATTTTATTAATGTATGCAGCTTGATTATCAATCAAAATGTTTAAAACAATACAGCACCAATAAATTTGTATTTCATCTCCATTGCTCATATTTCACCTCCCTTTGTAGAATGCATATGGCTGGTAGATCTTTTCCAAGTGCTTCAATTGCTATAACATATATTTTGTAGATGATCTTGATGACCCCCCTATCTACAATATGACTATCAGTTTGCAATGATTCATTTTATGTATCTTTTTTTATAATTATTGTAAATCAATAATTATTTAGATTAAATAATGAATCTACTCCTTGAACAAATATTATATGCAAAGTAAAACTAAAATTTACATGAGTAAATTTTTAACCTTTCAAATTCCACTTATATTCATCAAAATTTCAAGTAAGAAACACAATTACAACTTATGTTGTTCGGTGAACTGTGTCCAAGAGCCTGCCCATAATTCTCCATAGTATTAACGCAGGTCAATTGATTCAACAATTTTACTGGGTTTCCTTTGCGACCAATGTAGGGATTACATTTAAAATTTTCAAATATTATTTTTAAAAATTCTCCATAGTATTAACGCAGGTCAATTGATTCAACAATTTTACTGGGTTTCCTTTGCGATCAATGTAGGGATTACATTTAAAATTTTCAAATATTATTTTTAAAAATTACCTGATAAACCTTTAAGCCATGCTTTCCTACGTGTTTGTCCATGGCTACTAAAGTTGCATTCACAACCATGTATGCTGATATCTACAATTTGAATTCAACCAAAAAAGTAACACATTTAAGAGAAAAAGGATAATGGTTTTTTGGGTCGGAGTTTTGAAGACATATATGGAAGCCAAAAAATAACACATTTAAGAGAAAAAGGATAATGGTTTTTTGGGTCGAAGTTTTGAAGACATATATGGAAGATCTGATATCTCAAGAGAAATAAATAATATAGAGAAGCTCCAAAAAATCAAATAACTATGATTTAAATAATTGAAAAATGTCAAATCTATGTTTGGAACCATCCACTGTCATCTTCCAGATATAGATGAAAAACGTAATGTAATAGATAAAAAATTTAATATGGAAGCACTCCAGAAAATCTAAAATTAATTATGAAAGGATTTTTCACACTTTGTTAAGAGTTACTCACTAGATCTAGCACAATATCTGGATTGGCCAAGAAGCAAGATAGTTGACCTTTGCCATAGTGCACAACCATTGGATTAATCATTCTGCAACCTAAATATTTGATTTATCTCAACAACAATGTGAGAGTAATCGAGCATTGGATCCGAAGGTTTCCTCAACTTTGTCAAAGACCAACTTTCAAAGAAACCTCGGCATTAAAAACCTAGTAGTTTCTTTCTAGGTCTCAGTAGCCCACTGCATATTTCTTTCTCTAGTTCCCAACTAGTTGTCACTAGTTCAATGCCCATAGAATCTAAAATCACTCTGATGGTTGAGGGTTTTCAGGGGCACCAAACACATGGATTCACTGAAAATACAGGGGCATGATCTGGATAAGTTTTATCTTCCCAGAGATTTGGGGCACCAAACACATGGATTCACTGAAAATACAGGCGCATGATCTGGATAAGTTTTATCTTCCCAGAGATTTGGATAGGTGTTAGGCGCATGATCTGGATAAGTTTTATCTTCCCAGAGATTTGGATAGGTGTTACCCTGCCAGAAATATTGCCAGATGTAAAACAATGCCTTTACATTGCCAATTATCAAGGCAAGATGATCTATAACCCCTACCATTTAGGAAAAAATCACCAAAAACCCCAAATTTAACGCAGTTTATATTATTAAATTATTTGTAATTCAAAGTTTAAATAAAATAATTACAATTCTCTTTACTCTCTTTGAAAATAAAAAGCAACTTTTCATTCAAATAATATTATTTTAACTTTCAATTAATTGAAATTTATTTTATTTTAATTAATATAAAAATGTTTTTTCTTATTTATATGTATTTTTCAAAGTTATTTGTAATTTCAGATTAAAAATAAAATAATTATTGCGCCGTAAACATGTAAACTTAAATGTAAATGTAATATTTAACATTTAACATTGTTAATCTAATGTCAGCCCTATTTAAAAATCAATATAGTTATTATTATGTATAAACACAACATAAATTTAAACTTTAAAGAGGTTTACGAATAATAAAAATAAGAGCTATGGTAAATAAATAAAATTATAAATAAACGAGAAGTATGGTAAATAAATAAGACTTTTTTTATATATATTTACTCCAAAGGTATGGTAAATATTATTTTTTTAAATAAACTAGAGGTATGGTAAATGAATAAAACCTCTTTTTATCTTTACTCCATTAACCTCTTTATATTTATGAAAACTCAAAAAATAGGTTCTATTTAGGTGGACCCTGGGGGATACATCACTATTAATACCATGGGCCAATTACTATATTTATAAAAGAGGTATGATAAGGTACAAAGATGTATGATAAATAAAAAAAAAGGCATATCAAATAAGATATACAAAGCCTGTGGGCCAAACACCATTGTAAATTAAATAAATATGATCAATAAATAAAAATATAAATAAACAAGAGGTATGGTAAATAAATAAAACCTATTTTTATATTTGTTCCATAAACCTCTTTACACTTACTAACACTCAAAAAATAGGTTTTATTTAGGTGAAGCCTATGGGCAAAATACCATGGGCCAAATTATTATTAATACGATGCAAAAAATACTATTAACCATAATATTAATATTAAAAGATTATTATTATTATTAAATCTAATATTCATATTAATATATCATAATACTGATATTATTAAATATAATAACTTTGTTTTAATCCAATATTAAATTTGCTATATTATAATATATATTAATATATCATGATATATATTAACTCTATATATGTGTGAGGTAAGAACAAAGACATAAAGTTATTGAGGTGGAGGGATAGGGGGGTGACAAGGGAGAGATGGAGATAAACTGAAGGAGAGGGGAGAGGAGGAATAAAAAGAGAGAGAGGTAGAGAAGGGTAAAAGAGGGAGAGGGAGACACAAAGATGGAGGGGGAAGAGAGAGGAGAGTGAGAGGGATATAGTGAGAGGATTGGAGGGCAGAGAGAGAGAGAGAGAGAGAGAGAGAGAGAGAGAGAAGTGAGGAGAGATAAACATAGGAGAGAAAGGGTGAGAGAGGAAGGATGAGAGAGGGACTGACAAGGGAGATATGGAGAGAGAGAGAAAGAGTGTATCTTTAGGGGTCAGATAAAGATATAAATAAGGAGAGATAGAGAGAAGGGGGGAGAGAAGGAGACAGAAGGAGAAATGGAGGGATATAGTAACATAAATAGAGAGAGAAAGAGAGATGGGGGAAGATATGTGATTGGAGGGAGGGGTAGAGAGAGATAGAGAGAGTGAGAGAGAGAGAGAGAGAGAGAGAGAGAGAGAGAGGAAGAATGAGAGATAATACTTGAGAGAGAGAAGGAGAGTGATGGGGTAAGGAAGAGGATTAGATGGAAAAAAGAGAGAGATAGAGAGAGAGATGGGGGAAGAGAGAGGGAGGTAGGAGAGAAAGGGAGAAAGATGAAGTATGAGAGAGAATATTTGAGAGAGAGAGAGAAGGAGAGAGGGATGGATGGGGAGATGGAGTTGCAGGGGGAGAGAGGGAGGGAGGGAAGAATAAATACATAGAGAGTGAGAAGTGGAGAGAGAGAGGGAGCAACAATGGAGAGATGGAGAGAGAGTGTGTATGTTTGGGGTTGAGATAAATACAAAGAAGGAGAGATGGAGAGAATGGAGGAGAGAAGGAGAGAGGGAGGGATAGAGTAATAGAGTTGGAGGCTTAAGAGTAAGAGAGAGAGAGAGAGAAAGAGAGGAAGGAAGAGAGGGAGGATGTGAGAGAGTGGAGTGAGGGAGGGAAAGAGAGACAGTTTGAGGGGGAGAGAGAGAGAGGTAAGAACAAGGAAATATAGAGAGAAAGGTTGAGAGAGAGGGAGAGGGAGTGATAAAGAGGATGGAGAGAGAGGGAGAGCGGAAATAAGTAGGGAAGAGAGATAGAAGCGGGGGAGAGGGAGAGAAGGGGAAGAGAGAGAGAGAGAGAGATAGAGGAGGAGGGAGGGATATGTAGAAAGATTGAAGAAATAGAGTGTATGTTTTGGCGGTGATATAGAGAGGCAAATGGAGATAGAGATATAGATGGAAAGTGAGGAGAAAAAAGAAGAGAGAGATGGAGAGAGGGATTGAGGGACAAAGATATTGATAGATATGAAGTGAAATAGCATGTGTGTTTGGGGGGTTGAGATAGAGTGGACAATAAGGAGAGATGGAGGGAGATATAGTTATATATGGGGGGGGGGGAGAGGGAAGAATATTTCTTGCACTAGATACATTGATTTCAGTGTAGACGGTGATTTCTAATCCAATTAGATTTCTTGCACTGGATGCATTTATTTTAGTGTAGATGTTGATTTCTAATGATATTTGATTGCTTTCACTAGATGCATTAATTTCAATGTAGATGATTTCTAATCCTATTTTATTTCTTGTACTAAATGCATTGATTTCAATGTAGATGGTGATTTCTATTCCTGTTTGATTGCTTGCACTAGATGCATTAATGATTTCAATGTAGATGGTGATTTCTAATCTTTTTTGATTGCTTGCACTAAATGCATTGATTTCAATGTAGATGGTGATTTCTAATCCTATTTGATTGCTTGCACTAGATGCATTGATTTCAGTGTAGATGTTGCTCTATAAGCCTATTTGCGTACTTGCACTAGGGGCATTAATTTCAATGTATATGTTGGTTTATAATCCAATTTTCTTACATGCACTAGATGAATTTATTTGAGTGTAAATGTTGATTTCTAGTCTTATTTGATTGCTTTCATTAAATGCAGTGATTTTAGTGTATATGTTTTTTCTAATCTTATTTAATTGCTTGCATTAGATTCATTAATTCCAGTGTAAATGTTGACTTCTGTTTTGATGTAATTGGATGTATGATGATACATTAATTTTAAAGTGATTGGATTAACATTGTACATTGTTTACAGTGTAAGCACAAAACATTATTGACAGTGTACATTGATTTTTGTGTTATAGTAATTCAACCTATTAATGTTGGAGAGAAGGAGAGACAAGGAATGATGTTTACTACAATAGATTGAGCTAAAGATTTAAATGGTTTATGGTTTAACCTATCCTTTTCATATAATCGATATGATAATATGACAATCAATATGAAAATATGACAAAAGTAAAAAGGGTGACAATAAGAATAATAGAAGAAAATAGTTTTAGATTAACCACAATGAGGACTATTTGTAATTTACTATATTCTTATCATTCATATTTTCTACCATTCAACACTATTACATTGTCCCTTTATATTCAAAATTAATATTTCATCATTTTTCATCATTAAAGTTATTATCATCACAACAAACTAAGGCAACTAAGCAAATTTAAAATTAAAATATACAAATTAATCTGAGACATTTTAGCACATTTAAAATGATTAGATTAATATTAGATGAATTTACATATTATTGATAAAATTAATCATATGTTTGTTAGGTTTTCTTTGGCCGCACATGACTGAAACCAACCTAGATCCATCTTAACTCTGGATCTATCAAGCACCGAGAGGGATCAAATCTCTTGAGTACAAACCTTTCCTCAAGTTTTGCACTCAAAAAAGAGGTTTTCACCTCAAGAGTTGTGATCCCTCTCGTCGCTTGATAGATCCGGAGTTATGATGGAACTAGGCTGTCGTTATTTTAAAATTGAGCAAATTACAAATATTTTTGAAAGTAACATTTCATTAAAATAATAATTATTTACTTTCAATTACATAATTGATATAAAACTAGCTTGGATCTATCTTAATATTAGATCTTAATTTTGCATTTACCAAGGGCAGGGGGGATCAAATCTATGTTCACTTTAAAAAGGCTTGTATATGAAGAGATTTTATGCCTCTGACACTTGGTAGATTAGGAGTAATATGATTGAATTATTAATTTTATAATTCACTTTACTTATTTTTATTTTTATAATTTATCCCAACTTTATTTTGCTTAACATTTTTCACATTAAATTTTATTTTACAAAGTTTCCTCAAATTCGACATTAAAATTGATTTTCAAATAAAATAAATTGGCTATATTTTTTAATATTAAAAGTTATTTTTAATTTTCCCCATGGTGTATATTAGTTAATGATATAATGGGTTGTTAAGGCATTTCTTATAATGTTATTAGTTTAAATTTCAATTAGCTCAGTGTGCCATGTGTGAGACAATGTGGGTACACTTGGAGGTGATTGTGGTAGTGGATAGAATCCATCCTTAAGTACAAACATGCTATAGTTGTATATTCTCCCATATACAAAAAAATAACAATAATAATAATAATCTTATTTTTTAATTTTATTGAATTAGTTACTTATCAAAATTAGATTTTATTAAAAGCACATGATTTTATTGGAAGTAGTTTAGGTGATGGAAATAAAGGAAACTAATTTTCATGTAATTATTTTCTAAATTGTATCTCCACTCAAACAATCTCATAGAAAAAAAAACTCTTGACCCCACACATCAAGCAAGCCACCCAATGTCACCTTGGTGGCCTTCTCTCACTCTTTAGAATACAAGAAGGATATCCTTATCTAGGGGAGAATCCTTAAATATCAAGCTAAGCTAGGTCACTGAGTAATGAAAGGAAGTTCCTTAACAAAGACTAGTGATTTGACACTACTCACTCTCAAGGTAAAAGGTTAGGGATAAGTGTTCGAATAGCCCAACAAACCTTGAATTATTAACAAATTTTGAATGATTTTAATTGCACAACTATGCTTATTCATGCAACCAAATTACACTTGAAAAATGAAATATAAAGCTTGCTCAATTAACCATATAGCATGAGATGCTAGTGAAGCATATATATTGTAATGGCACAATAAAAATAAAAAATGAATCATAAATTGTCTATACAAGTAAGGCATTATATCATTCATTCATCGTACTCATGAGCATTGGAGATTAAGAGCGTAGGTTTTAACCCCGTACATAAATTCCCTACATACGAATTCTAAAACACAAAAAATAAACAATGTGAGAGCATAACACATAAAACACATATACACAGAGATTTTCCCCTAGATCCCAAAACTGGGACTACCAGCTTGATTTATCATTATGTTCCTTTCAATGTTACAATACATATTTATACATGCTAAAGCATCCAATACCATGGACCGAAAACCATCGCATCCAAAACCATGTGCAAAAACCATGCACAAAACCATAGGTAGATCTGCCCAACCTAATATAGGGTCCAAACAAATTTTGCCCAGAACGGTGCCCTAGACCCCGTAGAGGGGGGCTACCCACCCCCCTCAAACCCCCTAGACAGGGGAGGCTGCAACCGCCGCTGTGACCTCCATTGTTGTGCAATCAACGCAACAAAGGGGCGGCGGACCCCTTGGTTGACTACGTCAGCTAGTCGCAGAAAGAATATAACACAACCCAACATTCTCCAACTTGTTGTTTTCTTTCCACAAGGGGCCATATGAGATCTTAGTCATTTATCCAGCCCTGAAATGCCCATTGTTTCTCTACACCAAGAGAACTTCTTAGAGCTCACAAATTTTTTCAATGCATCTGCAGTATTCTTCAAAGTGTCCACCTTTACCAGCAACACCATTTTGTCTTCTATCATATCCCTCACAAAGTGATACTAGACATTAATGTGCTTTGTATTTGAATGGTAAGCAGGGTTCTTTGCCAAGAAAATTTCACTTTGGATATCATAGTTTATGCTTATAGCTCCCTGTACTAACCCCATACTTGAACACAATCTCTGCAACCAAATTGCTTCCTTGCTTGCATGAGTGGCTACCATGTATTCTGCCTTTGTAGTTGAAAGTGCCACTATAGATTATTTCTTACTCATCGAATTAACTGCACCTCCAAATAGGTTAAACACATACCCACTTGTAGATCTTCTCTGATCTAGATCTCCAACCCAATCTGCATCAACAAAACCACGAATATCCAAAACTCAGTCCAATCCTGGTCTTCCTTGGTAGCACAAACCATAACCACTAGTGCCATGCAAATACCTGAAGACCCACTTCACTGCAATCCAATGCTCCTTCCTTGGTTTTGACAGAAACCTGCTCAATACTCCCACTACATGTGCAATTTCTAGTCTAGTATAGACCATCGCATACATCAATCTACTGACTGCACTTTCATATGGAACATGGGACATGTCCTCTTCCTCTCCGTGTGTCTTGGGACACCGTTCAACAAATAACTTTACACCTACAGGAATAGGAACCTTCACCAATTTGCTATCCTGCATATTAAACCTCTACAGTATTGTCTCGACATACTTCATCTAGTTTAGCTAGAGCTTCCTCTTTGCCCGATCTCTTTTAATTTCCATGCCCAAAACATAATTTGCAGAACCAAGATCTTTCATGTCGAATTTGGAGGACAATTGGGTCTTCAAATCCTAGATAATTTCTTTGTCATTTTGTTAGGCCCCTATACTACTAGTGTAACCCCTTATTGTTACTAGTACAACCCACTTAGTATATTGATGTACCCATGTAGTGCCCATATTGTTACTATTGTGCCCCATAGAAGCCCACTATTGTTATTATTGTGCCCTTACATTATTATTGTTATGTCGGCTCTGATTATGTTATGACCCCTTAGACTCCTATATATATAGAAAGGAGGTCTTTTCATTTGTATCATCCAAGAATTGTTTGTAGGAATTTACAGGGTAAGTTCCTCAGAAAGAACACCAAAAGGACACCGCTCACAACCAGATCACATATCAATACACCAATATTTTTGACATGGTTAAAACCCTCAAAGAGGGAAACAGTCCACGGCCTGTCCCAACGTGGGTACTACAGGCAATTTATTAATCAAAGAATGAAAATTTACATAAGCTTCTCTCATGCACGGATTACCCGAACAATGACCCTCCATGCGCTTTAAATAGAACTCATGGACCAATTGGGTGTCAAGCCACGGATCAAGTGTCGGTAATACCGAGGTGAGAGTGAACCGTCGGATCACTACATATCGTGACCGTCGGATTGTAAGTTACAAAATGTACAACGGTAAAGAAAGACACTTTACCTAACTCTATACCTAACTCTATACTAGACCAAGTTGAACTTAACTATATCCTATGTGTCGGAATATCCTAACATCCCCCCTTAAGAACAACTTGGGATAGGATTGAAGGATTTACAAATATGACACAATAGGAGAAGGAAGGAGGCACTAGAGCCTATCCCCCCTTAGTGACAACTTCCTGAACTCCAAGCATATATCGAAGTTTAGTGAACTTCGCCTCTGTGAGAGCCTTTGTGAAGATGTCTGCAACCTGATCATTTGTTGAACAATATTGCACTTCAAGAACATGGTCATGAATGAGCTTTCTGATGAAGTGCATGTGTAGTTCAATGTGTTTGCTGCGCTGATGCTGGACTGGATCTTTGCATAGCTGAATGGCACTTTGATTATCACACCAAAGTGTGGTTGGATGCTGCTGCTCAAAGCCAAACTCTGATAGGATTTGACGAAGCCACAAGGCTTCCTTACTAGCTTCCACGGCACCACGATACTCTGCTTCTGCTGACGAAAGAGAAATGGTAGCATGTTTCTTACAAGCCCATGTAATAGGTCTTGAACCAAGAGTGAAGACATAACCGGCAGTGGACTTCCGATCATCAGGGTCACCAGCCCAATCAGAATCAGTGAAACCAACTAATAGAGGAGCTGCTTTGGCACTGTAATGAATCCCAAACTGTACTGTACCTCGAACATAACGAAGTATTCTTTTAGCTGCTTTCCAATGACTTTCACGGGGGTTTTGCATAAAACGAGCAACAAGGCCAACAACAAAGGAAAGATCAGGACGAGTATGGGTTAAGTACAAGAGTTTTCCTACAAGTTGACGGTATAGGGTAGCATCAACTTCAGGAGAAGTACAAGAGACTGAAAGTTTGACTCCAGACTGAAAGGGAGAAGGGGCTGGCTTACAGTCTTCCATGTGAAAATGACGAAGAATATCACAAGCATACTTGGACTGGGAAAGGGAAATACCCTCCTTGGATTGCAAGACTTGAAGACCGAGAAAACAGTGTAAGTGTCCTAAGTCTGTCATTTCAAATTTCTTTTTGAGACTAGACTTCACATGGTTTATAAGGTTGGGATCACTACCAGTAAGGATAAGATCATCAACATAAAGAACAAGGATGATAAGAGAGTTGCTCACTTTCTTGGTGTAGACAGTATTGTCAGAATGACACCTAGAAAAGCCAGATTCTAAAAGAAAGCTATCCATTTTGGCATACCAAGCCCGAGGAGCTTGCTTGAGACCATAAAGGGATTTCTTGAGTCGACAAACAAGGCTGGAGTCTGTTTGTATGAAGCCAATGGGTTGTTCCATATAGATTTCTTCCTTCAAGTCCCCATGCAAGAAGGCAGATTTAACATCCATCTGATGGACTTCCCATTTTAAAGAGGCAGCAAGGGAAAGAACAAGGCGGATAGAGTTCATTTTGGCAACAGGGGAGAAGGTTTCAGTGTAGTCAATGCCTTCAACCAGTGAAAAGCCCTTAGCAACAAGACGAGCTTTATGTTTATCAATTTTCCCATCTGGTCCATACTTGGTTCTGTAAACCCATTTACATCTTACAAGTTTGCGTCCCTTTGGTAGAGGAACAAGATCCCATGTATCATTTGTCAATAATGAATGATATTCTTCATTCATAGCTGCTTCCCAATGTGGATGGCCTGAAGCTTCTGCAAAAGTGTCAGGATCATGATTTACTGGAGCTTGAGCCAGTAAAGAAGAGGCTCTTTCAAACTGAGAATGTGTACGTCGCTGATCTGTAGGATCACCGGCAAGATCACCTGCTGCATCCCAAGTAGCACGGACCCATCTTGGAAGTTGAGGATCCTGAGAAGGTGGGGGAGGATTATCATCCTCGCTTTCATCATCTGAAGAAGAAATGTTTTCAAAAGTAGAAGAGATAGGAAGAGGTGGCACATCCGCCGGACTAGGCTCGCAGGCCGATTTATTTTCATCAAATTTTACATCTCTTCTAATGATAACATTTTTGGACTTAAATGGAATAAGTCTATAACCTTTTACATCTTCAGAATATCCAACAAAAGTACATTTCTCACTCTTAGGTTCTAAAGCTTTATGCTTTTCATCTGGAATATGGGCCCATGCTTCACTTCCAAACACACGAAAGTGACTTACATCTGGTTTAATGGAACTCCAAGCTTCTTCTGGAGTGATATTCTCTAGAACCTTAGTAGGAGTGCGATTGATTATATAATTTGCACAATTAATTGCTTTGGCCCAAAAACTAAGACTGAGTCCTTTAGATTGCAGCATACAATTAGCCATTTCCTTTAAGGTGCGATTTTTCCTTTCAGCTACACCATTTTGTTGTGGAGTGTATGGAACAGTATGTTGCATTTGAATTCCATTTTCGGTGCAAAAGTTGATGAATGTGTTTTTAACATATTCTCCACCATTATCAGTTCTTAGCTTAAGAATTTGATGTCCAGATTGTTTTTCAACAAAGGCTTTGAAGGCCAAAAATGTGTTAAATACTTCGCTCTTGAGTTTTAAGAAGTATACCCAAGTGCGTCTGGAGAAATCATCAATGAAAGTTAAGAAGTACTTGCAGCCAGAGAATGAAGCAACAGGAAGAGGACCACATAAATCACTGTGCACAAGCTGTAAAGGGGCTGAGGCGTGCCAAGAGGCACGTTTGTCAAAACTGTCCCGATGATGTTTTCCGAGTACACATCCGGAACAAACACCATCTCTGCAAGATACCATAGGAAGACCTGTCACCATATTTTCTTTACATAGATGCTGAAGGGAGCGATAGTTTAAGTGACCAAATCGCTCATGCCAAAGTTTGCTCACTTCATCATTATGAGCAACAAATACTGAGGGAAGATTGGATGACCCAAAGTTGTGAAACTTATACAACCTTGTGGAATCATCAGCAAGACCAGTAGCTAGAATCTGTTTAGGATCTTTTAGATCCTTGATTACAACATCATGAGGTGAAAATTCAACAATTTTACCTTCACCTGAATGAGTTATCTGATAGACAGATAGAAGGTTGCAGGATAAGGTTGGAACACATAATACATCATTAAACTGACCATTGTCTAGATGAACAGTTCCAGTCCCTACAACATTAAGAGATCTATCATCACCAACATATATATTTTTGGTGTTACAATCATTTAAAGAAGAAAACATGGCTTGGTTTTTGGCCATGTGATAAGAGGCTCCAGAATCAATGAGCCACTCATGAGAATGAGAAGAAGAAGAAGATACATTTAATGCATAACCAGACTGAGATGATTGACAACGACATGCAGAAAGTGCCATTCTGGAAGTTGAAGTTGAAGTAGGCTCCACATGGATGTTATGTTTCTTCATTGTGGCTTCCAAGGCTTCCATCTTCTTAAAGCATTTAGATTCTAAGTGGCCATCTCGATTACAAAAGTTACAATGTCTATCAGTCTTCTTCCATTTGTTTTTATTGGTCTTATCATTTTGCTGAAATGATCTTTCATTTTGAGGCTGAGTTGGTTTAGGACCATTCTTTTGAGGATATGACTTCTTAGGATTCTTTGAATTTGGTTGTTGCTGGGCGGCTAACGCTTTCGTGGAAGAGTTTCCAAGATTAAGAAGACCAAGGTGTAAGAGTTTTTCTTGTTCTCTTATTAAGGAATCACAAAAGGAGTCAAAGGAAGGGGCCTTGTAGTCTTTTCCTTGACAAATGAAAGCTTCCCTTGTAGAATGGAAAGTGGAAACAAATACAGAGTAGGCTGGTCCCAACTTAGTAAGGATGGAATAAATAAGGTTACCATCTTCTTTCTTAACTTTAACACCTTCCAAGAGATATCTAAGGGTCTTGAATTTGGACAAGAAATCTTCAATGCAAGAAAAATTATTAGGATCCAAAGTAAGCAACTCATTTTCAAGTTGATGGGCTCTAATTTCATTTTTAATCCCA
This sequence comes from Pinus tabuliformis, assembly GCA_031772625.1. Lineage (NCBI taxonomy): Eukaryota > Viridiplantae > Streptophyta > Pinopsida > Pinales > Pinaceae > Pinus > Pinus tabuliformis. The sequence goes on from CM062816.1 coordinate 149,877,004, forward strand.
AAAACTTTAGCGAGTTTTTCTAATGCTTCATGAGGAGTCTCAAGTTCTGCAATGTGGAATCTAAGATCAGGAGAAATAGACATCCCTATCAAACCACGTGCTTGATCTTGTCTATTTTCCCATTTTGCAGCCTTGTCTTCATCTTTTGGTTTCTTCTCTTGGTCTGTGGCTATTCTGAAGAGACCTTTACTTCTAAGTAAATCTTCCATGTAGGATACCCATTGGAAGTAGTTAGTGCTGTCAAGAATGACTTGGCATGGACTTTCCATTAAAAAAAAAAAAAAAAACTGAAGCTGAAGATGCTGAAAGTAAGTGTTCCAATGGATAGATCTCGAAAAAATAGGCGGTTTTAAAAAAAACGGCTCTGAAAAAGGCTTCCGGATGAAGAAGTTATGGCTTTTTGAAAAAAAATTGTTGACGTTGCCGGCAAAGTGCGCGAATGTGAGGGAATGAAAAAATCCGCCCCCACAAAATGGAGACTTGAACCCAAGACCTCTACTCTCTTAAAATAGCTTTGAACCAATTGATCTATACAAAAAATTTGAGAGAGAGAGAGAGAGAGAGAGAGAGGGGGGCCTTGGTTTGCGTGCTTGCCTTGAGAAAGCTCTTTTTTCCCTACAAAACACAAAACACAAAACCCAACACGAATATGCAAAGAAAAACGAACCTTGCGGCTTGAAGTTAGCTTTAGCCAAAAAACTAGAAATTTTAAAAAGAATCTCAAAGTTAGCTTTAGCCGAAAAACTAAATATTTTTCTCAATGTTTCTGATTTTCCGAGATCACACTAAGGTGCAGGGAAAAGAGCATACGCATGAGAAAAATCCTTCCTTTCTGTTTCTGATTTGCCCAGATCGCACAGAGTTGCAGGGCAAAGAGCATATGCAGAAATGAAAGGTATAGATCCGGTTAAAAAAAGGCTAAATAAACCGAAACCGAAATAAGCAGAGAGAAAATAATAGTAAACTTGCAAAAAACACTGTATACCTCCCGATCTGAAAAATGACGCAGCTAGGGCTACCGGAAACCTTTTCACGTGAAACGAAAGGGGTTCCTCACTGGAAAAAATGCTCCGAATGCAACAGAGTTGTCTTCTCGGCCCGAAAGCAGTCAGAAATAGCAGATCTAGGAAACGACAGCCGCATGCAGTTCTACCGGCTTCAGATTTGGATCACCAACGGACGCGGCCCTCAAATAGCTCTGATACCATGTAGGAATTTACAGGGTAAGTTCCTCAGAAAGAACACCAAAAGGACACCACTCACAACCAGATCACAGATCAATACATCAGTATTTTTGACGTGGTTAAAACCCTCAAAGAGGGAAACAGTCCACGGCCTGTCCCAACGTGGGTACTACAGGCAATTTATTAATCAAAGAATGAAAATTTACATAAGCTTCTCTCATGCATGGATTACCCGAACAATGACCCTCCATGCGCTTTAAATAGAACTCATGGACCAATTGGGTGTCAAGCCACGGATCAAGTGTCGGTAATACCGAGGTGAGAGTGAACTGTCGGATCACTACATATCGTGACCGTCGGATTGTAAGTTACAAAATGTACAACGGTAAAGAAAGACACTTTACCTAACTCTATACTAGACCAAGTTGAACTTAACTATATCCTATGTGTCGGAATATCCTAACATTGTTCACTTATGTAATGTAAAGGAGGTTGCCCCCTTGAAGAGGCTGAATTCTAAGGCGTTGATCTATCTTTTCTATCTTTTTCTTGAGCTGGTTTCATAACATTTGGTATCAGAGCTTTCAATTCTAGGGTTTCACTGCTCCAAACAAGTCATCGTGGTATTTTCACTATAACTTTTTTTCTACGATGTTTCAGAAGCTTAAAAAAAAACCCATTTGAGAAGAATTCACGCTAAATCTAGGGTCCAAATTTCAGAGCTTTTCGCGCTATATTTGCGGAGATATGATCTGAGGAAGGTGGTCTTTTTGCAAACTATTGAATTACATTCCAAACAGGTGACCTAGGGAAAATCATCATAACTTTCTCTCTGAGCATCAGATTGAAATTTTGTAAGAAGGTACAGAAAGAGGACAGACTATAGTTTCTTGTAGATATTTTCAAAGCAAAAGGTCAAAACAGTGACACGTGGAACTTCATACAAGTTCACTCTTCTGGAAAGGTCTATAATCAAGTCATCTTGGGAGATTGTGCATAACTCTTTCTTGGAGAATTCAATTTGGATCAGACTGGTGGCATTGGAAAGAGGACACATAGGGCTACTACAGGTCACAATTTCAGAACTTAAAGATCTAAAAGTACATAGTTACAGTTGTTTCAAGATCGAGCTCCTAAAATCAAGAAAAAGCAAGATGAGGAAGTTTGATGGCAAGGATCTGGTAAATTGGATACTTCAGATGGAGCAATATTTTGATCTACATGGTGTACCATTGTTACAAAAGGTATGTATTGAATCTTGATATTTAGATCCAGATCAATTTTTATGGTATGAAGGGCTTTGTTCTTGTAAACAACTTGTTACGTGGTCAATTTTCATGGAGGAAATGATAGCACATTATGAGGATACAAAAAGCAACACCTTCTTTAGAGCAACACCACAACAATTGGAGAGAGTAAAAGGGCTTTGTGACATAGTGGAAAGCAAAATTATGGAAACCAGGAAGCATACCCCTCACAACTATAAAGATGGAAGTGTTTTTTCTCCTAGCCTTCCACAACCTACAAGAGTTACACCACAACAATTGGAAGAAAAAAGAGAAAAAGGGCTTTGTTACAATTGTGATAGCAAATGCACTAAAGGTCATAAGTGTGTTGAGAAGAAATTATTTTACATAGAATATGAAGAGGAGGAAGAAAAGGACCAAGAAACATCAAAAGAAGAAGATATACGCTAGGACCCCACCCTAGAGAAAGAAGAAATGAATCAGACCATATCTTGTAAAGCATTGGCAAGAATTACCACTCTTAAAACTCTCAAGATAGAAGGACATATCAAGAAGAAAAAGGTGCAAGAAGTGAATGATCACATCGAGAAAGAAGAAATGAATCCAACCATATCTTGTAATTCATTGGTCGAAATTACCACTCCTCAAACTATCAAGATAGAAGGGCATATCAAGAAGAAAAATATTCAAGAAGTGAAAGATCGCATTGAGCATCAAGAAATGAATCCGACCATATCTTGTAAAAGATTGGAAGAAATTACCACTCCTCAAACTCTAGAGATAGATGGAAATATTAAGAAGAAAAAGGTTCAAGCAATGAAATATCACATCGAGCATCAACAACAAGTTCTCCAACTTTTAAAGGATAAGGCCACTTCGGTGCAAAATCAAATGAACCAACAAGCACTTAAAAAATGGTGACCTTATCGAATGGGAAGAGTCTTCAAGGATGAGGATGTGGAAGCATTGTTTTGTGCTATTTCTATTATCCAACCAGATTGGATAAACGAAGCAAGGGACGAATGGAAGAAGGACAAAGAAGTATGGCCACTAGTTCAAAAGTTGCAAAAGATCCCAATTCAAACAATATTGCCAGAAATTGAAGAGGAAGGAAAAATCATATTGGAACCTGGAGCAGTCACAGAAACAAGAACCTGACAACTACAAAATCGATCAATTTTAGAGTATCTCAGCAAGTGGAAGAACTTACCCGCTGAAGATTCTACATGCGAGGACAAGAATTTTATATAGAAGCATCAAGAACTACTCAAGCATTGAGGACAACGCTTTTGAAGGAGAGGGGCATGTTAGGCCCCTATACTACTAGTGTAACCCCTTATTGTTACTAGTACAACCCACTTATTATATTGATGTACCCATGTAGTGCCCATATTGTTACTATTGTGCCCCATAGAAGCCCACTATTGTTATTATTGTGTGCTTACATTATTATTGTTATGTCGGCTCTGATTATGTTATGACCCCTTAGACTCCTATATATAGTAAGGAGGTCCTTTCATTTGTAACATCCAAGAAATGTTCATTTATGTAATGTAAAGGAGGTTGCCCCCTTGAAGAGGCTAAATTCTAAGGCGTTGATCTATATTTTCTATCTTTTTCTTGAGCTAGTTTCATAACACATTTCCAACCAGCAACATATCATCCACATACAAGACCAGATAGATAACACGGTCACCAATTAATTTAAAATACACACAGTGATCTGCTTTGCTTCTGGTGAAGCCAAGTCCCCATATAAATGTATCAAATTTCTGATACCACATCCTTGGTGACTGTTTTAACCCATACAAAGACTTCTTTAACTTGCATATCAGTTCTTTCATACCCTTCACCACAAAGCCTTCAGGTTGCTTCATGTAGATCTCCTCTTCTAGATCCCCGTGAAGAAATGTTGTCTTCACATCCATCTGTTCTACCTCAAAATCAAAAGTAGCACGAACATATAATAGTAATCTAATAGAAGCTACCTTGGCAATAGGAGAAAAAATATCACCAAAATCAATTCCCGGTACCTCGGAATAACCTTTTGCTACCAACCGAGCTTTATATTTCTCCACCTTTCCTTATGAATTTGTCTTCTTCTTGAACACCGATTTGCTTCCAATGGGTTTCCTTCCAGCCGGTAACTCGACCAGATCCCAGGCCTCATTTTTGTGTAAAGATGACATTTCATCAACCATAGCCTCTTTCTAGAGTTTTCCTTCCTCTGAATCTACTGCTTCCTTCACAGTTCTGGGATCATCATCAGTAATAGATAAAGAAAAATTTGAACAGAAAGCAGATGGACTATACCTTTCTAGTTGCCTTCTTTCTCGAACTGATCTTCTCACACCCGAAGTTTGTGGTTCTTCATCTTCTGATTCCTCCTTTGCTATAGAGTTTGATTCTTCCTCCTTTAGCTCAAACTCTATCTTCTCAGGTTCCTTCCATGGGACTTCATGTTTAATAACATCTTTCACCTCTCCAAACACCACATCTCGGATGTACACAACCTTCCTTGTTACTGGGTTCCAAAGCTTATAGCCCTTTAAACCATCCTTATACCCAATAAAGATTCCCTTTTTAGAATTACTATCCAATTTTGTTCTCTTCTCCTTTGGAACATGTACATATGCATCACATCCAAATATCCTCAGATGTGAAAGAGAGGGTTTCTTACCAGTCCATACCTCTTGTGGAGTCTTATCCTAGAACGCTGATGAAGGTGATTTGTTGACCAGGTAACATGTTGTCTCCACCACCTTTTCCCATAATTCTTGTCCTAACCAAACATCACTGAGCATGCTTCTTGCCCTTTCCATAAACATCTTGTTCATTCTTTTTGAAACTCCATTTTCCTCAGGTGTGTATGGAGTAGTCTTCTGCCATGCTATACCACACTTCTTCCATAATTCTTCAAATTCCTTGCTGCAAAACTCTTCACTGTTATCTGACCTCAACACCTTTATCTTCTTCTCTATCTGGTTTTCCACCAGAGACTTAAATTCTTTAAAACTGTCAAAGACTTCAGATTTCTTCTTAACTAAATATATCTGTGTATTCCTTGAAAATTCATCTATAAATGATACATAGTACACAGACATACCCAATGATGGAATGTTCATAGGTCAAAACACATCACTGTGCTAAAGCTCTAATATCTTTTTTGCCCTCTTACCACCAAAGGGGAAACTCACCTGATTCTGCTTCCCATATACACAGTTTTCACAGAAATCAAAATCCAAAGAGCTATTACTCATACCTTCTACCATACCTTTACCATGAAGTATTCGAAGGCCCTTCTCTCCAATATGTCCAAGCCTTTGATGCCACAACATGATATTCTCTCTAGAGACCACTAGATTTTCTGCTCCACTTTTAGGAACCAAAGAACTGTTACACCCATCAACAATAGTTCTACCTTGCAGCTTGTACAGAGTTCCAATCCGAACTCCCTGCATCAATGCCAATTCTCCCTAAACCATCTTGTGGGTATCCTTCTTGAACACTATTTTTACACCTGCATCATCCAACTTGCTTATGGAAATTAGATTTCTGGCCAATGAAGGAATATGCAAAACACTCGAAAGTGTTATAACCCTTCCACCTTGCAACTTCAACTTTACTTTTCTACAACCAATGATTCTAGTCTTCTTGTCATCCCCCAAGAAGATATCACCACCATCATATTTCTCATACTCACAGAACCACTCTCTATGGGGAGTGAAGTGAAAGCATGCACCTGAGTTAATCAACCATGCCTCATGATCTACATGTGTACTTGAAGAAGTGAGGTACACATCCCCACCTTCATCTGAGGTGGTTTTCGCCTCTGCATAAGAAGCATCATCATATCCCTTTCCTTTGTCAGGAGCTTTAGATTTATAGTCCCTTTTGTGGTGTCCTTCCTTTCCGCATTTCTAGCACACTACCTTTACATGTTTTCCTGGAGATTTATATCTCCCTCTAGATTTAGATCTCCCACTCGATGACTTATTTTTGTTTCTGTTCTGGGACCGTCCTCATATAGACAAGGCATCACCATTCTGGCTCTCCATATTTTTCCATCTCATCTTCTGTGTTATCAAGGATGAGACTATTTCATCAAACTGCAAGGTAGTTTCATTGCTACTTATTGCAATAACCAGACTATTTCACAAGTCTGGTAGAGAACACAATAAACTGATGCACTTATCTTCGTCTAAAATTTTAATATCAATAGATAATAATTGGCTTACCACAGTATTAAATGCATTCAGATGTTCTGTCACCGAGTCTCCATCTTTCATCCTCAAGTTATGCAGCTTTTTCGATAGGAACACTTTATTCGCCAGAGACTTAGATTGGTACAAAGTCCCTAACTTGTCCCACAAAGCCTTCATCGTAGCTTCCCGTGATACATTCAGCAATACTGAATCTGAGACACACAATCATATTGTGTTATTTGCCTTCCCATCCAACTTCTTCCATTCTTCATCAGACACTCCCATTGGTTTAGTACCTGGATCTACCACGATCCACTGATCTTTATCCATCAACAGATCCTCCAACTTGAGTTTCCATAACTCAAAACTCTGACCATTAAATTTCTCGATCTCTGTCTTTCCACTGCTTACCATCTTCTTTCACCACTAGAATCAATTTCATAGATCTCCCCCTAAACACGGCCTACCACAGGCCTGAGCGAAACCCCTCAGCAACAAAGGTGTCCCCTTGAAGCCAAAACAACTATGATATGAAATGTAGGATTTAACCTTGTACAGAAATTACCTGCATACAAATTATAAAACACAGAAAATAAACAATGCGAGAACATAACACATAAAACACATATACACAAAAATTTTCCCCTGGATCCGAAAACTGGGACTACCAGCTTGATTTTTCATTATGCTCCTTTTAATGTTACAATACATATTTATACATGCCGAAGCATCAAATACCATGGAACGAAAACCATCATGTCCAAAACCATGGAACAAAAAACATTGCATCCAAAACCATGGATCGAAAACCATCACGTCCAAAACCATGCGTAAAAACCATGCACAAAACCATAGGTAGGTCTACCCAACATAATATAGGATCCAATTTTTTTTTCCCGGGGTGCTACCCGCCCCTCTCAAACCCCTTATGACCCACCCACTACATAATTGGCGCAACAAATGGGGGGCTCCGCCCCCCTTCCAACCCCCCGGTTGACTACGTTAGCTAGTCGTGGAAAGAATATAACACAACCCAACAAAGATTTCGTTATCATCATCAAGAGACCATTCCACAATTAAGAGATCATACACCAACAATATTAGCTATGTTTGGGACAACAAAGTGTTATGTGTTTGTGATGATAAATAAAGGAAATATTCAAATTTTTCATTGTTACTAAGGACAATGAAGACAACAAAGTTGAATGTGGACTACTTACACGTTTGTAACACTCAAATGTCATCCGTTTATCATCATTCAAGTTGCATGAAGGAAATTTGGTAGTGGTACTAAGTGAACATTCTTTGATCGAAGTTCATACCCTCTCCTTAGCACTACCACTTTGCAACACGAAGAAGAAATGTGAAATATATGTGCAACCAACTAAATACGTTGGAAAGGTTGTTGAAACATATATAGGTAGTCATGTCATGTTGCAAAAGGAGGTGTTGGCCCACTCCCCTTTCCGATAAGCTCCATAAGCTCCATAATTTTAATCATTCTTTGTTCCAATAAATAAGTGTACAAGGAAGTATAACCTTTCACCCAATCTAAAACAACCTTTGAATCCCCTATGACTTGTAATTTTAGATTGTTGAAGTGACAAAATTAAAATGACTAACATAAATGACTAATTCATATTATTGTAGTTTTTGTTAGGTAGTCATATTTTTTTTCCTAAACTAAATTAGCCATTTATGTTAGTCATTTTTAGTAGTATTACTTATTAGCTAGTTGTATATTTTAACTGGTGACTAAAATAGTCATTTATGTTAGTCATTTTTAGTTGGGTCTCTTAATATTGCTAACTTCTGGTAGTATTTCACTTGGAAAAGTTGTGGTGACTAACTTTTTTAGTCACCTAGTCACTCATTTCACCATTTTCTACTAGTGACATCTAATCAGACATCTTCCAGGTAGCTTCATCAGGCCTAAACTGCTTCCACTACACTATAACCTCATCGATTTCTTAGTTCCAGAGCATGAGCATATTTCTCTACAAAATACATTGAGGTTCCGACTGGAATTCTCCTTCTGGATCCACCTGTATTACAAACCAATAAATAACATGATCAACATATTTTATATATCTTTTAAGCAATGAACCATGGAAAAAATCATGGAATTTCACTTTTGGAGGTAGTGAAAGTCGATAGGCCACTGGTCCAATCCTCTCAAGGATCTCGAAAGGCCCACAATACCGAGGTGAACTTTTGACATGACCCAATCTTCAAGGAGATCTTCTTGCACAAGTACACATGTTCCCCAATGTGAAAATCCTTAAATAACCTGTGTTGATCTACATAAAGTTTCTCCCTATCGTTTGTTGTCTCTCATAACCTTCATTTATTGTTCCATCTCTTCCAACATGTTAGGCCCTATCAATACCCTTTTCACTGGATCACTCCAACTGATGGGAATATTACAACTCTGCCCAGTGGAAGGTACTCTTCTCACTTTTGTTTTTGATGCACAACGTACATTCTCAACATGTAATCTAGAATCCTATTGACCCTCTTTGTCTGTCCATCTGTCTATAGATGATAGGTTGTGTTGAAGGCCAAATATGTACCCAAACATGCAAATAACTCTTTCCAGAACCTAGAAGTGAATTTAACATCCCTTTTTGACACAATATTATTTGGTACTCCATGCAACCTCACTATCTCCCTAATGAAGATATATGCTACAACATTAAATGAATAAGTAGACTTCACTGGAATGAAGTGTGCTACCTTTTTCAACTTGTCCACCACAACCATTATGGAATCATGATGTCTAGATTTCCTCAGAAAACTTGTAATGAAATCCATGGAAATCACCTCCCATTTCCACTCTAGAACCATAATCAGCTATAGCAGACCATGTTGATGTTTACACTTTGCTTTTATCTATTGACAATCCAAACATCAAGCCACAAACTTTGCCACTTCCCTCTTAAAATTCAGCTAATAATAGAACTTCTTCACAACGGTCAATGTCTTCAGATATCCTGGGTGACTTGAATAAGGTTTAACATGAAATTCCCTCAAGATAATCTTCTTGAGCTCACTATTGTCCAACACATATATCTTGGCCCTAAATCTAACCAAACAATCTACTCTGAGATGATAGTCCACATCTTGATAACCTATACCTTGTTGTAACCTATGCCTAATCTCCCTATAACCGTCATTATGTCATCTTGCCTGTAACATATGATCCTATAGATATTTCCTATAAGAGCTCATTGTTATGCAACAAAATCACAAAATAGAAGGAAAAATAGATCAATGACTTCAAATTAGTCTCTTCAAGGGGGAAAACTCCTTTACATTACAAAAATGAACAATTCTTCGATGATACAAATGAAATTACCTCCTTTCTATATATAGGAGTCTAAGGGGTAACAATATAATCAGAGGCTACATAAAAATAATATTGTAAGGGCATAAAAATAACAACATTGGGCTTCTATGGGGCACAAAAATCACAATATGTGTTATAGACATTTTTGGGCACTACAACCCCAATCAAACATGTCCATAAACCGAGGGCTCCTAAGTCCCTAAAAGTGTTGTTCCATACCCTAAAAGAACAAGGTTAGTTGATTACATCGTCTCCCAAAAGTTCTCCATGAAAAACTTCTCAGAACTGGTCAAAACTGGACCATATTACCTGCTCCATGGTCAAAGTGAGATACATCCCACCTAAAGCACACAAGAGGTGCGATGCATACTAAAAATCCCTTCTATGGGGTGCAATGGGTGAGAGTGGACAAATGGCAGAGACAGTTTGCAAGGTGGATGATCATGGAATCTTCCAGAAACTTCTCCTGTGACACTTGGCTCTCTGAATTCGCCCAGGGATGAGTAAGAGATCATCAATCTCCAAGTGGAATCAAGAACTATCAGAGAGAGGACACTAATCAGAATCCCAGAAGCTGACTCACCCCCCTGCAATCATCTATATATGGATCCCTCATCCCAGAGATCCAGAGGCTGGAATTTTGTATCTTGTAAGGAAGTGTTGTTCGTTTCTTGTTGGAATATCATAGTGTTGGGTGATCTAAGATTTTCATGATGTGAAAGAAGGGCTTTCATACTGGAGGATGACGCTGGGTCAAAACAATTGGTTGTAATCCTCTTTGCTTATTCTTGATATTAATAAAGCTATTCAAGTTTTCCTCCACATTCTTGTATGTTTGACAATATATGCATTTGTATGGTCAATATACATCTAGTCCTATATTGTTTATGATTGTAGATCTCTGTTCTTCGATAGTATTATGCTGCTTTGATTCCACAGGTGTTCTTTGAAGCTGGGTAGACGAAGGAGAAGCAGCAAGGATCTGTCAGAAGGGAGAGGAACCAAGCAAGGAACAAAGCGCAAGACTGATGTTGGTGTCCTTCATTCCACTCTCATCTACTTCTGATGAAGGAAAACGAAAGTAGTTTTAGTTTGTTTGTTTCTAAGATAGCTACCAGTCTTAGTGGGACTAGCAGCTCCGAGTGGACACTAGATTTCCCGATAAAAAAATGGCGACTCCACTGGGGAGCGAATAGATTGTTTGTTTGTCTATATTTGTTTGTTTTATAAACTTACAAACGGAGCCTGAAGTCAAGCCAGCTAGCCTTCGAACTGCATTTGCTATGCAAGTGCAAAGTAGATCAATGTTGCTTCAGTCTATCTCTGGGTTTTGTTTATAAACTGAACAATTGATTTGCAAACCTTCTAATTTCCCTAGTGGTGGCTCTAGTAACCTCATTAGATCAACCCCTGTGATTTCTATTTACTGTACATCATTTTCTCAGCCTAAATCCCTGAACTGAGCTGCAAATTGTGACCAAGAGCCAAGTAAAGTCTCATCCTGGTACCATCGCACCCTCTCTCCAAGGAAACCAGTATGCATCACACCTATCGTGTGCAGTAGGTGGGATGCATCCCTATTTCCCTGTGTTACAAGTGCGATGATCAGAAAAGGCTAACTTTGCCTCCAGTTCTTGGTTTTTCTTCACTCTTTTTGGCTCTATTCTGGAGTTTTGCTGCCTGTGATCAATATACCACTGTGGAAACCCCCTTCCTTTCCATCATTCCACCTCCATTGTGCAAAGAACTGTGAATTTTTTTATGTATTTTCCACCATTTTCAGTTCTCTTTTACAAAGTAGTAGCATAGTCAAACTGTCGTCTTTTGATTTGAAAGTGTCGCAAGTGTCGTTTTCAGTCAAAGAAAAGAATTCTATTGTTCTTGATGGTCGATTTTACAGTTACTCTTGTATTAGATTTGAATTAGTATTTTTTCAATTGTCGAAAGCAGTTTTCAATTCAAAATAGTAAAGTGTCGTCATTATCTTCCTTTCATTTTGAAGAGAAATTTGTTAGTACTATCGCTTTGAAAGATAATTCAGATTTGTACTTAGCATTCTTCTTGTCATTCACACATTAAGAAAGCTGAAAACAAATACATGCATGTGCATTTTCATTTAGACTGCGTGTTGGTTTGATTTAGGACAGTGCATCTAGTGTGTGCTCTCTGCTCTATGTTGAAAGAATATCATCTCTCTTTCTTTAGTAGCTAGGATTTTCATTGCAAAAAGAAGATTAAACGATTGCTTATCATCTTAGATTGCATTTTAGGAATTGCACATCTACATCACACAGTGAACCTGAAAGGAAAATTTCTTAAGAAATATCAACTGTAAAATAAATTTAATGAACCTAAAAACACTTTGGAACCTAACGCACAACATCTAGAAGTCTATGCTAGAGACATATTCTGGCGTCGTAAAGCCTGGTAACTTTCACTTTCACTGTTGGTTGGGTGATTGCTCCTCTTTGAGACGACAAGTGCCAGTACATACTTGTGCTCCCACGTACCGTCGAGTATATATTGGGAGACCACAATAGGATATACCCTGTATCCATAGGAAGCTGTGTCTGCCGCCATATCGATCGCAATGCACTGAAAACAGCATTCGGGAAGATTGATTGCCGTATCGTAAAAAGTATTCTGCAGTTTTGCTATTGGTTTGGTAATCCCTCTGTCTAGATTTCCAGAGTGGTCTCTTTCATTCCTTTTCAGACTCCTTAAAGGAAAAGGTCCATCTGAGCACTTGTCACTTTAGGCTCGTTAAAAATCGAAGGTGACTAGAGTCATCTTTTGTTTTTTCTTGACTCTTAAAAATTGAAAAAACAAGTTGTGTCAAAGAATCTAAAATTCATTTAATTCGGAAACATTTTCCCCTTTATTTTTAGTTGATCGAGTAATCCGCAATCGTGGAAGAAAGTCAATTGAAACCCCGTCGTTCACGGAGGCTTACAAGTCAACCGTCTTTGTCCCCAAAATAAAAACTATTCCGGACAAAGCGAACTCGTTTAACCGGCTCAAAGTCCCCTGGTCGGGTTGGAAAAAGTGTTCCGACACCCTCGGAGACTCCGGTTACTCCAAAAATTTCTGGTACCCCTGCCTTTATAGAAGAAGTTCCGCAACCACAAGAGGATAGTAGAACTGATCCTAGTGTGAAGGTAAACACTTCTATACCTGAACCGGCTCCATCCATAGCTGATTCGGAAGGTGTTGTTCCCCAAACATCAGTTGCTGCAGAATCTATACCTTCTTCGGCACCGAAAATATTTTACAGACCTGACGGTCTACCTCTTCCACCCGGTTTGATTGCTATAGAAGAGATTATAGAGGATCCACCATCTAGTACTCCATCGCAATTTGGAGTGGGGGTCACTCTATATCCTTCTTCATCAGAAATTAGTCTACCATTATCGGAAGTTCCTATAGAATCGCTAGGAAACCTTTTGGATAGACTAGATATGTCTGAACAACCATCGACATCTAGGACTGTGTCATCTGACACAGTAGCGGCAGAACTTCCTGCTGCTACTCCAACAATGTTTGCCAACGTACCATCTATCACAACTAGCTCTCAATCACTAGATGGGATCCATCCAGGGGCTGTTTCAACGGTATGGTCTGTTCCCGTTTGTTCGTCCGGAATAATATCTGGAATCTCTTATGTTGAGTCTCAGCAAATTGATCCTTCGCAATGTCAATTTGGGCAGTCCGATCCTCAAAGGCAAATAATTCCCTTAAGCACTGGATTACCGCCGTATGGGGGGAAACATGCCCTTTCATTGTCTCCTCCGGGAGGTCAAACATACGAGAGTTTGCAACAAAATTTAGGTTATGTTGGAATTACATATAGTGGTTGGATACCAATACTGCCTCAACAACCAAGAGTTGTATACTCAACGCAACAAAGTATGCCTATGTCAAATATCCCCAATACATCAGCTATTGTGATGGTGTCACAAGTGCAAGCGTTACTTGTTGTATGCCAGCCTCAAGTCTCTCAGGTCGCAATCCAACAGCCCCTTGTCCCTGCGACACCACCACAATCATCGGTTAGTGGCTCCTTAACTGGAGTGACCTAGGCTCAAATGGGTACCTTTACCCCTCATCTCGGTCAAACATCTAGTATTGGGCAACAGCACATGGTCTCTGTTACAGGGAAAAGTGTCTACACAGAACTGCTTATCCCACTAAGGTATGATAGCTACCTTAGAAACAAACAAAGCAAAGCTACTTTCGTTTTTCCTTTATGAAGTATAGATGAGAGAAGAACAAAGAAGACCAACCTCTGTCTTGCGCTAATCTCCTAGCCCGATTCCTCTCTCTCTTGATAGTCTTTCGCTACTTGTTCCCTTGCACGCCCAGCTTCACAAAGTACATGTAAGATCATAGTAGCATAGCACTATACAAGAACATGGATCTATAATCATAAACAATCTAGGATCAGATGTAAATTGACCATACAAATGCAGCAAACATGAATGACACAAGAGTATGGAGCAAAACTTGAATAGCTTTTATTGATAAACAAGAAAGAGCCAAGGGGAGTTACAACCAGTTGTTCTGACCCAACATCATCCTCTCAGCAAGGAAGCCCCTCTTCACCTCATACAAAGCTTAGATCACCCAAAAATCTGATGTTGTCTCAACAAACCAACAACAATTCCTTACAATATGCAAAATTCTAGCCTCTAACCTCCTGGATCTCTAGGATGAGAGATCTATATATAGATATTTTCAGAGGTGTGAGTCAGCTCTAGGTTTTTGATTAGTGTCTTCTCTCTGATAGTTCTTGCTTCCACTTGGAGATCTCATTGATCTCTTACTCATCCTTGGGCATTTTTGAGAGGCAAGTGTCCCAGGAGAAGTTTCTAGAAGATTCCAAGATCATCCACCTCGCAAACTATCTCTGCCACTTGTCTTTTCTCGTCCATCACACCCCATAGAAGGTCTTTTTGAAATCCAATGCACTTCCTATGTGTACAAGGTAAGATGCATCGCACCCTGGCCATGGAGCAAGTGAAATGATCCAGTTTTGACCAGTTCTGAGTAGTTTTTCATGGAGAACTTCTGGGAGAAGCTGTAATCAGTTGACCTTGTTCCTTTAGGGGTTAGAACAACACTTTTAGGGACTTAGGAGCCCTTGGTTTATGTACATTTCATGCTTGGGATTGTAGTGCCCAAAAATTTCTATAATAGTTGCCCCCTAAAGCATGAGGTCGTTAATCTTTTGATGTCGGGTGAAATGCTTTATTATGAGGATCCGAAGTTCTTTCAAGCTAGGAGGAGACCTGTAATAAGATACAATACAATACAGTATCTTCATAATATTTTCATGATCGAGCTGAGGCGGGCATTCCCATGCTCAGCTTTATAAATTCATTTTCATGTACATAGGACAGACAATCGTCTGAGTGTAGACTAATGATTCTGGTAGAGCCATCATCCCTTTTATTGGATGATTATTTGTGTAGCAATGATGTACATTTGATGTCTTTATTTCCCTGAATATATATCGCAGCCCGGATGGATGAAACTAGATCCGGGGTCTTCAATCTCATTCGATCTTCACTCGAAGTACAAGTCGATCCATGTGAGAGATGTTCTGGAGTCGAACACGGAAAGACATCGCCTGATTACCAGCCAATGATGTAAGCTGTTAACAGGCGCGGGCGGAATCACCGATAATGATAATGACCCTCAAGGTACTGTAGTACAATTCACGTGGTGTGAATAAAGGACTTGGCGTCGAACACCACGCAAAATCTTTCAGTCGAAGGTCATTGATGTAAACCTGTCGCCGAAAGTCAGAAACTTGCCATTGAGGCATGCAAGCTTCAAAGTACTGAATGGGGTGTTCCTAGATCAGCTTCTTGGATAATGAGCTGATGTCGAAAAGAAGCGATCTGTCACAGGAGGGCCTTAATGAATCCCACATCAATGACACGGAAGGGAGAAAATGATTTTAATGGAGGTGAAAACGATCTGATGACATACGGTTCAGGGTGGCAGTCATGAAAGAATGGAGTATGAATGTATTGTAGCGGGTGAGACACAGGTGAAATCTCTGAATGACTTCTCTTGAACATATCAGTGACACTGACATGATGGATTGGTAGCATTACCCCAAATGTGGATGGTGTGATGGGACCATGGCGATGTGACCGGTGAATGAAACAACCCAACCCGACTTGGATGCGGAGTGAAAGTGTCATGTTCAAGAGCGACTTGCAACCAACAAAGTTTCTTCAAGTTTTCTTCCCAATTTTCCCCAGTCATTGCTGACCAGTACCTCTTTATTTTTGTCAAGCTTAAGGAGGACAACATATGCTTGTTCTATAATTTTCCCTTCGGGCAAACCCATCGCTATGTTTTAATGAGTCTAGTGATAGTGAAACTCGTTCTTGTCTGCTATGGACAAGTTTGTCGCTATTAAGTTTTAACGAGTTTAACGACAAAGATAACTCGGTCCTTTTCAATTTTAGAGAGTCTAAAAAGGAACGTAAAGGAAACTCCAAAATTCCTTTTTCGTCATCGAATCCCTTAAGTCCAAAAACGTATAAAACAATACAGAAGGGATGAATTTTCGATACTTTTAACGAGCTGAACAAAACAAGCGCTCGATCTTTTTGTGTAATAATCCCTCAGGTCCAAAAAGATTAAAAGCTAAAGGAGGGATAGCACTTCCGGTCCCTTTAATGAGCTGGAGAGGCCAATGGCTCGGCAATCTTTTCATATTTTACGAGTCAGTTGAAAAGAGCTTAAAGGAGACTCGTCTCTTGAGGAACGAGTGATAAAATAGGGTAGCAGCTGATTCCAGGTAAGGTTTGGAATTTTCCAATCACGACAGTGTTACAAGGATGGCTAGTGAGATCACTCTTCGTAGTTGTTCCTCAAAAGGGGTAAACAATCAAATGGAGGTGAATGATTGGCCAATACAGAGTGGAGGTGATGATGAGAACACGACCAGGGCTTTAAAGGTTGAAGTATTACATTCATGATGGTTATTTACCGGAAATCGGTTCATTTTTTTTTGATTGAGCTTAAACACTAGGGGAAACATTTGCTCATGACTTATGTTTATCTTTTAACGAGCTTGAACTATGTGCTAAAACTGCTCGAAGCAGGTTTATTTTTTAACGAGCTTGAACCCTGTGGTAACATTACTCGTGGCGGGTTTATTTTTTAACGAGCTTGAACCCTGTGGTAACACTGCTCATGATAAGTTTGCATGCCCCCAGCATAATAACAAAAATCGAGGTGCATGCCCCCCAAGCTTCATTGCATTCATCTCGGTGGTTGGAATGAAGGTTTACCTTCGAGATCTTCGAAAGACTCGACTTTGATTTTACGAGATCCTAATCAAAGACTCGATTTGGAAAGGGAGTCGTTTCATTTTTTAATGAGGTTGACACTGTAAAAGAACTATCCTCAGAATCCATTGTATTTACAGTATTTGATAGAAAATCAAAAACTAAAGGATGATTAAGGTCATTGGAATAATCTTCGTTGTAATCCGAGAGATGGGAAAGATGGTGGTAATCTTCCCATGGTGCCTCCCCTAACATCATTGATTGAATGATTCCTTTGTCTGTAGAATGTACATGCGACCAAGGATCTAAAGAGGTGCCATATTCCTTAGACCTATCTATCCAAACACTCGATGAGCGTTGATTAGGGTTTGCCCCCCAGGCCAAGAAAATTGATTGCTACAATATTTCTAAAATGGCGATGATCCATGCTGACAAAATGTTTAGGAATCTTCTGAATCCATTAGATATAGAAGATTTCATATTGCAAGTTCCCACTGTGGCCACTTCCTCCAAATTACTCGGAGGCGGTAGGGAAAAAGTACCCATTAAGGCAGGGTCTTTTAGGAGGCCTACTCCAATATTTTGAAGCGAATGATTGCTTCCATGGATCATTGGAATGCTTCCCGTAACTTGTGCACTGTTGGGGAGAAATGTTTGTTGGTCGATGATTGTAATTCCTCCTTGAAAGGGAAATGAAATCTTCCTGAAGTAGGTCGACACAACTGCGGCCATGGCATATATCCAAGGCCTTCCCATTAGGATGTTGTAATCGAGGTTTCCGTCGATTACTTCAACATCAATTTCTACTATTTTTCCCCCTAGTTCAACTTGCAAGTTACTTAAAATCCCGTATGGAGTGTATGATCGTCCATCAAATGCTTTTAACATTGTTGATGATCGTGACAAGGGTGGTGAGCCTAAATTTTTCCAGCAACTCATCGACATAATACATGTAGATGCCCCCTCGTCAATAATTGTTCAATGAGTAGTTTTGTTGAGGGATTTCACTTGAATAAGGAAAGCTAGTTGAGCTGGTAACTGAGGGTCATATCCTTTGTGATTAAAGGATACAAGATTGGAATCCGTTGGGTCAATCCCACCTATTACTGATAATGGATCTTGCTTTTGGGAGAGGCAATTTTGCGGTACCTCAAGTGTCGACATAGCGGACGACGATTGGGCCAGGTCCTCTATTATATTATAATTCTGTGCTACTTTTGCACGAGGATTAAATGTCGATTTGTGTACTACTCCCTTTGGTGACTTTATCATTGGTTCAGGAATGATGGGTGGCACAACTTCGGTCACAGTTGTTGTCGAACTACTAGGTTGTTCATTAGCTTTGTTATTAGACAGTTGTGGATTCCCGTAATCTTTATTCCTTGTCAAAGCATCATTTTGCTGCTTTGAGATAGACAACATAAGCACTTGGGATTGGGAAGCATTTTGATTAGCAACTAGTTTGGTTCCCGAGTTTCGAAACGGATCAGTCAATACTGTTGAGGTTTTTGAACTCTTAAAGAGTTTCTTAACTTCAGCTTTATGTGGACAATCTCTCGTCCGATGATCCTCATCGCATATATGACACCCCGTAGGGGGTTTCCTTTGCCCATAAGGGTTTGCAAAAGCTTTTTCAGGAGATCACTCATCCTGCTTCTTTTTTCTTCCTTTCTTTTTCTTCTTGCCCCTTGGTTGCTTGGTTTCTTTGCCTTTATCTGTCGAGATGGCATTTACTTCCAAGGCAAGAAGTTCTTCTTTTGCATTTTGACTGGAAATCTTACAGGCCTTTTTAGATGTAGCCTTTGTCGATTTCATGTCTGTTGCACCAATCACACCATCGTCAGCATGAGAGTCATTGTTTGGTTTAGGAGGAGGGACTAAGAATTTCGGTCTAGGAGCGTCAGGTGTTTTATCGTAGAGCATGCCAAACTGAGTGTAAATGAAGTCCAAATATTGTGCACGAGCGATAACTTGCTCTTCGGTGACGACTCCCCCTTTTGCCACATATTCCGTGATGGAAGGCAATAATGACTTAATAACCATTCAGCTAAAAGCTGATCAGGAACATACGTTTTTACCATTCTACGACGACGTCGCCACTCATGTATATGATCAGATATGTCAGTGGCCATTGTTTGTTTGAAATTGGTAAGATGTTCTGTTCCCGTTTCGTACCTTATCGGTAACTAAAAATGGGTTAAAAAGGTTGTGGCTAGGGTACTGAAGTTGTCAAATGAAGCTCTGGGTAACTCGATATACCATTTTGCTGCCGGGCCAGTTAATGTCCTTTGGAAAAGGCGAAGCCTAATCGAATCATCATTTAGGGTGTTTGATGAACACCACAGATGAAATGTCATCACATGATTCGACGGGTCTTCACCCGGATTTCCATTAAATTTAGGAATATCTGACAGAAGTTTATGCAGAATCGCTGGCCACCAAGGGGCATAAGCAATTGGATCATTCGTCAGTCGGTTTAGATCTGGTAATTCTAGAGTTGCTACAAAGGGCAACTTTTGATTCAGGTTAGGTGAAGCATACCAGGATAAGATGGAATCGCCTGAGCAGTGGGTCTTTGCATACCAGCATAATGTATTTGATGTTGGCAACTTTGACAAGGTTGATGGGCATAACCATTATAATATGTTTGTTGATAACCGCTTTGGAAATGCGGTTGCCCATTACTTACAAAGACTTGTTGCTCAGGTCCTTGATATGATTGCTGGAATGGCGGTTGTTGAGATTGTATCAGCCATGGTTGTTGGACCATTTGTTGTTGCCCAATACTGGATGATTGACCAAGATGACAAGTCATAGTACTTGTTTGAGCCTGAGTCGCTCCAGATAAGGAGGCACTAACCTGAGGTTGTGATTGAGTCATTGAGACAAGAGGCTGTTGTATTGCAACCTGAGAAACTTGGGGTTGACATACAACAGGTAGCGCTTGTACTTGCGACACAGTCACCATAGTAGGTATAGTGGGAATATTCGACACAGGGTGGACTAGTTGCATCGAATATACAACCCTTGGTTGTTGAGGCAGTATTGGTCCCCAACCGCTGGATGTAATTCCAGTTTGACCTGAACTTTGTTGTAAACTCCCATATGGTTGTTCTCCGAGAGGGAACAATGAAAAAGCATACTGCCCTCCATATGGTGGCAATCCAGTACTTAAAGGGTAGATTGGCCTTTGAAGACACATTGGATCAATTTGTTGAGTTTCAACATAAGAAATACCAGATGATAATCCGGATGAAGAAATATGAACTGACCATGTCGTCGAAACAGTCCCTGATTGGACTCTGGCTTGTTGTTGATAACTTGCTGGGACAGATGGTATACCGGCAAACATCGTTGGAGTAGCAGCAAGAGGTTCTGCCGCTGCTGTGTCAGATGACACAGTCTTGGATGTCGACAGTTGTTCAGACATATCTAGTCTATCCAAAAGATTTTCTAGCGATTTCGATTGACTTTCTTCCACCATTGCAGATTACTCAATCAACTAAAAATAAAGTAGAAATATGTTTCCTAATTAAATGAATTTTAGACGCTTTGACATAACTTGTTTTTTCAATTTTAAAGAGTCGAGAAAAAACAAAAGATGACTCTAGTCGCCTTCGATTTTTAATGAGCCTGAAGTGACAAGTGCTCAGATGGACCTTTTCCGTTAAGGAGTCTGAAAAGGAATGGAAGGGACCGCTCTAGAAATCTAGGTAGAGGGATTACCAAACCAATCGCAAAACTGTAGAATAATTTTTACGGTACGGCAGTCAATCTTCCTGAATGTTGTGTTCAGTGCATTGCGATCGATAGGGCAGCAGACACGGCTTCATATGGATAAAGGATTAAGCCTATTGTGGTCTCCCAAAATATACTCAACGGTACGTGGGAGCACAAGTCCGTACTGGCACTTATAGTCTCAAAGTGGAGGAATCACCCAACCATCAGTGAGAACAACAATTACCAGGCTTTACGATGCCGGAATATGTCTCTAGCCTAGACTTCTAGATGTTGTGCGTTAGGTTCCAAAGCGTTGTTAGATTCATTGAATTTATTTTATAGTTGATCTTGTTTATGAAGTTTTCCTTTCAGGTTCACCGCGAGATGTAGATGTGTAATTCCTAAAATGCAATCTAAGATGATAAACAGCGTTTTATCTTCTTTGTGAAATGAAAATCCTAGCTACTAAGGAAAGAGAGACAGTATTCTTTCACAAAGAGAAAAGAGCACACTCTAAATGCACTTTCATAAATCAAACCAATCAAACAGCCTAAATGCAAATGCACATGCATGTATTTGTTTTCGACTTTCTTAGTATGTAAATGATAAAAAGAAAGTTGATGCACAAATCTGAATTACTTTTCAAGCGATAGTTATCAACAAGTTTCTTTTCGAAATCAAAAATGGAGGCAATCACAACACCTTACGATTTGGAAATGAATACTTGTTTTCGACACTAGAAAAATTACAAATTCAGACCAAAAACAATAGTAACAGGATAATCGACTATCTACAGCAATCAAACTCTTTCCTATGTTTTAAAACGACACTTGCGACGCTTTCAAATCAAAGGACGATAGTACGATTACGTTACTTTTGCAAAGGATAACTGAAAATGACCCAACAAACACACAAAAACAATTACAGTTCTTTTGTACAAAGGAGGTGGAATAACAGCAAAGAAAAGGAGTTTCAAACAGAGATATATTGATCACAGGCAGCAAAATTCATGAATAGAATTGGAAAGAATGAACTACAGAAACCAAAAATGAACAATGCCTAGTCTGATAAGTGCACCTGTAACACAGGGAATTTGAAATGCAGTGCACCTACTACACTCGGGAAGTGCGCTAATTTCAGATTCTCAGAACAGTACCTGCGCTGGGCCAGAGATGAGACTTTGCTTGGGTTCTGGGTCTCAGTTTGCAATTCAGTTCATGGGTCTTGGCCGAGAAAATGGTAATCAGTAATGCAACAATCAGGGGTAGATCTAAGGAGGATCTAAGAGCTATCACAAAGGACAATCAGAGAGTTCGTATATCAGTTGTTTAATTTATAAACAAATCCCGGAGATTGACTGAAGCGACATTTATTTACTTTGCATTTGCATAGCAAATGCAGTTCGAAAGCTACCTGGCTCGACTTCAGGCTCCATCTATAAGTTTATAAAATAGACAACAAAGAAGATAAACAAACAAACTAATTCATCCCCAGTGGAGTCGCCATTTTGTTACAGGGAAAAGTGTCTACACAGAACTGCTTATCACACTAAGGTGTGATAGCTACCTTAGAAACAAACAAAGCAAAGCTACTTTCGTTTTTCCTTTATGAAGTATAGATGAGAGAAGAACAAAGAAGACCAACCTCTGTCTTGCGCTAATCTCCTAGCCCGATTCCTCTCTCTCTTGATAGTCTTTCACTACTTGTTCCCTTGCACGCCCAGCTTCACGAAGTACCTATAAGATCAAAGTAGCATAGCACTATACAAGAACATGGATCTATAATCATAAACAATCTAGGATCAGATGTAAATTGACCATACAAATGCAGCAAACATGAATGACACAAGAGTATGGAGGAAAACTTGAATAGCTTTTATTGATAAACAAGAAAGAGCCAAGGGGAGTTACAACCAGTTGTTCTGACCCAGCATCATCCTCTCAGCAAGGAAGCCCCTCTTCACCTCATACAAAGCTTAGATCACCCAACAATTTGATGTTGTCTCAAGAAACCAACAGCAATTCCTTACAATATGCAAAATTCCAGCCTCTAACCTCCTGGATCTCTAGGATGAGAGATCTATATATAGATATTTTCAGAGGTGTGAGTTAGCTCTGGGTTTTTTATTAGTGTCTTCTCTCTGATAGTTCTTGCTTCCACTTGGAGATCTCATTGATCTCTTACTCATCCTTGGGCGTTTCTGAGAGGTAAGTGTCCCAGGAGAAGTTTCTGGAAGATTCCAATATCATCCACCTCACAAACTGTCTTTGCCACTTGTGTTTTCTCGTCCATCGCACCCCATAGAAGGGTTTTTTGAAATGCAACACACTTCCCGTGTGTACAAGGTGAGATGCATCGCACCCTGGCCATGGAGCAAGTGAAATGATCCATTTTTGACCAGTTCTGAGTAGTTTTTCATGGAGAACTTCTAGGAGAAGCTGTTATCAATTGACCTTGTTCCTTTAGGGGTTAGAACAACACTTTTAGGGACTTAGGAGCCCTTGGTTTATGGAAATTTCATGCTTGGGGTTGTAGTGCCCAAAAATATCTATAACAGTCTCACAACCATGGTTGGTGCAATATCAACAACCACAATTCCAACAAGTTTACCAAGGATCTGAGCACCAAGTCTTTGCAAGTAATGGGCAGCCGTATATTCAAAACAGACAACATCAACCATTTCATAATGGTTATGCCCATCAACCTTATCAAAGTTATCAGCATCAAATGCACTATGTTGGTATGGAAAGACCCACTGCTCAGGCAATCCCATCTTATCCTGGGTATGCTTCGCCGAACATGAATCAACAGTTGCCCTTCATGGCAACTTTAGAGTTACCAGATCTGAATCCACTAACAAACAATCCAATCGCTTACGCCCCTTGGTGACCAGTGATTCCTCATATACTTCCGTAAGATATTCCTAAATTTAATGGAAATCCAAGTGAACATCCGTCGAATCATGTGATGACCTTTCACCTGTGGTGTTCATCTAACACCCTAAATGATGATTTGATCAGGCTTCACCTTTTTCAACGAATGTTAACTGGTCCAGCAGCAAAATGGTATATCGAATTTCCTAGAGCTTCGTTTGATAACTTTAGCGCCCTAGCCACAACCTTTTTAACCCATTTTCAGTTACCTATAAGGTACGAAATGGGAACAAAACTTCTTACCAATTTCAAGCAAACGATAGCCACTCACATATCTGATCATATTCATGAGTGACGACGTCGTCGTAGAATGGTAAAAGCATATGTTCCTAATCAGCTATTGGCTGAATGGTTTATTAATTCATTGTTACCTTCTATTACGGAAGATGTGGCAAAGGGAGGAGTCATCACTGAAGAGCAAGTAATTGCTCGTGCGCAATATCTAGACTTGATCTATACTCAGTCTGGCACGCTCTACGATAAAATCCCTGATGCGCCTAGACCGAAATTTTCCATTCCTCCATCTCCTAAATCAAACAAAGACTCTCATGCCAGGGATGGCATGATAGGAATGACCAGCACGAAAACCGTAAAGGCTAAGTCAAAGAAAGCCCGTACGGTTTCAAGTCAAAATGCAAATGAAGAACTTCTCGCCTCGGAAGTAAATTTCGTATCGACTGACAAAGGCAAAGAAACCAAGCAACCAAGAGGCAAGAAGAAAAAGAAAGGGAAGAAGAAAAAATAGGAGGAGTTGTCCCCTGAAAAATATTCTGCAAACCCTTCTGGAGAGAGGAAACCAAATCGTCCATGCCTAATATGTGATGAGGATCATTGGACAAGAGAATGTCCGTATAAAGCTGAGCTTAGAAAATTCTTCAAGAATTCAAAAACCTCAGCAGCATTGATTGATCCATTTCCAAATCCAGGAACAAATCTGGTTGCTAGTGACAATGCTTCCCCGTCCCAAGTCGTAATGTTATCGGTTTCAAAGCAACGAAATGATGCTTTGATATCAACAAGGAATAAAGATTACGGGAATCCACAGCTGTCAGACAACAAGGCCAATGATCAACCCAGTAGTTCAACAACAACCTCGATCGAAGTTGTGCCACCCATCATTCCTGAACTAACGATAAAGCCGCCAAAGGGAGTAGTACACAAATCGACATTTAATCCTCGTGCCAGAGCAGCACAGCATTATAATATAGTGGAGGATCTGGCCCAATTGCCATCCGCTATGTCGACACTTGAGGTACTGCAAAATTTCCCCTCCCAAAAGCAGGCTTTATTATCAGCAATAGGTGGGATTGACCCAATGGATTCCAATCTTGTGTCCTTTAATCACAAAGGATATGACCCTCAGTTACCAGCTCAACTACCTTTCTTCATTCAAGTGAAAGCCCTCAACAAAACCATTCATCGAACAATTATTGATGAGGGGGCATCTACATGTATTATGTCGATGATTTTTTGGGAAACTTTAGGATCTCCACCCTTGTCGCGATCTTCAACAACATTAAAAGCATTTGATTGACGAACATACACCCCATATGGGATTTTAAGTAACTTGCAAGTCGAACTGGGGGGAAAAACAGTAGAAATAGATGTTGAAGTAATTGACGGAAACCTCGATTACAACATCCTACTGGGAAGGCCCTGGATATATGCTATGGCAGCCGTTGTGTCGACCTAATTTAGGAAGATTGCATTTCCCTTTCAAGGAGGAATTACAATCATCGACCAATAGACATTTCTCCCCAATAGTTCACAAGTTACGGGAAGCATTCCAATGATCCACAGAAGCCCTCACTTGCTTCAAAATATCGGAGTAGGCCTAATAAAAGACCCTATATTAATGGGGACTTTTGCCCTACAACCTCCAATCAATCTGGCGGAAGTGGCAACAGTAGGAACCTACAATATGATATCTTCTATTCAAAAGATATCTAAAAACGATATTAAAGCAGATCATCTGCAGGTATTTCCTCCAAGCCCCATAGAAATCTTGTAGCAATCAAT
Source organism: Pinus tabuliformis (assembly GCA_031772625.1). Classification (NCBI taxonomy): domain Eukaryota; kingdom Viridiplantae; phylum Streptophyta; class Pinopsida; order Pinales; family Pinaceae; genus Pinus; species Pinus tabuliformis. The sequence goes on from CM062816.1 coordinate 149,902,971, forward strand.
GTTTTCGGCATGGGAGGCAAACCCAAATCAACACTCATCAAGTGTTTAGATAGATAGGTCTAAGGAATATGGTACCCCTTCAGATCCTTGGTCGCAAGTACATTATACAGACGAAGGAATTGTTCAGTCAATGATGATTGACGGGGCACCATGGGAAGATTACCACCATCATTCCCATCTTCTGGATTACAAAGAAGATACTCCTAGTGACCTTCATCATCCTTCAGTTTTTGACTTTTTATCAAATATTGTGAACACGATGGATTCTGAGTGAAACTTGTCCACTATTGAAGAGACTATCGCCATAAATATCTCGACCAAAATAGATGTTGTAGAGAATATTCATGTCGGCAAATCTTGTTCTCCTTCAGAACTGGAAATATATAATGCTCTTTTTCATGAATTCAGAGATATCTTTGCTTGGTCATATGATGAAATGCCAGGCATTGACTCGAGCATAATTGAACACGAAATTAAGATGTATCCAGATGTCAAACCGGTACGACAAAGGCTACGGCAAGTGCATCCCAAGAAAGCAGAAGTTGAAAAACTTCTCCATGCTGGTTTTATTTACCTGGTTCCTCTAACCGATTGGGTATCAAATATTGCTCCTGTAATGAAAAAACAAGGAATGATTAGAGTGTGCGTCGATTATAGGGATGTAAATCAAGCTTGTCCGAAAGACAACTACCCTACACACTTCATTGACCAGATAATTGATGAATGCACCGGATGTCAAGTCTTCTCATTTATGGATGGATTTTCCGGGTATAATCAAATAAATATCCACCCACATGACCAGTCAAAGACTGCATTTATTTGTCTGTGGGGCACATTTTCATATCGTAAGCTACCCTTTGGTTTAAAGAATGCAGGGGCAACATTTCAGAGGGTAATTAAGTATGCCTTCCACGACATAAAAAACATCGTTCAACCATATCTCGACGATCCTCTGGCTCATTCGTGAAAGCAGTCCGATCATCCGCAACATTTGAGAGAGATATTTCTACGTTTCCGACACTACAAGATATGACTCAATCCACACAAATGTGTATTTTGTGTCAGTTCTAGTCGTTTACTTGGCTTTGTGGTCTCAAAGGACGGGATTCATCTCGACCCATGTAAGGTTGAGGCAATCATTAATTTGCCTCCACCTTCAAATTTGCTTCAGATTCAGAAACTCCAAGGGAAAGCAAACTTTCTGAGGAGGTTCATTCCAAATTACACCGAACTTGCTAAAGGTTATACTCGTCTATTGAAAAAATAAGTACCCTTCGTCTGGGATCAGGTCGCACAAGCTTCCTTTGATGCTTTAAAAGAATCCCTAATAAAAGCATCATTAATGTATGCTCCTGATTATCAAAAAGACTTTAACCTGTATCTAGCTGCAGCAGATACAACCATCACAATGGTTTTAGTTCAAGAAGACAATGGAATTGAACATCCTATATATTATTTAAGTAGAAACTTAAATGATACAGAAAGAAAGTACTCCTATGTTGAAAAGCTAGCTCTCGTAGCTATTCAAGCGATACAGAGATTTCGACACTATATCCTATTTCGAAAAACTACCATTCTGTCATATTACAACCCCATGACTTATATATTCTCGCGACAGTTGCTGGGGGGAAAATATTCAAAATGGATAGCAATTCTACAAGAGTTTGATCTGGAATTTATAAAATCCAAATCGAAGAAATCCCTGGTTTTCGCGGAATTACTATGCGATCTCCCATCATCCTCCAATGATGTAACATCAGAAGAAACAATCGTGGACGAATATTTGTTTCTGATATCTTCAAGCAATCCGTGGTATGGAGACATAATAATCTATCTCCAAACACAAACATATAGGTCTCGTACCTCCCACTCGAAACAACGACGCATTCGATACCAAGCAAAAGACTACATGATAATCGGTGATACATTTTACCATCGTGGTGTCGATACAGTTCTGAGGAGGTGCCTCACCCACGAGAAGGCCGAAAAAGTCCTAAATGATTTCCATTCAGGCATGTGGGGGGGGCATCAATCTGGTTACGCTATGGCGCAAAATATTTTACGAGAAGGATACTTCTAACCAACAATGTTTAAAGATTGCATAACCACAGTCAGAAGTTGCCATGCATGTCAAATCTTTGATCGAAAAACCAGAATACCACCCGCACCTCTGCAACCAGTTGTCGTTGTTGGGCCATTTGCCAAGTGGGGCACAGATTTCATGACATGTAACCCCACCTTGACCGGGGAGCATGGGTATATCATAGTCGCAGTAGACTATTTTACCAAATGGGCCAAGGCGATGCCTACATTAAACAACAGCGATGAAACGACTGCCCTCTTCTTTTTCAATCATGTAGTCTCCAGATTCGGCGTTCCATAGGCCATAGTCACAGATCATGGATCGCATTTTTGTAATCACATGATGGTTGAGTTGGCTGCCAAGTTAGGGCTGTCCCACGACAGCTCTACTCTGTATTATCTGCGGGCTAACGGACAAGTTGAGGCAATCAACAAGGTCCTAAAGCGGATGCTGCAAAGGATGATTGGAGTCCACAAAAGGAGTTGGCACCTGATCTTGTACTCAACCTTGTGGGCATACTAGACATCGGTGAGGAATGCAACCGAGTTTACACCCTTTCAATTGGTGTACGGCCTGGAAGCAATCTTACCAGTTCAGTGTGAAATCTCGTCCCTCAAACTCGCAGTCGACCTTCTCCCCAGAACTTCTGAAGAAGAGGCTCGTTTCTTGGAACTAATCCAATTGGATGAAACCTGTCGTGATGCCTCTTTGGCTAATGAAGCCCATAAGAAACGAGTCAAGGTGAAGTTCGACAAGAATGTCAAACCCCGTGTCTTCTCAAAAGGTGACCTGGTTTTACTTTACGACCAGGAATCCGACAAATTGGGAGAAGGTAAATTCAAATCCTTGTGGATGGGCCCCTATATTGTTAAACGTGTATTAGCAAAAGGAGCCTACGAGTTAGTAGATTATGATGGGATTCCACTGACGCAACCTTGCAACGGGTTGTACCTTAAGCGTTACTATGCTTGACTCAAGATAGTAACCCCTATGCTTTTGTTACATTTTTGTTTTTACTAAGGGTAATTGTTTTGGTTAAGTGATCCGCTTTTACATTTGTTGCAAATGTCGGACCTATTGGAATCATTTGTTGGATATGCCGACGGAGCCAGTCGTAGTTCGCGGAACCTATCTTCTGCAGCCTGGGCCATCTTCGATCCAAGTGGCGAGTTAGTGAGTTTCAGAGGGGTATGTATTGGTCAATCAACAAACAATATTGTTGAATACAACGCATTGATAGAGCTCCTCTCTGATGCCATTACTTGTGGCATACGCCGACTAGTCATCAGGCTAGACTCACAACTTGTCATCCTACAGCTCACTGGTATCTACTCCGTACGGAATCCAGCTATCTATTGTATGTTCCTAAGGATCAAGATTTTGGAAAGGTAGTTTGATTCTATTCAATATCAGCATATTTCCACAAACTTAAACACATTAACAGACTCATTGGAAAATTATGTGTTAGATAGACATTTGCAACATTTATAAAAGAAGCATTTCATCAAATATTTGCATCAAGATCACGTAACTCAACCAAAATAAAGCTCCGAAAATCAAAAGTATATATATAGCTATTTATGGTTCATACATAATGTTCCGTAACCAGGACAAAATCAGTCAAATGACCCAAAACTCAAAATGCTAGGGGGCATCCTAGTCTAATGATGTTGGTGATAGCAAGTCACCACCTGAGCAATCATGCGTAAAAGCCTAGTCCATTGACTCGGCACGCTAGTAGTATGTCGCTGCAACCTCAGGGGGAGCTCGTCGGTCCTCACATCTGGAATACCAAGAACGAGGCCCTCGACCTGATCCTGCAATGCTGAAAGAGTCTCGGCCACATCAAGGTCACGAAGGATAGCTCTCCCCATAACCTCTCCTGCTAGAGTGGCAGCTGGTACTCTCAAACGTACTACTGGCTGAACTGGTCCAATATCTGCATGAGAACATGAGTTTTGATTAGTCCTGATAGAAGAAAGCACAAGAACATTATAAAGAGAAATGATGAACAGAGATATGGTCAGAGAATTTACCGATAACACCCCTGTTGTGGAGGTAAATCCTCTCTGCGGACAGAAACGATCCCTACTAGCCCAGACCGGGTCTAGCAACAATCACACAATGCTATCACGCAAGTTCCTAATTGCAAATAAGAAGTGGATGGTGAGAACCTACTTGGATTCCAACGCTAGTGTTTGTAGGAGAGATATCACCCTCGTTCCTTTGCCTTGGCCGGTCACGATCCCCATGATATCCATGATTGGACACCTGCACACGCAAAGAACAACACGAAAACAAGCATAAAATCCAATAGATGCAATTATATATCAGTCAGAAAAGATATAACTCAACATCAAACATAAGACAATGAGAGTGGAACCATAATGATAGTCATCTATTATTAATAAATAACAAAGAAGAATACAACCATTGTTCTGACGTCAAATCCTCCTTTGGCTGGGTAGTCAGCTACACAAGTCTTGCAAAGCTTGTTGGGATGGGAACAAGCCTCTCTGTCTTTGGGTGACAAGAATCTCCTTACTTAGATTTGGCCTTATGGGTGCAAAGAAGGCTCTTGCAGCTTCAAACTATTGGCTCTTGACTATTGTGACTGTAACTATTGTAACTCTGACTAGCTTGCTCAAGGCATAGAGGCAAGCTTTTGTAGATAGAGAGGAAACAGATAGGATCAACCACATTATTCATGGGATTGGCTTTATCACTTGGAAACTTCCATGAAAGGTGGCAAACCACTTTCCCTTCTATGGAGATTCGAAGCCAAACCATCCTAGCTCAACATAGATTCAGTTGGTGAATGGGTTGAAGAGAACCTTCGAAAGCTTGTTGGTTAAAAACTTTACTCAATTCGGTTGGTGCGAGTGTGACTCTGGGACAGAGCGCCAATGGCGCGCCCTTTTTAGAGGATTTCCCTCATTGGTGCGGGCAGTGAACTTTGGACCCGCGCTAATGCAAAAAGAGCTATTTTCATGAATATTTTGCAGGAGATGTCTTCAGGGCAAATGAAGCTCATACTTAGAGGAATATGATGCAAGTGGTTTCAGGTCATGTCACTTCTCACAGGTCCCGGAATGAGTCCTCCAGTGTACGGGTAAGGGGTAACAGGGATGGTGACAAACGGTGACAAATTGCTATGTAACAACCCCACTACTCACCAACCGACAACACCAAATTCGAGTCACCCCGAAAATCCATACCAGCATATGGATACTCAGAAAAAACCATCTCCTGACGTATCAGAAAATGAAACCTAGGACTGACCAGCATGTCGGGCCATAAGGTCGACCCATCTCTGCATCTGTGGCTCAGTCGGTAGAGGTAAGCTAAGTGAGACTTACTGTGGCTGCATCAGTGGGATCTTTTCCAAGGCGAAAGCAGTCAAGATAGAACCATAGCCAAAGTTCTTCAATTTTTCGTTTTTTACCTTGGTCAGTTGTTCTTTCATCACAGGGAGTACTGCGTCACACCAGTTGAACAGCTTTGGTTCAAGGCATTCCAAGGCGTACTGCATATAGGACCTGTTAGCCACATGAGGAGCCGCACTATCAGCCAGTCTAGTAAAAGTGAAGGTCCTCAAGGACCGGTCATCGACATCTCGGACGTTGATCTTCTCGTCCCTACTCGGCTGAGATCCCTCTTTGCAAAACCGACCAATATAATCTCTCACAGATTCGCCCCCACGAGCGGAACCTGATAGTGAAAGAGGGGCACCACGCCTCGATAAACCGGTCAAAAAATAGATGTCCACGACAGTAAAGGGGATAGATTTGCCTCTGATCTGAAACACCTGGTTGGTAGGATCCCATGCATCAAGAAAATATTGCAACAAGTTGATTTGTTGCCTCATACTGGAAATGCAAAAAAAATTGAACAGGCCACAGTTCCACAGTTTAGTTATCGTAACCGGATCATGTAGAGCAAGCATGTCCTCTTGTTCATGCTCATGTTCTCACCATGTAACAACCATTTTGCTCTAATAAATCTCTGCAAAACAAACAAGAGAAGAGTCAGGATCCTGATTTGGAAAAAAATAGGGAAAAATTCCATGAGAAAACAGTGCAAAAACTTCCCTTCTCGCACCCATCGCACCCCCAGCAGTGTACTGGGTGGGATGCATCCTGACTAGCCAATGGCCAAGCCAGTATGCATCGCACATTTCAATATAGAAAGGGTGCGACGGAGCCAGGGTGAATTTTTCAAACCCCAGAGGCTCAGAAAAACAGGGAAACATGCACAGAATTCAAAAGGGAAGGAATGCAACTGAAGAGCTCAGGTTTAGCTCCTACCTGGTCTAGACGGTGCCGAGAATCATCCACATAATCTCCCGAAATTAGCTAGTGAAAATCAAGGGGGAAAAGCACCTCCAGAACTCCAACAAAACAGAGTTCAAATGAAATGGTAAAATGAGGGGTGAAAAAACACTTTTAAATTACTTTTCATGTAATTCAAGTAAAATATTAGTGTTTTAACTCATTTTGAAACATATATTGTCCATTTCTAATCGGTTTGATGAAGCAATTGAATAGGCGGTACAACCTTTGAAGGAACAAAGTGATTAACAGTGAAATTAAATCAATGACCATTATCATGAGCATTTTTTATGTGGAGTTCAAGCTCGTTAAAAATTAAACATAAGCAATGAGCAAACGTTCCCCCAGAGTTTAAGCTCATTAAAAAAAAAAAAAATGAACCAATTTCCGGTAAATAACCATTGTGAATGCATTATCATCAGCTTTTGAGCCGTGGTCGTGTTCTCATCATCACCTCTAATCTATTTTAGCCGATCATTCACCTCCATTTGATTGTTTACCCCTTTTGAGGAACAGCTGCGAAGAGTGATCCTGTTAGCCATCCTTGTGACACTGCCGTGATTGGAAAATTCCAAACCTTACCTGGACTCAGTTTCTACCTAAAATTATCACTCGTTCCTCAAAAATGAGTCTCCTTTAAGCTCTTTTCACCTGACTCGTAAAATATGAAAAGATTGCCGAGCGATTGGCCTTTCCAGCTCATTAAAAGTGACCGGAAGTGCTATCCCTCCTATAGATTTTAATCTTTTTGGACCTGAGGGATTATTACACAAAACGATCGAGCGCTTGTTTTGTTCGGCTCGTTAAAATTACCAAAAATTCATCCCCTTCATACTATTTTATACTTTTTCAGACTTAAGGGATTATATAACGAAAAAGGATTATTGGAATTTCCTTTACATCCCTTTCAGACTCTCTAAAATTGAAAAGGACCGAGTTATCTTGTCGTTAAACTCGTTAAAACCGAATAGCGACAAACTTGTCCATACAGACAAGAACGAGTTTCACTGTCACTAGGCTCATTAAAATATAGCGACGGGTTTGCCTGAAGGGCAGATTATAGAACAAGCATATGTTATCCTCCTCAAGCTTGACAAAAATAAAGAGGTATTGTTCAGTAATGACTAGGGAAAAATTGGGAAGAAAACTTGAAGAAACTTTATTGGTAGCAAGTCGCTCTTGAAGATGACACTTTCACTCCGCATCCGAGTCGGGTTGGGTTGTTCCATTCACTGGTCATATCACCATTGTTCCATCACACCATCCACATTTGGGGTTAACGCTACCAATCCATCATCTCAGTGTCGCCGGTATGTTCAAGAGAAGTCGCCCAGAGAATTCACCGGTGTCTCATCCGCTGCAATACATTCACGCTCCATTCTTTCATGACCGCCACCTTGAACCTTGTATCATCAGATCATTTTCACCTCCAAAATCATTTACTCCGTTCCGTGTCATAGATGTGGGATTCATTAAGGCCCTCTTATGGCGAGTCGCTTCTTGTCGACATCAACTCATTATCCAAGAAGTCGACGTAGGAACAACCCTTTCAATACTTTGAAGCTTGCATGCCTCAATGGCAAGTTTCTCACTTCCAGTGAAAGGTTTACATCCATGGCCTTCGACCGAAAGATTTTCCATGGTGTTCGACGCCAAGTCCCTCACTCACACCACGCGAATTGTACTGTATTACCTTGAGGGTCATCATCATTATCGATGATTCCTCTCACGCCTGTTAACAGCTTACATCATTGGCTGGTAATCAGGCAATGTCTATCCATTTTTGACTCCATAACATCTTTCACATGGATTGACTTGTACTCCGAGTGAAGATTGAATGAGTTTTGAAGAGCCCGGATCAAGTTTCATCCATCTGGGCTGCGATATATTCAGGAAAATAAAGACATCAAATGTACATTTTTGCTGCACAGACAATCATCTGAATCAAAGGATGATGGCTCTATCAGAATCATCAGTCTTCTACACAGACGGTTGTCTTTCTTATCTACATGAAAATGAATTTATAAAGTTGAGCATGGGAATGCCCGACTCAGCTAGATCATGAAAAATATTATGAAGATAATGTATTGTATTGTATCTTATTACAGGTCACCTTCCAGCCCGAAAAAAACTTTGGATCCTCATGATAAAGCATTTCATCAAACATCAGAAGATTAACGACCTCATGCTTTAGGGGGAAACTGTTATAGACATTTTTGGGCACTGCAACCCCAATCAAACATGTCCATAAACCAAGGGCTCCTAAGTCCCTAAAAGTGTTGTTCCATACCCTAAAAGAACAAGGTCAGCTGATTACATCGTCTCCCAGAAGTTCTCCATGAAAAACTGCTCAGAACTAGTCAAAACTGGACCATCTCACCTGCTCCATGGTCAAAGTACAATGCATCCCACCTAATGCACATGGGAGGTGCGATGCATACTGAAAAGATCTTCTATGGGGTGCGATGGGCGAGAGTGGACAAATGGCAGAGACAGTTTGCAAGGTGAATGATCATGGAATCTTCTAGAAACTTCTCCTGTGACACTTGCCTCTCTGAATTCGCCCAGGGATGAGTAAGATATCATCAATATCCAAGTGGAATCAAGAACTATCAGAGGGAGGACACTCATCAAAATCCCAGAAGCTGACTCACCCCCCTGCAATCATCTATATATGGATCCCTCATCCCAGAGATCCAGAGGCTGGAATTTTGTATCTTGTAAGGAAGTGTTGTTGGTTTCTTGTTGGAATATCATAGTGTTGGGTGATATAAGCTTTTCATGAGGTGAAAGAAGGGCTTTTATGCTGGAGGATGACACTGGGTCAAAACAATTGGTTGTAATCCTCTTTGCTTATTCTTGATATTAATAAAGCTATTCAGGTTTTCCTCCACATTCTTGTACGTTTGATGATATATGAATTTGTGTGGTCAATATACATCTGGTCCTATATTGTTTATGATTGTAGATCTCTGTTCTTCGATAGTATTATGCTGCTTTGATTCCACAGGTGTTCTTTGAAGTTAGGTAGACGAAGGAGAAGCGGCAAGGATCTGTCAGAAGGGAGAGGAATCGAGCAAGGAACCAAGCACAAGACTGAGGTTGGTGTCCTTCATTCCACTCTCATCTACTTCTCATAAAGGAAAATGAAAGTAGTTTTAGTTTGTTTGTTTCTAAGATAGCTACCAGTCTTAGTGGGACTAGCAGCTCCGAGTGGACACTAGATTTCCTGATAACAATATGGGGACTACATGAGCACAAAAATACAATAAGGGGGTTGAACTAATAACAATAAGGGTCTACACTTGTAGTATAGGGACCTAACATGCCCCTCTCCTTCAAAAAAAGTGTTGTCCTCAATGCTTGAGTAGATATGGATGTCTTTGTATAAAATTCTTGTCCTCCCAACTGGAATCTTCAGCGGTTAAGTTCTTCCACTTAATGAGGTACTCTAAAATTGATCATTTTCATAGCTATCAGGTTCTTATTTCCGTGGCTATTTCAAGTTCTAGTATGATTATTCCTTCCTCTTCAAGTTATGGAAATATTGTTTGAATTGGGATCTTGTCACCTATAACCTTCTTTAAGCATGCAACATGGAGAACTAGGTGCACTCAGGAAGATGCAAGAAGCTCCAATTTTTACACCATAGTACCAATCTTTTGCAAAACCTTGTAAGGACCCTAGTAATTTGGTGTTAATTTATTATCCTTCTTAGCTTGCTTGAGGGACATTTATTTATATGGTTGTAGCCATAAAAATACCTAGTCGCCTTCATCAAAACTTATTTTGCTACGATGTTGATCTTCCTTTTGTTTCCTTCAATTCTGTGCCAATGTGAGGTTATCCTTTAAGATTTGGAGAACTTGTTGTTGATGCTCAATGTGGTATTCCACTGCTTGAACCTTAGAATGATTGTCCAAGACTTTTTGGAGATTTTTAGAAATAGATGATCTCATTGTTTGAATCTCTAGTGAACATAATTGTGAAATTACACCTTGTTGTTCTTTCTTTATAAGATTTGTCATGAAATTAGAGTTGATTATCTTTCTTGGTTTCTATGCAATACCCCTTAATTCAACTTCCTTTCCTTCCCAAAAAAATTTCAAGAAAAGTTCTTGAAACTTAAAAGCTATCTTACCCAAAGATTGTAACCATTGGAATCCTAGTACAACATCAACACCATCCATTGGAATGGAAAGCATTGAACTATTTGTTAGAAATAATACTGAGAGGGGGGAGTGAATCAGTATTATCAAATCACTAAATTTTTCATTTTCATACTTAGATTCATATACGCTACTTCAGTTAAGGGAACCTGCGTATACACGCAACTGTGTTAAATGCAACTAGCGTATATCCACTAAACTTATGATTCAGTTAATCCATTATATATTGATCTTTAATCAATGCATCAGAACTTTGTTAACCATATGAAAAATAAACAGGTGCAGGAAAACAGGACAGATCATCACACACAAGAAGCACACATGAACACCATGATGTAAGGTGGAAACCCAATGTGGGTGAAAACCACCTGCTGCAATTTGTCTCTATCTTCCTTTAATAAGAAACTTCTTTTTACAATATTTTTGTACTGGTGTAGTCTTGTACCAGTACGTAGGCTTCTACCTACAGAAGGCTACAGGCTTCTCTAATTCTCCAGCTTCTCCTGGAAGGGAGCTACAACCCCCTTAGCTTTTGTACTAGATGATGTACTAGTATGTAGGTGCTGACCTACAGAAAGCTACAACCTTCTCTTTCTTCCTCCAGGTACCATGTTTCAAAAATTTTCAGACTGGATACTCATGGAACACAACATCATAATTTGAAGGCCACGTTTCATCCAATTTTGATACTGGACCCATCAATATCATTGAAGCACAAAATCAATCACCACTTGCATCATCAATCTCTGAATCACCCAATACTGAATCACTGAACCTTGTCAACAAAATGCAGTCACCAGAACACAGAGTAGAACATAGAACTCTGCAACAATATTCAGAGCCAACTGTATCTTCAAAAATCATGCATCAGAGTGCATATGCTACTTGGAAGAGCCAAACCAGCATGTATACACAACTTTACCAAAGCAAACCAACGTATATGTCATCAATTACTTACTTATAACTTCACTGCACTTCCTGACTTCAGACATACCCAGATCATTACATATAAAAGGATAATACGCGTGTTAGCAACCAAATCTAGTACATAAAGATAAGTCATTATGATCATGACCCATTATTAGCTCTCATCCATCAACACTGAAGCTAAACACAATCAACCACTCTGAATATGCAGAATACTGACACCAGTAAACAGTCACCAGAACTCAGAACTTTGCATCAACAACCAAAACCACCTGTAACTTCAAACATCATAGTTTATATGGTATACGCTATTTAGATGTATCTAACCTGCGTATGTACGTGCTTTTATCATAGTCAACCAACGTATACATCTGTAAATATTCATTCATGATTTGCAGCTATTCCAAACTTGAGTTATACCCAGATCATAATATTTACAGAACATTACATGCATCAGTATATAGATCTAGAATAAGCATGATCAAACCATATAGAGATGATTCATTCCAAGCTATTAGATCCTGATCTATCCTTAGATCTTGTCCTCCATCAACCGCTGAGATTCCTCCTTGGCTCCGATCAAGCAAAGCATCATGAACCCATAACCTACATACTAGATCTCATACTTCATCAAATATTCAAGACTTTTTGAATGCCTTTGCCTAATGATCTTCTCCTCCTTTTATAGTCTTAGGCCTTACTCAATACCATGGTCCAAAACCACGTAGGACCAATACCTTGGACCCAATACCTGGGGTCAATACCTCGGACCAAATACCATGGACCAATGCCAAAATACCATGGTCCAAATACCACAAACCAAAACTTAGTTTTCTGACATGTACGTACCTTTCCTTCTGTGAAAGTGCGTGTATACGATATACGCGCCTTTGTATATAGTGAACCTGCATGTATACACTACTTGGTATATAGTGAACCTGTGTATATACGCGAGTTGGTATATAGTGAACCTGTGTGTGTACATGACTTGGTATATAGTGAACCTGCCTATATACGTGACTTGGTATATAGTGAACCGGTGTATACCTTTCTTTCTTCATTCTATGAGTCTAAACTGTGATCTTTCATATGAGAGAATTTCCTTCTAAACTGATTCCTTGAAGCTGCCTTGTATTTCATCATATCTATAAATACTAATGTCATGCATTCTGTCACATCTGATATCTCTTCTATAGATTCATCTAGTTACCATGTATAAGTGAGTTGTTCTACTACAAGAGGGTTTCCATCAAGTACAACACATTCATCATAATGCCAACACTATTCAATACATATTATCCCATGGATAGCTTGATATTGTGACAATTTCTAGAGAAATTTATGGTTCCTCCATTTGCAACCATCACTTGAGAATCTGGTGCTGGATATAGGAAGCAATTCAATTCCTTCGCTATCTTACAATGAATAAAATTATGGGTACTACTCGAATCAATCAACATTATTACCACTTTCTTCTTGATATGCCCTTCTATCTTGAGAGTTTGAGGAGTGGTTATCCTTGTCAATGCAATACAATATATGGTGAAATTCATTTCTTCTTTCTCTAGGGTTGGTTCCTGGTGTATATCCTCTTCTTTTGATGTTTCTTGTTCCTTTTCTTCCTCCTCTTCCCAATCTATGTACATTCATTTCTTCTCAGCACACTTATGAACTTTAGTGTATTTGCTATCACAACTGTAACAAAGACCTTTTGCTGTTTTTGTTGGAAATACTGACAAGGGGATGAATCAATATTTCTTTTCAATGGTTACTTTTACGAGTTACATCACTTATATTTAGAACACAAAATGGACAATAAGAATAAATGATTTTATTAATTTATTCAATAAATCAAGTACAATATAAGTAGGTCTCCAACCCTAGGTGAAGACACCGATCTTCAATTTCCCAAACTCCAGCCTGTATTTTCCAAGCACTGACTCAGACTTCCAAGGCTCCAACCTTGTCAATTCTCAGGAACCAACGCCAAGGGATCCAACCCTATATTTAGCTCAGACTGTGAACTGGTTTCTTGAGGATTCTGACCCTTTAGGGTTCCAACCCTATCCTCTAAGGGACCAACCTTGTCTTTTCAAGGTTCCAACCTCTTGGGCTCCAACCCTTATCTTTGTCAAGTTGTATTTGGTTATTATTCAGGCTCCCAATGTCTTCTTCAATGAGCCCTAGATATCTTTTCTTAGTCTTCACTTTAGTCTCTACATCATGTCATCAATGACAACCTTTATCTCTTAGAAGGTGTCACCATTGCTCTTGATCTTACCCAAGCAAATTCTTCAAGTTACCTCATGATGGCTGCAATACGTTGTCCCAAGAAGTTAAGGCTTCTCCAAGGTGTACCCTAAATATTTAATGATGCTAAGAAAAGTCTTCACAAGATTTTCACACTAGAATCCAAGAGATCTTCAACAATACTAGAGATGCTCCAAACTTCTTAAGTCATCATTTCTCCCTCAATAAGACTTAACAAAGCCTTCAAAAGGGTCTAAAATATTTTCAATCTGAGTTATATATATATCTATCTATATATATATATATATATATATATATATATATATATATATATATATATATATATATATATATATATATATATATATATCTATATATATATATATATATATATATATATATATATATATATATATATATACTTCTTCCACGGGTTTTGTGCAATAGTCCGAGCTCCACAAAACTGTTGTCCAAGTGACTGTCCACAGGGGTATGCCTATCCACTTGTTCCAAGCACTGAGCTATTTCAGTTCTGCAATTCCGAGCTTGAGATTGTCCATACACCACAGGTCCAAGGTATCTAGGTGACTATTTTTCACTAGTTAGTTCTTAAGTTTATCACTACACCGAGCTCTTAAAACTGAACCTTCAAGGTGACCTCACAAATTTGAGCTAGGTCTGAGCCTCTTACTATTCCTAAGTCTAAACTTGAAAGGTGACTTGTCTAAGGTCCAAGTGCACATTCCTTCAACAAGAGATTTTTCATAGGTTTGAAGGCTACATGCCACCACATATTTACTTTCCACAAAATGCTCTCACTGTCCACAAATTAGATGACTGTACTTTAAAAATTCAAACCTTCAACAAGACACCTTTCTAAAATTTTCAACAGGACTAAACCTTAATTCCAAGCCTCCCCAACAATTCTATGATCCGAAGTCTACAACACTGAGCATCATCCAAAGTTATGATTATCACAGGTGTGCTCAAGTCTAAGCCTAAAGTCTGGAAACTATCAAAAATGTGAGCTATTTCAATTCTGAGCTGAGCACTGTCTCCATAGGTTGCTTCCTCGTGGTTTTAAAACTATATCTCCATAGAATTGTTCCAAGATCTTCTTCAGCTCTTAAATGATTACCCAATCACAAAAGTTAGCCCAAACAATGTTCTATGTCTTCTTCGGCCTTATGTTCTTCTAATCTGAATTATGTGCTCCTTCTCTGAAATCATACACCAAAATTATTGAGGAGAAATGCATTCCAAACTATATATATAGTTATTTTTGCAAGACAAAGTGAATAGATACATCACTATATGGAGGCCGACTTGAAAGACAAGGTGGAGGTCGGCTCGTTGTCAAAATTATTTTTTCTAACTTAAAAATTCATTATCTCCTCAACCACCAGGAGTTTGAGGGAAGGTAAGGGCTCATTAGAAAGGGAAACATATACTCTATAAGATAATATAGGTCACATTGTAGAAAGATGTCTCCAAGGTGAAAAAAATATTTTTCTTTGTGACTGCTCCTTGAAATCTTTAGTGTAGAGGGTCATTAGGACAACAAGAGGTTATGGCTTCTAAGTTCTTCACCATAGTGTATTTGATTCATCCATGTCACCATGATAGTGTATCATCATGTATCCAATAATAGTGCAATGACATGTCACCAACCATAGTGCAACATTTATTAAGTTTCCACTAGGAGATTTCCAAGATAGTTTTCCAACCATCAAATGATATCTAACCATGTTATCATCTAATCTCCCAACCTTCATTAAGTACCATGATTAAGTGTGGTCATTCAAGGGTATGACTTCATCAAAAGTATGGCTTCATCAAGTATAATCCTTCACATCACAAGGTTGTATATTGGCACCTGGGATCTAGATCATCAATCAAAGCACATTATTGGCACTTAGAAACATCATAGTTAATTCAAGTACTTCTTAGGGCTTCCTTAATTAGTGGTTTGACCTCTTCGTGACTTGACATCTTAATTTATGTTATCCTAGTCAACCAATTGCCAAGAGTCATGGCATCATAGTCTGGAACCAGACATCTCAAGAATATTGACATCTCAGTCAATTCCATATTGACATCAATGACAACCTTTATTAATAATATCCCCATTGTCATTGATGGAAATATTCTTTCCCTTCCAACATTCTCTGCCCCTTTGACATCAATGGAAAAAGGTGTTCCCGAGTACTCCGCCTATCAATATGCTTCATTTCTTTATGAATAATAGTTCTTCATAGGTATGTTACTCCTCTTGTCATGGCGCTCTTTCTTCTGGAAATATGGTCCATGATAGATGTGTGTACATTTCTTCATGTGATGAACCAACTCCTCCTATCTGCATGAACTCCTCTACATCAAGAAATATTACTTTATTAGTGATCAAATGGAAGATGATGCAAGAGCATTCGACTCAGAAAAATCATTGTATTTTAGTAGACATAGGGGGTCTTGTGTTTTCAAGGAAGTTGGTTTCTTGAGTATCAAATTAATGTAATTATTAAGGTTTTGAGTGATTTTAATGAGAGAAACTAAAATAAGAATTAATTAAGTATTGTGAGGGATATTTGTAAATGTTCTTGAATGTAGGAAAACATGAGTGATGATGAGTGAATTAATTAAGTATTGTGATGCATATTTGTAAATTTTCTCGAATGTAGGAGAACATAAGTGATGATAAGTAATTAGTGAGGATTGAGAGATTTGGTAATTATTTGTAAATCTTAGATTAGGAATTGGTTTCATGGTTTGTGGAACTAGAGAGGATCGTTAGGGATTAGTTGAGTCAAAAGTGGACATAGAGCATATTCAAGATTTAGTTGAAAAGATTAAGGATCTGAACCGAAATGGGTTACAGAACCTTTTGTATAAATGTAAGCCTAAAAGGCATAGAGAGAGTTAGTTAGTTAGAGAGTCAAAGTTCATAGATTAGATAGGGTTTTACTGTAAGCCTACGAGCAGGAAAAGGAAAAGGCCACTAATTAGAAAATCAAGCCAGAGAGAGAGATTCATTATGTAAAGAATTATTTATAAAGATAGAGAATCTGATTCATGAGTTGTGTGATGTGTATTGATTAATGGAATTCTATATTGTGTGTGAATTAGAGTAATTTTGCATATTATATGTATGCAGGTGGAATTAGAGCAAATCGCAAAGGTGGAGAATGAAGGACAGTGGTCTGATCGTTTGAATTCCACTGAAGGAACAAATTTGAAGTTTAGATGTGATAGCGCTTAAATGTACGTAGAAGTAAGTTCAGGAGGAAGTTGCACTGAAGAATAACCCAAGACCGGAAACCCTAGAGAAAACCTAAGCCGCACCAGAATAGAGAAAGGATAGATGCAAAAAGAATCGTATAGGCGAGTCAAACAAATAAACCAGAACACTGAGGAATTTCCTAAAGGCGAAGAAATGAAGTAATGTGCACAAGAACTGTTGGGTCAGTTAGATCAATGGACAGGATTGCTAGAATAGGATCGGCAGAGATCTTATCACGCAAAATAAAGTCAAGGAGTGAAGGGATCAAATTTAGCCACATGACAGCAGAATAATGGAGCAATATTCATAGGCAATAAACAATATCTTGTGTGGTCTCAAAGAAAAAAAAAAATCTAAATTCTACGCGATTAGCCTAAGTGGGTGACACGTAGCACATGATGGAAAAGGAAAACCACTTTTCTCGTGCACTCTCAATCTGATATCGGTCGTTCAAGTATTTGTGCGAGATTTTGCAATAGCTATTCAATTGGATGGTTCACATCGATGGTGGAGATTGCCTGAGTTAGTTGGTGAGTGGATGATGTGAAAGACATTGGATCGGACGAGACAAATCAATGACACAGATTTGAAGCGCAGGTTGAGCATCGATATATGTGCAAAGGTTTGAAGAATGGCACAAAGGTAAGGTTTTAGTGTGGATTATGAAATATTTCTATTATTTGGTAATTATAATAGAAATAAGTGGGGTTAAGGTATTATGGTTTAAGTTGGGTTTTAACTAAGGTCTAAAATCCATGGTATGGTTAATATGCATGGGTAATAAAAATTAACCAAATATTATGAAGTTTCCGCTCAAAGGTTTATAAACGTCCAGACTTTGGATAGTTAAATCAAATGTTTCCGCATAGAGTTTAATTAAGAGAATTAAACCTTTGTTTAAGAAGGTTTTGCTGGGCAGGAATATTAAAATTCCTGAGTCATAGTAAATCATGCAACTTTATTTGCATACTGTGGGTATATGCGGCTTAGGCTGCATCATTTGGTATTAGAGCTAAACAAGGAAATTCTGTGTGTAAGAATTCTTTGAGAAAACTTAGAACAAAGTTATGTTTTGGAGGTATGTATACAGGCACGAGGAGAGCAGATTTTAAATCTGACAAACAGTAGGCACACAGAGATAAAGTGTAGCAGAATATTGAGAGAATTTGTAGATGCAAAGAAATAGAGAATAATCCATTCAAAGTGCAGGTGAATGGTAGAACAAGATCATGCAGACGTCTTGAAGGTAGCGGCATAAGAAGGTGAGAAGATTGCAGCAACCTAGAGCAAGGAGTGCTCAATTGGTTCCAGACGAGAGAACTAAAGAGATGCCAAAAGAATAAGCCCAGAGGAGAGAAGCTTAGTGAGGTATTGTGTAGCAAGGAGGACTTGTTACTGCAGAGGTTTTGTTGCAGTTCATGGAAAGATCGTAAAGGAAATTCCATAGAGGATGTGGGTAGAATTTCTAAGCGATGAAGGAAGCTGGTAAAAATTTTTGAGTGACGAAAGAGGTGGCCAGAACCTAGTATTTCATTGTAATTAAAATACAAGAGGATAATTGTGTTATTAAAAGGTGCAGATGAATTGAAGCCTAGAAGGAGTAGAGAGAAGTGCTCAAAGAGGTTCAAGAGAATAGAGAACCAAGTGCTTGCCAAAAGACCAAGTACAGAGGAAATCTTGGTGAGGTAAGTGGCAGTAGAGAGGACTTGTTGTTGCAAAGGCTTTAATATAGTTCAGAGTAAGTGAGTGAGGAACTCATGAAGATAGAGAAGGATATGACTACTGATAGTCATAAAAAATATAACAAAGGTTCTAAGGAAGACCACAACAGAAGAAAAGTGAAGAAGGAGGATGCCAAGGCAAATGGCAAGAGGATGAGTCAAGAGGAGTTGGACAAGGAGATTACGGAGTTAAAAGAAAAAATTGATGTATTAAGGATGCTACTAGAGGAAAACCAAAGACAAGGTTGAGTGCTGAGGAAAAAGGCAGTGAAGTGGCATAAGTTACAGAGAAGGCTACAACAGAGGAAAGTGAAATGGCTGGTGGAAAAACTTAGAGAAGCTTAGTTGGAAATGGAAGTTTTCATTTGTGAAGTAGAACAAGGTGAAGTTCTGGGTGATGATGAATACTGGAGATCTGTGAAAGATCTTATGAACCATTGTGCGAATTCAAGACAACAAGAAGTCTACTTTACTGAAGAAGGAATTATTGATGATTTTCTGAACTATTGGAAAAATTCAGATCAGTAGGAGGATATGAAACCTTGTATATTTGAATTAATAATTTTGATGTGATTACAGGTTTTGCAGAAGATGAGTAGTCTTTTGAAGTTGTCAAAAGTATGGAAGAGTATCATTCATAATATAAATATTCTAAAGTAAAGAATGGTGGAACACATGACACGACAACCGTTGGATCGGATGAGGTATAGATTTGAAGTGCAGGCTGAGAATCGATATATGTGAAAAGGTTTGAAGAATGGTGGAAAGGTAAGGTTTAAGTGTGGATTATGAAATATTTCTATTATATGGGAATTATAATAGAAATAAGCGGGGTTAAGGTATTATGGTTTAAGTTGGGTTTTAAGTAAGGTCTAAAATCCATGGTATGGTTAATATGTGCAGGTAATAAGAATTAACCAAAGATTATGAAGGTTCCACTCAAAGGTTTATAAAGGTCTAGACTTTGGATAGTTAAATCAAATGTTTCCGCATAAAGTTTAATTAAGAGCATTAAACCTTGGTTTAAGAAGGTTTTACTTGGCAAGAATATTAAAATTGCTGAGACATAGTAAATCATGAATTTTATTTACATATTGTGGGTATATGCGGCTTAGGCTGCATCAGAAGACATTCTAAAAAATAGTCCATTAGATGAGTAAGGGATCATGTTCTTTAATGGAGTTGCTTTCGAGAGATTATCTATAAAGAAAATGATTGTCCATGTGTGACTCATCAAGTATTTCATAAGGTCCATTCATGGATAGCTTCTACAAGAATGATTAAGAGTCATAAGCTCCCCCTAATAGTATGCATGGTCTCCTTTGGCAAAGTCCCATTATCAAACACTTGGAATATCAAGGATGATTTCAGCAAATCAACGACATGTGTTGCTGTCTGGAGTGTCCAAGAGACTTTCAGATCCAATTTTATTTTTTTCTCGATATTTGTGTAACTTTCTTTTCTGGCTTGTTTTTCATGGCTCTAGCATGTGTAAGGACCCAATTCAAGTTACAATAACGTGCCATATTTCTAATGTTGTGGAAATTAAAGCACTTCATCTTGTTTATGAATGAGTAATCATGACTTCTTCTTGCAAAATTACTTTTAGAAGATTGAAGGAGACCATTATATTTGTCTTTATGATATGCCCTACAATCGTTTGCCATGTGCCCAAATTTTGTAAAACGATAGCAATAACCAAGAAATATGCTTTGGTACTTGGGAGATGAATATTTCCTTGATGTACTTCGGAAGTATTTTTTCCTTGGGATTCTTTGATGATATTCATTTCCTTTTGTATTATTGACACCATCTACAAGTCTCCTTGGAGTAGGATTTCTTCAATAGTTGTCTTAACTCTTCTCCTTGGCTTTTTTGGAACTAGGAGCATCAACATTTATTTTTGGCTTCCTCACATCCTTATTGTTTGATGCATTATCATTCTTGCTTTAGGATTCACATCCATAGAAAAGACCTGATTTATCAAGGGGAGACCTTTGATGACTTAGCATGCCATCTAGGGTTTGAGAACTTTTCAAGTTCTTATTCAGCAAGTCAACTTCCTTTTTAAGAAAGGAAATTTCTTCCTTCATTTTATTGCATTCTTCATCCTTCTTTGATAGTATGATATCCATTTCTTCATTCATCTTAGTTGCTTCACATGATTGGGCCTTAAGAGAAGTGATTTATGATCTTAACTTGGTGATGTCATCATACTTTTCTTTTAGTTGGCATGTCATGGTGTTTCTCTCCTTTTCTACTTCATCCACTTGTCCTTCTCTGAGTGCCAAATATTCCATCACCTTCTCATCTCCTTGTGCTTGTTTCCTTGATTCTTATAGTTGAGATATAAGGGAGGAGACCTCTTCCTTATATTTACCAATCTCTGCTTCAAGTTTGTTTAAAATCTTGAGTCTTTGTTCAGGGTGGATTGACAAAGTTTCTTCCCTTTTCCTTGCCTTATCCAATTGATTTGTCATGGATATGACTTATTCATGATGATTTATTTTGCTTTGATGAACTTCTTCCTTAAGCTTGGTGAGATCCTCATCTCTTTCTTGAATCTTGAAAAGGTCAACTTCCTTCCTTGTCTTGTCCTGGTCACCATCTTTCACTTTCTTTTTAAGTTCCTCATTTTCCTTTTCCAATCTATAAATCTCTTCCTTGGCAGCTATAAGTTTAGTCAGAAGATATTCTTCAAAGTATTATTTTCTTTCTTCTTCTTCAAGGTATTCTTTGGACTTGATGTCATCATTCTTATTTTCATCTTCCTTGATGGGTTATGGATTTCCTTCTTTCTTTCCATCATCTTCTTGAGTAGTGGCTACGGTGAATGCTCCTTTTGAGTGAAAGTCATGAAGTTTGTCCCATATACACTTTGTTGAAGAACATTTTTCCAAATTAGCCTTTATAGAATTTGGTAGCCCATTCAAGATTACCTTCATCGATTTTGCATTTTACTCCTTGGATTCTCCATTCATTATGTTATCAGTAATCACTGATTCACATACTCCAACACCTTGAGCCATTAAGAAATTTCTCATTATTACCTTCCATACATCAAAGTTTCCATTGAACACTGGAGCTTTCTCAACTTGATTGTCTTCAATTTTCATGGATGAGGATGAAACATCTTTAGGAGGATTGGAGGCTTTATTCCTTGGCTTTTCCATTTGTTTTCTAAGGATCAACCTTCAAGTTTCTAGCCTTTGAGTGAAGGTACTAGCTCTAATACCAATTGTTGGAAATACTGAGAGGTGTTACACTAAAAAATGTCACCATGACTATTTACAGTTAGTATGGCTCAATCAACAATCATGCTACTCTCTTAGGCAAGTCTTATGCCTCTGCTATCCATCTCAAACTCAAAGAAGAGAGAAAGTCTTGTAAAAAATGTGTTTATCTCTGGGGACGCGGGTTCTCTCAAGCCTTACCTGCGGGGACACTCACAATGTTCACAAAGGCTGCGTCCTAGGACGCTCTGTATGTTAAGGGACAGGTGCATCCTTCTGTAAAAGGCAAAATGCGCAAGTTTCATCTTAAAAAAGTTACTTGTGGTTACTTCTAGAACTTTCTAGAGGTCGGTTTGATGAAATGGATGCGCCTCCAGTTGGTTCATGTATCCCTATTAAGGAGGAACTTATCCCATCAATAAGGGAGCTATCCCACCCAAAGAGGGGGATTATCCCATTGATGGTGAACCTGAATAACCTCTTTACAGCACTATAAATAAAGGCATTGAGCCAGAGGGAGGGGAGGTTGAAAGCTATAGATTTCTAAGGGTAAATGCTGCAGGAATTAGGACTCCCATTTAGAAGCTTGTGAGGAGAGATTGCCATCTTTACTTGTTCTATTTGGAAGTGGGTGAGCTTTGTCAAAGTAGAGGAAGACTCTTGTGGACCCTGGAAGGAGCTTGCACAACACCAAGACTCAGGTTGTAATGGTTCCTTTTGATTACCTTTAATGCAAATTGTTCCATTCTTCTCAATAACTTGTTGTTTATGGGTTATTTCATGTACTCCTTGGTCTATGTGTTGAATATGCTTTGTTTTATGTTATAATCAGGTGCTATTTAATTGTTTGACTGTTGGTGATTGCAGGTTTTGGAGAAAAGGAGGAGCTCATCCAGATCAACAAAGCTTGGACTTCTACAACAGCGTTTGGACAAAGGTAAGAACGAAACACTTGATTTCTCATATCATAATGTATGTTTAGAGAAGGATAGCTCCAGTTTGTTTTGTTTGTCATTAGAATGTCTTAGACTTCTAGGAAGGTCAGTTGTGTCCGCACCCTTGACTGATTCCGTGTGACAAATTGGCAACTCCGCTGGGGATCGAACCCAGAATCTCTGGTTTAAGAAGAAGAAGAAAGGGAAGAAGAAGAAGAAGAAGAAGAAGCAAGATAAGAAAGAAGTCAACCAACCAACCACAACTGTAAGTGTTAGTTGTGTTGAGGAAAACTCCGACATGCATCGTAAACCCAAATACCCTTGCAAGCTTTGTAAGGGTGACCACTTCCTTGTCAATTGTCCTAGTATTCCAAAGGTCTTGGAAGTTTGGTCAGAAAAACCTCATCAACTTTCCATTGATCCATCAACCAGTGATAGTCAGGTTCCTGGGAAAAAGGGTAAAGTTAGGTTTCCTTGTAAGTTATGCAAAGGGAGTCATCAAACTCACATTTGCCCTCACATGGATGAAGCCTCAAAATTGTTGGAAAACCTTACTGTTCCACAGCAAGAATTTCCAAATGGTTACCATAAACTTTCTCCCAACCTACCGTCAACTGAGGGAATGATTGATCTAACTTCAAGTACGGTCAATCACACTCTTCCATTGGAGAGTGAAACTCATGTCACTCAGGTTGATGATCCATTAGTTGATCAAGTGGTCAATTCAATTTCACATTTGGTCGATCCCACTTTCCCTTTGGAGAGTGAACTTCATACTGCTCAGGTTCTTCTTGTTACATCAGATTCTTCTATGCCGGGGGGCATTTCACCTGTTTCTACAGAACCCCCTCCAAGTACTGAGGTCTTTTCCTTTGATTGGAATAGACTGACAGAACCTCGTCTTCCTTCCTCCATCCCTTTCCAAATCATTGTCAAGGCTGGTGGTAGGGACATACATCATACTCAGGTAGATGAAGGTGCTTCTGTTAGTATTTTATCCTCAACTGTTTGGAAAGCTTTGGGTTCCCCTCAGCTTGTGCCTATTACGCAGAATCTGAAAGCTTTTAACAAAACCATTAGTGAACCTTTAGGGATCCTTCCTAAGTTTTCTATTACCTTGGAAGGTAAAACTGTCTGTATTGATCTTATGGTAGTTCGAGGTCCCTTGGATTTCAATTTACTCCTTGGGCGAGACTATGTTTATGCAATGAAAGCTGTCGTATCGACACTCTTTCGCGTGATGTCTTTCCCTCACAATAGCAGTATTGTGACTGTAGACCAGCTTTCGTTCCCTAGTCTTACTTCAACTACCAATCATATGACAACCCTAAATGTTCCTGAGTCTCAAGTGGTATCTACCCCGCCACGGGTTAATTATGTGGCAATTGGTCCCATGTTTTCAGTTACTGATGTAAGTGAGCCTCCCATTGTTTTCTCATCTTCCTTTGATTTAGATCCGGTAATTGACATGGAAAACTCTATGGGATTACTTGAACACGATGTTCTTATCCCTTTTGAGTCCCTTGACATGTGCTCCTTCCAAAAGACTATTCTTCCTTCTGATGAAGACCTTTTGGAAGCCATGATCAGGGTGTGTCCATTGACATGTCTTTCTTCCAGTTGGAAGCCATGATCAGGGTTTCGAGGAAAGTTCCTTTTACTGTGTCAACCTCGTTAAAAAATGAATCAATGTGAGTGAGGATAGTTTCTTCTAGTCTCAACCTCGTTAAAAAATGAAATAGGAGGTCATGAGGATAGTTCTTTTACTGAGTCAACCTCATTAAAAAATGAATCAGCTAGATTTTAGGATATTTAGGTAGATTGTAGAAGCTAGGGTTTTGAGGATAGTTCCTGTTACTGAGTCAACCTCGTTAAAAAATGAATCAGGTATGAGGATAGTTCCTGTTACTGTGTCAACCTCGTTAAAAAATGAATCAGATATGAGGATAGTTCTTTTCTTGTGTCAACCTCCTTAAAAATGAAACAACTCCCTTTTCAAGTAAAATATTGAAAGTAAACCTTCATTCCATCCAGCCGGTTGAATGCAATGAAGCCTCGGGGGCATGTACCTCGTTTTGCATCATTATACTAGGGGCATGCGAACTTTTTGAGCATAGTTCCTTGTCTTGTGTCAAGCTCATTAAAAAATGAAACAAGGATAGGTTAAGTAGGTATATTGTAGAGAGTAGTCATGAGCATAGTTCCTTGTCTTGTGTCAAGCTCATTAAAAAATGAATCAAGGATTTTAGAGCATAGTTCCCTGTCTTGTGTCAAGCTCGTTAAAAAATGAATCAAGGTTTTTAGAGTAGAGTTTTTGTTAGGTAGATTGTAGAGAGTAGTTACGAGCATAGTTCCTTATCTTGTGTCAAGCTCGTTTAAAAAATGAAACAACTCCCACGAGTCTTTCCAAGATCTTGAAAGTAAAGCTTCATTCCATCCACCTCATTGAATGCAATGAAGCTTGGGGGGCATGTACCTCGTTTTGCGTCATTATGCTGGGGGCATGTGACTTATAACAAGCATAGTTTTTCGTTTCAAGCTTGCGTAAACATGAAACCGAATCCGAGCATAGTTCTTTTCCTGTGTCAAGCTCATTAAAAAATGAAACAAATCCTCCTCTACTTGAGTCGAGAGATTGACTAGATCTCATAAATGTTAAGTTTTTAGGTTAGTTATTTCAGTTTTTGCGTAATTTTCTTACAGTTTTAGGTCGAGTCTTTCAAATGATCTCGTAACTCAAACCTCATTTCATCCAACTGGTTGAATGAAATGAAGCTGGGGGGCATGCGCTCTAGCAATTATGCTTAGGGGGCATCAAGCACAGTTTTATCTCTGTTTCAAGCTTGTGTAAAAATGAAACTACTTTGAAGCATAGTTTTTGTCTGTTTCAAGCTTTTGTAAAAATGAAACCTATCTCGAGTCAATTTCAGTTATTTTCAAGACTCGTTAAACTCATGAAAATACCGAGATTATTTTGCTATCTTTCATTCTCGTAAAACAAATGAAAATGCCGAGTTCTTTCCGTCTTTTCCTGCTCGTAAATTAAATTGAAAGTCGGCCATATGAGTACATTTTTATCCCTTTTTCGAACTCATTAAAACTTACGAAAAAGTGAAAACCATGAGTACATTTTTATCATTTTTTCGAACTCGTTAAAACTTACGAAAAAGTGAAACCTCGGAGTTCTCTTTTAAGCCCTTTTCAGACTCCTAAAACATGAAAAGATTGCCGAGCGTTTCTTTTACACTCGTTAAAACGGAATTAAAAGACGGTCCCCTTATAGCCCTTTTCTGACCGTAAAATCAGGAAAAGATTGCCGGGTTTTTGTCGTTTCAAACTCGATACGGAAATAAAACGACGTGTCTTTGATCGCTTTTTACTTTTCAGGTCAGTGGCACTAATTATGAAAGTACTCCTTGGTCGCAAGATCAAGCGGTTCCCCCAGGTATTATTTTATACTTTTTCGGGCTTGAGGGACACAAATCTACGAAAAAGTTCAACTTGGAGTCTTCTTAAGTTTTTCAGACTCTCTAAAATTGAAAAACGCCGAGTTTCTCCTATACTGGGCTCGTTAAACATTTCACAGTAAAGGACCTGTTCAATTACAAACAGGAACGAACCACTCCTTCCTAGGGTTCGAATCAAAACTAGGTTGGACTCATCCGAAGGATGAGCTTATAATCAAGCATATGTTATCCTCCTCAAGCTTGTTAAAAATAAAGAGGTACTTGCCAGAAATGGTGGGGGAAAAGAGAGAAGAATGAACCTGTTTGTTACCTTTTGTCTCAAAAGAAACTTTATTACCACTCTTGAACACGACACTTTTCATTCACCTGGGTTGGGAAATCTTTTACCTCACAGTTGATCAAACCACTTTGAAAGTCTTTAACCGGGTTCTGGGGATTAAATTTGAGTTATTCGTCACCAAGCCATCTGTCGTGTCGTTATGTGTTCAAGAGGTCTGCAAGCAAAACTTTCATCTGCAAAATACTTGTCATCCATTTGACCATCCCTGAGTCAGTCCTTACAGCAACATTTCTTCAACTTGAACAATGATTTCGTGTTGCGGGCTTGCCTGCAACGGGTCGCTTTCTATCGACATCGACACATTATCTAGAAATATGACTTAGGAATCGACAGTACCTTGAAGTCTGCATGCATCAATGGCAGGTTTCTCACCTTTGACGTCAGTTTACATCATTGACTTTCGATCAAAGGATTCCGTGAAGTGTTCGACATCAAAACATTTATTCACATTTCACGGGTTGTGCTTGGTACTTTGAGAACCATTGACATTACTGGTGGTCTCTCTCACGCTTGTTAACAGTTTACATCATCGACTGGTAATCAAGTGGTTTCTAACATGTTCGACATCAAATCATTTAATCACATGGCTAGAATCGTACCAATTCGGGAAGTAGAAGTGAAGACCCTGGATCTAGTTTCTACCATCTAGGCTGCGAGGAGTTTTGTATTCATTATCTATGTAGACTAATCATAAACAGATGGTTGCGTCCATACTGTGTCTACAAAAGTCTATAAAAATGATGTACTGCAAGATCATTCCTGTATCAGAGTAGTTAGTCCATTAGTTAAAGTTTTGAATCTGAGTATGGGAATGCCTACCTCAGTGATGATATAATCTTATACATGTATTTTGTGTTGAAATTGCAGTTTCCAACCAGGTCATCCACAAGACAATCCTTGAAATGATAAAGCGCTTCACCCTTCCTAGAATTACAAAACCCTAATCTATTCCAGGCTTCGCACTTTAGGGGGCAATCTGTTACACTAAAAAATGTCACCATGACTATTTACAGTTAGTATGGCTCAATCAACAGTCATGCTACCCTCTTAGGCAAGTCTTATGCCTCTGCTATCCATCTCAAACTCAAAGAAGAGAGAAAGTCTTGTAAAAAATGTGTTTATCTCTGGGGACGCGGGTTCTCTCAAGCCTTACCTGCGGGGACGCTCACAATGTTCACAAAGGCTGCGTCCTAGGACGCTCTGTATGTTAAGGGACAGGTGCGTCCTTCTGTAAAAGGCAAAATGCGCAAGTTTCATCTTAAAAAAGTTACTTGTGGTTACTTCTAGAACTTTCTAGAGGTCGGTTTGATGAAATGGATGCGCCTCCAGTTGGTTCATGTATCCCTATTAAGGAGGAACTTATCCCATCAATAAGGGAGCTATACCACCCAAAGAGGGGGATTATCCCATTGATGGTGGACCTGAATAACCTCTTTACAGCACTATAAATAAAGGCATTGAGCCAGAGGGAGGGGAGGTTGAAAGCTATAGATTTCTAAGGGTAAATGCTGCAGGAATTAGGACTCCCATTTAGAAGCTTGTGAGGAGAGATTGCCATCTTTACTTGTTCTATTTGGAAGTGGGTGAGCTTTGTCAAAGTAGAGGAAGACTCTTGTGGACCCTGGAAGGAGCTTGCACAACACCAAGGCTCAGGTTGTAATGGTTCCTTTTGATTACCTTTAATGCAAATTGGTCCATTCTTCTCAATAACTTGTTGTTTATGGGTTATTTCATGTACTCCTTGGTCTATGTGTTGAATATGCTTTGTTTTATGTTATAATCAGGTGCTATTTAATTGTTTGACTGTTGGTGATTGCAGGTTTTGGAGAAAAGGAGGAGCTCATCCAGATCAACAAAGCTTGGACTTCTACAACAGCGTTTGGACAAAGGTAAGAACGAAACACTTGATTTCTCATATCATAATGTATGTTTAGAGAAGGATAGCTCCAGTTTGTTTTGTTTTTCATTAGAATGTCTTAGACTTCTAGGAAGGTCAGTTGTGTCCGCACCCTTGACTGATTCCGTGTGACAAGAGGGGGGTGAATCAATATTTATTTTCAATTGTTACTTTTACCAGTTAGATCGCTTATATTTAGAACAAAATATGAACAATAAGAATAAATGCTTTTATTAATTTCTTCAATAAATAAATTATAATATATGTACGGCTCCAACCCTAGGTGAAGACACCAATATTCAATTCCCCAGGCTCCAACCTGTATTTTCCAAGCACCAACTTGGACTTCCAAGGTTCCAACATTGTCACTTTTGAGGCACCAACCCCAAGGGATCCAACCCTATATTTGATTCAACCTCCGACCTAGTTTCTTGAGGACTCTAATCCTTTAGGGATCCAACCCTATCCTCCAAGGCACCAACCTTGTCTTTTCGAGGCTCCAACCTCTTGGGCTCAAACCCTTAGCTTTGTCAAGATGTATTTTAGTATTCTTCACGGCTCCCAATGTCTTCTTCAATGAGCCCTATCTGTATTTTCCTAGTCTTCACTTTATTCTCCATGTCACGTTATCAATGAAAAACTTGATCTCTTAGAGGGTGTCACCATTTCTCTTCATCGTACCTAAGAAATTTCTCCAAGTTACCTCATGATGGCTACAATACGTTGTCCCAAGAATTTAAGGCTTCTTCAAGGCATGCTCTAAATCTTCAAGGATGTTCAATGAAGTCTTCACAAGTCTTTTCAAATCAACAAGACTTCACAAGATCTGCATGCTAGACTCTAAGAGATCTTCAACAATACCATAGATGCTCGAAACTTCTCAAGTCATCAATGCTCCTTCAATGAGACTTAACAAATCCTTCAAAAGGGTTTACAATATTTTCAATCACTCCTAAAATATGATGCCCAAAACCACTATTATAATTCTATCCTCCAAACAGTTCCAAGACTTGTTTAATCAATTGAGCTACCACAAGAAGAACGTCCACAAATCGAGTTGTAATGTCTCCTTAGCTAGCAATCCAGACTACTACAATAGTAACAGTCTTCTGCAAGCTACAGAACAGAGCTCCTCTAAGTGACTGTCTCACTGATCTGAGTCACTGCCCATAAGACTGAGTGAGGTCTGAGTTATATATATATATATATATATATATATATATATATATATATATATATATATATCTATATATATATATATATATATATATATATATATATATATATATATATATATATATATAGATATATATATATATATATATATATAGATATATATATATAGATATATATATATATATATATCTATATATATATATATATATATATATATATACACTTCTTGCATGAATTTTGTGCAATATTCCAAGCTCCACAAAACTACTATCTAAGTGACTGTCCATAGGGGTATGCCTATACATTTGTTCCAAGTACTGAGCTACTTCAGTTCTGCAATACCGAGCTTGATAATGTCCATACACCACAGGTCCAAGGTATCTAGGTGACTATTTTTCACTAGTTAGTTCTTAAGTTTGTCATTACACTGAGATCTTAAAAATGAACCTTCAAGGTGACCAGAAACATTTGAGCTAGGGCTAAGCCTCTTATAGTTCTTAAGTCTAAACTTGAAAGGTGACTTGTCTAAGGTCTGAGGGCAGAGTCCTTCCACAAGATATTTGTCATAGGTTTGAAGGTTAAATGCCACCACAAATTTACTGTCCACAAACTGCTCTCACTGTGCACAAATTAGATGGTTGTCTTTCAAAAATTTGAGTCTTCAACAAGACATTTGTCTCCACTTTTAAATAGTACTGAACCTGAATTCTAAGCCTCCCCAACAATTATGTTATCCGAAGTCTACAACACTAAGATTTATCTGAAGTTATCACTATCACATGTGTGCTCAGGTCTGAGCTTGACATCTGGAAACTACCCACAATCCGAGCTACTTCAATTCTGAGGTGAGGACTGTATCCACAGGTTTTTGCCTCATGGTTTTAAAAATATCTCTCCATAGAACTATTCTGAGATATTCTTCATCTCTTAAATGATAACCCTGTGATCACTGGGCTGGGACATGTTGTGTTGTATCAACCTTCAACCAAGTGTAACTATTTAAAACCAAATTTAGACTAAAATTTATTCCTTCCAATCTGAGAGGGCTCTCTCAAAATATTTATAAAATAACTTTTGATAAACTCAAAATTTAGATGACTAACTCTGATCTCTTTTTGTGGTTTTGTAGGTGAAGAAAAATGTGATGACTACTACCATTTGGCATGGAGTCAAATTAAAATAGATTATATGCAACAACAATGTTTAATGGAAGCTAAGGCATCTATGGCTTTAAAACTGATACAAATGGACACCCACAGTCATACACAGTAAATGAAGGAAATTGGAGTTGTTTGACTAATTTCCATGTAATCAAGATACTATGTAAAACTTGAAACAACATAATAAAAACTGGTAAAAATCATAAAATGAATCCTAGCTACAAAAATAGAGTTGCTGCTGATTTTCTATTAAAATAAAAAAAATATATTATAGAAGGTCATTTTTTCACACTCTCCATCAACTCCTCTTAGAGTCAAAAATCTACTTATTTATAGAAGAATATCTCTTTACATGTATTGCCACCAGGGCCAGATTCAATCCATTGTTCTAGAGACAGGGTCCTATCTGATTACTAAAACTTTGAGACTTCATAGAGATTTCTATAACTACAAAATTCGAATAAAAATTAAATTCATATCAATAGAGACTATATAACAGTTACAAATTTTCAGGAAAATAAAATTGTTTTATAGTGTAGGTTTTAACCCCGTACAGAAATTACCTGCATACGAATTCTAAAACATAGAAAATAAACAATGCGAGAGAATAACACATAAAACACATATACACAGAGATTTTCCCCTGGATCCCAAAGTCGGGACTACTAGCTTGATTTTTCATTATGTTCCTTTCAATGCTATAATACATATTTATACATGCCAAAGCATCCAATACCATGGATTGAAAACCATCGCGTCCAATACCATGGACCGAAAACCATCGTGTCCAAAAACATGTGCAAAAATAATGCAAAAAACCATAGGTGGGTCCGCCCATCCTAACATAGGGTCCAAAACCAAAATTTTCCGTGGAACTACCTCGAACCCCAAAAAGTGGGGTTACGGGTATGCCTCAAACCCCCTGTGACCCCCCCCTGCTACACAATCGGTGCAATGAAGGGGGGCTCCAACCCCCCCCTAACCCCCCGGTTAACTATGTGGACTAGTCATGGAAAGAATATAACACAACCCAACATTCTCCCACTTGTTGTTTTCTTTCCACAGGGGACCACAAGAGAGCTTAGTCATTTTTCCAGCCCTGAAACACCCATTGTCTCTCTACACCAAGAGAACTTCTCAGAGCTCACAAATTTTGTCAATGCATCTGCAGTATTCTTCAAAGTATCCACCTTTACCAGCAACACCTTTTTGTCTTCTATCATATCCCTCACAAAGTGATACTGAACATCAATGTGTTTTGTCTTTGAATGATATGCGGGGTTATTTGCCAAGAAAATTGCACTTTGGCTATCACAGTTTATCCTTATAGCTCCCTATACTAACCCCACATTTGAACACAATCTCTGCAATGAAACTGCTTCCTTGCTTGCATGAGTGGCTACCATGTATTCTGCCTCTATGGTTGATAGTGCCACTACTGATTGTTTCTTACTCATCCAACTAACTGCACCTCAAAATAGGTTAAACACATACCCACTTGTAGATCTTCTCTGATCCAGATCTCCAGCCCAGTCTGCATCAACAAAGCCACGAATATCCAACACTATGTCCAATCCTGGTCTTCCTTCGGAGCACAAACCATAATCATTAGTGCCACGCAAATACCTGAAAACCCGCTTCACTGCTGTCCAGTGCTCCTTCCCTAGTTTTGACATAAACCTTCTTAATACTCCCACTGCATGTGCAATGTCTGGTCTAGTACAGACCATTGCATACATCAGGATACTGACCACACTTGCATATGGAACACAGGACATGTCTTCTTCCACTTCTTGTGTCTTGGGACATTGTTCAGTAGATAACCTCACGCCTACAAGAATAGGAACCTTCACCAGTTTACTATCCTACATATTAAACCTCTGCAATATTGTCTCAAAATACTTCCTTTGGTTTAACCAAAGCTTCCTCTTTTCCTGATCTCTTTTAATTTCCATGCCCAAAATATAGTTTGCAGCACCAAGATCTTTCATGTTGAATTTGGAGGACAATTGGGTCTTCAAATCCTAGATAATTTCTTTGTCATTTCCAACCAACAACATATCATCCACATACAAGACCAGATAAATAACACGGTCACAAATTAATTTAAAATACACACAGTGATCTGCTTTGCTTTTGGTGAAGCCAAGTCCCCGTATAAATGTATCAAATTTTTGATACCACATCCTTGGTGACTGTTTTAACCCATACAAAGACTTCTTTAACTTGCATACCAGTTCTTTCTTACCCTTCACCACAAAGCCTTCAAGTTGCTTCATGTATATTTCCACTTCCAGATCTTCATGAAGAAATGTTGTCTTCACATCCATCTGTTCTACCTCAAAATCAAAAGTAGCAGCAATAGATAAAAGTAATCTAATAGAAGATACCTTGGCAAGAGGATGAAAAATATCACCAAAAT
This sequence comes from Pinus tabuliformis, assembly GCA_031772625.1. Taxonomy (NCBI): domain Eukaryota; kingdom Viridiplantae; phylum Streptophyta; class Pinopsida; order Pinales; family Pinaceae; genus Pinus; species Pinus tabuliformis. The sequence goes on from CM062816.1 coordinate 149,936,359, forward strand.
CAATTCCCGACACCTGGTAATAACCCTTTTCTACCCACTGAGCTTTGTATTTCTCCACTTTTCCTTCTGCATTTGTCTTCTTTTTGAACACCCATTTTCTACCAATGGGTTTCCTTCCAGTCGGAAACTCCACTAGATCCCAAACCTCATTTTTGTGCAAAGATGCCATTTCATCAACCATGGCATCTTTCTGGAGTTTTCCATCCTCTATATCTACTGCTTCCTTCTAGTTCTAGGATCATTGTCAGTAATAGATAAAGCAAAATTTGAACAGAAAGTAGATGGACTATACCTTTTTGGCTACATTCTTTCTCGAACTAATCTTCTCACACCCGGAGTTTGTGGCTCTTCATCTTCTGATTCCTCCTCTGCTGTATAGTCTAATTCTTCCTCCTTAAGCTCAAACTCTATCTTCTCAAGTTCCTTTGGTTGGAATTCATGTTTAATAACATATTTTAACTCTCTGAACACCACATCTCGGCTGTACACAACCTTCCGTGTGACTGGGTTCTAAAGCTTATAACCCTTTAAACCATCCTTATACCCAATAAATATGCCCTTTTCAGATTTACTATCCAACTTGGCTCATTTCTCGTTTGGAACATGTACATATGCATCACATCTAAATACCCTCAGATGTGAAAGAGAGGGTTTCTTACTAGTCCATGCCTCTTGTGGAGTCTTATCCTCCAAAGTTGATGAAGCTGACCTGTTAACCAGGTAACATGCAGTATCCACTGCCTCTACCCAAAATTCTTGTCCTAACCCGGCACCATTGAGCATGCTTCTTTCCCTTTCCATCAATTTCTTGTTCATTCTTTTTACAAATCCATTTTTCTGAGGTGTATCTGGAGTAGTCTTCTATCATGCTATACCACACTTCTTACAGAATTCTTCAAATTACTTGATGCAAAACTCTCCACCATTATCTGGCCTCAGCACCTTTATCTTCTTCTCTGTTTGATTTTCCACGAGAGCCTTAAATTCTTTATACCTGTCAAAGGCTTCAGATTTCTTCTTAAGGAAAAATATCCATGTATTCCTTGAGAAGTCATCTATAAATGATACATAGTATACAGACTTACCCAGTGATGGAACCTTCACAGGTCCAAACACATCACTATGCACAAGTTCTAATATCGGTTTTGCCTTCTTACTACTAGAGGGGAAACTCACCCGATTCTACTTCCCATATACACAATTTTCACAGAAATCAAAATCCAGAGAGCTATTACTCATACCTTCTACCATACCTTTACCATGAAGTATTCGAAGGCCCTTCTCTCCAATATGTCCAAGCCTTTGATGCCACAACATGGTCTTCTCCCAAAAGACCACTACATTTTCTGCTCCACTTTCAGGAACCATAAAATTATTGCACGCATCAATAACAGTGCTACCTTGCAGCTTGTACAGAGTTCCAATCTGAACTCCCTGCATCAATACCAGTGCTTCTCGAACCATCTTGTAGGTATCCTTCTTGAACACTATTTTTACACCTGCATCATCCATCTTGCATACAGAAATCAGATTTCTAGCCAATGCAAGAATATGTAGAACAACCGGAAGTGTTCTAACCCTTCCACCTTGCTACTTCAACTTTAATTTTCCACGACCAATGATTCTAGCCTTCCTATCATCCCCTAAGAAGACATCACCACCATCGTATTTCTCATACTCATAGAACCACTCTCTATGGGGAGTGAAGTGAAAGGATGCACCTAAGTCAATCAACCATGCCACATGATCTACATGTGTACTTGAAGAAGCCAAGTACACATTCCCACCTTCATCTGAGGTGGTCTTCACCTCTGTAGAAGGAGCATCATCAGATCCGTTTCCTTTATCAAGAGCTTTAGATTTACAGTCCCTTTTGTAGTTGCCTTCCTTTCCGCATTTCCAGCACACCACCTTTATAGGTTTACCTGGAGATTTAGATCTCCCACTCAATGACTTATTTCTGTTTCTGTTCTGGGACCATCCTCGTACAGACAACGCATCACCATTCCGGCTCTCCATACCTTTCCGTCTCATCTCCTCCATCAACAAGGATGAGATTATTTCATCAAACTGCAAGGCAGTTGCATTGCTACCTATTGCAATAACCAGACTATCCCACGAATCTGGTAGAGAACACAACAAACTGATGCACTTATCTTCATCTGAAATTTTAATATCAACAGATGCTAACTGACTTACCACAGTATTAAATGTGTTCAGATGCTCTGTCATTGAGTCTCCATCTTTCATCCTCAGGTTATACAACTTTTTCTGCAGGAACAGTTTATTCACCAAAGACTTAGATTGCTACAAAGTCCCTAACTTGTCCCACAAAGCCTTCACCGTAGGTTTCGCTGATACATTCAGGAATACTGAATCTGAGACACACAACCGTATTGTGCTCTTTGCCTTCCGATCCAACTTCTTCCATTCTTCATCAGACACTACCATTGGTTTAGTACCCAGATCTACCATGATCCACTAATCTTTATCCACCAACAGATCCTCCATCTTGAGTTTCCACAACTCAAAACTCTGACCATTAAATTTCTCAATCTCTATCTTTCTACTGCTCGCCATCTTCTTTCACCACCAGAATCGATCTTGCAGATCTCCCACTGAACAGGGTCTACCACAGGTCTGAGTGAAACCCCTCAGCAAAAAAGGCGTCCCTTGAAGCCAAAACAGCTCTGATACCAAATGTAGGTTTTAACCCCATACAGAAATTACCTGCATACGAATTCTAAAACACAGAAAATATACAATGCGAGAGAATAACACATAAAACACATATACACATGGATTTTCCCCTGGATCTCAAAACCAGGACTACCAGCTTGATTTTTCATTATGTTCCTTTCAATGTTATAATACATATTTATACATGCTGAAGCATCCAATACCATGGACCGAAAACCATCGCGTGCAATACCATGGACCGAAAACCATCGCATCCAAAAAAATGTGTGAAAATCATGCACAAAACCATAAGTGGCTCTGCCCATCCTAACATAGGTTCCAAAACCAAAATTTTCTGAGGCACTGCCCCAGACCCCAAAAAGTGGGGTTATGGGTACGACTCAAACCCCTTATGACCTCCCCCCGCTACACAACCGGCGCAACGAAGGGGATGTAATCAAGATACTATATAAAACTTGAAACAACATAATAAAAACTGGTAAAAACCATAAAATGAATCCCAGGTACAAAAACAGAGTTGCTGCTGATTTTCGATTAAAATAAAAAAAAAAAAAATATTATAGAAGGTCATTTTTTCACACTCTCCATAAACTCCTCTTAGAGTCAAAAGTCTACTTATTTATAGAAGAATATCTCTTTACATGTATTGCCACCAAGGCCAGATTCAATCCATTGTTCTAGAGACATGCTCCTATCTGATTAATAAAAATTTGAGACTTCATAGGGATTTCTATAACTACAAAATTCGAATAAAAATGAAAGTCATATGAATAGAGCCTGTATAACAGTTGCAAATTTTCAGGAAAATAAAATTGTTTTAGAGTTGGCGCTGAATTTGTGGGAGTTCAAAGCATCCGACCTTTCGAATTTTGTTGCGTTGTTTCTGGGCTTTTAAATGAGAAATATTGTTTATCCTACTAATAGGCATGTTGTTTGTGTTTGAAACGTGTTCGAAAGTTCCATTACTATCCCACTGTGTCTCTATCCTGTTTGATGACCATGTTGCTGAAAAACATCCTCGCTATCCCACTAAGCGGAAGTGGAATGGATATTTTAATTTTCACTGATCTAAGCCATTGTTTCAGGCTGATTCAATCTAGGTCGTTGATCCAGGTTTGTGGTCATGGAAATCATAATACTCCATCAGAAAGAGAAAAGGGGCTTTAACACTAATTTTATGGTGATTTCCCATTATGCCAGACCTGAAATTCCTTAGACTACATTACATAACCTTTCAGATCCATCGCAATTGCAAATCGGGAGGGAGTTTGGCGGGGGGGGGGGATAAATTTATGTGATCTTAGGGGAGGAGGAAATATTGTGATCAATGCAAAGGTCTTTATCATAATCGGTAGGTGGATTTTAATCGCAATTAGCAAGTGGAGTGGTAACTAGACTTGGATATAACAATCGGTGGAAAACTGCAATAGGAAATATAAGTGATGGAAGAAACTTATGTGATATCATAATCAGCGGGGGAAGGGTTTATGTGATATCGCAATCAGTGGAAGACTTTTCGATTTACGATATCACAATCGCAAGCGGATGAGGGACAAGACGGATATGGATTTGAAAAAATGGAAAAAGTCGATTGTGATATATGTTGTGGGTCCCAACCTTTTAAAAGGCTTACGGCATGTTTTATCAATGTTTTAAAGAAATTTCAAAGGAAAATGGGGAAACACGTCTAGAGTTGGAAATGCAAAGGGATTTCGGCTAGAGTTAAAAAATGGGTTACTGCGACTAGAGTTTTTAGAAAATAAAGGGGGAAAATGGGCTTTGTGAAAGAAAATGGGTTTTTAGATAATATGTGAATTTCTCAAAAATAATTAAAACTGGACCTGTTCTTGCCTTATTTAATCTCCAATTTGCAAAGTAGAAGAACCTCTTTCGAAAAAGAAGCAACCAGATGCAAATGATTAATCAAATTAAAAATTATTTCTAGATGTTATCATGGATAACAATGGCTCCAATGGGGATGTTGCCCCCATATGGTGCAACAAAGAACCAATAGACTAGTTTCCTTATTGAAAAATAAAAAATGACGACATAATCTTCAAGTTTTTATGGTCTTCACTTCGGGCCCAAACTTGTCAAATATATCATGCACACCTGAAAATGAGAAAAAGAGAAAAATGGAATATATACAATGGGATTTCTTTCAACTGGATCAAGAGATATAATGCTTGAGAAACCTACCATTAACAGGTCCTCCCACTTAAATTTGACCATCCATCTCTTGCAATATAAATGGATTATTCCCATGATAAGATGAAACATTATACAGCCCCTTCCAGAGATTCTCAAACTTGTCATGTTTCCCTTTATCTTCAGTTTTAGCCTCCCACTTCAAAACTACATTTGAGGACTAAAATTTTCTTCTTCGTATTTTTGTGAAAAGTCTTTTAATTCTGTTCTGAGATTGTTGATGATTGTTTTAGACTTCTTCTCTTTTTTCCTATAGAGAAATTAGTTGGTTGATCCTCCTTTGGATACAATTCAGTTCTTCTTGTAGTCCCTGCAACAGTTTCTTGACTAGAACTCCAAGAGAACTAGGAAAAGTAACTTCAGTTCCATAAACTAACTCATAAGGAGAAAATCTTATAGATATTTTAGTAAAAATTTTGTCAGCCCATAGAGACAATTTGAGCTTGAAATGCCATGACCTTTTATTTTCTTGCAAAATCTTCTTAATGATTCTTACTATACTTTTGTTTAATGATTTATCTAAGCCATTAACTTGGGGGTAATAAGTTGTAGAATCGCCATGAGTGATATTATACTGGTTACAAAACCTTACCGGCCTCTTTGACTTGATATATTGGGCATTATCGGTGATGATCTTCATTGGGCAGCCAAATCTTGACATGATGTTATTTTCCATAAATTGAATAATGACTGCATCTATAGCTTGCCTTGTGGGAATAGCTTCAAACCACTTTGTGAAGTAACCAGTGGCGGTTAGGATCCACTAATGCTGGCCTGAAGATGTAGGATGTATTTCACCAATAAAATGTAGCCCCCACTGCTGGAAAGGGGCTTCAACAAAAATGGGCTTCAAAGGCAATGAGAGTAACTTCCTTTTTCCTTCAAATATTTAACATTCATGACAAGCAACAACCTTTCGATATACATCTTTGAACATCGAAGGCCAATAAAATCCTGGTCTAAGAATCTTATTCACTATTTCTCTCCAGTAATAATGTCTTGCACAATCGCCTTTATGAAACTCTTCAATCACATTTTCAAATTCATCTTCTAATAGGCAGTTAAGGGGTATTCCACCTGAATCTTTCCAATACAAACATTTATCCAAGATACAATATCTTATTGATTTCAGCTTGACAAAAAATGGATTTTGACTTTGTTAGTTTAGGAGGATCTCTATGATCTTGTAGTACAAACATAACATCTTTATACCATTCTGACATGGTAAACCTTTCTTCAACAGGGATCATCTCTTCCTCTTCGATTATATCTGAATTTTCTACTACAAAATTGATATATAAACAGTCAAAATTTTATTGAGTCATCAACTTTGCCAAACCTTGTCCTTTGACAAATTTTTCAGTCTTGATTTCCAAATCATACTCCAATAAAGTAATAATCCATTTACTCATTTTTCCATCTAGATCAGCTTGAGTTAATATATCTTTTATTACAACATTAGGTACATAAGCAACAATATGTGAATGAATGACATACACTCTGGAATCTTTAAGGGCTTTCACCAGAGCATAATCTTGCTTCTCCATGATGTTATATTTCGATTCAAAGTTTCCAAGTGTTCTATTGAAAATTGAAATAGGTTTCTCATTACGTTGTTGTACTTTATGCAGCAATACTCCAACAATTGTATGTTCTGAAGCAAAAGTAAAAACCAGAAAATGCTTTGAAAAATCAGGATTTATGAGGACTAGAGCCCAAGTAAGAGCCATTTTTATTTACTCAAACGAATATTTAGCCTCTGTTGTCCACTTAATATCATAGTCTTTCCTTAGAATCTTTGTGATGTGTTTCACAATTTCTGCAAAGTTAGGAACACATATTCTCACAAAAATAAAGATTGGATTTCTTTTCTATTTCTGGGCAGACTAATTTTCTGAATGCTAGAAACACTACTTGGATCAATTTTAACGCTTTCCTTTGATATAATATGACCCAACAACTTTTCCTTTGACAAAGCGAAAATACTCTTAGCAGGATTTAGAGAAATACCAAATTTTCTACATTTCTGTAAGACTATCTGCAAGTGCTTGAGATGTTTTTTTTTTAAACACATTAATATCATCCAAATATACTACTAAAGACTTGTTTATCTCATCTTCAAATTCAATGTCCATACCTGTCAGAAAAGTTGCCCCTGCATCCATATGTCCAAAAGGAATTTTTGCATACATAAAGGTTCCCTAAGGTGTGGTAAAAGTTGTCCTCTCTTGATCATCATGATGTACCAATATCTAATTATAGCCTGAGAAACCATCTAGCATAGACATCCTTTGTGATCCTACAATGTTATGCAATGCATGATCCATTTTGGGAAGTGGATAGTTATATTTTAATGAGGCCTTATTCAAGTTCCTGAAGTCAATGCATATCCTAATTTCCCCATTCTTCTTTCGCACAGGCACCAGGTTCGATAGACACTTGGAAAACCTCAATGGTAATATGATCTTTGCTTTGAACAAATTTTTGATCTCCTTTTCAATCAATGGAAAAAGAAATGGATTTATCCTTCTCAGTTTTTGCTTGAAAGTTTTTCATTTTATTTTATTGGTATGGTATGTTGAATAACATTTGGATCATAGATTTTCAAATCAGCATAACTCCATGCAAAAATATCTACGTATTTCTTCATCAAATCTAGATATTTTTGTTTTTCCTCAAGAGAAAAAAATTTGGACAACTTGACATTCTTTGGATTTTCTGCAGTACCAAGATTATAAGTCTGAACCTCATCATCATATTTCATCTTAAGGTTTTTGGAAACATCTTCTGGTCAAATAACTTCTCAAGAGGAATCAGTCACTTTGGAATGCAATTTTTTTTGAGCTGGACAACTTCAATATTGGCTTTTGTTTCAACAAAAATGTTTTGCTGGTCAACTTGAATAGATTCAAATTCTTCTTTCAATTCCAAGAAATTTTTGACTTGCTGATCATTATCAAACACTTTCCAGTTTATTATGTTATCAGGTATAGCAGGTCTATGCCTAATTTCAACTTCATATTTATTGCTGGAATGAATTGTACTTGTCAAGAAACTTGGTGAAATTGCCACAGAATTTGCAACATTGTTATGTTCTCTAGGCTTGATGGTGAAATTACACTCTTCAAAATTTTCAAGTAATTCGAGCATCAAATTTATGTATGCTCTCATCCTAACATCCTTGGTTTGATAGGTGTTATTAACTTGTTTGATGACCAATTCAAAATCACCAAAAACAAAGATTTTCTTTGCACCTAAATTCTTCAAGACTTCTAAACCCAAAACCAATGCTTCATACTCAACCATATTATTTGTGAAATCGAAATTAAGTTTATAAGAGCAAAACTTACTTTCATCACCCAGGCTAATTATCCATATGCCTGCACCAGCTCCATATCTTCCTGCAGCACCATGAAAGTTCATGTGCCACCAATCTTTCTTATCAATTTCTTCAACTTGTTTCCCCTTTTCTGCATGCTGATTTTCTGTGTTGTTGGTGATTTCATTGAAGAGTATATATGAGCCCAATTCAGTCTCTACTGCATATACAGGGAAGTTTTGAGATTTATCTTTGTTGCTAACCATATATTCCATCCTAGACTCTTTGTATAATCTCCTTTGTTCACCAAAAACCAGGATAGTATCATAGGACATATCCATCTGAATGGTTCCTTTGACTTTGACAACCCATGACGTGCCCATGACCTTGATAGAAACTTGTCAATCTTTCATAGAATATCAACGACAATAATATCCATCAATATAGTTTTAGTAGGAATTTGACTTAAAGCAAAAACCAAATCTTTGATTAGACCTATACATTTCACCCTTTTTGAATCGAATGAAAACAAGTCTTTCTATGGCCTGGTTATGTCGAAACAAAATCTTTCCATGATGATGTTATGCATTAAATTGTGTGATGCTCCTAAATATAACATAGAATTATTTATTGTCATGTCATGGATGTTTAAAATCACATAGAAAGGTGGTACCTCTTCATTCTGCTCATCTTCTTCTCTTGGTCCTAGGAACGCAATAGGATGAGCTTCTTGCACATTTAGAATATCAGATGATCCAACTTCAATGTTAAGCATTCTAACAATTTTCTTTCTATATTCTATGACTCTTATTATTTCTGTAAAGGGGACAACAATCTTAATCTTTGAAATTTCATTCTCTAAGTTAAAATTTGGTTGTATCTTCTCAACTTCCTTTGCAGGGGTTTCTTTCTTTTGTTCTACAACCTTTGGAGCATCTTTCTTAGGCTGAATTTTATTTGCAACTACATGAAGATTTATGTTTCTCAAATTATACTGATTTTACATCTCTAGAATAGCATGCTGATAGCCTTCTAAGTATTTTGATTGTGGTTCAGTTTCATCACCAGCTGGGTCATTATAAGATTCACCATGTTCTTCTTTTTTTTTAAAACATTCCTTTCTCATCTTCATCTAGAAAATGAATGGTATCTTCTCGGACTTCTAGTAGCATTTCCTCATCATCTACTAGGTTTTGATGGAAAGGAGGCCTAACTTGTTGGTCAGGCTGATTTCTCTATTCTCTTTGCCTTTGTTGGATTTGAACCCTTCTGAAGTTTGGATTTCTAACTTGTGTCAAAGGTTGTACAACAGGAGGATTATTTCCAAGGGCTAATCTATCTATGAGTCTTTCCATTGTTCTCATCATGCTATCAAATTTAACATCAGAAGAGGTGGAAGGATGTTCTTCCTCCTTTAACTTTCCTTTAGCCACTTTAGATCTCTTTGTTGCAACCATATTAACTTCCACTTTCACAACATCATTTTGCATGGCAGCTAAGGTACCAAACTCTCTCTCTCTCTTAATAGGATGGAAAACGCATAATCAAAGGAATTAGCATAATGTAACTGAGTAGCTCCTAGGGGTAGCTAAATGTGAGCAATAATGGAATTATAGACTTTATTGAATCTTTTTGAAAAATCTGGTACTGATTCATGGCTGGCCTTCTTCAAATTATTATATTTAGTTCAGGATTGTACAAGATTAACTTTACTTCCCGATTTCCTTAAGAATGCATATTATAACTCATTCCAATCATGTAAAATCCAAGGGGTTAAAGCTTTGAACCATTTTTTAACCTCACCCATGAAACTCTACACAAACATCCTGATTTTAACATCTTCATAGTCTACCTCTTCTAGGTCCATAAAGTCATTGAACTAATCAACATGATGTTTTGCAGTTATCCCCTCCTCACTTCCAAAAGTCTTTATTCTAGTGGAGTACCCTTGAGGTAAGTCATGAAGTATGGCTGGTAAGACAAGGGGAGCATATTTAGCAGAACCTGCCATAGCAGAAGTACTAGCAGAAATCCTAAGAGGAGTAAAAATGAAACTAGCAGGGCTAGTGATGAAAGAAAATGTGCTTGAAGGGACTTGAGTGATAGATACTTTGGTGTTTGAAGTAAAGGTACTTCTTTCATGTAAATGGAAATCAATTTATTGCCTTGATAAAAGTTCAAAAGGATCAAATTATTTTAATTTTTCTAAAGGATCTTGTCCAAGTGACAATTCTAATGCAACAATCTCCAAAAACCTATCTTTAACTTCTTTAAGAGTCTCAAAAGTAGAATCTAACCCTAGTTTTGGAAAATCATTCTCTGATTTAGATATGAACAATATAGGCTTATATTCTTCATCAAATTTAATAACTTCAATATCTTGAACATCTCCAGAGGGCAATGATACAAATCTTAAGAGAAATAAGTACCTGATTTTGGTGAGCTCGCATCTTTTCTGAGAATTTTTTCTAGATCATCAACTATTTCTAGTGGATTAGGTTCTGGATTTCTCCTCGTATGAATCTTCTTGGAAGCCACCTTTAAGTTGAGAGTACCAGTGGAGTCACCAAGGTAGAAATGCAACCTCGAGCAATTTGATCTCCTGCTACCTTCAAGAGCTCAACTTTTGAAATGAAACACCCAGGATGATATAAATTTCGACTCCCAGAATACGCACCAAAATTTTATCACTGGGCTGGGACAGGTTAGGCTGTATCAACCTTCAACCAAGTGTAACTATTTCAAACCAAATTTAGACTGAAAGTTAGTCCTTCCAATCTGAGAGGGCTCTCTCAAAATATTTATAAAATGACTTGTGATAAACTCAAAATTCAGATGACTAACTCTGATCTCTTTTTGTGATTTTGTAGGTGAAGAAAAATGTGATGACTGCTACCATTGGGCATGGATTCAAATTAAAATAGTTAATAAACAACAACTGTGTTTAATGGAAGCTAAGGCATCTATGGATTTAAAACTAATACAAATGGACACCCACAGTCATACACAGTAAATGAAGGTAATTAGAGTTGTTTGAATGATTTACTAGTAATCAAGATACTATGTAAAACTTCAAACAACATAATAAAAACTCGTAAAAACCATAAAACGAATCCCATGTACAAAAAAAAGTTGTTGCTTGTTAGGATATTCCGACACATAGGAAATAGTTAAGTATAACTTGGTCTAGTGTAGAGTTAGGTAAAGTGTGTTTCTTTACTATGTACTTTTGTAACTTACAATCCGACAATCATGATATGTAGTGATCCCACGGTTCATTCTCTCCTTGGTATTACCAACACTTGATCCATGGTTTAACACCCGATTGGTCCATGATCTCTATTTAAAGAGCATGGAGGGTCATTTTTAGGGTAACCGTTCATGAGAGAATCTTATGTAAATTTTCATTCTTTTATTAATAAATTGCCTGAAGTGTCCAAGTTGGCTCAGGTCATGGATTGTTTCCCTCTTTGAGGGTTTTAACCACATCAAGAATACGGTGTATTGATATGTGATATGTTTGTGAGCAGTGTCCTTTGGTGTTCTGTTTGAGGAACTTACCCTGTAAATTTCTACATGGTATCAAAGCTATTTGAGGGCCAGACCCATTGGTGGTCCAAATATGAAGCCGGTAGAACTGCATCCAACTGTCATTTCCTAGATCTACTGCTATTGACTGCTTTCATGCCAAGAGGACTGCTCTATTGTGTTAGGAGCATCTGTTCTAGTGAGGAACCCCTTTCGTTTGATGTGCAAAGGTTTCTGGTAGCCCTAGCTACGTCATTTTTAAGATCTAGAGGTATATAGTGTTTATTTTCAATTTTTAGTTATTTTCTCTCTGTTCATTTCGGTTTATTTAGCTCTCTGTTATTTATTACCAGATCTATACCTTTCATTTCTGCATATACTCTTTTCCCCACGACTCTGTGTGATCTGGGCAAATCAGAAACGGAAAGGAAGGATTTATCTCATGCGTATGCTCTTTATCACTGTGCCTTAGTGTGATCTCGGAAAATCATAAACATTGAGGAAAATTGTTAGTTTCCGGGTAAAGATAACTTCAAACCATAAGGTTTGTTTTTTTTTTTTGTATGTCCGTTTTGGGTTTTGTGGTTTTTTCTTCTAGGAAAAAAACAGATTTCTCAAGTAAGCATGCACCCCAAAGCTTTGATGACTAAAAAAAAATAAAAAAACCCTTTCCTCTTTTCCAAAAATGACTAACCTTTTAAACTAGCTTACTTGGTCCAAAGTTACTTTATAAGAATAGAGGTCTTCAGTTCAAGTCTTTCTTTTTGTTGAGCTAATTAGATTAGATTTGGAAAGGGGACGAAATTTTTTTTAAATATAACATTATCATTCATTTCCGCACATTCTCGAACTTCATCGGCATCTTCAACAACTTTTATTCAAAAAGCCATAACTTCTTCATCTGGAAACCGTTTTCAGAGTCATTTTTTTTAATCAGCATAATTTTGCAAGATCTTTCCATTGGAACAATTAGTTTTAGTATCTATAGCTTTAGTTTCTGTTAAAATGGAAAGTCCATGCCAAGTTATTCTTGACAGCACCAACTACTTCCAGTGATGGTCCTACATTGCAGATTTACTTAGAAGTAAAGGTCTTTATAGAATAGCCTCAGGCCAAGAAACCGAACCAAAAGATGAAGATAAGGTATCCAAATGAGAAAATAGGCAAGATCAAGCACATGGGTTGATATGGATGTCTATTTCTCCAGACCTTAGATTCCATATCGCAGAACTTGATACTCCTAATGAAGCAATGAAACAGATCACTAAAGTTTTTGGAATTAAAAATGAACTTAGAGCCCATCAACTCGAAAATGAGTTGCTTACATTCAACCCCAATAATTTTTCTTCCATTGAATATTTTTTGTCCAAGTTCAAGACCCTTAGACTTCTCTTGGAAGGTGTTAAGGTTAAGAAAGAAGATGGTAACCTTATCTATTCCATTCTTACTAAGTTGGGACCAACCTACTTTGTGACTGTTTCCACCTTCCATTCTACTGTGACCATAACCACCACCCTATTAAAATTTTCCCTGATAAGAAATTTTGAATGGGTCCCCCAGAAGTTGATCTTGCACCCCTCCGAATGATCTGTTTTATCCTAGGGATTTTAACTCTTGGCCAAGTCAAATCTTCAATTTTTAAATGGTTAAGGCCCCCTTTATAAATCCCTGCCGCATGATTCATCTATAATCCTTTCTTAGCCCTTCATTCATATCCTCATCGGGAGTTTTCCAACCCCTCAAAACCTCCCATTGCATCTTTATTCCCATTATAACTCGTTATAATGAAAATACCTTGAAACCATGCCCAATTTCCCCTTTTTGCTTATTGCATGCAAATTAAACACATAATGCTTACCATAATACACCGGACCTGATGGCTTTATTGACCGGAATACATATATTTTCGGGTCCGGAGCATTTTGCATATCGCAATTGGCGGGGTCCCAAGGCTTGAACATAAAGTGCGCGGCGATATGGCGGACCTGCCGATCCCATTAAACATAACACATTAATATCAGGTCCGGCCGAGTTGCATATCGCAATCAGCGGAGGGGCCTGCGCACATTGCGATATGTGATTTGGCGGACCCGCTGATCTTATCAATCAGAATATATATGTTATCGAGTCTACCTTCCCCATCGCTAAATCGCTATCAGTGGAGTCTAGTGCTTATGCCTAAGGCCCGAAGCGATGAAGCGGACTCGCCGATAACTATGTGTCCGGGCGTATTAATTTTGAAATCCGTCCTTGTGGTCAAATGCGGTCTTTTCCGTGTATTCCTGTGTTTTCGGTAAGATGTCATGGTCTAGGTTTTCAAAAGAAATCTGATAGGGGTGGTGTTGCATATGATGTCCCGTTGGGATGTGCGATTGCGACTCGTCGCAACACAACTTTGGCTGAGCTAGGGGTCGTTTCTTTCACACTTGCTCTTTTAATTTCATTACACCTTATCATTTTTCAATGATGGCGAGAGATGTTCTTGGGTGTTTTTATCATTTGTTTGTAATCATAAGGCTAATATGAATTATTTCTACAGGTGAGTTTGAGTGGATCTGGTAGTAGATAAAGGTGTTGTATGTCTAGATGACACCTCTGCACCCCCAGTGTCGATACTACAAAAGCGAAACTTGCAGAAAGGGGTATGAACTATCATTATGCATAATGAAGGCATGTTCTATGTCAAAAGGGAATCCAGAAACACCTCAAAGCATGCCAGATGTGGGATGATGGGCACGACATCTTCAGTTTCCTCCAAGAAATTACAGGGAATAATAGCCACTCCACACAGGTGCAACGAAATGATACACAACCATTCTCTGTTTCATCGACACCCATTCATTTCCCTAGGAAGAAGGACGCTCCAACAAAGGTGGCTTCGACGTGTCAAAAATCTCATCGACCATTCTCCTCTATACATTTTTTGATCCATGTAGTGAAAAGAGAGGGGAGTGGAAAAGTTAGGGGAGACAGGGGGTTCAGTTCCTGAAGGCATAAATATTACCTCCATAGATGAGAGTAGGGCTTTTTTGTTTGGCAAAACAAATTTTGTTTATTGTAAGGAAGATTGTTTGGGTCAGAGAAGGAGCCTTTTCTTAGATTGATCTTCCTCTTCTTTATATGTTAGGAATCAAGATGTTGTTGTGAGCATAAATATGAATGTGATTTGTGTTTTTGCCCATTGATGACTTACAGTTTATGATTAGCTTTGGTTGTTTGAATGTGATTATTCATCATAGTTAATTCATGAGTAGTCCCTGATTTGAAACTATGTTAAACATCAGTTGCAAGCTTTAATTTCATAAAAGGAATGTGTTTCCCTGTATGAGTGATTGGATTGCAATTTTTTATTGATGCATCCTTGTTCTTATGTGAACCAGTAATTGATTCATTTAGACTTGGGATTCATATATGATGTTTAACCTCTCTTTCATCATGCTCCTGCAGGATAGATTCAGATAGCTAGAACTAGATTAGGGTAGTTAGAAGTGGTGTAGATAGGATTTAATACATAGAGGTTAGCTGTTTTATTTTGTTGCTTTAATTGAAGTCTTCCTCCTAGAAGCAATCTATCAACGCATTTAACAGTTTGCGGGGTTCCTTAAAACCCATTGGAACTAGCCATTCCGAATGAAAGTAGGTCTAATTGGGGCTTGCGATCGGGTTAGTTCCCCTTGTTGGTATAGTGAACATTCACCATGTCAACAAATTGGTGCTAGAAGGAAGGCCTAAACCGCCATCCACAGCTTTTTAAGATTTCATCTATAAGTGCCACTCATCGATTCAAGAAGATTAATACATGGATTGTGAAGGTCGAAAAGACCCGTCCTCTCATTTGGAAAAGCCTCATTTCAAAGAAGAGACACTGTGGGAGTATCCTATCACTCAGGAACAACCATTCAAAAGACTTACTCGGGCTTATGCTCATTCCCTATCACAACTCCCTATCTTTCAGTCATTACCTCCGATAGAAAAAATAAAGCCAAGGGTCTATCACATAAATGAAGAAACATCTACAGCCCCTTCTCTTGAAGATATTGTGCTTGATTCTTTGTAGAGTATCAACTCTCCTTGGGAAGAAATCCCTAAGGATTCCCCGTTTGAAGGTAGTCCCTGGCTTGATTTGGAAAATCCTAACGAAGAAGCCCTCAACCAAAACATCCCTATCCTCGATATGGCTAATATTCCTCCACTGGGTGGAAACCAACTCCCACCTCCTCTGGGAGCACTGCTGCCCTGGCTCGCTCAGGATTCCATGGCGATACCTGGGCAGTAGCATCCCTTACCCAAGAATGCAGAAACTTTTCTGCCTAAATTCGACCCTAAGCGGGGAGACACCGCTGAAAACCATATTAATTCGTTCTTCCTGGCCATGCACATGCTTGGGGTAGCTGATTAAGATATAGTCTGTTGCCTATTCCCTTTTACCCTAACTGGTGCAGCTTCCACATGGTACTTTAGATTGAGAACCAGATCGATCACCTTGTGGGTTGCCTTTGAACAAGCCATTTTAGACAAGTATGGCAATGACAAAACCCCTGTTGCCTTAGTCCTAGAACTATCCCGTTTGAAAATGGAAACCAAAGAAAAGGTTAGGGATTTTAATATCTGGTTCAACACCTTGTTCAACAGAATCCCAACCACCGCCAGACCTATCAAAGAGGTGCTCATGGAATTCTACATTGTTGTTCTCCGTGTCCCTACTGTGATGTGAGTCAAAAGGAGTAATGCACAGACCTTAAAAGATGCTATTGATGAAGCAATAAAAGTCGAGAATGAAATTCTCAGTCTCACAGCATGCCACCCTACAACCGGAGAAAATAAAGCCTCTCAAGCATCCAAGAAGAATAATGGGAGTGATAACAATGGGGCCGAAACCAAGGAAAAGGATACCACAGATGTAGAAGGTTTGCATTAGATCATTAAGAAGATGACAAATGCAGTCATTGATATGAAAAGGAATCCTGGAGAGAGTACGAGCGGGAGTGGAGGAGAGTATAACAGCAGAAGACCCTTCAAACCTTTATATCGTAAGAAGACAACGGGAAGTCATGGTCCACTTTCACTTCCTTCTCCACCCAATGAAGGGACTTTAAACACGGAAGAGTTGGCTCTTATTGGATTGCTCCTTAACAAAGAAGAACCTATAGTGGAGCTCGAACCAGAACAAGAAGATGAGGAAGAGTACCAGGTAGAAGAACCCTCAGATGAAGAATCTCAAACCAATGTACTGTAGGATTTCTGCACTAATGAGAACGATGACGATGAAGGAGCTAGCACGGCATAAATAAAAGCTAATGAAATCCACACATGAAGCAAAGGGCCACTTGCAGGCACCATGAAGCCTGTAGACCAGACAAAGAAAGATACTTGCCCTTTGAAAGCATCCACTCCCAAGGTCCTTGTTGAGAAGGGTAAACCTAGTGGCGATTCCAAGAGTACACCAGTCACGAACTATCCAGAGAAAGAGAATACGTCTTCGGCTGCAACGAAGATGACTCAAAATGGTAAACTCCCACCTAAGAACAACAAAACTGGTATGTTTACTCTGCCCTACCCTATTTATAACATTGATTACAACATTGTAGATGATCTTAAGAAATGTAGGGCTAATATAACATACTTCGATTTGCTAAAATTAATGCAGCAAAGGGATCTGCTCCGAAAATCTATGAATGAGCGAAATTGAAAACCTCCTACCAATCCGAGTAGCCAAACCAAGAAGTCAACATCTAGACCTATTAGTACCCCTAGCACAGCCCAAAATCCATTAGCTATGGAAGCCACTCTATCCAAAATGAATCGAAACCCCCAATATGTCAGTGCAGCCATGATAGGGAAAAAATCAAAATCCATGAGTACTCCACCTTTCCTTATCACATTTGAAATCTTCAACATGAATGTACACAATTGCTTGGTAGATTCTAGGGTCTCATCCACTGTTATGCCTTACGCTATTACTAAAATACTGCATGCAATACCCAAGAGAACTGGAACCTGAATTATGCAATTGGACAGAACAAATGTGAAAGTACATGGGGAGTTAAAAGATGTGTTGATTTGGATGGCTGCTAAACCACAATACACACAAGTCATTGATATAGTGGTAGTCGACATACTTGAGGCTTATGGAATGTTTCTCAGTAGGAACTGGTCATCAAATCTGAAAGGATATTTCTCAACTGATTGGTCCCATCTCTTGTTGCCTCAAAGGGGAAAAGGTGATATGTTGAGAGTTGATCGAGAAAGATACATGAAGTATGTGGTAACGGAACTAAATAGCCCCAATGAACCTGTAATGTTTACTAACTCCATCCTTGGGAATTATAGTTTCGACCTTTGTACCACCAAAACCTGTTTCGGAGAATTCTAGGCAGAAACAATTGAAGAAACTATGACAAACACGCAGTTGGAAGCTCTCCCCCATGATCTAACTTATGAATCATCATGTATTATAGTAGATGGTAGGACTAATTTCGTAAGACGCAGTTCATTGAATGTAACATTAGATTCTATTTTTTGGACATTGTATTTTGATGGCTCTAATTGCCTTGGAGGCACATGCACTAGAAACGTTCTCAGTGACCCGCAAGGGAACCAACATCTGATGGCTAGCCAGTTGGAGTTCACATGCACCAACAACACGATAGAATGCGAGGCATGCTGCAAGGCCTCAAAAGAGCCATCGATATGAAAGTGAAAAATCTTAAAGCTTTTGGTGACTCGCAAATAATCATGGACCAGGTAAGCAAAAGGTTGCGCTACAATTCGCCACACCTGGTAAGGTGCCAACATGAGGTATGGAGCTTAATTGATAGTTTTGATGCTTTTAATATTTCATACATACATCGAGGGAAAAACCAAGATGCCGATCGGATGGTTGGTATGGCTGCAAAACTTTTGCCTAATCTTACATTGAACAAGAATAAATTTTATGTTGAAGTAATTTTCAGACGATCCGTACCTAATAAAATCTCAAATTGGCAGGTGTTCGAAGGTGATAATCAAATCCCTAAATTCCTGCATTGCGAAAAGGCATTCAAAAATACATTCATTGGTGAAAAGGAGCATAAGTATATACTCACGGTAACCGACCACTTCACTAGATGGACCAAAGCCATCCTGCTTCGGAAGGTTAATGAGGATGAGGTAATATATTTTATGGAGAAATCTATTATCAACAGGTTCGACATCCTTTACGCTCTCATATTTGATAATGCTTCTTACCTTTCATCTCTAAAATCGACTGGATTTGCTATCAATAAACCAATCCGCATAAGGCACACATCAGACTATTATCCCCAAGGAAATGGAGAGCTAGTCCTAAACTAGGGCAAGCTGAGTAAGCCGAAAGGTGAACACACAAAGTTTCAGCACTTATGGCTGGGCCCATTCCAAATTAAAGAAAAAATTGGTCAGGGAACTTACAGACTGAAAATTTTATAGGGAGAAACTGAAAAACTCCCTGTTAATGGCCAACACCTCAAAAGATACTTCCAGTAGCCACGCACGGTGGTTACCTCCTGAGTAGGTTAGGACTCCTTTTATTTTGCTGTTAGCTTAGTTGCATTTTCATCCTGTCCATTCCCGTTTTGTGCAAAGTTTATTTTTCTGTTGTTTGCAATTTTAGTCTTTTGCAGCCATCTGATTTCTGTCTTCCAGCCTTGTTTTCACCTTCTCAAACCTCTTCAGATTGCCTTCATTCACTGCCTTTGGCTTTTTCATCCCTCATTAACCTGTTGATGGATCTGCTGATCCTAAATCCATCGTTACCTTGCAAATCAAACAAATTTTCAATGAGCCCATGAAAACTTAAAAGAAAAAATCAGCGGTGGAATTCAAAACCGAAGTCACTCAGTGGCATCTGTTGGGAACTAGGTGAGATCTGTTGATAACTTGGATATCTAGAGCATGTAGGGGCATCTTTATAAAACAAAAATGTGTAACTACAACTGGACTGGCATGGAGGAACGCTGCATTTTTAAATAAATCCCACTCAGACCTAGCCTATGCTTGTCCATAAGGTTTGCAATCATTCTCCATTGGTTTCGTCCACTACACTAAGTTTTCCAATGCCTGCCATATACAAGTAAACCTCCTTTCATGGGCTAAGCCCACTGTCATATATCCTGTGGCATATCCAATTGTGTTCTAGTCCTTGTGCCTGAAACTGGAAGGACTTATTTAAAAGAAAATGAAATGTTGAGTCCTTGTGCCAATCTGGAAGGACAAGTTGTTTGGGAAGCTGGTTGGAGTAAGGATTGTTACTGGGCTCAGAGTACCGGTTGACACAGCAAGCCCCAACCTTGCTTCAGCAATTTAAAAATATGGCATGATCCATGACTACGCCCCATTCAATCATATGAAAGTATAGCACTAAAATTTCTATATAAATTGCAGATAAACATATCTTCATCAAGTTTGATGGGCAATGAAGAGCTGAGGTACACACCTGAACAGGTATTGACAGGCCAGTGATGGCCCCGAAAGGATCTTGAAAGTCAAAAACTGGTAAAGGAAGGTCAATAAACCCCATAATATGACCCTCGGAGAATGCTTGTCAAAGCCTTATCAGTAAGTAGAAGCTATTTGTCTTTATCCCACCTGAAGCAACTAATGTTGAAGTGGAACCCATGCCTGTCCATCTATGCAGTTTGCATTTCAAGTTTATCTTTAACACCCTGATGTTCTATTGATCCAAGGGTCATTTGGAAATAGAGATAACTGGTTCTCCCAGTGGTTCGCCATTTGTTGTGACCACAACCACCACCCTATTAAAATTTGCCCTAATAAGAAATTTTGAATGGGTCCCCCAGAAGTTGATCTTGCACCCCTCCGAATGATCTGTTTTATCCCAGGGATTTTAACTCTTGGCCAAGTCAAATATTCAATTTTTAAATGGTTAAGGCCCCCTTTATAAATCCCTGCCGCATGATTCATCTATAATCCTTTCTTAGCCCTTCATTCATATCCTCATCGGGACTTTTCCAACCCCTCAAAACCTCCCATCGCATCTTTATTCCCATTATAACTCGTTATAATGAAAATACCTCGAAACCATGCCCAATTTCCCATTTTTGCTTATCACATGCAAATTAAACACATAATGCTTACCATAATACACCAGACCCGACAACTTTATTGACCAGAATACATATATTTTCTGGTTTGGAGCATTTCGCATATCACAATCGGCGAGGTCCCCAGGCTTGAACGTAAAGTGTGTGGCGATATGGTGGACTCGTCGATCCCATTAAACATAACACATTCATATCGGGTCTAGCCAAGTCACATATCGCAATCGGCGGAGTCCTGGGCCTATGCACATTGCGATATGCGATTTAGCAGACCCGCCGATCTTATCAAGCAGAATATATATGTTATTAGGTCCACCTTCCCCATCGCTAAATCACTATCGGTGGAGTCTAGCACTTATGCCTAAGGCCCAAAGAAATGAAGAGGACTCACCGATAACTATGTGTACGGGCGTATTAATTTTGAAATCCAGCCTTGTGGTCAAATGTTGTCTTTTCTGTGTATTCCTGTGTTTTCGATAAGATGTCATGGTCTAGGTTTTCAAAATAAATCTGATAGGGGAAATGTTGCATATGATGTCCCATTGGGATGTACGATTGCGACTCGTCACAGCACAACTTTAGCTAAGCTAGGGGTCGTTTCTTTCACACTCGCTCTTTTAATTTCATTACGCCTTATCATTTCTCAATGATGGCGAGAGATGTTCTTGGGTGTTTTTATCATTTGTTTGTAATCATAAGGCTAATATGAATTATTTCTGTAGGTGAGTTCGAGTAGATCTGGGAGCAGATAAAGGTGTTATATGTCTAGATGACACCTCTGCACCCCTGGTGTCGATACTACAAAAGAAAAACCTGCAAAAATGGGTATGAACTATCATAATGCATAATGAAGGAATGTTCTATGTCAAAAGGGAAGCACGATGCTGATCCATCAAGATGTCACTCCCTCCAAAAACACCTAAAAGCATGCCAGATGTGGGATGATGGGCACGACATCTTTAGTTTCATCCAAGAAATGACAGGGAATAATAGCCACCCCACACAGGTGCAACGAAATGATACGCAGCCATTCTATGTTTCATCGACACCTGTTCATTTCCCCAGGAAGAAGGACGCTCTAGCAAAGGTGGCTTCGACGTGTCAACAATCTCATCGACCATTCTCCTCTGTACATTTTTTGATCCATGTAGTGAAAAGAGAGGGGAGTGGAAAAGTCAGGGAGATTGGGGGGTTAGTTCCTGAAGGCATAAATATTACCTCCGTAGATGATAGTAGGGCTTTTTCATTGGCATAAAAACTTTTGTTTATTGTGAGTAAGGAAGATTGTTTGGGTCAGAGAAGGAATCTTTTCTCAGATTGATTTTCCTCTTCTTTATATGTTAAGAATCAAGATGTTGTTGTGAGCATAAATATGAATGTGATTTGTGTTTGTGCCCATTGATGACTTATAGTTTATGATTAGCTTTGGTTTTTTGAATGTGATTCTTCATCATAGTTAATTCATGAGCAATCCCTGATTTGAAACTATGTTAAACATCAGTTGCAAGCTTTAATTCCATAAAAGGAATGTGTATTCCTATATGAGTGATTGGCTTGTAATTTAGAATTGATGCAGCCTTGTTCTTATGTGAACCAGTAATAGATTCATTTAGACTTGGGATTCATATATGATGCTTAACCTCTCTTTCATAATGCTCCTGCAGGATAGATTAGGATAGCTAGAACTAGATTAGAGTAGTTAGAAGTAGTGTAGATCGGATTCAATACATAGAGGTTAGCTGTTTTATTTTGTTGATTTAATTGAAATCTTCCTCCCGGAAGCAATCTATCAACGTATTTAACAGTTTACAGGGTCCCTTAAAACTCGTTGGAACTAGCCATTCCAAATGAAAGTAGGTCTAATTGGGGCTTGCAGTCAAGTTAGTTCCCCTTGTTGATAAAACGAATATTCGCCATGTCAAAACATTCTACAAGAGAAGCCTTCATTTCTCAAGGACAAGACTACAAGTCCCCTTCCTTTGATGCCTTTTGTGATTCTTTAATAAGAGAACAAGAAAAACTCTTACACCTTGGTCTTCTTAATCTTGGAAATTCAAAGAATCCTAATAAGTTGTATCCTAAAAAGAATGGTCCTAAACCAAACAAGGGTCCTAAGCAATTTCAGTCTCAAAATGAAAAATCATTTCAACAAAATGATAAGGCAAATAAAAACAAAGGGAAGAAGACTGATAGACATTGCCACTTTTGTAATCGAGATGGCCACTTAGAATCCGAATGCTTTAAGAAGATGGAAGCCTTGGAAGCAGCAATGAAGAAGCATAACATCCATTTGGAACACTCTTCAACATCAACTTCATCTTCAGGAATAGCAATTTCTGCATGTGGTTGTCAAACATCTCGGTCTGGATATGCACTAAATGTATCTTCTTCTTCTAATTCTCATGAGTGGCTCATTGATTCTGGAGCTTCTTATCACATGGCCAAAAACAAAACTATGTTTTCTTCTTTAAATTATTGTAACACCAAAAATATATATGTTGGTGATGATAGATCTCTTAGTGTTGTAGGGACTGGAACTGTCCATATAGACAATGGTCAATTTAATGATGTATTATGTGTTCCAACCTTATCCTGCAACCTTCTATCTATATATCAGATAACTCATTCAGGTGAAGGTAAAATCATTGAATTTTCACCTCACGATGTTGTAATTAAGGACCTAAGATATCCTAGACAGATTTTAGCTACTTGCATTGCTAATGATTCTACAAGGTTGTATAAGTTTAACAACTTTGGGTCATCAAGTCTTCCCTTAGAATTTGTTGCTCATAATGATGAAGTGAGCAAACTTTGGCATGAGCGATTTGGTCACTTAAACTATCGCTCCCTTCAAAATCTATGTAAAGAAAATATGGTGACAGGTCTTCCAATGGTATCTTGCAGAGATGGTGTTTGTTTTGGATGTGTACTCGGAAAACATCATCTGGATAGTTTTGAAAAACGTGCCTATTGGCACGCCTCAGCCCCTTTACAGCTTGTGCACAGTGATTTATGTGGTCCACTTCCAGTTGTTTCATTCTATGGCTACAAGTATTTCTTAACTTTCATTGATGATTTCTCCAGACGCACTTGGGTGTACTTCTTAAAACTCAAGAGTGAAGTATTTAAAATGTTCTTGGCCTTTAAGGCCTTTGTTGAAAAACAATCTATACATCAAATTCTTAACCTAATATCTAATAATGGCAGAGAATATGTTAACAACAGATTCATCAACTTTTTCACTGAGAATGGAATTCAAATGGAACATACTATTCCATATACTCCACAAAAAAATGGTGTAGCTGAGAGGAAGAATCACACCTTAAAGGAAATGGCTAATTGTATGCTTCAATCTAAAGGACTTAGTCTTAACTTTTGGGCAGAAGCAATTAACTATGCAAATTACATAATAAATTGCACTCCTACTAAGGTTTTAAAGAATATCACTCGAGAAGAAGCATGGAGCTCAATTAAACCAGATGTAAGTCACTTCCGTGTTTTTGGAAGTGAAGCATGGGCCCATATTCCAAATGAGAAACATAAATCTTTATAACCTAAGAGTGAAAAATGTATTTTTGTTGGATATTCTGAAGATGGCAAAGGATACAAATTTATTCCACTTAAGTCAAAAAATGTTATCATTAGGAGAGATGTAAAGTTTGCCGAAAATATATTGGCCTACAAGCCTAGTTCGATGGATGTGCCACCTCTCTCTATCCCTTCTACTTCTGAGAATATTTCTTCTTCAAATGATGACAGCAAGGATGACAATCCTCCCCCACCTTCTCAGGATCCTCCTTCAACTCCTCAGCTTCCAAAATGGGTCCATGCTACTCAGGATGCAGCAGGTGCTCTTGCCGGTGATCCTACAGATCAGCAGCGTAAACATTCTCAGTTCGATAGAGCCTCTTCTTTACTGGCTTAAGCTTCAGCTAATTATGATCTTAACACCTTCGCAGAAGCTTCAGGCCATCCAGATTGGGACGTAGCTATGAATGAAGAATATTTTTCATTATTTTAAAATGATACGTGGGATCTTGTTCCCCTTCCAAAGGGATGAAAACTTGTGAGATGCAAATGGGTTTATAGAACCAAGTATGGACCAGATGGAAAAATTGATAAACATAAAGCTTGTCTTGTTGCTAAGGTTTTTTCACAAGTTGAAGGCATTGACTATACTAAAACCTTCTCCCCTGTTGCCAAAATGAACTCTATCCGCCTTGTTCTTTCCCTTCCTTCCTCTTTCAAATGGGAATTCCATCAGATGGATGTTAAATCTGCCTTCTTGCATGGGGACTTGCATGAAGAAATCTATATGGAACAACCTACTGGCTTTATACAAACAGACACCAGCCTTATATATCAGCTTAAGAAATCCCTTTATGGTCTCAAGCAAGCCCCTCGGGCTTGGTATGCCAAAATGGATAGCTTTCTTTTATAAACTGGATTTTCTAGGTGTCATTCTAACAATATTGTCTACACCAAGAAAGTGGGCAAGTCTCTTATCATTCTTCTTCTTTATGTTGATGATCTTATCATTACTGGTAGTGATCCCAACCTTATAAACCATGTGAAGTCCAGCCTTAAAAAGAAGTTTCAAATGACAAACTTAGGACACTTGCATTATTTTCTTGGTCTTCAAGTCTTGCAATCCAAGGAAGGTATTTCCCTTTCCCAATCCAAGTATGCATGTGATCTTCTACACCATTTTCATATGGAAGACTGTAAGCCAACCCCTTCTCCCTTTCAGTCTGGAGCCAAACTTTCAGTCACTTGTACTTCCCCTAAAGTTGATGCTACCTTATACCATCAAGTTGTAGGAAAACTTTTGTATCTCACCCATACTCGTCCAGACCTTTCCTTTGTCGTTGGCCTTATTGCTCGGTTTATGAAAAACCCACATGAAAGTCATTGGAAAGTAGCTAAAAGAATACTTTGTTATGTTCGAGGTACAATTTAGTTTGGGATTCATTATAGTGCAGAAGCATCTCCTCTATTGGTTGGTTTCACTGATTCTGATTGGGCTAGTGACCCTGATGATCGAAAGTCTACTGCAAGTTATGTGTTCACTCTTGGTTCAGGACCTATTACATGGGCTTGCAAGAAACAAAGTGCCATTTCTCTTTCCTCAGAAGAAGTAGAGTATCGTGGTGTTGTAGAAGCTAGTAAGGAAGCCCTGTGGCTTCGTCAGACCCTGTCAGAGTTTGGCTTTCAGAAGTAGCATCCAACTACACTTTGTTGTGATAATCAAAGTGTCATTCAACTATCCAAAGATCATGTCCAACATCAACGCAGCAAACACATTGAACTGCACATGCACTTCATCAGAAAGCTCATTCACGAACATGTTCTTGAAGTGCAATATTGTTCAACAGATGATCAAGTTGGAGACATCTTTACAAAGGCTCTCACAGAGGTGAAGTTTACTAAACATTGATTTATGGTTGGAGTTCAGGAAGTTGTCACTAAGGGGGGATAGGCTCTAATGCCTCCTTCCTTCTCCTATTGTGTCATATTTGTACATCCTTTAATCTTATCCCAAGTTGTTCTTAAGGGGGGATGTTAGGATGTTTCGACACATAGGAAATAGTTAAGTATAACTTGGTCTAGTGTAGAGTTAGGTAAAGTGTGTTTCTTTACTATGTAATTTTGTAACTTACAATCCGACGGTTCATTCTCTCCTTGGTATTACCGACACTTCATCTGTGGCTTAACACCTGATTGGTCCATGATCTCTATTTGAAGAGCATGGAGGGTCATTTGTAGGGTAACCATTCATGAGAGAAGGTTATGTAAATTTTCATTCTTTTATTAATAAATTTCCTGAAGTGGTCGCATTGGCTCAGGCTGTGGATTGTTTCCCTCTTTAAGGGTTTTAACCACGTTAATAATACTAGTGTATTGATATGTGATCTGTTTGTGAGCGATGTCCTTTGGTATTCTGTCTGAGGAACTTACCCTGTAGAATCCTACATTGGTGATTTTCTATTAAAATAACAAAATATTACAGAAGGTAAGTTTTTCACACTCTCCATCAATCCCTCTCAAAGTTGAAAATCTACTTATTTATAGAGAAAGATCTCTTTAGATATCTTTCCACCTGGGCCATATTCAATCCATTATTCTAGAGACTTGTTCCTATCTGATTAATAAAACTTTGAGACTTCTTAGGGATTTTTGTTACAACAAAATTCGAATACAAATGAAAGTCATATGAACAGAGTCTATCTAACAGTTACAATTTTTTAGGAAAATAAGTTTTTTGTAGAGTTGGCATTGTATTTGTGGAATTCCAGAGCATTCGACTTTTTGAATTCTATTGCACTGTTTCTAGGCTTTTAAATGAGAAATATTCTTTATCCTGCTGATAGGCATGTTGTTTTCTATTTGAAATGTGTTTGAAAGTTCCATTACTGTCCCACTATGTCTTTGTCCTCTTTGATGACCATGCTGCTAAAAAACATTCGCGTTGTCCCTGCACTAAGCGGAAGTGGAATGGATATTTTATTTTTCATTGATCTAAGTCGTTGTTCCAGGCTGATTTGATCTGGGCCGTTGATCCGGGTTTGTGGTCATCACAATCGCAATACTCCATCGGAAAGCAAAAAGGGGATTTAACACTAATTTTATGGTGATTTCCCATTATGCCGAACATGAAATTTCTCAATACTACAATACATAACCTTTCGGATCCATCACAATCGCAAATTGGGAGGGAGTTCAGCAGAGGAGGGAGTTATGTCTATGTAATCCCCATTTGTAAAATCACAATCGACAAGAGGTTGAAACTTTATGCGATTGGTGGGGAGCATTAAATATTGCGATCAACGGGAAGGTCTTTATCACAATCAGCTGGCTTTTTTTATCACAATCAGCGAGTGGAGTGGTAACGGGACTTGGATATAACAATTGGCAGAAAATTGCAATATGTGATATCAATGGCGGAATAAAGTTATGTGATATCGCAATCAACGGAAGACTTGAAATATCGAAATCGGTGGGAGAAGGCTTTATGCGATATTGAAATTGGCATAACACTTTGCAATTTGTGATATCTCAATCGCAAGCGGCTGAGGGGCATGGCGGATATGGATTTGCAAAAGGGAAAAATCTGATTGTGATATAGGTTGTAGGTCCCAGCCTTTTAAAAGGCTTATGACATGTTTTATCAATGTTTTAAAGAAATTTCAAAGGAAAATGGGGCAACACAACTAGAGTTGTAAATGCAAAGGGATTTCGTCTAGAGTTAAAAGATGGGTTATTTTCGTTAGGGTGTTCAGAAAATAAAGGGGCATAATGGGCTTTGTGAAATAAAATGGGTTTCTAGAGAATATGGGAATTTCTCCAAAATAATTCAAACTCAAACTATTCTTTCCTTCTTTAATCTCGAATTTTCAAAGTACAACAACCTCTTTTGAAAAAGAAGCAGATATATGCAAATGATTTAATCAAACTAAAAACTATTCCTAGATGTTATCATGGATAACAAACCCAATCACAAAAATTAACCCAAACAGTGTTCTAAATCCTATTCAGCCTTTTGTGCTTCTAATCCAAATTATGTGCTCCTTCGAAATGATCACCCAAATTACTGAAGAGGAAGGTAGTATGATTGTATATATAGTGTTTTTTGCAAGACAGAGTGAAGAGACACGTAACTGTATGGAGGTCAACTTGAAAGACAAGGTGCAGGTCGGCTCACTGTCAAAATAATTTTTTCTAAGTTAAAAATTCATTATCTCGTCAACCACTAGGATTTTGAGGGCAAGTAATGGATCATTAGAAAGGGAAAAATATACTCTATAAGATGGTATAGGTCTCATTGTGGAAATATTCCTCCAAGGTGTCAAAAAATATTTTTCTTTGCGACTCCTCTTTGAAATTTTTAGTGTAGAGGGTGATTAGGACAACAAGAGGTCATTAGGGCTTCTAAGTTCTTCACTATAGTGTATGTGAGTCATCCATGTCACCATGATAGTGTATCAGGGTGATTAGGACAACAAGAGGTCATCAGGGCTTCTACGTTCTTCACCATAGTGCATGTGAGTCATCCATGTCACCATGACAGTGTATCATCATGTATCCAATAACACTGCAGTGATATGTCACCAACCATTGTGCATCATTTATTAATTTTAAATTAGGATATTTCCAGGATAGTATTCCAACCATCAAATGATCTCTAACCATGTTATAATATAATATTCCAACCTTAATTAAGTACCATCATTAAGTGTGGGCATTCAATAGCATTACATCATCAAAAGTATGGCTTCATCAAGTATAATCCTTCACATCATGAGGTTGTATATTGGCACTTAGGATCTAGATCATTAATCAAGGCACATGATTAGCACATGGAAACATCATAGCTAATTCAAGTACTTCTTAGGGCTTCCTTCATTAGTGGTTTGACTTCCTTGTGACTTGACATATTCATTGATGTTATCCTAGTCAACCAACCACCAAAAGTCATGGAATCATAGTCTGGAACCATGCATCTCAAGAATATTGACATCTCAGTCAATACCATAATGACATCAATGACAACCTTGATTAAAACTTTTCTTTTCCAATTGTTTTGGTCTCAACCTTGTAGGTTGTGGAAGGCTAGGATCAAAAACACTTCCACATTTATAGTTGTGAGTGGTAGGATTCCTTGTTGCCATAATTTTTCTTTCAATTTTTCTTGCCAACTTGAATGCCTTCTCCAATGAATTGGGTTCCGAAAGAAAAATCTCATGTTAGATGTTATCCTTTAAAGTCCCTATGAAGACATCAATCCTATGCTCCTCCAGAATATCATTTACCCTTATATTCAATTTTTGGAAGTCCACAATGTGCTTTCCCATTGAACCCTTTTGTTTGAGATTTATCATTTGACTAAAGAAGTGTTGCTCTTTGTATCCTCATAATGTGCTATCATTTCCTCCATGAAAATTGACCAGGTGACAAGTGGTTTACGAGAACAAAGCCCTCTATACCATACAAAATGATTTGGTTCTAAATATAAAGATGAAATACATACCTTTTTTGGCGGTTGCACGTCATGTAGATCAAAATATTGCTCCATAGTATTAAAGTTACCTGATCCTTGCCATCAAACTTCGTCATAATTATATTTGGAATATGGTGGGTATTCAATCCAACTTTAGATTTTATGAAATCATGATTAACATTTATTTTTTTCTCATTATGAGTTTCCTCTACTACCTTTTCGCCATTAGGAAGCATTTCTTGTAGCAACTTTGTGAAACCTCCCTTCAAACCTTACATGTCTTTCTTAAAATCTTCAATGTTGCCTTTCAGTTTTGCTTCTATACCATTGTTTCCATCTTTCAAACCTTCCATGTCTTCTTTTAAACCATTCTTCAAACCATCCATCTTAGCTTCCATTTCATTTTTGGTTACTCTTTGCGAGAGAAAAATTTGTTGCACTTGGTCTCGTAATTTTGATATATCATGTTGCATTACTTCTTCTTCATGTGCCATAGAAGAAATTTTTGGGTGCTTACTAGGTGTTTCCATTTTATTTCTTCAGGTCATGAATTAATGATATTTATGCTTCACTATTCCCTTTGAATCACTTCAAACTAATTTTTCAAACAAAACTTATGCAAATTGTTTAAAAAATACACACCTTTTTCTCTCTTTGTATGGGCTCGATATTGACGCTATTGTATCTATGTAATTTTGAATCCCCAGGGTCTAAAATTTAATCCTGTGGTATACCTCTAAGTCCTATATGCAACCCCACAAGTTTGATCGATATTTGATTCTCCAAGAAAGAGTTATGCCCAATCTCCCACGATGACCTGATTATAGACATGTTCAATATAGCAAACTTGTACAAAGTGCCACGTGTCACTAGTTCGAACTTCTGCCCTAAAAATATATATCCAAGAAATTAAAGTCCATTTTGTTTCTGTCACATTTTACTTAATTTTAATTTGATGGTGATAGATAAAGTTACGACGATTTTCCCAAGGTAAACTATTTGAGATGGCATTCGGGAGCCTGTAAATACCCTAACTTCCTCAGTTCATATCTCCAAAAATATAGCGAGAAAAGATATGAAATTCAGACACGAGGTTCATCAATATTTTAGATCAAATTGGTTTTAATATCAGCTTCTAAAGCTTCAGATAAAAAATTATAGCAAACATTCCATGATGACCCGTTTGAAGGAGTGAAACCCTAGAATCCAAATCTCTGATACGAAATGTTATACAACCAGCTTAGAAAATAGAAGAAAAGATAGATCAATGACTTCAAAATCAGTCTCTTCGAGGGGGAAACCTCCTTTACATTACAAAAATGAACAATTATTCGATGATACAAATGTCAAGACCTCCTTTATATATATAAGATTCTAAGGTGTCACAATATAATCAGAGCCTATATAACAATGATATTGTAGGGACAAAACAATAACAATAGTGGGCTTATATGGGGCACAATAATAACAATATGTGGACGACATGGGCACAATAATACAATAAGGGGGTTTCATTAATAAAAATAAGGGGCTACACTAGTGGTATAGGGATCTAACACTCATAGTTGCTATATGATTCACCTACATTCTTCTTGTAAGAGAATCTGCAACCTTTTTTTCCTTTCCCTTAATGTACTTGATCTCAAACTCACTGATTTTGACCAACCATCTAGGTTGAATGGAATTTAGATTCGGTTGGTCAAACAGGTATCTCAATCCACTGTGATCACTCATCAGTACAAATATCCTGCCAAGACGATAGTGCCTCCACATATTTAAAGCACAGATGATCACTACCAGCTCAATATCATGTGTAACATCATTATGCTCATGCTCATTCAATTTCCTTGATTCATAACATACCACCTCTCCCTCCTACATCAAGACTCCACCAAGTCCTCTATTGTAGGAATCTGCACACACCACAAACTCTTTATCTAGGTCTGCAGTCTTTAGAACTAGAGCATTTGTCAACAATTGCTTCAATTGCTCAAAACTAGCTGCACATTCCTCTCCCGATTCAAATCTATTTCGTTTCCTTTGTAAAGGAATGATGGGATAAGAAACATGTGAGAAGTTCCTAATGACCCTCCTGTAATAACTTGATAACCCCATAAATTACCTTACCTCATCCACATTTCTAGGATCTGCCCATTCCATGATAGCTCTTATCTTTTCCGTATCGACTCCCATGCCTTCCTTGGAAATAACATGTCCTAGGTAATGTACCTCTATCTGAAAGAAATTGTATTTTCTAAGCTTAGCATTAAACTGATTCTATCTTAGCAATATCAACACTACTACTAAATGTCTCACATACTCATCCTCATTCTTAGAATATATAAATATATCATCAACGAACACAAAAACAAACTTATCCAGATCAGGACACAACACACTATTCATCAAGCACATAGAAGTAGCTAGAGCATTAGTCAAACCAAATGGAACTACAACAAACTCCTAATGTCCATACCTAGTCCGAAAAGAGGTCTTGTAAATAAACTCTTCTTTGATATGTACCTGATGGTATCCAGATCTGAGATTAGTATTTGAGAACACTATTTCTCCCTTTAATTGGTCAAATAAGTCATCAATAATAAACAACAGATACCTTTTCTTCATGGTTACCTTGTTTAACTTCTTGTAATAATTGCATAGCCTGAGAGT
Source organism: Pinus tabuliformis (assembly GCA_031772625.1). NCBI lineage: Eukaryota > Viridiplantae > Streptophyta > Pinopsida > Pinales > Pinaceae > Pinus > Pinus tabuliformis. The sequence continues at coordinate 149,968,859 of CM062816.1, forward strand.
GCCATCGTTCTTCTTCATAATCAATATTGGTGCACCCCAAGGCGACACACTTGGCCTAGTGTATCCCTTATCAAAAATTTCCTTCAGTTGCAACTTCAACTCTACTAACTCTTGTGTGCTCATCCTGTATGGTGCATTTGATGTTGGTGCTACCCTTGGTACCAACTCAATAGAAAATTCCACTTCTTTATGAGGCAAAAACTCTGAAATCTCTGTGGGAAACACATCCTAAAACTGTGGTAAAATCAGATACCTACTCAATACCTCCACCTCCTTGACATCCTTACCTTTCTCAGTAGAAATATGGACTGCAAATAACCCACACCCTTTTCTGTTACAATGCTTTTCCTGCATAGTTGTCACCATTCTAACTAATGTTGCCTTTTTCTTACCCTACTAGATTACATGTTCTCCATTTTCATCCAAGCATTCAATAGCCTTGTCATAACAATCCATCTTGGTCCTATGAAGATACAACCAGTCCATACCCAACAACATATTGTATGATCCCAATGGAAGCACATTCAGATGCACTGATGTAGGCATACCATTTAATTCAAATGCACAAGATCTTACCCAATGGTGAACTCTTTTCTTTGTACCTGGAGCCAACTACAGAAACCACGATTCTGCATGTACTTCTCTATTCAAACCACACTTATCCACTGGGTCAGGATTAACATAGCTATTATTATATCTAGGGTCAATCAAAATAGAAACAACTTGATCACAAAGTTTATCGTCCATCTCGATAATAGATGCCCAACATTCCACCTACTTGTTATCCAATTTCGCATAGATAGAAGGAATTATCTACACAACATCCCCAAAAGTATGTGGTTCTTGTGCACTATAGATTTGAGGTTTACCACCATGATTTTGTGGACAATCCTTCTTAAGATTCTCCTTACCACATGTCCAAGACTGCAACTGTCCCTTACCATCACCTTTATTCTACTACCCTGTAGGCTGAGGCCAATTAAACTTCTTGTAGGGCACAACATTCTCTTTCTCACCTACATCCTAGGGTCTTGTTCGTTTTGGCTTCCATTTACCTTTAGCCTTTTATTTCCCCTTCCAACCTTTCTAAGATTTTGTCTTACACTTTGATTGCTCATAACAATGCTTCAACTTACCAATGACTCCTTCAAGTGACCAAGGCTCATCATATTCAATCCGATCTCTAAATTCTAATGGTAATCCACTGAAAAATCTCTGAACTTAGGCTTTCTCATCCATAATATATGGTACATACCTCAACAACTCTAGGAACTTTGTCATATACTCCTCAACTATCATCGATCCCATATTTATCTCATAGAATTCCTTGGGTTTACTATCATAGTACCTCTTTGACAAATATTTCTTTTTGAAAAGTATCTTGAATTCATGCCAACTCAAATATTCTATCCTGATGTCTCTAACCCACTTCACATCTTCCCACCAGATGTCTGTCTTCCCTTTGAGGTCAAAGATAACTACTATGGCCTTCATATTCTCTATGTAATAATGCAACTCAAATAACTTATTCATCCCAAGTAAAATTACGTTTGCATCTTCTGGTCTCTTGAAATATACATCAAAGGTGAATGGCTTGGCTTTCTTGAGCTCGTATGGAAAATATCCCCTGTCATTCCTCCTGTAATGATGTAACAATGATGACCATGATATCTGTCAGAACTAGAACGAGAATAGAACCTACGTCCAAGAACCTTCCATCTCTTATCATGCCATCCCTATCTAACATGTGCCCATGATGAGACCTGCCTCGATATGCCCCATTAGTCCTATCCTCCAATCCATGACTAATCCTAAGAGATCATTCTTCTATAAATTTGACAAACTCTGAAGGCCAACTGCATTAACCTCTACTTATTTTTCATGTGACTGAATGATTCTATTATTATCTTCTTTGCAACCTCTTATTTTTGCTTTCAAACTTCTCAATGTGTCTTTTATATTAGGAGAGTGCCCATCAACATGTTGCTCATCCGATCTATAGGGAGAGTCCCATGAACTATAGTCTACCATCTTGCAAGACATATTTGATCTTCCTCCTACAAGTGTACCATGTCATCTAAACTATAATATAAATGTAATCAACATACCTCAGTATAGTTCAACGAAGGATATCTCATGTGCAAAATAAACTAGATTAGCACAATACATATATATAAATATAATTATATTAGTATAGACACATCATTTCAACCGTTATCTAGTTACCACACATGACTATACCATAACCATGAAAATCCATGCATAACAACATATAAACACTGACATGCACTCATGCCGACCACATCCGACAAAAACACCATCATCTTCCACATGGTGACACAACTGCAACAATGACCACCACCATGTATACACAACAAGAAAATAGACAACAAACATAAAGAATGCATATGCAACTTACATGTATACATGACAAACACATTTCGCCCATCCAGTCTAAGGGGTGAACCATACTCTGATACCACTCTATAACACCCTCCTCCCATATTTACCCAAGCTAACTAGCCCACCAGGGTAAACATCTGACAAAGGGTTACTATTATATGATTCAACTCCCCAAGTACAATTAGGGAAGTGGAATCGATAAAAAAAAACCAAATCGACCTTCCTCAAGAGCTACAGAACTTGCAGGAGCTAACCAACCCCTCCAAGTGTCCAACCCTTGAGAGAACTTGATGATTTGTTGAACTCTACCCCCAAGTGTCCAACCCTTGAGAGAACTTGATGATTTGTTGAACTCTACCCCCATTCACTCCATTAATAAGCCTTCCATGTGACTAAGACTCTCCAGTCAATCCCACATAAAGAACTCCATGTGACTATGGCCTTCTTCAGGCAGTTTTGTGCCAAGGACCCCAAATTATGAGCCATGTTTTTAGGGCTAGGACTTAGGACTATGCCCAAAACTTCATGAAACCTATAAAAGTGATAAATAACATGATAAAAATGCCTCTAAAGAAAAAATTGAGACATGAAATCACCTGACAAGGCCTATCCATGCTAGACATTTCATCAAACACATCATTAACATGTAATATATAGGTCATATAAACACATATGAGCATAGGGTCTTCTAAGTATCGTCAAGAAGGTTTGATACCTCCCATAATACTTGTATTATTATCTATTACGTTTACAAAATAAAACAAGATGAGATCCATAACTCAATTTTGTCATAAAACATGCTTATAACCAACATAATAAAACTCACAGAACAACCATTATAACCACATAATAACAAAAAATATTACACATAATACAAAGAGGAAAAGAGATATTATTAACATATGAAAAATGCAACCAAGTCAGGGACTTCCACATACTACCCAGCCATAGATTGGGCTAAACCAAATCTTTCTTTCAGCCAATCACCCTCGTGCCATATTCCAAGCATGAATGTGGGACTTACAAAAAAAAACACTAGGTCTTCCTCAAGATTTACTGCAATACACCAAGGGATTCCTAGGCCGAAACCCTCTTCTATATAACCAAGTTTTACAGCAATCCCTCCAAGGGATTCCTAGGCCCAAACAAGAAACATACAGTACTAGGCTTTAATGCAATCCCACCATATACCGGTCTAGGTATCACTAGGCCTATACAAGCATGGATGCCTTCAGGTCTCTCCACCTAATTCGTAAGGAATTTGTTCGTCTACACCTTCTAGGATTTACCGTGTATCCCACCATTCACTAGATGATGATTACTAGGCCCAACAACAATATACGCAATCAGGATTTACTGTAATTCCACCTTAAACAATCCAAGGATTCCTAGACCTTGTGTTTCTCCCCTGAGACCACCCCACTCAATTTCAAAATTATCCAACAATCGAGCTCAACCAAATAAGAGAAACTCCATCACATCATGGCTATCCAAAAATTACAAGGCAAGGCTAAAAACCACTGACACATTTGGAAAAACTCATGCAAATGACAACAAGAGAACCAAAAACAAACATGCATGTACCATGCATGCCAAAAATAGGAAGGAAATCATAAATGCAACTCAATACCTACAAGTAATCCCAATGTACTCTCTTGATCCTGCTCTTTCTTGCTTTATCTTTGCTTCCCTTTTCTTTCTTGCCCTTCTGTTTCCTTCCTTTCCCTTTCAACCTCCACTACTAGAGTGCTCTAATAATACTCTAAGTGTATGAGAGTATGAGAGAGTAGAGAGAATAGAGGGAGAGCTTTAAAACCAAACTCGCAAAAGGTTAAACTGAAAAAATATTGTGAAATGATCCTCAAAATCCTTTTAATCAATGAGGGCTCTATTTTCTTCATATTCCATTATTTTCCTTCATTTCCCTCCTTACATGCACCCTGTGCCCTTTCACCTTCATTTTATCCCAATTTCCTTTATTTTCATAAATAAAATGCCAACTAATACCTCTTTCCTTTTCAATGCCTTCACCATTGCCTTTGCCAATTTTCTTAGCCATAAAATACCAAATGAACACACACACTAGGATGTTTTTTCCAACATTTAACTTGGATTACGTGTCCCATGACTTTGGTCTCATTTTTCATTTATTAACATTATTACATGGATTTTTAACTGGGGCCGTTATATATAATTTTTTTCCCAAATTCTATTTTTTTGTCTTTGACCACACTAACACCAGCGTTTGCTGCTATGTGCTACGAAATGACCAAAACCTTCGAGACTATATAATTATCATGAGACAAATAGGTGCGAACAAATTTTTTAGTATCGGCGCACCTAGATTTTTTGTGAAAATTTTTTAAACAACTCGCTCAAGCGATTACCCATCAACATTAATAGGAACTACTCATTCCATGATAACTCTTATATTTTTCGTATCCACTATTATGCCTTCCTTTGAAACAACATGTCCAAAGTAATGTACCTATGAAATAAACTGCATTTTCTAAGCTTGGCATACAAGTGATGCTCTCTTAGCAATCTCAACACTCTTGCTAAATTCCGGACATACTCATCCTCATTCTTAGACTATATCAATATATCATCAATGAACACAATAACAAACTTGTCTAGATAATGATGCAACACACTATTCGTCAAGCACATAAAAGTAGTTGCAGCATTAGTCAAACAAAATGGAACTACAACAAACTCATAATGTCCATACCTAGTCTGAAAAGAGGTCTTGTAAATATACTCTTCTTTGATATGTACCTGATGGTATCTGGATCTGAGATCAATATTTGAGAACACTATTGCTACCTTCAACTGGTCAAATAATTCATCAATAATCAACAATGGGTACTTGTTCTTCATGGTTACCTTACTCAACTCCCTATAATCATTGCATAGCATGAGAGTGCCATCCTTCTTCTTCACAATCAATACTGGCACGCCCCAAGGCGACACACTTGGCCTAATGTATCCCTTATCATGAATTTCCTTCAGTTGCAACTTCAACTCTATTAACTCTCGTGTGCTCATCCTGTATGGTTCCTTTGATGTTGGTGCTACACCTAGTACCAACTCAATAGAAAATTCCACTTCTCTATGAGGCAATAACTTTGAAATCTCTACCGAAAACACATCCTGAAACTATTGTAAAATCAAATACCTGCTCAATACCTCCACATCCTCGACATCCTTACGTTATCACTAGAAATATGCACTGGAAATAACACACACCCTTTTCTGTGACAATGTGTTTCCTGCATAGCTATCACCATTCTAACTGATGTTGCCTTTTTCTTACCCTACAAGATTCTCTGCTCTCCATTGTCATCCAAGCATTCAATAGCCTTGTCATAACAATCCACCTTGGTCCTATTAATATACAACCAATCCATACCCAACAATATATCGTATGATCCCAATGGAAGCACATTCAGATGCACTGAACTTGGCATGCCATTTAATTAAAATGCATAATATCTTGCCTAGTGATGAACTCTTTTCTTTGTACCTATAGCCAACTACACTAATGAATATTCTGAATCCACTTCTTTATTCAAACCAAACTTATCCACCAGGTCAGGATTAACATAAATATAATTATATCTAGGGTCAATCAAGATATAAAAACTTGATAAAAAATCTTACCATCCATATCTATAATAGATGCCTCGCGATGCACTTTCCTATTGTCCAATGCTACATAGATACGAGGAATTATCTACCCAAAATCAACAACAGTCCGCGCTTCTTGTGAACTGTAGATTTGAGGTCCACCACCATGATTTTGTGGATAATCCTTCTTAAGATGCTCCTTACCACATTTCCAAGACTGCAACTGTCCCTCACCATCGCCTTTATTCTGTTGCCTCGAGGCTGAGTTCCATTAAACTTCTTGTAAGGCACAACATTCTCTTTCTCACCTACATCCTAGGGTCTTGTTCACATTGGATTCCATTTAACTTTAGCCTTGTATTTCCCTTTCCAACCTTGCTAAGAATATTTATTGCACTTTGATTTCTCATAACAATGCTTCAACTTACCATGACTTCTTCAAGTGACTGAGGCTCATCATATTCAATCCGATCTTTAAATGCTAATGTTAATTGACTGAAAAATCTCTAAACTTTGGACTTTTCATCCTTAATATATGGTACATACCTCAACAACTCCAGGGACTTGGTCATATACTCCTCATCTGTCATATATCCCGTCTTTAGTTCATAGAATTCCTTAACTTTACTGTCATAGTACCTATCTTACAAAATTTTCTCTCTGAAAAGTATCTTGAATTCATGCCAACTTAATTCTTCTGTCCTGATGTCTCTAACCCACTTCACATCTTCCAACTATATGTATTCTTTCCATTTGAGGCTAAAGATAATTATTCTGGCCTTCATATTATCTATGTTATCATGCAACTCAAATAAATTCTTCATCCCATGTAACCATGCCTTTTCATCTTATGGTTTCTTCAAATCTCCATCAAAGGTAGGTGGCTTTTCTTTCTTGAACTCATCTGGAAAATATCCCCTGTCATTCCTCCTACAAGGTTGATAATGATGATGACCATGATACCTATCAGAACTAGAACTAGAATAGAACCTGTGTCCAAGAAACTGCCATCTCTTATCGTGTCATCCCTATCTGACCTATGCCCACCATGAGACCTACCTCCATATGCCCCATTAATCCTATTCTCCTATCCATGATTAATCCTAAGCGATTGTTTTCTCTGCAAACATGACAAAATATGAAAGATAACTGCATTAACCTCAGCTTTTTTCTCATGTTCTTGAATTATTTTTCCATTATCTTCTTTGCAGCTTCTCATTTATGCCTTCAAAATTCTTAATGTGTCTTCTATGTTGGGAGAGTGCCCATCAACATTCTGCTCATTTGATATATAGGGAGAGTCTCATGAACTGTAGTCTACCATACTTCTAGTCGTCTTTGATCTTCTTCGTACAAGTGTACCATGTCAACTAAACCAAAATATAAACATAATCAACATACCTCAGTATAGTTCAGGGGAGGATATCTTGTCTACAAGATTAACCAGATTAGCACAATACACATATATAAATATAATCGTATCAGTATATAAACATCATTTCATACATTATCCAGTTACCACACATGACTATACCATAATGATGACAATGCATGCATAATGACATATAGACACTGACATGCATAACAAATGCATAATTGTCATGAAATCACGATGACCACATCCAACAATAACACCATCATCTTCCACATGGAGAAAAAACTGCAATAGTGACCACCACCATGCATACACAACAAGCACATAGCAAAGATAAAGAGCACATATGCAACTTACATGTATGAATGAAAAAAAAAATTACACCCATCCAGTCGAGGGGGTGAACCATTCTCTGATACCACTTTCTAACACCCTCCTCCCACATTTACCCAAGATAAGTAGTCCATCGGAGTAAATATGTGACAGAGAGTTACTATGGTATGATTCAACTCCCCAAGTACAGTGAGGGAAGTGGAATCAATAAAACAAAACCAAACTAGCCTTCCTAAAGAGCTACAAAAACTTCAAGAGCTAACCATCCCATCTAGGTGTCCAATCCCTGAGATAAGTTGATGTTTTGTTGAACTATACCTCTAGTCACTCCCTTAATAAGCCTTCCATGCGACTAAGACTCTCCAATCACTCCCACATAAAGGCCTCCATGTGACCGTGGCATTTTTCAGCCAGTTTTGTGCCAGTGACCCCAAATTTTGAGCCACTTTTTTAGGGCTAGGACTCAGGCCTTTGCCCAGAATTTCATGAAACTTATAGAAATGATAAAAAACATGATCGAAAGGCCCTTAAATAAATAATTGAATAAGTACCTAACCTGACAAGGCCTGGCCATGATAGAAATTCCATCAAATACATCATGAACATGTAATCTATAGCTCATATAAACACATTTGAGCATAGGGACTTCATACTTATCTAAGAATCATCAAGAAGTTCTCATGCCTCTCAAAATAGTTGTATTATCATCTATTAGGTCATACATTCATTAAAATTTCATTTATGAAAAAAAACAAGATGAGTGCCACAACTCAAGTCTATCATAAACCATGCTTATAACCAGTAGAATAGCAATGATAGAACAACCATCATAACCACATAATAAAAAACACATTTACACATAATACATAAGAGGAAAAAAAATCTTGAGTTGAAACATATATCCCAAAGGATGATCGCGTGGAATGGGAGCGCTGAACGGATGAGGGTTTCGCAGGCGAGGGTTTCGTCAAAGGTAGGGTAGAAGGGCTATTGATTGCGGAAGCAGTGCACCAGGACAGATCTTGGGTGCGAGATTCAGAAGTATAGGAATGAGAGAAAGTAAAGGACAAAAACCTAAAGACTGGGGGATAAACAGAAGCGCAAGATCTGAGGGAACGAAATGGAAACGGAGCAGGGGAGGGGAGAGATCCCCTCCTTCAAAGCAGTGATAACGGGAGAAGCGAGGAAGGAATGGCAGAAGGAAGGAGACAGAACAAATGAAGGAGAGACCTCAGCAGCAGGAACGCAAAGGAGAATGGGAGCAACAAGTAAATGTCTGCCGAGGGCGACGAACAAACCCAGGTTTGTAATACCGCATAATAGATTAGAGAAATATAGAAGCTACATGAAGGATTATGCTTTGATCTGTAAGTTTGTAGGATACTGGCCAGCAGAGAAAGACCTTCTCAGATGGATCTAGCAAAGGTGGAAACCAAAAGGACATGTGGAAATAAAGCTGGGGGCGAAGGGATTTTTTACAGTTATATTTTCCAATCTAGAAGACAGGGAAAGGATCTTTGAGGAAGGACCCTACTTCATGAACAATGCTGGATTATTTATGAGACAGTGGGTAGACTGTTACAACCCAGATAAGGAAAGAATGTTAGCAGCCCCGGTATGGATCAGACTCTTTGGCCTACCAACAGAATTCTGGGACCCAGAGATCCTTGAGGGTATAGGTAATGCAATAGGATCATTTGTGAAAGTGGCAGAATCGACAAAGAGGGGAAGATATACAACATACGCAAGAATATGCGCGTACATGAACATAACAGAGCCACTTCCAGACACAATAGAGTTGGAATATCACGATGAGATTTGGCATCAACCAATTGATTACGAGCACATTCCCTTTCATTGCAGAAGATGCCATGAGTATGGTCATCTATACCGAGAATTCCCTATCACGTTATCAGAAAAGGAAAAGGAAGTAGAAAATGAGAGGAGAAACGCAGCAAAGAAATCAGGAAAGGAGGATGAGGACTTCAGAGAAGTGCAGAGGAAGAAAAAAAGAGGGAATAGCAAGACACAGACGGACAAACAAAAAGGAATCCATATTATAGAATCCCAAAACAAGTTCCAAATATTGCAGGATGAAGAAGTAGAAACAGAGGAGAACGAAGATGAGGAAATAGAAGGAATGGAAGTCATAAAGGAAAACGCAGATAAAGAGGCAGATCAAGTAGATAAAGGTCAAGAGAGGACAGAGAATCCAATAGAAAACCAAGAGGATCAACGAGGAATGGAAATAGACCCACAGAAAACAAAAGGAGAGGAAGAAGAACAAGTAATGACGAAGCTCTTGCAGGAATGGAAGAGGCTCGATGAAAGATTTATTCCAGAGGATCAGAAACAGATGTACAAAGAGGCCTTTCAAAGATATAAAGAGAAAAAAGGAATAATTGAAGATCGAAGAGGTGGGAAAATGGAGATGCAGGAAACACAAAATCTAGGAATGAGCAGTATTGGCAAGGGAGGCAAAAAAAGAGGTAGAAGAACAATGAGTGAAACAATTCAAGAAGTCGGAGAGATGTTAGTAAATTCATGTAGAGTTATACCTCTCCCAGAGGTATTTCAAACCCCTCCGAAACTTTTGCGATGATCATCACA